>CM046878.1:611451801-612777676 GCA_025667525.1 Glebionis coronaria | reverse complement strand
TTTTACCACAAAACAAAATTAGTCTCTCTAATTTTCCAAAGCAAAAATCAAGTTTATTTCAACAAATTGTCACTGAGAATGAAATAAACAAGATATATTCGAATAGTTTTCTACATCTAACTACCTTATTAATCTAGAAAGAAGTACTATTTCCCCACAGGAAAATGAAATCAGGCCCTAAATGTGTTGTCGACAACTACCGATTATAATAGCAACTTAGATATTTTAATAATTTAGCCCATTGCATCCATTATAAACTGTCTAGATTTATGAGTTAAAGTTCACTTGTTGCTATCACTTTGTGCGTCATTGCTTATGTCCTCGACTATCTACAGCTAATACGATATCCATGAAAACGAATCACCTATCCATTTCTTAATGAGCATGGCAACCGTGTATGTGTCATTCATGATGCCATCTAAACTGCAAATATTTATTATGATATATAGTTTACTTAATAGTTAGTGGATGTTCTTTAAAAAAAAGTAGTTAGTGCATGTATGTATTCTAGTCATCTAGTGTGTGCATTTTGATTCAATATTACTTGTCATACGAAACTCGTATTGGTTGTTAACTTGTTATGATATGAAGTATGAAGGTTTAATAGAAAGAGGATAGGTTAGTTGATGGAAAAGCATTTACACGTTGTGTTGACTGATGATACATAATATATTGCACACGGTTTTGCGTTTGGGGTTGGAATAGACCGGTTTTTTTTAACGGTAAGTTCTTAAAAAAACTAGAAAGGAGTTAGAAATTACAAGGATAATAAATACGGATGTTGAAGTCAATCATTCCAATTCAAAGAACTTTTACTCCTAGCTATACACCAAATATAAGAACGTAAAATAATTTCATCAAAAAACATGTCTTTACGAGGATGTGTATCTTGGAAAATAGTTTGATTCCGAAAGATCCATAAGCTCCACCATGTTGTATAGAAAACGCCTTCTAAAATCTCTTTAATGTTGGATCTTAGACGAATAGACTTGAACCAATTTAGCCAGGAAGCGTACAACGTGATAATTTGGAAGAACAAAATTTGAATTCGATGCACTTATTTTTTATATTCCCAATCGGATTTTGAAGATTTTTTTGATTTTGATACATGCATATGCATTCGGAGTATTTCTCATGATAACAAATTTTTGATAAATTCTGTTAGAAAACATACTAATGAAGCTTTCTCTTTCTTCTTTAGCTCCAAATACCTGAATGTGTAAGTTTATCTCTAAAAAGGTTAACATTTATAAGTGGTTGATATTTCTTAATAAACTTTCAAATCGTTTAAACTTATCTTTCTGAGGTATAGAAATTAATTCGATTATATGTTCGGTTTGCAATACTTCTATAAAATCGAGTCCACGCCCTTTCTTCTCTTGTGACACAGCTGCGGCTGTTTGGCATTTTTTTCGTGTTTGAACAGGTTCTTTAATCCCTTCTTTCCATGTGATGAATGGGATCTTTGGTTTTGAGCATAGCACGCCTCAAAGGATAAAAAGGACCGCACTTATGTCATATTTGCTGCTAAATGATGGGCTTTACGGCGGTTTTGAAATCATATCACTTTAAACTTTCATTTTATGAAGAAAGGTAATATCTTTAATTTTATTTCTTGTATCTTTTTCTTGGCTTAAATCGAGAGGTAATTGTTGTATTAATTAAAAAGATTTGTTACAATTGTATTATTAATTTTTTAACTTCTTGCTAATTTTAATATTTTTATATTCTGTTGCTGTTTAGAAAAAGATAATGCATGGTTATCATCTTTTTATCAAGAGTACATTAAATCATCGATAAGACATAAAAAAATACAAACATATTGATAGCTATATTAATTAAGCTACATTCAAGTTGTGGAGAACAGAATATTATGATGATGTACACATATCTTCGTAAACTATTATGTGGAGTATAAATTAAGTACTTTAATTCTTATATATATATATAAATTATCTGCGGACTTCAACAACTAGCATAGCATGACAAATAAAAGATTGTTTAGTTAAGTGTTATTTAAATGTATAAGTTTCTAGAAATTTAATGTGGGTTTTTTAATCGAGATAAGATTAGTTTAAATTATACGGTTTCGTTTATTTCATGAGTATATATTTTAGTAAAACATAGTGTAATAAATTCATTTCATTTTTCATTTTCTTTTCCCATGTCGCAAATTGTAACATTTCGAAAATAATTACAGAGGACGAGGTCTACATAAATCAAACCATATAATCGGACATGTTTGATAAACGAGATTTCTAAAAGTAAAAACGATTATCTAATGAGTAAAACGTATTTATATATACAGTATTAGATCGCAAGATAAACGACAACATCACTTTTGATCGCTTAATAAGTAAAAATAAAGTGTACTTTTTAGAGCATTTAATTGCTAACCTTATCAAAAGTTTCGAACCTTTGTTTATCCAACGATAATGACACATGAGAGTGCATATCAGTAATACTAGGTTTTTTTTGTCAAAATATGATTGTATACTTTTAAGCACGTCAATACCTCAAACTCGCAGCCTTATAGGTAGAATAATGTTGTCCCTATCAAAATCAACGTATACTGTTGGCATATCTTTCATGAAAGGCTCCCAACAAGATCAAACTTAAATCTAAAGGGTATTTATCTTCAATCCATCATATGTACCGTATGTGATGGTGACATTGAAACCGATCAACAACTTTTTGTGTCATGTGAAATAGCCAAAGAGATTTGGTCAAAAGTGTTAACTTGGTGGAAGGTCGAAAACATATCTATAACATGCCTTCAAGATGCTATCAATCTTGCGAATACAGTTAATCTGCCGAACCATCTTGTGGATTTCTGTGATGCGGTAGTTCAATCAACCATATGGTTCTTTTGGAGTTTTTGGAACAACATCTTTTTCCCTTAAACGTCCCTCAAAGAACCTTATTCTCAATGATATCAAGTTCACCTCCTACAACTGGATTTCCTCTAGAGTTAAAACGGTAGGCTTAATTGGATTGAATGGTTTAATAATACATGTAATGGTTGTTGTAACTCATCTTTGTTTCTTTTGCTTTTAGCTTCTAGCTAAGTTGCTTTTGTTTATATATACATATTGCTTGAAAAAAAAATTAACCATGAATATCTTAATTTGTTTTATATAATATTTGATATAAAAAAATTTTTGAACGACAAATGTTAGTGGTTAGTGGGTCGAGTCGTAAAATGACATCCTAGCGGCAGAATGTCTTCTTCGAACCCTTGCCTATACCAATGATAATACATTTAATTATCTATCAATTCATATAATTTGTATCAAGTATTATATAATACACATAATAACAATTAAGGTTAAAGTTGCAAGATAAAGATTTCGAAAGTTAAAAGTGAACGCTTATTTTGGGACGAAGATAATACCTAACAAGCCTTAAACCGTCGACCTTAAGTGGCAATTACTGGGCTTGCTTTGAGAAAAAATATACACCTTAATTTTTATTCAAAGTATAAATAAAGATATCCGGAAAAGTATTTGAAAAAAAATATATTTTAATTTCATCAAGGTCATTATTTGCTATTAAACTCGATTATTATTTTGAACAACAACGTTAACACTGATGCTCATGTCAGTTAAACAAAGTTCAATCTTTCATCAAACAAAAAATCTTTACAAAAATCATAATCAATATTAATTTATGATCAATTATATTATGCAATAGCCCGTGCATAACTATTAATTGTACTAATTATACAGTTATAAAACATTAAACCTAGTTATATTCTTATATCTGTAAAAAAGAAAAGAATATAGAGAAATAATTGTTTTATTTATATATCTCGTGTATTTACGAACTCATAAATAGTATAATTCAAAGTATTACGGGTGCATCTTCACAACTTAGTACTTTGGTTTGAAAGATAAAATATAGTTTGATAATTGCAACTTAACATATCGTTGAACGCAAAGTTAAAAAGAATCTATCTAATAAATATGCAACTATACACATCCATGACCTCGACTAAAAATGGTATAATTTGTTTATGTTATAATTCTTTCACAAAAGTTATTTTGTATCCTTGTTTCTTATTATATACCAAATTATACTATAGACCCGCAAAAAGTTGGTTTTAACTCAACGATACAGAATACACTCCATATATCGTTCTTGATTCTTTTGAATCAATAACCATAAAAAGTTGGTTTTCTCTTGTAATTTAACATGTAACATTTTAACTTGAGAAATGCGAGATTCACATAAAGTTTACAAAAATAAATTCACATAATGATGTGTAAGTAAATTAGTGGATGCAAATATTTGAAAAGAATAAAAAGTATGAGAGAGAGTACAAAAATATTCATGACATGTCATTATGTGGATTTGTTTTTGTAAACTTTATGTGGATCTATCATTTCTCTTTTAACTTTAAAAATATCTTAAACCTTAATATGCATAAAAGATAAGATCAGTTATGGTCTTCTCGAGATTGTGATCGCCTACTCTAACCGCATTTGACCTCGGTGAGAGCCCAAGTAAAATCCACCCATGTTACTGCTACATGATCGATGTAATTAGCATAACATTTGACTTGTCTATCCAAACAGAACATGAGTTAATTACAAATCTCTATTCATATAAAGTGGGTTTATTAATGTAGATGGTGGATTGGTGGTTAATTACTTATTGTCCATATTTATCTTGGCAAACATTTGAAGTTGTAACACCCCCAAATTATCACGCAGCGGAATACCACTTTGGGACGCTACTTATAGCACATCGCACACAATCATACACAACGACCTCAAAAGAGACGTTAAAATAATATACAACATTGTCTAAAAAGTTTCCCATCCCAATATATATAAAATCAGAGTAGAGTTTAGTCCCAAAAACCGTTACCAGTGACAATACATTAAATGCTTAAAAGCAGTTTATTCATTTTAAATGATGGAAAAGTAAACAAAGATTTAGACAAGTAAGCATCAACTTCCTCCTCGCATGCTCCGCTACTATCCATCTTGATTATCTGAAATACATGTGTAAAATCATCAACACAAAGGTTGAGCAAGTCTATGGGTTTTACAAATCATTTTGAACACAAGCAAAGATTATAAGTTTGTGGCATACTTGAAGGCAACAAACATCGAATTTGCATCAACAATAATAATTGTATATAGCATAAATTATATTAAGCTCATGGAACCGAGCCCTTAGACACTCTCTTGTAGGTCTAATAAGATAGGAGATTTATTAATTGTCATTACCTCCAGATTATTGGTACATTGCCATATACCTGACTTCTCAATACAATATGTTCAAACAGTGTAGAGGTCGGGCCTAAGCTTCTGTGACAAGTCCACATAAACTGAACCGGGGCGGCTTCCCCCATAGATCTATTAATTGTACTAGCGGTTAACCCATCATAGGTTAATTAACGATCCATAATTGAGGCTTTAACAAAGGCAATCACTTAATGCAATTCAAAGGCAACCACGTGTCCATTCATAAAGGGACAAGCATACCATAAAAGACTTGTGTTCTAAGTTTATGAAAAACATGTATTCCCCCTCGCGGGTTTAAAAGCCATTTACAATTTAGTGTAAAAGCGAGGCTATAGACTTACCTTAAATAATACACAAAGCTGGTAGTAGTAGTGATCGCCGAAGTGAAGATGCCTCCCAAATATATACACATCAAAAGCCGCCACCTAACAAATAAGGTGCGCGCTTAGCAACATACTTAAGTATTTAAAATCATACTTAGTATAATAAAATCAATGACTCAAAATAGTATGTACATAGACATGACCAATCAATGCATGTGAATCCCTTCTAAACCCCACAACATGTACTAGCTTTCCAAGACTAGCACCTTCGAAATTGATCCATCTCAAGATGCCAAACCAATACGGTTCAAGTACCCTAAATGGGTCTCCGATCTCAGAATATACACCCACACATAAGACTTATATCCTTTTAGAACTTTGAGAAGCTAATAGATTAGCCTCTCGCCTCAAACTATGACGCGAGGTTAAGTACCTCCCAAAAAGTACTCAGCCGGTACTTACCAAAAGTACACGCTGTTTTCCATACCTAAACAACTACGTTTTCGACGAAACTTGGTGACAAACTCACTTAATATCTGTAGAAGACTCAGTTAAAATTTCATTCAATGACTCACATTTTAGAACCACCTGCTCGACACATCTTTTACACACTTGACTCGTAAAACCATTTTGACCTTGTTAAGCATTTTCATTTACAAAATCGCCACTTGACTTTGAAAATAGACTCCAAATGCTAAGTTTAGAACCTAACAACAGCCTTTGATCAGTTTTAAAACTCAACTTATAGTCCCCGAGATTCGATCCAAATATTGACAACAATTTCGTATTGTGTCAACACTCGTCTCCCGGTACACGAATAATCAAACTAGCGTAACTTTTGACTCGTTTGGAGTTAAAAGCTCTATCTTATATCAAAACGAGCGTCTCGACGACTACTACAACAATATCCAATCATCTCGAACTTTATTTAAGCTTTAACCCACGAAAATCTGCCTTAACTCACTGATGTAAAATGACTATTTAAAAATCACATCAAAACTCATTTTGGCCCATTTTTAACATCATCTAACCTTCAATTAACCTATATTAATCATTCCTAACATATCATGACACCCCTAAATCACTTGAATGATCATTATTTACAAAACCTACATCAAAAATTAAACATGCAACCATTAAAACTTTGAATAAAATAATAATAACACAATATCACTACCTTAAAAATGGATCAAACACTTGTTCTTCATCAAAATCTTTAAAAGAATAAAAAGTTCTTGCATGTGGGATTTTCTTAGATCAAAATGATCACAAGAAGATTTGCAAGGTGGGTCTTGTTTTAGTTTCTTAAGATTCAAGCTCAAAATCAAATTATGATGGTGTTTTTGTGTGGAGTATGGGACGGCAAAGACTAGAGAGAAAGAAGATGGTGGTTGAAATTTTATAAATGATTTTTAAATGTAACGTGTGTAGTGGAAAAACAATATATAGTGTCTTGTTAGGGTAGATTTTGCAAATAGTGTATAGTTTTGGGCTAAAATGTAAATATTAGTTAAAAAGCGGGAAATGACTACCAGTCAATTTTATAAATATTTACGAGAGTCGGGTTTTATCTCGGGTTCATAAAAATATAAATCTCGTTTGTTAAATCGATCGTTTTAATAATTAAACGCGCACAAAATGAAATAATAAAGTTCGACTCGACTTAATACGTAATGAAATTAAAATTTCAGAAATATCAAATATTGAAATAATCGATACTAAAATATAATATTTGGGCATCCATTGGCATCGCGATCACTATTAGTACTCTTCAACCGTCACAACAATTAAATTTATCCACACATTATCGGTTTCAACTAAAACCTTCAAATATAAAAATACTCATCATTACTTAGAAATTACAAATCCGTTACATAATTAGGGTAAAATAATGACGTTAAGTTCGGGTTATTATATTACCACATCCTTAAAGGAGCGACGTCCTGGCGCTCACCTCGCCTCATATTCGTATTGCGTACCACTAGGAAAGATAAGGGCACTTCTTCCTAAAGAAGTCCTCACGATCCCACGTGAATTTCGATCCATGATCTCTACTGGTTCTTCTTACAAAACACAACTTATCGTCAAGTTGTATCTCACTAAAGAGGATAAATAAATCATTATCCACCAATCACTCCTTCAAGCTCGACACATGAAAATTTTATGAATTACACGAAGCTCATTTGACGACAAGAACGAATGACAAGACTTTCGAGTAAGTCCAGTCAAAAGGAAGGTTGCAAATTAAAGGATATCCATTGGCCGTATAGCCATGGACGCATATAAAAAGAAATAGCAAGAAAATATTTTCGTCATCGGAGGTGCTCACGCGTGGATCCTTACTTAAAAGATAATACAAAGATACCATCTCACTTCCGCCCACGCGCATTAAAGTCTCAATAAACATCGTCGTTTAAAGTCAAAAAGATATTACATGGTACGTGTTCTCCATGATAGGACGTCATTGGACAATGCCGTCTCAAGTTCTCACAACTTACGATCATTATAGTAGATCACACACCATATAAGTACATAAAAAGAAAAGGTCGAACATAAAAATCAAATATAGATATCCATCGTTGATCATCGATAAAACCTTGAACGAACCCGTGATAATAGAAATTGATCTCTAAAGTCGTTCCACTTACGGTGTCGGCTTCAACATAATCCTCGAGGTGATAACGAATTTAATAATTCCAATCATTAAGAAATTCAGTCCATTGACGAAGATTCACAACATATCAGGCATATCAACAGCTTCTGCTCCAATGCTCAGCATACCAAATGTGTCCCACTAACTTCTGTTCCAGTGCTTCAGGTGATGCATCACATTCTTTGTTTACTCGTCATACTAGTCCCACGGGTTCGTCGTCAAGAAAAGACTTCGGTGACCCTTCAATAGTAGCAATTAAAATCCCAAAATCCTTTATCGAAGACAAGTTTTCGGTGATACCTTGATCCTCAGTCAATCCACAAGTACATGCATAGATACTAGTGACGCTTAAACAAGTCGCCTGTTCTCGGAATGGTTATCGGTTCTTAACAATCTGCCTATAAAGCTCGCGATCATCAAGACACCTTAGAAATGGTCCATCGAAATAAATCATAATTCGAGAGAAGTCCAAAGGGCTACTCGTACATAAATGATAATCAAAAATCATCATAATGACGACGACACTGAGCGATTCGTACCAACCAAACACAGTTCGAAGGAAGACGTACGCACACCAAACATCCACAAATGGAGCCAGACATACTTGGGCCCACTCATTTATAACTCCTTGTCTACATCAAAAGGCGTCCCTTTTCATGTATACAAGAGTTTATAAATTTACGGTTCGGGAACTTATAACTTTCTTGTTCAAATAAAAAGGTGTCCCAATCCATTTCAACAAAACGATTATAAGTCATCCTACTCAAGTATTACCACCTCTCAACACGATATCATATCAAAATACCATAGTAAATACAAGGTGTCAATAAACTTACCTCATGATTTCCGTATTCAAACGTCCCATTCCATCTGAATAAGGAAAACACAAAAATCTAAGGTCCAGTGGTTTAAAATTTTCTTATTCAAATATCCTAATCCATTTAAATAAGACAACCTTAAACGACTCTTAGTTGGGCGAGTTAAAATACATATATATCTAAATTTCCCATTCCATTTAGATACAAATTTTTAAGTCACTCAACCGAATGACTACTACGAGCATATCTTTGTTGTACCCAAACTATATATATTTGATTAGGATATATATATCTTAAGCCCAACATTGGCATCCTTCTTTTCGTCAAATAAAACATAGTTATATAAAATTTAATCACACGTCGCATTACATAGAAGATATCGCCTCAGATAAATGATTCTTCAAAATCATAAGAAGTATTCGGAACACGAATATCACATTAATCAACTACGTTTCGAAAGGAGATGTCCTAAATTGGCACATCATGATACGATGATAACAATCGAACTTAAGCAAGTCGATATACGATAGCTTACGAAACAATATATACATACTCAAGGTATCAAATGTGTTGTCCCTAATATATGATGATATAGCACACGAATTAAAGAAAGAAAGGAAGATATGAGATGAATTTTAGAGAGAGAAAGTAGTGAGAGAAAGTAGAGAGAAAAAGGTTGGTGAAACTTGTGGAATATTAGATTAGGAGAAATTTGAAATGACCAACACCCTTCCTAACATGCTAGGAAGGGTTTAAATAGCCTTTGCTTACATGTAGCTTAATGGGCTATTTGATCATGGGCCGGGCTTTCCTTTTGGGCTTTGGTTACTTATGAATGAACCTTAGCTTAAAGTTAAGCCCGTAATAACACGACTAATATACTACCTATTACAACGTTCTAAAATACGATACATAATAAACATATGACCGAGCATTCTTGTTTGGATCAATATTTTGAGGCTAACAAAATGAGTTTCACACCCGTATTCAGATAATGAATAATTATCAAGATCGGTGATTGACGGTGATGCCAAATCCGATACAAAACCGTATTATAAAATGTACGACAATCGTTCAAAGACCATTTCTTCGCGTGCAATGTCTTTAAATACCATAGTATATTCATACATATACATATTACCATTCCTACATACACATAGGTTCACATAATCACAATAAATCATAAAGTAATACAATAATAGCCTTACCGGAGCCATGCGGAGTAGTTGCGTGCTTAAAAATTTTTAGAACACACCAAAGTTATAGTTTAGGACATTTTCAAAATCGACCTAGTTTTCTATAACTTGTGGCTCTGATACCAATCTATAACACCCCCAAATTACCACGCAGCAGAATACCACTTTGGGGCGCTACTTATAGCACATCGTACACAATCATAGACAACGACCTCAAAAGAGACGTTAAAATAATATACAACATTGTCTAAAAAGTTTCCCATCCCAATATATATAAAATCAGAGTAGCGTTTAGTCCCAAAAACTGTTACCAATCACAATACATTAAATGCTTAAAAGCAGTTTATTCATTTCAAAGGATGGAAAAGTAAAAAAAGGTTTAGACAAGTAAGCACCAACTTCCTCCTCGCATGCTCCGCTGCTATCCATCTTGATTACCTGAAATACATGTGTAAAATCATCAACACAAAGGTTGAACAAGTCAATAGGTTTAACAAATCATTTTGAACACAAGCAAAGATTATAAGTTTGTGGTATACTTGAAGGCAACAAACATCGAATTTGCATCAACAATAATAATTGTATATAGCATAAATTACATTAAGCTCATGGAACCGAGCCCATAGACACTCCCTTGTAGGTCTAATAAGACAGGAGATTTATTAATTGTCGTTACCTCCAGATTATTGGTACATGTGCCGTATACCTGACTTCTCAATACAATATGTTCAAACAGTGTGGAGGTCGGGCCTAAGCTTCTGTGACAAGTCCACACAAACTGAATCGGGGCGGCTTCCCCCATAGATCTATTAATTGTACTAGCGGTTAACCCATCAGAGGTTAATTAACGGTCCATAATTGAGGCTTTAACAAAGGCAATCACTTAATGCAATTCAAAGGCAACGACGGGTCCATTCATAGAGGGACAAGCATACCATAAAAGGCTTGTGTTCTAAGTTTATGAAAAACATGTATTCCCCCTCGCGGGTTTAAAATCCATTTACAAATTAGTGTAAAAGCGAGACTATAGACTTACCTTAAACAATACACTAAGCTGGTAGTAGTAGTGATCGCCGAAGTGAAGATGCCTCCCAAATATATACACATCAAAAGCCGCCACCTAACAAATAAGGTGCGCGCTTAGCAACATACTTAAGTATCTCAAATCATACTTAGTATAATAAAATCAATGACACAAAATAGTATGTACATAGACATGAACAATCAATGCAAGTGAATCCCTTCTAAACCCCACAACATGTACTAGTTTTCCAAGAGTAGCACCTTCGAAATTGATCCATCTCAAGATGCCAAACCAATACGGTTCAAGTACCCTAAATGGGTCTCCAATCTCAGAATATACACCCACACATAAGACTTATATCCTTTTAGAATTTTGAGAAGCTAATAGATTAGCCTCTCGCCTCAAACTATGACGCGAGGTTAAGTACCTCCCAAAAAGTACTCAACCGGTACTTACCAAAAGTACGCATTGTTTTCCCCTACCTAAACAACTACGTTTTCAACGAAACTTGGTGAAAAACACACTTAATATCTGTAGAAGACTCAGTTAATATTTCATTCAATGATTCACATTTGAGAACCACCTGCTCGACACATCTTTAGACTTTAAAAACCGGACAGTTTTACACACTTGACTCGTAAAACCATTTTGACCTTGTTAAACATTTCCATTTACAAAATCGCCACTTGACTTTGAAAATAGACTCCAAATTCTAAGTTTAGAACCTAACAACAGCCTTTGATCAGTTTTAAAACTCAACTTATAGTCCCCGAGATTCGATCCAAATATTGGCAACAATTTCGTATTGTGTCAACACTCGTCTCCCGGTACACGAATAATCAAACTAGCGTAACTTTTAACTTGTTTGGAGTTAAAAGCTCTATTTTATATCGAAACGAGCGTCTCGACGACTACTACAACAATATCCAATCATCTCAAACTTTATTTAAGCTTTAACCCACGAAAATCTGCCATAACTCACTAATGTAAAATGACTATTTAAAAATCACATCAAAACTCATTTTGGCCCATTTTTAACTTCATCTAACCTTCAATTAACCCATATTAATCATTCCTAACATATCATGACACCCCTAAATCACTTGCATGATCATTATTTACAAACCTACATCAAAAATTAAACATGCAACCATTAAAACTTTGAATAAAATAATAATAACACAATACCACTACCTTAAAATGGATCAAACACTTGTTCTTCATCAAATTCTTTAAAAGAATAAAAAGTTATTGCATGTGAGATTTTCTTAGATCAAAATGATCACAAGAAGATTTGCAAGGTGGGTCTTGTTTTAGTTTCTTAAGATTCAAGCTCAAAATCAAATTATGATGGTGTTTTTGTGTGGAGTATGGGACGGCAAAGACTAGAGAGAAAGAAGATGGTGGTTGAAATTTTATAAATGATTTTTAAATGTAATGTGTGTAGTGGAAAAACAATATATAGTGTCTTGTTAGGGTAGATTTTGCAAATAGTGTATAGTTTTGGGCTAAAATGTAAATATTAGTTAAAAAGCGGGAAATGACTACCAGTCAATTTTATAAATATTTACGAGAGTCGGTTTTTGTCCCGGGTTCATAAAAATATAAATCTCGTTTGTTAAATCGATTGCTTTAATAATTAAACGCACAAAAAACGAAATAATAAAGTTCGACTCGACTTAATACGTAATGAAATAAAAATTTCAGAAATATCAGATATCGAAATAATTGATACTAAAATATAATATTTGGGCATCCATTGGTATTGCGATCTCTATTAGTACTCTTCAATCGTCACAACAGTTAAATTTATCCACACATTATCGGTTCAACTAAAACCGTCAAATATAATAATACTCGTCATTACTTAGAAATTACAAATCCGTTACATAATTCGGGTAAAATAATGACGTTAAGTTCGGATTATTATAGAAATTATAAGATTTACTTTCTTTTTAGTTCCAGCTTTTCATTTGTCTTCATACAAAACATTCATTTAAGATGTTCATGATTTCTTTCTTGTGTTGACGCTCAAGTTTAAAATCTTAATCTGGAAAAAATGTGTATTGTATGTTAGTTTTAGAGAGATTATAAATAAAGAAAATGGTTTTAATTGTAAAGGGTGCAGACTTAATAAGAAAATTTTCCTTTTTAATACACTGTAGTACATTTATTATCAAAATGTTATTTTAGACCCTATCGGTTATCCTGTAGCAGTTCTTTGGTTTAACATGGCAATGCGTGTTACTGTTTATGGGTGTCAGAATACTCCAAATTTTGGTACAGAGAAATTGATTATGAGTAATTGTACTAAGGATTACTATACAAAGTAACTAAAAACATAATGAAGATCCATATAAGAGTGGAATAACCGCATCTAAAAACAAAAACTAACCTGAATTGTAAAGAAATCAGTAAAAACTGAATTAAAAGTAGAGCATAAAACAGCTGCAAAATCCACATCTAAACAACATAGAAAATTAATAAAAAAAGCATATACGTCTGGCACAGAGCAGTAATACCATACAAAGTATGTAAGAACATAATTAAATCCATAAAATAGGGGTAATAGCATCTAAAATTAAAAAACTAACCTGGATTGTATAATAGCTGACATTCATGGTGCTGACTATCATCCTTCTTTCAAAAATTTCCATTTATTAGTACGTTCACATCAATTAGTTTCAGATAGCTAAAAGATAGCGAGAGCATAAGAAAATTTCCAACACAAGATAAATTTTAGCTTTTGCCATCTTACATGTAGTCGCAAGATTATGAAATCAAATGTTCAAATAGCAAAACACGCATGTTGGTAGTAGGCAAAAACTACATCATAACATAAAATGTAAACTTTTGCAACTTCCGACCCATTTGACCCGTTTCCATTGAAATTAAAGTTACTGTTCAACCCATTTCTAATAGTCAAACACCATTAGGGGTGTACATAGGCTGGTTTACCCGGATTTTTGGAATTTGAGCAGAACCGTAAGTATCAGTTTTATAAAGCTTCAAGCTGAACTGCTTGTATAAGATAGGGAGGGGTTAATTGTTGTATTATAACAGTTTGGCTGAATCGGTTTTGGTATAATTTAATGGCCAAGATGAATTAAACACATCCAGATATAATTTCTCAATATAACTTAGGTTTAATGCATTATATGGTTAATGCCTTAACTAACTGATCTACCAATATATACATGTAAAATGTTTCTCATTTATATCTAAAGTTTTCGTCATGTCACTTTTTAACATATGGCTCAATCTCTAAAATTGTTGGTTGAACCAGACATTAACGGTTTCATATAGTTAAACTCGCCGGTTGTGCTCAGTTATGTAATCTAGTAAAACCGACTTACCAACTTCAATTCGGGTGGTTAGAAACAGATTTTAGGGGTTTATGTTAATTGCTTGCTATTAATTTATGGTTGTCGTGATCATGTCATTCTCCATAACTGCAAATAAACACTCTAGCATTAAAGTAAACACTTAGTGTGAGTAGCATAAATTACAAAATTTGAGCTAATATGACTAATCAAAATATCAAATACATGATAATGCGATTAATACGATGCAATAATATGCATGAGCAAAATAAATCGAATTAAGGTTGTATCAAGTTTATCATACAAGTTTATCTAATAGATATGAACTTAAAATAAGAAAACAGCTAAAATTAATCATCATAACAATGATACAAATTAAAATGAAGACTCAAATTAACGAAACCCATAAAATGATTCATCATAGAAAAAACCCTTAATATGAATCTTCATGATAAAATACCCTTATATGGACTGATATAAGAAAATAGTACAAATAAATTTTTTACTTTAATCGAAGGAAGAATGTTGTTTGATGTTGCTGGCATAAATAATTTTTCAATATAATGAGATGGAATAATGGATATAAACAACTTGAATTAACAGTTATGTGAATTTTGAATGATTATCTGTACTATAGATTAGAAGATACAGAAAAACACGGATAGAAAAACTGCCAAGCATATATAACGTCAATTTATGACGTTAGAATGAGGAGTTTTGAAATTCAAAAAGATTTTCATTTATTCAGTATATAGATTTTTAATTTCATTTATTTATTTTTAATTTTTAATTTAACTAAAATATTAGTGTAATTGTTTAAATTTAAAAATAAAACGTTTTATCCAAATATAGATTCCACTAAGTGGTTTCTTTGGGGAGGATTTCTGGAGGTATTGGGTTCAAAACCTGCCAAGTGTCTTTCAGGCGAAGCGGATAGGGAGTCTAACATAATTAGGCGAAGGTTCGAATAAGACATTCTTCCGTTTGAATGTCATTTCACGACTCGACTCACTAACCACTAACATTTGCCGTTCTATAGAAAAAAAATTCTATAAAAGTTTAATATCATTATATTATTATAGTAATTAATGTTTTTTTTTCAAAAGATAACATTTATAATAACCACTAAAAATTATAAAGATACAATATAAAAGATATCTCACTTCAATTAAGAAAAAAGATACACAACACCAATAAGAACATTATTTATATTTACGGAAGTAATGCATTAAATTGTTCAAAAGGAATAAAAACTATTTCGTATGAAAAAACGAGTCTTTGTGCTTAGTAAACAAATCCAATGATTCTTTAACATGTTAGTTGAGTTTTTTTATTACTAGTACAATTTTTAATTTGAGTTATAATATTAATGTCGGATAGGTGTCACTATCAGGTATTCTTAACATCTAAGGCTGGTGGGACTGGGTTTCATCCCACTCGTGAGTTCCCTCCACTCACGCGTAGCCCCCACCCCTGCCTACCCAACCCGCGCGTGAGTCACCCGCTAGCAAGCCAAAATCCTATGCAAACTCACCCAACGAGTTTCTGCCTATTGGACCCCACCACTTTTAAATCTAGTCGGTCTTTTTCAAATTAAAAAAAAAAAATTACCCAAAATTTACTTATAAATACCCCCATCACCTTCTTCATTTTTCACACACACAAAATCAAACATCTCATCTTCATCTCCATCTTCAATCTCCATATCATGTCTCAAGAAAACACACCCCGAACCTCCAACAAACGTCGAGGTAGCCCGAAAGAAGCAGGAAAAGGAAGACCTGGACTTTTATATGCAACCGACAGATCATTTGACGGGACGTGATCTTGCAGTCGCGGAGTGGCGCAAAACTCAAATCAAGGAGGCCTATAATATCCCGTATTAGTTTTTTTTAAATGTTGTTTTTTTATTTTCTATGTTTTTATTTTTATTTTCGTACTGTGTTTTAATTTTTTATGTTTTTATTTTTAATTTTGTACTGTGTTTTAATTTTCTGTGTACCCGTGTTGTAATAAAATTGTATGAATACAAAATATTTAATGAAAAAATGGGGTGATGTGGAGTGAGTTTGGGTGAGTTTGGTGAGTGCCATTACCTTCTGTGGTGAGTTTAGGTGAGTTTTGGTGAGTTTGGTAAAAAGCTGACGTGGCGCTGAGGTGGAGGTGAGTGGGTTTCACCCCACTCCCACTAGTCTAAAAACATCTAAAAACATAAGAAGATGTTAGTTGAGATAAAAACAAATTTAATTGAGCTATCACATTTTATGTCTGTTAAAATAATAAGACTAATAGATAAACACGCTTGTGAAAGGATAAAAATTATTTGTATGTAGTACTACTTAAGAAATTTACGTAGTAAAAAACACACGCTACTACTTAGTATGATTCATGCCCTGGCGATAATTAACCTTTATATAATAGGGGAGAATTGCGCTTCTATAGGCACAGTTCTCCCCATCACATTCTAAATAAAAAAATATTTGATGCCCCTCTCACAACCCTCTCTCCCTCTCATGAAACCTTCACACACTAAACACACACAAACAGTGATTTCGTCCCGTTTTGGATCTCCCGTTTGCATTGATTTCCTCCGTTGCATTGGTTGTCTTGCCCTTTACCCTTGCCTTTTCAGAATCGCATATTATAATTGCCCTTTGGTGAGTAACCCTTTGATTAATTGTGATTTGTCTGGTTGTGTAGTGGCTACAGGAAACAAATTCGTGTAAAGATGTTGGCCGTTGATTTCCTCCCCCCTGCATCCATATATATAGCAACACCACCAACCAAATTTATCTGGGTTTGCATTATTTGTGGGATAGCTACAGTTGTTCATTGCTTATTCATCTTTGGTTTGATCTAAAATTTTTTGGTGGATCTATTTTGGTGTGGATCTGTGTTTGATCTAACATGGTCTATATTGTGGATGGCCTTTTCGCATCTTGCCCCGTACTCGTCAGCTTATATTGTCCCGGAAAACGCGAGGCAAGGACGCGAACTACTACACCGACTCTCGTGTTTTCGTGCAATTAACTTTTTATTAAAATTTGGGGTGTACACAATCGTTAGTACATTATATGAAAGCTGGTGGGAGAAAAGTTGATTTTTTTTACCATTTTAAAAACAAAAAATTCTCACATTTTTACCCTATAAAACACTTTTTAACCAATATTTTTTCATTCGTATCGTTTTTTTCATCATCTCAATATTATCTTGTTCCTTTCATACAATGAATCCAAGCACATGGATGAATTTCTACTTCTACGACAACCAAATCGCGAATACACAATTACCGAGGGTCGTCGTTCTCCTCTAATCCGATTCACAAAAAGAGCACTTTGCCGAATTGATGCAAGAACAAATACGTGTGAACCATAAAAACAAGAAAGAACAAATGGAGCGCGTGTTTCTAAATGAAAATCTCTCTAAAGAGTTATATGTATAGCAACCACCCATATTTGAAAATAGTGGATTGCTTGACCATTTCTACAAGCTAGTCAAGGCTCTATATGACATGAAGCAGGCTCATAGAGCATGGTATGAAACTTAATCACAATTTCACCTTCATCATAAGTTCATCAAAGGTGCAACTGACAACACTTTATTTATTTATAAGACTAAAAGTAATGTCATTATTTCTGAAATATATGTGGATGATACTCTTTGTGGGTTGACAAATGTAGGTCTTAATAAATTGTTTGCAAAATTCATGACCAAAAAATACAAAATGAGCATGGTGGGTGAATTAACATACATTTTACGTTTGAATTAAACAAAGTTCCAAAGGAATTCAACTTATCAACAAATATGTTGGGGAAGTATTAAAAAAGTATGATCTCTCTATTATGTGTGTTAATTAAATGTCTTATGTTGCTCCAAAACAATTTGGTCTAGATCCCTCAGGGAAAGCTGTAAATGAAACTAGGGATGGCAACGGGTCGGCTTTGGGTAGGGTTTTAGTGAATCCATACCCGCACCCGTTTATAATATCCGTACCCGTATCCGCTCCATCACCCGACGGGTACCCGATTAGTATTACCCATCGGTTTTTTGGATTTTACCCGCGGGTATCGGGTATCCATAATTAAATTTTTATTGGTCATTATTGTGCGTATAATGTTAAGAAAAACCATTCGAAAACGACCAAAATACCTTAATATATTTTTTAGTGTTTAGAAGATAAAAAAATACTTTTTAATATTATTCACGCGATTTAATATATCGAATAAATCATGCTTTATATTTTAAAATTACAAGATCCAAATATATTTGATCACAAACATGTTAATGCACACAAAATGTAACTAATATGATCATTATTCATCCAACAATCTTCGTCTACTATTTCACACAAATTTAGAACTTAAATAAAATAGCAACAAAAGCGGGTACGGATTCGGGTAAACGGGTACGGATTCGGATACGGGTAAACGGGGCGGGTATTAGTATTACCCGTACCCGTAAAAAAAAGAACATTCAAACCCGAACACGTATCCAAACCCGCCAACCCGACTCTGAACCCGACCCAACCGGTTCGGGTTTCGATTTTCCCCATCGGTTTTGGGCGCTTTTGGCATCCCTAAATGAAACTCAATATAAAGACAAGATTAGGTTTTTATGTATCTAACATCGATTAGACAAGACATATAATTTTAAACATGTCTTTGTTCAAGGTACCAATCTGAATCCAAGGAATCTCAACTTGTAGTTGATAAAAAAATGTTAGGTACATGAAAGGAACTCCGAGTCTAGGTCTTTGGTATCCAAAATGAACAGGTTTTCATCTCTAGGAATACAATGACTGTAGTTATGCACGATGTAACTTATATATGAAAAGTATATCATGTGGGTGTTAGATACTTGGAGGGAAGATGGTTTGTTAAAGTGCTAATAAGAAAAACTCAGTAGCCATGTCATCGGTTGAAGTAGAGTATGTGTTAACAGATGGATATTTTGTTCAGTTCCTCTGGATGAAAGTAAACTAGCTGACTATGAGATCGACTGTGAGAAGTACCTATAATTTATGACAACACAATGCCATAACGTTTAAATACCTCGTTATTTACTATAGAACAAAGCATATTTCATTAGATACCGCTTCATGAGAGACCATATTTTAAATGTAACATCAAATCGCACTTTATACCAAAAGAGTGTTTGATAGCTGAAATTTTGACAAAATCTTTACCCTAACCTAGTTCGACTAGGTATGTTTCTAAGATTGGTATCTTAAATATTGATCAAATGTTCAATGGTAAACAATTAAACTTTTCACACTTCCAGATTGGATTATTAAATGTGTAACTAAATGAATGGTTTAGTTTAAAATAATCAAAATTGTTTCTAAAAAATGACCACCTCAAACCTTGGGATGTGGGAGACAACTGTTACCTAAAGTTACACCATAAGTATTAGGGCACCACTTATGTGACCATCTTGCCAATAAGCCCCACTCATGCGAAAATCTAGCAAATAAGCATTTCATGTAGACGTCAATAGTAATTTTATTTCTGCATCTACAAGTAGTTCAACTATTCATATTCTCTGTCCCTATAACGCCCTTAAAACTTGTTCACTTTTCACCTTTTAATGTTTCAAAATTATTTTTTTCTCAACATCTTTCTTTGAAGATAAAACAGTTTAAGTCTTTATAACCATGACTTCTTCTTCTTTGGGACTTGAAAATACATTAATAGTAGCTTGTGGTATTCATTTTGAACCAAATGATTGGAAAATCAAACCTTACAAATCTGTTTATAGGCTTGAACATTCAAATATGCCTTATCATCCCATCATATCTCTTTTAGAAAAGTGGTGTATCTCCACTACTTTTACAAAACTCATTCAACCTACTAAGAGGAAATATATATATATATATATATATATATATATATATAATGATATTAAGACCGGAAGTATGATTTATATAAGGTGTTTTTAAGATTATTAAGTATATATAAGGATATAATGATATATATATATATATATATATATATATATATATATATATATATATATATATATATATATATATATATATATATTTTATATATATATATATTATATCTAAAGATTCAGTCCTATCATTGAATGGGCAGTAATTAAGTTTCTTGATATCAGTCATATAATCTCGGAATATCAAAGAGTAATGGCAGTTTTCAATATTTGTTTACAGATGAGATTTTTTATCCATCAATGTGATGAAGATCAAAAGACCCAGCAGTTTGAATCCTTATAGTTTTAAGAAAACCAACCATCACTAATTAAAGTTTCAAATTAGCCTAACTGATCCCTATATAAATCATCAAAAAATCTTACCCTTCATTGTCTAACACACACCACACCAAAAAAACAAACCAATCTCCGAACAACAACAAATTATACTATCCCACTTCAATCCATTTACAAGAATCGAAATAGAAACAGATTATATGACCTCAATTATTATTTCGTATTTTTCTTTAAATGATAAGAGATCCAAAAACACAAATGAAAAAATATCATGGATCTATGCGAAAGAAACCTTCTTTAATATTCGAATCTCCAAGATTAGAACATAAACAAGATTGTTTTGTTCTTTTTGATTCGTTTAAAAAATACACGAGACAAACACAACAACAAGCTACCTACCCGAGACCTTTGTTACAAAGATCTTGAAGCTCAGACAGATTATGCTCCAATAGGGATAGGTTTGTTTCGTTTTATGTGATGAAAGATGTGTGAGATTCATTTGGGTTGCGATCTGTGGTAGAGAAAAAGGGTGCTGCTATGCGCTAATCAAGATCATACTTGGGACTCTTTTCAATGATCTTGAAGAAAAGATCAAGAAAATGAAATATATTTAAGATCATCAACAAATCCATGATTATCTTTAAAGAAAAGGAAAAAAAATCAACACCCACGTTTTTCTTTATTTTTGATTTGGTGTTTGGGGCTATTACAAAGAAGCAATGGATTTGTTCTTGAAATATTGACTTGATCGGACAAGTATAAGTGTTGCTGGCTGTGTTGGTGGCTGCATAAAGAGAAGAGGAGTCAACTAAATTTAGGGTTGATCAATTAGAATAGGCCCGAATATGAAGGTGTTCGGAGTGAGCTACGAAACAGGCCCAACATTTTCACCAATTTTTTTTATATGATACAGTCTGTATTTGTAGTGAGCATTGGGCCCAAGTTTAGTACAATATGAATCTAAGACAAATTTGTATTTTGCTTTCCCTGTATCAATTTTGACGTTTTCTCTTATAACAGTAGAAGTTAAATCTTTTTTTATATTGCAATATATCTATTTTATTCTTTTGTGAATCGCTAAGATCTTCATTACCAATTAGATAATGTTTTTTTTATCTATTGTTTTTCATTTATCCTTTTAGTAGTCACCGGCCTAAATGTCTAAATCAAAATAGTGTCTTTCGCCGTAGTATCTATGGACTTCAAAAAAGTGGTGGTGGTGAAGCTAGGCACAAAGGTGTATCAGTTTCTATATTTGGGTAACAATTTTCCGATAAAATCCATTGATCAAGAGTTTCCAATAAAGAGTTGAGATGAATTTTAAAAACATATACCAACTACTAGAACCACTGGCGTTAGTTTTCCATGTTAAGGGATGAGAAGTATATAGTAATCAAGTCGTATTGGATAGGGTTTTTTATGAAGATAAAAGCGACCTTTTTGTCTATAAAAGGAGGCTTCTTTTTTATGATCACGGGATTGGAAATGAAACGTCTTTTTCCTTAACTCACACTATAGTCAAATAGTTATTCTTTTACTATAGCTGATTGGTTATTTAATTTAAATTTAACTATTATTATATAGAAATTAGATATTTATGAGACTAAAAATCATAATCGTACGTATTCGTAAAGGATACTTCATATTCCGTTGAAGAGGCACTTAAGGTCCAATATTTTTAATGCGTTATGGATCAAGCTCTTAGAACACGTCGAAAAGGTATTTAAAAAGCTCAAGTTGTTATAATAAAACAGGACACCCATAATCCGCGGGACGGTCTGAATTAATGTATGTCATTTTGTAAATTACTTTAGGGTTAGTTTGTGTTATGCCAACTTGGACTTATTAGTTTTGGATCCAAAATTAAGTTAAGTCTAAAAATAGGACCCGTAGGACAGTGATACTAATATTCATTAAATGTACGGTTATATTGTCCCGTACTCGTCAGCTTATATTGTCCCGGAAAACGCGAGGCAAGGACGCGAACTACTACACCGACTCTCGTGTTTTCGTGCAATTAACTTTTTATTAAAATTTGGGGTGTACACAATCGTTAGTACGTTATATGAAAGCTGGTGGGAGAAAAGTTGATTTTTTTTACCATTTTAAAAACAAAAAATTCTCACATTTTTACCCTATAAAACACTTTTTAACCAATATTTTTTCATTCGTATCGTTTTTTTCATCATCTCAATATTATCTTGTTCCTTTCATACAATGAATCCAAGCACATGGATGAATTTCTACTTCTACGACAACCAAATCGCGAATACACAATTACCGAGGGTCGTCGTTCTCCTCTAATCCGATTCACAAAAAGAGCACTTTGCCGAATTGATGCAAGAACAAATACGTGTGAACCATAAAAACAAGAAAGAACAAATGGAGCGCGTGTTTCTAAATGAAAATCTCTCTAAAGAGTTATATGTATAGCAACCACCCATATTTGAAAATAGTGGATTGCTTGACCATTTCTACAAGCTAGTCAAGGCTCTATATGACATGAAGCAGGCTCATAGAGCATGGTATGAAACTCAATCACAATTTCACCTTCATCATAAGTTCATCAAAGGTGCAACTAACAACACTTTATTTATTTATAAGACTAAAAGTAATGTCATTATTTCTGAAATATATGTGGATGATACTCTTTGTGGGTTGACAAATGTAGGTCTTAATAAATTGTTTGCAAAATTCATGACCAAAAAATACAAAATGAGCATGGTGGGTGAATTAACATACATTTTACGTTTGAATTAAACAAAGTTCCAAAGGAATTCAACTTATCAACAAATATGTTGGGGAAGTATTAAAAAAGTATGATCTCTCTATTATGTGTGTTAATTAAATGTCTTATGTTGCTCCAAAACAATTTGGTCTAGATCCCTCAGGGAAAGCTGTAAATGAAACTAGGGATGGCAACGGGTCGGCTTTGGGTAGGGTTTTAGTGAATCCATACCCGCACCCGTTTATAATATCCGTACCCGTATCCGCTCCATCACCCGACGGGTACCCGATTAGTATTACCCATCGGTTTTTTGGATTTTACCCGCGGGTATCGGGTATCCATAATTAAATTTTTATTGGTCATTATTGTGCGTATAATGTTAAGAAAAACCATTCGAAAACGACCAAAATACCTTAATATATTTTTTAGTGTTTAGAAGATAAAAAAATACTTTTTAATATTATTCACGCGATTTAATATATCGAATAAATCATGCTTTATATTTTAAAATTACAAGATCCAAATATATTTGATCACAAACATGTTAATGCACACAAAATGTAACTAATATGATCATTATTCATCCAACAATCTTCGTCTACTATTTCACACAAATTTAGAACTTAAATAAAATAGCAACAAAAGCGGGTACGGATTCGGGTAAACGGGTACGGATTCGGATACGGGTAAACGGGGCGGGTATTAGTAGTACCCGTACCCGTAAAAAAAAGAACATTCAAACCCGAACACGTATCCAAACCCGCCAACCCGACTCTGAACCCGACCCAACCGGTTCGGGTTTCGATTTTCCCCATCGGTTTTGGGCGCTTTTGGCATCCCTAAATGAAACTTAATATAAAGACAAGATTAGGTTTTTATGTATCTAACATCGATTAGACAAGACATATAATTTTAAACATGTCTTTGTTCAAGGTACCAATCTGAATCCAAGGAATCTCAACTTGTAGTTGATAAAAAAATGTTAGGTACATGAAAGGAACTCCGAGTCTAGGTCTTTGGTATCCAAAATGAACAGGTTTTGATCTCTAGGAATACAATGACTGTAGTTATGCACGATGTAACTTATATATGAAAAGTATATCATGTGGGTGTTAGATACTTGGAGGGAAGATGGTTTGTTAAAGTGCTAATAAGAAAAACTCAGTAGCCATGTCATCGGTTGAAGTAGAGTATGTGTTAACAGATGGATATTTTGTTCAGTTCCTCTGGATGAAAGTAAACTAGCTGACTATGAGATCGACTGTGAGAAGTACCTATAATTTATGACAACACAATGCCATAACGTTTAAATACCTCGTTATTTACTATAGAACAAAGCATATTTCATTAGATACCGCTTCATGAGAGACCATATTTTAAATGTAACATCAAATCGCACTTTATACCAAAAGAGTGTTTGATAGCTGAAATTTTGACAAAATCTTTACCCTAACCTAGTTCGACAAGGTATGTTTCTAAGATTGGTATCTTAAATATTGATCAAATGTTCAATGGTAAACAATTAAACTTTTCACACTTCCAGATTGGATTATTAAATGTGTAACTAAATGAATGGTTTAGTTTAAAATAATCAAAATTGTTTCTAAAAAATGACCACCTCAAACCTTGGGATGTGGGAGACAACTGTTACCTAAAGTTACACCATAAGTATTAGGGCACCACTTATGTGACCATCTTGACAATAAGCCCCACTCATGCGAAAATCTAGCGAATAAGCATTTCATGTAGACGTCAATAGTAATTTTATTTCTGCATCTACAAGTAGTTCAACTATTCATATTCTCTGTCCCTATAACGCCCTTAAAACTTGTTCACTTTTCACCTTTTAATGTTTCAAAATTATTTTTTTCTCAACATCTTTCTTTGAAGATAAAACAGTTTAAGTCTTTATAACCATGACTTCTTCTTCTTTGGGACTTGAAAATACATTAATAGTAGCTTGTGGTATTCATTTTGAACCAAATGATTGGAAAATCAAACCTTACAAATCTGTTTATAGGCTTGAACATTCAAATATGCCTTATCATCCCATCATATCTCTTTTAGAAAAGTGGTGTATCTCCACTACTTTTACAAAACTCATTCAACCTACTAAGAGGAAATATATATATATATATATATATATATATAATGATATTAAGACCGGAAGTATGATTTATATAAGGTGTTTTTAAGATTATTAAGTATATATAAGGATATAATGATATATATATATATATATATATATATATATATATATATATATATATATATATATATATATATATATATATATATTATATATATATATATTATATCTAAAGATTCAGTCCTATCATTGAATGGGCAGTAATTAAGTTTTCTTGATATCAGTCATATAATCTCGGAATATCAAAGAGTAATGGCAGTTTTCAATATTTGTTTACAGATGAGATTTTTTATCCATCAATGTGATGAAGATCAAAAGACCCAGCAGTTTGAATCCTTATAGTTTTAAGAAAACCAACCATCACTAATTAAAGTTTCAAATTAGCCTAACTGATCCCTATATAAATCATCAAAAAATCTTACCCTTCATTGTCTAACACACACCACACCAAAAAAACAAACCAATCTCCGAACAACAACAAATTATACTATCCCACTTCAATCCATTTACAAGAATCGAAATAGAAACAGATTATATGACCTCAATTATTATTTCGTATTTTTCTTTAAATGATAAGAGATCCAAAAACACAAATGAAAAAATATCATGGATCTATGCGAAAGAAACCTTCTTTAATATTCGAATCTCCAAGATTAGAACATAAACAAGATTGTTTTGTTCTTTTTGATTCGTTTAAAAAATACACGAGACAAACACAACAACAAGCTACCTACCCGAGACCTTTGTTACAAAGATCTTGAAGCTCAGACAGATTATGCTCCAATAGGGATAGGTTTGTTTCGTTTTATGTGATGAAAGATGTGTGAGATTCATTTGGGTTGCGATCTGTGGTAGAGAAAAAGGGTGCTGCTATGCGCTAATCAAGATCATACTTGGGACTCTTTTCAATGATCTTGAAGAAAAGATCAAGAAAATGAAATATATTTAAGATCATCAACAAATCCATGATTATCTTTAAAGAAAAGGAAAAAAAATCAACACCCACGTTTTTCTTTATTTTTGATTTGGTGTTTGGGGCTATTACAAAGAAGCAATGGATTTGTTCTTGAAATATTGACTTGATCGGACAAGTATAAGTGTTGCTGGCTGTGTTGGTGGCTGCATAAAGAGAAGAGGAGTCAACTAAATTTAGGGTTGATCAATTAGAATAGGCCCGAATATGAAGGTGTTCGGAGTGAGCTACGAAACAGGCCCAACATTTTCACCAATTTTTTTTATATGATACAGTCTGTATTTGTAGTGAGCATTGGGCCCAAGTTTAGTACAATATGAATCTAAGACAAATTTGTATTTTGCTTTCCCTGTATCAATTTTGACGTTTTCTCTTATAACAGTAGAAGTTAAATCTTTTTTTATATTGCAATATATCTATTTTATTCTTTTGTGAATCGCTAAGATCTTCATTACCAATTAGATAATGTTTTTTTTATCTATTGTTTTTCATTTATCCTTTTAGTAGTCACCGGCCTAAATGTCTAAATCAAAATAGTGTCTTTCGCCGTAGTATCTATGGACTTCAAAAAAGTGGTGGTGGTGAAGCTAGGCACAAAGGTTTATCAGTTTCTATATTTGGGTAACAATTTCCGATAAAATCCATTGATCAAGAGTTTCCAATAAAGAGTTGAGATGAATTTTAAAAACATATACCAACTACTAGAACCACTGGCGTTAGTTTTCCATGTTAAGGAATGAGAAGTATATAGTAATCAAGTCGTATTGGATAGGGTTTTTTATGAAGATAAAAGCGACCTTTTTGTCTATAAAAGGAGGCTTCTTTTTTATGATCACGGGATTGGAAATGAAACGTCTTTTTCCTTAAATCACACTATAGTCAAATAGTTATTCTTTTACTATAGTTGATTGGTTATTTAATTTAAATTTAACTATTATTATATAGAAATTAGATATTTATGAGACTAAAAATCATAATCGTACGTATTCGTAAAGGATACTTCATATTCCGTTGAAGAGGCACTTAAGGTCCAATATTTTTAATGCGTTATGGATCAAGCTCTTAGAACACGTCGAAAAGGTATTTAAAAAGCTCAAGTTGTTATAATAAAACAGGACACCCATAATCCGCGGGACGGTCTGAATTAATGTATGTCATTTTGTAAATTACTTTAGGGTTAGTTTGTGTTATGCCAACTTGGACTTATTAGTTTTGGATCCAAAATTAAGTTAAGTCTAAAAATAGGACCCGTAGGACAGTGATACTAATATTCATTAAATGTACGGTTATGGTTGAGTAACTTTGTATAGAAAAATGATATTGAAGGTAATTTTTAAACCATGAAAGAGTGAGATTAATGTAATAGGTTAGAAAAGGTTAATAATATAGTCATGTGGGTAGTAATCATGTCACATGGGAATATTGCTAAATCCCATCTCAGCATCATATACCCACATCTCATCCCATTGAGATGAATTTGTATGCAACAAATTTAAAGCCTCATGTTTATCAAAAAATAGTTTTTTGCCCATTTTTACTTGAACAAAATGAATATAATTCAAATTTATAGATGTACAACATATTACATACTACTCCATATTATTAAAAAAAACAAGTCAATTTGTATGTTTCTCTCTTTTCTTAAATAATGCTTATATAAGCATTTTCTCATTACACGAACACTTTCAAAGTTACACGTATAGTTTCTATTTCATGAATAACATATAAGGTAGTACACATGTGAGATACACGTCTTTTAATATCAATAGTTATAAACTTTGTTAATTTTTTGTTCTTCATATTTAAACTTGAATTCGTCTCATTAAAATGAAAAACCAATACACCCGCCATGTTAATTTAAATTTAACGACAAATATCATGCCCCCAAGAAGAGCAACCTCATGCCCCCTTAGTGCAACGCACGGGTTCCGAAAGTCTCGTATATATATATATATATTATTCAATTTATCTTACGAGCTTTAAATAGTTAACATTTATTGGTTAAAGTTAAAAGATTTAATAGATAAGTCACGAGAAAGCTTTTCAAATGAAAAGTAATTAATGTAAATACCTTAAGAATACTTTAGAAAGTAAAAAAGATATCCCAAAGGAAATATCCTTAGGATCAACCGATTAGAGGTAAAAAGGGAAGAGATGTGCTTTCGAAGCTTCTATTATTACTTTGGTGACAAGTTATCCACTTAGAGTTACGTATATAAGGTGAATCATTATTCACCAAAATCAACATTTTCATAAACTTGAAACACACTCTATAAATCGGAATTTCCCCCTTTGGAACCCGTTTTCATAAAACGTAAAAGTTAAGGTTTGGTTAACTAGGTATTCATGAAAGTTCGGTAAGATATAGAAATAAAGAGTAACTATATAATGTGTAGTGTGAATACATGTAGAGGAAGCTTATTTTACCTTCTAAAGGGTTTTGGTATTGCTTATACATGTGTGGTGGTGGATACATGTATGGGTGTTCTTGATTTAAGCTCTATATCAACACCTTGATTGAATTCAAGAAGGCGTGTTTCAATTTTGTTTATGTTAATTATGTGTTTATACGTGATCTATATTCCGCTGTATTTTACTCATGATGTATGTTTTATTCAATGTACTTAGATCATAAATTACAACAATATCTCATTCATATTTGTAACCATATTAAATTTTCATGCCAAGATACGTATAATCTTAGCCTTATCAATTTCACCTATAATCATCATAACTTACTACAATATCTATTACCATCACCCATACCTCAAACAGAAATGTATTTCAGGTAACAGACCAAGAGGTTTTGTTAAAAAATATAACAAAGATGATATATCTCCCATGTGCAAACATATAAGTTTCCACCCCAAGATTTAGAAAATCTCAACTATAACTCCAACCGGGTGATACATGTCCCAATAGTGTTTTACAATCAATGCCATCAGTAATCGCATTGAACAAAAAACTGAATCATCCTTAAGACATGCCAACCATCAAATTGATAATATTATACAAATAGTGCAATAACTAAACAACTAATTTATCCTATAAGTAAACTCCAAAATTAAGAAAACCTCCTAAGTTATAACAAACCCCTAATTTCAAAATTACATACCTTTAAAGGAGAATGAGGCTCGATTTGGCTTGTATATGTATTAAACATGAAACAGAAGATGATGGTAACTGCATATCTGCATGTAGAAGATAGAAGGAATAAAGAAAAAAAAGGTTGACGTAATCGTCAAATGAAAGACAGAAAAAGGTCAAAGAAACAATAAGAAGACCAGGTACGGTGAGGTCAAAATTAACTGTGGTGCTGGTATATTTATGGAACGATGGTGTATCAGACCTTGATTTTGTTATGAGATGTCATAGCGGGTCAGTACTGGTTGTAGGAACCAAAAGGGTTAACTTTGCTACGTGAGTCTTTGAAGTTGAGGCAAAAGCAATTCTTCGAGCTATTCAAGTGGCTTTAGACAAGGACTATAGAAGAGTTGTTTTAGAGACCGATTCATGCATTCTAATGGAGGCATTAGAATACGACAAAGGGTTGGTTCACATAGAGGTCTATTCTCCACATGCGTCGTTTATGCCTTTCACTTGAATCATGTACTTGATCTTTTGTGCGTCGCGAGGAGAATAGAGTTGCTCAAGAGATAGCTAGAAGAGAGTTAAATAATAGCATAAATGATATGTATGATGGATTTGTGTCCCTTCCGATTGACCGTTGGGTACAACATAATGTAATTTTTCTTGATGGTTGTTGTTGAAATTATAGTTTTATATTCTAAAAAACTTTTTTTCGAAAGTTTCACAAAAGTAGATAAATTATGATTTACTAGCAAGGTACTTGCGTAAAGCAGCGGCAAGTACATGTGATTATGTTTAGACGCCAACAAATAACACTTACGAACTGATCAGCCGGAGAAAAAAATTATCTCAACCCGACCCAATTCACCGGTTTTACTTGTTTCGACAGTTCCTCTTCGTTTGGTTTTTGGATGGATTTTATTAGCTAGCCGAACTAGTGACGAATTTATTTTTGGTTGAACCCGTTGGTCCGATCCTGTTTTCAAAATCATATGTACTTAATCAACTTGTTAATATATAAATAATATAAAATTTTGCGTGTTTTGTTAGTTTGGACGATGTGTATAATAACATGTATTTTTTAGAGGATTTTAAAAACAAGATTATACTGTTGTTTAATTAGTTTATACTTGTTTAATATGTGTAGATCATGGATAACAAAAATGTTGTACATTATATTTTAATATCTGTATTTATTCTTTTTATAGTTGGTTTTGTGGTGAAAGGTTATATACATTTAAGAATGATTTAAATTCATTTAGATACTAAACTTTATTTGGATACAAACAAATTCACACTTTTCATATCCACTTAAATTTAATGGATGTGAATAAACACCAAATCTATTTTCACTCTCTTTTTTCAAATATTAATATCTCTTAAATCGTTAATCGTTATACGAAAAAATATACTGTTACGAAGAGGATTTAATTATCTTTCAATAGATATGCTATATGATACGCTTACGATAATTTTTTTTCTTCGTTTTTTCACATTTTTTTCATTGTCGAAAATTACCATATATGATACTAATATCATATATGATGTAGCACCGGTATCATATATGATATAACTTGTCATATCTGATTTAAACCAAAATCATATTTGATTTAATAATAATCTATTATTTAACACTAGTTTAATATATGATGAAATACTATTATCATATATGATATAACTTATCATATATGATACAAACCAATATCATATATAATTTAACAATAATTTATGATTTAACAATGTTATCATATATGATGAAACACTATTATCATATATGATATTTTTCGTCAAAAGTATATCATAGTGAATATTGGTAGAAAGATAATTAAATTCTCGTCGCGGTGGTATATTTTTTTCGTATAACACTTAACGGTTTAAGAGATATTTAAATTATAAAATATGTGAATTAATTAAATAATTTAAATCTTATTCATTAGATTGTGTTAGATATGAATAGTGGGGATGCGCCTCTTGGTATCCAAGATAAATATATTATCTAAAATAACTCTTTTATTTAATAATTGTATCATATGTTTTAAAAGTTTGATTATTTAATTTCTTGAGCACTAGATGAAGAAAAAGTCATTTGTGCATTGTAAGTAGTACTCTTTTCGTCCCAAATTAATTGTTCCCCGACAATATTCATACAGTCTTAGAAAAAAAATAATTACAACATTCTTTCTTTTATTTTTTTTGTAAAATGACAACCATACCTTTATTCAATGATTAAACATTTGAATAAAATTTGTAATTTCTAATACCAGTAGGTGCAATATGGTAAACTTGTTAGATTACCCACAACTTTATTTGGAAGGAGACAATATTTTTGAGACGTCTTGAAATAAAAAAAAGGATTATAAATTTGGGACGGATGAAGTATATATGTAATTTATAAATAAATATATATTTTTTGCCCAAATATGCATTGGATGGGATAATAATCTAGAAAGTTTCAACAAGTTGTGAAATAGAAAAATTTGTAAATTGTAAATCTTAACTTAACTAACATCGCAATTTTTTAAGAAGGAATAAAAAAGTAATCCGGAATTTTAAAATGAGATGGATGGATCATTGCTATAGGAGTAATCATTTTGTTTTATATTATAAAAGATTCTTATAAGACCATTTTTGTGCTATTCGCTCAAAGAGATCTGGGAACAAAGAAATCAAATGATTCCTTTAATGGATAAAGTTTTCTTTTCTTAATTACAACTTGTAACTTGAGCTGTGTTATGGTAATATTTATGTCTCAAACGTGTCAACATCGGGTATGCTTAATATTTAAAAACATATATAAATGTTGGTTGAGCAAAAACAAATTAGCTTCAGCCATCAATACTTTTTAGTCCCTTATAATAATAAAACTAATACGAAGACACACTCCTGCCAAATGAAAACTTGTGGTGAAGGCACACTTCAGAGTGATATATGCCATGACGATAACTAAGTAATAATAAACATAAAATACAACCCAAAGGATTTTAGAGCTTGAAGAACGATGACAGATCACTTGGCTAGTAAGTTTTTTCACGTTAGTTGGTGGTTGACGCATCGCTCTGAGTGTGCGCCAAGGCTTCTCGTGCTAATTCCACCAGCTCGGCTGGTAGCATTTTTGCCTTTTTTTCAAAATTCGAAATATAGTCGTTGGGTAATGTTACTAGCCCTTTTTTTAACAAAAACATCTTTTTCAATATTTAAACCCCAAAAATATTATATATACTAACTATTTTCACAAAATTTTATACACTCAATTCTCACATTTTCTATCTCACATTTCTCTACTACTATTATCTTTTTACTCACACGGATCCATAGAACAACACCTTCAACGAATACGAAACGTATTTCGGAGACGATCACGAACGCTATATGCGAGGTTTTACGAAGTATGAAACATTTGTGGCAATGCATTTGAGCCGTAATCCCTAAATTGTAATGTATTTTTATATAATATTTTTTTAATGTTTATTTATTTAATTTTTTTTGTAATGTTTTTTAAATAAATGAAGTTTTTATTTATGTTATTATGTATTTAAAAAAAGTAGTTTGACACCACACTTTGGGGCCAACAGTTACCTAGGAAAATGTGACTTTGGTGTGAAAACCACAAAATCCTACGTGACGCCTTTGACATCACTTTTGAGGCCCATGACTACTCTCAATGGTCTTTTACCTCAGCTCAAGGACTTGAATTTCCATAGTAATTAATCAATATTTTTAAATAAACTAAACGTGTATTCGTGTATAACGGCGAGAATTATCAAGAGGCAAATAGTTGACGATACGTTAATTCACTCGGTGGTAGAACCGGTAATCCGGTAACTCGAGTAGGTTGACCCGGAGGTCAAACTAGTGACCTGGTGACTCCATCGGGTTGGCTGAGTGGTCGAATCTATGACCCGGTGACTCGAATGGGTTAACCAGATGATTAATATTGTAACTTGATGACTCGACCATTAGGTTGACCCGGTGGTCAAACCCGTGACTTGGTGAATCGACCACTGAGTTGACCTGATGGTCGAACACGTAACCTAATGACTCAACCAAGGTGAACCGATGGTCGAACACTTCACCCGATGGTTAGACCAGGTTGACTCAATGCATCGACCAGTTTGATCCGATAAACGAACTCGTGACGTATATAAATATTTTCTGTTTTACAAACTATAATTAAAAATGTTAAAAATTAAACATTTTTATCAAAAGAAAATACATCAGTAAAAAATATACATAATTATCATTTATATCAAGTGATATAGATGATCTGTTAATACCTTCCTAGGTAGACTAAGGTGTTGCTTGTTTATTAAGAGGCTCTGAATCTGAATCTGATTCGCACATCTGAATCTGAATCTGAGGCGTATATGTCTGAATCTGAATACAGTTAGACCGTTTGGTTTTCATTTAAATACGTCTGATAGTTTTACGTGTTTGTTGTTACATTAGTTCTTTTCAAAACGAAAACGCTATTATATTCCAAGTGTCCAACGCGGATAACTTCTTATAACCAATTTATTTTTACATATACATCATATGTATATACACGTACACCTATTACTACTTTCTAAGCAACAAAAATAAGATATGTATATATACGTACACCATTAAAAATAACATATGGGTTGTATGTAACTGGTACAACAAGTCTGACATAACTCCACCAAACAAATTAAATACAAAACCAATTGTACTAGAAGTTTATTCATCATCTTCTTGAACTCTTCGTATTTCAAAACTTTCTACCATAAACACAATATAACTTTTTACCAAAAACAATACCAGTTGTTGGTTTGTATACCAATCCGTCTCATTTTTCCGGCAAGATCTACAATCGTAACTGACATAGAGTTTCGGGGAGATCTACAAACGGCAATGGATAGGTGGCTGAGGGGCTGAGGGTGTATGTTACGGGGATGCATGATGATCTATAAAGAATGTTTATGAGTTTGTGATAGAAGAAAATCATCGTTTTAATACAGTTTTTTAAGCAGGGTGTATCGGAGATAAGAATGATGGAACAATTTTTTGTTATTTTGGAGGTTCAGATGCATTAATAGTGCCTTTCTAAGTCTGGTCCAACTAGATGTTATAGCCTCTGATCGCATCTGGATGAAGGAAAAAAAACAAACCCTCTGTATGGTGTTTTTCTCTGACCGATTCAGATGTGTTACTCATCTAGACACTGTTAAAACATTTTGAAAAAAAAACAAACACAACCTAAATCTATGAAAAAAGAGCTTTTGAATGACAACAAGTGCTCATCTTTGTTTGCCTTAATAACATAGATCGTCCCTGTGTTAAGGTCAAATTGTATGTTTTGTTTTAAAAGATAAAAAACTGCATCACTCGTTCCCGTAAAATTTAAATTATAACAGGTTGTATTTTTGACCAGAATTTCATTTAAACACTCGTCAAATTTGAGGACTAACCAAAAGTACTTTCGGAGGTTTAAATAAGAAATATAACCCCAAAAACAATACTTGAAACTTGTTAAAAATATATTTAGTTCATTAACTGGTTACACGTAGTTCGATCATTACTACTCTAATCTGATCATCCACCCCAAGTCCCAAGAACCCTAATCTTACATCCAAAAACCTTTTATTTACCTAATCAAGATGTGTGGTACGTAATGTTCACATTGTTCTTGCTTAATTATAATCTTCAGATGTTTCTTCGAAAATTTTGATGTTATGTATACTAATCTTAAGCCTAAAATGTTGTTACCATTTATAATCTTGATTCAATAAATGAACTGATATCGTGTGTGTTATGTTCTCAATGAATGAATTGGTGTCGTCTTTTTAAGGTTTAAATGAATGAACTGGTGTTGTCTGTTCAAGGTTTTTGGCATAAGGTTTAAGATTTTATGAATAAAGTTTTGGGTGTTCATCCTTTCTTTGTGGTAAAGGGTTTCCCCTAGTAAATTTGATTACTACAAAAAATATTAAAGTACATGGGATGTAGGCGAATCCTACACCTCCACCCGTCACATAGGTAAACAACTTCCTTTCAAGAAAGAACACATAAGACAACTACAAAGTCATAAAAGAACCTAAGGAATACTAAATTTCTTGCGTCCATGGACTTTGATTCAAAGATCATCAGAAATAGACTGGACACTAATCAGAAAAACCAGATCATCATACATACCATCATCATATGGGTCATAGTCATTTTTTTACAGTATTCTTGGAAGAATCTTTTCATTGTTCCCCCAGATTATTAGTCTCATATCTTCTATAAGATGTTTTAGTTGCTAGAAATTATGTCATTTCATTGCACACATTTTCAACAACATCCTCTTCATCAAGCTCAAATGAAAGTCATCCCTTTTCCTAAGAACCAAATTTCCGTATGGTACAAAGATTTACAACTTTTTGTTTAAATGAAAAGGCGTCACACTCCATTTAATTAAGGAGATTATAAATCATCCAAATCAAGTATACTAGTACCCGACACCACATTCATACATGCAAAGTATTTCATTAATTCCGTTAACCATACATAAAAGACTTTCTCATTTTCAATATCCTCTTTTATAGCTTTAGATCCAATCTCATTAATTTTTCAAGAAAGAAACTTGGCTCTCTTTCCCTGTAGGTATTAGCCTATTACACATACGCTTGCAATATCATTAACATTCTTAGGCTATCCCAAAAGATACCATCACAATAGGCTATCTTGAAGGATACCATCACATTAGGCTATCCAGAAGGATACAATCACATCAGGCTATCTCGAATAATACCATCACATAGGCTATCCTGAAAAATACCATCAAATTTGGCTATCCCGAAGAATACCATCACATTAGAATATCTCAAAGGATACCATGACTTTAGTCGTTGGATCCAAGATAAATTTAAATTTATCACACTTTATCCTTTTTTCATTTACATATTTTTCTAATGGTGAACTTTTTTCATTTCCATATTTCATTGCCATACACAATTTTAATACATCATTTATTATCTTTCATTATATTTTGCATGATCCATATGATACTTGTAAACTCATATTCATATCTATAATGAATCAACATAATACAGTTTTATTATCCTCGCCAACCTCAAGTCGAGACACCATATTTCATTTTATGCTTGGACATCATTTCACTCTACGCGACTCTTTCTCATATATAAACCTCACACGGGTTTATCATAAAACAAACTCTTTAATCTCATTTTACTTGTCATATACATTCCAATATATTAACATGATTCTATTCATGTTTTACTATTTTATTCTGGCGCATTATATAGCATTTAAGAATTCTAGCGTGATTATAAAATTTTATATGCATCACCTCTCTTTATTACTTTAGTGATTATAATTACTTATCATGTTTTTTATATAACATGATTTCATCATTTAAACTTCATCACATTTTGATAACATGCCTCGGTTAATTATTATTTTACCTAATTATTCATATAGCAATAGTACCGGAACTGTACCGATTCCCAGTATCCGACTCCCGTTCGATACGGTACCAGGACTACGAAATAAGGTAAAAAATTCGATACCACTGATATGGTACGAGTCCGGTACCAAAGCGGGAAATTCTCGAAAAAATTAGGGAAAACCTGATTTCCCGGTACTGGTACCGATACTTGTACTGGTACCGGTATCTGAATCCTGTTCGGTACGGTAACAGTACAATTAGTTTATGTTCGGGAAAAAATTGGTACCACAAATTTAGTACGTGATCAGTACATGACCGATACCGTGATCATCCCTAAGCAATACATTATCGTCATCACAATTCACTTGCATCTATGCCTTAAGTACTTTAAATCATCCAGTTTAATCACACAATAACATATGTTCACAACTCAAGGCATGAACTATCATATAGGCCATATGTTGGTCATTAGTACCGACATACTTCATACTCACTGTTATCTCATAGAAAATATTGAAGGTTTATATAGTTCATAACAATTACACAAAACCCTAAACGAGACCAAAGTGCACATATAGCGAAAGCGATTTAACAAGATCATAATAACACAAATATAATTAATCGAATTAGGGTTACATACCTTTACGCTAAAGCAAATCCACAAGATAAAGAAAAAATCACCAATTAGGGTTTATAATGTATACCACCAAGATATAGTCTAAAGTAAGACTATTTTACGTTCTTGTACACACGTAATACAACTAGCTAACCGTGAGTCTAGCACGTGTAAACCGAGCTTCTACGCTTGTGGAAAAATCTATCCAACAACCCTAGAGAGGGGCTAAGATTAGATTATAAGCAAAATCAAAAGAACAAGAAAACCAACCAAAACCCTTTTGTGGGTTCTTGCTTGCGATTGACAAGAGAAAGAGAGAGGAGAGATTGGTATGTTGAATTATGTGGGTGGGGGGTTGTTTATATAGACCTAGAATTCTTGTAGTCCAAACAAATATAAGGAAAGTTTTTTTCTTCCCCTTTTCCCCTCCATAACCGACGGCCCAAACACCCCTTAGGGGTGTTCCGGAACCTTCCATTCTTCTTTCTATTTATTCCTCTTTCTATTTATTCCACGACGCTTGTTAATACTTAACGCTTAATTATTTAACGATCGTTAACGTTATAGCTCGATTTAATTTGATAAATATAATAAATATATTTATTAAATAAATTAACTCTTTACGTATTATGTATAGTCCCGTAATCTCGAGTTCGATCCTATCACACGACTATTAAATATAAGTTCATAAACTTTCAGCTCCTACTTGGACATATTTCGAATATCGTGATTACAATGACTAATGTCTAGTTACACTAGCAATGTCTATAGTACAACTCGAGTAAGGTCTACAAGATAAAACCTTTTAATGATTCATCATTATTATTATCCTTTTATTTCTAATACAACGCTGATAATGATATGGATCTCACTCATTCCTTTCATTAACCATTTTGTTTTTCGTTCACAGATTCAGCAAGATTACCAAAACAAATTTGGGTGTGGCCACACAAACATCTTACAAATCCTACGAGGGGCCCAGCTGTATTATACTCCAAAACGAATGGGGAAATAAATCCCATATTAACTACAAGCAAAACCAATGTGTAGAAACTAGAAGGGGGTTGAATAGTTTCTTAAATTTACTTGTTAAAAGATGGTTTTCAAAAAATCCTTTTTCAAAAACTTAGGCTTGAGGAAATATGTGAAATCTTCTTATGCACAATATGAACAAGATAGTGTAACTAAACTAATACTAACTAATGTATATGCACAAAGAATAAAGAATGTAAAGAGTTAAGGGTAAAGAAAGATCAAACCAAACACCAAGGATTTATAGTGGTTCGGCAACGAAGCTCACTCCGCGTTCCTACTCTACTCCTCGAGTACTCCTTACTCGAGAGTTCACTACACAACAAGCTCCTTATGGTGGAGAAAACCGTACACGTTGCTTAACCAATTTCTGACTCTAAGCTAAAAGTCGAGCCCTAATCGTAGCTAGGACCAATCTACACAACTATACTTAGTACATACACAACTTCCAAATAGACACAACTACTTGGATCTTCACAATTATGACACAACAACAAATGTATAAGATTTGATCTTCAAAGGATCTTTGGTGGTGGACTCAAAACTTCACAAGGATAGTGTTCTTCTCTTTGCACTTGGAGAGGAAGGGATGGATGGGATAGATTCACTTCTAAACAAGTAGTAATCAATCAAATGATAAAGGATTTGAGTGATTTAAGAAGTATGTTTGAATCTGGAAATATATGTGCAAAAGAGGTGAAGAGAAAATCTGAGAATGGTCCAAAATTTATAGGACAAAGGGCCAACGGGTATATCTGCCCGCGGTTCCTTATCTCAGCCGGAGGTTCCTTATCGATAAGGAACCACATAGGCACTAGGGAACCGTCATAGTAGACTTCGCTCCCTTTTTGTCCTTTAGTGGTGGAGGTCTTATCTGATTATAAAATATCCTGAAATAATATTCCAAATCAAAAAAGAATATGCCATTTTCAAATTTTCAAATATTTAATTTAATAAAACATTTTCTTAAAAAGAAAGTTTAATAAAAAAACTTGTCACACTTAATAAAAAGTGAGTTTTAAGAAAACATTAAATCACTTGATCACTTGATTAAGGTTAGTACTTGTTTATTCATACCTTAAGTGAAAATGGGTAAAATGAAAAATACTTGAACTCAAGAATTCGTTTTTCGTTGTTTTCGTAAATGCTTGTTTTTACATATTGTCGTAATCAAAACTAAGCGAGACCGAAAAATGCAAGTAACGTTTTTAGGCATTATTTCATTAACAATCTCCCCCTTTTTGATTCCGACAATACATAAACTCAATCACACAAAAACAAGATTTTGAAAGACGAGTTTATTCATTTATCCCCCTTTGTCAAAGCAAAAAGGTTGCACAAGTCGGTGTTGAAGAGACGGACTTTGCAAAGACTCCCCCTTGGTGCTTACTCCCCCTTGCTTGTGGCACCGAGGAATCGAGATATGGTGACAAGCTACATAGAAGGGTTAGTTGAACAAAAGAGACAACCAACAAGAGATAGCTATAGGTCACAAAAAAATAAAACAAAAAGAGAAGAAAACACAAAGACTAAGATCCAAGTGAAGTCATATATATAAAAAATCATACAAAGATGTATGAAAAAGGAAACAAGCCAAAAGCATAAATCTAATCCTAGTTAATCTAGAATTCTAAGATTTGCTTGAATTAGGTGTCTTGTGGATAAGCAACCAATGCTTATATGAAAGACAAGGTAGTGGTGGAAGGTGGTGGTGGTGGCTTGGTGGAGATCTCATAATCAAAGTGAAGAGGAGGCTTGATTAAGAGACTCTTGATGTAGCTCAACTCCTCATAGATGTGTACCATAGCAAGATGTTGATATTGACAACAATGACAATATGTCCCATGGTGCATGACATTATCATGAGAAGGAGGAAGAACACTAAAGGGTGGTGGTGGAAGAAAAGATGTTCCACAATCAACATTCTTGGTAGGAGAAATGTGATTAAGAGTGTTCTTGGGTGAATTTGGATTGAAAGTGTTCTTGGGTGAGTTAGGATTGAAAGCAATTGGGGAAAATGGAGGAGAATCAAGGCTTTCATTAGGAGAATAAGACATTTTGGGATGTGAAGTATGGCAAAATGCTTATGGTTAAATAGGGAAGGCTCAAGGTATTTTTAGGGTGGTCAAAGGGTTGAACAAAGATTCCCTAAAGTGTTGGAACAAATTTAGAGTTTCAGAAATACCCGAAAAAGGAAGCATTGTACGCGGTTCCTTATCACTTCTGGTGGTTACTTATTGCTAAGGGACCGCGGTTCATATATGGAACCGCCTACAGAGGCTGTGTTTTGGTGGTGAAGGAAGATTTTTCAATTTAGCAAATCTTATTTTTCTAGTCTAACTAATCATAGGGATATGCTTATAAGCAAAGATAGACAAAGAAAACCCATACGAAATCACCAAATAGAGATTTGACCAAAATACATGGATTTTAAAATAAAAAATCGATGTAGGAGGTGTGTAAGATAAGAACCTAAGTCACGACACAATGATCCTCCATGGTTCTATCTATGTCGCAGGGACAACCAAGCTGAGGCCGCACCGCCTTCTGACACCCAAGTGAATAAGGAGAAAGGTAAAGCTGTCGAAGAAAATCCTGCGGTCCCCACAAAGTCCGGCCCTGTTTTTGAAGATGGTTCACCCCTGCTTTCCCAAGACTTCCCCACATCCGGTGCTCCCCAACCTTTTAACCCTATATGGACCATTACCACAGCGTCGCGATTGAGGAGTGCTGAGGAGTGTCGTGAGTACCTTAACAACTGCATACCACCAAGCTTGGTGCAAGAGGTAAACTCACTAAATCATGCGGATTTGGCTGATGAGTATAATGGGACGCTTGTACATCAAATGGCGATGGGAACCGCGATGAGAGTCAGGTTTGAAGCTGCCCTTGGGCACGTCGAATCCCTCAAGAGGAAAGTTGGACGGAGGGAAAAAATGATTGAAGATAATGAAGCCCTGATTGCTGACCTCCAATCCAAACTGGCGAATGCTGAGGCAACTATCAAGACACAATCGGCCCGTGCGAGTGAACACGATCAGCAAGTAGCCCACCTTGAGTCTCAACTAGATGCTGCAAACATCAAGGTACATATCCGTACCGCACCACCCATATATACCAAACAATGAATTTACTAACACGTCTTTTACTATAGGTGACCACGGCCGAAGCTTCTGCCCATTCTTACGCCAGCCAAGTAGATGATCTGAACCAGAAGCTGAAGGACGCGCATTTGGCCGTCCAAAACATGGAAAAAATGCAGACAGAACTTGCTGAGGAAAGGGCCATCACCCAAGAGCTGAAAGAGGCAATTGCCCAAAAAGAATTGGTGACGGATGCCCTGACCGCTGAGCGTGACAATGTACTGTGCCCTCAACTGCTAACAGCCATTGCGGGCCGTAGGTGGATGGTTGGGCATGGAGCACGCCTGGCCGTGACGAAGGTGCTAGAGGCCCCATCCTTTGTACAACAATTTGCCAACCTTGTATCTGATGGCATCGACCATGGCCGGCACGAAGGAATGGTTGAGGCTGCTGAACTGATCACCAAAGGTGGGGACATCGCCCATCACACCTTTTTTAAGCCCGAAGCCGCCAGCAAGATGACTGCCTCCATGGCCGCGATGCAGGACCTGCATTACCCATTCCTGGATGAGCTAGAGGCCACCAAAGATGCCCCGAACACTGAAATCATGGAGAAGCTCAATCCTAGCATGCCTTCCACTGCTAACTTTCCTCTAACCCTTCCTGTATATGAAGACGTAACCAGGGTCGTACTGGACGAGGAACCCTTAGACGTGGTGTTGGAAAGGACCGCAGCCCAAGCCCAGAAGCGGGGAGAGCGTGATGAATGGTTGCCGCGTCTGGTGGAAGAACAAACAGAGATGGGTAGGTTTCTCCCCTCAATTTAGGATGCTCCTTTGTACACAATCAAACACTTGTTTTGTAATCTATGAATATGTATTGTTTCGATTCGTCCGTGTATGTACACGGCTAACAATTTTATGTTTTGTATATAAGTCCGTGGGTAACCACGGCGATTTTGATTTGTTTGGAAACTTGTGTATTTGTGCTTGTGTTTGAAGTATTGTAGTTCAATACTGCATGATACCACGTCTTACTCGCAAAGAAAATACATTCAAGTCTATAATTTACTAGACGTGCGACGTGCGTCTTTATTATGCGGAGCACAGTATGGCTATAGCATATGAAGCTTACCCCAACGTCTTGTGAGTAAGGTGTCTAGTAAGGATACGTGATCCGTGCGGCTGGGGTTGCATCCCTCTTACGCGGCAAGTTGAATTAGTAGGTTCACTTAATCCTCTTACCCCACCTGGAGGCGTATGGTAAATGTACGGTATTTCGAGAGAATGCATATGAAAGAAACATGGCATATTATAACACAAATAAAATTCATACATCTAACAAAGAATCTAACAAAGATGACAATAATTTGCACGAAACAGGGCCGTGGAGCTAGCTAGGCACCACGGCATTTTATTAGAACATTTACATTTTTGCTTGAATAATGACAAGTCCTAAAAAAAAAAGTCCATAAAGGAAACTAGAACAAACATAAGAAAAACAAGTAAGACAAATAAACCCGCATGGTTTTTATTGAGACCGCTTAGAGCGAAGTATCCATGCGGGAGCCATAGCTTTCAAAGATAGCACCTTTTTAGATTGGCAATGTTCCATGTGCGCTCTAGGTCGCGGCCATCCATGTCGCGTAACTTGTACGCGCCTCGTCCCAAGGTTTCGATGACTTCATACGGTCCTTCCCATTTAGGGCCCAGTTTTCCTGTATTTTCCACTCGACTTGCTTCGTTAGCACGATAGACGTAGTCTCCCGGTCGAAAAGAAACACCCTTGACCTTGGCATCGTAATAAGCCTTCATATTAGCCTTGGACTTAGCTTCATTGATGGCTGCTATTTCCCTTTTTTCTTCCAACAGATCCAGGTTGATTCGCAGTTGTTCATCGTTTGTGACTGCATTAACCTCCGCCGTGCGGATAGTAGGCATCCCTATTTCTGCTGGTATAACGGCTTCAGTGCCGTAAGCCAATGCAAACGGAGTATCTCCATTGGCTGTTTTTATCATCGTTCTATGTGCCCATAGCACGTGCGACAATTCATCGACCCATTTGCCCTGTCGTTCATCCAGCCGCGCCTTGATCCCATTCCCCAAGCTCCTATTTGCTCGTTCGACAAGGCCGTTCGTTTGTGGATGCTTGACAGACGCGAAGCGCCGCTTGATGTTCAATGATGCACACCAGTCTTTGAATGGGTTATCCGTGAACTGTTTGCCGTTGTCTGATATAATTTCTCCAGGTAGACCGAAACGGCATACGATGTGTTCCCACACAAACTTCTTGACCTGCTTACCCGTGATAGATTTTACTGCCTTGGCTTCTATCCATCGTGTAAAGTAATCCATTGCAACAATCAAGAATTTAACCCCTCCCGCAGCTACAGGAAATGGTCCTGCAATGTCAATTCCCCATTTGTAAAATGGCCATGGGGACGTGATAGGTGTAAGCTCCTGCTGCGGGTGCCGCGGTACTGGTCTATGCACTTGGCAATCATTGCACCTGCGAATCATGTCGCGCGCGTCTCTGTGCATAGTGGGCCAATAGTATCCTGTTCGTAAGGCTCGGGCTACCACGGATCGTGGACCTGCATGCATGCCGCACAATCCTTCGTGTATGTCGCTGATCACATAGGCCGCCTGGCGTGGTCCAACACACCGCAGCCACGGCTGCAAGAAAGAGCGTTTGTAAAGGATGCCTTCCCGGAGTTCGAAATGTTGTGACTTCCTTTTAACGCGCCTTGCTGCTTTTTCCTCGTCTGGGAGGGTTTCACTAGCCAGATAGTTGATGATTGGGGTCATCCACGTAGGTCCCTCCTCTTCAACTATAGCAGTCACTTCCCCTTCCGTAATAGACTTTTCTTTGAGTATTTCCACCAAAACCTGTTTAGACAAGTGGGCGAAGCTTGTGGATGCGATTTTACTGAGGGCGTCCGCTTTCTTGTTCTCGCCCCTTGGCACCTGCTTGATGGAAAACTTACTGAAAGTTGCGATTAACGTCTTGACTTTTTCCAAATACCTGACCATGTTGTCCTCCTTAGCCACATACCCACCTAGAATATGGTTCGCGACAAGCCGTGAGTCCACGTAGGCCTCAAGGTTGCGGACTCCCATTCTAGCAGCGATTTTTAAACCCGCAATTAATGCTTCATATTCCGCTTCGTTATTGGTGGCCGTGAACTCAAAACGGAGGGCGTACGTGAATTCCATGCCTTCTGGATTTGTGAGGATGAGGCATGCCCCGGACCCGTCTGTGCATGAGGATCCGTCCGTGAATAGCACCCAAGGTTCCGCTGGGACCTCCTCTTGCTTAATGATTGGTTCTTCCTCATCCGGCTTTTCAATCAGGAAATCTGCCAAGATCTGGCCTTTAACAGCCGTCCTTGGTCTGTAAGATATATTATGCCCTCCCAGTAGGATGCTCCACTTTTCTAGTCTCCCTGCCACGTCTGGTTTAGATATAACCTGCTTGATTGGCTGATCCGTGATCACGACAATCGGGTGCGCCTGAAAGTACCGGCGCAGCCGCTTTGTAGCAAATACTAGTGCTAGCACCAATTTTTCCATGGGGGAATAATTCAGTTCCGCTCCTTGTAATGTTCTACTTATAAAGTAGACCGGGGTCTGTATTGTGTCTCTATCCGTCATCAGTACCGCGCTTATTGCGCCATGGGTAGCCGAGAGATACATAACAAGCTCCTCCTTTGGGCGGGGAGCTACCAACATGGGGAGAGATGCGAGATGCTGCTTGAGTTGGCCAAAGGCTTCCTCAGCTTCCTTCGTCCAACGGAAGTCTCCCTTTCTAATACACTTCTTTAGTGTCTTAAATAAGGGCAGTGACTTCTCTGCGGATTTGGATAGAAATCTATTTAGTCCGGCTAACTTCCCATTCAGGGACTGCACCTCCTTCCGTGTCTGCGGGGACGGTAGCCGTATCACTGCGTCTGTCTTCTCTGGACAAGGTTTGATGCCGTTTGGGTCAATCAAATATCCCAAGAACATTCCTTCTGTCGCACCAAACGTACATTTCTTTGGATTTAACTTCATATTAATCCTTCTCAGCGTGTCGAATGTCTCCTGGACATCCCGGAGGAGTGCCTCCTCCGAGTGGCTTTTTATCACCAAGTCATCAACATATACCTCCAAGTTGCGTCCTATTTGTGATTCGAAAGCTTTATCCACCAACCGCTGATACGTAGCGCCGGCGTTCTTTAATCCAAACGGCATTTTCGTATATCAATATACGCCCTGGCTTGTGTGGAACGCCGTTTTTTCTTCATCCTCCTCCGCCATCTGGATTTGGTGATACCCTTTATATGCATCCAAGAAGCATTTAAAAGGATATCCACACAAGGATTCCACTTTCCAGTCAATTTCTGGAAGCGGGTAACAGTCTTGTGGGCAGGCCTTGTTCAGGTCCGTGAAATCCACGCACATGCGCCAACTTCCGTCATGTTTCTTGACCATGACTGGATTAGATAACCACTCGTGGTAGTATACCTCGCGCATAATGCCTGCGTCCACCAGTTTCCGCACTTCCTCCAATATAACTTGGCTTCTTTCGGGCGCCTGGCCGCGCTTCTTTTGCTTGATGGGTTGGTACCCTTGGCGGATCTGGAGCTTATGCTCTGCTATCGTACGTGGCACACCCGTCATATGTTTTGGCTCCCATGCAAATATGTCCAGATTTGCACTTAAAAGTGCACACATGGCCCTTTTGCCGCTATCTGAGAGTGCCCCTCCTATGGATACCTCCTGTTCCGGGTAGTCAGGGTGAATGGCCACCTTCCAATTGGGTGGTGGTGCCCCGTCCTTGGGTGGTACAGGTGGTGCCGGTGTTGTCACGGTGTGACACTCGGATGTCGGCACGACTGTGTTATAAATAGTAACGATTCCCCCATCAACGGGGAACTTAATCATTCCGTGTGCCGTAGAGGGTACTGCTCGGATGGCCAAAATGCCTGGTCGGCCTATGATTCCATTATAAGGGGAATGTGAACGTATCACCATGAAGTTCATCCACGTTGTAGTGGAATGTTCCTCATTCCCAATGGTGACAAGCAGACGCAACTGCCCTATTGGCCAGATAGTATCTCCACTAAAGCCAGTAAGCGGCGACGTGGCCGGTACTAATTGGCTTCTTATTTCTGGGCATAACTGCACAAAGCAGTGTTCATATAATACCTCTGCTGACGATCCTCCATCCACATACATGCGGCGGACATTGTGTGTTCCAATGCTTATCTCAATGGTGAGAGGCGCATCAACCACGTCACTTGCTGTGATGAGAGGGAATGAGATTTCCTTGCCGCGGGAAAATTTTTGGCCAATTTTCTGTCTCGTGCGGCGCTGTCTGGATTGGATCATGTATATGGTAGAAGGCTTGTCCTTTTGGGGGTCCTTCTTATCATACTTCTTGTTGTTGTCCTTTCCGTCTTTCCAATCCTTAACCAGGTGCTTGAGCTTGCCTGATTTGATTAGCGACTCAATATGCTTCTTCAGCTGGATACACTCCTCCGTGCCGTGTCCTTTGTCATTATGGAATTCGCAGAAGCGACTTCCCTGCCGACGTTCCGGGGGTGTGGTCATTGGGGGAGGCCTTGGAAAATTCGCCCCTTCAGTCAACAAGATCTCCCGGTAGGACATCTTTAGGGGGGTGAACTTGTCGTCCGACCGTCCGCCTTTGCTCTGGCTCTTATAGTCCGAGCCCTTGTTATTGTTCTGGTTGCCTTGACCACCCGACTGTCTCCGGGACTGGTCATTTGAGCGGTACCCATTTCCTCGGGATGGGTAGGCTGCGGCCACCGCTGTCTCTCCCTCTATGAAATTCCTCACTCTCTCCATGAGGTCATCATATCTTTCTGGGCGCTTGTCGTTGAGACGCCTAATCAGTTCTCTGTCTATTATGGCATGCATATAGTCAGAGATTTTCAGGAGCTCTGGCATGGTTCTCGTGCGTGTGCACTCATCGTTGAAGCGCTCAGTGAAGGCTTCTGTGGACTCCCCCGGCCGTTGCTTGACAGTTGCCAATGAGACCGGATCCCTATTATACTTCTTCCTTTGAGTATAATTGTTCTCAAACGCAGTGCGTAGTTCCGTGAAACTATCAATGCTGCGTGGGGGAAGTGCCTCGAACCAGTCACGAGCGTTTCCAATCAAGGTCGAATTAAACATTTGGCACCATATAGGCATGGGCCATCGTTCAATTTTAGCCTGAGTATCGAATATTTTGAGGTGATCGACCGGATCACCGGACCCATCATACGTCTTGATACATGCCGGCATGCGACGTTTTGTGTCCTCAAAATAATTCCGTATGCGGAGGGTAAACGGATCTTCCCTGGGATCCGCCCATGGTCGTGTGAGTCTAGGGTCATCCCACGGCTCACACCACGGACGCGAGAGGTCCTCTGCTTCCGTATCCCGATAGTAGGGGCCACCATAATATTCATCATTGTTTGGTGGTGGAGGCGTGCGCCTAGGCCGGCGGCGCTTGGGTGGATGGTCATCCGAGTCGTCCCCAGACGGGTCTGGGGACGGTGGTGGTGCCCGACCTTTTGAATAGGGACCACTTTTCTGAGATGAACCAGGAGCCTCTCTCCCTGTGTTCATCCTATCCCACATACTTGGGCGGCGTGTGGCTCTGGTCAGCTCTCGATCTGGCCGCTCGGGGGAGCCCTCCGGCCTTTCTCCATCTTGAGACTGCGTTAATTCTTGCATAATGCGATCCCCTATGCGTTCAAACACATTCCGGGGTTGAGGGTCTTCCTCAAAGGTTTCCTGCTCCCGAGGCTGAGTCCTCCTTTTCTTCCGATTCCGGGAAGGGGTGGATGGTCCACTGTCGCCAAAGTTGAGTCGGGCTGAAAGGTTCCTCCCCAGGCTCAATCTTGATGCGATCCCCGGGACGATCCTTTCAAAATTCTGAGTGAGGACTCGAGTGAGCTCATCCTCGCTGAGTGGTTGAGCTTCATGTTCTTCCTCCATTAAGGGTCTACGTGGATCCTTGTTAGGAGGGTCTGGCGCACTTCCCGGGTCGGGGTTATCCAGGGTCGAAGTGGGCGGAGGTGTCACCGAGATCGTGCTCGTCACTCCTGCGGACTGAAGACTGCTACGGTTACCTGGCCCGCCTGCGAGGCGGCTAGGTGATTGGTTGGGAATAAGAATCCCTTCCCCTGGGGACTTCCGGTTCCCAGGATTCACGTTCCTGGGGTTAACTGGCGGATGCCCCTTCGTCATTGAAAAAGATCGAGATGAGGTTTTTGTTCTAGCTTAGTGTTAAGGTCCCACGGATGGCGCCAACTTGTTGATGCAAAAGTTGGTTGAACCTTGTTAGACCCGAATTAGGCTTAATTCGGGTTGGCTGGGTACCGGCTCCTGCACCAAGTGAATCTTCTGGTTGGGATCCTGCACACTAAACAACACGCGTTAGGCTTACGGTGGGAAGGTTTCCCACGATTAGACTCCGGCGTGAGAGTAAGTAATCGATTTAGGGTTATATGTGAGTTTAGAGAGAATTGTGATCCCTTTTGTGGAACCCTTGGGGGTTCCTTTTATAGGCAGTGAAACCCTAGTGGGCTTTCACTGATCCTTCGGCCCCAAGGAAGAGATAAACACCAGAATTAGAATGATTGTAATCTTCTAATTCTGGTAGTGAATATCCTCTCTTATTGGGGTAAAGATATCCCTAGACAGGATATTATTCTGTCTAACCCTATGTCGGCCGTATCGGCCATACCGGGCCGTGGGCCGCACACGTGTGTGCGGTTACTATTCATTCAGGCCCATAAGCCTGACTGACATCAGCCCACCCATACGTGATGGGCCGGATACGGGTAGTACCCTTGGGCCGGGTTCATGACCCGGCTGGGGACTATACGTCATCATGAATTATGTAAGCTCGAGATTAATAGCAAGAATCTATGAAAAACGTTTTTAGATTGAATTAACAATGTCAAAACATTTCTCGACCATTTTCGAAAGAGACTTTGAGAATTTTGAAAAGAAGAGAAGATTTTCAAGAAGAGTTTAAGAGACTCAATGACTCAAAGTGATAAAAGACTCAAAAGAAAATAAGAGACTCAATAAAAGGAAAGCAATTAAGGAATATGTTCCATTAATCCTAGACCTAGACGCAAGTAATTAAAAGGTTCCCTCTTAAGTGGCTTAGTGAAGATGTCGGCTAAGTTATCCTCGGAGGGTACCTTCTCAATCGAAATGTTCCCCTTTTGAACATTATCCCTAAGGAAATGGTGGCGAATTTCTATGTGCTTGGTTCGCGAATGTTGCACGGGATTCTTGTTAAGGTCTATAGCACCTTTATTGTCGCACATGATGGGAACATCATCAAGAGAAATCCCGTAATCAACAAGCGCTTGCTTCATCCATAGAGCTTGTTGGCATGCTTTTCCGGCACTCACATACTCGGGTTCCGTGGTGGATATCGCAAGAGCGGTTTGTTTCTTGGAGAACCAAGAAGTTAAACAACAACCCATGAAGGTACAAACTCCTCTAGTGCTTTTCCGGTCCACATAGTCTCCCACATGATCCGAGTCCGTGTAGACAATGGTTTCTACGCCGGTCCCTTTAGGATACCATAATCCTAAATGTATAGTGCCCTTAATGTATCGAAAGATAAGCTTAACCGCTTCAAGGTGAGAGGTTTTGGGAGCCTCTTGGAAGCGAGTACAAAGGCAAACACTAAACATGATATCCAATCGACTTGCCGTTAGGTACAACAAACTACCAATCATACCTCTATATTTGATGTTGTCTACCTACTCACAATCATCATCTACGGTGAGTTTAGTATCCGAGGACATTGGGCTCTTCATTGGTATAGATTCTTCTAATCCAAATTTCTTTAGCATTTCTTTAGCATACTTAGATTGACTAAAGAAAATACCATCATCCATTTGTTTAATTTGGAGTCCTAAAAAGAAGTTAAGTTCTCCCATCATACTCGTTTCAAACTCATCATGCATGATTTTGGCAAATTCATCACACAATTCTTGACAAGTTGAGCCAAATATAATGTCATCAACATATATTTGCACGATTATGAGGTGAGAACCTTTCTTCTTTGTAAAGAGCCTGTTGTCTACCATCCCCATGGTATACTCATGTTTAACAAGAAACGCTTTAAGTCTATCATACCAAGCTTTGGGTGCTTGTTTAAGACCATAAAGTGCCTTCTTAAGCTTGTAAACATGATCCGTTTTCTCAAAATCAATGAAGTCAGGAGGTTGAGCCACATATACCTCCTCATTGATCAAACTGTTAAGAAACGCACTCTTTACATCCATTTGTTGAAGCTTAAAGTCTAAGGCACAAGCGTAGGCTAAAAGGATTCTAATGGATTCTAATCTTGCTACCGGTGCATATGTCTCGTTATAATCAATCCTTTCTTGTTGATTATAGCCTTGAGCTACAAGTCTAGCCTTGTTACGAGACACAACACCATTCTCATCTAACTTATTCCTATAGACCCATTTGGTTCCTATAATGGTAGAACTTCTAGGTGGAGGAACAAGTTCCCAAACATCATTAGCAACGAATTGATTCAATTCTTCTTTTATCGCAATGACCCAACTCTCATCCGTCAAAGCTTCTTTAACATTCTTTGGTTCAATCAAGGAGACGAAACAAAAGAAGTTGCTTTGGTTTTGGACTTGAGATCTTAGGGTCCTTTAATTTAAGTCACCAATGATATTATTGAGAGTATGATCCTTAGAATCCTTAATGTTTACTTCCTTTTCAACACTAAGGTCTTCAACTCCTATTTTTCTAACCTCTTTGGCTTTAACTACTTCTATTTCATCCAAGTCATCATCAACCAATGGCGGTGTCTTGGGTAAAGGAGGGGTTTCATCAAAAGTCAGGTTAAGTGATTCTTCAATTACGCCCGAAGTTCTATTGAGGACTATGTAGGCTTTGCCAGTTTGGGAATAACCTAAAAAGATACCTTCGTATGACTTTGGGTCGAAATTGGTAAGGTAGTCTTTGGTGTTGAGGATAAAGCACTTGCTTCCAAACACCCTAAAGTATTCCCCAATGAGGGTTTCTTACCTTTACGAATCTCATAGGGGGTCTTTCCTAGGAAAGGTCGAATAAGAATTCGGTTGAGAATATAAGTCGATGTGTCCACGGCATTGCACCAAAACTTTTGAGGCAAAGATTGCTCGTTTAACATCGTCCTACTCATCTCATGGATGGTCTTATTCTTCCTTTCAACTACCCCATTTGATTGTGGAGTGCGAGGAGCCGAGAAGTTATGGGTAATACCATGAGCTTCACAAAAGGCACCAAATTTTACTTCATTATCAAATTCCCTACCATGATCCGTCCTAATAGAGACAATTTTACATCCTAGTTGATTTTGAATTCTTCGACTAAAGATTTCGAAATGATCGAAAGCTTCATTCTTAGATGCCAAAAATCTAGTCCAAGTGAATCTAGAATATTCGTCAACTATAACTAAGGTATAATGGTTACCTCCATAACTCCGTATGGCGGAAGGTCCAAAGAGATCCATATGTAGGAGCTCTAAGCACCGAGAGGTTGAAACCAAATTCTTGGCTTTGTGACTTGAGTGAACTTGCTTTCCAACTTTGCAACCATCACAAAAGTGACTATCAAACTTCATCTTGGGGGGTGTCTTACCAACTCCTTAGAGACTAAAGATTGAATTAAACGCATATTAGCGTGACCTAATCTCCTATGCTAAAGAGTAGAGCTATCATCTATAGTAGCAAGACATATGTTGTCTCTTGACTTCTTATTGACCTACATGACATAAAGCCCATGCTTTCTAACACCTTTTCCAATGACCTTTCCATATTTTATGATTTCACTGTCATGTTCCGAAAAGATGACCTTACATTTATTGTCACGAATTTGACCTATACTTAAAAGGTTAAACCCTAAATTATCTACGTGCTCAACATTTTCATCGTCATTGAGTCAAGAGAAACCGTACCTTTGCCAATGATATTACCATGTAGACTACTAGCGAATGTGACGTTACCTCCATCATATGCTTTGTAGCGCGAGAACAAACTTCGATTACCCGTCATGTGTTTAGAACAACCACTATCCTTAATCCACTCGTCGGGTTCCAAATCAATTCCCAAGCATATCTAGGTAACAACACACACGATCAAACATTTGGTCCCCAATATCTCATGGGTCCAAAATTGTTAGTTCCAAACATCCCTTGCATTTGGTTGGGATGCATGAATGGAGGAGGAGTTCCCCATGGGGAATAAAATGGAGGAGGATAATAATTCATATAACCATTTTGTTGTTCATTATTTCTCCTAGGTGTATTTGATCTTGGTTTAGAGTTGTGGTCATTCCTTCTAGGTGTTGGAGTTTTACTTCTAGGTCGTGAATTGTTTTGACTATCTCTTCTAGGTGTTGTCGTTCTACTTCTAGGCCTAGACTCATTCCGTACTCTTGGTGGAGTAGTGTATGGTCTTGATAAAATTCTATTTCCCATTAGAGGTTTACTCAAGGGCTTATAGAACTTATCAACGGCATTGTCGTCAAGTATGGGTAATTTGACCTTGTTAACAATAAGATTCTTTGGTTGTTCATCTAAATTTGACTTTTCAGAAAGTTCAGAATTTTCAGCAAAATCTCTTTCTGGCCGCGGTTCCTTATCTAGGGCGGCGGTTCTATAGTGATAAGGAACCGCCCCATACAATCTGGGACCGCGTACAGCAGATGATTTTTCTGAAAATCTGACTTGTTTAGGTTCACTAGTTGATGCTTCATTTGAGTTAAAACCTACTCCAAGTCTTTCCTTAGAATGAATTTGTTTGTTTAACATATCATCAAGAGCACTAGTACCTTTCATGAACTTTTCCAATTTAATGGAGGTGCTCTTGAGATCTTCATTCTCTAATCTAAGTTTCTCACAACTTAAGCAACCTAAATCAACTTCTTTATCTTTCTCAAGCTTGGCTAATTTCTCCCTAAGTTCATTGATCTCATTTTCAAGCTTAGTTTTGGTTGATTTTAAGGTTTTTTTCTTTTCTATGAATTTAAGGCTAAGTTTGTGTAAATTATCATATTGGCCTTCTAATTCAAAATCATCTAAGGTGGAGCTATCATTGCTATAATATTCGGTTCCAAAATGTACCTCTTTAGAAGTATGATCCATAAGACATTTCTCCTCTTTGGGGTTGTCATCAACATCTTCACCGCTATCGCTCCAAGAACCACTAACGAACGCCGTGTGATTCTTATCGCGTGAAGGATTTGGACAATCACTAATGAAATGATTTGGATCACCACATCTAAAGCAATTCCTATCACCTTTTTCGTTCTTGGAAAACCGATTCTTTGAGAATGGTTTCTTGTCATTGTTGGGTTGCCTCACGTGTTGACCTCGTCTTTTGAAGAACTTCTTGAAATCTCTCACCGCCAATGCGTACTCCTCGTCATCGCTATCCGAGGAACTATCATGATCGCTTTGTGCTTTCTTGGCTTTGAGTGAAAGAGACTTCCTTTCACTCTTGGTTTTTACCAATTCCGAGTCCTTCAAAATTATCTTCTCATGAACCTTCAAGTTGCCTATGAGTTCATCGAGTGATAAAGTTGAGAGATCTTTCGATTCTTCAATCGCCGTGACTTTTGCTCTCCACTTCGGATGTAAGGCCCTTAGAAATTTCCTAACATTGTTCTTGCTAGAAAAACCTTCAACAAGTGCTTTTAGACTAGTAATAATAGTGTTAAATCTAGCAAAAGCACTATCAATAGTTTCATCTTCTAAGATGACAAATTGTTCATTGTTGGACAAGAAGATCGATTTTGATTTCTTTGACTTGGCTATTACCTTGGTGGGTTACTAAAAGAGTGTTCCAAATATCTTTAGCGGTTCACACATAAAAATCCTTTCATACTCTTTCTTAGGTAAAGCATTATAAATCACCATTTTAGCCTCATTATTTTTCGAAAGTTTCTTTTTAGTATCGTCATTAGCTTTGTCAAAAGTGACCAATTCTTTTGTTTTAGAAACTTCATTAAATTGATAAGGTAAAAAATCACCATTGGTAATAACATGCCAAAGATCTAAATCTTTTGATTTCACATAAGTCTCAAATCTATTTTTCCAATAAATAAAACTATCGGTTTCAAAAAGTGGTGGTCCTTGCATAGATTGCCCTTCTAGGTACTTGTTGGAATTCATAGATCAATTCAAGTTTTAAAATACAATATACTTTAAAAAATTTTGAGCAACCTCGCTCTGATACCAATTGTAGAAACTAGAAGGGGGGGGGTTGAATAGTTTCTTAAATTTACTTGTTAAAAGATGGTTTTCAAAAAATCCTTTTTCAAAAACATAGGCTTGAGGAAATATGTGAAATCTTCTTATGCACAATATGAACAATGATAGTGTAACTATACTAATACTAACTAATGAATATGCACAAAGAATAAAGAATGTAAAGAGTTTAGGGTAAAGAAAGATCAAACCAAACACCAAGGATTTATAGTGGTTCGGCAACGAAGCTCACTCCTCGTTCCTACTCCACTCCTCGAGTACTCCTTACTCGAGAGTTCACTACACAACAAGCTCCTTATGGTGGAGAAAACCATACACGTTGCTTAAACAATTTCCGACTCTAAGCTAAAAGTCGAGCCCTAATCGTAGCTAGGACCAATCTACACAACTATACTTAGTACATACACAACTTCCAAATAGACACAACTACTTGGATATTCACAATTATGACACAACAACAAATGTATAAGATTTGATCTTCAAAGGATCTTTGGTGGTGGACTCAACACTTTACAAGGATAGTGTTCTTCTCTTTGCACTTGGAGAGGAAGGGATGGATGAGATAGATTCACTTCTAAACAAGTAGTAATCAATAAAATGATCAAGGACTTGAGTGATTTAAGAAGTATGTTTGAATCTGGAAATATATGTGCAAAAGAGGTGAAGAGAAAATCTGAGAATGGTCCACAATTTATAGGATAAAGGGCCAACGACTATATCTGCCCGCGGTTCCTTATCTCATCTGGCGGTTCCTTATCGATAAGGAACCGCATAGGCACTAGGGAACCGCCAGAGTAGACTCCGCTCCCTTTTTGTCCTTTAGTGGTGGAGGTCTTATCTGATTATAAAATATCCTGAAAGAATATTCCAAATCAAAAAAGAATATGCCATTTTCAAATTTTCAAATATTTAATTTAATAAAACATTTTCTTAAAAAGAAAGTTTAATAAAAAAAACTTGTCACACATAATAAAAAGTGAGTTTTAAGAAATGATAAATCACTTGATCACTTGATTAAGGTTAGTACTTGTTTATTCATACCTTAAGTGAAAATGGGTAAAATGAAAAATACTTGAACTCAAGAATTCGTTTTTCGTTGTTTTCGTAAATGCTTGTTTTTACATATTGTCGTAATCAAAACTAAGCGAGACCGAAAAATACAAGTAACGTTTTTAGGCATTATTGCCTTAACACAATGAATTTTGAAACACTTTTGAAAATAATCCGTATAGCTACCCGTTACGTTTAGCGTTAGATTATTCCACAAAAATGCACTAGATTCAAAACAGTTTTCTGGTATCTGAGGTCTAAGGATAACTATTTATAATTTACTTGATGACAAAGATCCACAAAGTAAAATCATATAGTTGGGATAAGTCCAATATTCAATTCATCGAATAGCATTCAAAATCGATCAATATACTTTTAAGTATACTCTATCGCAATTTTGATTTGTCTTAATTTAATAATATTCCCATATTATTAATCGACAACAGACATTTAGCATAACAACTTATTCACAGATTAAAACATGTAAAATAGGATACAAAATTAAGTAATAAGAATAAACGAAACCCAATCTTTATTTTATTAAATAATAATGTCTTAACATTCTTATCAAAATACTAATCATAAATATATTGCATGAAATCGCTAGCTTGTTGCAGCCCAATAGCCTTGGCATGCTTAACTACCTTTTGTATAGGCAAAGCCTTAGTAAAAGGACCAGCTACGCTATCATCTGTGGGAACTTTTATTAATTTGATTTCCCAAGCTTCAACTTGTTCTCGAACGTAGTGATGTCTACGCTTAAAGTATCTGACGCCTTTCATGACTCTAGAATTATTGGCAAATATTATTGCGGCAGAATTGTCACAATATATATCAATAAGTTCTTTAATTGAAGGCATCACTTCAAGATCTCAAATAAACTTCCTAATTAAAACAGCTTCCATTTCAGCTTCTGAAGCAGCCATGTACTCAGATTGAGTAGCATGCATTGCAATCGTTGTCTGTTTCTTGCTCTTCTAGTCTTGGAATGTTTGATTAATATGTCTTATGCATATTATACTCCTTCAATATCTTATCTATATAAGCATCTTGACTTAGACCAATTAACCGTATTTTCCTATCTCGATAGATCTTAATTCCCAGAATGTATGCAGCTTTCTCTTAAATCCTTCATAGAAAAAACATTTACCAAGATAATCCTTAACTGCTTTAAGTCTTGGAAATTTACTTCCCATGATTAATATGTCATCAGTATATAGGACTAGAAATACTACATCACTCCCACTAGCTTTGCGATATACACATGGCTCATTACGATTTTAAATAAATCAAGCTTTTTGACTTCTTCATCAAATCGTTTATTCCATTGACGTGATACTTGCATCAAACCATAAATAGATCTTTGAAGTTTGCACACGTGTTTTGGATTCTTAAGATCAACATACCCTTCCGGTTGTTGCATATAGATGTCTTCATCTAAGCGACCGTACAAGAATGCGGTTTTATCATCCATTTGCCATATCTCATAGTCATAGTATGCTGCTATAGCTATGAGAATCCTAATAGCTCTTAAGTCTACTATAGGAGAAACTGTCTCCTCGTAGTCTACGCTAAAAGTTTGAGTAAAACCTTTAGCTACTAAACAAGCTTTATAGGATTGTACTTTTCCGTCCATGTCCATTTTCTTCTTGTATATCCACTTATGTCTCACTAATTTAGCATCTGGTGGTGGATCTACAAGAATCCAAACATCATTAACTTTCATGGATTTTATTTCCTCATCCATAGCAACCATCCACTTATCATTCTCAGGATCAAGCATGGCGGATTTATAAGCAGGTTCTCCAAGATCCCCTGCTTCATCATCATCCTCTATATTAAGACATATATTACTATTTACATTTTTAATCCTTTCGTATCTTCGTTAAGGAACTAATTCTGGTGGAACCGCCGGACTTTCTGGTTCTACAGGAATTATTTCGCTAGTGTTTTCAGAAGGTAATGCATCTATATGACTCTCTTCAAGATCATAATTTCTCCCACTGAATTCTTGATTTACAAGATCACATTCAAGGAAGTCTCCATACCTAGAAACAATCACTTGTCCTCAGGTGGATAATAAAAGTAGTAACCCATAGTTTCCTTTGGGTATCCTACAAAGATACATTTCACAGATCGTTGTTGGTGTTTATCGCCCGAGTCACGTTTTACATACGCCTCGCAACCCCAGACATTTAAATAAGACAAATATGGCTTCTTGCCATGCCATAGTTCATATGGTGTCTAATTCACCTTCTTCGTGGGAACCATATTTAAAATACGAACAGCAGATTCTAAAGCATAATCCCAAAAGGATAATGGTAAAGTTGTAAGATTAAACATAGATCGCACCATATCTAATAATGTATGATTTCTCCTTTCGGATACACCATTTTGTTGTGGATTATAGGGAGAATTAAGATGCTGAACAATTCCATTCTCACTTAGATAATCTATAAACTCTTGACTTAAATATTCATCACCTCTATCAGAACGAAGAGATTTAATCTTCTTTCCTAGTTGCAATTCTACCTCTGCTTTAAACACTATGAATGTTTAAAATACCTCATGTTTATGCTTAAGTAAATAAACATGACCATAACGGCTATAATCATCCGTAAATGTTAAGAAGTTGTTAGCACCTTTCCTTGGCAAATGTCTAAGTGGTCCACACACATCAGTATGTATTAAACCAAGTATATCAGTAGCTCTTTCAATATTTCTATTAAAAGGTTTCTTGGTCATCTTCCCAGAGATACAAGACTCACATTTATCAAATGATTCATCATTGATATTTTCCAAAAGTCCTTCACGTTGAAGCTTTTACATACGAGTCTTCCCAATATGGGCAATTCTACAATGCCAAAGATAAGAAGAGTTCTTGTCAAACTTTCTCTTCTTATTCATGCTAAAAATAGAATTATTATTATACTTGGATTCATTATCATGCATGTCTATTTCAAACACACCATTCATGCTAACAATTGTAGGTGCATAATGACAATCATTTAAAATCAGTACTAAACCCGAAGGTAAAACTAAATTAATTGTTCCTATAGCTTCAACCGCTACTTGTGCGCCATTGCCCACTTGTAAAAATTGTTCCCATAGGATAGCTTCCTTTCCAGACTAAATCCCTGCAACGTATTACAAATGTTAATACCGCATCCCGTATCATATACCCAGAAATTTAATTTGTATGTCAAATTGAATAATTCAATCATAAATAAAGTACCTGAAGCTGCAGTGCTCTGCTCAAACTTCTTTATTTCTCGCAACTCTTCGAGGTAAAGAGGGCAATTCATCTTCTAGTGACCACTTGCCTTGCAATGGTGACAAGTCTCATCCTTCCGAGATTGATTCTTCTTGACAAAGTTCTGCTTAGGTTTCGAATAAGTCGCAACTTGCTTGCCCTTATCACCCTTGCCTTTGCCTTTCTTATTGTTCGCTTGCGGTTTTGGCTTACTTACTCTACCCTTTTGTATGGTTAGTACAGGAGGAGTAGAAGTAGATGCCTTGTCCATTAACCCCTTTTCGTAGTCAATGAGCATTGCATGCAAATCATTAACTGTCTTCCCCGTGCAATGCATATTATAGTTTCTAACAAAATCATGGAAGTCCTTGTTAAGGGACCTATTGATCAAGTTGATAGCCATATTATGATCATAGGGTTCTCCTAGTGCAATGAGATGTTCCATATAACCTCTCATCTCCATGTAATGGGCATTAACAGACTTTCTAGGAGTTTGCTTGCAGCTATGCAAAGCATCTACTAAGTCGTAGATCTCCGCAGCTTGCGGATTTTCGAACATAGCCTTAAGCTCATCAAGCATACGCTTAGGAGAAAATAGCTCATACTTCTTTTGAAGTGGAGAGTCCATTTTCCCTAACATTAAGCAACCCACCTCCAAGTGCTTCTTAACATTAGCAGCATGTTCAAGCCCTTGCGCTTCAGAAGCTCCTTCAGCAAGATCCTCCGGATAAGGAGTGGTCAAGATATCAATAGTACCAGCTACTCTCAAGAAAATTTTTAGTGAGCGAACCAATCATTGATGTTTGGGACAGTAAGTTCAGTACGATAAAAAACATTTTAAACGCAGAACTTATAGTGTTATTGTCGGGATGAGCCATTTCTACAGAAATAAGTTCAAATGGTCGATGAGATTACTCGCTCAGGTTATTTTTGGCCATTTATGCACAAGGATGTTCGTAAAAGGGTGGCGCGATGTCTCCGATGTCAGGCGAATCCAGGTCATAGGAAACGTCCTAACATGATCACTAGGGCGCCGTCGACAAAAAGTACAAAAGAAAATGGAATCCTCTCAAAGCTGGGGCATACTCTAGGTTTTATGTATTTTCGATAATAAATAATTTCAAGAAAATAAAATTACCCAGGCATATAAACCATAGTATTTTCCTTGAATCCTAGAACATATACTGATATATATCCATTACATCAGTTGATCTGCTAGTAATTAATGTACTCAACATAGCGAATTATCGAACAATTCAATTGACAAACAATTTTCAAATTCTAGTTTTTTAAGGGATTTACATTGCCAAAAAATGTTTTGCATTGTAAACATGTTTCATCCCTTCTGAATGCCTTAAGTTTACAGATCTCACTGAGTAACTTAATTAAGTCGTCTAATCTGAATAACGTAAAACCATCATACGAGTTCTCATTCTATGAAAGTTTTCCCTCCATCACAACATCATCCAAAAATCTCATTTGATAACGTAGTAATTTCAAATGTTCGTCAATTAAGAGTGTTCGACTTAAATATTAAGGGTATAAATTTGATGTAAAAATCAATGTATGGAGAAGCATGCATATAACTCCATAGCATAAGTTTAATAAACATTTAGTAAACTTATTCACGAGACTAAATTTCTATATAAATTATGTTGAGGTATTGATTCAACCAATCAAATAATTTACCCACAACTATTCACAACGTACTTATGGATAAAGCACTAAGCAATAATGTTGGGAATAAATCTATGCTTAGTTGTTTTCCCCTGCTAGTTGATTATTCGTACCCCTGCTAGAGTAAGTCCCCCCTGCTAAATTACAAAGGCAGGGGGATTGGTTCCCCTGCTGAAGTCAAAGGCCCTGCTGTCAAAGATAAACATGGAATAGATTTTTACGCGTTTTAGTTATTATTCCTTAATACTTTCCATAGTTTGTTAGTAGTGATCTTGTACGTGAGTCCTTGTGGCTATAAAAGGACTCACTAGGTTAACATGCAAAGTGTGTCTTTCTCATTTGTCTTTCATTATAGTACTTTAAGGTTTTGTAAACCCTAATACCATTTTAGGGTATTCGTATATCTTTGATATATTAAAGTTCAACGTTTCAATCACATTTGTTCTTGTGCTAAACATTATATTCCGCATCTTGTTTAGTTACTTTGCTTTGCAAAGTTTCTCTAGTGTTAGATTGAATTCTTTCTCTCTATCACAACCCTTAAACAAGCTATTAAGGTTTAAGATCTGACTTTGGGATCAACAAGTGGTATCAAAGCTTGTTGAGAAACTTTGTCTAAATCAAGAACAAAATCCTCATAGCAAACATGTCTTCAGATTCATCTTCAAACAGCAACAACCACAATAACCTCAAGTTACCTATGTTGGATCCTGAAAACTTTGAATTATGGGAATTCAGAATCCAACAATACCTGAAAATGGAACACTATGTTCTTTGGGAGATTATAGAGTTTGGTGATCAATTCACCAAAACAATGGTGGTTGATGATGGCAAGGAAGAAGAAAAGGGTGAAAGTTCCAAAGGTAAGGACAAGAAGAAATCTGCTGCTCTGTGTGATAAGGAGATACTAGCTAGAAGGCATGATGTCAGGGCTCACAGATCTTTGCTACTGGCTCTACCTGATAGACATCAACTCAGATTCAGGAAATACAAAACAGCTAAGGATCTATGGGAAGCCATAGGCAAAACCTTTGGAGGAAATGAGCCACAAAGAAGAAGAAGAAAAATCAAATGCTGAATGATTTTGCTTCCTTCAAAGCAATTGGTGATGAATCAATTGGAGCTATTTACAATAGGCTTCAAGATATGGTGGCCCAGTTGGAATTCTTTGATATTGAGGTATCAAAAGAGCAGGTGAATACCAGGTTTCTTAACAGCCTCCAGAAAGAATGGTTTGTCTATAAGGCAATTTGGCAGAATAACGATGACTTGGACGAAAAAGACATTGATGACATATATAATAACTTAAAAGTTTTTGAACCTGTTGTCAATGAGATGAAGTCAAAAGGAACAATTCCCACCAACTCAAGTGGATTCATTGATTCCACTGCTAACATGGCATTCATATCACAAAGCAGTGGAATCTCAAAGAATAGTGGAATTGAAGTAGCCCCTGCTACTTATTCCCCTGCTACTAGGTCTGGACCTTCCTATGATGAAGAAAGACCAGCTACATTCAGCCTTGATACTGCTTGTGCTTTTATAGCATCTCAAGGGCCACAAGGATCGACTGTGTTACATGAAGATCTAAGTCAAATCAGTAAGCAAGGGCTAGAAGAGATGGATATCAAGTGGAATATGGCTCTGCTCAGCATGAGAGCCAACAGGTTCTACAAGAAGTATGGGAAGAAGATGTCAATTAATCCCTCTGATGTGGCTGGGTTTGATAAAACAAAAGTTGAATGCTACAATTGTGGCAAGAAGGGTCATTTTGCCAGGGAATGCAGAGGACCTAAGACTGGAAATAACTACAGAAAGGAAACAAGAGATGATGATTCGGGTGCTAAAGCCATGGTAGCCATGCAGGGGATAGATGGAGCAAGTGGATGGGACTGGAGTGCTATGACATAGAATAGGGAAAGAAATCAAGCTTTAATTGCTGAGGAAAAGGAAGAAGACTTTGCACTTATGGCCATGTCAAGCTCCAGCTCTGACAATGAGGTATATGATGACTCATATTGTACTAAAGCTTGTAGGAAAAATACTGAATCTTTGAATGATCAAATCAGAAAGATAAAATCTGACTATATCAATTGTGATAATGATCTTGATAATTATAAACGTGCTTTAGAACAGTTAGAGTCCACCATAAGAGAGTATAAGCAAAGAGAAAGTGATTATAGGGATCACATTGTGATTCTAGAAAGAGATGCTAAGGAGAATAACCAATCTATAAAGATATTGACTGCTGAACTTGAAATTTTCAAAGCTAACCAAAAGATAGATGAGGAAACTGTTGAAAAATTTGGAAAAGCTTCAAAAGATTTAACCAAAGCAGTTGAGGTTGGTCAATCTCCTAGGGACAAAACAGGGTTTGGGACTAAAAATATGCATGCTACCATACCACCACCCCCTGCTAACATCCATGCTCCTTTTCCAAGAAAAGACCTATCCTGGACTGGTCTCCCTTGTTTTGAAAAACAGGATGACATTGAGTTTGACTTGAGTGCTTATATACCTAATAATCTTGATACAGAAGAGTCTCTAGTTAAAACTAGTGTTATTAAGGATGTTGAAAAGGAACAGGTTGGTTTAAAACAAATTGATAACCCTGTTCGATTTTCAAAGAAGGAATTTCTGGCAGTAATTCTAGTTCTAAGAGTAGCTCTCCCAGATCTAAGACAAGGTCACAATCCTCTAAGTCCACTATTAAATATGCTGGTATGTACAGGAATGTCAGAGGTAATCAAAGAAATTGGAATGACCAAAAGTCTCATCAATTAGGAAAAGACTTTGTGATTAATACCAAGCCCTGCTTCACATGTGGCACCTTTGAGCACACTTATCAAGAGTGTAAGGCACCAATGGAGATGGTGGCTGTAAATCCCTTAAAGGATATGCAACCTAAAACCATTCTTCTAAATGCAGGGGCAAAATCTTTTTCCCCTGCCAAGTATGTTGCCCCTGCCTTGAGAAATAGGATGACTGATAAATATGTTGTTCCTGCCCTTAGGAAGGAGAATGATGTTCACTCAAAGCCCAACACTCCTGTGACCACACCAACACCCTATACTACACATAGATCTGGCTCTAGACCTTACCAACACATGACTAGAGGCCAAAACAAAAGGTGGGTTCCCTCTGCTAAGCATAGAGATTCCCCTGCTAAAACTGGGGTATCCCCTGCTAGCAAAATTTTGCATTCTAGGAACATGGGAAGATGGGGAAAAGCTGTGAAAGCCTCAGCTCGTTGGGTTTGGGCACCCAAAAGGGGTACTCAATCTAATGGTGTATCTCTAGTCTTTGATAAGCTATCCTACATTGATACACGAGGTAGATCCAAGTCTGTAATGGCTTGGGTCCCCAAGAAAAACTAATTTGTTTTTCTTTTTGCAGGTGACAAAGAAGACAAGGGATGATAGAGCATATTGGGATAGTGGATGCTCAAGGAGTATGACTGGACAAAAAGCTTACTTGTCTAATTTTGTTCCCCTGCATGACAATGATGGTGTTTCTTTTGGAGATGGGCATGGAACTATAACAGGAAAAGGAACTATTGTCACGAATGGGATGACCTTTGACAATGTCTACTTGGTGAAAGAACTCAAGTACAATCTCTTCAGTGTGTCACAGATGACTGATAACAAGAATTTTGTCTTGTTTACTGACATTGAATGCTTGGTGCTAGGAAAGGAGTTTGTCTTGCCAAAAGATACTCCTATTGTACCCAGAACACCAAGACAGAAGAATATGTACACAATTGATCTCAAGGACATATCTCTCCAAGACAATGAAACATGTTTCATTGCCAAAGCTTCAGTAGATGAATGTAAGAAATGGCATAGAAGACTTGGTCATCTCAATTTCAAGAACATGAACAAACTAGTCAAGTATAATCTGGTTCATGGTCTTCCTTCCAAATCCTTTGCCAATGAACATACTTGTGCTGCATGTCTGAAAGGGAAGCAACACAGAGCATCTTGCAAATAAAAAACAAGTATGTCCACCACCAAGCCATTGGAACTACTGCATATGGATCTCTTTGGTCCTACTTCTGTGGCAAGCATAATGAAGAAATGGTAGTGCCTAGTGATTACTGATGATTTTTCAAGGTTCACATGGACATTCTTTTTATTTGAGAAGAGTGACACAACTGATGTACTAATTGGGTTCATCAATCAAATTGAACTATCAAAAAGCATGAAGGTAGTCACCATAAGATCAGACAATGGTGGTGAGTTCAAAAATCAGAAACTGGACTCTTTCTGCATAAACAAAGGCATCAAGAGGCAATTCAGCATTGCTAGAACACCTCAACAGAATGGAGTGGCAGAAAGAAGGAATAGGACACTCATTGAAGCTGCAAGAACTATGCTGTCTGATTCCAAACTTCCAGTTATCTTTTGGGCTGAAGCTGTATCCACTGCTTGTTATGTACAAAACAGGGCCTTGGTTGTTAAGGCACACAACAAGACCCCTTATCAGCTGTTTAATGGAAGACCCCCCTTAATTGACTTTTTCAGACCTTTTGGGTGTCATGTGATCATCTTGAACACCATTGACAATCTAGGTAAGTTTAGTGAAAAGGGTGATGATGGATACTTTGTGGGTTATTCATTAAATAGCAAGGGATATAGGGTCTTCAACAAGAAGACAAGCAAAATCATAGAAAATCTTCATGTGAACTTTCTTGAAGACAAACCTGAAGATGTTCAAACAGGTCCTGACTGGTTCTTTGATATAGAAGTACTTTCAAAGTCTATGAATTATGTACCTGTTGCCTTGCAGAACACTAACATTTCAGGTACTCAAGAAACAACTGGTGCAGAGAAGTCACCCCTGAGGTATATGAATGTACCCTCATTGTTTCCTATTGAAGCTGATGTTCAAGAAGATAATTCTTCTCTAGGAAAAGAACAGCCAATCTCATCCCCTGCCATGACTGAAGGCAGTGGAATGGCTGAAAGCAGTGGAATCCAGGATTCCCCTGCTAGACCAATTGCTAATGAGGCTAATGATGCAGAAAGAGAATCCCCACTCATTTCATCATCTACACCCATAACTAATGGTCCTACTATATCTAGCAGTGGAAGTAGAATCATCAAGAGTGGAGGTCCTAGTTACTCAGAGCTTCATTCTGCTCACCAACACCCATCTCTAGGTCATGCTGTCACATTTGGAAGCTCCTTTGAGGACTTCTTTCCTAATCAAAATAGCCCGATCAATTCTGATTTGGAAGAAGATGAAACAGAAGTCATCATGTAGCCTACCTACAGAATCAATAAGGATCACCCTATCTCTCAAATCATTGGTAATCCTGAAGCTCCTAGGCATACAAGGTATACAGCAAAGGAGCACAGCTTCATTGCTAACATCACCATGAAGTTCAATCATGACAACATGCAATGTTGTCTGTTTACTGCATTTTTGTCACAAGAAGAGCCAAAGAAGATTTTTCAGGCTTTAAATGACCCAAGCTGGGTTGAAGCCATGCAAGAGGAGCTCTTACAATTTGACATACAAGAGGTTTGGATTCTGGTAGATTGTCCCAAATGGGCAAGGCTTATTGGGACAAAGTGGGTCCTCAGGAACAAAAAGGATGAAAGGGGAATAGTTGTCAGGAACAAAGCAAGACTAGTGGCACAAGGGTATACTCAGGAAGAAGGAATTGATTATGAAGAGGTATTTGCTCCAGTTGCCAGGATTGAGGCCATTAGATTATTCCTTGCTTATGCTTCATTCATGGACTTCATTGTTTTTCAAATGGATGTGAAAAGTGCCTTTCTATATGGAACCATTGATGAAGAAGTCTATGTTATGCAACCTCCAGGGTTTGAAGATCCATAACATCCTGACAAAGTATACAAGGTGAAAAAGGCTATGTATGGACTTCACCAAGCTCCCAGAGCCTGGTATGGTACTCTCTCTAAATATCTCTTAGACAATGGATTCAGCAGGGGGAAGATTGATCAGACCCTGTTTACTAAGAAACACAAGGGTGACCTTCTGCTAATACAAGTCTATGTTGATGACATTATTTTTGGATCCACTAACCCTATGCTTAGCAAAGAGTTCGCCAAATTGATGCAGGATAAATTCCAAATGAGTGCCATGGGAGAACTAAACTTCTTTTTGGGGTTACAAGTTCAGCAGCGGAAAGATGGGATATTTATCTCACAAGACAAATATGTGGCTGAAATTGTGAAGAAGTTTGGCATGTCTGATGGAAAGAAGGTGTCCACTCCAATGGACAAGGATCATCCATGGGGTAAGGATGGTCCTGGAAAGCCAATAGATGTCAGGAATTACAGGTCTATGATTGGGTCTCTTATGTATCTCACTGCTTCAAGACCTGACATCATGTTTGCAGTCTGCTTATGTGCAAGATACCAGGTGTCACCAACAGAGTGTCACTTATTTGCTGTGAAAAGGATTTTTAGGTATCTAAAATGTCATCCCACCTTAGGACTCTGGTATCCAAAGGAGTCACCATTTGAGCTGATAGCCTATTCAGATAGTGATTATGCTGGTGACAACAATGATAGGAAGTCTACAACAGGGGGATGCCAATTTTTGGGAAGCAGGCTTATATCTTGGCAATGTAAGAAGCAGACCATCATGGCAACATCCACAACTGAAGCTGAGTATGTAGCAGCTGCTGCATGCTGTGGTCAAGTTCTTTGGGTGCAAAATCAACTGCTTGATTATGGGTATAACTTTCTTAAAACCAAGATATTTATTGACAACAACAGCACCATTTGCATTATAAAGAACCCTGTTTTTCATAGCAAGACTAAACACATTGAAATTAGACATCACTTTATAAGAGATTGTTTTGAAAAAGGACTAATTGTCCCTGAGAAAATTGATACAGAACTTAATGTTTCTGATCTTTTAACAAAAGCCTTTGAAGTAGGGAGGTTTCAGTATCTGGTTGCAGGTATTGGAATGGTTACTCCTTAAAATCTGATGTCTATTTTGTCATGTATGATCAGGGTTGTTTCACTGCTGTTGTTGTATAACTGTTAGTCCATTTTTCCATCACTTTTATTCCACTGCTTTTTAACACAGATTCCCCTGCTGGGGTTCATTCCCCTGCTAAAGAGAATTTTTCTCTTAAGTTGGGTGTGTTCTTTTTACAAAAGTGGTTCTATGTGGTTTTTAGACTAACAATGCAGAGGTTCATATGGTGCATACTATTCTCATTGTTGGATCAGGTATATACTCTATGTTTCAGGGGAGGTTAGGTCACACCTTTAGGACTCAGGGTATCCTTAGGATACTCATATATGATCTTAGATCATATCCACTAGTGAGTGAGGGTTTAGGGTAATGAGGACCTGCTGCAAAGCTTGTCAGAACTTTGAAACCTTGAGGCACTGTAATGTGTGCTTACATTTCTCTATTAAAATAGCTTACTGTGTAAATACAGATGTGTGGCACACATTGTCAAGACTGACTGACCATAGGTAAGGGACAAGGTAGGGATGGTGACTGGGGTATGCATGTTTTCTTGGGTTAACCTGGTGTAGGGGGACTTATGTATTGACTTTTTGTATTGGGATCATTGCTGAATAGAGGACTCTTGAGTTTCTATGTATCTATCTTGTGTATACAAGTGTGTGCATTAGAGCAGAGCTAGTTAGCATTGGTCTCTCCATGACTAGTCCAATACCCCTAGGAAAATTTCACCTGCTTTTATCTTTTCATTCCCCTGCTATCATACCTTTCCCCTGTTTGACCGTTGACCGACAATATCGTTACCCTGTTCATAGCCGTTGGGCCTGCTAGCTTAACTTTTGGTTAGGGAATATTTTATTGTTTTTAAAAGATATTTAAGGCGCTTTCTTCGCTGATTGGTAATATTTTCCTTTTTATTTCAAATATATTTATTTTTTATCAAGATTTATCTTTGATATTTTTGCAATTTGAAAATTTTGGTCCAATCACAGCTCTTCAATTCGCCTATAAAAACTTAATTCCCTTCACCAGCAGGTCCATCTTTCTCTTTCGACTTAATCCCACTTACCTCTCATCTTTATAAACCTTCAAACAATTTTCAAACTTTATCATGACTCTTAAAATTTTTTTTTTTTTTGGTAACTGTGATTTCCGACTCATTGGCCGACTAATCCATGGGGTTTGAGCCCACCGCCACAGACTCAAACCAGGTAAAGCCCTCCCTTTTCAGGAGGTTGGCGTGGCCACTTCAAAGTTGTTTGCACCTAGCGGGAATTGAACTTGAGACCTCATACACTTTGGAGTGATAGCCACAAATCTTTTTGCCACTAGGCCACCCTTGAGTGGTTAATGACTCTTAAAATTGCTCCTAATCATAACCAAATCGCTTTACTTCATGATGAACCAGCAGAGTTTGCTGATGTTGTGGCCTTTCTAAAGTCTTCGTACTTTAGAGTGGCCCTTCTCATCAATCCTCGAATCTATACCTCACACATTCAACAGTTCTGGTCTAAAGCCATGATCAAAACAGTGAATGGAGAGGTTATAATTCAAAGCAAAGTTGATGGTCATTCCAAGGTGATTACACTTGCCTCCATAAGGGAGAATCTTCTCCTTGATGATGAGGATGGGATAACCAACTTTTCTGAGGCTGAAATTTTTGCAGGTCTTGTTAAATTGGGGTACAAACTTTCTAAAAATCAAAAATGTAAGTTTGCTAAAGGCCAGTTTGCCCCTCATTGGAAATATTTGATTCATATAATTATGCAATATTTGTCACCAAAAACCACTGCTTTTAATGAAGTTGGTAGTGAGATAGCTTCTGCCCTGATCTGCTTTGCAACAGGGAGGAAGTATTGTTTTTCTCAAATGATTTTTAAAGGAATGGTTAAAAATGTTTCAAGCACCTCAAAGTTTTGTATGTATCCAAGGTTTATAGAAATTCTGCTGAATATGAGTGATCATGGTCCAGTTAAACACACAAACTATTTTTCAGCAACCCAACACACCACCAAACTCTTCACCACACTACTTGCACCATCACCCTTGTTTGCTGGCAAAAACATTCCACTCACTTCAATTATGATGGACCAAATCAGACAGGAAGAAGCCAAGAATCAAACAGCCAAACACCAACCTTCTAATTCCCCTGCCAAGAACCTACCACCTGCTGATCCACAACAAGAAAGGCGTTCAAAATCCAGGTTTGCCAGGTCTCCCTTGCCTGGTGAATCTTCACAAGCAGCAGAGAGGAGAGTCTCCAAGAGCTTGGAGCAACCTGAGGGTTTGGCTGCCACTACTGTCTCATCCTCAAGGGGTGAGCAGGACAGTGACACCATCAATAAGTCCTCTTCCTCACTCCATGATATCCAAAAAGGGGGGATATTCCCTTCTAGGATTGAGAGCAGTATGCAACCTTTGACTAATTTGGAATTGACGAAAATGTGTATGAGTCTGAAAAGGCAGAATGCACAACTGGTACAAGATGTCAAAAAGCAAGGCCTGGTTATCACTCACTTGGAAACCAGACTTGCTACTCTTGAGGGGAGGAGAAAGCCCAGACTGATTCTTTCAACAGATGAGGATGCTTCCAAAGGGGAGGAAGTTCCAAACACAGAGGGGTCTATTGAGTACTATTCATATCCTGGTGGGGTACATGGAAAGATAACAAGTGCTCAGAAAGGGATGGAGAAAGGAAGTGCTGATAAGGGAAGTGACAAGGGGAGTACAACCAAAGATATTGCTCAAACATTGCTCACCATGGGCAATCCAGAAGAAGCCCCTGCTTCAAAAGTTTCCCCTACCATTGCTGATCCCACTGCTGTAAGTCAATCCCCTGCTAAGAGTATTACTCAAACTTTTGTTAGAAAGAACATAAAGCAACCACCTCAGAAGGGGATTACAATCAAAGAACCTGCATCTAAAGCGAAATCAGCACAAGCAGTGGATCCAAAAGACAAAGGAAAAGGTATCATGGTGGAACAGCCCAAGAGAAAATACAAGCATCTAACTTCTGAACAGCAAAGGGCTCAAAAAGCACATGATGCACAAGTAGCTCTCAGGCTACAACAAGAGGAGATGGATATGCAGGACCAAAGAATGCGAAAGATGAGGCCCAAAGACATGCTCAAGCAGGTTGAGATTATGCATAGAGAACTAGATGACAGGGTACCTCATGTTGGAGAGTTTCTTGATCAATGGGAGAAGGAGTTGATAAATGCTCCTTTGGAAGACAGGTATGAGTTGACTTGCCTTGTTTACAAATATCAAACTAAGTATCTGGAAAGAAGGGTAATTCAAATTCAGAGTGAGAAGTATCTAACTTCAGAGAAAGGGCAACTTGAACACTACAAAGTTCTGCTTAAGAGATATAGAAAGTGGAAGGATGGTGACTTCAGTGATATGAGTTTTGAAGCCATAAAAAGAGCAGTCAGACCAGTTCTAAAATTGTATGATGTGGAGAATTGGATGACTATCAACACTCCTGAGGAAGCTGAGTATCTTAGGAGACAAAGTGAAATGCTACAGAAAGCTAGAGAATCAAAGAAAAGAAAAGCTAGAGAGACAACTTTGGAAACTACACAAGCAGGTGCATCATCCCAAGTAGGGGCATCACATCAAGCAGGTGGAAGTTTTCCAGAAGTACTTGAGAAGTCTGTACTTAATGTACAAAAGGCAGCAAAGAGACTCAAGAGAATGGAGAAAGTGGGCACAGTTACTAAGAGTCTCAAAGGCCTTCAAATGATGAGATTGATAAACAGTTAATTCTGCAGGAAAATGATGATATCTCACCTAGTGAACTTGGAAAAAAGTTTGCTATCATAGAGTATGTTGTTTATGAACACAAAGGGAGGACTTGGTGGAAGCTTACAAGAGCTGACAATAAAGCACAGACATTTCTAAGTCTAGATATCATGTTTCAAATTTTGGAAGATCTGTGGAAAATATTGAAGAAGACGTTTGCTGCAAAGCCTCCTACCATGGATGGTGTGGAGAAGGATTGGGTAATCTGGGAGTGCATGCATAGGATGTATGAGCATGAGTTATTTGATCCCATATTTGATGCAGTGAATAAAGGAGATTTGTTGTATTGGAAGCTGTTTACCAATTCTGGGGTTTATGAGGTAGTGATGGAAGGTGTGAGTGTGTACTTGCTCAATCATAGGTATTATCCCTTCTCTCAGGACACCTTGAAGAAACTGGCACAGGCTAACCTAATTGTAGATGCTAAAAAGCCTGTTGCTTATGATCTGGTAAGAATGATTCATAGTCAGATTTGGCCAGAAAGTTTGTAAGCATCCTCATCAACTAGTATTTATTCAGAAACTTGTCTTTTGGGGAAAGCACAAGTTTAGGGGAGGATTGTTGGGAATAAATCTATGCTTAGTTGTTTTCCCCTGCTAGTTGATTATTCGTACCCCTGCTAGAGTAAGTTCCCCCTGCTAAATTACAAAGGCAGGGGGATTGGTTCCCCTGCTGAAGTCAAAGGCCCTGCTGTCAAAGATAAACATGGAATAGATTTTTACGCGTTTCAGTTATTATTCCTTAATACTTTCCATAGTTTGTTAGTAGTGATCTTGTACGTGAGTCCTTGTGGCTATAAAAGGACTCACTAGGTTAGCATGCAAAGTGTGTCTTTCTCATTTGTCTTTCATTATAGTACTTTAAGGTTTTGTAAACCCTAATACCATTTTAGGGTATTCGTATATCTTTGATATATTAAAGTTCAACGTTTCAATCACATTTGTTCTTGTGCTAAACATTATATTCCGCATCTTGTTTAGTTACTTTGCTTTGCAAAGTTTCTCTAGTGTTAGATTGAATTCTTTCTCTCTATCACAACCCTTAAACAAGCTATTAAGGTTTAAGATCTGACTTTGGGATCAACAAATAACCATATTCATTGTGAATTCGGATGTGAATTTGCGGTAATCAACCTTAAGGTATAATTCAAATAATAATCGTAGGTAATTTAAATTTGACGCACAGGCGAGCCGGGAATTTGGTCAGCGACTAATGGCTTAACACCTCCTTCCTTAATCGGGTACATGACCAGCGGTGCGGTATACCCACTTTATAGTTTGTCAAAACGAATAGGCCGTTAGATTATTATTGCAATTCACCAATCAACGTAATTCTATGTAATGTAGATCTCAAACAAATCTTAATTTTAATATGATTTAGTCCATGTTTGTTTTTATAAAAAAACCCTTGTTTACAACAATTCGTACAATTTTTAACATAAACAAGTAAAAAAACTGAATCATAAACACATAATAATAATTTATATGTGCGATAAATAAATCAAATAGTCACATGCATACGATTTATTCAATAACCTTTAAATCTAGGTTTTTATATTCATATAAAAGTCTTCCCTAATTCAAGATTTATTGAATCAAATAAAGCAAGTAGCACATAAAATCATATAAAGGTACGATTTTACGATCATTGAAAACATGCACGTTTATCATGGATCCACCTTCAAATCTTAACAATTAAATCTCTTCGGATCGTAACCTTTAATTTACATGACATAACAATTAATCATGCAATTTAATCTAAAATTATGCAACATGTAATTTAAGGTTTCAAAAACAATTCTTTTTTTTATAAAAATTGGTCAAAACCCTAATTTTTTAAAAACAAAACCCTAATTTTTAAGAAAACCTAAAAACATGTAGTTTTAACTCAAAAAAAATTATTAGTTAAAAACTTTAGACTTTCGATAATTATAACATGTTAAAACAGCTCTCGGTGCCACTGAAGGTTTATATAGTTCATAACAATTACACAAAACCCTAAATGAGATCAAAGCACACATATAGCGGAAGAGATTTAACAAGATCATTATAACACAATTATAATTAATCGAATTAGGGTTAAATACCTTTAGGGTTTATAACGTATACCACCAAGGTATAGTCTAAAATAAGACTATATTACGTTCTTGTACACACGTAATACAACGACCTAACCGTGAGTCTAGCACATGTAAACCGAGCTTCTACGCTTGTGAAAAATCTACCCAACAACCCTAGATAGGGGCTAGGACTAGATTATAAGCAAAATCGAAAGTGCAAGAAAACCAACCAAAACCCTTTGGGGTTCTTGCTTGCGATCGACTAGAGAAAGAGAGAGGGGAGATTGGTTTGTTGAATTATGAGGGTGGGGGTTTTTTTATATAGACCTAGAATTCTTGTAGTCCAAAAAAATATAAGGAAAAAAATTTCCTTTCCCTTTTCCCCTCCATAACCGACGGCCCAAACACCCCTTAGGGGTGTTCCGGAACCTTCCATTCTTATTTCTATTTAATCCTCTTTCTGTTTATTCCACAACGATCGTTAATACTTAACTCTTAATTATTTAACGATCATTAATTTTATAGCTCGATTTAATTTAATAAATATAATAAATATATTTATTAAATAAATGAACTCTATACGTATTGTGTGCAATTCTTTTAATCTCGAGTTTGATCCTATCACACGACTATTAAATATAAGTCCATAAACTTTAAAATATATGAGAAACTTAGAGAAAGAAAGTAGAGCGAATGAGGAGAGAAAAGATTGAAGGTTAGATTATAGAGAGAGAAACAAATACAACCAACACCCTCTTAACATGTTAGGAGTGTAGTATATATAGCTAACACCTATTAGAGGCACATAGACTAGTGGGCTTAAAGGTCCTAAACGTGGACTAAATTACCATTAAGTCCAAGCCCGTAGTTCCCGACTAACCTATTTCTAATTGCAATGTTCCTAAATAAATCGAGGACGGGCTCATTCTTGTTTGACTCGATATTTTTAGGCTAACAATTTCCCCCAATGAAAGGTCATTACTCTACGAGATTGAGGATTTATTGAGATTATTAATCTCATTGATATATGAGTCTTGAACGTGTAATCGTAGGCTTGTTCCTTCATGTTGTGATCTTGAGCCGTTATCATTGTCTTTCAATTTGGTCTTTAATCTTGAGATCTTGAAATCTTATCCTTGATTTGTCTTTGCTACCTTGTGATCTTGTGTCTTCACCCACATGCTCCCACTATGCATCTTCTTGAAAGCTTGCTAACAATCTCCTTTAAAGAGAGGTCATTCCTTCCATATTTTGAGGCCAACACTCATTTTCCTAGACATCAATTCAAATTACATACACATTTTCATTCACATAAATTTTCATAGTCATATCATATATTCCATACTATACACACTTCTCCATTCTATTGGACACTTAATCAAAGCTTTAGCCTTTACACAACTCAAAATCTTACATTCAACACTATCTACAAGTGTTAAACATATCAATCACATTCCATTTAAAGCATCTAAACATTCATTTGTTCACCATAAACTTATATCATGTATCTCATACTAACAAAACAACACTCATGCAACAAGTGTTATCATTCTAACTGACATTCAATCTTCTTAGTCTATGGTCCCTATTACACATTACATAACAATTCATGACTAAGCATTATCATTATTTCATAGTTGTAACCATCTCACTTCCTTATAACTAAGGCCATAACTTTGTGAACTACTTAAACTTACGACAAACGCTTCTATGAGTGGCTAGAGTTTAGGCAACCTATAGTGTAAAACTAGTTCACTTAGATCGAAGCTCTGATGCCAAGTTGAAACGCCTCTTTTCGTGACACTAAAATTTAACTAAAATAAAATCTTTTGCTCAAAAAGCGTGATCGGAAGTGACATTCTGTCACTCTTTTATGAACTAAACAAAATCTATCAATATTGAGACCTTTTAAGTAATTTTAAACTAATGTACATTCAATTACCTTTGATTCAATAAAAAAATCTGACTTCTAACTCGTTACTATCAAAGGATATGATTTTTTAAAGTTCGACAAATACCAGAATAACTTTCCAAGGGACTTAGCCGTAGGCTTGTGCTTGCCCTCTCAGGCCATTGACCACAGGCCGAGCTTCCTAGCCACATGTTATGCTAGGCCTTCTAAGGCCTTTAGCCACATGCCGAGATTCTCAAACGAAGGATATCCCTTTTGAGGCCTTTAGGCGCCGGGCGAGGGTTCTCGGCCACAGGCTAAATGCCTTAGGCCTTACCAAAATTGGACTCGGCCATAGGCTAAGCCCCATGGCCGTAGGCCGAGCCGAGGTAGTCCATTTCTTACACTTTTACACTAGTATGATAAACTAATTACCCGAACACAAAACATTACTAAACTTTCCAAAAATCATAAGTACAACATATTACATAAATACCGTAAACATTTGTGGTCTAGATAACCTATACACACATGCTTCACGGGGTTTAGGAAACACCCGTTTTGACATTTTTATATAACATTATTGACCATTTCATTAAAAATATTTCAATAACTTACATGACCATCATCAGTAGGACCTCAACATAAACTTATTAACAAGATATTTACAAAGGTTTTAATAAAATTTTGAGGTTCAACCTAGATTTGAGTTCGATATACAACTACCAAGCTCCTAATACACAAGCTACACAATTCTATCCCTTGCTTCCACCTCTTAAACATTACCAATTGCTTTACCTTCTTAATTGAACCTATAAAATATTAATCATCTACATCATAAGCATTACGCTTAGTAAGTAACCACATTATATCATGTTACCATACTTCATTACACACTTATGCCATACAAACAGTAACATACACACAAGAACATTCATACCATTACTTACACATTCCTCTTAATCGTTAATCTAACATCATTTTCATAGTTAGTTATGCCAAACTAACTTAGAGCATATTATATTAAGCACATTAAAATCAACCATTATAACCATAACAATTAAGCGACATAACACATAATATGACAAGTCCATATAATAGCACATTATAACCAGTTTACTTACCTTTAATCCATGATAATAAGAATAAGCATCACCATTAGCATCATCAACATCATCATCATCAAAATTTGATTCTCACCATTAATAATCATTATAATCGCCACATATAACAGAAGTATAATTTTCAAGGGCTTACGCAACTCATTACACATCCTTATCATTGTTACCTTTAACCATCCTATGATCATATGTTAATTATATGATGAGACCCCAACTTACATAGCCTATTAGAGGACTTAATTTCTAAACCATTAATCGTCTTTAATTCTATCCAAATCCTTAAAATAATTATATGATCATCATGACCATAACTTAAAATCACCAAATCATTTTTAATTCATACGTTGATCTAAACCCCATATCATTAACACTTTTAATCTAGGTTTAGAACCAAAACTATCTCCCCCGCCCCCCATTTGGGTATATGAACCATAACTTATAAATTCATAAAATAACTCAAGATTTTAACTACTTACTTCATGAGAATATATGGTAAGATTAAATCTTGCATAAACCTACTTAATTTATCATATAAGAATCACCAATGCTTAGATCTTTCCCTTCATTTGCTTGTTTACAAACTGAAATACACAACCACTCTAGGATCATATAGACATGTCTAGAAGGTTATGAGAATTATCCCCTCATATATTAGTATCTCTTTTAAGTTTGGATAATTAACAATAATTGTCTTTCTAATTCTATTCATTCATATATGTGACACGTTAATCTTTCTAAAACCATTTACATAATGTTTATACTTATAGTTTGACTAGCAGGTAAGACTAACCAATCATGTAAGTTTTTCCAACTTATAAAAGTTATAGTCAAACTCTTTCTATGGCGTTATCTTGAATAAATGCTTTAAAAGCCGGTTTTGGGGTGTTAAATACGTGAGGAAAGCCATGAATGTGTTTTTATTAAAAATACGAGAGAAAAGTCTTTTACTTATAGATAAATACTTATATCTTTTAGTACATGTATCTTTTAGTACCTGTATTTATAGTTTAATATTAATGTTAAATCACATGTGACAAGTTATTCGAATTTTCAAACACAAAAAAATGAAAAAAACGACAAAAATATATGTGTTGTCAAAGTATTCATCGTTTGAATGATACTTAAATAATTAGCGTGTCGGTATATTTTGTTTTGTCTAATAATTAATGTTTTATAAAATATTCAAATTATATAAAGATGGTAATTGAACTTTTAGTTTAAATAGTAATTAATCTCTTTCTTTTTTTCTCAATAAAAAGACAAGTAGCAGAAGTTTATTACTCATGTGTGTTATGTTAAAAAAATTTGGTATGCAAAAGATATCTCCTATGAAATTCTTAGGGTAAAGTATTTCATATATGAAGTTGGTATACAACTTTTATAACTGTTATGTTAGTTTTGTTTACTAATTTGTAACATTAATGTAAGTGAATTTGTTTTTAAAAGATATGGAGTAGTTTAATTTGAAGTACATACACTAAAAACCTACGTCAAGCTAAGGTGTTACTACCTCGGTCTCAAAATAAATATTAGGTCTATATTTTTAAAAAGGAATTATAAAATTAATTTTTTTACGATACTACAAAATTTGTTTACGAAACTATCAAATTTTTTATGTACATAATTACGATTCTTTTGAATGAAATTAAAAATTTTACGAAATTAAAAAATTTTGAAATTTTTTCCAAAGTAAAGTCAAGCAAACAATTACTTTCATTAGTGATTACAAAAAAAAAATTTAAAAACTTCTAAAGTAAAAGTATCGAAAAGTTGCGAAATAATTTGGAAAAAAACTTGATAAAAAAATCATAAATTTTTTTGAAAAGATTAAAAAAACCGTTAGTAATAATGACTAATGGTGCAAACATTCAATGACCGTTTGTATATGATTGATGTCGATATCTCAGTCATTTCAGTTTTGGCAGGAAAGGTGTGTGCATCGAAATTTTTCTCACAAAGAGACCGTCTGCAATTTTGCAAAGCTGGAGACAAAACATGCGATATGAGCAAACCACAAGGAGGATATCTTCATTTTACTCTAATGATTACAAAAATAAAAGAAAACATTAAAACTGACTTTTTTTTACTTTCGTAAAAATCAAAATAATAATTAATGCGTTTTTCTCAAAGTATATATATATATATTGTATCTTTTGAATAATATGCGGTCATGCATGTGCATATTTTTTAAAAAGCATTCATAGTGTAAATTCTATTTTTTCCTTAATACTTTGGTATCTTAAAACTAATTTAACTAACTATAAAACAATCGCAAGAGTAACTTGAATTAACTTGCACTTTTTGAGCCAAATATTTTTCTCGTTTCATCTTTTTCACACAAACTAATATTTGATTGATATATAATAAATATACAAATTACAATAACAAAATAAAAACACATAAAATAAAATTTTCCATAAATACAAAAAAATAAAAATACATTAAATTATTAGTTAATCTAATGATGTTGATATTGTTTCCAAAGATATTCCATAATATTTTGGTAAAAGCTTTTATGAGCTTTTTGCTCTCGTAATTCTTTTGCCTTCCTCCGTTGAACTTCTATCTTTCGAACCAAGTACCTTGCATGTTGGCGTGTGAAGAACATACATCTCACTGAATACAACTGTTGATATGGTCATTTATTGATCTTTCAAAATCATGTTATGTAGTATGATGCAACTATACATGATTTTTCGTTCCTTGTTGCATTCATAAGAATGAACTGGATGATATAATTCCCGACCTCCTTAAAGAACACAAAAAACATATTGACATATATCTTGCATTTTCATGTCGTCGATTAAAATGCTCATGTTTTTCGTCTTCTGCACCCAGTAAAGATTTGACAAACATTGACCAATGTGGGCATATACCGTGATCCGGGTAATACCCTTTTTAATATTGGACTCCAATTACTAGAAACGGAGCCATATGTGCAATACCCTCAAAAATGTCATCGAATAAAGGAGAATTATTTATAATAATTAATTCGTTTATTCACATCAGGTACACTAGAAAACGCATGCCAAATCCTGACTAGCAACAACTTCGAGCATTATTGTTGGATATTTTTATCACCTCACCCAAATTGTCTGTTCCAAGACATTGAATATTTTACGTATTCTCAATGCATACAATCAATTCTTTCGAGCATTCTCGTAAACTATGAATCCGTTATCGTGGTCATATAACTATTGGATGTCGTTAGAGTTCGGTTCCCGTATAAACAAGGCATGTACAAATCGACGACGCACGTCATAAACAAATTAAGGTAATTGTGCGTGATAGGTTCACCTAATTGTAAATATTCGTCAAATGCATAGAGTGTTGTGACGTATATCAATTGACGTATGACAGAAGTGCACTTCATATTAACACCAGAACCCCTCATTTGCTTCGTATGGACGAATTTAAAAAAAAAATAAAGTGCTTGAAAAGAGGTTCGACATTATAGGAAGATATACGTTCGATTATGTCTAAGAATAGTTTTCGGATCATAGAAAGAGACACCTAAACTTCCATTTTGAATATTTTGGATGATAACCAGTCACGCACTTGTCGTAGGTGTGATGTTTTACCCATCGTTTTTATATTGTCTTTGAAAACGTATTCGTTCTCATCATAATACTGATTTTATTTGAAAATAAAAGTGGTTTTATTTTGCGTGTTTAAAAATGTGCTATAAGGGGGGTTTATATAGATAAAGTGGGGAGAATTTTGATTTGGATTTTTTGAAAAGAACTAGATATTATTACATATATATGAATCTTTTTTTAATTACAAAACATAATCGTTACTTTTTGAAAATTAAATTAGAAAAATAAGGGAAGTGCCAACACTCTTTGGTTAACCAACGAGCATGGCAACAAGCCAAACCAACACCTAGTGTGGTGAGACAACCCCAAACGCGAGCCACATTAGACCGAGGAAGGGTTGTGTTACCGCACCGCTTGCTCTTAAGGACATGTAACATACCACAAATCTTGTCACAGTGTCCCTTTCATCACGATGTAACGATTCTCTTTCATTCTTTTAACTGAAAATCCCGTTAAGCTAGCAAAAAGTTATATTAGAGCTTGGGTTAACCTTTCAACGCTACGGTTATTAGTTGGAAAATTTAAAGTTTGTGACGCACTAAAAAATATGTGAGGTTTTGAGTTCAACTTTTGGCAGATGCTTAAAACTTTAAAGTGGTCACGTTAATTTCTCGGAAAAAAAAATACTTATCCTTATTTGAGACCGTGTGCCTATAATTTCAAATCTTATAAATTAATCGGCCAAAAATTCAGAATTATACTTTCCCAAAAATAAACTTAGGACTAGTAATTTAGTGAATCCAATTAGAATATGACTAAAGGTTTAAAAGAAGATAAAGATTAGGACATGACTGGGTATTTCTGCGAGGAGGCTTTGTATCGAATCAAATTTTATTTAATTATGTATCTCCATATATTTGATGTGGTTGTTTGAACTACCAGTATAAACAAATCCTCGTCTTGGACGAAGACCGAGTCTGCTAATTCTATTAACACTCATATATCCATAAGGAAATCACCTTTTAATGTTAGTATCGAGTCTAGTTAACACATAAGGTTAGTAGATGGTACCTTAGTGTAGAATGTGTGTAAGTCGGCTAAGGTTGGGCTTGGCCCGAGTTTGTAACCGACCCCCTCACCCTATAAAAGGAGGAGAGGGGGTGATGCACAAAATAGACCGTAGCTTCTATTCTTTCTACTGTAATCAATCGATTGGTATAATAAAGTAAATCGTTTGGTTACCTTTGTGTCGTTCTTCTGGGTTTCATTCGTTGCATCTCTGCGATCTTCTTTACAGCGATCTAGGTTCCGCATATCGATCTTCGGGTTGTTGGTGTCGATTCCAACAAGTGTTATCAGAGCTGCGGTTAGTCGTTGCTCTCGAAGATCGGTGCTAGATCGAAGAGGTATCATGAAGAAAAGGGTTTCGTGGTTTGTCGGAATATCTTTTCTTGGAGTTGCAGGTTAATGGACGGAGAAGACGAAGTAATACACTGTGGGTAGTTGTTGTTTTCAAAAGCCGTAAAGATAAGTCAATTGGTATTTAGTCAATTGATAATTCACGTGGGTTGCAAATTGGTTTATCACTATTTGTCGCTATTCGTTTTTCTTTTTAACGAATATTAGTGAAGGTAATCTTATTGCTTTTGGTTTACAAAGAGTTTTATACTTTGTTTTATTGAGTTAATTTCAATATAACGAAGGTTCTTGTTGCGGATTTCTTGTGGTTCAAGTACTCATCGTGGTTTGCTTAGGTTTTTAGTTTGCGATCGGGTTTGCTTGTACGTTGTTTAGGGTTATTCTAATTAATTCGATTTGCAAGAAGGTATTTTTACGCAACAAGGGAGAAAGAATATGTCGTCGATAGCGAAGTTTGACGTCGAAAAATTCGACGGGTCTAATGACTTCGGGTTGTGGCGTGTGAAGATGCGGTGTCTATTAATTCTAGGGATGAGCATTTGGACCCGAATCCCGGAACCGAACCGGAACCGTACCGGAACCGTACCGATTCCCGGTACCCGAATCTCGTTCGGTACGGTACCGGTACCACGAAATAAGGTGAAAAAAAATTCGGTACCACTAATTCGGTACGGGACCGGTACCAAATCGGGAATTTCCCGAAAAAAAAGGGAAAATCCCGATTTCCCGGTACCGGTACCGATACCGGTACCGGTACCGATATCCGAATCCCGTTCGGTACGGTACCGGTACCCTTAACTTATGCTCGGGAAAAATTCGGTACCATCAATTCGGTACCGGTTCGGTACGGTACCGGTACCGTGCTTATCCCTAATTAATTCAACATGGTTGGGAGGCTGCGTTAGATCCATTCCCGGATACCATGACGGACGCTCAAAAGACTGCGTCGTTGAAGACGGATGTCAATAAAAAAAGCACACAGTGCCTTACTCTTGTGCTTGGATAACAAGGTGTTGAGGGAAGTCAACAAAGAAAATTCTGCTACGGGTGTTTGGTTAAAGTTAGAAACTTTGTATATGACAAAGTCTTTAGCCAATAAATTGTACTTGAAGAAGAAGTTGTTCACTTTCTACATGCATTCAGGTAAGAAATTATCTGAACATATAGATGAGTTTAATAAGTTGATCGGTGACTTGGCGAACATAGACGTTGAAATTGATGGCGAAGATCAGGCACTCATGTTACTTACATCATTACCGTCCTCGTATGATAACTTTGTGGAGACATTGCTTTATGGAAGGGAGTCGCTCTCTTTGGAAGATGTCTTGTCTACCCTCAATTCACGGGAGTTGAAGAAGAGGACACATGCAAAGGATGATGGTGATGGGTTATTTGTAAGGGGGAGGCCGGAGCATCGGGGTAATCAAGGACGTGGTAGTTCGCGATCAAAGTCAAAGGGTAAAGGAACTTATAAACAGAAGTGTTACATATGCTATTCTGAGAATCACCTTAAGAAAGACTGTCCAAAATGGAACAAGAAGAAATCAACTGGCTTTGTCAACAAGAATGCAAAACAGGACGCTGGGACGTATTCTAAGGGTTATGATAATGGTGATTTGTTGATGGCGGTGAGTGAGGAAAGGTTCTTAGAGTGGATCATGGACTCTGGTGGTTCCTATCACATGACGCCTAGGAGGGACTTCTTGTTTGATTTTAAGGAGCTTGATGGAGGTATGGTTTTGCTCGGTGATAATAGAGCATGTGCCATCAAGGGGACAGGAAAGGTGAGAGTACAAATGAAAGATGGTTCAAGTTTTGTGCTTGAGAATGTGCGTTACATTCCCGAGTTGAAAAGAAATTTGATATCTTTGGGCACTCTGGATCGAGAGGGCTATACCGTGAAATTGCAGAATGGAAGAGTAAAGGTGATCAAGGGTTCTTTGATGGTTTTGTCGGGAACTTTGAAGGAAAATTGTGTGTACTCCTTGGATGGTTGGGCTGAATCAAGTGAAGCTAGTGTCGGTATACAAGAAAAGGAAAGTCTTGCGCAGGTGTGGCATAAACGCCTGGGTCACATTAGTGAAGCAGGCTTGAATGAACTCAAAAGAAGAGAGGTGCTGGGGAAGGAAGGTCTAGGTAAGCTCGAATTCTGTGAAAATTGTGTTCTTGGAAAATCGACCAGGGTAAGTTTTGGTCGAGGTCAGCACACAACAGAGGGAGTTATAGACTATGTCCATGTAGATCTCTAGGGTCCTTCTCGGGTGGAATCTATGAGTGGTTGTCGTTACTTCTTATCGATTGTTGATGATTATTCGAGGAGGGTTTGGGTTTATTTTCTTAGACACAAGAGTGAGGCGTTCAGCAAGTTCAAGGAGTGGAAGCAGTTGGTAGAAAACCAGACAGGTAGAAAACTGAAGAAACTTCGAACGGATAATGGTTTGGAGTTTTGTAATCAGGAGTTTAATAACTTGTGCAAGGAGAGCGGGGTAGCAAGACATTTGACAGTTGCTGGAACTCCGCAACAGAATGGTCTAGCTGAACGAATGAACAGGACGCTCTTGGACAAGGTTAGGTGTTTACTGATTCAGTCTGGTTTGCCAGAATCATTCTGGGCTGAAGCAACGGTGGCGGCAGCATATCTGATCAATAGGTCTCCACCTACAGCATTGGAGAAGAAGACGCCTATGGATTTATGGTCAGGACATCCGGCGAATTACGAGATGTTGAAGATATTTGGTTGCGTTGCTTATTCACACGTGAATCAGGGGAAGCTCAAGCCTAGAGCTATAAAATACATATTCCTGGGGTATCCTGAGGGTGTGAAGGGATACAGATTATGGAGGTTGGATGGTGTTAAACCGAAGATAATCATAAGCAGGGATGTGGTCTTTAATGAGAGCCTTATGTATAAGGATACTCTCAAGGGTGCTGGTGCTGAAAATTCTGGGAAGGAAATTGAGTTTGAGATGGAACTTCAAGGCAGTCGGGTCGAACCAACTGCGGATCCTCCTACTGGGGTAAATCCAGGGAATGAATATGAGGATCAAGTTGAAGATGCAGTAGATGCAATGCCTCAATAACAGAATCTGGACAACTATGTTCTGGTGCGTGATAGAGCTAAGAGAACAACTACTAAAACTGCAAGGTATAGGAATGAAGGTAATGTATCATTGTCTAGATCATCAGGGTCTAGGGAAGAAGATGATATTACGGCTTATGCGTTTGCTATTGCTGAGGAAGAAGATACACATGAACCAATCACATTCCAGGAGGCGATTAATTCATCTGAAAGGGATGAGTGGGTTCGTGCTATAGAGGAAGAGATGAGTTCTTTAAAGAAGAATCATACTTGGGAGCTGGTCGATCAACCACGTGGTCAGAAGCTGGTAAGCTGCAAGTGGTTGTATAAGATTAAAGAAGGGATTGAAGGCGTTCAGAAACCAAAGTATAAAGCAAGGCTGGTAGCTCGGGGGTTCACACAACGAGCAGGGATTGACTATAATGAGGTATTCTCACCCGTGGTTCGGCATACATCTATTAGGGTGATTCTCTCATTAACTGCTTGTGAATATTACGAGTTGGAACAACTTGATGTGAAGACGGCGTTTTTTCATAGTAATCTTGAAGAAACCATTTATATGAGGCAGCCGCTTGGTTTTGAAGAAAGAACGGGCAACAAGGTATGTTTGTTGAAGAAATCCCTTTATGGTCTTAAGCAGTCTCCAAGGCAGTGGTACAAACGGTTTGATGTGTATATGGTCAGCAATGGGTTTAGCCGTAGCAACTATGATAGTTGTGTTTACTTCAAGGAGTTTGCACCAGGTATGTACATATATCTATTGTTGTATGTAGATGATATGTTGATTGCTTGTAAAAGCAAGTCTGAGATCGAATATACCAAGGGACTGTTGCGGAAAGAGTTTGATATGAAGGAACTTGGTCCAGTTAGGAAGATACTTGGTATGGAGATTGTCAGGGATAGGGGTAACCGAACCCTGAAGGTGTCTCAGTCGGGATATGTGCGGAAAATTCTGAATAACTACAGAGTTGATAATGGCAAGTCGGTCTATGTGCCATTAGGAGCACACTTCAAGGTATCTTTGAAGGATTGTCCGTCGAGTGACTGGGATGTGGAAAGAATGAGTAAGGTCCCATATGCGAATGTTGTAGGTAGTTTAATATACTTGTTGGTTTGCACTAGACCGGATATTGCGTACGCGGTTAGCATTGTGAGCAGGTTTTGGCGAATCCAGGTAAAAATCACTGGGAAGCGGTGAAGTGGATTTTGAAGTACTTGAAGGGCACTGCTGATGTAGGTCTAGTGTATGGTAGAGATCAAGGGAAACACGTGGATGTTGACGGTTTCGTGGATATCGATTATGCTAAAGACCCTGACAAGGGTAGGTCGATAACCGGGTACGTGTTTATGGTACATGGCTGTGTTGTGAGTTGGAAAGCAACTCTGCAGCATGTTGTTGCATTATCTACTACAGAGGCGGAGTATATGGCGCTTACGGAAGCTGTTAAAGAAAAGCATTTGGCTTAAAGGTCTACTAATCGAGCTGGGAATAAACCTAAGGTCAGTGGTTGTGAATTATGATAATCAAGGGGCAATTCATCTCTCAAGAAATGCAATGTTTCATGAGAGGACGAAGCATATCAACGTGAGGTATCACTTCATCAGGGAGATCGTGGATTCTAAAGAGATTGAAGTGGCAAAGATAGGCACGGAAGATAATACAGCTGACTCTTTCACAAAGGTGGTTCCAGGCCCAAAGTTCAAGTATTGCATGGAGATACTTGGAGTCGGGGCTAACTAGTCTTGTCACTAAGGTGGAAATTGTTAATGTTAGTATCGAGTCTAGTTAACACATAAGGTTAGTAGATGGTACCTTAGTGTACAATGTGTGTAAGTCGGCTAAGGTTGGGCTTGGCCCGAGTTTGTAACCGACCCCCTCACCCTATAAAAGGAGGTGAGGGGGTGATGCACAAAATAGACCGTAGCTTCTATTCTTTCTACTGTAATCAATCGATTGGTATAATAAAGTAAATCGTTTGGTTACCTTTGTGTCGTTCTTCTGGGTTTCATTCGTTGCATCTCTGGGATCTTCTTTACAGCGATCTAGGTTCCGCATATCGATCTTCGGGTTGTTGGTGTCGATTCCAACATCACCGACGTCCCACCAAGAAGAAATTGATCAGACAAAACATAGCGAGCAAACCAAACAATCCGGAGAAAAGATGTTCAAAGATTCCGTGCCCATCATCACAGCACGGAGCCGCCAATAGGCCTGTTTTCTGGTGTTAAAACATCCTCTTTATTGACTATACTGGTATAAAGACAAAATGTATTAGTAGAGAATTTTAAGAAATTTTAGTTCACTAAAAACTTTGCTGTTGCAAACTATTAGGTTCTTTTGGTGTGATAGTGTCGGGGTCTACGCATTCACCATTTGGGGTATAAGTTTTACGAAGTAGTATGCACGTTTATATTGGTGTTATAGAATAACGTGTTGTAGTTCAAAACTACAGTAACACAGAGTCATCATTCAATTATGATAAGTATTTGTATATTTTCAAGTTCTTTTGTTGCTACCACACTTAGCTTCGCGCACCGTGAGAAGGCCTAAGGCCATGTATTTGGTACAATCACGCGAGACGGTCCATTGAGGAGAAACCATTATTGGTTGGCTGCAAAATAGGTGAATCGGTGGTTACCATTGAAATGAAAGTGGTGAGGGTATTTGTTGGTTTGAAACTAGTAAACTTACTGATATTTTTTTTTACTGATATTTTTTACTTGATGTAACAACAAGGCATATATATAGCCTTCTAAGATGAAACTGTCAAACACAAAACTAGCAACTACTACCTAAAGAATCGGTAAAACCCACTCCCACAAACTATCTTAACGTGGGGGCTATACATTCGGTCAAACTTATGCTAATTCAAACTCTATGTTACTAACTAAAACAAAGAAAACATAAAAGTCACTAAACTGAAGTCTTAGCCATGCACCATGCATATGTAAACCCGACATGTAACCGATTAAACCCAACAATCACCCCCTTAATCGGTTGTTCACGTCGCCTCGGTCACGCCTTAAACACCTCTTTCTGAACCTTGGTCTAATCTTTCTCAGAGGAAGCTTCGGTCTCCATTCTTCGGTCTTCGGCCTTTCGGTCTTCGGCCTTTCGGTCTTCGGTCTTTCGAATCAACAGTCTCTTTCGGTCATCTGCTGTTAAATCTTCGGTCTGATTTTCTTTCTCGGACAACCCACGGTCACGGCCTCGGTCTTGGTTGCCTCGTTTGGTCTCTAGCTATAAAAGCTTCGGTCTAGACAACCGCTGGTCACGGTTATCTCTTTCGGTCTTCGGTCTAATACTTTCTTAGGTGAGCGTTCGGTCTTTTGTCACCTATGTCGGTCTAGGTGCTGCTCGGTCCTTTTGCAGCTCCTTGGTCTTGCCGGTCTCAGGCCGGACTTTCTTTCTTTCATTCTTTCTTTCATTCATTCTTTCTTTATTTCTTCCTTTCTTCTTTCATTCTTTCTTTCTTTACCTTCTTTTATTTCATTCTTTCTTTCTTTCTTTGCTCTAGTTGCTGCCTTCTTTCTTTTGATCACTACTAACTGTCTCAAAACACAAGTGTTTATCACCGGTCACCCCCGTCATCTCAACCGACACTCCTCCGTGATAACGGCCAACCGGAAAACACCATAACGTCTCCATATACGGCTGTTAAACAATCTGAAACAACCCCTGCTGTCCTAACCTTCTTCTACTATAAAGCCCTTTCAACACGTGCCCTCCACCGACCGACACACCGCCGGCGACGGCGGAGGCTTCCCCGGTAACGAGCCCTACGCTCTGATACCAAATGTTGGTTTGAAACTAGTAAACTTACTGATATTTTTTTTTACTGATATTTTTTACTTGATGTAACAACAAGGCATATATATAGCCTTCTAAGATGAAACTGTCAAACACAAAACTAGCAACTACTACCTAAAGAATCGGTAAAACCCACTCCCACAAACTATCTTAACGTGGGGGCTATACATTCGGTCAAACTTATGCTAATTCAAACTCTATGTTACTAACTAAAACAAAGAAAACATAAAAGTCACTAAACTGAAGTCTTAGCCATGCACCATGCATATGTAAACCCGACATGTAACCGATTAAACCCAACAGTATTTCCTATGTTTGTGAATAATGGTGAGTAAACTCATAAATTATTACCTAGAAGTAGTCGGCACCATCGTTAGGCCAATAAAAATTAGCTTAGATTCAAATCCCGTTAATCTAGCTTCATAATTGGATCTATATAGTTATTTAAATGATCCTTATCTATAAAGAGGATATTATAAGTGCCGCTGCTTATTCCCTGATTATTTGCATCTAACAAGACGTCCATGTCAACGCATCATTTCTCAATTTCTTATGAAAATTAGATGCCTTGATTAAGGATTCTGTTCACACATCAGCTTCATATTATATATACTGTATAGCTTAGTTCATGCATGTAAAGTTGTATGTTTGATTAAGTTCATATTCATCGTACACAACTCGCAAAAATGGAATCCTTTGAGTACTCAACTAGCCATTTCGACAACAATTTTAACATGTTCCAACCCGATATCACACAAGAAACCAGCATTGAAAACTTAATTTCCGCCATTCGATGTGAGACCACGGATCCTACTGACAAATTCTATCTAGACTACGAAGGCAATCACTTTACCGATGCATGTGTGCCAATGCAGTTGTTGCCGCAGTTGTATGGCAACAATGAAGCCATTGATGGTATTGGTAATGGTAACATTAATAATGGTAATGTTAGTGGTACTGGTAATGATAATGGTCTTAACATCGGTTGTTATGATGTGATGGAACCGAATTTGAATGTGATTTGGAACGAGGAAGAGTATGATGTGAAGGTATTTGGAGAGGGTGATTCCTCTGATACGGTGACTACGCGTAATCCAGATACACTAAGAAGGGGTGGAGGTGGCGTGAAAGGTGATCGTACAAGGACGTTGATTTCAGAGAGGAAGAGGAGAAGCGGAATGAAGGAGAAGCTTTACGCCTTGCGTGCATTGGTACCCAACATTACTAAGGTTAATTACTTTCTTTTAATTTTGTCACTATACTTAAATCAAACCTTTGCTAAGAACCATCACTAAGGTGATGAATGTTTAGTAAATTCCTCGAAACGTACCTTCCAAATCTAGTAATAAATTGATGTGTAGTATAGTCATTAAATACTAATCTTTTCCATAATAGTGTGACCTATTGACCTAGCTACAAAGATATGTTATAGATTATTAAAGATATGTGTTAGTCGTGGTATTATAATGCGTTTAATGTTAACATGTAAATCATATCAACTTTGATTGATTTAGTAAGTAGTTGATAGGTAAGATCGTCTTTATATAGAAAGATGTTCTTCTTGTTTTTTTTTTTCAGATTTCATAAACCTAAATTTCTTCGTATGTAGATGGATAAAGCTTCCATAGTCGGGGATGCAGCACGATACATTCACGATCTTCAAACACAAGCAAGGAATTTAAGGTCTGAGATTGCAACAACTGAAGCCACTAACAACCATAAAATGTCATCCCAGAATTCGAATATTTCCCATCTTTCAAACTCCCTACCGATATTGAAGAAGATATCAGAGGTTAGACCGAAAACATTTATTGTCTAAGTATCCCTGAAATCATATATATTCAGTATTAACTTATTTCCTCTTTCTGGATGGGATTTAGATGGACGTGTTTAATGTGCAAGAACAAGGATACTATGTGAAATTAGTTTGCAACAAAGGTCGAGGGGTTGCAGCTGCCCTTCATAAAGCACTTGAGTCGATCACAAGCTTTCATGTTCAGAGCACAAGTTTGGCAACCGTTGGTGACGATTTTGTATTGACGTTCACCTTAAACGTAAGTTCGACTTCATATCATTAAAAAAACGTGTTTGGGTAATTTCCATGAGAATTAAGTCTTTATGTGTGTAAATCTGCAGATTACTGCCTGCGAATTTGATATCAACCTACCAAATTTGAAGCTATGGCTTTCCGGGGCTTTCCTTAATCAGGGTTTCGAATTTGACACATTTCCATAATCCTAAACTTACGTTAGGGACATTCATTACTTGCTTTTGGTGAAAATAAGTGGATCATTTGTCTCACCAAGAACATGTAACTTTTGTTTACTCGTGATGGTTTCATTGATATTAACTTGTAATGACTAATGAAGATCTAGTTTGTTTACACCTTTTATTTTTTGAAAGGATGAAATTGTAAACTGCTTTTTGAGGAGAAAATTATTTTCACTAATTGATACTCCGTTATAACATTACTTCAACTGCAAGTTTTTAGAGAGTTTACTGCAAATTGAAATGGCATGTACGGTAATTATCGGACTCCGTTATAATACAATAAGTAGCCATCATTCATATATATATTAGACCTAGATTCTAAAATATTTCCTGCTAAACTGTTAACTAATAGATCGGTTATCACCAACCGCGGAAATTAAAACTTAAAAGGGGCATTAGACAAGGAGTTTGCTATAACAGTTCAGGGTTTAGAGTTTAGACTCCATCCTTTAAATCTTGCTGATTTAAGTTCTTAACATTGCTCTCTTGGGTGCTCAAAATATGAAACTCTTTAGTGAGGTACTTCTGGGTATGGATAATGTACGTGTCTCTTGTCTCAAATTTGCTGATGATACGTGTAAATTATAGGTGGGTGGCATTCTTCTAACGTTACCGATTCAAAGGTAACTTGATGTAGTTTAAATAACAAAGTAACAAAGATAGATAATTGAATCTGTTGATTCACAAAGAATACCAGAAACAACTCTTTCAACAATTGTTGATTCAAACGAATGCCCGATTATTAGGGTGAGAATTGAATAATAAACCCTAACCTGGATTCAAATCAATTAACAAAAGACTACAAGTCTGTGTTTTTTATTCATATCTCAATAATAATTTAATACAAAAAGTCCTAATTATATAGAAAAACTAAACTTGGGAAAAAAGAAAACAATATTCTTCCCAAAAAAACACAAAATAAGAAAATTAAATAAAAGATACCACAAAATAAAAAAACTAAATAAAAGATATCAACCAGTTTATTCTTGTTCCCCATCATTCTCCCTCACTTCAAGAAACTCGTCCTCGAGTTTGTCTCACTTGTCCCTTGTACTCGTAGAATCCAAATTTGTATCCCTTGCATCAAATTACCTTTATTTATAATGAATCGACCTCGAATCTTGATTGTCTTCAAACCCAATGTATTGATCATTATAGTTCGGATCATTGTAGAAGAAATAAATACATTAAATAAAAAATACCACAAAATAAGAAAACTAAATAAAAGATATCACAAAATAAAACTATATAAGAAGTTTATTCTTATGCTCCTCCATCATTCTCCCTCACTTCAGAAAAAACTCGTCCTCGAGTTTGTCTCACTCGTCTCTTGTACTCGTAGCAACCAAATTTGTATCCCTTGCATCAAATTACCTTTTTTTTAAATGAATCGACCTCTAACCTTGATCGTCTTAAAACCCAACTTGTCAACCATTGTATTTTGGATCATTGAAGAATAAATATTATTAGCAACAACTACAGTGTCTTCAATGTTGTCTTATTCCCCACTAAATTCTTCTTTCCCGATAAATCCTTCTTCTTCCCCAATGACATCTTCAACATCAATATCATAAACTAGCATATATTCTTCTTCATATTGATCATCATCAAATATTGGAGGTCCTTCATAATCATCACTAGCGTCACCATAATCATTCCATTCATCAAAATATAAACCATCACTCTCAAAAAACGGATATTCTATCATCTTAATCAGGAACTTCGGCTCTTGATACCAACTGATGTAGCGAATATAACAAAGTAACAAAGATAGATAATTGAATCTGTTGATTCACAAAGAATACCAGAAACAACTCTTCCAACAATCGTTGATTCAAACGAATGCCCGATTATTAGGGTGAAAATTGAACAATAAACCCTAACCTAGATTCAAGTCAATTAACAAAAGACTACAAGTCTGTGTTTTTATTCATATCTCAATAATAATTCAATACAAAAAGTCCTAATTATATAGAAAAACTAAACTTGGGAAAAAAGAAAACAATATTCTTCCCAAAAAAACACAAAATAAGAAAATTAAATAAAAGATACCACAAAATAAAAAAACTAAATAAAAGATATCAACCAGTTTATTCTTGTTCCCCATCATAACTTCAACAAAAAAAAACTTTTATATCGTAGGAGTCACGTATTATGAACACAACTCTCTTTCGATTCATTTACCATTGCTTTTAACCTTCATGTCTCTGTTACACACTTACACGTATCTTGGTCTCAGAATTGGTGCCAACATAGCTAGATGTACTAATGATAATCGCTTTTTTGACCGTTTCCTGAAACTCCTTTCAAAGTGGAAGTTCAAAATTCTCTTTTGACTAACTACAAAAATGGTCTTTTTTTATAAAGGTTTTGCCCGTAAATATTATTACTCCCAAAAAACAGTTAAGAATGAAGGATATAAATAAATCATACATTTTCGTCCGTTACATACCCAAACGACTTTCTATCAGAAAAAACACATAAAATTACTACAAAGTTACATAGAACTTAATGAAGACTAAAATTTCTTGTTTCCACGTACTCTGATTATCAGCAATATACTAAACACCGCCCGAAGTATCCTGATCATGATGTTTACAGATCATGATGTTTACAGGTCTTGAATCTTCTTATCTCTAAAATCAAATGATTAAAACAACATCATGATAATCATTATTCAGGAATAAAGAAAAGAAAGAAGATTGGGGTCGAACCCTCTGATTATAAACTGATATAAAACTGAATAAGGGTTGATTACAATTGATTACAACAAATCTTATATATAGAGAATGAAACGGTGTGAATTGTGTGAAGCGTTGTGATGCCTCTTCACTTTATAATCGTTCATAAAACTAACCTAATCTAACTAACGGGTCTGGGCCCAAAACATTTAAAACTGCAGGCTGTGCGTGTACAGGCGTGCAAATACTAAACGTATGAAATAAAGATAATGGATTATAATTCCAACATATTCCCTCCTAATCTATAAATCTTTGATTTCTTCCAATGTTTTGTTCTTGATGTCTTCAATCTTTAAGGCTTGATGTTTTTCCATGTCTCTTATCCATCTCAGGGTCCATCTAGTCAGATGATCCTTTTGATCGCCATAATTACTTTAGGGCAGGTTTCTCTTAGCTCTCCTCTACAAAATTGCAGAAATCTATGAACCGAGACTTGTTCATAGTTACTTAATCCTGTAACCTTAAAGGCATCTTAATCTTATGGATTGAGAAAAGAAATAATGGTCTTCTCCAAAATCAGTCTCTTGTTCAATTGTGGCACCCTTGTAGTTCTTTTAACATCTCTTTCTTTCTTCTTTAATTCGACATCTTTTCTTCAATTGGCATCCATGGTTGCGTTTTTTTAAGAAAAAAGAACACAGGTTTGATTCCTTCATGGCTTTTGTTGTTGCTATTCTTCGGTTACGGTAAGTCCCCGTTCTCCGTTTGTCCTTTCTTGATTAAGGTAAAATCCCATAAATCATATCCTTGTCCCCATATGGCATATATCCTGTCTTTGTCCACCATTCCGGTTATTGGGTTCCAAGGGTTCTCTTTCTTCTGAAATCTTATGAACACGTGATGTGTTCTTTCTTCTTTTACAACAAAAAAAAATCATGTTTTCTTCTTTCTTCAATCTAGTGCTTTTATCCAAAGCAGGATCTTCTTGATTGATGATTACATCATGAATTGATGTGTTGCTTGGTTCCTTCGCTCTGATACTAATGTTGCATAGGTTTACTTCACGTTTCTAGGATCCAGTTAACCAAACAACATCATGATAACATCAAACAAAGATTTAAAAACAGGAAACAAGGAACATAGGGTTGAACCCTAATAATACTTCTAATATATAATGAAGTCAAAAGGGTTGAATGCGATTTACAGAAGTTTTTCCAATTTATACTACATGAACTTGTGTGAATACCAATTTTATAAAAGTAATCGTTATGTACATAACTGCTAATTCTAACTAGGTTTATGTTTGTTATCGGCTTTTGACCCATACTACAATTCCTATAGGATTAACTATAGACTTAACAAAGATTAACTGATTAATAATTTCCAACATATTCCTCCCTAATATATTCATCTTGTGTCTTTAATCTTCATGTTCCTTGCTTTCTTCAATCTTCATGGATTTTGGCTCTGATACTAATGTTTACAGGTCTTGAATCTCCTTATCTCCAGGATCGAATGATCAAAACAACATTATGATAATCATTATTCAGGAATAAAGGAAACAAAGAAGATTGGGTCGAACTCTCTGATTATAATCTGATATAAAACTGAATAATGGTTTATTACAAATGATTACAGTAAATCGTATATATGGAGAATGAAACGGTGTGAATTGTGTGAAGCGTTGTGATGCCTCTTCACTTTATAACCGTTCCTAAAACTAACCTAATCTAACTAACGGGTCTGGGCCCAAAACATCAAAAAGTGCAGGCTGTGAACAGGTCATGCAAATACTAAACAAATACTAAACGTATGAAACAAAGATTTGTGGATTATAATTCCAACACATGATTATATATCATCATATGGGTCATAGTCATCACCAGCATTCTTGTAAGAATTATTCCATTTTTCTCATAGACTGTTAGTCTCATATCTTATATCTGATGTTTTAGAAGTCAGAAAATTTATCATAGCATCATCTATAGTTTCAAATATGTCCTCCTCATTAAGCTCACCTAAAACATCACTCCTTTTTTTTAGGGAACTGGGTTCCTTTGATCATCTCCAAGAGTAAATTGTCCTTCAACAATCTTCTTTTTAGTCTTGTAAATTTCCTCAATAACCTAGGTGTGACAAGCATCCAGATAAGGAGTACCATGCTCAGATATAAATTCACCCGAAAATATCCAAACCAACCGACTTAGAGGTCCATCATTCGTACCCAAATCGTCATCATTTTCAACAGAATTAAGTGCAACAAAAGAATTTGAGTCAGTGGCTTCTTTATTTAGAGTAACCTCTGTACTAGACCCTGAAACAAATTACCTTTTTCCTATCACTTGAAGTAGTATTTTTCTGTTAACCATTCGATATTCATGAGTAACCATAAAACCGACCGGTTAATTATTCAAACCAACCGACTTAGAGATCTCACCATTCTTAAAAAAATGTACTTAGGTACTTTGGATAGTTTTTTGAAGTAAAATCTGAAGCCAACCGAACCATAAAACCCGAACTTGAATTTGGTTTAGTTTTCAAATTTACAAGAATTACATAATTTATAGTAGGTTTTTTTAATTTGATTATATATACTAAGAGACAAATTTCACTTGCTTTTTATATACATATAGACTAATTTCATAGTTCCCACGGATGAGCTGGCTAGCTTTATAAGAGCACACAGTGCAGTCGAGCCATCAAGCTTGTGTCGTGGGGCAAAAAGTGATGCCACATCACCTTTTTCTCCCATGACACCAAAACAACCCACGATGACACAACCCCCCTCTCTAGTTAACACCAACATTCTCGTGTCGTCGTCACCCCACCATTTTTTTAACAATTAATTAACATAAACTTAAATTTTTCATTAATAAAAAAAATACAATCACTAATTAAAAAAAACACGAAATTAAAAAAACATAAAATAAAAATACAACTTAAAAAAATACAACTTAATACAAAAAAATACCGAATTAAAAAAAGAACACAAATACGAAAAAAAAACTTAAAAAAATTCAACTTAAAAATTAAAATATTTCGCGCGCGCCTTTTCTTTGAGCTTCTCGATTCTCGCCACGTCTTGTGCACTTAATCCGGTAGTGTCGTATCGAGGGATTTGCAAATCTCCGTTCCTTTTTTGAAATGCAACCACTTCTAGTCTTGCCGCCACCTCTCGGTCCAATCGTTACTTTTTAGTTTCACGATCTGATAACATTTGTTGTTGTGGGAAGGTAGCGAACGAATTTGAGAGTTGATTATAGTTGGCGAATGTTCTTGAAGTGCTAGATGCTGCGGATGAGGGAGTATCCGGGTGAGACGAAGAAGACGAATTCGGTAGTTGAGTAGTAGGAATTTGATTTTGAGGATCGGAAAAGTAATTGTTTAACCACTGATTCGGGTATTGGTTTGGATTTGGATTTTGACTCATGATGGATAGAAAAGATATAGAAATTAGATGTAGAGAAGTATAGAAGAATGTGTGACATTTGGTTAAATTTAGTGGGGATTTATAAGTAAAAAAGATGGAAAAAAATGGGGTTTTTTTGCCCTCAAACAGTCAAAAACAAGGAAAAAAAATAGTCGTTACCCTAACGGTCAAATTTTTTAAATTTTCAAAAAAAAAAAATTAAAAAAAAAATCATAACGCCAGCCCATGACGGGAGCCACGGTGTGGTTGGCTGCGCCATAGTGTCGCATCGTCACCCACGGTGTTGGCTGGTTGTAGCCAGCCCAAACTCGACAACGCGAGTCACGATATGGTTGACGCCGTCGTCGTCTCGCGCCGTGGTGGCCAGCCGAGCGACCAGCCACCGTACTGTGCCCTCTAACAAAACATGAAAAAAAAATGAAAAAAGGTTGTAATATCTTATTCCATTTCATACATTTTATAAATCACTTATTTTCTAAATATCAAATAGGCAAATTTTAGCTGTTATCTTTTTCATAAAAGGAAACATATTTTCCATTTTTTCCAAACATAAATTGTTTCGCAAAAAAATAAACCGTTACGAAAAATACACTATCACGACAAATATTATTTTTAATTTTTAGTAGTCGACACTTAAATATACTTGCAATGAATTTTCTCTTTTAAGCTTTGTTTCTCATCGTTTGAAAGTTTCATCTACAAAAATCACATTTGATTTAGGAAATCACTTGGGATTGTTGTTTTAAAATCATGTGTGGTTTCAAAAATCAAATGACTATTTTAAAAACAACATGTATGACAAAAACAACATCCCTTAATCTTGTTAGAGCAAGATATGAATTTCAGAATCACAGTGATTTCATAAATCACATGTAACTTAATACTCTCGAGCTCGAGCTACTCGAGCTCGAGCTCGTTTAACTCGAGTTCGAACTTAATACTCTCGAGCTCGAGCCGATCTCGAACAAATATTAGTGTTCGTTTAATTTGGCGAGCCAAGCTTTGAAAACTAATATTAGGCTCGGCTCGTTCGAAAACTCGTTTAAGTGTCTCGAGCCGAGCGAGCTTAACGAGCCGAACATGCTATTCGAGCTTAACGAGTCGAACGAGCTATTCAAGCTTAATGACAAATCTATAAGTATATAAGTTACATACACCTTAGCTTACTCAATAAGTATTAGTATGATTTTAATAATCATAAACGAGCTTTCGAGCTCGAGCTTGAGTTAATAAACGAGTCTATCAAACAATATATGTTATAATAGAAGTTAGTCTAAACCAAAGTTATAAATCGTAAACGAGCTTCGAGCTCGAGCTCGAACAACAAAAACACATTCGAGTTCGAGCTCGAGCCAGATTATAAAATTTTATTCGAGCTCGAGCCGAGCTCGAGCCAGGCTGTTAATAAACAAGCCTGACTCGTTTAGGCCAAAACTCGACTCGGCTCGGATCGTTTACATCCCTACATGTAAGTATTAAAATAAAAAATCAACTGCAATTTTACTAATCATATACGATTTTTCCAAAGCGGAACTTTTGAAAAAATAAACTCGTCACAGGTATTTATCATGATAATTTAATTCTCTTAGCGGTGATACAATTTATTTCACACAAATATTAAAGGTTTATGAAATATTTATCTTTCAAATCGAACGATAAAAATAGGTTAGTTATGTTTGACAAAATTATAAAACCGCTCTCACTAACTAATCAGCTTAAACTAGGAATTAATTTAGGCCATTATATGTAAAGATTGTGAATAATGGAGATTAAAGCAGTTGATTTTTAGAAAAAATGTAAATTTTTGTCTAAAAATACCTCGCTTCAGTGAAATTTTGTTGGTGTATTGCAGATAAGGGTTACAAATAAGTCAAGCTTTTTATTAGACAATTCGAGCTTGAGTTCGGGCTTGACTCGATTGATTCAAGCCTTTACTGAGGTCTAGTGTGTGCTCGATTCCAATAAACAACTCGAAACAAATAATTAGCCAAGCTTGAGCTCTTAATAACTCGAGTTAGAGATTTTATCAGGTTTTTTTAGCCTTCAATAACATATATCTATATATCCGATAATGCATTTTAAAACTTTCCTCCACAAAAAATTTAAAATTTTCTAAAATACTTTTTGAGCATTCGAAATTGTATAGCTAGGTGTAAAAATACTTAATTCACAAATACATAAGTTCGATAAGAAAAAAAATTCAATATAAATCCATTATTTATTATGGATCCCAATGAATCAACTTCGGTCATATATATTTTTTTTCATCTAACAAAAAAATATCATTTTCAAAAGAACACTGATTACTAGGTTAAACTACGGAAAAAGCTGACAACCATCATTTTTATTATAAAATCGATAACTGAGTTGCTACAGTTACAACATTTTATTAAAATAGACTATTAAAACTGAAATGGGCATTAAAAAAATAAACGTGCCGTGCGCTAGAACAAAAACAAGTCCAACAAAAAGTTTAAAAAACATAAAAATGTAAATAACTTTTAAAATATAGTGTTTCGAGCCTCGAAAACTCCGAAACCTGGCAAAGTGCAGTTACAGGTGTGTCCGCCTCGTTTCTACCTTCGATTTGACTAGTCGTGCACCTTCTAACTCCTCCTGGAGCTCAAGTTATGCCATTTTTTTTTAACAAAAACCACTCTTTTTACACGATATTAAACCTTTAAAAACAAGTTATCCCATTCATTGATACTTGAGCTTTCATCAAATGTTTCTAAAAGCTCGAGCACATATAACATATGAGTGGTGATTTGCACACTTTATGAATTTATTTGCACACTCAATTTATGTAGGTTTTGACATTTATACCCTCAAATCATTTAGTAGTGTATGCATATAATAAGGGTATAATAGTCATGATACACATATTTTAGAGTGTGCTAATAATTTTTTGTAATGTGCAAATCATCACCCATAACATATGGCTTGAATAGCTTGATAATAGCTCTATGGTCAACCCATGAAAAACACAAGTAAGAATATAAAATATTACCTTTACCAGATTGGAGCTACGAAACTTACCTTCTTTTTATTAAAAAGGAAATAATCTTTTTCAGCTGATGCGCAATAGGGCACTTCCGTTTTCCCTTTTACTAGTAGGGGTCCTGCCGTCCCATGGTATAATGTTTGGAGCTTCTCGTCTCTATCTTTTCGATTTACATGTTAATAATACTTTGAAAATATCCCAAGTGGCATATATAATAGACAATCATAAATAGAAGCATGAAACATAGTTAGATAACATACTTTCTGACTATGTTTGATCAACGTTTTAGATTTCATTTTATGTCTGACACGAGATACTTGCCGGATCTGGGTTTAAGAAAATAACGGCTATTCAGATTTTTTGAAACAAGATATATTCGAATAATTTCTACATCAAACTACCTTATTAATCTAGAAAGAAGTGGAATTTCCCCACAGGAAAAAAGAAATCAGGCAGCACCCAAATATGTTGTCAGTATTCAGACAACCACTGATTATATAACAATTTTTTCGGTAAATAATTCTTCGAAAAATTTGATTACTTTTAAAAACATGTATAACAAATAACTTTTTTTTTTTAAAAAATAATAGAAAGAAACTATACTACAACGTCAAATTAGAAAAAGAAAACTAAGGTTTCTTACGACCTCGGACCTTGATTCATAAATTATCACTTATAGACTTAGACATTGTTGTTCAAGATATCCAATGTTCGTACATATCATCATATATGTGGTAGACAATTTCTACATTTTCATAAAAAGAAAAATTTAAACGGCATGTTAGAACAGTTACTAAATTGATTATTAGATTTTACAGTACTTACCCACAAGGTAATCCCTGTTAGCCTCAAATAATACACTACAACAATCGACTTCTTCCCCAGCAAGTTTTTGGGCTTTTCCCAGCGACATTTAGACGGGGATACGTTTCCCCAGCGACATGTCGCTGGGAGAAATTCGCTGGGGTACGCTAGATGAGAAAGGTATCCCCAGCGACTTGCGGGCCCTACAGACTTTTCCTGGAAGAATAGATTGCCACGGTGGCAACTTTTTTCCCAGCGACATGTCGCTGGGGAAAATCCTTATTAAATAAAAAAAATTAAGTTGAACTTAATCTTTTTAGCTAATTACAAAGTTTCCCCAGCGACATGTCGCTGAGGAATCTTTCCTTATGTTTGACTTGTCAACGCGACGTCGTTGACTTGTCAACGGTTTCCCAAGTTTTCCCAGCGACATGTCGCTGAGGAAACTCTCGATACATTTGACTTGTCAACGCTTTGCGTTTGATTTGTCAACGATTACCAAAGTTTCCCCAGCGACATGTCGCTGGGGAAAAAAGTCTGCAGGTTTTTTTTTAAAATTGCCTGCACAGTAGGCGTTTTCCAAAGTTTTTCCGGAATTTTTCCAAAAAAAATCTACCAAAACCTGTAATAAAAACCTGTATTTGCTCACCAAAAGACACATATAAAGTAAACTTGGAATACAAATCAACACAAACGCGGAATAAGTTCAAACTTGCACCAAAATATAATATAACGTTCTAATTTAGTCAAGGATACTAGGAATAAGTCGGGATCGTTAAGGATAATAGGGAAACAAGCGTTCTAATTTAGGATAATAGGGAAACAAGTCAAGATGAACATAGAGAAACTATGTATCATACTAACAAACACATATATGACACGACTAGCTCGCGTCATCGCCACCATCCTCGCCACCCTCACGATCCTCAGCATCATCACCCGGGCGACTCCCGCTCCCGCTGGCACCAGCACTCTCATATCTCGAAAAATGATCTTGATACATGTCGTCGTTTCTCAACAGGCCCATCATGAAATCAACATCCCGATCCCGACGAGTCTCAGGGGGTGGTGACGAAAAGATCGGGGTAGAACTGGCGTATCCCGGCAATACCATACCCACGCAAGGATGGTGGCCGCGAAACTTGCCTCCTCGCACCATCCTGTTGATCTCGGCAGTGGTGTGCTCACCCGTCGCCTCTAGCTCCCTCATCTGATCTTGTGTGGTGACAATAACACAAGATAGTAAATATATTAGTCGGGTTGCTAGATTATTAATCAATGATTCATTAAAGTGTGTTTTGAAAAGAATACTTACATACAACTGGAGAGACTGCTCATCTACAAATACACCAGCTTCATTTGTATGCAAACGATAGAACATGTCGATCTCTGAAGGCTCCTGTTGGGTTTCGGACGCCTTTTGCTGTACATACACACGTAAGTAAGATCAATCTAATTAAATGCGGCAATAATAATATGTATGTAAAATCAATAATAATAAAAAAAAATAAAAAATAAATAAAAAACAATAATAATAATAATAATAAAAAAATAAAAAAACAATAATAATGTAAAATCAATAATAATAATAATAATAATTACCATGAGCTGTCGAGTGCGAGGGATCGACCGAGAACCATGTCGGGAGATAAGTGTTGCCTTGGACCGATTTTGGCTGTTTGTTAAGGATCGCTTCTTGTTATTGGCGTCAGTCTGAAACGCTATCTGTTTCTCCCACTCTTCAGTTGTGTGCTCGTCGGGTCTGTTCCGCCTAATTCGATCCACATCGTATTCTCCAGTCTCGGGGTCTTTTACACAGTAATCTCGCTTCAGACTGGCCTTGCTGGTGTTGTATGATTTTTGTAACTGGGCATTAATGGTATCATAAATATTCGGCCACCGAGGGGTGCTCATGTGCAGCGCGAGATTGTATTTTTTCTACAATCAAATACAACACATTGAAAACAGAGTTAGAAATATAATTTATATATTTATTTAAATTCGTTTATTTATTTATATGATTATAAATAAATAAACGAATTTAAATAATATACACAATACAACACATTGAAAACAGAGTTAGAAATATAATTTATATATTTATTTAAATTTGTTTATTTATTTATATGATATAAATAAATAAACGAATTTAAATAAATATACACAATACAACACATTGAAAATAGAGTTAAAAATATAATTTATATATTTATTTAAATTTGTTTATTTATTTATATGATATAAATAAATAAATGAATTTAAATAAATATACACAATACAACACATTGAAAACAGAGTTAGAAATATAATTTATATATTTATTTAAATTCGTTTATTTATTTATATGATATAAATAAATAAACGAATTTAAATAAATATACACAATACAACACATTAAAAACAGAGTTAGCAATACAATTTATATATTTATTTAAATTTGTTTATTTATTTATATGATATAAATAAAAAACAAATTTAAATAAATATATACAGTTAAATAAATGAACACGATAATTAAATAAATATAAAATGATAACTTACCCCAATAGCTGTCCTGGCCGCTGCCTTGTGCCCTTCGGGGACCTTGCTCCACGAAGGGTAATACAAAGGTATTTCCCTAACGACCAACCCGAATAAGTTTCCCCAATGATCTGCGTAGGGGCCGACAGGTGTAACAAGGTTCTCTCTAGTGGGTACAAAGTCGATCTCGACCGGCCGGTTGTGATTCGCGGCCACCGCATCCAGTAATTTCAAGCAACGGGTCTTGTCCTGGGTATTCTGCCTGCCGGCTCTCCTCCCGCCCAAATTGGGCTTTTGCTTTCCTTTTCTTGCAAAATCAAGTGAGTGATAAAGTCATAAAAGTTAAGGCAAACAAGTTCAATATGTGTATCAAATTTGTATTACAATAATCCAGAAATTCTTACCCCGGTTGACGAAGCAACCCCCGCAACCGAATGATGGAGGACGTGGACGTGAAGGATCCTCGCCACCACCGTCCCCGCCGTGTCCCCGTGCAACATCAGTCATCTGTATACAGGTACAATTAGCATAACATGTAGAAATTCATGAACAAAATAATACAAGCATACACAAATCTAAATATCAAAATAAATTTACACATTTAAACAATCCACAACAATTTCATTCATTCATTCATTCAAATATATAAGTGTATTTTGCAAGTTACAACACAAAGTTAATCTTCTTCATCACTAGAATAAAATTTCTCAACACCATCATCATCTTTGATGAGGTCTTCAACATCAGAATCTGCTAAATCATGAGGAAGGGGGTCTTCATCATCATCGTCTTCGCTAGGAACATCATCGTTATCTGGCGGTGCGTCAACCTCCGTTGATTCACCATCTATATGCAAATCTATATAGAAGGTGTAATTACCGAAGTCATTCCCACTAGTAGAAGGTGGGAGATCACTAGTAGAAGGTGGGAGATCACTAGTAGAAGGTGGGAGATCAGATGAGTTGTCCAAATGTATAATAGCAGGTTCGTTCTCTACCACGATTACACCGTTGTTCAAAAACTTTTTATGATTAACATGTTCGACGACCTTCACGTTGGGTTTGGCTGGATCTACAAGGTAGAAGACTTGTTTGACTTGTGTTGCGAGGATGTATTGTTCACTTTTCCACCACTCACCAGAGCCGACGATTTGTGTCATTCCGTTTCTAACGGTAAGTTTCTTGACTCTACCAACGGTGTTGCGAGTGTCGAACCACTTAACTTTGAACAACGCAACTTTAAACGACAAATAGTCAAACTCGAGGATTTCTTGAAGCTGACCATAAGTGTTAGTTTTCCCGTCAGGGTCAGTCGAACAAACGCCGCTATTTTGAGTTACGCGACGTTCATCGCGGCTCTGCACGACATACCTCACACCATCTACTACGCAACAGTTTACTGACATTGGAGCCTTTGATGGTCCATTAGCCAAAGCGAATAACTCGCTGGTTGGGCTAAACTCTGGGTCTTGGGGATTTTGTGCGTGACGTTCAAAGATCTATAAAGAAGATAGGATTAGATAAAAAACTAAAAATATGATATTGTTATTTTTACACTTAAGTACACAAAATAAGTGTTAGTTTACCAGCGTCTTAAACCAGTGGGGGAATTCTTCTAGCATGTCTTTTTCATTTTTTCCTGGAAATAAACTAAAAAACGTTCATGCTATTAGAATAAGTCGTTGAAATGATAAGTTAAGAAAAAAAAGTTACAAAATTAAAAAACGCGTACCTCCGGAACTGGTCTTGGTACGTGTCGATCTCAGGACTGTTGTTAAGTACATACCATCTCGCTTTCTTGTACTCGTCGGTAGGAAAATGAGGAAAGGACAGTAAACCAATCGGCTTGCATACCGATCGGAACACCTGAAACTTACACGTTGAGGGAGGGGGTCCACATTACGATCGGGATGATTAAATTTCGTGGTAACACCCCAAAAATATTGAGAACTTATAGTCAATGCTTCTTCTGCAACATAACCCTCCGCGATCGAACCTTCCGGCTTAGCTTTATTTCTTACATAACCTTTTAGCTTCTTCATGAATCTTTCAAATGGATACATCCACCGGGGTTGAATAGGCCCGCCTTCAAGAGCCTCTAGAGCTAAATGGATGGGCAAGTGAATCATAATGTCAAAGAAAGCAGGAGGATATATGCGCTCAAGCTCGCATAGAATTTCAACCACCTTGACCGAAGCTTTCAACATGTCCTCCTCCATCAAAGTTGTAGAGCAGAGTTGCTTAAACAAGGAACACAGATTGATTATTGGTTTTGCAATATGTTCGGGCAAGTAATTTTGATGTCCGTAAGGAAGTAAACGTTGCATCATTATATGACAGTCATGAGACTTCAGGCCCGTTATATTTGTATCATTATCGGTCACTTTGTGCTTGAAGCATGATCCGAACCCATTTGGTAGTTTAACACTTTTGATGTATTGACAAAACTTTTTTCGGTTCTCTGGTGTTAAAGAATACGCAGCCTGGGGCTTCACAGTCTTCCCCTTGTGGTTTACGGTTAGCCACAAAGGTCTTCGAATGCCCATCTTTTTCATGTCTTGTCTTGCCTTTGCGGTGTCTTTACTTTTGTCATTCATTAACAAAATGTTCAAGATGGCCTCCAACACATTTTTTTCGATATGCATGATGTCTAAATTGTGTCTTAGTGAAATAAAAGGCCAATACTCAAGCTCGGAAAAAATAGACCATTTAGTCCAGTTAAGCTCGACTGTAACATTGCGGAAAATCTTTACACCCCCATGTTTCAGATGTTTAGCCGGCTTACGCCTTAGCAATCTAGCATGTTGCGCATTGATTACATCCGGCTGGTTATTATCTTTAGGTGGATCTTTCTGTTCAGGTTGGCCATTGAAGTCAGCACGTGAACTCCTCCATTTATGGGGCTTCTTTAACCATCTTCTATGGCCAACATAAGTTGTTTTCCTTGTGACAGGAATAGATGGAGTTTCTAGGTTACATGTAGGGCATGCATAGTAACCTTTCCCACTCCACCCAGACAAACTACTTCGAGCAGGAAAATCATTTATGGTCCATAAAAGCATCGCTCTCATCTTGAACTGCTTTTGTGAAATAATGTCTGTAGTATCAACACCGTTCTTGTGCCATAAAGTCTTCAGGTCTTTAATCAAAGGTTGCAAGTAAATATCAATATCCTTGCCCGGGGATTTAGGGCCAGGAATTAACAACGTCAGCATAAAGTTACTTTCTTTCATACATAACCAAGGAGGCAGATTGTATGTTGTCAATATCACCGGCCACATGCTGTAGGTCTGCCTAAGGTTTCCGAACGGATTGAAACCATCAGCACACAACCCTAGTCGAACATTTCTTGGTTCTGCTGCAAACTCTGGATACTTCAAGTCAAACTTCTTCCAAGCCGCGCCATCAACCGGGTGTTGCATCTTACCAGGCTCCGCACACTTTCCAGTAGCATGCCAAGTCATGTCTTTTGTAGTATGTCTAGACTTGTACAAACGTTGTAGTCTAGGAATGATCGGAAAGTAACGCAACACCTTCCTAGAAACTTTCTTCCCCGGTGTGTTAGTGTCTTTCCATCTACTCGTATTACACACCGGACAGAATTGCAGATTGTTATTATCCTCCCAAAACAAGCAGCAGTCGTGTTCACAAGCATGTATCGACTCGTACCCTAACCCGATCATTTTAAATGTCTTCTTTATTTCATAGTAGTTCGGTGGGAACTTGAATCCTTTTCTATCGGGTAATGCATATCGGAGAAACTCTAATATTTCATTGAATAAAGAATCTGGCATTTTTCCTTTAGCCTTAAAATAGGTAAATTTTGCCATAAAGTCTAGTCGAGACACATGTTCACAACCATCATACAGCGCCTCGTTGGCAATTGCATACAACTCTTCAAACTCGGTACGAGTGGCTTGAGGCGGTTGAGTCGGTTGGTTACTAGTCTCACCAATATTATCTCCTTGTGTTGGTTCATTCGAAGGAATATAGCTAAAATCATCGAGTAACGCTGTCATGTCACTCATCATAGGTTCTCCTAGGTTATCTATCACTGGCGCACGTGGAGCCGGTTCACCGTGTTTGAGACATGTGGTATAAAGTGGGTCCCACCCGTTTATAGCAATTTCATCTCCAATCCAATCGATGGGTTTCCATAATACATTTAGACATTTTTTGCATGGACATCTAATTTTCCCCGCAGAATTCACCAACGGCCGGCAATGATTGACGAACTTTGTAAGACCGTCATTAAATTCTTTGGAAAGTTTCGGTTTTTTTATCCGACTCTTATCGGCGAATACCATAACTGCGTTTTATCTGTATATTTAGTTATTATTACATGGAAGGAAATTATGGAAAGCAATCCTAGATGTTTTGTTAACCTAGTGAAACTATGGGAGGCAATCCTAACCCACTCTTTGATGCTTCGTCTCATATATGAATGCGTATAACCGATTTACTATTTGAGAAAATTTCGTCAGCATTTCCCCTCAACTCCCCAAATATGTGTTTAAAGACATATTCGTAGGAGTAAAGGAGAAACACTGTCGAAATCATCTCAAATAGTAAACCAATTATACGCATTCATATCCTAAATGAGACAAAACAATCAAAAAGCAGTCCCAAACAGGGGACTTTCCGAAGTTAATTCCTTCTAAATTAACTTCGGACGGGTTTTCTATAGGTTGATCAATTTCAGACGGGAATTTTCTGAAATTAATCGCTAAAATCCTAAAACATTCCTAAGGTTGAATTCAATAAAACATTTATATCTAACAACTTATTCTGATGAGCTTTATCAGAATAATATGTTTTCAAACAGCTTATCCTGATAAGCTTATCAGGATAGCTGTTTGAAAACAGCTGGATAAGCTGTTTTCAAACAGCTTATTCCGATAAGATTATCGGGATAAACTGTATTCAAACAGTTTATCCTGATAAACTTATCAGGATAAGCTGTTTGAAAACAGTTTATTCGGATAAGCTAATCAAAATAAGTTGTTTGAAAACAGCTTATCCTGATAAGCTGTTTTCAAACAGCTTATTCCGATAAGCTTATCGAAATAAGTTGTTTCAAACAGCTTATCCTGATAAGCTTATCAGGATAAGCTGTTTGAAAACAGTTTATTCGGATAAGCTTATCAGAATAAACTGTTTGAAAACAACTTATTCTGATAAGCTTATCAGAAAAAGCTGTTCTGATAAGCTTATACGAATAAGCTGTTGGAAAACAGCTTATATCAAAATAAAGTGTTCTCTTCGGTTAGGCATCATATATAAGGAGTGTTTGGATTTAAATTTAATACAAGAAAATAACATTTTTAAATCCCCAAAACATGTCGCTGGGGAAACCAAACGAATTTTTTTATATAAAATATACCTTCCCGCTGCTTGCCGCTGCTACAGTTGCCTACCGCTGCCTGCCGCCGCCTACCGCTACCTACGCTGCCTACTGCTACTGCTACCTACGCTGCTGATAACTGGCTTTTAGCCAGGTAAAAATTAAAGTTCTTTGTCGTGTGTCTAATCGAATTGATCTGGTTTACCTATGCGACTCAGTCGTTCTTTGGTGAAACAAATAGTTGTGTCGTTGTAGTAATTAAAAGTGCAAAACAATTAAAGTAAAATGACGTTAAAGTAAATCTAAGTCTAACTTAAAATAAATGGTGAGTATTTAAAAGCGTGACGAAAATAAAAAGGCACTAAACGTAAATAACGCAAACTTAAAACTAATCTATGGCAAACTTAAAACGCAACTAAAACTTAAAACTAAGGCAAGGCTAAAATAAATCTTAAGGCAAATAATCTTAAAGTGTGACTAAGTAAAAAGGCGGGAAAAATAAAGCTTGAAAAAAAATTGAAATTAAAAGAACCTGAAAAATAGCTCATCCGGAATAAACCTTCGTTCGAAATAAACATTCATCCGGAATATCACCTTCGTTCGGAATGTTCTTCTTCACTCGGAATATTTACCCAAAACCTTGATCCGGAATAAAATGCTTACTCGGAATATGTCACCTATCTGGAATAAACTTCTTGATTCGGAATGTAGCTTTGATCCGGAATGTTGCCCTTGATCCGGAATATCTCTTGATCTGGAATAATATTCCGAATAGAACTCCTTGATCCGGAATATGTCACTTATTCCGGATGGAAGTCCTTGGTCCGGAATATGTCCTTGATCCGGAATGTTAGGTTGATTCGGAATGTCTGATATTCCGGATGAACCGTTTGATCCGGAATAATGAATATTCCGGATGAATCACCTTGGCTAAACCTTGATCCGGAATGTTGAAGATTCCGAATAGAGCACTTTGATCCGGAATAATTAACGACTTTGATACGGAATATTTTCAGCAAACACCTTCACACGGAATAACTTTTGGCCTTTGATCCGGAATGTTTCCTGAGAACAGTAACAGAACAAGCGAAGAACACGCAATACACAGGTATATACGAATCTAACCAAAACTTAACCAAATCAAACAAAAGATTAAATCAAACTAATCACAAAACATCTACTAAACATAAAAAAACAATCAAAATCAACAAAACTAACAAAACTAATCAAAATAATCAAAACCCACTTAAATAAATCAATAAAAAATCAAGAACATGAACATAACCAATAAAGCATGAAGATTAAAATCAAATAAAGAAAGGTAGATAGGAGATTGACAATAAAAATAAAGATTGACAAGAATTAAAATAAAAACTTACTTGAAATTAAATGTAATTAAGGTGCAAGACATGTATTTAAATTTGACAATAAAGTAAATGACATGAATTTAAATGTGCAAAAATTAAAGTGGAAGAGCATAGTTTGTCAAACTAGCCAACAAAATCTAATGAAATGAAATAAATCCTATTTATAGAGGAGATTAGGGAGGTGCTTAGGAAGCTTCCTCCCTCTTTCATCTTTTCTTAATTGCACCATTAGTCCTTAAGCCTTCTAATCTTCTTAAATCTTGGACTTTAATGACTTTTGGCTCGGGATTTCTTTGAACTCGTCTTGTAATTCTTCAATAAATTAGACTTGAGTTCTTCGGCTTTAAGTAAACTTCCGTCTTTTGACTTTTTCTTCGATAAATCTTCAGAATTGGTCTTGGACTTCCGTTCTTTTTGCACTCTTGACTTCTTGACTTCGTCTTTCGTCTTTTTCTTCGATAAAAGCCCGTAAATGGCCGTGTTTTCTCCACTTTTCACCTTTTCGTCCTAAATCACAACAAAAACACAAACCACGCATAACTCTGACATAAATGACATAAAATACACGTTTTGGCCCGGTTATTATTGTAATTAAGTGGTAAAAAGGATGGGTGTTTACACACCTATCAAATCCCCTACACTTGACCATTGCAATGTCCTAATGCAATGCATTAGTTACAAAGCAAGATTACATTTTTCATCATAATCAATCCACGTTGGCCTTTATTAAAGGAATAGAAAACTATAAACATTCAAAGTAAGAAATCAAAAACATACCTTGGGTTTTGGAAATGTTGTGAATGATCATCATCCTCAAGTTTTCACTTTCTCCAAACCAAGCTTAAAAACGAGATCATTGTTATTATAAGTTAGTAAACTAACACGAACTCATGTGGGCCAATTACTCACTTAGACTCCCTTATTTTTAGGGGTATCTCTTATACTTTATTGTCGTCTTGAATGATCACGATGATGCATTGTTGACTTATTTCGATAGTTATTTAGGCCGAAAATAAAGTGAACGATTTAATCAATAGTTAGCTAAAGGACAAAATCTTTTAAAACTGCTTCTCGGGACCTCATAAAGTTCATATTTTGGCATAACTCGCTTCGCGATTTGAGACCTTTCTCGGACCGATATTTGGCAGCGACTTCATACTTCAAACCTTGAGAGACGTTCATGAAATTATGGTCTTCTCTTCTTAGTAGGAATTTCTTCACTTGAAGTTTTGAGAGATTCTTCATATTAGGACCACGACTTCTTCATTTTTCTCCAATCTTTATTTTGGACTTTGATATACAACGATCCGCCTCCTTTTTGGACTTGGATCTATTTATCCTCATACCTTGTTAGGCCCTTTTCGGATAGACGTCTCCATGACTTTTGGGGAGTTTTTGCTTTTCGTCGTGTGTCTCGATCCTTCATATTGATTTTTGATAAATGATTCTTCACATCACTTTTGGATCTTTAGCAACAAAATATAGCCCTCATGTCTTGTTAGGACCTTTTCGGACTCGCCAATCTTTGCATCCCGCTTCAATAAGTTATGTCTTGGCTATGAACTCTAATCTATACCGAGCAACTTTTAAACGATCTTGGGCTAGAAGCTAAGTAACTTTTCCAATCGTACAACCTTATTTATTGCAGATAAATTTATTAGCAAGCGATGGGAGAATAGGCTTATAATTAACTCACATAAATTCACGAAAGAATACCAAACTTATAATTGACTCTATCATCTCTCGTTCTCCACGGTTTAAAATCTCAAGGAATGAGACTCGTGGATGCTTAGCCTATTAAATCAAAGTTTTGGGTTTTCGAGTCGCCTATAGGATCTTGCAAACTCTTAGACTTTTTCAAGTTTAGAAATCGCATTTTAAAGTTCCCTTGATAAACAACTCTCTAGGATCAATTATAGGAACTTGCGAAAAGTTCTTGTTCTTAACCCGTGAGAGTTAAGACTTTTGCGTTTTAAAGCTCCCTATATAAAAGCCTAGCAAAACTTGACTCAAACATGTTAAGGATACTAGCTAGAGTAAACTAAGATAAGTAAACTCGGGTTGAGTCAAAAGATTCACAACGTTTTGAAAATTAAAAACCACTTTATTAAAAATTTATTCTAACAAGGAAAGAAAATAACAATACAAAGGGAAAAACTAATAGGCCAAAATAGATCAAAAATTTTGAAAAATGTCGAAAAATTGATTTTCCGGTTAAAATAAGGACAAATACAAGGAAAAGACCACTTAACTTCGATAGAAGTCCCCCCTACACTTAATATAAACATTGTCCTCAATGTTTAAGCATGTGGGAGTAAACTCCCCTACACTTAGGACATTATGCACTTTGTTTAAATCTCGCTAAGAAAGAGACAACTAAAGAGATTCCTATTTTAATATTGAGAAATATAAAATAGTGAATCGAAAAGAGTTTAGGATAGAACCGGGAAGAAGGGAACACGGAATCACGGGTCGTCAAAAGTCATCAAGAGTGTGTCTTTAAAGCTCGAATCCCTGAATAGTAGAAGAGAGGAAATAGCAAACACCAACGGGTCTCCCCCCCTACACTTATGGTAAAAACAAGGAAAAAGATAGATAGATAATTGGGTTGCCTCCCAAAAAGCGCTTGGTTTTGTTATCCGAGTCACGAGCCTGACTCGTCCCCGAATTAAATGGTCCATGGGGAGGCCTCGAATGTGATACCGGGATCAAAGACCTTGTCCTCGTTCCTGGAGGAATATAATAACGGAGAGGCAGGAGGATAAGTCTTGAATGGTAGGAAGGTCCTTTCAACATATGAGAAGTATGTGAAATCTTGATCCACGGGAGGTGGGGTGGGTAAAGGAATCACATTGTCATCCTCCAAAGACAATGGATGCTGACCAATTGGCAAAGCCGTAAGGTTATCAATCATAGAATGGTCATTTTCACCTCCCGGGTCAAAACACTCATCCTCATTTCCCGGAGAGTGAAATTGATACATCACCCGCTTGGTCGTGCATTTAGTAGGATGAGGGGGCAATATAGTAGGAGAAGTAAGAGAAGAATTACCTTCCACCTGCGGTACCTTTCCAATAGAGTCAGAACTCTCCACCTCTGCGATAGAAGGAGGCATGGCTAACAAAGTATGCTCATCAGTAGCAAGAGAATCAGAGCTATCAATGTCTTCAATCCCTTCGTCAAAGAGAGGATTCACCTCACTAGATATGTAATCGTCATCAAAATCAAATAAAGGGTTCGAATAAATCTTGAAAGTTTCCTTCGGAACGTCTTCATCGGATAGTGACTCGTCATCGCTAGAGGTAAAATCATCATCTTGATCAAAAAGAGGATTAGAGAAACCCAAAGAATCCTCTTCCAAAGTGTTGGTGAAAGGAACATCATCAGAAGAAAGTGCATCATACTCATCGTCACTGTCGGATGTCAACTCAGATTCACTTGGAATTGGGACAAGGTTATCAGCACTAGACGTATTGAATTCGTCGGATTCCTTTGCAGGAATTGTGCTAAGATCCTCATCCCTTAGGATGGTTGAATCCTTAGGCTCCGGCAAGTCGGGAGAAGGAATAGAATTCTCATCGTTCCAAGAAATAGGACTCTCATCGTCATCACTGTCATAATAATATGGAGGCACAAGAGGAGGAGTATAAGCATTAAGGTTAGATACCTGCTCTTGGTGCTGATCCGCTTGACATTTCTCCATCATCTTGTTGCAAGCTTCTTGAACTTTTTGAAAGGTGTCAAAAAGTGTGGCCATTTGCTCAGGAGGAAGTGCACACAAGGGTTGATGATTGACGGTGTGACGTGGGGGCTCAAAGTTATACACACTGGGATGATAGCACGGAGCTTTCTCAAAGACCTTCGACGGATCACAAGAAGAAGCATCGTGAGGGCCCCCACAAATATAGCACCACGGGTATGGAGAAAAACCCGGTGCACCTAGAGGATAGGGATTGTCATAGACGGGAGAAGGTGAGAAAGTATTGTAAGAGGAGAAGTATGAATTTGTTGAATTGCAAAATGGACAAAATCCAAATTATGTATCGTCGATATCAAAACCACACCGCTCACAAGTACACCATTGACATGTTGGAAAACCACGCCATGGTTTCCCACACCGTACACAAGACGAATCCATGAAGAATTATAAATAAGAGGGGTAAAGAAAAGAATTAAACATAATAGAGGATAAAGAGGAATATTTTGGTGCAAAACTTTGAAAAAGAAATGCTTTTTATAATTTTTCAAATGTTTTTGGGATTTTTGAAAATTTTTGACACACAAAAAATAACGTTCACGAGTGAACGGATCTTAAAAAGCAACGCGTCTCTCACAGAAAACCGTTAATCTTTACGAAAAGAGCCGGCAGCGGCGCCATTTGATAACTGGCTTTTGGCCAGGTAAAAGTTAAAGTTCTTTGTCGTGTGTCTAATTGAATTGATCTGGTTTACCTATGCGACTCAGTCGTTCTTTGGTGAAACAAATAGTTGTGTCGTTGTAGTAATTAAAAGTGCAAAACAATTAAAGTAAAATGACGTTAAAGTAAATCTAAGTCTAATTTAAAGTAAAAGTGCAAGTATTTAAAAGCGTGACGAAAATAAAAAGGCACTAAACGTAAATAACGCAAACTTAAAACTAATCTACGGCAAACTTAAAACGCAACTAAAACTTAAAACTAAGGCAAGGCTAAAATAAATCTTAAGGCAAATAATCTTAAAGTGCGACTAAGTAAAAAGGCAGGAAAAATAAAGCTTGAAAGAAAACTGAAATTAAAAGAACCTGAAAAATAGCTCATCCGGAATAAACCTTCGTTCGGAATAAACATTCATCCGGAATGTCACCTTCGTTCGGAATGTTCTTCTTCACTCGGAATATTTACCCAAAACCTTGATCCGGAATAAAATGCTTACTCGGAATATGTCACCTATCCGGAATAAACTTCTTGATTCGGAATGTAGCTTTGATCCGGAATGTTGCCCTTGATCCAGAATATCTCTTGATCCGAAATAATATTCCGAATAGAACTCCTTGATCCGGAATATGTCACTTATTCCGGATGGAAGTCCTTGGTCCGGAATATGTCCTTGATCCGGAATGTTAGGTTGATTCGGAATGTCTGATATTCCGGATGAACCGTTTGATCCGGAATAATGAATATTACGGATGAATCACCTTGGCTAAACCTTGATCCGGAATGTTGAAGATTCCGAATAGAGCACTTTGATCCGGAATAATTAATTATTCCGGATGAACGACTTTGATACGGAATATTTTCAGCAAACACCTTCACACGGAATAACTTTTGGCCTTTGATCCAGAATGTTTCCTGAGAACAGTAACAGAACAAGCGAAGAACACGCAATACACAGGTATATACGAATCTAACCAAAACTTAACCAAATCAAACAAAAGATTAAATCAAACTAATCACAAAACATCTACTAAACATAAACAAACAATCCAAATCAACAAAACTAACAAAACTAATCAAAATAATCAAAACCCACTTAAATAAATCAATAAAAAATCAAGAACATGAACATAACCAATAAAGCATGAAGATTAAAATCAAATAAAGAAAGGTAGATAGGAGATTGACAATAAAAATAAAGATTGACAAGAATTAAAATAAAAACTTACTTGAAATTAAATGTGCAAAAATTAAAGTGGAAGAGCATAGTTTGTCAAACTAGCCAACAAAATCTAATGAAATGAAATAAATCCTATTTATAGAGGAGATTAGGGAGGTGCTTAGGAAGCTTCCTCCCTCTTTCATCTTTTCTTAATTGCACCATTAGTCCTTAAGCCTTCTAATCTTCTTAAATCTTGGACTTTAATAACTTTTGGCTCGGGATTTCTTTGAACTCGTCTTGTAATTCTTCAATAAATTAGACTTGAGTTCTTCGGCTTTAAGTAAACTTCCGTCTTTTGACTTTTTCTTCGATAATTCTTCAGAATTGGTCTTGGACTTCCGTTCTTTTTGCACTCTTGACTTCTTAACTTCGTCTTTCGTCTTTTTCTTCGATAAAAGCCCGTAAATGCCCGTGTTTTCTCCACTTTTCACCTTTTCGTCCTAAATCACAACAAAAACACAAATCACGCATAACTCCGACATAAATGACATAAAATACACGTTTTGGCTCGGTTATTATTGTAATTAAGTGGTAAAAAGGATGGGTGTTTACTCACCTATCAGTTGCCTACCCCGCTGAAATTATATGAAAGTTAATTTTAATTATATAAAAACAAATTTTAATTATTATAAATAACTCAATTAAGAAAAATATACCTTTAATTAACAGAAAAAGTAAATCCACCACCACAAACTTGTTTATAGAATTATAAATTAGAGAGAAAAGAGGGTGATGTGGTGGTGGTGGTGATGACGTTCGGTGGTGGTGTGTTGGCGGCGATGTTGGTGGTGATTCTTGGTGGGTTATGTGGTGGGGATGGCTAGAGATGACGGTGGTGGTGGTGGTGAAGACATTCTGGTGGTGGTGTGAATGGTGGTGATGATTGGTGGTGATGGAGGAGATGACGGTGGTAGTGGTGATGAATGGTGGTGATGATTGGTGGTGTAAATGATGGTGATGTTGGTAGCAGTGTTTGTTTGAGAGAAGAGAATGGAGATAAGTGAAGTTTCTGTAAATCGTCTAAGGATAAGATCTGGTCAATATTTTCCCCAGCGACATGTCGCTGGGGAAATTTTCCTTCTTTTTGACGAAAGTTTCCCCAACGACATGTCGCTGGGGAAACCTTAGAATTTGTCGTTTTGCGCAGCTGGTTTAATAACCTACTGATTCTAACAAAACTATCCCTAGCGACATGTCGCTGGGGAAACATGTATTTTGTCGTTTTGTGAAAGAAGCGCGTTAATGAAAATTTTTGGAGGGATTTCTAAAATTAATAAACAAAACTTACCCCAGAAATATGTCGCTGGGGAAACTTTTTTTTTAACCATTTATGTTATTTACTTTTAAATGATTAATAATAATAATTTTATATAATTGTATATTTTACTTTTATATAATTAAAAATAATAAGTTTTATATAATTGTATATTTTTTATATATGATATTTATGTAATTTAGTTTTAAATGATTGATAATAATAAGTTTTATATAATTGTATATTTTTTTATATAACATTTATGTAATTTAGTTTTAAATTATTAATAATAATAAGTTTTATATAGTTATATATTTTATTTTTATACAATTGTATATGTTACTTTCAGATAATTAATAATAATAAGTTTTGTATAATTGTATTTATTTTATATACCATTTATGTAATTTACTTTTAAATGATTAATAATAATAATTTTATATAATTGTATATTTTACTTTTATATAATTAAAAATAATAAGTTTTATATAATTATATATTTTTTATATATGATATTTATGGTTCATCATTAGAGGTTCAATGTATTAGATAGGGTTCAACATTAGAGGTTCAATGTATTAGATAGGTTTCAACATTAGAGGTTCAATGTATTAGATAGGTTTCAACATTAGAAATTCAACGTATTAGATATGGTTCAACATTAGAGGTTCAATGTATTAGATAGGGTTCAACATTAGAGGTTCAAGGTATTAGATATGGTTCATCATTAGAGCTTCAATGTATTAGATAGGATTCAGCATTAGAGGTTCAATGTATTAGATATGGTTCAACATTAGAGGTTCAATGTATTAGATAGGGTTCAACATTAGAGGTTCAACGTATTAGATAGGGTTCAACATTAGAGGTTCAACATATTAGATAGGGTTCATCATTAGAGGTTCAACATATTAGATAGGTTTTAACATTAGATATTCAACGTATTAGATATGGTTCAACATTAGAGGTTCAATGTATTAGATAGGGTTCAACATTAGAGGTTCAAGGTATTAGATATGGTTCATCATTAGAGCTTCAATGTATTAGATAGGATTCAACACTAGAGGTTCAATGTATTAGATATGGTTCAACATTAGAGGTTCAATGTATTAGATATGGTTCAACATTAGAGGTTCAACGTATTAGATAGGGTTCAACATTAGAGGTTCAATGTATTAGATAGGGTTAATCATTAGAGGTTCAACGTATTAGATAGGGTTCAACATTAGAGGTTCAATGTATTAAAAAAGGTTAAACATTAGAGGTTCAATGTATTAGATAGGATTCAGCATTAGAGGTTTAATGTATTAGATAGGGTTCATCATTGGAGGTTCAACGTATTAGATAGGATTCAACATTAGAGGTTCAACGTATTAGATAGGATTCAACATTAGAGGTTCAACGTATTAGATAGGGTTCAACATTAGAGGTTCAACTTATTAGATAGGGTTCAACTTTAGAGGTTTAATGTATTAGATAGGGTTCATCATTAGAGGTTCAACGTATAAGATAGGGTTCAACATTAGAGGTTCAACGTATTAGATAGGGTTCATCATTATAGGTTCAATGTATTAGATAGGTTTTAACATTAGAGGTTCAACATATTAGATAGGGTTCAACATTAGAGGTTCAATGTATTAGATAGGGTTCATCATTAGAGGTTCAACGTATTAGATAGGATTCAATATTAGAGGTTGAATGTATTAGATAGGATTCAACATTAGAGGTTCAACGTATTAGATAGGATTCAACATTAGAGGTTCAATGTATTAGATAGGGTTCAACATTAGAGGTTCAATGTATTAGATAGGTTTCAACATTAGAGGTTCAATGTATTAGATAGGATTCAACATTAGAGGTTCAATGTATTAGATACGATTCAACATTAGAGGTTCAATGTATTAGATAGGGTTCAACATTAGAGGTTCAATGTATTAGATAGGGTTCAACATTAGAGGTTCAATGTATTAGATAGGGTTCAACATTAGAGGTTCTATGTATTAGTTAGGGTTCAACATTAGAGGTTCAATGTATTAGATAGGATTCAACATTAGAGGTTCAATGTATTAGATAGGGTTCATCATTAGAGGATCAATGTATTAGATAGGTTTTAACATTAGAGGTTCAACGTATTAGATAGGGTTCAACATTAGAGGTTTAATGTATTAGATAGGGTTCACCATTAGAGGTTCAACGTATTAGATAGGATTCAACATTAGAGGTTGAATGTATTAGATAGGGTTCAACATTAGAGGTTCAATGTATTAGATAGGATTCAACATTATAGGTTCAATGTATTAGATAGGGTTCAACATTAGAGGTTCAATGTATTAGATAGGTTTCAACATTAGAGGTTCAATGTATTAGATAGGATTCAACATTAGAGGTTCAATGTATTAGATAGGGTTCAACATTAGAGGTTCAATGTATTAGATAGGGTTCAACATTAGAGGTTCAATGTATTAGATAGGATTCAACATTAGAGGTTCAATGTATTAGATAGGGTTCAACATTAGAGGTTCAATATATTAGATAGGTTTCAACATTAGAGGTTCAATGTATTAGATATGATTCAGCATTAGAAGTTCAATGTATTAGATAGGGTTCAACATTAGAGGTTCAATGTATTAGATAGGGTTCAACATTAGAGGTTTAATGTATTAGATAGGTTTCAACATTGAAGGTTCAATGTATTAGATAGGGTTAACATTAGAGGTTCAATGTATTAGATAGGGTTCAACATTAGAGGTTCAATGTATTAGATATGATTCAGCATTAGAGGTTCAATGTATTAGATAGGGTTCAACATTAGAGGTTCAATGTATTAGATAGGTTTCAACATTAGAGGTTCAATGTATTAGATAGGTTTCAACATTAGAGATTCAACGTATTAGATATGGTTCAACATTAGAGGTTCAATGTATTAGATAGGGTTCAACATTAGAGGTTCAAGGTATTAGATATGGTTCATCATTAGAGCTTCAATGTATTAGATAGGATTCATCATTAGAGGTTCAATGTATTAGATATGGTTCAACATTAGAGGTTCAATGTATTAGATAGGGTTCAACATTAGGGGTTCAACGTATTAGATAGCGTTCAACATTAGAGGTTCAATGTATTAGATAGGGTTCATCATTAGAGGTTCAACGGATTAGATAGGGTTCAATATTAGAGGTTCAATGTATTAAAAAGGGTTCAACATTAGAGGTACAATGTATTAGATATGGTTCATCATTAGAGGTTCAATGTATTAGATAGGGTTCATCATTAGAGGTTCAACGTATTAGATAGGATTCAACATTAGAGGTTGAATGTATTAGATGGGGTTCAACATTAGAGGTTCAACGTATTAGATAGGACTAAACATTAGAGGTTCAATGTATTAGATAGGGTTCAACATTAGAGGTTCAATGAATTATATCGGGTTCATCATTAGAGGTTCAACGTATTAGATAGGATTCAACATTAGAGGTTCAACGTGTTAGATAGGGTTCAACATTAGAGGTTCAACGTATTAGGTAGGGTTCAACATTAGAGGTTCAACGTATTAGATAGTGTTCAACATTAGAGGTTCAACGTATTAGATAGGATTCAACATTAGAGGTTCAACGTATTAGATAGGATTCAACATTAGAGGTTCAACGTATTAGATAGGGTTCAACATTAGAGGTTCAACGTATTAGATAGGGTTCAACATTAGAGGTTTAATGTATTAGATAGGGTTCATCATTAGAGGTTCAACGTATTAGATAGGGTTCAACATTAGAGGTTCAACGTATTAGATAGGGTTCATCATTATAGGTTCAATGTATTAGATAGGTTTTAACATTAGAGGTTCAATGTATTAGATAGGGTTCAACATTAGAGGTTCAATGTATTAGATAGGGTTCATCATTAGAGGTTCAACGTATTAGATAGGATTCAATATTAGATGTTGAATGTATTAGATAGGATTCAAGAATAGAGGTTCAACGTATTAGATAGGATTCAACATTAGAGGTTCAATGTATTAGATAGGGTTCAACATTAGAGGTTCAATGTATTAGATAGGTTTCAACATTAGAGGTTCAATGTATTAGATAGGATTCAACATTATAGGTTCAATGTATTAGATAGGGTTCAACATTAGAGGTTCAATGTATTAGATAGGGTTCAACATTAGAGGTTCAATGTATTAGATAGGGTTCAACATTAGAGGTTCAATGTATTAGATAGGGTTCAACATTAGAGGTTCAATGTATTAGTTAGGGTTCAACGTTAGAGGTTCAATGTATTAGATAGGATTCAACATTAGAGGTTCAATGTTTTAGATAGGGTTCATCATTAGAGGTTCAATGTATTAGATAGGTTTTAACATTATAGGTTCAACGTATTAGATAGGGTTCAACATTAGAGGTTTAACGTATTAGATAGGGTTCATCATTAGAGGTTCAACGTATTAGATCGGATTCAACATTAGAGGTTGAATGTATTATATAGGGTTCAACGTTAGAGGTTCAATGTATTAGATAGGATTCAACATTATAGGTTCAATGTATTAGATAGGGTTCAACATTAGAGGTTCAATGTATTAGATAGGTTTCAACATTAGAGGTTCAATGTATTAGATAGGATTCAGTATTAGAGGTTCAATGTATTAGATAGGGTTCAACATTAGAGGTTCAATGTATTAGATAAGGTTCAACATTAGAGGTTCAATGTATTAGACAGGATTCAACATTAGAGGTTCAATGTATTAGATAGGGTTCAACATTAGAGGTTCAATATATTAGATAGGTTTCAACATTAGAGGTTCAATGTATTAGATATGATTCAGCATTAGAGGTTCAATGTATTAGATAGGGTTCAACATTAGAGGTTCAATGTATTAGATAGGGTTCAACATTAGAGGTTTAATGTATTAGATAGGTTTCAACATTGGGGGTTCAATGTATTTGATAGGGTTCAACATTAGAGGTTCAATGTATTAGATAGGGTTCAACATTAAAGGTTCAATGTATTAGATATGATTCAGCATTAGAGGTTCAATGTATTAGATAGGGTTCAACATTAGAGGTTCAATGTATTAGATAGGTTTCAACCTTAGAGGTTCAATGTATTAGATAGGTTTCAACATTAGAGATTCAACGTATTAGATATGGTTCAACATTAGAGGTTCAATGTATTTGATAGGGTTCAACATTAGAGGTTCAAGGTATTAGATATGGTTCATCATTAGAGTTCAATGTATTAGATAGGATTCAGCATTAGAGGTTCAATGTATTAGATATGGTTCAACATTAGAGGTTCAATGTATTAGATAGGGTTCAACATTAGAGGTTCAACGTATTAGATAGGGTTCAACATTAGAGGTTCAATGTATTAGATATGATTCATCATTAGAGGTTCAACGGATTAGATATGGTTCAATATTAGAGGTTCAATGTATTAAAAAGGGTTCAACATTAGAGGTTCAATGTATTAGACATGGTTCATCATTAGAGGTTCAATGTATTAGATAGGGTTCATCATTAGAGGTTCAACGTATTAGATAGGATTCAACATTAGAGGGTGAATGTATTAGATAGGGTTCAACATTAGAGGTTCAACGTATTAGATAGGATTCAACATTAGAGGTTCAATGTATTAGATAGGGTTCAACATTAGAGGTTCAATGTATTATATAGGGTTCATCATTAGAGGTTCAACGTATTAGATAGGATTCAACATTAGAGGTTCAACGTATTAGATAGGGTTCAACATTAGAGGTTCAACGTATTAGATAGGGTTCAACATTAGAGGTTCAACGTATTAGATAGGGTTCAACATTAGAGGTTCAACGTATTAGATAGGATTCAACATTAGAGGTTCAACGTATTAGATAGGATTCAACATTATAGGTTCAACGTATTAGATAGGGTTCAACATTAGAGGTTCAACGTATTAGATAGGGTTCAACATTAGAGGTTTAATGTATTAGATAGGGTTCATCATTAGAGGTTCAACGTATTAGATAGGGTTCAACATTAGAGGTTCAACGTATTAGATAGGGTTCATCATTATAGGTTCAATGTATTTGATAGGTTTTAACATTAGAGGTTCAACGTATTAGATTGGGTTCAACATTAGAGGTTCAATGTATTAGATAGGGTTCATCATTAGAGGTTCAACGTATTAGATAGGATTCAATATTAGAGGTTGAATGTATTAGATAGGATTCAACATTAGAGGTTCAACGTATTTGATAGGATTCAACATTAGAGGTTCAATGTATTAGATAGGGTTCAACATTAGAGGTTCAATGTATTAGATAGGTTTCAACTTTAGAGGTTCAATGTATTAGATAGGATTCAATATTAGAGGTTCAAGGTATTAGATAGGGTTCAACATTAGAGTTCAATGTATTAGATAGGGTTCAACATTAGAGGTTCAATGTATTAGATAGGGTTCAACATTAGAGGTTCAATGTATTAGATAGGGTTCAACATTAGAGGTTCAATGTATTAGTTAGGGTTCAACATTAGAGGTTCAATGTATTAGATAGGATTCAACATTAGAGGTTCAATGTTTTAGATAGGGTTCATCATTAGAGGTTCAATGTATTAGATAGGTTTTAACATTAGAGGTTCAACGTATTAGATAGGGTTCAACATTAGAGGTTCAATGTATTAGATAGGGTTCATCATTAGAGGTTCAACGTATTAGATAGGATTCAACATTAGAGCTTGAATGTATTAGATAGGGTTCAACATTAGAGGTTCAATGTATTAGATAGGATTCAACATTAGAGGTTCAATGTATTAGATAGGATTCAACATTAGAGCTTCAATGTATTAGATAGGTTTCAACATTAGAGGTTCAATGTATTAGATATGATTCAACATTAGAGGTTTAATGTATTAGATAGGGTTCAACATTAGAGGTTCAATGTATTAGATAGGGTTCAACATTAGAGGTTCAATGTATTAGATAGGGTTCAACATTAGAGGTTCATTGTATTAGATAGGATTCAACATTAGAGGTTCAATGTATTAGATAGGGTTCAACATTAGAGGTTCAATATATTAGATAGGTTTCAACATTAGAGGTTCAATGTATTAGATATGATTCTGTATTAGAGTTTCAATGTATTAGATAGGGTTCAACATTAGAGGTTCAATGTATTAGATAGGGTTCAACATTAGAGGTTCAATGTATTAGATAGGTTTCAACATTGGAGGTTCAATGTATTAGATAGGGTTCAACATTAGAGGTTCAATGTATTAGATAGGGTTCAACATTAGTGGTCCAATGTATTAGATATGATTCAACATTAGAGGTTCAGTGTATTAGATAGAGTTCAACATTAGAGGTTCAACGTATTAGATAGGGTTCAACATTAGAGGTTCAATGTATTAGATAGGTTTCAACATTAGAGGTTCAATGTATTAGATATGATTCAGCATTAGAGGTTCAATGTATTATATATGGTTCATCATTAGAGGTTCAATGTATTAGATAGGGTTCAACATTAGAGGTTCAATGTATTAGATAGGATTCAACATTAGAGGTTCAATGTATTAGATAGGGTTTAACATTAGAGGTTCAACGTATTAGATATGGTTCATCATTAGAGGTTCAATGTATTAGATAGGTTTCAACATTAGAGGTTCAATGTATTAGATAGGGTTCAACATTAGAGGTTCAATGTATTAGATAGGGTTCAACATTAGAGGTTCAACGTATTAGATAGGGTTCAACATTATTGGCGGGAAAAAATTGGAGGGAAAACACTGGCGGGAAAATCTTAACCATTTCCCTAACTTTTTTACCATAAAAGGACAACCACACACACTCCTTATCATAACAACCACCAGCAGATCACACACATACACACACACACACACACTTATTATCACAAACACATTGTTATTATGAAGATGTTGAAGCATGAAGCTTTTCCGTGCAAGTGTAGACATGGAGATGTAGTTCTTCGAGAATCGTGGCAAACTGAATCCTTTGGTAGACTGTACTATGCTTGTCCACGTTCACGGGTTCAACATCCAGTTTCATATGGATGCAATTTTTTTTATGGAAAGACGAACGCGTGCAACTACTAATTAACTCTCTTGGAGGTTCAATGAGCTTTTCTCCTCCAAGCTCTTCTTCGAGACCTTCAACGAGCTTTTCTCCTCCAAGCTCTTCTCCCAGACCTTCAACAATTCTAATTTCTTCTCCAAGCTCTTCAACGTGTGCGAACTGTGTGCGCTTGACTGGAATGATAAGGGTACTTGAGAGTACAGTAGAGTTGTACAAAAATTGCGATAGACACACAATGGATTCAGCTGCACTACTTCACGACCTTTACGATGACATGGGGAACATTCGTTTGAACTAGTTTATGATGTATCTGTTTTCGTGTTTATGAGTCTATTATCGGTTTAATATCCATGTTTAATTAACCGCGTGTTTAAGTGTCCGTGTAGAATAAAGTTAGATTTAGGCGTGTCTGTTTTTAAGCCTCAATGAATGTTAACAATTTTTAATTAATATTAACAATGAATGTTAACAATTATCAGTGAATGTTAACTTTTGGCGGGAAAAATGTTGGCGGGAAAACATTGGCGGGAAAATTAACCATTTGTCTCACTTTTTATTATCATAAAAAGACATATACTATTTTAAATTTTAATAACTATATTTTTTAATATATATTTTATATTATTAAAATATTAAATAAACATTACACTTTTTTTGTGAAAAACGTTGGTCAAATTGCAGTCAACTTTTCCCCAGCGACATGTCGCTGGGGAAACTTTTTGTTCGTCGTTTTGTTAAATAGGCGCGTTAACGAAAAACATTTGGAGGGAATCCTGAAAGTTTCTCCAGCGACATGTCGCTGGGGAAACGTTGGGCCATAAATAAACAGAACATTAACACTAATCACTTAGATTAGTCCGTGGAAGAAAGTTTCCCCAGCGACATGTCGCTGGGGAAAACTTGGCGGGATAATCTCCCGCTTGCAATTTTGTGAAATTATTTGGTCAAAATTCAGTCAAAGTTTCCCCAACGACATGTCGCTGGGGAAAATTTTCTTTATTTTTTGGTCAAAATTTCTACGAGCAAGTTTGCCACGTTAGATTGATTTTGTCGTTTAGCGTCGTTTCCCCAGCGACACGCTGTCGCTGGGGAAAATCCCGATGGGGAAGGGCTGGATTGTTGTAGTGATAGTTAGTGATTCGATTCCACAGTATTTACTCAGAAGGTAGTCTCTGTCAGTCTCGAATCGACGCATCTATGGGGCAGAACCCCATAATTCTCACCTTAAAAGAAAACACTCACGGAAAGACTCGTACTCATAGACGGACCTTCGTGGGACCCGGGGGCTGTGGCCCTCCCAAGATTCGAGGTTGGTATTGTAATTATATTAAGACTTAAGGGTATTTTTGCAAAATTTTGTATTTGGCCCTCTCGGACCTCTCAAATATAATTGTGTAGTACTAGTTTTGAAGTTCCAGTAGTTTCGTCAGTAGTTTCAGACCGTCGGTCCTCCCACAAAAAATTCAAGTTCCGTCTATACTAGTCGTACTTAAGATATCTCGCATGTGATAACAACCTCCCAATGACACTCTTAGTGGCCAACTGAGTTAACCGGTTCATAAATTTCTTTCTATTGTTTCGATAAACTTTTATCGCGTGTAAGAAGAACATAGATACGATACTTTAATAATTTAGCCCGTTTCATTAACTACAAATTGTGTAGTTTTATGAGTTAAAAAAGTTTCACTTGTAGCTATCACTTTGTGCGTCACTGCTTATGTCCTCGACTATCTACAGCTAATACGATATCCATGAAAACGAATCACCTGTCCATTTCTTAATGAGCATGCAACCGTGTATGCGTCATTCAATTCATGATGCCATCTAAACTGCAAATATTTATTATGATATATAGTTTACTTAATAGTTAGTGGATGTTCTTTAAAAAAAAGTAGTTAGTGCATGTATTCTAGTCATCTAGTGTGTCCATTTTGATTCAATATTACTTGTCATACGAAACTCGCATTGGTTGTTACCTTGTTATCATATGAACTATGAAGGTTTAATAGAAAGAGGATAGGTTAGTTGATGGAAAAGCATTTACACGTTGTGTTGACTGATGATACATAATATATTGCACACGGTTTTGCGTTTGGGGTTGGAATAGACCGGTTTTTTTAAACGGTAAGTTATTAGAAAAACTAGCAAGGAGCTAGAAATTACAAGGATAACAAACACGGATCTTGAAGTCAATTATTCCAATTCAAAGAACTTTTACTCCTAGCTATACACCAAATATAAGAACGTAAAATAATTTCATCAAAAAACATGTCTTTACGAGGATGTGTATCTTGGAAAATAGTTTGATTCCGAAAGATCCATAAGCTCCACCATGTTGTATAGAAAACGCCTTCTAAAATCTCTTTACTGTTGGGAAGAACAAAATTTGAATTCGATGTACTTATTTTTTATATTCCCAATCGGATTTTGAAGATTTTTTTGATTTTCATGCATATGCATTTGGAGTATTCCTCATGATAACAATTTTTTGATAAATTCAGTTAGAAAACATACTGGTGAAGCTTTCTCTTTCTTCTTTAGCTCCAAATACCTGAATGTGTAAGTTTATCTCTAAGAAGGTTAACATCTATAAGTGGTTGATATTTCTTAATAAACTTTCAAATCGTTTAAACTTATCTTTTCGAGGTATAGAAATTAATTCGATTATATGTTCGGTTTGCAACACTTCTATAAAATCGAGTCCACACCCTTTCTTCTCTTGTGACACAGCTGCGGCTGTTTGGCATTTTTTTCGTGTTTGAACAGGTTCTTTAATCCCTTCCTTCCATGTGATGAATGGGATCTTTGGTTTTGAGCATAGCACGCCTCAAAGGATAAAAAGGACCGCACTTATGTCATATTTGCTGCTAAATGATGGGCTTTACCGCGGTTTTGAAATCATCACTTTAAACATTCATTTTATGAAGAAAGGTGATATCTTTAATTTTATTTCTTGTATCTTTTTCTTGGCTTAAATCGAGAGGTAATTGTTGTATTAATTAAAAAGATTTGTTACAATTGTATTATTAATTTTTTAACTTCTTGCTAATTTTAATTTTTTTATATTCTGTTGCTGTTTAGAAAAAGATATTGCATGATTATCATCTTTTTATCAAGAGTACATAAAATCATCGATAAGACATAAAAAAATACAAACATATTGATAACTATACTAATTAAGCTGCATTCAAGTTGTGGAGAACAGAATATTATGATGATGTACACATATCTTCGTAAACTATTATGTGGAGTATAAATTAAGTACTATAATTCTTATATATATAAATTATCTACGGACTTCAATAACTAGCATGACAAATAAAAGATTGTTTAGTTAAGTGTTATTTAAATGTATAAGTTTCTAGAAATTTAATGTGAGTTTTTTAATCGAGATAAGATTAGTTATTATACGGTTTCGTTTATTTTATGAGTATAAATTTTTGTAAAACATAGTGTAATAAGTTCATTTCATTTTTCATTTTCTTTTCACATGTCGCAAATTGTAACATTTCGAAAATAACTACAGAGGACGAGGTCTACATAAATCAAACCATATAATCGGACATGTTTGATAAACGAGATTTCTAAAAGTAAAAACGATTATGTAATGAGTAAAACGTATTTATATATACAGTATTAGATCGCAAGATAAACGACAACATCACTTTTGATCGCTTAATAAGTAAAAATAAAGTATACTTTTTAGAGCATTTAATTGCTAACCTTATCAAAAGTTTCGAACCTTTGTTTATCCAACGATAATGACACATGAGAGTGCATATCAGTAATACTAGGTTTTTTTTGTCAAAATATGATTGTATATTTTTAAGCACGTCAGTACCTCAAACCCGCAGCCTTTTAGGTAGAATAATGTTGTCCCTATCAAAATCAACATATACTCTTGGCATATCTTTCATGAAAGGCTCCCAACAAGATCAAACTTAAATCTAAAGGGTATTTATCTTCTATCCATCATATGTACCGTATGTGATGGTGGCATTGAAACCGATCAACAACTTTTTGTGTCATGTGAAATAGCCAAAGAGATTTGGTCAAAAGTGTTAACTTGGTGGAAGGTCGAAAACATATCTATAACATGCATTCAAGATGCTATAAATCTTGCGGATACATTTAATCTGCCGAACCATCTTGTGGATTTCTTTGATGTGTTAGTTCAATCAACCATATGGTTCTTTTGGAGTTTTTGGAACAACATGTCTTTCTCCCTTAAACGTCCCTCAAAGAACCTTATTCTCAATGATATCAAGTTCGCCTCCTACAACTGGATTTCCTCTAGAGTTAAAACGGTTAGGCTTCATTGGATTGAATGGTTTAATAATACATGTAATGGTTGTTGTAACTCATCTTTGTTTCTTTTGCTTTTAGCTTCTAGCTAAGTTGCTTTTGTTTATATATACATATTGCTGAAAAAAAATAACCATGAATATGTTAATTTGTTTTATATAATATTTGATATAAAAAATTATTTGAACGAAAAATGTTAGTGGTTAGTGGGTCGAGTCGTAAAATGACATCCTAGCGGCAGAATGTCTTCTTCGAACCCTTGCCTATACCAATGATAATACATTTAATTATCTATCAATTCATATAATTTGTATCAAGTATTATATAATACACATAATAACAATTAAGGTTAAAGTTGCAAGATAAAGATTTCGAAAGTTAAAAGTGAACACTTATTTTGGGACGAAGATAATACCTAACAAGCCTTAAACCGTCGACCTTAAGTGGCAATTACTGGGCTTGCTTTGAGAAAAAATATACACCTTAATTTTTATTCAAAGTATAAATAAAGATATCCGGAAAAGTATTTGAAAAAAAATTATATTTTACTTTCATCAACGGTCATTATTTGCTATTAAACTCGATTATTATTTTGAACAACAACGTTAACACTGATGCTCATGTCAGTTAAACAAAGTTTAATCTTTCATCAAACAAAAAATCTTTACAAAAATCATAATCAGTAATAATATATGATCAATTATATTATGCAATAACCCGTGCATAACTATTAATTGTACTAATTATACAATTATAAAACATTAAACATAGTTAAATTCTTATGTCTGTAAAAAAAGAAAAGAATATAGAGAAATAATTGTTTTATTTATATATCTCGTGTATTTACGAACTCATAAATAGTATAATTCAAAGTATTACGGGTGCATCTTCACAACTTAGTACTTTGGTTTGAAAGATAAAATATAGTTTGATAATTGCAACTTAAAATATCGCTGAACGCAAAGTTAAAAAGAATCTTTCTAATACATATGCAACTATACACATCCATGACCTCGACTAGAAAATGGTATAATTTGTTTATGTTATAATTTTTTCACAAAAGTTATTTTGTATCCTTGTTTCTTATTATATACCAAATTATACTATGGACCCGCAGGTTTCGCGAGCGACAATTAAAAAATATGCTAATACGAAGATCAAGCGTATTCAATTGCGTATAGGCTAAAATCTTATATGACTATGAACTCAATGATACAGAATACACTCCATATATCGTTCTTGATTCTTTTGAATCAATAACCATAAAAAGTTGGTTTTCTCTTGTAATTTAACATGTAACATTTTAACTTGAGGAATGCTAGATTCACATAAAGTTTACAAAAATAAATTCACATAATGATGTGTAAGTAAATTAGTGGATGCAAATATTTGAAAAGAACAAAAATTATGAGAGAGAGTACCAATAATATTCATGACATGTCATTATGTGGATTTATTTTTGTAAACTTTATGTGGATCTATCATTTCTCTTTTAACTTTAACAATATCTCAAACCTTAATATGCATAAAAGAACAGAGCAGTTATGGTCTTCTCGAGATTGTGATCGCCTACTCTAACTGCATTTGACCTCGGTGAGAGCCCAAGTAAAATCCACCCATGTTACTGCTACATGATCGATGTAATTAGCATAACATTTGAGTTGTCTATCCAAACAGAACATGAGTTAATTACAAATCGCTATTCATATAAAGTGGGTTTATTAATGTGGATGGTGGATTGGTGGTTAATTACTTACTGTCCATATTTATCTTGGCAAACATTTGAAGTTGTAACACTCCCAAATTACCACGCAGCGGAATACCACTTTAAGACGCTACTTTTAGCAAATCGCACACAATCATAGACAACGACCTCAAAAGAGACGTTAAAATAACATACAACATTGTCTAAAAAGTTTCCCATCCCAATATATATAAAATCAGAGTAGCGCCGTTACCAATGACAATACATTAAATGCTTAAAAGTAGTTTATTCATTTCAAAGGATGGAAAAGTAAACAAAGATTTAGACAAGTAAGCACCAACCTCCTCCTCGCATGCTCCGCTGCTATCCATCTTGATTACCTGAAATACATGTGTAAAATAATCAACACAAAGGTTGAGCAAGTCTATAGGTTTTACAAATCATTTTGAACATAAGCAAAGATTATAAGTTTGTGGCATACTTGAAGGCAACAAACATCAAATTTGCATCAACAATAATAATTGTATATAGCATAAATTACATTAAGCTCATGGAACCGAGCCCTTAGACACTCCCTTGTAGGTCTAATAAGATAGGAGATTTATTAATTGTCGTTACCTCCAGACTATTGGTACATTATCGTATACCTGACTTCTCAATACAATATGTTCAAATAGTGTGGAGGTCGGGCCTAAGCTTCTGTAACAAGTCCACACAAACTGAACCGGGGCGACTTCCCTCATAGATCTATTAATTGTACTAGCGGTTAACCCATCATAGGTTAATTAACGATCCATAATTGAGGCTTTAACAAAGGCAATCACTTAATGCAATTCAAAAGCAACCACAGGTCCATACATAAAGGGACAAGCATACCATAAAAGACTTGTGTTCTCAGTTTATGAAAAACATGTATTCCCCCTCGCGGGTTTAAAAACCATTTACAAATTAGTGTAAAAGCGATGCTATAGACTTACCTTAAATAATACACAAAGCTGGTAGTAGTAGTGATCGCGAAGTGAAGATCCCTCCCAAATATATACACATCAAAAGCCGCCACCTAACAAATAAGGTGCGCGCTTAGCAACATACTTAAGTATTTAAAATCATACTTAGTATAATAAAATCAATGACTCAAAATAGTATGTACATAGACATGACCAATCAATGCAAGTGAATCCTTTCTAAACACCACAACATGTACTAGCTTTCCAAGACTAGCACCTTCGAAATTGATCCATCTCAAGATGCCAAACCAATACGGTTCAAGTATCCTAAATGGGTCTCCAATCTCAGAATATACACCCACACATAAGACTTATATCCTTTTAGAACTTTGAGAAGCTAATAGATTAGCCTCTCGCCTCAAACTATGATGCGAGGTTAAGTACCTCCCAAAAAGTACTCAACCGGTACTTACCAAAAGTACACGTTGTTTTCCCCTACCTAAACAACTATTTTTTGACGAAACTTGGTGACAAACTCACTTAATATCTGTAGAAGACTCAGTTAAAATTTCATTCAATGATTCACATTTTAGAACCACCTGCTCGACACATCTTTAGACTTTAAAACCGGACAGTTTTACATCGGGCTGAGCAAATGAACCCGAAAACCGAACCGAACCGACAAAACGAACCAAAACGAGCCGAGCCGAACCGAACCGAGCAAATTCGGTTCGGTTTTCGGTTTTGTATATTTGTATCGGTTTTGCTCGGTTCGGGTCGGTTCGGTTCGGTTTCGGTTTAAGAACATGAAAAATACGTCTAAAATACATATTCGGTTCGGTTTTACTCGGTTCGGTTCGGTTTCGGTTTTGCTCAATATAATTCGGTTCGGTTTTCGGTCTAAGATTTTTTCAAAATCGGTTTTCGGTTCGGTTCGGTTTTATTCGGTTCGGTTCGGTATTGAACCGATGCTCAGCCCTAGTTTTACACACTTGACTCGTAAAACCATTTTGACCTTGTTAAACATTTTCATTTACAAAATCGCCACTTGAATTTGAAAATAGACTCCAAATGCTAAGTTTAGAACCTAACAACAGCCTTTGATCAGATTTAAAACTCAACTTACAGTCCTCGAGATTCAAATATTGACAAGAATTTCGTATTGTGTCAACACTCGTCTCCCGGTACACGAATAATCAAACTAGCATAACTTTTGACTCGTTTGGAGTTAAAAGCTCTATTTTATATCGAAACGAACGTCTCGACGACTACTACAAGAATATCCAATCATCTCAAACTTTATTTAAGCTTTAACCCACAAAAATCTGCCTTAACTCACTAATGTAAAATGACTAGTTAAAAATCACATCAAAACTCATTTTGTCCCAGTTTTAACATCATCTAACCTTCAATTAACCTATTTTAATCATTCCTAACATATCATGACACCCCTAAATCACTTGCATGATCATTCTTTACAAAACCCACATAAAAAATTAAACATGCAACCATTAAAACTTTGAATAAAATAATAATAACACAATACCACTACCTTAAAAATGGATCAAACACTTGTTCTTCATCAAAATCTTTAAAAGAATAAAAAGTTCTTGCATGTAGGATTTTCTTAGATCAAAATGATCACAAGAAGATTTGCAAGGTGGGTCTTGTTTTAGTTTCTTAAGATTCAAGCTCAAAATCAAATTATGATGGTGTTTTTGTGTGGAGTATGGGACGGCAAAGACTAGAGAGAAAGAAGATGGTGGTTGAAATTTTATAAATGATTTTTAAATGTAATGTGTGTAGTGGAAAAACAATATATAGTGTCTAGTTAGGGTAGATTTTGCAAACAGTGTATAGTTTTGGGCTAAAATGTAAATATTAGTTAAAAAGCGGGAAATGACTACCAGTCAATTTTATAAATATTTACTAGAGTCGGGTTTTGTCCCGGATTCATAAAAATATAAATCTCGTTTGTTAAATCGATCGTTTTAATAATTAAACGCACACAAACGAAATAATAAAGTTCGACTCGACTTAATACGTAATGAAATAAAAATTTCAGAAATATCAAATATCTAAATAATCGATACTAAAATATAATATTTGGGCATCTATTGGCATCGCGATCACTATTATTACTCTTCAATCGTCACAACAATTAAATTTATCCACACATTATCGGTTTCAACTAAAACCGTCAAATATAATAATACTCATCATTACTTAGAAATTACAAATCCGTTACATAATTAGGGTAAAATAATGACGCTAAGTTCGGGTTATTATATTACCACATCCTTAAAGGAGCGACGTCCCGAAGATCACCTCGCCTCATACTCGTATTACGTACCACTAGGAAAGATAAGGGCATTTCTTCCTAAAGAAGTCCTCACGATCCCACGTGAATTCCGATCCATGATCTCCACTGGTTCTTCTTACAAAAGACAACTTATCGTCAAGTTGTATCTCACCAAAAGAGGATGAATAAATCCTTATCCAACAATCACTCCTTCAAGCTCGACACATGAAAATTTTATGAATTACACGAAGCTCATTTGACGACAAGAACGAATGATAGGACTTTCGAGTAAGTCCAGTCAAAAGGAAGATTGCAACTTAAAGGATATCCATTGGCCGGATAGCCATGGACGCATATAAAAAGAAATAGCAAGAAATTATTTTCGTCATCGGAGGGTGCTCACACGTGGATCCTTACTTAAAAGATAATACAAAGATACCATCTCACTTCCGCCCACGCGCATTAAAGTCTCAATAAACATCGTCGTTGAAAGTAAAAAAGATATTACATCGTACGTGTTCTCCATGATCGGACGTCATTGGACAATGCCGTCTCAAGTTCTCACAACTTACGATCATTAGAGTAGATCACACACCATATAAGTACATAAAAAGAAAAGGTCGAACATAAACATCAAATATAGATCTCCATCGTTGATCATCGAGAAAACCTTGAACGAACCCTTGATAATAGTAATTAATCTCTAAAGTCTTTCCACTTACGGTGTCGGCTTCAACATACTCCTCGAGGTGATAACGAATTTATTAATTCAAATCATTAAGAAATTCAGTCCATTGGCGAAGATTCACAACATATCGGGCATATCAACAGCTTCTGCTCCAATGCTCAGCATACCAAATGTGTCCCACTAACTTCTGTTCCAGTGCTTCAGGTGATGCATCACATTTTTTGTTTACTCGTCATACTAGTCCCACGGGTTCGTCGTCAAGAAAAGACTTCGGTGACCCTTCAATAGTAGCAATTAAAATCCCAAAATCCTTTATCGAAGACAAGTTTTCGGTGATACCTTGATCCTCAGTCAATCCACAAGTAAATGCATAGATACTAGTGACGCTTAAACAAGTCGCTTATTCTCGGAATGGTTATCGGTTCTTAACAATCTGCCTATAAAGCTCGCGATCATCAAGGCACCTTAGAAATGGTCCATCTAAATAGATCATAATTCGAGAGAAGTCCAAAGGGCTACTCCTACATAAATGATAATAAAAAATCATCATAATGACGACGACACTAAGCGATTCGTACCAACGAAACACAATTCGAAGGAAGACGCACACACACCAAACATCCACAAATGGAGTCAGACATACTTGGGCCCACTCATTTATAACTCCTTGTCTACATCAAAAGGCGTCCCCTTTCATGTATACAAGGGTTTATAAATTTACGGTTCGGGAACTTATAACTTTCTTGTTCAAATAAAAAGGCGTCCCAATCCATTTCAACAAACGATTAAAAGTCATCCTACTCAAGTATTACTACCTCTCAACACGATATCATATCAAAATACCATAGTAAATACAAGGTGTCAATAAACTTACCTCATGATTTCCGTATTCAAACGTCCCATTCCATCTGAATAAGGAAAACACGAAAATCTAAGGTCCAGTGGTTTAAAATTTTCTTATTCAAATGTCCTAATCCATTTAAATAAGAAAACCTTAAACGAATCTTAGTTGGGCGAGTTAAAATCTATATATCTAAATTTCCCATTCCATTTAGATACAAATTTTTAAGTCACTCAACCGAATGACTACTACGAGCATATCTTTGTTGTACCCAAACCATATATATTTGATTAGGATATATATATCTTAAGCCCAACATTGGCATCCTCCTTTTCGTCAAATAAAACATAGTTATATAAAATTTAATCACACGTCGCATTACATAGAAGATATCGCCTCGGATAAATGATTCTTCAAAATCATAAGAAGTATTCGGAACACGAATATCACATTAATCAACTACGTTTCGAAAGGAGATGTCCTAAAATGGCACATCACGATACGATGATAACAATCGAACTTAAGCAAGTCGATATGCGATAGCTTACGAAACAATATATACATACTCAAGGTATCAAATGAGTTTCACACCCGTATTCAGATAATGAATAATTATCAAGATCGGTGATTGGCGGTGATGCCAAATCCGATACAAAACCGTATTATAAAATGTACGACAATCGTTCAAAGACCATTGCTTCGCGTGCAATGTCTTTAAATACCATAGTATATTCATACATATACATATTACCATTCCTATATACACATAGGTTCACATAATCACAATCAATCATAAAGTAATACAAGAATAGCCTTACCGGAGCCGTGCGGAGTAGTTGCGTGCTTAAAACTTTATAGAACACACCAAAGTTATAGTATAGGAAATTTTCAAAATCGACCTAGTTCTCTATAACTTGTGGCTCTGATACCAATCTGTAACACCCCCAAATTACCACACAGCAGAATACCACTTTGGGGCGCTACTTATAGCACATCGCACACAATCATAGACAACGACCTCAAAAGAGACGTTAAAATAATATACAACATTGTCTAAAAAGTTTCCCATCCCAATATATATAAAATCAGAGTAGCGTTTACTCCCAAAAACAGTTACCAATCACAATACATTAAATGCTTAAAAGCAGTTTATTCATTTCAAAGGATGGAAAAGTAAACAAAGATTTAGACAAGTAAGCACCAACTTCCTCCTCGCATGCTCCGCTGCTATCCATCTTGATTACCTGAAATACATGTGTAAAATCATCAACACAAAGGTTGAGCAAGTCTATAGGTTTTACAATTTATTTTGAACACAAGCAAAGATTATAAGTTTGTGGCATACTTGAAGGCAACAAACATCGAATTTGCATCAACAATAATAATTGTATATAGCATAAATTACATTAAGCTCATGGAACCGAGCCCTTAGACACTCCCTTGTAGGTCTAATAAGACAGGAGACTTATTAATTTTCGTTACCTCTAGATTACTGGTACATTGCCGTATACCTGACTTCTCAATACAATATGTTCAAACAGTGTGGAGGTCGGGCCTAAGATTCTGCGACAAGTCCACACAAACTGAACCGCGACGGCTTCCCCCATGGATCTATTAATTTTACTAGCGGTTAACCCATCATAGGTTAATTAACGGTCCATAATTGAGGCTTTAGCAAAGGCAATCACTTAATGCAATTCAAAGGCAACCACGGGTCCATTCATAGAGGGCCAAGCATACCATAAAAGACTTGTGTTCTAAGTTTATGAAAAACATGTATTCACCCTCGCGGGTTTAAAAGCCATTTACAAATTAGTGTAAAAGCGAGGCTATAGACTTACCTTAAACAATACACAAAGCTGGTAGTAGTAGTGATCGCCGAAGTGAAGATGCCTCCCAAACATATACACATCAAAAGCCGCCACCTAACAAATAAGGTGCACGCTTAGCAACATACTTAAGTATTTCAAATCATACTTAGTATAATAAAATCAATAAAACAAAATAATATGTACATAGACATCACCAATCAATGCAAGTGAATCCCTTCTAAACCCACAACATGTACTAGCTTTCCAAGACTAGCACCTTCGAAATTGATCCATCTCAAGATGCCAAACCAATACGGTTTAAGTACCCTAAATGGGTCTCCAATCTCAGAATATACACCCACACATAAGACTTCTATCCTTTTAGAATTCTGAGAAGCTAATAGATTAGCCTCTCGCCTCAAACTATGATGCGAGGTTAAGTACCTCCCAAAAAGTACTCAACCGGTACTTACCAAAAGTACACGCTGTTTTCCCCTACCTAAACAACTACGTTTTCAACGAAACTAAGTGAAAAACTCACTTAATATCTGTAGAAGACTCAGTTAAAATTTCATTCAATGATTCAGATTTGAGAACCACCTGCTCGACACATCTTTAGACTTTAAAAACCGGACAGTTTTACACACTTGACTCGTAAAACCATTTTGACCTTGTTAACCATTTCCATTTACAAAATCGCCACTTGACTTTGAAAACAGACTCCAAATTCTATGTTTAGAACCTAAGAACAGCCTTTGATCAGTTTTAAAACTCAACTTATAGTCCCCGAGATTCGATCCAAATATTGACAACAATTTTGTATTGTGTCAACACTCGTCTCCCGGTACACGAATAATCAAACTAGCATAACTTTTGACTCGTTTGGAGTTAAAAGCTCTATCTTATATCGAAACGAGCGTCTCGACGACTACTAAAACAATATCCAATCATCTCAAACTTTATTTAAAGCTTTAACCCACGAAAATATGCCTTAACTCACTGATGTAAAATGACTATTTAAAAATCACATCAAAACTCATTTTGGCCTATTTTTAACATCATCTAACCTTCAATTAACCTATATTAATCATTCCTAACATATCATGACACCCCTAAATCACTTGCATGATCATTATTTACAAAACCCACATCAAAAATTAAACATGCAACCGTTAAAACTTTGGATAAAATAATAATAACACAATACCACTACCTTAAAAATGGATCAAACACTTGTTCTTCATCAAAATCTTTGTGGGATTTTCTTAGATAAAAATGATCACAAGAAGATTTGCAAGGTGGGTCTTGTTTTAATTTCTTAAGATTCAAGCTAAAAATCAAATTATGATGGTGTTTTTGTGTGGAGTATGGGACGGTAAAGACTAGAGAGAAAGAAGATGGTGGTTGAAAATTTATAAATGATTTTTAAATGTAATGTGTGTAGTGAAAAACAATATATAGTGTCTAGTTAGGGTAGATTTTGCAAATAGTGTATAGTTTTGGGCTAAAATATAAATATTAGTTAAAAAGCAGGAAATGACTACCGGTCAATTTTATAAATATTTACGAGAGTCAGGTTTTGTCCTGGGTTCATAAAAATATAAATCTCGTTTGTTAAATCGATTGTTTTAATAATTAAACGCACACAAAACGAAATAATAAAGTTCGACTCAACTTAATACGTAATGAAATAAAATTTTCGGAAATATCAAATATCGAAATAATCGATACTAAAATATAATATTTGGGCATCCGTTGGCATCGTGATCACTATTAGTACTCTTCAATCGTCACAACAATTAAATTTATCCACACATTATCGGTTTCAACTAAAACCGTCAAATATAATAATACTCATCATTACTTAGAAATTACAAATCCGTTACATAATTAGGGTAAAATAATGACGTTAAGTTCAGGTTATTATAGAAGTTATAAGATTTACTTTCTTTTAAGTTTCAGCTTTTCATTTGTCTTCTTACAAAACATTCATTTAAGATGTTCATGATTTCTTTCTTGTGTTGACGCTCAAGTTTAAAATCTTAAACTGGAAAAAATGTGTATTGTATGTTAGTTTTAGAGAGATTATAAATAAAGAAAATGTTTTTAATTGTGAAGGGTGCAGACTTAATAAGAAAATTTTCCTTTTTATTACACTGTAGTACATTTATTATCAAAATGTTATTTTAGACCCAATTGGTTATCCTGTAGCAGTTCTTTGGTTTAACATGGCAATGCGTGTTACTGTTTATGGGTGTCAGAATACTCCAAATTTTGGTACAGAGAAATTGATTATGAGTAACTGTACTAAGGATTACAATACGAAGTAACTAAAAACATAATTAATATCCATATAAGAGTGGAATAACCACATCTAAAAACAAAAACTAACCTGAATTGTTAAGAAATCAGTAAAAACTGAATTAAAAGTAGAGCATAAAACATCTGCAAAATCCACATCTAAACAACATAGAAAATTAATAAAAAAAGCATATACATCTGGCACAGAGCAGTAATACCATACAAAGTATGTAAGAACATAATTAAATCCCTAAAATAGGGGTAATAGCATCTAAAATAAAAAAAACTACCCTGGATTGTATAATAGCTGACATTCATGGTGCAGACTATCATCCTTCCTTCAAAAATTTACATTCATTAGTACGTTCACATCAATTAGTTTCAGATAGCTAAAAGATAGCGAGAGCATAAGAAAATTTCCAACATAAGATAAATTGTAGCGTTTTCCATCTTACATGTAGTCGCAAGATTATGAAATCAAATGTTCAAATAGCAAAACACGCATGTTGGTAGTAGGCAAAAACTATTGGGAATAAATCTATGCTTACTTGTTACCCCTGCTAGTTGATTATCCGTACCCCTGCTAGTGTAAGTTCCCCCTGCTAAATAACAAAGGCAGGGGGATTGGTTCCCCTGCTGAAGTCAAAGGCCCTACTGTTAGAGATAAACTTGGAATAGATTTTTACGCGTTTCTGTTACTATTCCTTAATACTTTCCAAGTTTGTTAGTAGTGATCTTGTACATGAGTCCTTATGGCTATAAAAGGACTCACTAGGTTAGCATGCAAAGTGTGTCTTTCTCTATTGTCTTTGATTATCATACTTTAAGGTTTTGTAAACCCTAATACCATTTTAGGGTATTCGTATATCATTGATATATTAAAGTTCAACGTTTCAATCATATTGTTCTTGTGCTAAACATTATATTCCGCATCTTGTTTAGTTACTTTGCTTTGCAAAGTTTCTCTAGTGTTAGATTGAATTCTTTCTTTCTATCACAACCCTTAAACAAGCTATTAAGGTTTAAGATCTGACTTTGGGATCAACAAGTGGTATCAGAGCTTGTTGAGAAACTTTGTCTAAATCAAGAACAAAACCCTCATGGCAACCATGTCTTCAGACTCTTCCTCAAACAGCAACAACCACAATAACCTCAAGTTACCTATGTTGGATCCTGAAAACTTTGAATTATGGGAATTCAGAATCCAACAATACCTGAAAATGGAACACTATGTTCTCTGGGAGATCATAGAATTTGGTGATCAATTCAACAAAATGTTAGCAGTTGAAGAGGGCAAGGAAGAAGAGAAAGGTGAAAGTTCCTAAGGTAAGGACAAGAAGAAATCTGCTGCTCTTTGTGATAAGGAAATACTGGCCAGAAGGCATGATGTCAGGGCTCACAGCTCATTGCTGTTGGCTCTACCTGATAGACATCAACTAAGATTCAGAAAATACAAAACTGCTAAGGTACTATGGGAAGCCATAGGCACAACCTTTGGAGGAAATGAAGCCACAAAGAAGAAGAAGAAGAATCAAATGCTGGATGATTTTGCTTCTTTCAAAGTAATTGGTGATGAATCAATTGGAGCTATTTACAATAGGCTTCAAGATATGGTGGCCCAGTTGGAATTCTTTGATATTGAGGTGTCAAGAGAGCAGTTGAATACCAGGTTTCTTAACAGCCTCCAGAAAGAATGGTTTGTCTACAAGGCAATTTGGCAGAATAAGGATGACTTGGACAACAAGAACATTGATGACATATACAATAACTTAAAAGTTTTTGAACCTGTTGTCAATGAGATGAAGTCAAAAGGGACGATTCCCACCAACTCAAGTGGATCCACTGATTCCCCTGCTAACATGGCATTCATATCACAAAGCAGTGGAATCTCCAAAAACAGTGGAATTGAAGTAGCCCCTGCTTCTTATTCCCCTGCTACCAGGTCTGGATCATCTTATGATGAAGAAAGACCAGCTACATTTAGCCTTGATACTGCTTGTGCTTTTACAGCATCTCAAGGGCCACAAGGATCTACTGTGTTGCACGAAGATCTAAGTCAAATCAGTAAGCAAGGGCTAGAAGAGATGGATATCAAGTGGAACATGGCTCTGCTTAGCATGAGAGCCAACAGGTTTTACAAGAAGTATGGGAAGAAGATCTCAATAAATCCCTCTGATGTGGCTGGGTTTGACAAAACAAAAGTTGAATGCTACAACTGTGGCAAGAAGGGTTATTTTGCAAGGGAATGCATAGGACCTAAGACTGGGAACAGCTATAGGAAGGAAACCAGAGATGATGATTCTGGTGCTAAAGCCATGGTAGCCATGCAGGGGATAGATGGAGCAGGTGGATGGGTCTGGAGTGCCATGACAGAGAATGTGGAAAGAAATCAAGCTTTGGTTGCTGGGGAAAAAGAAGAAGAGTTTGCACTAATGGCCATGTCAAGTTCTAGCTCTGAGAATGAGGTATATGACGATTCATATTGTACTAAAGCTTGTAGGAAAAATACTGAGTCTTTGAATGATCAAATCAGAAAGGTAAAAGCTAACTATATCAATTGTGATAATGACCTTGATAGTATAGACGTGCTTTAGAACAGTTAGAGTCCACCATAAGAGAGTTTAAGCAAAGAGAAAGTGATTATAGGGATCACATTGTAATTCTAGAAAGAGATGCCAATGAGAATAACCAATCCATTAAGGAGTTGACTGCTGAACTTGAAATTTTTAAATCTAACAAAAAGATAGATGAGGAAACTGTTGAAAAATTTGGAAAAGCTTCAAAAGATTTAACCAAAGCAGTTGAAATTGGTCAATCTCCTAGGGACAAAACAGGGTTTGGGATTAAAAATGAGCATGCTACCATACCACCACCCCCTGCCAACATCCATGCACCTTTTCCTAGAAAAGACCTGTCTTGGACTGGTCTCCCTTGTTTTAAAAAACAGGATGATATTGAGTTTGACTTGAGTGCTTACATACCTAATAACCTTGATACTGAAGAGCCTCTAGTGAAAATTAGTGTTATTAGGGATTTTGAAAAGGAACAGGTTGCTTTAAAACAATGGAAAATTGATAACCCTGTTCTATTCTCAAGAGAAGGACTTTTTGGTAGTGATTCTAGTTCTAAGAGTAGCTCTCCAAAATCTAAAACCAGATCACAGTCCCCTAAGTCCACCATTAAATATGCTGGTATGTACAGGACTGTCAGAGGTAATCAAATAAATTGGAATGACCAAAAGTCTCATCAGTTAGGAGAAGACTTTGTGATTAACACCAAGCGCTGCTTCACATGTGGCAGTTTTAAGCACACTTATCAAGAGTGTAAGGCACCTATGGAAGTGGTGGATGCAAATCCTTTAAAGGATATGCAACCTAAAACCATTCTTCTGAATGCAGGGGCAAAATCATTTTCCCCTGCCAAGTATGTTGCCCCTGCCTTGAGAAACATGGTGACTGACAAATATGTTGTTCCTACACTTAGAAAGGAGAATGATGTTCACACCAAGCCCAACACTTTTGTGACCATCCCAACACCTTATTATGCATATAGATCTGGCCCTAGAGCTTACCAACACATGAATAGAGGCCAAAACAAAAGATGGGTTCCCTCTGATAAGCATAGGTATTCCCCTGCTAAAACTGGGGTATCCCCTGCTAACAAAGTTTTGCCTTCTAGGAGCATGGATAGATGGGGAAAAGCTGTGAAAGCCTCAGCTCGTTGGGTTTCGGTACCCAAAAGGGGTACTCAATCTAATGGTGTATCTCTAGTTTTTGATAAGCTATCCTACATTGATACACGAGGTAGATCCAAGTCTGTAATGGCTTGGGTCCCCAAGAAAAACTAATTTGTTTTTCTTTTTGCAGGTGACAAAGAAGACAAGGGATGATAGAGCATATTGGGATAGTGGATGCTCAAGAAGTATGACTGGTCAAAAATCTTATCTGTCTAACTTTGTGCCCCTGCATGACAATGATGGTGTTTCTTTTGGAGATGGGCATGGAACAATAACAGGAAAAGGAACTATTGTCACCAATGGGATGGCCTTTGACAATGTTTACTTGGTGAAAGAACTCAAGTACAATCTCTTCAGTGTGTCACAGATGACTGATAACAAGAATTTTGTCTTGTTTATTGACACTGAATGCTTGGTGTTAGGAAAGGAGTTTGTCTTACCACCAGACACTCCTATTGTACTCAGAACACCAAGACAGAAGAACATGTACACAATTGATCTCAAGGACATATTTCTCCAAGATAATGAAACCTGTTTCATTGCCAAAGCCTCAGTAGATGAGTGTAAGAAATGGCATAGAAGACTTGGTCATCTTAATTTCAAGAACATGAACAAACTAGTGAAATATAATCTGGTTCATGGTCTTCCTTCCAAGTCTTTTGTCAATGATCATACTTGTGCTGCCTGTCTGAAAGGGAAGCAACATAGAGCATCTTGCAAATCAAAAACAAGTATGTCCACCACCAAGCCATTGGAACTACTACATATGGATCTTTTTGGTCCTACTTCTGTGGCAAGCATAATGAAGAAATGGTACTGCCTAGTGATTACTGATGATTTTTCAAGGTTCACATGGACATTCTTTCTATTTTAGAAGAGTGACACTGCTGATGTACTCATTGGGTTCATCAATCGGATTGAATTATCAAAAAGCATGAAGGTAGTAACTATGAAATCAGATAATGGTGGTGAATTCAGAAATCAGAAACTGAACTCTTTCTGCATAAACAAAGGTATCAAGAGGGAATTCAGCATTGCAAGAACACCTCAACAGAATGGAGTTGCAGAAAGAAGGAATAGGACACTCATTGAAGCTGCAAGAACTATGCTGTCTGATTCCAAACTTCCAGTTATCTTTTGGGATGAAGCTGTATCCACTGCTTGTTATGTACAAAAACAGGGCCTTGGTGGTTAAGGCACACAACAAGACCCCCTATCAGCTGTTAATACACGGCTTTTACCCCTCATATCAAAATTCGTAGTCCCAAGTCTTTTCGAACTGATTACCGGGTAAGAGTGCGACTCAATTGTCTTTTGGTGGAGGATAGAATGGTTTGGTTGATTATCTATTTTAAACTAATAGCAAGTAATGTAAATGTAAATGTCGTTGTAAAGTAGAAGTTTAAAGATTAAACTAAAATGACGAGTTAAAAGTAAATGCTAGAAAACTTAAAGACAAGATTAGAAAAATACTAGAATGCTTAATAGAACTAACACTTGAAAACTTAGCAAAAGAAAGAAATTAAAAACTTGGAGAACAAACAATTACAGCCAAATCGGAATATCAAAAATGCATTAATCGGAATGTGTAGTCGGAAAACACTGATCGGAATATGCAAAATGTTCTCGTCGGAAAGTCTGAAAAGGAATCAGATCGGAATAACGAAGAACCCTCTGGTCGGAATATGTGCAATCGGAATATGGGATAAAGTAGTTGATCGGAATGTGGGATAAAGTAATACAATCGGAATATCTAACTTGAGTCAAATCGGAATCATATGCAAAACCCCCAATCGGAATAATCAACAAGGCCACAGTCGAAATATGAAACCCTATTCCGATCCAAGGTGATCGGAATGCAGAGGTTGCCAAATCGGAATATACTAAACCCTTTTCCGATTTGGTGATCGAAAATAGGGTGTTGGTCGGAAAGCTGCGATCGGAAAGGGGTTTAGACCCTTTCCGATTTATGTGGGATTCGAGATTAAGCTAGTAATAAGCTATAATAATAAGCTCACACCAAAACTAGAACGAATCAATAACGAAAAGGACAAAATAAGCACTAATAACAACTTATCCTAACTTAAAATAATCAATCTTTTGAATCAAGCTATAAAAAGATGAACTTTTTAAGAAAACTTTTAAAAAGTAAATAAGCTAAACATATAAATAAGCCAATAAGCACAAGAATCTTAAAGCTTAATCGTATGAAAGCTTATTTAGGAACAAAAAGATTAACTTTTTAAGCACAAAAACATTAAGATCAACACGGATTTAATGTAATTCGCACCAAAATCAATCTAAAAATTAAAGAAAGGTAGAAAGAGATGAAAGATTAAAAGCTTAACTAGAACTTGATTAATGAAATTAACAATACAAAAGGTTTAATCTTGAAAGATTAAAAGAAAGAAAAGATGAAAACTTAGTGAGAGAAAGTTTAGAACTTTCTCTCTCTAAAACTAGAAAGAAAAGTGAAAAATGAAAACTAAAACTAAAAACTAACTCCCCTCCTAATGTGTATTAGGAGGGTATTTATAGGGAAAAATGGGAAGGAGTGCATGTGTTGCCTTTTCTTTCTTTCTTTCTTCACATGTTCTCGGCTCGATTTAATTCTTTGTCTTTTCTTGACGTTGTCTCGGGATTTGAACTTGTCTTGATAATTTTCTTATTTAATTTAGACTTGAGTTCTTCGACTTCATTAAACTTCCGTCTTTAGAATTTTTCTTCGATGAATCTTCAGAATAGGCCTTGGACTTCCGTTCTTTTTGCGCTCTTGATCTTTTGACTTCGTCTTTTCCCGTTTTCTTCGATAAAAGCCCGTGAAAGCCCGTGTTTTCTTCCTTTTTAATCTTTTGGTCCTAAAACACAATAAAAACACAAACCACGCATAATTCCGACTTTTACGACATAAAATACACGTTTTGGTCTTGTTATTATTGGAAATAAGTGGTAAAAGGATAAGTGTTTTCACACTTATTAAATCCCCTACACTTGACCATTGCAATGCCCTCATGCAATGCATTACTTCTAAAGCACGGTTTACATCTCCCATCACAAATAATCCACCTTGGCCTTTATTAAATACTAAACATCTAAGAAAAATAAAATGATAGAAACAAGTAAAGAAATTAAAAACTTACATTGGGTTTTGGCTGCCATGAACGTTTATCATCCTCAAGTTTCACGTTCCCATACCAAGCTTAAAAACGAGATCATTGTTATTATAAGTTAGTAAAATAACACGAACTCATGTGGGCCAATTATTCACTTAGACTCCCTTATTCCTAGGTGTATCTCTTATATTTTATTTTTGTCTTGAATGATCACGAGGATGCATTGTTTGACTTATTTCGATAGTTAGTTAGGCCGAAAATAAAGTGAACGATTTAATCAATAGTTAGCCAAAGGACAAAATCTTTTAAAACTGTTTCTCGGGACCTCATAAAGTTCATATCTTGGCATAACTCGCTTCACGATTTGAGACCTTTCTCGGACCGATATTTGGCAGCGACTTCATACTTCAAATCTTGAGAGACGTTCATGAAATAATGGTCTTCTCTTCATAATAGGAATTTCTTCACTTGAAGTTTTTAGAGATTCTTCATATTTGGACCACGACTTCTTCATTTTTCTCCAATCTTTATTTTGGACTTTGAAATACAACGATCCGCCTCCTTTTAGGACTTGGATCTATTTATCCTCATACCTTGTTAGGGCCTTTTTGGATAGACTTCTCCATGATCTTTAGGGGAGTATTTGCTTTTCGTCGTGTGTCTCGATCCTTCATATTGATTTTCGATAAATGATTCTTCACATCACTTTTGGATCTTTAGCAACAAAATGTAGCCCTCATGCCTTGTTAGGGCCTTTTCGGACTCGCCAATCTTCGCATCCCGCTTCAATAAGTTATGCCTTGGCTATGAACTCTAATCCGTACCGAGCAACTTTTAAACGATCTTGGTCTAGAAGCTAAGTAACCTTTTAAATTGTACAACCTTATTTATTGCAGATAAATTTATTAACAAGCGAAAGGGAGAATAGGCTTATAATTAACTCACATAAATTTACGAAAGAATACCAAACTTATAATTGACTCTATCATCTCTCGTTCTCCATAGTTTAAAATCACAAGGAATGAGACTCGTGGATGCTTAGCCTATTAAATCAAAGTTTTGGGTTTTCGAGTCATCTATAGGATCTTGCAAATTCTTAGACTTTTTCAAGTTTAGAAATCGCATTTTAAAATTCCCTTGATAAACGACTCTCTAGGATCAATTATAGGAACTTGCGAAAAGTTCTTGTTCTTAACCCGTGAGAGTTAAGACTTTCACGTTTTATAGCTCCCTATATAAAAGCCTAGCAAAACTTGACTTAAACACGTTAAGGATACTAGCTAGAGTAAACTTAGATAAGTAAACTCGGGTTGAGTCAAAATGTTCACGACTAAGAAAAATTTAAAACCACTTTATTGAAAATTTATTCTAGCAACGGAAAGAAACTAAACATAATAAAGGAAAATACAACTATACAACTAGGCCAAAATAGATTGAGAATTTTGAAAAATGTCGAAAAATCAAATTTTCCGGTTAAAATGAGGTCAATTGCAAGGAAAGACCACTTACTTCGATAGAAGTCCCCCCTACACTTGATATAAACATTGTCCTCGATGTTTAAGTATGTGGGAGTAAACTTCCCTACACTTAGGACATTGTGCACTTTGTTTAAATCTTGTTATGGAAAGGACAACTATAGTGAATTCAATGTGAACATATAGGATATGAAATATTGAATCACAAGAGTTTAGGATAGAACCGGGAAGATGGGAACACGGTATCACGGTTCGTCAAAAGTCATCAAGGTGCTCATTGAAGCTTGAATCCCTGCACAAGATAAGAAACAAGACAACAAACACACACGGGGCTCCCCCTACACTTATTATGAAAGCAGTAAGGGATAGAACACGGGTTGCCTCCCGAGAAGCGCTTGTTTTTGTTCACCGAGTCACGAGCCTGACTCGACCCAATTTTAGTTCATGGGAAACATGGTGAGGGATGGAATCATCTCATGAGAGATGTCCTCACCAAAGTATAGCTTTAAACGCTGGCCATTCACCTTGAAATTGGGCCCATTTGGCTGAGAAAGCTCAATGGTCCCATATGGAAAGACTTTGGCGACGGTGAATGGACCAGACCAGCGGCTCTTCAACTTGCCTGAGAAGATCTTCAACCGAGAGTTAAAGAGTAAAACTTGATCACCAACATGGAACTCTCGGTTCTTAATTCTAGCATCGTGGATGATCTTGGTCTTCTCCTTGTAGATCAGCGAGTTCTCATAAGCTTCATTCCTCAGTTCATTTAGCTCGTTGAGTTGAATCTTGCGATGATCACCGGCTTTGTTGATGTCGAAGTTAGCCCACTTGAAGGCCCAGTACGCCATATGTTCCAGCTCGATGGGGAGGTGGCATGCTTTCCCGTACACAAGACGATAAGGCGTACAGCCGATCGGGGTATTATAAGCAGTACGGAAAGCCCACAAAGCATCATCTAACTTATCGGCCCACGCGGCACGATGCTCTCCCACAGTACGCTCCAAAATTTGCTTCAATCCACGGCTGGAAATCTCGACTTGACCATTGGTTTGAGGATGATAAGCGGTGGAAAGACGATGATTAACACCATACTTAGCCATGACTCTTGCAAATTGATCATTGCAAAAATGAGTCCCGCGGTCACTGATAATAGCACGAGGAACGCCGAATCGAGCAAACAGCTGCTTTAAAAAGTTCACAACCACCCTCGCATCGTCTGTAGGGAGAGCCTTAGCTTCAACCCATTTAGAAACGTAGTCAACGGCTACGAGGATGTACTTTTTCCATTTGGATGATGGAAATGGCCCCATAAAGTCGATGCCCCATACGTCAAAGATTTCACATTCTTGTATGAAATTTTGAGGCATCTCATCTTTATGTGTGATCTTGCCTTGGCGTTGGCAAGCATCACAATGCTTAACCATTTTGTGAGCGTCACGATAAATGGTGGGCCAATAGAATCCAGAGTCAAACACTTTCTTAGCGGTGTAGTTGGGACCAAAGTGACCGCCAGTGGGTCCTTTATGGCAAGCAGCAAGGATTTGCAAAGCTGTCGGTCCATCAACACATCGACGAATGATCAGATCAGCACATTGTTTGAATAGAAAAGGGTCATCCCAAAAGTAAGTCTTAACATCATTCAAGAACTTCTACTTTTGTTGGGATGTTAACTCTTTGATGAGAACACCACCCGCTAAGTAGTTTGCAATGTCGGCAAACCACGGGGTGTCATCAAGATTGAGATTTATAGACATTAAGGTCTCAAGGGGGAAAGAGTCATTGATCTCTTTGTTCGGATGATCCCCTTGATATGGATCCTCAAGTCTGCTCAGATGATCCGCGGCTAGGTTTTCGGCACCCTTCTTGTCACGAATTTCAATGTTGAATTCTTGAAGGAGTAAAACCCAGCGAAGAAGTCTTGGCTTAGAGTCGTGCTTAGTCATCAAGTACTTCAACGCGGAATGGTCCGTGTATACGATGGTGGTGGATAAAACAAGATAGGGGCGAAATTTTTCAAAAGCATAGACAACAGCTAAAAGCTCTTTTTCAGTTGTCGTATAATGCAATTGAGCCCCCGTCATTGTCTTGCTAGCATAATGGATTGGTTGGAAGTGTTTATTCACTCTTTGGCCCAAAACCGCACCAATAGCAAAGTCGCTAGCATCGCACATCAACTGAAAGGGTAGCTCCCAATTAGGGGTAACCAAGACCGGTGCCTTAGTTAGCTTATCCTTAAGAAGATTGAAGGATTCGATACACTCTTTAGAAAAGATAAAAGGAGTATCTTTTTCCAAGAGGTGGGACATCGGGCGAGCGATTTTAGAGAAATCCTGAATGAATCGACGATAGAAGCCCGCATGACCCAGAAAACTTCTCACACCCTTCACGGTTGAAGGTGGAGGTAATTTGGCTATGACATCTACTTTAGCACGGTCGACTTCAAGACCGACTTTAGAGATTTTGTGTCCTAGCAAAATGCCTTCTTTTACCATAAAATGGCATTTTTCCCAATTCAGAACAAGGCGAGTGTCTTCGCAACGCTTAAGCATACGTTCCAAATTGGCAAGGCAAGAAGAGAAGGAATCCCCGAAGACTGAGAAATCATCCATGAAGACTTCCATGGTTTGCTCAACCATGTCATGGAAGATAGCCAACATGCACCTTTGGAAAGTCCCGGGGGCATTGCATAAGCCAAAAGGCATTCTTTTGTAGGCAAATGTGCCATAGTGACAAGTGAATCTTGTCTTCTCTTGATCTTGGGGATCGATGGGTATTTGGAAATAACCCGAGAAACCATCAAGAAAGCAGTAATATTCATTACCCGCTAAACATTCAAGCATTTGGTCCATAAAAGGAAGAGGGAAATGATCCTTTCTCGTGGCATCATTGAGTTTGCGGTAGTCTATACAAACTCTCCACCCAGTAACGAGACGTGTAGGAATCAACTCGTTGTTTGCATTGGGCACAACGGTGATGCCGCCTTTCTTAGGCACACAATGGACTGGACTAACCCATGGTGAATCCGAAATAGGATAAATCATACCCGCATCAAGAAGTTTGATAATCTCTTCTTTGATGACTTCATGGATTTTAGGATTCACCCTTCGTTGGCTTTGAATTATGGGCTTAAAGTCGTCCTCCATGATAATTTTATGTGTGCAGAAGTGAGGATAAATTCCGTGAATATCGGAGATTTTCCAAGCGATAGCTCTTTTATGCTTCTTCAACACGGCGATAAGTCGAGATTTTTCTTCTTCTTTCAGGTCCTTTGTGATGATGACTGGTAACTTCTTGTTGTCTTGAAGGAAAACATACTCTAGATAGGAGGTAGGTCCTTAAGCTCAAGAGTAGGAGGATCCTCAATAGATGGTGTAACTAACGATGGATCATCATTAGTCACCTCTTTAGGAGAAGGAGGAGAAAACGGGTCTTCATTGAGAAGTCTCTCAATAGTACGAATGTCTTCATCCCAATCGGTGGACGAATCATAATACTTAATATCGAGAGGACCCAAGCTAGCTTCGAAATCATCCAAGTCACTTTCTCCAAAAGGAGTCAATGCCGGAGCAATTGAGGCAACGGTCTCAACATTGGGTAGAGAAGAAAGAGTACTTTTACAAGCATCATGAAAATGTTCTTCACAAGCCTCATCGAGAACATCAATAGCATTAACACTCTCATATGAATAAGGTTGCTTAGAAATCTTACCCATGTTGAAGACAATTTTATCGTCACCAACTCTCATGATTATTTCGCATGCGGCTACATCAATGAGAGTGCGACCGGTCCTCAAGAAGGGACGTCCAACGATTAATGGAACACGGGGATCCATCTCGTAGTCAACGACAACAAAATCCGCCGGGAAGGTGAATTTGTCAACGCCAACGAAGACGTCTTCGGCTATCCCCACTGGATAAGCAACCGTACGGTTGGCTAATTCCAAAGTCATTTTTGTGGGGACTAGCTCGGGGAGAGATAATTGCTTCCAAACACTTAAAGGCATTAAGTTTATACTATCACCTAGATCGGCTAGGGCCATGCAATTCTCTATTCCCGGAAAGTTGCAAGGAATCAAGAAGCGACCCGGATCACCAAGTTTGGTGGGCAATTTCCTTAAGAGAACGGCGGAGCAATTCTCATTAAGTTGGGTCTGAGCAATGTCAAGAAGCTTATCCTTGTCACTCAGAAGATCTTTAAACATCTTCGCGTATTTAGGCATGTGAGCGAGAGCCTCGGCAAAGGAGACATTAAAATTCAATTGTTTAAACATTTTGAGAAAGTTTGAAACTTGAATATCATCCTTGCTCTTTTGCTTCTCTTTCCTCAACCTTGAAGGATAAGGTATATTGGATGAAGAAGAAGGTTTTAGGGGAGTAGGATCACTCACAACCACGGGTGGTGGGGAAATGGGGTTAGAAGGCAAAGGTGGTGGGGAAAGTTGCTCTTTTTCCTTGTTCACAATCACGGGTGGAGGTGTAGGAAGCTCGGGTTCCGTATAACCTTTTCCACTACGAGTGGTGATTGCTTTTATCTCCCCTCTTGGATTCGCAACGGTGTTACTCGGAAGAGTACCCGAAGAAGAGGGTTGATTACCTTGGAAGAGCGAACCGATCATATCACGAATGTTAAGCACTTGAGTGCTGAAAGAGTCTCTCATGTCTGCACGAATCTCATTGCTTTGTTTTGCCATGTCATTCCTTAGCTCGACTCGAATATCGTTCCCTTGTTTCGCCATTTCGCCCTTCAAGTTGACGAATTGACTCTGAAGATTCGTCACCATCTCTCGATTAGTCTTCATGAACGTCTCGACGTCTTGATTCAATGCCATCGGTTGATTGAGAGGTGGAGCTTGGTAAGCTTGAGAATTTCCTTGAGTTGGGTATGGGTTTCTTTGGGATTGATATTGATTGGTGGCACGAGGTTGGGATTGGTTGTTTCGGTTATATCTTTGTTGTTGGTTTTGGTTTGGAGGAGGGAAACCGGGTGGAGCAAGATAGTTGTTTGAACGATAACTTAGCAAGCTACGGTCTCCTTGAGGACGAGCTTGATAGCCTCCCGTGGGATAAGTACCGTATGCCGCGTTAACGTTTTCAGAAAAATTGCCTTGAGTAGAAGGACAATCACTGTAGGAATGAGGACCACCACATGTGTCACAAGAAATAGCAACGGCTTTAGCTTGTTGAAAGTGGTTTGTGGCCATAGTCATGAAATTCTTGTTCATCTCTGCGATTTGTTGGGTAAGTTCGTTTATCTCGGGATTGGAAGTAGTAGAAGAAACATTGATTCTCGAATTAGATCTTGAGGATGCGGATGAATCCCAATTCTTGTGGTGAGTAGTCATGTTTTCAATCAACTCTCTACACTCCTCCGGTCTCCTTTTCATAAAAGTACCACCGGCGGCGGCATTGATCGTGTCACGATCATGAAAAGTGAGACCATTGTAGAAAGTATCAATGAGAGTGACGGGGAGCATGTTGTGATTTGGACAGCGGTCGATCAAATCATTGTATCGTTCCCAAGCATCGAAGAGCGATTCATCATTGTCTTGCATGAATCCACTAATTTGGTTACGAAGGCTTGTGACCATGGATGGTGGGAAGTAGCGCGACAAAAAGCGTTGAGTCATGTCATTCCAAGTATGAATAGAATTCTTTGGGAGACGGTCAAACCATTTTTCGTCATGGTGAGAAAGTGAGTGGGGAAATAGTTGAAGGCGAAGGTCATCCATAGAAACACCGGGGGACTTCATGCTTTGGGTGATGGTAATGAATTTGTCAAGGTGTTTGTTGGCATCATCATCCGGAATACCGCGAAATGGGTTAGTTTGCACTTGTTGGATCATGTGATGCTTCAACGAAAACTCCTGAGCCGTGACGTGCATCGGCGCAATCGGGCCTCCGCTTCCGTTCATGGTGGGTTGACACAATTCCTCCATTGTTCATAAATCAGGTAGGGGGACATTGTTGTTGTTGTTGTTATTCAAATTGGGTAGAGGTGGGTTGTTATTGTTGTTATTAACACCAGCCATATCTAAATCTTCACAAGTCTCGGGCTCAGAATAGTTTGAAGATCTAGTACGCATACACCTGCAGAAGAAAAATACACAGAGAGAATATCTATATAATCTTTTTGGTGCAAAACCTTTTGGAAAAGAATTGCTTTTTCTGATTTTTTTAATGTTTTTGTATTTTTGAAGAATTTTATATTTTTATTTAGGGTTTTTGAAAATTTTTGAAGCAAGGAAAATAACGTTCAAAGAACGGATCCCAAAATTTAATGCGTCTCTCACTAGAAACCGTTAATCTTAACAAAAAGAGCCGGCAGCATCGCCATTTAATACACGGCTTTTACCCCTCATATCAAAATTCGTAGTCCCAAGTCTTTTCGAATTGATTACCGGGTAAGAGTGCGACTCAATTGTCTTTTGGTGGAGGATAGAATGGTTTGGTTGATTATCTATTTTAAACTAATAGCAAGTAATGTAAATGTAAATGTCGTTGTAAAGTAGAAGTTTAAAGATTAAACTAAAATGACGAGTTAAAAGTAAATGCTAGAAAACTTAAAGACAAGATTAGAAAAATACTAGAATGCTTAATAGAACTAACACTTGAAAACTTAGCAAAAGCAATAAATTAAACACTTGGAGAACAAACAATTACAGCCAAATCGGAATATCAAAAATGCATTAATCGGAATGTGTAGTCGGAAAACACTGATCGGAATATGCAAAATGTTCTCGTCGGAAAGTCTGAAAAGGAATCAGATCGGAATAACGAAGAACCCTCTGGTCGGAATATGTGCAATCGGAATATGGGATAAAGTAGTTGATCGGAATGTGGGATAAAGTAATACAATCGGAATATCTAACTTGAGTCAAATCGGAATCATATGCAAAACCCCCAATCGGAATAATCAACAAGGCCACAGTCGGAATATGAAACCCTATTCCGATCCAAGGTGATCGGAATGCAGAGGTTGCCAAATCGGAATATACTAAACCCTTTTCCGATTTGGTGATCGGAAAGAGGGTGTTGGTCGGAAAGCTGCGATCGGAAAGGGGTTTAGACCCTTTCCGATTTATGTGGGATTCGAGATTAAGCTAGTAATAAGCTATAATAATAAGCTCACACCAAAACTAGAACGAATCAATAACGAAAAGGACAAAATAAGCACTAATAACAACTTATCCTAACTTAAAATAATCAATCTTTTGAATCAAGCTATAAAAAGATGAACTTTTTAAGAAAACTTTTAAAAAGTAAATAAGCTAAACATATAAATAAGCCAATAAGCACAAGAATCTTAAAGCTTAATCGTATGAAAGCTTATTTAGGAACAAAAAGATTAACTTTTTAAGCACAAAAACATTAAGATCAACACGGATTTAATGTAATTCGTACCAAAATCAATATAAAAATAAAAGAAAGGTAGAAAGAGATGAAAGATTAAATGCATAACTAGAACTTGATTAATGAAATTAACAATACAAAAGGTTTAATCTTGAAAGATTAAAAGAAAGAAAAGATGAAAACTTAGTGAGAGAAAGTTTAGAACTTTCTCTCTCTAAAACTAGAAAGAAAAGTGAAAAATGAAAACTAAAACTAAAAACTAACTCCCCTCCTAATGTTTATTAGGAGGGTATTTATAGGGAAAAATGGGAAGGAGTGCATGTGTTGCCTCTTCTTTCTTTCTTTCTTCACGTCTTCTCGACTCAATTTAATTCTTTGTCTTTTCTCGACGTTGTCTCGGGATTTGAACTTGTCTTGATAATTTTCTTCTTTAATTTAGACTTGAGTTCTTCGACTTCATTAAACTTCCGTCTTTAGACTTTTTCTTCGATGAATCTTCAGAATAGGCCTTGGACTTCCGTTCTTTTTGTGCTCTTGATCTTTTGACTTCGTCTTTTCCCGTTTTCTTCGATAAAAGCCCGTGAAAGCCCATGTTTTCTTCCTTTTTAATCTTTTGGTCCTAAAACACAATAAAAACACAAACCACGCATAATTCCGATTTTTACGACTTAAAATACACGTTTTGGTCTTGTTATTATTGGAAATAAGTGGTAAAAGGATAAGTGTTTTCACACTTATTAGCTGTTCAATGGAAGACCTCCTTTAATTGACTTCTTCAGACCTTTTGGATGTCATGTGATCATCTTGAACACTATTGACAACCTGGGCAAGTTTAGTGAAAAGGGAGATGATGGATATTTTGTGGGTTATTCATCAAACAGCAAGGGATATAGGGTCTTCAACAAGAAGACGAGCAAAATCACAGAAAATCTTCATGTGAACTTTTTTGAAGACAAACCTGAAGATGTTCAAACAGGTCCTGATTGGTTCTTTGATATAGAAGTACTTTCAAAATCTATGAATTATGTACCTGTTGCAGTGCAGAATACTAACATTTCAGGTACACAAGAACCATCTGGTGCAGAGAAGTCACCCCTGAGGTACATGAATGTACCCTCACTATTTCCTATTGAAGCTACTGATGAAGAAGATAATCCTTCTCTAGGAAAAGAACAGCCAATCTCATCCCCTGCTATGACACCTCCTGAAAGCAGCGGAATGGCTGAAGGCAGTGGAATCCAGGATTCCCCTGCTAGACCAATTGCTTCCCCTTCCACAAAGGATCCAGTTACTAATGATACTAATGATGAGGAAAGAGAATCCCCACTCATTTTATCATCTACACCCATATCTGATGGTCCTATTATATCCAGCAGTGGAAGCAGAATAATCAGGAGTGGAGGCCCAAGTTACTCAGAGCTACATTCAGCTCACCAGCACCCATCTCTAGGTCATGCTGTATCTTTTGGAAGTTCCTTTGAGGACTTCTTTCCTAATCAAAATAGCCCCATCAATTCTGATTTGGAAGAAGATGAAACAGAAGTAATCATGCAGCCTACCTACAGAATCAATAAGGATCATCCTATCTCTCAAATCATTGGTAATCCTGAAGCCCCTAGACATACAAGGTATACAGCAAAGGAGCACAGCTTCATTGCTAACATCACCATGAAGTTCAATCATGACAACATGCAGTGTTGTTTGTTTACTACATTCTTGTCACAAGAAGAGCCAAAGAAGATTTTCCAGGCTTTAAATGACCCAAGCTGGGTTGAAGCCATGCAAGAGGAGCTCTTACAGTTTGACATACAAGAGGTTTGGATTCTGGTAGATTGTCCCAAATGGGCAAGGCCTATTGGGACAAAGTGGGTACTCAGGAACAAAAAGGATGAAAGGGGGATAGCTGTTAGGAACAAAGCAAGACTAGTGGCACAAGGGTATACACAGGAAGAAGGAATTGACTATGAGGAGGTATTTGCTCTAGTTGCCAGGATTGAAGCCATTAGATTATTCCTTGCTTATGCTTCATTTATGGATTTCACTATTTTCCAAATGGATGTGAAAAGTGCCTTTCTATATGGAACCATTGATGAAGAAGTCTATGTTATGCAACCTCCAGGGTTTGAAGACCCAAAACATCCAGACAAAGTATACAAGGTGAAAAAGGCTATGTATGGACTTCACCAAGCTCCTAGGGCCTGGTATGGTACTCTCTCTAAATATCTCTTAGATAATGGATTCAGTAGGGGGAAGATTGATCAGACCCTGTTTACCAAGAAACAAAAGGGTGACCTTCTGCTAGTACAAGTCTATGTTGATGACATCATCTTTAGATCCACTAACTCTATGCTTAGCAAACAGTTTGCCAAACTGATGCAGGATAAATTTCAAATGAGTGCCATGGGAGAGCTAAACTTCTTTTTGGGGTTACAAGTTCAGCAGCGGAAAGATGGGATATTTATCTCAAAAGACAAATATGTGGCTGAGATTGTAAAGAAGTTTGGCATGTCTGATGGAAAGAAGGTGTCCACACCAATGGACAAGGATCATCCATGGGGTAGAGATGGTCCTGGAAAGCTTATTGATGTCAGGAACTACAGGTCTATGATTGGGTCTCTCATGTATCTTACAGCTTCAAGAGCTGACATCATGTTTGCAGTTTGTTTATGTGCAAGATACCAGGTGGCACCAACAGAGTGTCACTTATTTGCTGTAAAAAGAATTTTTAGGTATCTAAAGTGCCATCCAACCTTAGGACTTTGGTATCCCAAGGAGTCACCATTTGAGTTGATATCTTACTCAGATAGTGACTATGCTGGTGACAACAATGATAGGAAGTCTACAACAGGGGGATGCCAATTTTTGGGAAGCAGACTTATATCTTGGCAATGTAAGAAGCAGACTATTATGGCTACATCCACAACTGAATCTGAGTATGTAGAAGCTGCTGCATGCTATGGTCAAGTACTTTGGGTGCAAAATCAACTGCTTGATTATGGGTATAACTTTCTTAAAACCAAGATATTCATTGACAACAACAGCACAATTTGCATTATTAAGAACCCTGTTTTTCATAGCAAAACTAAACATATTGAAATTAGACATCACTTTATCAGAGATTGTTTTGAAAAAGGACTGATTGTCCATGAGAAAATTGATACAGAACTTAATGTTTCTGATCTTTTAACAAAAGCTTTTGAAGTAGGGAGGTTTCAGTACCTGGTTGCAGGTATTGGAATGGTTACTCCCTAAAAATTGATGTCTATTATGTCATGTATATTCAGGGTTGCTTTACTGCTGTTGTTGTATAGCTGTTAGTCCATTTTTCCATCACTTTTTATTCCACTGCTTTTGAACACAGATTCCCCTGCTGGGGGTTCATTCCCCTGCTAAGAGAAATTTTCTCTTTAAACTGGGTTTGTTCTTTTTACAAAGTGGTTATATGTGGTTTTAGACTAACAATGCAGAGTTTCATGTGGTGCATACTATTCTCATTGGTGAATCAGGTATATGCTCTATGTTTAAGGGGAGGTTAGGTCACACCTTTAGGACTCAGGGTATCCTTAGGATGCTCATATATGATCTTAGATCATATCCATTGGTGAGTAAGGGTTCAGGGTCATGAGGACTTGCTACAAAGCTTTTCAGAACTCTGAAACCTTGAGGCACTGTAATGGGTGCTTACACTTCTCTATCAAAACAGCTTGCTGTTCAAATACAGATGTGTGATACACATTGCCAAGACTAACTGACCATAGGTAAGGGAAAAGGAAGGGATGGTGACTAGGGTATGCATATTTTCTTGGGCTGACCAGGTGTAGGGTGACTTATGTGTTGACTTTTTATGCTGAGACCTTTGCTGAATAGAGGATTCTTGAGTTTCTATGTATCTATCTTGTGTATACAAGTGTGTACATTCGAGCAGAGCTAGTTAGCATTGGCCTCTCCATGACTAGCCTAATACCCCTAGGAAAGTTTCCCCTGCTTTCACCTTTTGCTTCCCCTGCTTTCATAACATTCCCCTGTTTGACCGTTGACCGACAATACCGTTACCCTGTTCATAGCCGTTGGGCCTGCTTGCACAAATTTTGGTTAGGGAATATTTTATTGTTTTTAAAAGATATTTAAGGCGATTTCTTCGTTGATTGGTAATCTTTACTTTATTATTTCAAATAAATTACTTTTTTATCAAGATTTATCTTTGATATTTTTGCAATTTGAATATTTGGTCCAATCACAGCTCTCCAATTTGCCTATAAAAACTTAATTCCCTTCCCTAGCAGGTCCATCTCTCCCTCTCGACTAAATCCCACCTACCTCTCACCTTTATAAACCTTCAAAATATTTTCAAACTTATCACATCTCTCAAAATTGTTGCTAATCATAATCAAATCACTTTATTACATGATGAACCAGTAGAGTTTGCTGATGCTGTGGCCTTTCTAAAGTCCTCGTACTTTAGGGTGGCCCTTCTCATCAATCCTAGAATTTATACCTCACACATTCAGCAGTTCTGGTCTAAATCCATGACCAAAACAGTGAATGGAGAGGTTACATTTCAAAGCACTGTAGATGGTCATCCCAAGGTGATTACACTTGCCTCCATCAGGGACAATCTTCTTATGGATGATGAGGATGGGATAACCAACCTATCTGAGGCTGAAATCTTTGCGGGTCTTGTTAAATTAGGGTACACTCTTTCTAAAAACCAAAAATGTAAGTTTGCTAAAGGTCAGTTTGCCCATCATTGGAAGTATTTGATTCATACAGTTTTGTAATGTTTGTCATCAAAAACCACTGCTTTCAATAAATTTGGTAGTGAGATGGCTTCTGCCCTGATCTGCTTTGAAACAGGGAGGAAGTATTGTTTCTCTCAAATGATTTTTAAAGGAATGGTTAAAAATGTTTCAAGCAACTCAAAGTTTTGTATGTACCCAAGGTTTATAGAACTTTTGCTGAATATGAGTGATCATGGTCCAATTAAACACAAAAACTATTTTTCAGCAACCAAACATACCACCAAACTATTCACCACACTTCTTGCACCATCACCACAGTTTTCTGGCAGGTCCATTCCACTCACTTCAATTATGATGAAACAAATCAGACAGGAAGAAGCCAAGAATCAAACAGCTAAACACCAACCTTCTGATTCCCCTGCCAAGAACCTACACCCTGCCAGTCCTCTACCCCCTGCTGATCCACAACATGAAAGGCGATCTAAATCCAGGTTTGCCAGGTCTCCCTTGCCTGGTGAATCTTTACAAGCAGCAGAGAGGAGAGTCTCCAAGGGTTTGGAGCAAACTGAGGGTTTGGCTGCCACTACTGTCTCATTCTCAAGGGGTGAGCAGGACAGTGACACCATCAGTAAGTCCTCTCCCTCACTCCATGATATCCAAAAAGGGGAGAAATCCCCTTCTAGGATTGAGAGCAGCATGAAACCTTTGACTAATTTGGAATTGACGAAAATGTGCATGAGTCTGAAAAGGCAGAATGCACAACTGGTACAAAATGTCAAAAAGCAAAATCTGGTTATCAATAACTTGGAAACCAGACTTGCTACTCTTGAGGGGAGGAGAAAGCCCAGACTTATCATATCCACAGATGAGGATGCTTTCAAAGGGGAGGAAGTTCCAAATACAAAAGAGTCTACTCAGTACTATTCATATCTTGGTGGTGTACATGGAAAGATAGCAAGTGCTGAGAAAGGGATTGGGAAAGGAAGTGCTGATAAGGGAAGTGATAAGGGGAGTGCAACCAAAGAGATTGCTCAAACATTGCTCACCATGGGCAATCAAGAAGAAGCCCCTGCTTCAAAAGTTTCCCCTGCTGTTGCTGATCCCACTGCTGTAAGTCGTTCCCCTGCTAAGAATATTACTCAAACTTTTGTTAGAAAGAACAGAAAGCAACCAGTTCAGAAGGGGATTACAATCAAAGAACCTGCATCTAAAGTTAAACCAGCACCAGCAGTGGATCCAAAAGACAAAGGAAAAGGAATCATGGTTGAACAGCCCAAGAGAAAATACAATCATCTGACTCCTGAACAGCAAAGGGCTCAAGAAGCACATGATGCACAAGTAGCTCTTAGGCTACAACAAGAGGAGATGGATATGCAGGATCAAAGAATGCAAAAGATGAGGCCTAAAGATATGCTCAAGCAGGTTGAGATTATGCATAGAGAGCTGGATGACAGGGTACCTCATGCTGGAGAATTTCTTGATCAATGGGAGAAGGAGTTAATAAATGCTCCTTTGTAAGATAGGTATGAGTTGACTTGCCTTGTTTACAAATATCAAACTGAGTATCTGGAAAGAAGTGCAAATCAAATTCAGAGAGAGAAGTATTTAACTTCAGAGAAAGGGCAACTTGAACACTACAAAGTTTTGCTCAAGAGACATAAGAAGTGGAAGGATGGTGACTTCAGAGATATGAGTTTTGAAGCCATAAAAAGAGCTGTCAGACCAGTCTTAAGAGAATATGATGTGGAAGATTGGATGACTATGAATTCTCCTGAGGAAGCTGAGTATCTTAGGAGACAAAGTGAAATGCTACAGAAAGCTAGGGAATCTAAGAAAAGAAAAGCTGAAGGAACAACTTTGGAAACTACACAAGCAGGTGCATCATCTCAAGCAGGTGCATCATCACAAGCAGGGGCATTACATCAAGCAGGTGAAAGTTTTCCAGAAATTGAGAAGTCTATACTTAATGTACAAAGAGCAGCCAAAAGACTCAAGAGAATGGAGAAGGTTGGCACAGTTACTAAGGAGTCTCAACGGCCTTCAAATGATGAAATTGATAAACAGCTAATTCTGCAGGAAAATGATGATATCTCACCTAGTGAACTTGGAAAGAAGTTTGCTATCATAGAGTATGTTGTTTATGAACACAAAGGGAGGACTTGGTGGAAGCTTACAAGAGCTGACAATACAACACAGACATTTCTAAGTCTAGATGTCATGTTTCAGACCTTGGACAGTGAGGACTTAGAAGATCTGTGGAAAATTTTGAAGAAGGCGTTTGCTGCAAAACCTCCTACCATGGATGGTGGGGAGAAGGATTGGGTAATCTGGCAGTGCATGCATAGGATATATGAGCATGAGTTATTTGATCCTATATTTGATGCAGTGAATAAAGGAGATTTGTTGTATTGGAAGCTGTTTACCAATTCTGGGGTCTATGAGGTAGTAATGGAAGGAGTAAGTGTGTACTTGATCAATCATAGGTATTATCCCTTCACTCAGGAGACCTTGAAGAAACTAGCACAGGCTAACTTGATTGTAGATGCTAAAACGCCTGTTGCTTATGATCTGGTAAGAATGATTCATAGTCAGATTTGGCCAGAAAGTTTGTAAGCATCCTCATCAACTAGGATTTATTCAGAAACTTGTCTTTAAGGGAAAGCACAAGTTTAGGGGAGGATTGTTGGGAATAAATCTATGCTTACTTGTTACCCCTGCTAGTTGATTATCCGTACCCCTGCTAGTGTAAGTTCCCCCTGCTAAATAACAAAGGCAGGGGGATTGGTTCCCCTGCTGAAGTCAAAGGCCCTGCTGTCAGAGATAAACTTGGAATAGATTTTTAAGCGTTTATGTTACTATTCCTTAATACTTTCCAAGTTTGTTAGTAGTGATCTTGTACGTGAGTCCTTATGGTTATAAAAGGACTCACTAGGTTAGCATGCAAAGTGTGTCTTTCTCTATTGTCTTTGATTATCATACTTTAAGGTTTTGTAAACCCTAATACCATTTTAGGGTATTCGTATATCATTGATATATTAAAGTTCAATGTTTCAATCATATTGTTCTTGTGCTAAACATTATATTCCGCATCTTGTTTAGTTACTTTGCTTTGCAAAGTTTCTCTAGTGTTAGATTGAATTCTTTCTTTCTATCACAACCCTTAAACAAGCTATTAAGGTTTAAGATCTGACTTTGGGATCAACAAAAACTACATCATAACATAGAATGTAAACTTTTGCAACTTCCGACCCATTTCCATTGAAATTAAAGTTACTGTTCAACCAATTTCTAATAGTCAAACACCATTAGGGGTGTACATCGGCTGGTTTACCCGGATTTTTGGAATTTGAGCAGAATCGTAAGTATCAGTTTTATAAAGCTTCAAGCTGAACTACTTGTATAAGATAGGGAGGGATTAATTGTTGTATTATAACAGTTTGGCTGAATCGGTTTTGGTATAATTTAATGGCCAAGATGAATTAAACACATCCAGATATAATTTCTCAATATAACTTGGGTTTAATGCATTATATGGTTAATGCCTTAACTAACTGATCTACCAATATATACATGTAAAATGTTTCTCATTTATATCTAAAGTTTTCGTCATGTCACTTTTTAACATATGGCTCAATCTCTAAAATTGTTGGTTGAACCAGACATTAACGGTTTCATATAATTAAACTCGCTGGCTGTGCTCAGTTATGTAATCTAGTAAAACCGGCTTACCAACTTCAATTCGGGTGGTTAGAAACAGATTTTAGGGGTTTATGTTAATTGCCTGCTATTAATTTATGGTAGTCGTGATCATGTCATTCTCCATAACTGCAAATAAACACTCTAGCATAAAGTAAACACTTAGTGTGACTAGCATAGATTACAAAATTTGAGCTAATATGACTAATCAAAATATCAAATACATGATAATGCGATTAATACGATGCAATAATATGCATGAGCCAAATAAATCGAATTAAGGTTGTATCAAGTTTATCATACAAATTTATCTAATAGATATGAACTTAAAATAAGAAAACAACTAAAATTAATCATCATAACAATGATACAAATTAAAATGAAGACTTAAATTAACGAAACCCATAAAATGAGTCATCGTAAAAAAAACCTTAATATGAATCTTCCTGATAAAATACCCTTATATGAACTGATATAAAAAAATAGTACAAATAAATTTTTTACCTTAATCGAAGGAAGAATGTTGTTTGATGTTGCTGGCATAAATAATTTTTCAATATAATAAGATGGAATAATGGATATTAACAACTTGAATTAACAGTTATGTGAATTTTGAATGATTATCTGTAATATAGATTAGAAGATACAGAAAAACACGGATAGAGAAACTGCCAATGCATATATGACGTTAATTTATGACGTTAGAATGAGGAGTTTTGAAATTCAAAAAGATTTTCATTTATTAAGTATATAGATATTTAATTTCATTTATTTATTTTTAATTTTTAATTTAACTAAAATAATACTGTAATTGATTAAATTTAAACCTTGTTGGAGCAGGTTAGTCTTTCTCACTCCAATGATCGTTGGATTTGTGATCTTTCTAAAGATGGCAATTTTCGGGTAAAAGATGTTCGGTGTTATCTGGACGACTTCTTTCTTCCTCACAATAATTGCACTACTTGGATTAAAGGCGTTCCTGCAAAGGTTAATATTTTTACTTGGCGTGCTCGTTTTAACTGCTTACCGACGAGGAGTAATCTTTCCACCAGAGGTATTTCGATACCATCTCTTTTATGTCCAGTTTGTGATGTTGATGTAGAAGATGTTTCCCATTTGTTATTTCGATGTGATTTGGCCCATAATGTGCTTAAGAAAGTTTGTCGTTGGTGGAATCTTAATTATCTCGATTGGGGATCGTTTCTAGACTGGAAGGCTGATTTTTCTACTATCCATCTTCCGTCCAAATTAAAGATTGTTCTGGAGGGAGTCTTCATGGTAGCTTGGTGGGCAATCTGGAGATATCGAAATCTTTTAATTTTTGGAGAAACAGTTCCAAGTCGCTACACGCTTTTTGATGACATTGTTCTTTGTTCTTATAATTGGTGTAAATGGCGATGTAATTTTTCTTTTTCGTGGTTAGATTGGTTAAAAAACCCTTATTTAATTTCTTTGTAAGCTTTTGTCTAGCATCTTGCTAGTTTAATAAAAGTCGCCGTTCAAAAAAAATTTGATTAAATTTAAAAATAAAACGTTTTATCCAAATATAGATTCCACTAAGTGGTTTCTTTGGGGAAGGTTTCTGGAGGTATTGGGTTCAAGATCTGCCAATTGTCTTTCAGGCGAAGCGGATAGGCAGTCTAACATAACTAGGCGAAGGTTCGAATAAGATATTCTTCCGCTGACTCACTAACCACTAACATTTGTCGTTCTATAGAAAAAAAAATTCTATAAAAGTTAAATATCAATATATTATTATACTAATTAATGTTTTTTTTTCAGAAGACAACATTTATAATAACCACTAAAAATTATAAAGATACAATATAAAAGATGTCTCACTTCAATTAAGAAAAAAAGATACACAACACCAATAAGAACATTATTTATATTTACGGAAGTAATGCATTAAATTGTTCAAAAGGAATAAAAACTATTTCATATGAAAAAACGAGTCTTTGTGCTTAGTAAACAAATCCAATGATTCTTTAACATGTTAGTTGAGTTTGTTTATTACAATTTTTAATTTGAGTTATAATATTAATGTCGGATAGGTGTCACTATCAGGTATTCTTAACATCTAAAAACATCTAAAAACATAAGAAGATGTTAGTTGAGATAAAAATAAATTTAATTGAGCTATCACATTTTGTGTATGTTAAAATAATAAGACTAATAGATAAACACGCTTGTGAAAGGATAAAAATTATTTGTATGTAGTATTACTTAAGAAATTTAAGTAGTAAAAAACACACGCTACTACTTAGTATGATTCATGCCCTGACGATAATTAACTTTTATATAATAGGGGAGAATTGCGCTTCTATAGGCACAGTTCTCTCCCTCACATTCTAAATCAAAAAATATTTGATGCCCCTCTCACAACCCTCTCTCCCTCTCACGAAACCTTCACACACTAAACACACACAAACAGTGATTCCGTCCCGTTTTGGATCTCCCGTTTGCATTGATTACCTCCGTTGCATTGATTGTCTTGCCCTTTACCTTGCCTTTTCAGAATCGCATATTATAATTGCCCTTTGGTGAGTAACCCTTTGATTAATTACGATTTGTCTGGTTGTGTAGTGGCTACAGGAAACAAATTCGTGTAAAGATGTTGGCCGTTGATTTCCTCCCCCCTGCATCCATATATATATAGCAACACCACCAACCAAATTGATCTAGGTTTGCATTATCTGTGGTCTAGCTACAGTTGTTCATTGCTTATTCATCTTTGGTTTGATCTAAAAAAATTAATCTAAATTTTTTTGGTGGATCTATGTTTGGTGTGGATCTGTGTTTGATCTAACATGGTCTATATTGTCGTCTGATTGGGACATTTTTGGGGTTTTGTTGGAAACCATAAATTTTAATGGGGTTCGTTGCCACCAATTTCTTCGTTGCCGCCGTTTTTGGTAGACGACGTTGATGGTCGGTAGGCGGTGTCCCTGCGGTTAGATGGGTGTTTCCTTTTGCGGGTGATTTGATTCACTCCTTTATATAAAGGTTAATTGACTTAGGGTCCCAAGGCACAAATGGTTGTCTGATCATGATTACAGTTCATAAAAGGTATGCACATGTTATTTCTTATGATTATAGCTTCCATCAATATCCATTGAGTTTCTTATGATTAAAATAATTATAGCTGCCATATCAATTTTATCACCAAATCTGATGGATTTTCAAAACTCCGTCCTACGGGTTTCGGAAAACCCACATGTTTCTAACAGCGTGCCCATACATGTTTTGAAATGGCTTTGAGTACATAACTGATTGCTTCTCACCTTTGATTTATTTTTACTAATTTGTTAATATCTCAGATTGAGATTGAGAAGCTTCTTGCTGAACTTTTGGAAGCCGAGATCAACAACCGACTTACGGCTATGCATATGTAAGTTTCCACACTTTAGCCAATGAATGTGAAATATTATATCCGCCTACCTAAACCTTGAATGATTCTACTAAGAATCTTGGAATACTGTTATCTCTTATTTGCAGCCTCTTTTGAATTAGTAGGAGTATGATTATTGCAAACCAATAGAGAAACAACTCAATGAGGTATTGTTATATAATTTGTTTACTGTAAACAAAATTGTTGGACTCAAATCAAGATTATCAGTTTTTTGTAACAAACCCAATGCTTTATATCACGTTGAATCTGAAGTTAGTAAGTACACTTTTGCAATACAATGATAAATTTGGAAGGAAAACTGTTCATCGGGCTGCTCATTATGACGACCTTCTGTCATATTCGCAGTTAGTCAATTCTATAGGTAGAATTTGTAAAATGCTTTCATAGTCGTTCTGCGCTTAATAAAGTTTAAGCAAACACATAAAAACCATTAGTTTAAGTCTATTACATTATGGGAGTATGATACCTGCGCCACTCTTTTTGCCCAAATACTTTTTAACTTATCTTTTTTTGAACCAAATAAATTCTCTTAAATAAGCCAAGTTGAATTCTTTTTAGAGGTATTATATAGGGGTGAGCTGATAAGCTAAAATGCATAAGCACTTTTACATAAGCTAACCCAAATACCCCCTAAAACATGCTCTTGATACACATTTGAATTGATTAAATTTCCACTTGCAGGCGAAAGTACATGGCATCTTTGCAATCTGCTGTGGCGAATCCAAATTTGGTGGCACACCCTAATTTAGAAAACCCTGGGGGATCATTACATCAAAAAGTAATTACGAGGGGTTGTCTGACAATGCGAATCTGGCAGAATAAGCATTATTAGCACATGCTTCTTCATTTTCTAGCTCAAATTGGGCATCATCATCTGATTCTTAATCGACATTTTCATTTTCTCGTGCTGCATTCGTGAGATGAACACTCCTACTGACGCAACCTTTATGAAGAAGCCGACAGATGAGGTAATCACTTGACATAAAAAAACACAATAATTAGTATTTTAGCTGCTTATTGAATCTTTATAATTCCTTTTTTAAACCCTGTTTAAATAGAATGTTCCACTTTAGACGTGCATAAACGATCTTAGATTGTGGAGAGTTTTTTTAATATATAAAAATAAAATAGGCCGACTAGATTGGGTGATAAAAGTTGTAGAAACTAGAAGGGGGGAGGGGGTTGAATAGTTTCTCTTCGATTGGCAACCAAATTAAAATTACTTTCAATTTGGTTTGTATCAAAACTATCTTTTGTTTGAAGCTAAGTTGCATAATGATTAGGTTCAATTCAAATGCACTAGCAAAGATAATAGGTAAGTGTAATGATAATGAAATAAGTAAAGAGTAAGGAAGGAGACAACCTAGTGGGGAGACACCAAGATTTATAGTGGTTCGACAACGAGGCTCTATCCTCGTTTCTACTCCACTCCTCGAGTACACCTACTCGAGATTTCCACTATATCCACAAGCTCCCTTCTTGGCGGAGAAAACCTTACATCGTCGATTACATTATTTTCCGACACTAAGCTAAATGTCGAGACCTAATCTTTAGCTAGGACCAATATTCACAACGTTGCCTACTTCACAATTTAACGACACAAGGCTAGATGTCGAGTTCTAATCATAAGGTAGAACCAATCTTCACGACGTTGCCTACTTCACCATTTTATGACACAAGGCTATATGTCGAGTTCTAATCCAAAGCTAGAACCAATCTTCACGACTCTTCACTTTGAAGCTAAGTGAGAACTTCACACAACACAACTACTAATCACTTTTAAGTTTAGTGAGAACTCACAAGACACAACCACATCACTTTATAGTTTAGTGAGAACTACGAATCAAATCTATTACAACTCAACTAGACTTATCCAAGTACACACATGTAGCTTGGATTTACACAACACAAATCCAAGCAAACACATATGCAATGGATGTACACAATAAATCTAAGTATTCACAAATAACTTGGATGAACACAACTAGTCCAAGTATTCATAAATACAATGGATTGACATAAAACACAAAGGGTATCATGATGAATATGACTAGCTCATAGATTCATCTTTATCACAACACTAGTGAGTGAGTGATCTTCTTATTGGACAAGGTAAAGGAGGGGATCAAGAGGATAATCATATGTAAACATCCTTAACACTTTAAGTGATCATTTACTAATGATTATGCTATAGAAAAGAGAAAGGGGAGCTGAGAAAAACGTCCAAGAGGCTTGTTGGAAAATGAGATTTGACCCACTATTTAAAGGAGACAAAGTATAACGGATATATAACGGCTATCTGGGCGCGGTACCTTATCTAGCCCGGTGGTTCCATATCGCTAGGGAACCGCCTAGCTACTTAAGGTTCCGCCCCTAGAGTACGCTCCGTCTTTTGTCTTTTAGTGGGGTAGGAATATCTGAGGTATTTGAAGCCTTCAAAGGATACTCCAATAGCATATGGAATATGCTATTTTCAAATTTTCATTTTCCATTTTAATAAAACATTTTCTAAAAAAGAAAGTTTATTAAAAAGTCTTTTGTCATATTAACAAAAGTGAGTTTTAAGGATAATCATTTTGATGATCACTAAGTATGATTAAGAAAGGTTAGTGATATGATTATTACCTTGATGATAGTGTTAGTTAAATAATTCGTTTTGTGTTTTACACTAAATGTGTCGTATAGTTTGTTGTGATCAAAACTAAGAAAGATTAGTTAACACTAATAATGTTTTCAGGCATCACTTGCATTAACAATCTCCCCCGTTTTGATTACGACAAACGATAAACTCATTTACGTAGAAACACAAAATATCGAATTATTAACGAGTTTATCACTATCATTTCTACCCCTTTGTCGTAGCAAAAAGGTTAGCACAAGTCTTTTGAAGAAACTCGGACTTTGCTAGTAGCTCCCTCTTGGTGGTTGCTCCCCCTTGCTTGGGGCACCAAGTATGTGAGCTAAGGTGACATGCTACACAAAGGTTAGTAGAAAGAAAATAAACACCAATGTATATATGATCACTACCTACTAAGTAACTTGAGAGGGAGAGAAAGAAGAAATCTCAAATTAGAAGCAAGTATTTTGCTAAGTATGTCCAAAAAGGTAATTGACAAAATCAAGCTTCAATCCAATGAAGATGATAAACTTGTCAATGGGTTAAAGTTTAGAATTGATGGAATCACCCATAAACAATTGTAAAAATTAACCATGATCAACTCAAAAGAGAACTAAGGAAATAACACACAAACAACATAAAGGTTACATAAAAGAAAAGACATAACAAGGCAGATAGTCATACACACAATATGAGTATCTACAGCAAAAAAAATATGGAAAATAAACCACTAAGCATAAGCTATTCTAATAGTGATAATTTTCCAAGATTGCTTAAAAAATAAAATACTCTAAAACAACTAAAGTAATAAAGACTCTAAGAGTAGTTAATCCTTTAGTTGGAAAAATAAGACGACGATGCATCATTTGAAGTTTTGTCCACGGGAACGAAAACTTGGATAGGAGGTCGAGTGAGGAGGAATTCAAAGAAATTTAACTTCTCATATACATGAGCAAGTTCAATTTGTTGAAATCGACAACAAGCACACGAGGATCCATGATGCAACACAAAATCGTTTGATGGGGGTAGGGCATCAAACCTAGGGTTTGGTGGTGGTGGGGTAATGGGGTAGGAAATGTTTTCACAATGCCTTGTGAGGTTTGGGAAGATTGAAAAGGTCATTGAGTTGAGGGGTGTTGAAGGATTGAGATGGTGGGGGAACATTTTCTTTTGCTCCGGTGATGGGGTTAATGGTATAAGTCTCATTCCAATACTTGATTGGAGAGAAGGTAGGTTTTTTTGGTTGTTTGGAGGAAGATGGTTCATTCTTCTTAACTCAAATAGGTCGAACCGAGATTTTCAGTTTCTTTGAAAGCTTGGATGAGGAAGCTTTGGGTGAGTGGGGTTGTGATAAAGAAATGTCAAGGTTAGGAATGGAGGAGTTAGGCATTGTGAGGGTGTGAGAATGAAATCTCAAGGTTGGGAAGGTGTGAGAATGAAATCTCAAGGTTGTGTGAGAATGAATTATCAAGGTTGGGAAGATGTGAGAATGAAATCTCAAGGTTGGGGTATAAGTAAAATGTAATCAAGGTAAGAATTTGAATACAAAATGTGAAGTGTCAAGGAATGTTTAGCCAAAATGAGCAAACAAGGAATCTTGACAGGGTATAGCGTTTAAAGAATTTTGACAAAAAACGTGTCAAAAGTCATTTACTGTCTGCGGTACCATATAGGGACCGGCGGTTCCTTACCACTTAAGGAACCGCGGGACTTTAAGGATCCGCGTGCAGTAGACTTGAAACCAAGTTTTTCCAGGGTTTTGAGAAAAACTAAGACTTTTTCAAAAAAGTGAAAATCTTGGAATTTTACCTCTATTAGCACTAGATTATGCTAGGGTTGCATAAAAGCAACACATTCACAAAGAATGTCTTGACAAAGGGTGACAAAATAATTTAGATATCATTTTGAACCAATTTTAGTCAAGTTTTTAGAGGTTGTGATAGATTTAGGTTCAATTTTAATTTCAAATTAAAGTTGATTAATGTGCACATAAGAATAAGAACACATAAAGCTAAATCCATAGAACAACTTCATGAAACACTCATGAAGGAAGCAAATACAATGACAAATGAACAAACTAACTAATACAAAGCTAGCTTAACATTAAATATAGATTAGTAGTCTTCTTTGGCTTGGTTTTGTTAAAAGAAACTTATTAAGAAAACTCATCATTCATCTCCTAGGAGGAGGCATGGAGAACAAGGTAAGAAAGAACTCTTGCAACCTCCTATGTAGTCCAAACATCTCCATCCTAAGGTTATGGATGATGTAGTGGTTGTAGAGGCAACATGGACAATTAGGACCATGAGTCTCTTGAAACCCATAGTAAGGATCACCCAAAAGGAGGGAAAGTGGGACACCCAAAATTTGAATGTTTGAGTTTTATGGAGGTGGAGGAGGCATGTTCTCCAAGGGTGATGTGGGTGAGAGTGGAGGCATGTTCCCCAAATGGGAAATGGGTAAGTGTGGGGGTATGTTCTTCGAGGTTGGTGAAATGGGTGAGTTAGGAGGGGTAAATGGTGAAGTCACCAAGGTGTCATCAAAGTCATTCACAGAATGCTTTGGATTGGTTGGGGTTATGTGGTCACATCCAAGGGTGCACTTGGAGTGAAGGGTGAAGAGAGCTCATTCATTCTTGAGTTGAATGAAGAGGAGGTAGAACCAATGGAGTGGTTAGTACCATGGGTGGATGTTGTCTTGCATGGTGCAAGTGGTGGTGAAGGTGATGAGGAAATGAGGATTGGAACCATCTCATTTTTGGGTGTGTGAAAGGGTGAGGAGTTAGGCTTGGGTACCTTAATCCTAATCTTAAGTGTTTTCCTTGGGGTGTTTGAGGTTTTTGTAGAAACCATGGTTGACAAGGGTTAGGGAAGGATGTTTTGATGTGTGAAGAACATGACTAACAAGGTGGGTTTAAATGGGTGAGGGGATGATCCAAACTAGTAATGGGTTAAAATCATTTTATGTGAATAATGAATTTAGGTAACCTAGTTTAGGAAATATGCAGATTTTTGAAAAGAATCATGTAAAGTTTACACAGATTGAAGAAAATAGTGTAAAGCAAAAGATTCTGTCAGACACAGTGGCGGCGGTTCCTTATCTAGGACCGGCGGTTCCTTATCGATAAGGATCCGCGGGTTGATATGGAACCGCGACCAAAGGTCTTTCAAAAGTTTCACATCCCAAATTTTGGTTAACCTAGATTTTTACCAAAGGATTCACAAGCCAAAGTTAACTACTGACCAAAATCTAAGAAGCTAACTATCATAAGGCATGCACAAAGCTATGTAAATCACAAACATAATGGCATAAACAATATTTAGGATAAAAATAAATAACAATCCAAACATGTAGCATAAGTTAATACACATCCAAGATAATAAAAAAATTGTTCAACATTACATGTTTACCAACATGTATTCTTTGAAATACTTCAAAGCTTTCACCTTATCTTCTTGCCCAATCCCTTGATCATATTCCCCAAACACTTGAATCCCTTCCTTGACTTAACCCGATGTTCATGCAATTCACCTCTAGTCCTAAGATTTTCACGGTAGAGATGCTCCATGTTGAGATCTTCCGGTACTTCACTAGAGGAGTAATGAGGTGGGGGAGCTAAGTCTTCAAGTCCATCCACGAATGAGTTTGAGGATGGGTGGGAATTACTCGAAGAGTTGAAGTGAGAACTAGTACCTATGCCATCACCATCACTTGTTGGCATGTCCATGTCCTCATCGTCCATCTCTTGATGATCGGATTTTTGTGAACCTCGATCACTTCTGGTCTTTCTTGCATATGCCTCTTGATTAGGCAACATAACCCGATGAACTAGGTAAAGCGAGAAAGATTTAGGTGGGGAAAATCATGAGCAACCCTTTTGAAAAGGCGAGTAAGAAGCATAGCATAGGGAAGGTTTGTTTTGGGCTTTGAAAGGGCATAATTTATTCGTCGAGCGATATAGAATGCCAAATTGTACTTGGTGGATGTAAAGATGCAACTCAACATATGCACCATACAAGCCGGGATATGATCTCGGTTTACACCAAGACAAAAGACATTCTCCCTAAGGATATTTGCCCATTGGACCATAAAATCCTTAAGGTCGCTAGAGAGCACTTCATATCGATTCACATTTCGTACATTTGAACGAAGTCTTCTCACAACGTTTCCATCACGCGAAATGATGTCAAGGATGAACTCTATATCAATTTTGGTGAGGTCATTTGGAGGTTTATCGTAGGATTCCAAGAGAGAATCAAGTCTCCATTTATCCGTAAAACGAAAAGTGCCTTCATATGGCACACCGAGAATTTCACCAAAGTTTTCGAGGGAGTATTGAATCAATTGATCATTCAACACGAAACAAATGAAAATTTCTCCATTGTATTCAAGCATGGAGTAGGTGCTAAAGAATTCAAAAAGGAATAAGGGGTAAATATCTTCTTCTATGTTGAGCAAGCAATCAAACCCCGAAAGCTCAAACATAGATTGGATATAGTCATAACCCGTTATTTCCTTGTCAATGACTCTACCCTCATGGAAACAACGAGTAGAAAGGGATGGAAAAGCGTTTTGAAGTTGGGGGAAGCATAGGTTTGGGAAAGGTTTGGCATGTATTGTCTAGTGTATTGATGATCCTTTTGATATTGAGAAGGCATGATTAGTACCTAAATAAACATAAGACAATATTTTTCCAATCACTCATATGAAAAGTAAAATCAAAAAACAAAAAATATGAGAATGTGTTATATCAATTTCTTGACAAACAAAGGATTGAATCCATATCATTCTCATGTTCACAATGTAGCTATTCCATTATTTACCAAGAACATATGAACTATGTTGGATCAACAATGGACTTAGAACATTGGTTTTTCAAAACAAGGTTTTTAGGTAAGCATTAACAATGTCATTACCTATTTGTTCATGGGTTCATCTCAAATCCATCTTTTAACCAAAATCATTTAGACAAAATTAGGATTTGTTCTACAAGTGGGTTTTAGTGAAATCTTAATGAATATGAACCTAAGGAATCATAGTAAAATAACCATGTCAACCCACATTCTTATTAAGGTTTTAATTCAATTTCAATTTTAAAAATCCCCAATTATGAAAGGATGAACCCTAGAACAAAATAGATGAAATTGAAAGAAATACTTACAATTAATTGATGTTAGATGAAGGATGAGTGAAACCCACAACTTGGAATCAATTAATTTGAGTGATTGAAGGTTTTGGAAGCTTCAACAATGGTGGAAAAAGGGTAAACCGTCGGTTATGTGTTTTTGGGAGAGAGAGATAGTGGTTTGAAAAAGAATAAAATAATCAAACTGGCGATCTGACAAACTTTACTGCCCGCGGTACCTTATCGATAAGGAACCGCGGGTTTGAGCCGCCAAGATAAAGAACCGCCTACAGAGGCAGGTTTTTATCTATGAAAAACGCCAAATTTTTTAAAAACCAAGTTTTTCTAAGATACTTAAAAATATATCATGAACCTTTTAGAATAACATTGGATCATCAAAACACCAGGCAATATGTTTTAATGAAGGATTACGAGTTGAATCAAGATCGAAAAGAACCGAAACGGACAAACGACTACTCGTAGCAAAACGTCAAAGTGGAGAGAAGTCAAGGGAAGTGAACCAAGACTAGGACCAATGCTCAAGGGATTAATGACAATCTTCAAATAGTGGTAACGAAGAGCTTGTGTCATATATAGTGGTTTAAGACGTGCCTTTCCGGCGAAACATTAAACGGCTTTGGTAATGAATAAACACAAAGCAATTATTCAAGTATAGACTAAGATCACTTTCAATAATAGTCTTAGTCTAAACCAAAATATGAGCAAGGTATTAATTCACTTTCTCTCCCACAAAGGGCCTACTAACCGTATGGGTGCAAACCATGGAAATCATGCTTGATACTTTAAGCTACTACTAACTCACTCTACATCACCATAGTGAGTCAAGTATCCAAGCAATGACGGTTTGAGAGGATAAAAGAAAAGAATCACAAATCACAAACAAATGTCAACGAAAGGATGCAAAGAACAAGCACATAGTCAAGTAATGATCAAAAGAATGATCAAAGGGCGTGTGGAAGAACGAAAGCGTACCTTAGCCACAAAGAGCAATCCATCAAGGAATCAATGCTATGCCCAACAATGACTATGATGAGTACTAAGTCTTCAAGGACTAGTATCATTCCCAATCATCTTGGTATAATCATTCAAAGATGTTAAAGATCAATGAAGATGAGTCTTCTACAAGTGCAAGTAACTCAATCCACAACCAATTAAGTGATTGATCTTCATGAGTACCTACACAAAGCAAGATGCAAACTAGTAGATACATTTCAAGAGTAGATCTAAAATGCATAAAGACTACTAATCTTAAGAGGGATGCAATATTATCAATTAAAAGACCTATTTTTCAAAAACAAAATAGTTTTGACAAAAGAGAAACTTTATTACAACTTGACCATCTAATTTGAGGAGACAATGGATTGATCCAAGTTTCAAAGTACAATATACTTCAAAGATCTTGAGTGACCATCGCTCTGATACCAATTGTAGAAACTAGAAGGGGGGGGGGGGTTGAATAGTTTCTCTTCGATTGGCAACCAAATTAAAATTACTTTCAATTTGGTTTGTATCAAAACTATCTTTTGTTTGAAGCTAAGTTGCATAATGATTAGGTTCACATCAGATGCGCTAGCAAAGATAATAGGTAAGTGTAATGATAATGAAATAAGTAAAGTGTAAGGAAGGAGACAACCTAGTGGGGAGACACCAAGATTTATAGTGGTTCGACAACGAGGATCTATCCTCGTTTCTACTCCACTCCTCGAGTACACCTACTCGAGATTTCCACTATATCTACAAGCTCCCTTCTTGGCGGAGAAAACCTTACATCGTCGCTTACATTATTTTCCGACACTAAGCTAAATGTCGAGACCTAATCTTTAGCTAGGACCAATCTACACAACGTTGCCTACTTCACAATTTAACGACACAAGGCTAGATGTCGAGTTCTAATCTTAAGGTAGAACCAATCTTCACGACGTTGCCTACTTCACCATTTTACGACACAAGGCTAGATGTCGAGTTCTAATCCAAAGCTAGAACCAATCTTCACGACTCTTCACTTTGAAGCTAAGTGAGAACTTCACACAACACAACTACTAATCACTTTCAAGTTTAGTGAGAACTCACAAGACACAACCATATCACTTTATAGTTTAGTGAGAACTACTAATAAAATCTATTACAACTCAACCAGACTTATCCAAGTACACACATGTAGCTTGGATTTACACAACACAAATCCAAGCAAACACATATGTAATGGATGTACACAACAAATCCAAGTATTCACAAATAACTTGGAAGAACACAACTAGTCCAAGTATTCATAAATACAATGGATTGACATAAAACAAAAAGGGTATCATGATGAATATGACTAGCTCATAGATTCATCTTTATCACAACACTAGTGAGTGAGTGATCTTCTCATTGGACAAGGTAAAGGAGGGGATCAAGAGGATAATCATATGTAAACATCCTTAACACTTTAAGTGATCATTTACTAATGATTATGCTATAGAAAAGAGAAAGGTGGGCTGAGAAAAACGTCCAAGAGGCTTGTTGGAAAATGAGATTTGACACACTATTTAAAGGAGACAAAGTATAACGGATATATAACGGCTATCTGGGCGCGGTACCTTCTCTAGCCCGGCGTTTCCATATCGCTAGGGAACCGCCTAGCTACTTAAGGTTCCTCCCCTAGAGTACGCTCCATTTTTTGTCTTTTAGTGGGGTAGGAATATCTGAGGTATTTGAAGCCTTCAAAGGATATTCTAATAGCATATGGAATATGCTATTTTCATATTTTCATTTTCCATTTTAATAAAACATTTTCTAAAAAAGAAAGTTTATTAAAAAGTCTTTTGTCATATTAACAAAAGTGAGTTTTAAGGATAATCATTTTGATGATCACTAAGTATAATTAAGAAAGGTTAGTGATATGATTATTACCTTGATGATAGTGTTAGTTAAATAATTCGTTTTGTGTTTTACACTAAATGTGTTGTATAGTTTGTTGTGATCAAAACTAAGGAAGATTAGTTAACACTAATAATGTTTTTAGGCATCACTTGCATTAAGAAGAGGTTGTTGACTGCCCGTAGTAGACAGAAAAGTTAAGCGGATGTGCGGCGGAAGTCAATGGAGTTTGAAGTGGGTGAACGAGTAATGTTGAAAGTATCGCCATGGAAAGGCGTTATAAGATTTGGAAAACGAGGAAAATTGAATCCCCGTTATATTGGACCCTTTAAGATTTTATCTAGAGTAGGTCCGGTGGCTTACAAACTATAGTTACCCCCAGAACTTCATGGTGTTCACAACACATTCCATGTATCTAATCTGAAGAAATGTCTAGCAGTGAGTGATGAGAAAATTTCGTTAGGTAAGGTTCGAATAGATGGGAAGTTGCATTTTATCGAAGAGCCCGTAGAAGTTATGGACCGTGAGGTAAAGCAACTGAAACAAAGTCGGATACCTATTGTCAAGATCCGATGGAATTCAAAGCATGGACCGGAGTATACTTGGGAACGAGAGGATGAAATGTGGAAGAAATATCCGCACCTCTTCGATTTCAATAAGAAACGGACATCCAAATGAAATGGATCACGAGGACGTTGATCCCTTTTAGGAGGAAAAGCTGTGACAAATCTAACATTTTCAGGTAGTGAAATATTTTCTCGTATAATATTTTGAAACTTATTTTTGTGTTGGTTGACGAACTCACAATTTACGGATTTAAATTTGGGCTTACGTGCATAATTTGGCGTCTTTTACGCCTAAACCGGAAACCTTAGGATTACGTATTTACGTTTTTGAACTCCGTTTTTGATGAGACAATTTTTATTGGATTCGTTTTGTGACGGTGGTTCATAATTTATAAAAACGTTTTTCGTAAAACGACCGAGGGCACGCAAATCGAGAAAACTAGAATCGAGAAATACCCGTAAACTAGTGAGATGGGACAAAACACTTTGCCCCATCCCACTAGCTTATATGGGACGGCAAAGAGGACACCACCACACATAGGTGGCATCAATTTGGCTAAGTTACACAAGTGTAAGCTTGTGCTTACACTTTAAGCCAACTCATTTTACCACTAAACAAAACTAGCTAATGGTTTCATTCTTACCATTTCATCCATGCAATTCACTCTCAAACTCTCTCTACTTCTCCCTTTGTGTCGTCCCACATCAAGCAACAAACCCCATCATTGATCTTTTCTAGATACAAACCACATGTTTACTAGTCCTATTAAGGTGTTTCCTTGAAGCCTTGATCATTTGGTGGCCATATAAACAACTTTGGAGGTGATTTGCTTGTGTCCTAGGGCTGATTTTCCAACATATGATCTTGATATTTGATGGTCTTGGAGATACTTGTTGTGTTCATCAAGTTCTTGCCTTCCTAAAACAAGAAATCCACTTGGATTGGTAAAGAAGATCATCCTCTACATTTTTCTCTTATTATTTTGTAAAGAAAAAATGTATTTTCTTTCATTTTGTATATGTATATGATGTATATATGATGATAAAAATGTTGTGTGGGGATCAAGTGTTGATAAACATGCTTAAAAATGATGATAACCATAAGAAATAAAGCTAAAATCATGACTAATTAGTTGGCTGTATAAAAACAGTAGATAACTAAAAGATGAACTGATAAAATTGCATGGTTTGATCTATTTACAGTAAGTAGATGATGTTATACACATGTGAGAGTTGGCCATGCAATGGAATCAAAATAATGAGTGAGATATGATCAAAACAAGTTAGGTGGTATAATCTGAATAAGCAGTTTTGTAGGGACTGTTAAGGCAACTTAGACTCAAAATGGGCAGTAGCTATAACTAAGTTATATGTAGCACATATTATGAAGAATTTTTCATCCAAAAATGAGCTTCTAAGTCATTGTAGAACTCTAGATATGATAAAAATGGTGAATATGAAGTTAAAAATCAGATTTTGGAAATAATGTTTATTATTATTATATAAGCACTCACATTATAATGTATAAAATGTAAAAATATAAACCCACTAACTTATAAAACTTATTTATATAAATGTATAAAAGGTTAATTAAATGGGTAAATTATATAAATGGTGGTAAAATAATATTTATAAGTAATAAAAACTATAAACTTGATTTTTACGACTTTTTCGGCTATCGCCGTAAAATTAACGTTTTTCATCAAATAAAACTTAGACGACCAAACCCGTCTAATGTAAAGTTTATAAAAGTTATATACTGATGTATAAGTAACTAAGACAAGTAAAAACCGATAAAACCCGAACTATAAGAATTACGGACATTTACGAGCTAACTAAACCTATTAGACTAATAATTGGACTTAATAAGATAAATACTTGTAAAAAAAATTATTTGGGCTTAACCCATTTGGGCCCAACATGAAAAATATATATACTGATCATATAAGTATAAAATGGGTAAAAACAAGTTAAAGAACTTATAAAAGAATTAATGGACTTAAAATAGGTAAAATCGGTAAAACTAGTGAACTAGTAAGACGATACTAAAACGTAAACACTAAAATGAGTAAACAAGGATTTATAAACCCACTTGATCATCATCATATGTACAAAATCATCATATGTATATTGTTATTTTGATAAAAGTCATTGGACCGAGTCTAAGACCGATTATTATTTATATAGGTTTCCGTGACCGAAGCACGCCTGTAGCCGATAATCCGCCTTTCATTAACAACGTGAGTTCATAGCCTCGCACTCTTTTAAATGTTTTATAAAATGATTTGTAAACCCGCGAGGGAGATAACATGCTAGATTTTTATAAAAATAGAACACAAGTAGTCCCGATTGTATGCTAAATGAAATGGACCCGAATGATGCTATGACCCTATATTCGAGACTAAAAGGATTATTAGTAGTTAGGTTATGTCACTTAAAGTCCCATTAGCATGAATTGTGAACTACCGGGATTTGGTAGACGCTTATGCATTTGATAGTACTATTTGGGGACGATCACCCCAGTTCGCGCCTTGACGGTTGATCCCCGTCGTACCACATTGATTGGTAAGCGAATTTATGTATGAGAAGATTCCATAGCGTGATTTTTGTGACGACACGCTAACTTAGATGGGCAAATTGTTTGTCGGGTTCGCGGCCCGCTGTTTTCACAGTAAGGTAACAATGTCATGCGGCTAATAATAATCCTATAATCTATACGACATGTATAATCTAAATAAACGATAACGACGCTATTACGATGAATATATTACCTATCATGGTAATATAGAGACTACGGTCTCATGGACGGTTTCAGATGTATGCTTGATATATATATTGCCTGACTAGCAATATGTGGACTTACTTCCGATATTATACTTGTGTTCTGATTTTAAATGAATGTAAATGATTGTTTTATATAACGGTTTTCATTAAACTCTATGAATTCACTCGGCATTCGCTGATATGATTTTTGCATGTTTTCTATCTCAGGTGCTTGAAGGTAATCCGGATGGAGATCGACTCTGATGGCCCACACTTAATATTAAAAATATTCATTCGATCTGTGTTTTGTAAACTTAATGACCTGTATAATTTGGGACCTGTTGTACGATTTTGAAACTTTTTATCGAATGAATGTTTGTTAAACCTTGTACAACCATTTTTATGTGTTGTCTATGATTGGAGTTATTGTGCTATCCCGTAACACTCTGAAAGACCCTTCCGCTGTACCGGTACGAAAAATGAGAGTGTTACAATTTCTCCCCCTTTGTCATAGCAAAAAGGTTAGCACAAGTGTTTTGAAGAAAATCGGACTTCGCTAGTAGCTCCCCCTTGGTGGTTGCTCCCCTTGCTTGGGGCACCAAGTATGTGAGCTAAGGTGACATGCTACACACAGGTTAGTAGAAAGAAAAGAAACACCATTGTATATATGATCACTACCTACTAAGTCACTTGAGAGGGAGAGAGAGAAGAAATCTCAAATTAGAAGCAAGTATTTTGCTAAGTATGTCCAAAAAGGTAATTGACAAAATCAAGCTTCAATCCAATGAAGATGATAAACTTGTCAATGGGTTAAAGTTTAGAATTGATGGAATCACCCATAAGCAATTGTAAAAATTAACCATGATCAACTTAAAAGAGAACTAAGGAAATAACACACAAACAACATAAAGGTTACATAAAAGAAAAGACATAACAAGGTAGATAGTCATACACACAATATGAGTATCTAAAGCAAAAAAAATATGGAAAATAAACCACTAAGCATAAGCTATTCTAATAGTGATAATTTTCCAAGATTGCTTAAAAAATAAAAGACTCTAAAACAACTAAAGTAATAAAGACTCTAAGAGTAGTTAATCCTTTAGTTGGAAAAATAAGACGACGATGCATCATTCGAAGTTTTGTCTACGGGAACGAAAACTTGGATAGGAGGTCGAGTGAGGAGGAATTCAAGGAAATTTAACTTCTCATATACATGAGCAAGTTCAATTTGTTAAAATCGACAACAAGCACACGAGGATCCATGATGCAACACAAAATCGTTTGATGGGGGTAGGGCATCAAACCTAGGGTTTGGTGGTGGTTGGGTAATGGGGTAGGAAATGTTTTCACAATGCCTTGTGAGGTTTGGGAAGATTGAAAGGTCATTGAGTTGAGGGGTGTTGAAGGATTGAGGTGGTGGGGGAACATTTTCTTTTGCTCTGGTGACAGGGTTAATGGTATAAGTCTCATTCCAATACTTGATTGGAGAGAAGGTAGGGTTTTTAGGTGGTTTGGAGGAAGATGGTTCATTCTTCTTAACCCAAATAGGTCGAACCGAGATTTTCGGTTTCTTTGAAAGCTTGGATGAGGAAGGTTTGGGTGAGTGGGGTTGTGACAAAGAAATGTCATGGTTAGGAATGGAGGAGTTAGGCATTGTGAGGGTGTGAGAATGAAATCTCAAGGTTGTGTGAGAATGAATTCTCAAGGTTGGGAAGATGTGAGAATGAAATCTCAAGTTTGGGGTATAAGTAAAATGTAATCAAGGTAAGAATTTGAATACAAAATGTGAAGTGTCAATGAATGTTTAGCCAAAATGAGCAAAAAGGAATCTTGACAGGGTATAGGGTTTAAAGATTTTTGACCAAAAACGTGTCAAAAGTCATTTACTGTCCGCGGTACCATATAGGGACCGGCGGTTCCTTACCACTTAAGGAACCGCAGGACTTTAAGGATCCGCGTGCAGTAGACTTGAAACCAAGTTTTTCCAGGGTTTTGAGAAAACTAAGACTTTTTCAAAAAAGTGCAAATCTTGGAATTTTACCTCTATTAGCACTAGATTATGCTAGGGTTGCATAAAAGCAACACATTCACAAAGAATGTCTTGACAAAGGGTGACAAAATAATTTAGATATCATTTTGAACCAATTTTAGTCAAGTTTTTAAAGGTTGTGATAGATTTAGGTTCAATTTTAATTTCAAATTAAAGTTGATTAATGTGCACATAAGAATAGGAACACATAAAGCTAAATCCATAGAACAATTTCATGAAACACTCATGAAAGAAGCAAATACAATGACAAATGAACAAACTAACTAATACAAAGCTATCTTAACATTAAATCTAGATGAGTAGTCTTCTTTGGCTTGGTTTTGTTAAAAAAAACTTATTAAGAAAACTCATCATTCATCTCCTAGGAGGAGGCATGGAGAACAAGGTAAGAAAGAACTCTTGCAACCTCCTATGTAGTCCAAACATTTCCATCCTAAGGTTATGGATGATGTAGTGGTTGTAGAGGCAACATGGACCATTAGGACCATGAGTCTCTTGAAACCCATAGTAAGGATAACCCAAAAGGAGGGAAAGTAGGACACCCAAAATTGGAATGTTTGAGTTTGGTGGAGGTGTAGGAGGCATGTTCTCCAAGGGTGATGTGGGTGAGAGTGGAGGCATGTTCCCCAAAGGGGAAATGGGTGAGTGTGGGGGTATGTTCTCCAAGGTTGGTGAAATGGGTGAGTTAGGAGGGGTAAATGGTGAAGTCACCAAGCACTCATCAAAGTCATTCACAAAAGGAATGCTTTGGATTGGTTGGGGTTGTGTGGTCACATCCAAGGGTGCACTTGGAGTGAAGGGTGAAGAAAGCTCATTCATTCTTGAGTTGAATGAAGAGGAGGTAGAACCAATGGAGTGGTTAGTACCATGGGTGGATGTTGTCTTGCATGGTGCAAGGGGTGGTGAAGGTGATGAGGAAATGAGGATTGGAACCATCTCATTTTTGGGTATGTGAAAGGGTGAGGATTTATGCTTGGGTACCTTAATCCTAATCTTAAGTGTTTTCCTTGGTGTGTTTGAGGTTTTTGTTGAAACCATGGTTGACAAGGGTGGTTTAAGGGTTAGGGAAGGATGTTTTGATGTGTGAAGAATATGACTAACAAGGTGGGTTTAAATGGGTGAGGGGATGATCCGAACTAGTAATGGGTGAAAATCATTTTAGGTGAATAATGAATTTAGGTAACCTAGTTTAGGAAATATGCAGGTTTTTGCAAAGAATCATGCAAAGTTTACACAGATTGAAGAAAATAGTGTAAAGCAAAAGATTCTGTCGGACATAGTGGCGACGGTTCCTTATCTAGGACAGGCGGTTCCTTATCGATAAGGATCCGCGGGTTGATATGGAACCGCGACCAGAGGTCTTTCAAAAGTTTCACATCCCAAATTTTGGTTAACCCATATTTTTACCAAAGGATTCACAAGCCAAAGTTAACTACTGACCAAAATCTAAGAAGCTAACTATCATAAGGCATTCACAAAGCTATGTAAATCACAAACATAATGGCATAAACAATATTTAGGATCAAAATAAATAACAATCCAAACATATAGCATAAGTTAATACACATCCAAGATAATAATTTTTTTTTTCAACATTACATGTTTACCAACATGTATTCTTTGAAATACTTCAAAGCTTTCACCTTCTCTTCTTGCCCAATCCCTTGATCATATTCCCTAAATACTTGAATCCCTTCCTTGACTCAACCCGATGTTCATGCAATTCACCTCTAGTCCTAAGATTTTCACGGTAGAGATGCTCCATGTTGAGATCTTCCGGTACTTCACTAGAGGAGTAATGAGGTGGGGGAGCTAAGTCTTCAAGTCCATCCACGAATGAGTTTGGGGATGGGTGGGAATTACTCGAAGAGTTGAAGTGAGAACTAGTACATATGCCATCACCATCACTTGTTGGCATGTCCATGTCCTCATTATCCATCTCTTGATGATCGGATTTTCGTGAACCTCGATCACTTCTTGTCTTTCTTGCATATGCCTCTTGAATAGGCAACATAACCTGATGAACCGGGTAGAAGCGAGAAAGATCGAGGTGGGGAAAATCATGAGCAACCCTTTTGAAAAGGCGAGTAAGAAGCATATCATAGGGAAGGTTTGTTTTGGGCTTTGAAAGGGCATAATTTATTCGTCGAGCGATATAGAATGCCAAATTGTACTTGGTGGATGTAAAGATGCAACTCAACATATGCACCATACAAGCCGGGATATGATCTCGGTTTCCACCAAGACAAAAGACATTCTCCCTAAGGATATTTGCCCATTGGACCATAAAATCCTTAAGGTCGCTAGAGAGCACTTCATATCGATTCACATTTTGAACATTTGAATGAAGGCTTCTCACAACGTTTCCATCACGCTCTTTCGAAATGGTGTCAAGGATGAACTCTAGATCAATTTCGGTGAGGTCATTTGGAGGTTTATCGTAGGATTCCAAAAGAGCATCAAGTCTCCATTTATCCGTAAAACGACAAGTGCCTTCATATGGCACACCGAGAATTTCACCAAAGTTTTCGAGGGAGTATTGAATCAATTGATAATTCAACACGAAACGAATGAAAATTTCTCTATTGTATTCAAGCATGGAGTAGGTTCTAAAGAATTCAAGAAGGAATAAGGGGTAAATATCTTCTTCTATATTGAGCAAGCAATCAAACCCCGAAAGCTCAAACATAGATTGGATATAGTCATAACCCGTTATTTCCTTGTCAACGACTCTACCCTCATGGAAACAACGAGTAGAAAGGGATGGAAAAGCGTTTTGAAGTTGGGGGGAAGCATAGGTTTGGGAAAGGTTTGGCATGTATTGTCTAGTGTATTGATGATCCTTTTGATATTGAGAAGGCATGATTACAACCTAAATAAACATAAGACAATATTTTTCCAATCACTCATATGAAAAGTAAAATCAAAAAACAAAAAATAGGAGAATGTGTTATATCAATTTCTTGACAAACAAAGGATTGAATCCATATCATTCTCATGTTTACAATGTAGCTATTCCATATGTTGGATCAACAATGGACTTAGAACATTGATTTTTCAAAACAAGGTTTTTAGGTAAGCATTAACAATTTCATTACCTATTTGTTCATGGGTTCATCTCAAATCCATCTTTTAACCAAAATCATTTAGCCAAAATTCTGATTTGTTCTACAAGTGGGTTTTAGTGAAATCTTAATGAATATGAACCTAAGGAATCATAGTAAAATAACCATGTCAACCCACATTCCTATTAAGGTTTTAATTCAATTTCAATTTTAAAAATCCCCAATTATGAAAGGATGAACCCTAGAACAAAATAGATGAAATTGAAAGAAAATACTTACAATTAATTGATGTTAGATGAAGGATGAGTGAAACCCACAACTTGGAATCAATTAATTTGAGTGATTGAAGGTTTTGGAAGCTTTAACAATGGTGGAAAAAGGGTAAACCGTCGGCTGTGTGTTTTTGGGAGAGAGAGATAGTGGTTTGAAAAAGAATAAAATAATCAAACTGGCGCTCTAACAAACTTTACTGCCCGCGGTACCTTATCGATAAGGAACCGCGGGTTTGAGCCGCCAAGATAAAGAACCGCCTACAGAAGCAGGTTTTTATCAATGAAAAACGCCAAATTTTTTAAAAACCAAGTTTTTCTAAAATACTTAAAAATATATCATGAGCCTTTTAGAATATCATTGGATCATCATAACACTAAGCAATATGTTTTAATGAAGGATTACGAGTTAAATCAAGATCGAAAAGAACCGAAACGGACAAACGACTACTCGTAGCAAAACGACAAAGTGGAGAGAAGTCAAGGGAAGTGAATCAAGACTAGGACCAATGCTCAAGGGATTAATGACAATCTTCAAATAGTGGTAACGAAGAGCTTGTGTCATATATAGTGGTTTAAGACGTGCCTTTCCGGTGAAACGGTAAACGGCTTTGGTAATGAATAAACAAAAAGCAATTATTCAAGTATAGACTAAGATCATTTTCAATAATAGTCTTAGTCTAAACCAAAATATGAGAAAGGTATTAATTCACTTTCTCTCCCACAAAGGGCCTACTAACCGTATGGGTGCAAACCATGGAAATCATGCTTGATAATTTAAGCTACTACTAACTCACTCTACATCACCATAGTGAGTCAAGTATCCAAGTAATGAAGGTTTGAGAGGATAAGAGGAAAGAATCACAAACCACAAACAAATGTCAAGGCAAGGATGCCAAGAACAAGCACATAGTCAAGTAATGGTCAAAAGAATGATCAAAGGGCGTGTGGAAGAACGAATGCGTACCTTGGCCACAAAGAGCAATCCATCAAGGAATCAATGCTATGCCCAACAATGACTATGATGAGTACTAAGTCTTCAAGGACTAGTATCATTCCCAATCATCTTGGTATCATCATACAAAGATGTTAAAGATCAATGAAGATGAGTCTTCTACAAGTGCAAGTAACTATATCCACAACCAATTAAGTGATTGATCTTCATGAGTACCTACACAAAGCAAGATGCAAACTAGTAGATACATTTTAAGAGTAGATCTAAAATGCATAAAGACTACTAATCTTAAGTGGGATGCAATATTATCAATTAAAAGACCTATTTTTCAAAAACAAAATAGTTTTGACCAAAGAGAAACTTTATACAACTTTGACCTTCTAATTTGAGGAGACAATGGATCGATCCAAGTTTCAAAGTACAATATACTTCAAAGATCTTGAGTGACCATCGCTCTGATACCAATTGTAGAAACTAGAAGGGGGGGTTGAATAGTTTCTCTTCGATTGGCAACCAAATTAAAATTACTTTCAATTTGGTTTGTATCAAAACTATCTTTTGTTTGAAGATAAGTTGCATAATGATTAGGTTCAATTCAAATGCACTAGCAAAGATAATAGGTAAGTGTAATGATAATGAAATAAGTAAATAGTAAGGAAGGAGACAACCTAGTGGGGAGACACCAAGATTTATAGTGGTTCGACAACGAGGCTCTATCCTCGTTTCTACTCCACTCCTCGAGTACACCTACTCGAGATTTCCATTATATCCACAAGCTCCCTTCTTGGCGGAGAAAACCTTACATCGTCGCTTACATTATTTTTCGACACTAAGCTAAATGTCGAGACCTAATCTTTAGCTAGGACCAATCTACACAATGTTGACTACTTCACAATTTAACGACACAAGGCTAGATGTCGAGTTCTAATCTTAAGGTAGAACCAATCTTCACGACGTTGCCTAGTTCACCATTTTACGACACAAGGCTAGATGTCGAGTTCTAATCCAAAGCTAGAACCAATCTTCACGACTCTTCACTTTGAAGCTAAGTGAGAACTTCACACAACACAACTACTAATCACTTTCAAGTTTAGTGAGAACTCACAAGACACAACCACATCACTTTATAGTTTAGTGAGAACTACTAATCAAATCTATTACAACTCAACTAGACTTATACAAGTACACACATGTAGCTTGGATTTACACAACACAAATCCAAGCAAACACATATGCAATGGATGTACACAACAAATCCAAGTATTCACAAATAACTTGGATGAACACAACTAGTCCAAGTATTCATAAATACAATGGATTGACATAAAACAAAAAGAGTATCATGATGAATATGACTAGCTCATAGATTCATCTTTATCACAACACTAGTGAGTGAGTGATCTTCTCATTAGAAAAGGTAAAGGAGGGGATCAAGAGGATAATCATATGTAAACATCCTTAACACTTTAAGTGATCATTTACTAATGATTATGCTATAGAAAAGAGAAAGGGGGGCTGAGAAAAACGTCCAAGAGGCTTGTTGGAAAATGAGATTTGACCCACTATTTAAAGGAGACAAAGTATAACGGATATATAACGGCTATCTAGGCGCGGTACCTTATCTAGCCCGGCGGTTCCATATCACTAGGGAACCGCCTAGCTACTTAAGGTTCCGCCCCTAGAGTACGCTCCATTTTTTGTCTTTTAGTGGGGTAGGAATATCTGAGGTATTTGAAGCCTTCAAAGGATATTCTAATAGCATATGGAATATGCTATTTTCAAATTTTCATTTTCCATTTTAATAAAACATTTTCTAAAAAAGAAAGTTTATTAAAAAGTCTTTTGTCATATTAACAAAAGTGAGTTTTAAGGATAATCATTTTGATGATCACTAAGTATGATTAAGAAAGGTTAGTGATATGATTATTACCTTGATGATAGTGTTAGTTAAATAATTCATTTTGTGTTTTACACTAAATGTGTTGTATGGTTTGTTGTGATCAAAACTAAGAAAGATTAGTTAACACTAATAATGTTTTTAGGCATCACTTGCATTAACAATGTGCTCAACCCAAGTGATGCCTAAAAACATTATTAGTGTTAACTAATCTTTCTTAGTTTTGATCACAACAAACTATACAACACATTTAGTGTAAAACACAAAACGAATTATTTAACTAACACTATCATCAAGGTAATAATCATATCACTAACCTTTCTTAATCATACTTAGTGATCATCAAAATAATTATTCTTAAAACTCACTTTTGTTAATATGACAAAAGTCTTTTTAATAAACTTTCTTTTTTAGAAAATGTTTTATTAAAATGGAAAATGAAAATTTGAAAATAGCATATTCCATATGCTATTAGAATATCCTTTGAAGGCTTCAAATACCTCAGATATTCCTACCCCACTAAAAGACAAAAAACGAAGCGTACTCTAGGGGCGGAACCTTAAGTAGCTAGGCGGTTCCCTAGCGATATGGAACCGCCGGGCTAGATAAGGTACCGCGCCCAGATAGCCGTTATATATCCGTTATACTTTGTCTCCTTTAAATAGTGGGTCAAATCTCATTTTCCAACAAGCCTCTTGGACGTTTTTCTCAGCCCCCCTTTCTCTTTTCTATAGCATAATCATTAGTAAATGATCACTTAAAGTGTTAAGGATGTTTACATATGATTATCCTCTTGATCCCCTCCTTTACCTTTTCCAATGAGAAGATCACTCACTCACTAGTGTTGTGATAAAGATGAATCTATGAGCTAGTCATATTCATCATGATACCCTTTTTGTTTTATGTCAATCCATTGTATTTATGAATACTTGGACTAGTTGTGTTCATCCAAGTTATTTGTGAATACTTGGATTTGTTGTGTACATCCATTGCATATGTGTTTGCTTGGATTTGTGTTGTGTAAATCCAAGCTACATGTGTGTACTTGTATAAGTCTAGTTGAGTTGTAACAGATTTGATTAGTAGTTCTCACTAAACTATAAAGTGATGTGGTTGTGTCTTGTGAGTTCTCACTAAACTTGAAAGTGATTAGTAGTTTTGTTGTGTGAAGTTCTCACTTAGCTTCAAAGTGAAGATTCGTGAAGATTGGTTCTAGCTTTTGATTAGAACTCGACATCTAGCCTTGTGTCGTAAAATGGTGAACTAGGCAACGTCTTGAAGATTGGTTCTACCTTAAGATTAGAACTCGACATCTAGCCTTGTGTCGTTAAATTGTGAAGTAGGCAACGTTGTATAGATTGGTCCTAGCTTAAGATTAGGTCTCGACATTTAGATTAGTGTCGGAAAATAATGTAAGCGACGATGTAAGGTTTTCTCCGCCAAGAAGGGAGCTTGTGGATATAGTGGAAATCTCGAGTAGGTGTACTCGAGGAGTGGAGTAGAAACGAGGATAGAGCCTCGTTATCGAACCACTATAAATCTTGGTGTCTCCCCACTAGGTTGTCTCCTTCCTTACTCTTTACTTATTTCATTATCATTACACTTACCTATTATCTTTTCTAGTGCATTTTAATTGAACCTAATCATTATGCAACTTAGCTTCAAACAAAAGATAGTTTTGATACAAACCAAATTGAAAGTAATTTTAATTTGGTTTCCAATCGAAGAGAAACTATTCAACCCCCCCTTCTAGTTTCTACAATTGGTATCAGAGCGACGGTCACTCAAGATCTTTGAAGTATATTGTACTTTGAAACTTGGATCGATCCATTGTCTCCTCAAATTAGAAGGTCAAGTTGTACTAAAGTTTCTCTTTGGTCAAAACTATTTTGTTTTTGAAAAATAGGTCTTTTAATTGATAATATTGCATCCCTCTAAAGATTAGTAGTCTTTATGCATTTTAGATCTAGTCTTGACATGTATATACTAGTTTGCATCTTGCTTTGTGTAGGTACTCATGAAGATCAATCACTTAATTGGTTGTGGATTGAGTTACTTGCACTTGTAGAAGACTCATCTTCATTGATCTTTAACATCTTTGAATGATGACACCAAGATGATTGAGAATGATACTAGTCCTTGAAGACTTAGTACTCATCATAGTCATTGTTGGGCATAGAATTGATTCCTTGATGGATTGCTCTTTGTGGCCAAGGTACGCTTTCGTTCTTCCACACGCCCTTTGATCATTCTTTTGATCATTACTTGACTATGTGCTTGTTCTTGGCATCCTTGCCTTGACATTTGTTTGTGATTTGTGATTGTTTTATTTTATCCTCTCAAACCGTCATTGCTTGGATACTTGACTCACTATGGTGATGTAGAGTGAGTTAGTAGTAGCTTAAAGTATCAAGCATGATTTCCATGGTTTGCACCCATACGGTTAGTAGGCCCTTTGTGGGAGAGAAAGTGAATTAATACCTTGCTCATATTTTGGTTTAGACTAAGACTATTATTGAAAGTGATCTTAGTCTATACTTGAATAATTGCTTTGTGTTTATTCATTACCAAAGCCGTTTAACGTTTCGCCGGAAAGGCACGTCTTTAACCACTATATATGACACAAGCTCTTCGTTACCACTATTTGAAGATTGTCATTAATCCCTTGAGCATTGGTCCTAGTCTTGATTCACTTCCCTTGACTTCTCTCCACTTTGACGTTTTGCTACGAGTAGTCGTTTGTCTGTTTCGGTTCTTTTCAATCTTGATTCAACTCGTAATCCTTCATTAAAACATATTGCCTAGTGTTTTGATGATCCAATGATATTCTAAAAGGCTCATGATATATTTTTAAGTATTTTAGAAAAACTTGGTTTTTAAAAAATTTGGCGTTTTTCAATGATAAAAACCTGCCTCTGTAGGCGGTTCTTTATCTTGGCGGCTCAAACCCGCAGTTCCTTATCGATAAGGTACCGCGGGCAGTAAAGTTTGTTAGAGCGCCAGTTTGATTATTTTATTTTTTTTCAAACCACTATCTCTCTCTCCCAAAAACACACAGCCGACGGTTTACCTTTTTTCCACCATTGTTGAAGCTTCCAAAACCTTCAATCACTCAAATTAATTGATTCCAAGTTGTGGGTTTCACTCATCCTTCATCTAACATCAATTAATTGTAAGTATTTTCTTTCAAGTCATCTATTTTGTTCTAGGGTTCATCCTTTCATAATTGGGGAGTTTTAAAATTGAAATTGAATTAAAACCTTAATAGGAATGTGGGTTGACATGGTTATTTTACTATGATTCCTTAGGTTCATATTCATTAAGATTTCACTAATATCCACTTGTAGAACAAATCAGAATTTTGGCTAAATGATTTTGGTTAAAAGATGGATTTGAGATGAACCCATGAAAAAATAGGTAATGGCATTGTTAATGCTTACCTAAAAACCTTGTTTTGAAAAACCAATGTTCTAAGTCCATTGTTGATCCAACATAGTTCATATGTTCTTGGTAAATAATGGAATAGCTACATTGTGAACATGAGAATGATATGGATTCAATCCTTTGTTAGTCAAGAAATTGATATAACACATTTTCATATTTTGATCTTTGATTTTATTTTTCATATGAGTGATTGGAGAAATATTTTCTTGTGTTTATTTAGGTACTAATCATGCCTTCACAATACCAAAAGGATCATCAACTCACTAAACAGTATATGCCAAACCTATCCGACTTTTGTCACTCAACTCACCTTGCCCATACTTTTTCCTCTCTTCAATATCGTTGCTTTCATGAGGGTAGAATTGTCCAAAAGGATATCAAGGATTATGTCTACATCAAGTCCATGTTTGAAAACATTGGATTTGATTGTTTGTTGAACATTAAGGAAGACATATATCCTCGATTCCTATTGTAGTTCTTTAGCACATACTCCATCATTGAAAACGACGATGGAATATTTGTTAGGTTCATCTTGAAAGATCAACTCATTCAATACTCTCTCGAAGTGTTTGGTCAAATTCTTGATGTCCCATTTGTAGGCACTTGTCGCTTCACGGATAAATGGAAGCTTAGTGCTCTCCTTGAATCCTACAATTGTCCTCCAAATGATCATGAGGAAATTGATCTTGACTTCATTGTCGACATTGTCTCCAAAAAGCGTAATCGACCCGTTAAGAGAAGCCTTCATACTAAGGTACGTTTGGTGAAACGTCATGAGGTTCTCTTAAGCGACCTTAATGATAATATGGTTCAATGGACCAATATCCTTAGGGAAAATGTGTTTTGTCTTGGTGGAAACCGGGATGATGTTCCTGCGTGTTTAGTGCATATGTTATATTGCATCTTTACCAACACCAATTACAATTTGGCATATTTTATCGCTCAACGGATCAATTATGCTATTCACAAACCTAAAACAAACCTCCCTTACGCAATGCTTCTCACTCGCCTTTTTAAAAGGGTTGGCCGTGATTTTCCAGATATTGATCTTTATCAGTTTCAACCGGTCAAACGGGTCATGCTACCTATTCAAGAGGTATATAAGAGAAAGACAAGATTTGATCGTAAATCCGACCAACAAGAGTTCAATGATGAGGACATGGACATGCCAACAAGTGATGGTGATGGCATTGGCACAAGTGCTCCCATTGACTCTTCGAGTTCTTCTCACCACTCCACAAACTCATTCGTGGATGGTTTAGACGACATTTCTTCCCCTCCCCACCATTCCTCTAGTGAAGTTCCTAATAATCTCAATTTAGAGGAACTTTACCGTCAAAATCTTCGAACCCGAGGTGATTTGCATGAACACCGGATTGAGTCAAGAAAGGGAATCAAGTACTTGGGAAAAATGATCAAGGATTTAGGCAAGAAAAGGAGGTGAAGACTTTGAGTTATGTCAAAGTTTGGTTATCATTTGATGTTTAAACATTTGCTTATTAACACTTTGGTTTAGTTGTTTATTAACTTATGTTACATGATTGGATTATTATTTATTTTGATCCTAAATGTTGCTTATGCAATGGTGTTTGTGATTTACATAGCTTTGTGCATTTTTGTGATAGTTAGCTTATTAGATTATGATCTGTAGTTAACTTTGGCTTGTGAATCCTTTGGTAAAAATCTGGGTTAACCAAAATTTGGGATGGGAAATTTTTGAAAGACCTCTGGTCGGGGTTCCATATCGACCCGCGGATCCTTATCGATAAGGAACCGCCGGTCCTAGATAAGGAACCGCCAGCCACTATGCACGACAGCATATTTTGCTTTACACTGTTTTCTCAATTCTGTGTAAACACTGCATGATTTTCTGTAATAAACTGCATATTTCCTAAACTAGCTTACCTAAGTTCATTATTCACCTAAAATGATTTTAACCCATTACTAGTTTGGATCATCCCCTCACCCATTTAAACCCACCTTGTTAGTCATGTTCTTCACACATCAAAATATCCTTCCCTAACCCTTAAACCAACCTTGTCAACCATGGTTTTTACAAAAACCTCAAACACCCCAAGGAAAACACTTAAGATTAGGATTAAGGTACCCAAGCCTAACTCCTCATCCTTCCACACACCTAAGAATGAGATGGTTCCTATCCTCATTTCTTCATCACCTTCACCACCCCTTCCACCATGCAAGACAACATCCACCCATGGTACTAACCACTCCATTGGTTCTACCTCCTCTTCATTCAACTCAAGAATGAATGAGCTCTCTTCACCCTTCACTCCAAGTGCACCCTTGGATGTGACCACACAACCCCAACCAATCCAAAGCATTCCTTTTGTGAATGACTTTGATGACACCTTGGTGACTTCACCATTTACCCCTCCTAACTCACCCATTTCAACAACCTTGGAGAACATACCTCCACACTCACCCATTTCCCCTTTAGGGAACATGCCTCCACTCTCACCCACATCACCCTTAGAGAACATGCCTCCTCCACCTCCACCCAACTCAAACATTCCAATTTTGGGTGTTCCACTTTCCCTCCTTTTGGGTGATCCTTACTATGGGTTTCAAGAGACTCATGGTCCTAATTATCCATGTTGCCTCTACAACCACTACATCATCCATAACCTTAGGATGGAAATGTTTAGACTACATAGGAGGTTCCAAGAGTTCTTGCTTACCTTGTTCTCCATGCCTCCTCCTAGGAGATGAATGATGAGTTTTCTAAATAAATAGTCTTCAACAAAACCAAGCCAAAGAAGACTACTCATCTAGATTTAATGTTAAGCTAGCTTTGTATTAGTTAGTTTTTTCATTTGTCATTGTATTTGCTTCCTTCATGATTTCTTCATGAAGTTGTTCTATGGATTTAGCTTTATGTGTTTCTACTCTTATGTGCACATTAATCAACTTTAATTTGAAATTAAAATTGAACCTAAATCTATCACAACCTCTAAAAACTTGACTAAAATTGGTTCAAAATGATGTCTAAATTATTTTGTCACCCTTTGTCAAGACATTCTTTGTGAATGTATTGCTTTATGCAACCCTAGCATAATTTGGTGCTAATAGAGGTAAAATTCCAAGATTTGCAATTTTTTGAAAAAGTCTTAGTTTTTCCCAAAACCCTGGAAAAACATGGTTTCAAGTCCACTAGATGCGGATCCTTAAAGTCCCGCGGTTCCTTATGTGATATGGAACCGCCGGTCCCTTTAAGGTACCGCGGACAGAAATCAATTTTTGACGATTTTTTGGTCAAAACTTTTAAAACCCTATACCTTGTCAAGATTCCTTGTTTACTCAAATTGACTAAACATTCCTTGACACTTCACATTTTGTATTCAAATTCTTACCTTGATTACATTTTACTTATACCCCAACCTTGAGATTTCATTCTCACACCTTCCCAACCTTGAGAATTCATTCTCACACAACCTTGAGATTTCATTCTCACACAACCTTGAGATATCATTCTCACACTCTCACAATGCCTAACTCCTACATTCCTAACCTTGACATTTCTTTGTCACAACCCCACTCACCCAAAGCTTCCTCATCCAAGCTTTCAAAGAAACCGAGAATCTCGGTTCGACCTATTTGGGTTAAGAAGAATGAACCATCTTCCTCCAAACCACCCAAAAACCCTACCTTCTCTCCAATCAAGTATTAGAATGAGACTTATACCATTAACCCCATCACCGGAGCTAAAGAAAATGTTCCCCCACCACCACAATCCTTCAATACCCCTCAACTCAATGACCTTTCAACCTTCCCAAACCTCACAAGGCATTGTGAAAACATTTCCAAACTCATTAACCCTCCACCACCAAACCCTAGGTTTGATGTCATACCCCCATCAACCGATTTTGTGTTGCATCATGGATCCTCGTGTGTTTGTTGTCGATTTCAACAAATTGAACTTGCTCATGTGTATGAGAAGTTAAATTTTCTTGAATTCCTCCTCACTCGACCTCCTATTCAAGTTTTCGTTCCGGTGGACAAAACTTCGAATGATGCATCGTCGTCTTATTTTTCCAACTAAAGGACTAACTACTCTTAGAGTCTTTATTACTTTAGTTGTTTTAGAGTCTTTTATTTTTTTAGCAATCTTGGAACATTATCTCTATTAGACTAGCTTATGCTTAGTGGTCTATTTTCCATATTTCTTGCTTTAGATACTCATATTGTGTGTATGACTATCTACTTTGTTGTGTCTTTTCTTTTATGTAACATTTTTGTTGTTTATGTGTTATTTCATTAGTTCTATTTTGAGTTGATCATGGTTAATTTTTATTGTAACACCCCCAAATTTATACAAGTCAATACAGCGGAAGACTAGTTGGTGTTACGGGATAGCACATTACTCACATCATAGACAACGCTTAAAAGTCGCGTCGTTTTAATAATAAAGCATTTCCATTCATAAATATCAAAGTTACATAGGTCCCAAGTCATTGTATTTAATACATGTTTTACAAAGAATTTGAATAGAAATAATTATTTAGGTGCGGGCCATGAATTCTTGTTGTCTTCCCGAGAATTACCTTCAAGTACCTAAGATAAAACATGTTAAAAGAAAAGGTCAGCGATAACGCCGAGTGAATTCATAGAGTTTAATAAATTCCATCAATATAACATCGGTATAAAATTATTACCGAAAATCATTTTGTACAAATATTTGTAGTAGGCCATAAAATAGCCAAAGTCATTTTTATACAAATCCTTATAGAAAATCATAATATAGGCATTTGCCTTAAAAATCATTATACGAACCATTGTCGTAAAAACATCATACAAAACGTTTTACAACGTTGTGTAGATTAAATAAAAACCGTTATATGAATATGGTTATGAAAACCAAAACACGAACATAATATCAATAGTATGACCCCGTATTGCTAGTCAGGCAATACATCGTAATTTGATGCGTATAGTAGTATTTCGTTAATTTGCATTATTATAAGCCGCATGACATTGTTACCTTACTAAACCAAACAACGGGTAGCTAACCCGATACTCAATTTGCCCATCTAAATTAGCGTGTCGTCACAAAGGTCACGCTATGGAAATCTTCTCATACATAAATTTGCTTACCAATCAATGTGGCACGACGGGGATCAACCGTCAAGGCGCGAACTGGGGTGATCGTCCCCAAATAGTACTATTATATGCATAAGCGTCTACCAAATCCCGGTAGTTCACAATTCATGCTAATGGGACTTTTAGTGACATAACCTAACTTTAATAATCCATTTTATTTCATCTATCGGGTCCTTTAATCATTTATCGGGTCATACAATCGGGTCATACAATCATTCGGGTCCAAATCAATAAACAAACAATCGGGACAAATGGTGTCCTATTTTATAAACACTAACATGTTATCTCCCTCGCGGGTTTATAAAACATTTCATAAAAACATTTAAAAGAGTGCGAGGCTATGAACTCACGTTGATGTGGGAAAGCGGGTTATCGGCAATTCGGACGTACGGTACGTGCTTCAATCACGGAAACCTAGACAAATAATACTCGTCTTAGACTCACGTCCAATGACTTTATAAAAATAACAATTATTTATACATATGATGATTATATATATATGATGATCAAGTGGGTTTACATATTCTCATTTACTCGTTTTAGCGTTATGTGTCGGTTACTTCTTACTAGTTTACTAGTATTACCTATTTACATGTTTTAGGCCCAATAGGCCCATTACAAGCCCAATATAATATATTAGCCCAATTATACTTTTATTATCAGTATCAAACTTTACATGTTGGGCCCAAATGGGTTAAGCCCAATAAGTACTTTTTATAAGTGTTTAACTTATTTAGTCCAATTATTAGTCCAATATGCTTACTTAGCTCGTTAATGTCCGTATGTCCTATAGTTCGGGTTTTATCGGTTTTTACTTGTATTAGTTACTTATATATCAGTATATGACTTTTAAAAACTTTACATTATACGGGTTTGATCGTCTAAGTTTTAATTGGCGAAAAACGTTAATTTTACGGTAATAGCCGAAAAAGTCGTAAAATCAAGTTTATAGTTTTTATAACTTATAAATATTATTCCACTACCATATATATAATTTATACATTTATTTAACCTTATACATATTTATATAAATGAAATTCATAAGTTAGTGGGTTTTAGTTTTACATTTTATACAATAAAATTTTGAGTGCTTATATAATAGTAATAAACATTAATTCTCAAAATCTGATTTTTATTTTCATCTTCACCATTTTTATCATATCTAGAGTTCTACAATGAATTAGAAGCTCATTTTTGGATGGCATGATCTTCATATTATGTGCTACATTTAACTTAGTTATAGCTACTTCTCATTTTAAGTTTATCTAGCCTTAACAGTCCCTACAAAACAGCTTATTTAGATTAGCACACTCATCTTGTTTTGATCATATCTCACTCATTATAATGATTCTATTGCATGGCCAACTCTCACATGTGTACAAGACATATAGCTTACTGTATATTAATCTATTTAAGCCATTTTATCAGTTTATCATATGAGTCTTTACTGTTTTATACAGCCAACAATCTAAACAAGATTTTAGCCTTGTTTCTTATAGTTTTTCATCTTTTAAGCATGTTTATCAACACCAAATCCCCAGACAATATTTTTAATCATCATTCATCATCATATACATATACATAAGTAAAAGAAATACAAGATTACATAATCAAAATAAAAAGAGGATAGGAAGAACAATCTTTATACCACCAAAGTGATGAAAAGATGAGGTTGATGATGAATAAGACTTGGTTTTAGGTAACCAATCTTATGAGATATCAATACCACTTCTAGGATCACCAAATACTTGTAGACTCCTCCAAAAATCAGACCTTGTTCTTCATGAAAACTCCTTGAGAAATCAGCCCCAAAACTCCATAGAAAACCTCTTTTTAGGTGTTAGAATCACCTCAAATCAACAAGTCTTCAAAGGGGCATCATCATGTGTATGAATAACACATGATTTTATGGCTAAAATAGATCAAATGAGGGTTGTTGTTGGTGGTTTTGGGACGAAAATGAGAGAGAAAGGAAGGGAGGATGAGTGGTTTTGCATGTGTTGAAAAGTGAGGAATGGTTTATGCAAATGGTTTTATAAACTTTGCAAGACAAGTGTTAGTCTTGTTTAGGAAGTTTTGACACCTATGGTGTGTGGTGTAGCTTATTTAGATGCCACATGTATGGGGGTGGGCAAGTGTAAACTTTTCCCATCCCCATTAATTTACGGGTACTCCTCGATTCTAGTTTCCTCGATTTACGTACTCTCGGGTCGTTTTACGAAAAACGTTTTTATAAATTATGAATCTATGGCACAAAATGATTCTAATAAAAATTGTCTCATAAAAAACGGAGTTCAAAAACGTAAATACGTAATCCTAAGGTTTCCGGTTTAGTCGTAAAGGACGTTAAATTATTCACGTAAGTCCTAATCTCTTCTCGTAAATTTGTGAGTTTATGAACTAACTCAAATTTAAAATCCCAAAATAATATTCACGGATAAATTTATTTTTCTGAAATGTCAGACTGTCACCAAAACGGTGTATGTAAACGTAAGCACGTAACGTAGAATCCTCCGGTTTAGACGTAGTTGATGCTACTTCAAGACGTAAATAAAAATTTCTTCCCAGAAATAAGTGAGTTCATAATATAACATTAAAATAATATTTTTAAATAATATTTGAGAACAAAATATCAACCATAAATTGACGGATTATCACAACATTTACCCCTAAACAGGATCTTTGTCCTCAAAGATCATCTTACCTTACTACTCGCTTCTTATAGAGTTAAAGCCATGTGGGTATTTCCTCCACATTCGGTCTTTTCTCACAAGTGTAATTCATTACAATACGCGAGTTTCATCAAACACAACTACGGGAATAAGATCAGACTTAATGGTGACTTACTTTCTCTATCCATGATGTTCACGGGTTTTTGATGAATGCAACTTTTCGCCGATCTAAACATTACTAAGAAACAATCAGATTCTCACTTGATAGATATTCCATCAAGTTAGATATTCGAATCATAATTCACGCAGCTCTTGAAGTCCTAGGGTAGATCCAGCTTATATGCCTTTCAAACCAACTTTACATCATCTCAATGGTCCCATATAACGGGGACTTATATCCCATGATCTTTCAGATCATCAAATCATTTTTCCATAGTTAAAATTTTTGGCATAACTTCGCTACCCATCTGGCACTTCAAGATCTACATTTCATATTCACATAACTTCCTGCCCACTATCGGCAGTCAATAATCAGATCCTAATCTCAACAATCATTTCAGGTCTCGCGGGTCGAGTATTTTTGTAAGGTTAGGTTCGCCATTATAGGAAACCTTAAACCTAAAAGACATGTCCAACTCACAGTGGGTGTATGTTGGGTGTCTTCATCTCAACTCTTTGCTTACAGATGCTCTAACATTTAGATCCTAACAAGATTCGATCTCGATCCTAATACGATAGTTATCAATGATAATCTTTCCAAAGGAAACGGCTATACGGTTTATTACCAAAGGTCAATCGTTCAAGCATAAAACAGCACTTATAGCATTTTGTATCGTTACTTTACCTCGTCCCTTCGATTGGGATGGTACACAGTACTCTCATCAAGATTCGTTCTCAATAAATTCTGAGCAAATCTCTAGAAATTCGATGCGAAGCGAGGATCTTGATAGAGATGATCGATACAGGCACACCATGTTTACATAACTCCTTTAAATATAAAAGAGTCAATTTCTTCATCAAGATTCTATCATTAACGAGAATGATGTTAGCAAATTTGGTCAGTCTGTCGACGATGACCCAAATCGAATCAAATTCAGATGATGACCTTTGCAATAGCTAGGCGTTTACTAATGTATGAGGCGATGTCTGCCTTCATAATTCGCCATTAGTACAACTTCTTCAGACAAAGATACTTTTAATCAGAAATGACAGGAATAGAATACTTATGCTTACAGATTCCAACATAACTATATCTCACAGTCCTCCATATTTAGACAATCACAAGTGGTCTTTAAAATATTTAACGCTATCGGCTTCTTAATTCTAATGGTTCACATTAGCCGCGAACCACTTTTTATTATCTATATTATCCTTTCTATATTATGCGTCAGTATCTACATTCACTTTCCTAGATGGAATAGTTATCATGTCCGTATTCATTCAAAAGTTTATTTCTTCACATTTTCCCTGTTTTAGTTTCATCGCAACTATTATTTTTATCTGTTTTACTCAATCCGACGTCTAAAGCGTCGATAATCATTACAATTAATTAAATAATAATTATTAAATTTTTGTGAAACGTAAACTTTAAAAGTTTAAATTTCTTAGTTCGACCAATTATATAAAATGTTCAAAATAATTTTTATTTTAATTAACACGATTTTTGTTGATTTATCAAAAATAATTAGTAGGATTCGTAAATGTTCGAAAAATCTTTGCTTATATTTTGGTCAAAAATTTTCTTAGTTGGAAAGCAAAAAGTGTCGTTTCAAATTTCAAGTCATGGTTTAAATGGTTTCCTCAATTCTTATTAAGATGTCTAGAAGTATACAAAAACATTTACCCCTAAACAGGAGTTTAGTTAAATGTTTTTGTTATAAGGGAATGATCCCTTAAAAATCCTTTGTTAAAACATTTGTCAAAATATATTTGCACCTTCTTTTTTTTTAGTATAACTCAAAGTCTTAAAAAGGGCTCTTAATTTTTTTTTTGAAGAGTCAATATAATCCATTATCTTTTAATCACACGGTCAATTAATGTAAATGATTAAGTCTTAAATCACATGTTAATTATTCAAGGTACAGGTTTTAATTGTTCAGCCATTTCAAAGCAATCTATAAATAATTACGAACTCCTTCTTATACTTATAAACAAACAAATGGTCCTAAATGATCACACGCATGAATTTATCAAATTACAGCCTACACACGTGATTCACCAAATTATGATTGCTACATGTGCATCGATCAATCCAAACGACATCACATGAAACTCATAATGTTCATTACAAGTACCGGATGTAGTGATTGGAATAGATAATCTTTTTCGCAGATGCGAAGTTGATGATAACCATGCCATGAATCAAATTGCTAGAACCTGGTAAATGATGAACAAATCTTCCATTTCGAGTTATGGATATCATTTTCGATTGTCAATTTACTCAGTTCACAGTAATCTTATAAATATAAGGAATAATAACACCATAGCTCTTCATGATGACGAGCTCGGTAGAATAAAATCTTTCTCCGACAACTCTCTCAGTTGTACGGTAATTCCTTTAATTCAGATGGTGCTGACGTACAGTGCACATGCCACAGATGCAGCACCGGGAATATAATCAATACCAATTTCAATCTGCCTTAATGGCAAAAGTCTAGGTAATTCATCAACAAATACTTACTAAAGTTTCAAATAACAGAAACATCTTTTAATAAATTAATATTAGGTTCTTTCTAGATTATAATATCTATGACTAGTTCACAACCATTCACGGTATAAATTTCAAGTCTAAATGCAGGATACGGTCATCCATCAAGAATTATTTAGATCACTTTTGATAATCAACATCTTATCATTTAGGGGAATTCTATTCGAGTTCCCATCAATTAAGACAATGTCATCATGTCATAATCAATCAATCCATTCTACTGGCATTATCAACTTTTTAGTTTTATTGTCGTCGATAAGATGTGAACTTCTCAAAAGAATAATAATAACTCATAATCCTTCACAAGTTCAAGGATATCTGGAGACACAATTACTATTAAAGGAGTAAGGTTAACGCATAATCTACGCGAGAAAATTTCAAATCAGATAGAGACGAAAACATTTAACGAATATGAATATATCCCATATTTTCATAATGTGAGTACGCATTCGAGAGCTCCTCGGATCGTTACCCAGGTCATTCAAATGAAATCTAATCAAAAGAAATGATAAGAACGTCGATACATCTGGTCGGGTATCAACACTTGGTAATCAAACACTTTTCCTAAGAATCTCACTACGGGAGAATTGGACAAGAAAGAATTGTCAATTGTCAAATAAGACAATTTCCACAGATGAGTAATTTCGACTCAGAAGAATAGATGCTACAGGCACATATGTAGGTGTCCCTAACACTATGTCCCTATTTTTCACTTCTTGCAGATCTCACAAAATTTAATCTTTCACATTCTTCAAAGAAAATGTAGTGTTTATTCATTAGTTTTATGGTGACTACTAATCAGCCTTGCATGGTCCATTCCAAATTGTATGTAGGCGCGCAACTATATACAATTTCAAGATTAACGATGCAATACTCAGTTCGTCAAAATTTTATCATCATATTTATAATAAAAACATTTTCATGCTTAATTCTTAAATAAGAATCAAAAATAAATTTACAAAGATTTTGTTTGTTATGAAAACAATTAAGTTTTCCAAAGTGTTTTATAAACAACTTCATTTTGATAACAATTATTTATAAGTCTCACTTTAAATAATCCATATGGTAATGAAAATTCAATTTTTCTCAAGGGATACTATCGTATCATATAAAAACAATGAGTGATCTGCAAAGGAGTGATGAAAAGTTGTTCACCAAGAACTAACTATGATATAATAGGAAATGAGTTTAGCCAATTAATCATGAGGTTCATGACCTCGATGGCACTCAAAAGAGAATAATTCACAACGTAACTCAAATCGAGATGAGTACCTGTTCAATGGTTGCATCACTAATGCGAGCATTAGGAAGAAGCAAGAAAAGATAGATAACATTGATACATGTAGAATTTAGCAATCAAAGGTAGTCTTTTCATTAATCACAAACAAGTCAAATTGTACCGTAACATATTATGTGTCACTATGTCATACAATTCCAAGATCTCATCATACCAACTGATGTCTCAGTTAAGTTAGGGATTATTTTTAATAGATACCACAATGACTACTAATATACAAGAGTCATTAGGTGTTCCACATGTCCCAGAAGATCCATCGGTCTCAATTCAGGAGATGATTTCTTCAATTAATTTCTTGGACACTGGGCATCCTCATTAGTGGACAATGGCCTAGGAACAACCCTTAACACGAACCTACAATCAATTAAAACCTTATAATTCAATCACAGGACTTAACGACTTCCTCTTAACACTCTCATATTCCATACAGGTTAAGTTTCACATTATTCAAGTTTCAACCAATTTTATACTCAATTCGATATCCTACTTCATTCTCCAAGACTTTCAACCTTATTCTTAGACCTTAATAGGGCAATAAAAGCTCAATATGATCAATACTTAATTTCCAATCCTATATCTCTTTCAACAATAGTTATCAAACGAGTCACTAGCATGAAATGAATCACACATTCAATTAGACTTCTCGGAAAGGTATTAGTGGCATGAGGCTTTTGGGTAATGGTTCCAATGACAGCCTCAAGTGCAACATTCACCCTTTCGATTTTAATTTAAGAATTGTGTGACAACGAATCAGATGACATCTTTCTAGGTGGTAACGTTTTGTAAAACTCCACTCTATAAGGAAAGATCGTCATGACATCGATATCAGATTTAATCTCGCCAATTCTTCTTTAATATCACAATCATCTAATATTTACATTTCTACGAATATCAACCATTTTTTGGGATCATAAATATCCACAACTTGGTTTAGATCTTGGATAGCTAGAATTCCTACGAGAATAGCTTCGATTAATTTACTAGGGGATTTAGGGTTCCTTGTGACAATCTACGTCGTATAAATACCTCGTATAAATATCAAAATAATCATCAAACAATCATGTAATAAAATTACATCATATATATATAATCCAAGTTATATATATATTAAAATAACACTTCTCAGTCTTGCCTTGTCGGTAACTCGGGAATTCTTCGGCACTGTTATAGTCAAAAGATTTTTAGACATTTTTAGAAAAATGTTTATAGTTAAAAGATTTTGAAATGTTTTATTCAAAACCTTAGTTATAAAAATCTTTCGTTCTCTATAACGAGAGCTCTGGTACCAAACTGTAACACCCCCAAATTTATACAAGTCAATACAGCGGAAGACTAGTTGGTGTTACGGGATAGCACATTACTCACATCATAGACAACGCTTAAAAGTCGCGTCGTTTTAATAATAAAGCATTTCCATTCATAAATATCAAAGTTACATAGGTCCCAAGTCATTGTATTTAATACATGTTTTACAAAGAATTTGAATGGAAATAATTATTTAGGTGCGGGCCATGAATTCTTGTTGTCTTCCCGAGAATTACCTTCAAGTACCTAAGATAAAACATGTTAAAAGAAAAGGTCAGCGATAACGCCGAGTGAATTCATAGAGTTTAATAAATTCCATCAATATAACATCGGTATAAAATTATTACCGAAAATCATTTTGTACAAATATTTGTAATAGGCCATAAAATAGCCAAAGTCATTTTTATACAAATCCTTATCGAAAATCATAATATAGGCATTTGCCTTAAAAATCATTATACGAACCATTGTCGTAAAAACATCATACAAAACGTTTTACAACGTTGTGTAGATTAAATAAAAACCGTTATATGAATATGGTTATGAAAACCAAAACACGAACATAATATCAATAGTATGACCCCGTATTGCTAGTCAGGCAATACATCGTAATTCGATGCGTATAGTAATATTTCGTTAATTTGGATTATTATAAGCCGCATGACATTGTTACCTTACTAAACCAAACAACGGGTAGCTAACCCGATACTAAATTTGCCCATCTAAATTAGCGTGTCGTCATAAAGGTCACGCTATGGAAATCTTCTCATACATAAATTCGCTTACCAATCAATGTGGCACGACGGGGATCAACCGTCAAGGCGCGAACTGGGGTGATCGTCCCCAAATAGTACTATTAAATGCATAAGCGTCTACCAAATCTCGGTAGTTCACAATTCATGCTAATGGGACTTTTAGTGACATAACCTAACTTTAATAATCCATTTTATTTCATCTATCGGGTCCTTTAATCATTTATCAGGTCATACAATCGGGTCATACAATCATTCGGGTCCAAATCAATAAACAAACAATCGGGACAAATGGTGTCCTATTTTATAAAAACTAACATGTTATCTCCCTCGCGGGTTTATAAAACATTTCATAAAAACATTTAAAAGAGTGCGAGGCTATGAACTCACGTTGATGTGGGAAGGCGGGTTATCGGCAATTCGGACGTACGGTACGTGCTTCAATCACGGAAACCTAGACAAATAATACTCGTCTTAGACTCACGTCCAATGACTTTATAAAAATAACAATTATTTATACATATGATGATTATATATATATGATGATCAAGTGGGTTTACATATTCTCATTTACTCGTTTTAGCGTTATGTGTCGGTAACTTCTTACTAGTTTACTAGTTTTACCTATTTACATGTTTTAGGCCCAACAGGCCCATTACAAGCCCAATATATTATATTAGCCCAATTATACTTTTATTATCAGTATCACACTTTACATGTTGGGCCCAAATGGGTTAAGCCCAATAAGTACTTTTAATAAGTGTTTAACTTATTTAGTCCAATTATTAGTCCAATATGCTTACTTAGCTCGTTAATGTCCGTATGTCCTATAGTTCGGGTTTTATCGGTTTTTACTTGTATTAGTTACTTATATATCAGTATATGACTTTTAAAAACTTTACATTATACGGGTTTGATCGTCTAAGTTTTAATTGGCGAAAAACGTTAATTTTACGGTAATAGCCGAAAAAGTCGTAAAATCAAGTTTATAGTTTTTATAACTTATAAATATTATTCCACTACCATTTCTATAATTTATAAATTTATTTAACCTTATACATATTTATATAAATGAAATTCATAAGTTAGTGGGTTTTAATTTTACATTTTATACAATAAAATTTTGAGTGCTTATATAATAGTAATAAACATTAATTCTCAAAATCTGATTTTTATTTTCATCTTCACCATTTTTATCATATCTAGAGTTCTACAATGAATTAGAAGCTCATTTTTGGATGGCATGATCTTCATATTATGTGCTACATTTAACTTAGCTATAGCTACTTCTCATTTTAAGTTTATCTAGCCTTAACAGTCCCTACAAAACAGCTTATTTAGATTAGCACACTCATCTTGTTTTGATCATATCTCACTCATTATAATGATTCTATTGCATGGCCAACTCTCACATGTGTACAAGACATATAGCTTACTGTATATTAATCTATTTAAGCCATTTTATCAGTTTATCATATGAGTCTTTACTGTTTTATACAGCCAACAATCTAAACAAGATTTTAGCATTGTTTCTTATAGTTTTTCATCTTTTAAGCATGTTTATCAACACCAAATCCCCACACAATATTTTTAATCATCATTCATCATCATATACATATACATAAGTAAAAGAAATACAAGATTACATAATCAAAATAAAAAGAGGATAGGAAGAACAATCTTTATACCACCAAAGTGATGAAAAGATGAGGTTGATGATGAATAAGACTTGGTTTTAGGTAACCAATCTTATGAGATATCAATACCACTTCTAGGATCACCAAATACTTGTATACTCCTCCAAAAATCAGACCTTGTTCTTCATGAAAACTCCTTGAGAAATCAGCCCCAAAACTCCATAGAAAACCTCTTTTTAGGTGTTAGAATCACCTCAAATCAACAAGTCTTCAAAGGGGCATCATCATGTGTATGAATAACACATGATTTTATGGCTAAAATAGATCAAATGAGGGTTGTTGTTGGTGGTTTTGGGACGAAAATGAGAGAGAAAGGAAGGGAGGATGTTGGAGCATAATTTGGCTAGACCGGTTCGACGACTCTCCTGGGCCGTTCGTCGTCTTCCCGGGTCCTGAGTAATGCTGCAAACAAAGAAGAACCGGTTAGACGTGGACCCGAGGCCGGAGCCCCGGGGTCCACCTCCGACGGTCAAGTTAGTATTCAATCGATCTGTTGTATATGAGGTGTGGTTAAGAGAAAGAGAACCTGTTCATAATGAGACCCATACCCCTGTTTATATAGGCTTAGGGTTTCTTGAAGGATAAGTTAGGTGTGTGTGGGCCGCGGGCCTGTTGGGCCGGGCCGAATACCAACTGTACGTCGACATGTCCCCCAGTCTAGTATGATATGGTCCATGATCATGTTATGCTAGACTCATTCGTGTATCATGCTCACTAAACAACCGCGTGCGGCTTGCTGCTAGGACATCCTCGTGGGTCGTCCGTAACATATGGCTCCACTCGTAAATGGAAAACCTTTAGCAAAAAGATGAGGGGTTGGGGTTGCGAATAGTGACTGTAGCCACTATACGTCATCATGTCCCCCTAGTCTAGTATGCGAGGTTGTTACCAAGGTTACTAGACTTTATACCATATCTGCTGCCTGTAAGCGTATCCATATCGAAAGAAATGGGAAAACATGTATACGTAAGACGGGTGGTTGTGCTCGAATGCTTGGTTTCCCGTGATTAGACGGTAAGGACCCCGTAAGAAGAAAACGTGTTTCTATAGCCGGGGTAACACTGGCATTGGCAAGGTATCATTCTTATTCATCTCTAACGTGAGGATGATAAGAAGGTTTTGTGAAGGTGGAGGTGGAACCCGTATGCTGCATCGTGAACATTTGAAGGCGTACTTCTTATACCCACTAATGATGCAGCATAGCGCGAATATTTCATTCGTCTTAAAGCCAACAAAAGATTTACTTTTGTGGCATGTTTATGCGGATATTACATCCGTCTTATGGCCACGACATTTGAGAACGACTTCCAAAATTTGTCACGGTTTTCGTTGGATTAGACGTAGTTGATCAGGCTCCATCCAATTAAGTATAAACGATATAAATTTTGGAAATTCACTCTTAGCCGGGCCAAGTAATTCATCAAGGAAGACTTACTTCCGTAACAAAGATATGAACCAACAGAAGACGTACTTCCGTAACAAAGATATTAACCAACAGAAGACGTACTTCTGTGGCAGAATGAGCCAGTGAAAGACGTACTTCCACGGCAAAAGATAACGATGCGTCGTGGAAGAATACTTCCACGGAAAAAGATAACGATGCGCCATGGAAGAATACTTCAACGGCGAAAATAATGAGCACGTGGAAGAGATACTTCCACGACGGAGATAATAAGCACGTGGAAGAGATACTTCCACGGTGAAGATAACGAGCACGTGGAAGAGATACTTCCACGACGAAAATAACGAGCACGTGGAAGAGATACTTCCACGGCGAAAATAATGAGCACGTGGAAGAGATAATTCCACGGCGAAGATAATGAGCACGTGGAAGAGATAATTCCACGGCGAAGATAATGAGCACGTGGAAGAGATAATTCCACGGCGAAGATAATAAGCACGTGGAAGAGATACTTCCACGGTGAAGATAACGAGCACGTGGAAGAGATACTTCCACGGCGAAAATAATGAGCACGTGGAAGAGATAATTCCACGGCGAAGATGAGATGCACGTGGAAGAATACTTCCATAGCGAAGATAATGATGCGCCATGGAAGAATACTTCCACGGCGAAGATAATGAGCACGTGGAAGAGATAATTCCACGGCGAAGATAATGAGCACGTGGAAGAGATAATTCCACGGCGAAGATAATAAGCACGTGGAAGAGATACTTCCACGGCGAAGATAACGAGCACGTGGAAGAGATACTTCCACGGCGAAAATAATGAGCACGTGGAAGAGATAATTCCACGGCGAAGATGAGATGCACGTGGAAGAATACTTCTACAGCGAAGATAATGATGCGCCATGGAAGAATACTTCCACGGCGAAGATAATGATGCGCCGCGGAAGAATACTTCCACAGCGAAGATAATGATGCGCCGTGGAAGAATACTTCCACAGCGAAGATAATGATGCGCCGTGGAAGAATACTTCCACAGCGAAGATAATGATGCGCCATGGAAGAATACTTCCACGGCGAAGATAATGATGCGCCGTGGAAGAATACTTCCACAGCGAAGATAATGATGCGCCATGGAAGAATACTTCCACGGCGAAGATAATGATGCGCCGTGGAAGAATACTTCCACAGCGAAGATAATGATGCGCCGTGGAAGAATACTTCCACGGCGAAGATAATGATGCGCCGTGGAAGAATACTTCCACAGCGAAGATAATGATGCGCCGTGGAAGAATACTTCCACAGCGAAGATAATGATGCGCCATGGAAGAATACTTCCACGGCGAAGATAATGATGCGCCGTGGAAGAATACTTCCACAGCGAAGATAATGATGCGCCATGGAAGAATACTTCCACGGCGAAGATAATGATGCGCCGTGGAAGAATACTTCCACAGCGAAGATAATGATGCGCCGTGGAAGAATACTTCCACGGCGAAGATAATGATGCGCCGCGGAAGAATACTTCCACAGCGAAGATAATGATGCGCCGTGGAAGAATACTTCCACAGCGAAGATAATGATGCGCCATGGAAGAATACTTCCACGGCGAAGATAATGATGCGCCGTGGAAGAATACTTCCACAGCGAAGATAATGATGCGCCATGGAAGAATACTTCCACAGCGAAGATAATGATGCGCCGTGGAAGAATACTTCCACAGCGAAGATAATCATGCGCCGTGGAAGAATACTTCCACAGCGAAGATAATGATGCGCCATGGAAGAATACTTCCACGGCGAAGATAATGATGCGCCGTGGAAGAATACTTCCACAGCGAAGATAATGATGCGCCATGGAAGAATACTTCCACGGCGAAGATAATGATGCGCCGTGGAAGAATACTTCCACAGCGAAGATAATGATGCGCCGTGGAAGAATACTTCCACGGCGAAGATAATGATGCGCCGCGGAAGAATACTTCCACAGCGAAGATAATGATGCGCCGTGGAAGAATACTTCCACAGCGAAGATAATGATGCGCCATGGAAGAATACTTCCACGGCGAAGATAATGATGCGCCGTGGAAGAATACTTCCACATCGAAGATAATGATGCGCCATGGAAGAATACTTCCACGGCGAAGATAATGATGCGCCGTGGAAGAATACTTCCACAGCGAAGATAATGATGCGCCGTGGAAGAATACTTCCACGGCGAAGATAATGATGCGCCGCGGAAGAATACTTCCACAGCGAAGATAATGATGCGCCATGGAAGAATACTTCCACGGCGAAGATAATGATGCGCCGTGGAAGAATACTTCCACAGCGAAGATAATGATGCGCCATGGAAGAATACTTCCACGGCGAAGATAATGATGCGCCGTGGAAGAATACTTCCACAGCGAAGATAATGATGCGCCGTGGAAGAATACTTCCACGGCGAAGATAATGATGCGCCGCGGAAGAATACTTCCACAGCGAAGATAATGATGCGCCGTGGAAGAATACTTCCACAGCGAAGATAATGATGCGCCATGGAAGAATACTTCCACGGCGAAGATAATGATGCGCCGTGGAAGAATACTTCCACAGCGAAGATAATGATGCGCCATGGAAGAATACTTCCACGGCGAAGATAATGATGCGCCGTGGAAGAATACTTCCACAGCGAAGATAATGATGCGCCGTGGAAGAATACTTCCACGGCGAAGATAATGATGCGCCGCGGAAGAATACTTCCACAGCGAAGATAATGATGCGCCGTGGAAGAATACTTCCACAGCGAAGATAATGATGCGCCATGGAAGAATACTTCCACGGCGAAGATAATGATGCGCCGTGGAAGAATACTTCCACAGCGAAGATAATGATGCGCCATGGAAGAATACTTCCACAGCGAAGATAATGATGCGCCATGGAAGAATACTTCCACGGCGAAGATAATGATGCGCCGTGGAAGAATACTTCCACAGCGAAGATAATGATGCGCCATGGAAGAATACTTCCACGGCGAAGATAATGATGCGCCGTGGAAGAGATACTTCCACGGAGAAGATAAGAAGCACGTGGAAGAATACTTCCACGGTGAAGATAATAAGCACGTGGAAGAGATACTTCCACGGCGAGAATAATAAGCACGTGGAAGAGACACTTCCACGGCGAAGATAAGAAGCACGTGGAAGAATACTTCCACGGCGCATGAATAAGCCAGCGGAAGAGGTAATTCCGTGGCAAAGGCATAAGCTAACGGACGAAATACTTCCATGGCAAAGGAACAAACGCGCGGAAGGAGGACTTCCGTGGCGAAGGAAAAAGCCAATGGAAGAGATACTTTCATGGCGCAGAAACAAGCGCGCAGAAGGGGTACTTCCGCGGCGAAGGAGAAAGCCAATGGAAGAGATACTTCCATGGCGCAGAAACAAGCGCGCGGAAGGAGTACTTCCGCGGCGAAGGAGAAAGCCAATGGAAGAGATACTTCCATGGCGCAGAAACAAGCGCGCGGAAGGAGTACCTTTGCGGCGAAAGAGAAAGCCAATGGAAGAGATACTTCCATGGCGCAGGAATAACCCGGCAGAAGGTGGAATTCTGCGACAAGGGAATATATCCAAAGATATTTGTGTGACGTGCACATAAATAGTGGTATTATTATACCCTGGTAGCCCCCCAAGTTTAATGGTGCTAAACTCGATTAGTAATATTAAACTTAATCAAGTATTCAAAGAATTACGGCCGCGTAGACCAACGCGAATGGGCGTACCATAGCCGCGTACAAAAGATAGAAATTAGGTTCGAACGTGCAAACCAACGCGGATGGGTCTTGCCATAACCGCGAATTGTCACATAGTATAAGACATATCTTAAATAACTTATTGGATGAGCTATGCCATTACGTGCGGCGTATCGCTACTACCTTAAGGACGGTCAAAATTTTGACAAAGTTTTGTTAGACGTGCACAGTGTGTCTTTTGCAAGTCCATCATGAGTCATGTGGTTTGCGTAACTTACTACAACGTCTTGATAGTAAGGTGTCTAACAAGGATACATGATCCGTGTTCGTTGGGGTTGCATCCCTCTTACACGACAAGTTGAATTATTAGGTTCACTCAATCCTCTTATTCCACCTGGGAACGATGTGTACATGTACGCCCGTAGGCAGAAGATATACGAGTGTACGGACTAGCGCGGATGGATGTACCATGACCGCGAATGATAAATAAAATATATTATATAAAAAATGTATTTAATATATATTTCCGATTTAAAAGATATAGATATAATATCTTCTAATAATTAAATGATATGTGTAATACCCTTTACTAATATAAATAATATATCTTAATATGCGGATTAGTATGGAAGACACGGCTCCTGACCGCAATGAAAAATAAAATATAACCGAACATACAGACGAGCACGGCTGGGCATACCATGACCGGGAATAAAAAATAAAATAATTGTTGGATATGCAAATGAGTGCGGATGGACGAGCCATGACCGCGAACACGATATTACTACGTTGGGTCGCGACATATACGAAAAATATATTTAGCAAATCAAAAAATGATATATGTAATATCCCTTGCCAATTTAAATGATAACCGTAATATCTTTTATTAATATGAAAAATATCAATAAGATTTTTTAAATATAAAAGATGCAGGTAATATCTTTTATTAGTTTGAAATTATAGGTAATATCGTACTACCTATTTAAAAGGTATGGAGAATATACTATCCCATTAAAAAAAATATAAGAGGATATCGTTGCTAATTTTAAAAGATAAATCATATCTTCTAATTAATTTAAAAGGATATGTGTAATATCGCTTAATAATATAAACAAGCATGCGGATTAGCGCGAATGAGCGCGACCGGACATACCATAACCGCGTATAAAAAATAGGTTCAAACTAGCGCGGATGGATGTACTATGACCGCAGAAAAATAGGTCGGTCTGAGATACGACATTATGTATAAATTTAAAACATATTGATGAAATCTTTTCATGAATTAAAAAAAAAGGTAGCAGCAATATTTTTATTACTCATGAATATAAGTAATATCATGCGAATATCATTCGCAAATATGTTCGTATACTAAAATATGAATATCATGCAACTAAAATACTTTCTGATTAAGTATTCATATTTATAATACAGTATTGTATACTAAGATACTAATATTATTATTTGTAATTACGTTGCAATCTAAATACGCAAACAATATTGACAAAACAAAAAAAAAATATATGACATCCTCATTAAATAATGCGATCATCATGCAGCGAGTTGTTTTTTTTTTTTAAAAAGCAATGATTTTGTTTAATTTTGCCATGTTACATGTACATGTCCGATGCGTTGAAATACATAACCCACATGACTTTGTTTAATTCTGTCATGCAATGATTTTGTTTATCGTGTGATAGGCTTACTGCCTTAGTAATTTGTATAAAACTATATTATGACTTAGATATGCATGATCATATTTGGTGGTTATCATGTGTGTCGCATAAATGTATAGCAAAATTTACCATACGATAATTATTGCCACCGTAATAACAAAATATTTGCACCAGAATGCGGCTATGAAAAAAAAAGCAAAAAACACGTAAGTTTCAGAATTACCGGATGCGGCTATTGAGACCACGAAACATAGTTTAGTCAGGGTCCCACGGATGGCGCCAACTTGTTGGAGCATAATTTGGCTAGACCGGTTCGACGACTCTCCTGGGCCGTTCGTCGTCTTCCCGGGTCCTGAGTAATGCTGCAAACAAAGAAGAACCGGTTAGACGTGGACCCGAGGCCGGAGCCCCGGGGTCCACCTCCGACGGTCAAGTTAGTATTCAATCGATCTGTTGTATATGAGGTGTGGTTAAGAGAAAGAGAACCTGTTCATAATGAGACCCATACCCCTGTTTATATAGGCTTAGGGTTTCTTGAAGGATAAGTTAGGTGTGTGTGGGCCGCGGGCCTGTTGGGCCGGGCCGAATACCAACTGTACGTCGACAGAGGATGAGTGGTTTTGCATGTGTTGAAAAGTGAGGAATGGTTTATGCAAATGGTTTTATAAACTTTGCAAGACAAGTGTTAGTCTTGTTTAGGAAATTTTGACACCTATGGTGTGTGGTGTAGCTTATTTAGATGCCACATGTATGGGGGTGGGCAACTGTAAACTTTTCCCATCCCCATTAATTTACGGGTACTCCTCGATTCTAGTTTCCTCGATTTACGTACTCTCGGGTCGTTTTACGAAAAACGTTTTTATAAATTATGAATCTATGGCACAAAATGATTCTAATAAAAATTGTCTCATCAAAAACGGAGTTCAAAAACGTAAATACGTAATCCTAAGGTTTCCGGTTTAGTCGTAAAGGACGTTAAATTATTCACGTAAGTCCTAATCTCTTCTCGTAAATTTGTGAGTTTATGAACTAACTCAAATTTAAAATCCCAAAATAATATTCACGGATAAATTTATTTTTCTGAAATGTCGGACTGTCACCAAAACGGTGTATGTAAACGTAAGCACGTAACGTAGAATCCTCCGGTTTAGACGTAGTTGATGCTACTTCAAGACGTAAATACAAATTTCTTCCCAGAAATAAGTGAGTTCATAATATAACATTAAAATAATATTTTTAAATAATATTTGAGAACAAAATATCAACCATAAATTGACGGATTATCACATTTATAATTGCTTATGGGTGATTCCATCAATTCTAAACTTTAACCCATTGACAAGCTTATCATCTTCATTGGATTGAAGTTTGATTTTGTCAATTACCTTTTTGGACAAACTTAGCAAATTACTTGCTTCTAATTTGAGATTTCTTTTCTCTCTCTCTCTCAAGTTACTTAGTAGGTAGTGGTCATATATACATTGGTGTTTTTTTCCTTTCTACTAACCTTTGTGTAGCATGTCACCTTAGCTCATATACTTGGTGCCCCAAGCAAGGGGGAGCAACCACCAAGGGGGAGCTACTAGCAAAGTTCGATGTTCTTCAAAGACTTGTGCTAACCTTTTTGCTACGACAAAGGGGGAGAAATGATAGTGATAAACTCGTTAATAATTCGATATTTTGTGTTTCTACGTAAATGAGTTTATCGTTTTTCGTAATCAAAAAGGGGGAGATTGTTAATGCAAGTGATGCCTAAAAACATTATTAGTGTTAACTAATATTTCTTAGTTTTGATCACAACAAACCATACAACACATTTAGTGTAAAACAAAAAATGAATTATTTAACTAACATTATCATCAAGGTAATAATCATATCACTAACCTTTCTTAATCATACTTAGTGATCATCAAAATGATTATCCTTAAAACTCACTTTTGTTATGACAAAAGACTTTTTAATAAACTTTCTTTTTTAGAAAATGTTTTATTAAAATGGAAAATGAAAATTTGAAAATAGCATATTCCAAACGCTGTTAGAATATCCTTTGAAGGCTTCAAATACCTCAGATATTCCTACCCCACTAAAAGAAAAAAAATGGAGCGTACTCTAGTGGCGGTACCTTAAGTAGCTACGCGGTTCCTTAGCGATATGGAACCGCCGGGCTAGATAAGGTATCGCGCCCAGATAGCCGTTATACTTTGCCTCCTTTAAATAGTGGGTCAAATCTCATTTTCCAAAAAGCCTCTTGGACGTTTTTCTCAGCCCCCTTTCTATTTTCTATAGTATAATCATTAGTAAATGATCACTTAAAGTGTTAAGGATGTTTACATATGATTATCCTCTTGATCCCCTCCGTTACCTTGTCCAATGAGAAGATCACTCACTCACTAGTGTTGTGATAAAGATGAATCTATGAGCTAGTCATATTCATCATGATACCCTTTTTGTTTTAGGTCAATCCAATGTATTTATGAATACTTAGACTAGTTGTGTTCATCCAAGTTATTTGTGGATACTTGGATTTGTTGTGTACATCCATTGCATATGTGTTTGCTTGGATTTGTGTTGTGTAAATCCAAGCTACATGTGTGTACTTGGATAAGTCTAGTTGAGTTGTAATAGATTAGATTCGTAGTTCTCACTAAACTATAAAGTGATGTGGTTGTGTCTTGTGAGTTCTCACTAAACTTGAAAGTGATTAGTAGTTGTGTTGTGTGAAGTTCTCACTTAGCTTCAAAGTGAAGAGTCGTGAAGATGGGTTCTAGCTTTGGATTAGAACTCGACATCTAGCCTTGTGTCGTAAAATGGTGAAGTAGGCAACGTCGTGAAGATTGGTTCTACCTTGAGATTAGAACTCGACATCTAGCCTTGTGTCGTTAAATTGTGAAGTAGGCAACGTTGTGTAGATTGGTCCTAGCTAAAGATTAAGTCTCGACATTTAGCTTAGTGTCGGAAAATAATGTAAGCAACGATGTAAGGTTTTCTCCGCCGAGAAGGGAGCTTGTTGATATAGTGGAAATCTCGAGTAGGTGTACTCGAGGAGTGGAGTAGAAACGAGGATAGAGCCTCGTTGTCTAACCACTATAAATCTTGGTGTCTTCCCACTAGGTTGTCTCCTTCCTTACTCTTTACTTATTTCATTATCATTACACTTACCTATTATCTTTGTTAGTGCATTTGAATTGAACCTAATCATTATGCAACTTAGCTTCAAGCAAAAGATAGTTTTGATACAAACCAAATTGAAAGTAATTTTAATTTGGTCACCAATAGAAGAGAAACTATTCAACCCCCCCCCCCTTCTAGTTTCTACAAAATGTGTTCAACCCAGAGGTTGCAAATGAAATGGGCCCGACCATGAATGTTATGTTATTGGAAGGAATCAACAACGCCACTAAATCGGTAACTATGGTGGTTGTTTTTGTAGTCGTTTCAAAAAAAAATATGTTCAGCCCGGAAGCTGCAAATGAAATGGGTCTGACCATCAAGGTCAGAAGGAAGCTGAGAAAAAAATTAAGGTAGTAACCTCTGTCTATTTGCGTAGCTTTTGCTATGAAAATTTTACCCGAAAATGTGCATATTTATTTAGTAATGCTTGGAAATTTTTGTGAAACTGTTCCTGTTTAATTATGCTCAAATAATACTTTGTCGTGGCGTTTTAATTGTCAACATATAGGTATCGGGTTTGACTAATATTATTGATTCACATGTATGTTTGTTATCTTTATGATAGGGAATTGATGTTGCCACCCTCCATGGTGTCTGGCGATCCTTGATCGGCGTGTGATGGTTCCATGCTTGCCAATCTGACCCAACAGTTTCAATTGCTTTAATGCAACCAATAGGGCTATGATGAGATTTTAAGTACACTGTTGGAAATGAGATCGCACGTATCTTGGCAGTGTAACCTGTTGGGGTTGCAGCCATGGCGTGTGTATCCTCTTTATCATGACGATGTACCCCTATCTGAGGCTTAATTTAATTTGTATATGTTTGGATTAAAGGGTCTTTATACCAAGTATCTCAAAACCTTCAATATATATTATATGACCTTCCTGAATCATCTACCATCATCTGTCGCGATTTTCTTACCTAAAAAGATCAATGGCGGATCTCAGATCATTTGAGAATTTTATCCACAAGGCTGCTGCTAATTGTTCATAATTGAACAAATTGGTTAGTTATTTTTATAATTATTGTTTTTTAGATTATTTTTTCATAAAAAGTATATTGATTTTTGTACTATAATAAAAAAATGGCCTTTTTTCCGGGTTTATGAATGAGCTGACACTTCTAATCGGAAAGGAGGTCGGAGCTACTTCATATGGAGGTTAGTATGTTTCCCCAAATTTAATTTAATAAAACTGATTGATGGGTCTGGTATAGAGCTTATACATTAAAAAACCATTATGCCCAGGTTAGGCTGGAACTTAAAATGGAGGTAATCACAATAAACCATACCAGTTAATATATTTATTTTATTTACTATTTAGGTAATCACAAAAACAATAAATCATACCAGTTAGTGTTTTTGTCGCGTGGATATTTTTATCAACTGTGTTGAAAAGTATCCTTTTTGACCTACCCTAACCCCCCAACAAATTATGTGTCACTTGCCATGTTTTTCAGTTTTGTAACATATGTCCTACTTTGAATATTCTTGATAAAAGCCAAACGCCTAACTTTGAGAAATTGTATATGAACTGATAATGATCCGCGGTAGTATTCTGTATAAAATAATATTAGTTTGAGATTGCTTTTTGAAAACTGATTATATAACATATAAGGAGGTCGAATGTAGACGGTCCAATTTTTTGTCTGTGTTTTCTGCCATAGAAGTTCCTAGGATTATTGCATTTTCGAAGTATAAATAATTGAATGCAAGATCTCAAAGCTCAACTTTCCAAACTGTCATAAGCGGATTCTTGATAGTTATAAGTAAAAAGGGTTCACAACACGTCATTGTGTCAAATAGTCTCACGAGTACACGAAAAAGACCAAATCCGCCTGGTAGAACAGTTTACTCAAACATTCCTCCTTATTTGATGGGTGACGTTCTTAAGGTAATATATTTTTATAAAAGTGTCAGTCTGGCCATTATCAATATGGGTCGGCTGGGGTTGATGTTGTCTACGTGAGTAAAAAAGAATACATGACTAAAAATAGGTTATGGGTCAAACGGATCGAACGTTGCACAATATTTATTCAAATTCTCCAAATCTTACTATTGAAATACTCCCTCCGTCCCACTTTTATTGTCCTCATTACTATTTTAATCTGTCCCAAAATGTTGTCCAGTTTCTAAAATATGAAGCATTAATTACTAAATTTTCCAGTTTTACCCATATTATTAATTTCTTAAAAGGAAACTATTAATTTATTCAAAGGGTAAGTTTGTCTTTCTACTCACAAAATGTCTATATTCATTGAATCTATCATAATACCTAAAAAATTTGTTGGGGGACTAATAAAATGGGACGGAGGGAGTAGTTTTCAATGTGTTTATGAGGCTATCTTCAATGATAGATTGCAGGAAAAATTGAAAAGCATCAAAGCAAAGTTTAAATTCAGCTTTACAGTCCGGTGAGATTACGTCCTACATCAACTAACACTTAACATGAGAAAGCATAGAGTCTCATGTTGTTACCAGAAAACTTGAAGAGGAACTACATAAAAGTGAGGCCTTCATCAAGGTATGTTTAGTCCATGGTTAGTAACATATGATATTATACTGTAATTGCAGATATATAAAATTGGAGGAGACGACTCATTTTGTTATAGAGGAACTTCTCTAAAATATGTGAGTGGCGGCATTAAATGTACGATGAATTGCTCTTAAGTAGTTAAAACATAAACTAGCCCGTCCAACAGATGGGCCATGCACTTATGTATTTATATGTATGCAAACAGATTATGAGTCGATGACATTAGCCGATACATCATTTGACAAACTGTTTCAGTTTTAGTTGATGCCCACTAAAAAAATTATGTCAAACAACTAAGGAAAAAAAAGAATAAGGTTGTCATCTTTCTCTCATAAACAAAGCATGTCAAGCAATAAATTCTTGAACCAGTTAGTTGGTTTTTAATTCCTTATTCTATTTGTATATATAATAAGATAGGTAAATAAGGCTGATAATTTGTAACATAATACAGGTTACAGTTCCTGTACGAGTGAAATCCTGCTATTAAAAAATTGGTTCATGTACGAGTTTTCAGCTGCTAGAGAGAATAACACCTTTTTATTTCTCAATGGGTGAAGATGGACAGAATCGAAAATTTTGGAAGCTCACGTTCGGCTCATGAAAGTAGGTTATCGTGTCGGTTTTTGTTTGCAATTATTGTTTGTACTTAAGTTACGCTTTGGTGTCACTTACGGATTTGCATATTAAAAAAATAAGATGCGCTAATCTGTTATTAGGCGGTGGTAGAAGATGTATTTAAATAATGTCATCATTGCAGAAGGAGTGGTTGTTGCATCGATTATGGTCACAGATTTTAGGAGCCGGCTTGAATCTGGAAAAGCTGTGGTGAGTTGGTTTTTTGAAAAATATCCCGATTTGGATGGTTATAATGACATTGTGTGAAGTTTGTATTAAAAAAGTTACCATTGAAATTGCGTGATTTATGTTATTGTCATGTTAATATTTGATGCCACTCATACGCATATGTAAATTTTCCTTGCGTTATTTTGTGAGGGAACTAATAGTTACAATGAAAAACGAGCGAGCTTTTTGTAGACATAGCTATTTTAAGTTCAGGACTTTGATTCTGTTGTGTCTAAGAAGTACTGTTACTATGTGTAGTTTCAGCCAGTTTCAAAGTAGGAACTTGAGTTAATTAAATAATGGTGAAGGAAAGACGGTATAAAATAAAAGCCATCATTAAAATAACTAAATTTAAACCGGAGTATTAAACGATTAGTTGATAGCATACGAAACCGCTATTCTTTATTTGGACTTACATTTCTTATACGTAACATGTTAGAAGCACATTGGCGCATTCGGGGTACAAAAAGCATATTATTATACACGCCGAACTATTAAGACCTTGAGATATATCGTTAGTGAAAACTCACCATCTTGCTCTTGGCTATGTTCTTTTTGTATGTAACACGTGTTTTCTCAAAATGTAAATATTTCGGGTTTTTTTCAGAATGTTGGATTCGCAAAATGGAACAGCAGAACTATCAGGTAGGCACGGTTATTCTATTTGATTTGTATTTCTTTCTTTATAGATGTACTTAAAACTTTCGTCTTATTCTCAGATTGTGACTACATTTGTGCCTCCTCTACCCACTGCAACCGTTTTGGCGTTTCATCCACAATACAGTAATATTATTTCCATAGGCAAAGGTTATGAAGATGTCTATTTTGAAGCAAGAACTGTTACCGGTGAAGGCATGGATGCTGTAAGTGTTCATCTTTTTGTAAATGCTCTTCTTACGTCTATATGGAATAAAGGAGTAGCTTATTATGTGTTTCAATGAAAGGTGATAATAGCAACCTATTCACTCATGAGTGGGTTAATTTTTAAAACACTAAAATATTTATTGGAATGTGAACATCAAAATTATGTATAAGACAAGCTATATACTATCAAAATGTGAAAACCAATATTGGATAATTTAAAGCTTACAAAGCTTATAATTTACTTAGCCATGTTGATAAATGAACACTATACAAAAGCTGTTGCGTAAGACTAATATGTATATGATGGTGAAACATGTTGCTGAAGTATGTGTGGAGAATCCAACAGATCTTTTCGTGGAAGCTAAAGTCGCGACGTATTATGTTTTTCTATACGTAGGCTAAAGCAGTAACTCAGTTTGTTGATGCAATATTGGACGAAACTGTTTGATATACAAGATTTGTTTGGTGATCGTGAGTGTAGGAAGTCAGCTTCACTTGGTCTTGCAATTTTTCGAGCACTTCAACATCTTTAACAAGACGCCCGCGGCGAAGCGCGGGTATTAATCCTATTTTAGGAAATAAACGGAAAAAAAAAATTGAACATGATGTGACATAAACTTTCTATAGTTAGTAACTAATCATTCCTTAATAATAAACAGTACTATAAAATAACGGCCCTAAAATATGATAGTACTACTACGTTGTTACCTTCTTTTAATATTGCAACATAAAATAACAGTGATAGAACCTTCCCTAGTAGAATCTAACCTAATAGTTGCAGCCTCCCCTGGTAGATTCCTCGATTTAGAAATATTATATCTGCATATATTTGGTTTCAGTTATGTCAATTGTGACATAGAAATGTAAGTATGAGCAGGTTTACGATAACTTTGAAGTTTCTGCCAAAATCATATTTTGTAATCTAACTTTTGATATAGTCGATCTAAACTAAATCGTCCGTTTGTATTGAATAAAAAAGAACACTTATCTATACTATCTTATAAAGAAAAAATCTAAATGGTTGAAAGTTGAAAATAGAATGGTTGAAAAATTATGAGTCCTATTAAAAAGAAAAAATTTATATATACTTCCATGCTATAAACAAATACACCAAGATTTAATCAAATAAACACACACATCACAATCCACTCTCTCTCTCTAAAACACAATAATACCACAATACACTCTCTCTCTACTCCAAAACTCAGTTTCCTCTAGGTCACATGGTTGCCGTCCCACCACCGGCGGCTACCGCTGCCCTATTTTTTGTTGTGGTTTTTTGTTATATATTTAGAATATTCTTTATAGATCTATTAATTTAAAGGTATAGCTTTTGTTTGTATATCTTAGATTTTGTAATTTTTTTTAACAGCCACCACAACTGGAGGAAGTTGGCGTTGTCGTTGCCGGAAATAGTTGTTGTCTCGCCGGAAAATCCGCAACCGCTGTCTCTTAAAGGTCTTTACTTTTTTATTTATCAAGATTTGAGGGTTTTTTCATTTAGATGTAAGTTTTTGTAACATATTTTACTACTCTTTTTTAAATCTATAATTATGTTTTACAGATCTGGGTTTTTCTAACTACCAGCCCCCTCCACCACGGATCCAAACCGGCACTGAAATCACCACTCCAATGAGATTGGCATAATCACTCAACCCGACACCACCAAGAACAATACCCACCAAAAGAGTCTTTTGAGTTTTCAGGTATCTTGAGTGTTGTGATTATTTGTTATGCTTTTAAAGTTTTTTATTGATCTAGATATTTAATTTGTGGATCTAGGTTTTATTTGTTAAACTGACACCGTTCGAGTCATCGAAAAAAACTACTGCCCGTGGTGTTGTGTGATTGAATTTGAAGAAAGAGGCGAGTTACTTTTATAATTATTGTTTGTTCGTGCATTAAAGGAGCTTAAGTTTATTAATAGGAATGAATGAATGATTGTGATGTAGCATGAGTTTCAGAACTAGGTTGGGTTTGTTTCTTGGATCACAGTCTAGATGTTGTTACATATAGACCGGTTTCAATAACGAGTAATTGTGTTTTTGAAACTTTGGGATAAGTCAAGAAATCCTGAACCGTTAAGTCCCCTCTTTCCGCATTGTTAGCTCCTTACTTTTGGTCGTTATGGCCTACATGTTTGACACAGTAATACATAACTCATATAGTAAAAAAGTTTGGTCAATTTTTTTGTCCTTCTGATCTGCAATAAAATACTTATGATTAGTTATAAAAACATATTAATACAAAACTTGAATAGTACCCAAAAATTTAGCCAGTTTCTTATGTGTGCGCGTTTTCTATGGCACATGACTTTTTTGTTAGAGACCGCCTTATTGTTTGTGACCCTCAATTTTGCAGGCTTTTGTTGTTCTTGGTATCGTCTTCTTTGGAGCTGCTTTTTCATATTTGCTGGTGCGAAATATATTATATCAGATGATGGAGAAGTTGATGTTGGTGTAGCTCAGTTTGTGAAATGGTCCATGTTTATTGTTGCAGTCACCTGCATTTTCCTGGTAGGTGATTTCGTTCAGTGGTTGCTTACATATTTGAAAATATAGTCATGGTTATGAGTATTCTATTTATGATGCTTCGAATTTGGACTTTTATAATTTAGTTAGTTTGTTTATGGGTATCACTAAATCTGTTTGTTTATATATTTACTAACTTTCTGAGATTTGTATCTCTTATTCAGAGCATCAATGACAACCCTTTGGCAATGGTGGCAGTTGGATTTTCCATGGTGCTATATTATATGATCGCTAGGATGAAGCGGCTCCACCATCAGTAAGTTATACTTTGCTCACATATGCGTGTAGACGCTTGATTTCTAGCGTTTATAATCGAACTTTTTTATTAACTTATTAACTATTATTTTATGAAAGGGCTCTGGATGGAATCTAGAAAGTTGTCACGCGTAGTATTCAATATCACATGTCTAAGGACTCATCCAGGTTAACCATCTTACCTGGCCCATTCTGAGTTCTTCCCACTCTCCTTTTTTTTATTATTGGTAGTATGGTACTGTAGAGATGGCAATATCCTCCCGTTGACGCGTTTTTTAATACTTGGATTTTGGTTGTGTGTCATGCTTGTCAAGAAACTAGCTAACTATGATACGTATAAGATGGATCAAACGGGTCAAAGGTGCCTAAACGGCTATAATAAAATTTGGAATGTTACTATTACAATTTTGATGGATACTGATATACATGTTATAAATATGTGTAAGCAAAGCTCTTGTATGTCTATGAAACAAATACTTTATATGTGCTTTATTGGTTTACATGTTGAAGATATGAAGATGTGTTATCTTTGTTGTATGCTAATATTGTTTATGTGTTTGGTTAACAAAGTTGTGCTCATCTTCTCTGCTTTATACTTTAATGTTGATAAGCATATCTTTTTGTCGATTCTTAGCTCTAATTGGTGTCTGTTTTTGGCAAATATGTTGAGAAGTTTTATATCTGTTGGCTTAAATCTTGTTGTGATATGTGATTAACAGAAACTTTGCACCTACGATGACTAAAATAAACAAGGAGATGCTTCCTCTAGTTGTACGTTTTGCTAGAGATACTCAAGATCTTTTGATCGAGTGTTGTATAGGTGATATTCGTATCATACTTATAAGTACAATTTCTTTTGTGAGTACTTGCTTTTCTTTGGCAAGTGATTGGGGGGATGGGTGGGACTGCGAGATAGAAAACATATGTTTTACTTTGCTAGGAGCATTATTAATGTGCTTATATCAGATCTATGCTATCTCAGAGTTAACAACTTAGACCCATAATAATATTCAAATGGAGTTTCCGTCTTCACCAAGCACATGATTTAGTCAGGTTATGTCAACCGATCTTTTTTTGCAACTGATCCCTTTCACCTAATGTTATTGGTTCTTGTACTTCATTCATTTTAGAATGTCTTTCTTTGGATTACTTGACTGTAATGTTAAACACTGGATACTTGTAACTCTATAGGACATGTATGCACGTGTATTTGTTTTTCCTGCTCATATACAATCAACCCTACGTCTCTTACAAGGCACCTTTATCTTGTTTGAAGAGTTTATTAATCTCATTTCATCAGAATCAAATGAAGTCTGCAGTAGAGAAGATAAAAGAACAATTGCACCTGAGCACGTTCTCAAGGCATTAGAGGTTTGTTAATTACTGTACTTGCATATTCTTTGTAATCATATCACTTAGTTCGTGTTGTATTATTTACCAAACTAATGATCCGTACTTTTTCCAGGTTCTTGATTTTGGGGATTACATAGAAGACGTTTATGCTGGTTATGAACAACACAAATACGAAGTAGTGGTAATGATTTATTTGTTGCTACTTATATTAAAATACAAATAAATGTTATAGCTTGACCATATTATGATTTTAACTTATGGAGAGTATTTTGAGGATGTGGCTTATGTTATGCTAACTTTTACCAAAATGATTAAACAGGATACTGTTAGAGCTGGAAAATGCACAAATGGTGCCGAAATGACTGAAGAAGAAGCATTAGCCGAGCAGCAGAGGATGTTTGCGGAGGCACGCGCTAGGATGAATGGTGTTGCAGCCGCCCCCAAACCGCCTGAAGCTGAACCAAGTTTGAACAGCTAACTCTTAGAGCCCTTTATAAAATTAGGCAAGCTTCCCCTATACCCCTATCATGTACAAAGTCCCTTTTGGCTTAGTTTACTGCTACCTGTTTGAATCTTAGTGTAATTTTTATACTCAGTTTATGTCTATATGCTTCGCTGATTAGTAAGGGTTAGTTAAGTCAGAGTCAGAGCTGCTTCTTATTTGTTAGGCATGTTGCAGCAGAATGATTTATTGACAGGAAAATTAAATAGAAGGTTTGAAGCGTTTATTGTTTTTTTTTCTGGCTTATTATTGAGTTTGTTATAGTGTCATGGATCATAAGGTTATGGAACAGAGGGAGATTGATAACGTTCTAGAATATTGATAGCGTTTTGTTAATTATTTGCCGCCAGGCAATTTCGCCGCTATGCGCGGGTACTCGCCTAGTATATATAAAAATTATGGATAGAGGCGACTAATTCATTTCCACATGTATTTCGCAGCTTTTTACGATTAAATTTGTCATTATGATGTTGTTTAAGTATCGGTAAAGGCTTCAGTACAGTTGGCGCTGTTGTCAATACGTTACCACATCGTGGATGGCCTTTTCGCATCTTGCCTCGTACTCGTCAGCTTATATTGTCCCGGAAAACGCGAGGCAAGGACGCGAAATACTACACCGACTCTCGTGTTTTCGTGCAATTAACTTTTTATTAAAATTTGGGGTGTTACATAATCGCTAGTACGTTATACGAAAGCTGGTGGGAGAAAAGTTGATTTTTTTACCGTTTTAAAAACAAAAATTTCTCACATTTTTACCATATAAAACACTTTTTAACCAATATTTTTTCATTCATATCGTTTTTTTCATCATCTCAATATTATCTTTTTCCTTTCATACAATGAATCCAAGCAAATGGATGAATTTCTACTTCTATGACAACCAAATCGCGAATACACAATTACCGAGGGTCGTCGTTCTCCTCTAATCCGATTCACAAAAAGAGCACTTTGCCGAATTGATGCAAGAACAAATACGTGTGAACCATAAAAACAAGAAAGAACAAATGGAGCGTGTGTTTCTAATTGAAAATCTCTCTAAAGAGTTATATGTATAGCAACCACCCATATTTGAAAATAGTGGATTGCTTGACCATTTCTACAAGCTAGACAAGGCTCTATATGACATGAAGCAGGTTCATAGAGCATGGTATGAAACTCAATCACAATTTCACCTTCATCATAAGTTCATCAAAGGTGCAAATGACAACACTTTATTTATTTATAAGACTAAAAGTAATGTCATTATTTCTCAAATATATGTGGATGATACTCTTTGTGGGTTGACAAATGTAGGTCTTAATAAATTGTTTGCAAAATTCATGACCAAAAAAATACAAAATGAGCATGATGGGTGAATTAACATACATTTTACGTTTGAATCAAACAAAGTTCCAAAGGAGTTCAACTTATCAACAAATATGTTGGGGAAGTATTAAAAAAGTATGATCTCTCTATTAGTGTGTTAATTAAATGTCTTATGTTGCTCCAAAACAATTTGGTCTAGATTCCCTAGTCGGCTTTGGGTAGGGTTTTAGTGAACCCATACCCGCACCCGTTTATAATATCCGTACCCGTATCCGCTCCATCACCCGACGGGTACCCGATTAGTATTACCCATCGGGTTTTCGGATTTTACCCGCGGGTATCGGGTATCCATAATTAAATTTTTATTGGTCATTATTGTGCGTATAATGTTAAGAAAAACCATTCGAAAACGACCAAAATACCTTAATATATTTTTTAGTGTTTAGAAGATAAAAAAAGTACTTTTTAATATTATTCACGCGATTTAATATATCGAATAAATAATGCTTTATATTTTAAAATTACAAGATCCAAATATATTTGATCACAAACATGTTAATGAACACAAAATGTAACTAATATGATCATTATTCGTTCAACAATCTTCGTCTACTATTTCACACAAATTTAGAACTTAAATAAAATTGCAACAAAAGCGGGTACGGATTCGGGTAAACGGGTACGGATTTGGATACGGGTAAACGGGCGGGTATTAGTAGAACCCGTACCCGCGAAAAAAAGAACATTCAAACCCGAACTAGTATCCAAACCCGCCAACCCGACTCTGAACCCGACCCAACCGGTTCGGGTTTCAGTTTTCCCCATCGGTTTCGGGCGCTTTTGCCATCCCTAAATGAAACTCAATATAAAGACAAGATTAGGTTTTTTATGTATCTAACATCGATTAGACAAGACATATAAATTTAAACATGTCTTTGTTCAAGGTACCAATCTGAATCCAAGGAATCTCAACTTGTAGTTGTTAAAAGAATGTTAGGTACATGAAAGGAACTCCGAGTCTAGGTCTTTGGTATCCAAAATGAACAGGTTTTGATCTCGAGGAATACAATGACTGTAGTTATGCACGATGTAACTTATATATGATAAGTATATCATGTGGGTGTTAGATACTTGGAGGGAAGATGGTTTGTTAAAGTGCTAATAAGAAAAACTCAGTAGCCATGTCATCGGTTGAAGTAGAGTATGTGTTAACAGATGGATATTTTGTTCAGGTCCTCTAGATGAAAGTAAACTAGCTGACTATGAGATCGACTGTGAGAAGTACCTATAATTTATGACAATCCAATGCCATAACGTTTAAATACCTCGTTATTCACTATAGAACAAAGCATATTTCATTAGATACCACTTCATGAGAGACCATATTTTAAATGTAACACCGAATCGCACTTTATACCAAAAGAGTGTTTGATAGCTGAAATTTTGACAAAATCTTTACCCTAACCTAGTTCGACTAGGTATGTTACTAAGCTTGGTATCTTAAATCTGATCAAATGTTCAATGGTAAACAATTAAACTTTTCACACTTCCAGAATAGATTATTAAATGTGTAAATAAATGAATGGTTTAGTTTAAAATAATCAAAATTGTTTCTAAAAAATGACCACCTCAAACCTTGGGATGTGGGAGACAACTATTACCTAAAGTTACACCATAAGTATTAGGGCACCACTTATGTCATCATCTTGCCAATAAACCCCACTCATGTGAAAATCTAGCCAATAAGAATTTCATGTAGACGTCAATAGTAATTTTCTTTCCGCATCTACAAGTAGTTCAACTATTCATATTCTCTGTCCCTATAACGCCCTTAAAGCTTGTTCACGTTTCACCTTTTAATGTTTCAAAATCTTTTTTTTCTCAACATCTTTCTTTGAAGATAAAACAGTTTAAGTCTTTATAACCATGACTTCTTCTTCTTTGGGACTTGAAAATGCATTAATAGTAGCTTGTGGTATTCATTTTGAACCAAATGATTGGAAAATTAAACCTTACAAATCTGTTTATAGACTTGAACATTCAAATGTGCCTTATCACCCCCATCATATCTCTTCTAGAAAAGTGGTCTATCTCCACTACTTTTACCAAACTCATTCAACCTACTAAGATGAAATATATATATAATGATATTAAGACCGGAAGTATGATTTATATAAGGTGTTTTTAAGATTATTAAGTATATATAAGGATATAATGATATAATGATATATATATATATATATATATATATATATATATATATATATATATATATATATATATATATATATATATATATATATATATATATATATATATATATATATATATATATTATACAATTTAACTTACGAGCTTTAAATAGTTAACATTTATTGGTTAAAGTTAAAAGATTTAATAGATAAGTTACGAGAAAGCTTTTCAAATGAAAAGTAATTAATGTAAATACCTTAAGAATACTTTAGAAAGTCAAAAAGATATCCCAAACGAAAAATATCCTTGGGATCAACCGATTAGAGGTAAAAAGGGAAGAGATGTGCTTTCGAAGCTTCTATTATCACTTTGGTGACAAGTTATCCACTTAGAGTTACGTATATAAGGTGAATCATTATTCACCAAAATCAACAATTTCATAAACTTGAAACACTCTCTATAAATCGGAATTTCCCCCTTTGGAACCGGTTTTCATAAAACATAAAAGTTAAGGTTTGGTTAACTAGGTATTCATGAAAGTTCGGTAAGATCTAGCAATAAAGAGTAACTATATAATGTGTAGTGTGAATACATGTAGAGGAAGCTTATTTTACCTTCTAAAGGGTTTTGGTATTGATTATACATGTGTGGTGGTGGATACATGTATGGGTGTTCTTGATTTAAGCTCTATATCAACACCTTGATTGAATTCAAGAAGGTGTGTTTCAATTTAGTTTATGTTAATCATGTGTTTATACGTGATCCATATTCCGCCGTGTTTTACTCATGATGTATGTTTTATTCAATGTACTTAGATCATTAATTACAACAATATCTCATTCATATTTGTAACCATATTAAGTTTTCATGCCAAGATACGAATAATCTCAGCCTTATCGAATTCACCTATAATAATCATAACTTACTACACTCTCTATTACCATCACCCATACCTAAAACATAAATGTATTTCTGGTAACAGACCAAGAGGTTTTGTTAAAAAATATAACAATGATGATACATCTCCCATGTGCAAACATATAAGTTTCCACCCCAAGATTTAGAAAATCTCAACTATAACTCCAACCGGGTGATACATGTCCCAATAGTGTTTTACAATCAATGCCATCAGTAATCGCATTGAAGAAAAAATTGAATCTTCCTTAAGACATGCCAACCATCAAATTGATAATATTATACAAATAGTGCAATAACTAAACAACTAATTTATCCTATAAGTAAACTCCAAAATTAAAAAACCTCCTAAGTTATAACAACCCCCTAATTTCAAATTACATACCTTTAAAGGAGAATGAGGCTCGATTTGGTTTGTATATGTATTAAACATGAAACAGAAGATGATGGTAACCGCATATCTGCATGTAGAAGATAGAAGGAATAAAGAAAAAAAGGTTGACGTAATCGTCAAATGAAAGACAGAAAAAGGTCAAAGAAACAATAAGAAGACCAAGTACGGTGAGGTCAAAGTTAGCTGTGGTGCTGGTATATTTATGAAACGATGGTGTATCAGACCTTGATTTTGTTATGAGATGTCATAGCGGGTCAGTACTGGTTGTAGGAACCAAAAGGGTTAACTTTGCTACGTGAGTCGTTGAAGTTGAGGCAAAAGCAATTCTTCGAGCTATTCAAGTGGCTTTAGACAAGGACTATAGAAGAATTGTTGTAGAGACCGATTCATGCATTCTAATGGAGGCATTAGAATACGACAAAGGGTTGGTTCACATAGAGGTCTATTCTCCACATGCGTCGTTTATGCCTTTCACTTGAATCATGTACTTCATCATTTGTGCGTCGCGAGGAGAATAGAGTTGCTCAAGAGATTGCTAGAAGAGAGTTAAATAATAGCATAAATGATATGTATGATGGATTTGTGTCCCTTCCGATTGACCGTTGGGTACAACATAATGTAATTTTTCTTGATGGTTGTTTTTGAAATTATAGTTTTATATTCTAAAAAACTTTTTTTCGAAAGTTTCACAAAAGTAGATAAATTATGATTTACTAGCAAGGTACTTGCGTAAAGCAGCGGCAAGTACATGTGATTATGTTTAAACGCCAACAAATAACACTTACGAACTGATCAGCCAGAGAAAAAAATTATCTCAACCTGACCCAATTCACCGGTTTTACTTGTTTCGACAGTTCCTCTTCGTTTGGTTTTTGGATGGATTTTATTAGCTAGCCGAACTAGTGGCGAATTTATTTTTGGTTGAACCCGTTGGTCCGATTCAGTTTTCAAAATCATATGTACTTAATCAACTTGTTAATATATGAATAACATAAAATTTTTCGTGTTTTTTTAGTTTGGACGATGTGTATAATAACATGTATTTTTTTTTATTTTAGAGGATTTTAAAAACAAGATTATACTGTTGTTTAATTAGTTTATACTTGTTTAATATGCGTAGATCATGGATAACAAAAATGTTGTACATTATATTTTAATCTTTGTATTATTCTTTTTATAGTTGGTTTTGTGGTGAAAAGTTATAAACATTTAAGAATGATTTAAGTTCATTTAGATACTAAATTTTATTTGGATACAAAGGGACAAATTCACACATTTCATATCCACTTTAATTTAATGGATGTCACATAAACACCAAATTTATTGTCACTCTCTTTTTCAAACATTAATATCTCTTAAATCGTTAATCGTTATACGAAAAAATATACTGTTACGAAGAGGATTTAATTATCTTTCAATAGATATGCTATATGATACGCTTTCGATAATTTTTTTTCTTCGTTATTTCACTTTTTTTTTCATTGTCGAAAATTACCATATATGATACTAATATCATATATGATGTAGCACCTGTGTCATATATGATATAACTTATCATATCTGATTTAAACCAATATCATATTTGATTTAATAATAATCTATTATTTAACACTAGTTTAATATATGATGAAATACTATTATCATATATGATATAACTTATCATATATGATACAAACCAATATCATATATGATTTAACAATAATTTATGATTTAACAATGTTATCATATATGATGAAACACTATTATCATATATGATATTTTACGTAAATATTAACAATAAGAAAAAAACGAAATTCTTTTTCGTCAAAAGTATATCATAGTGAATATTGGTAGAAAGATAATTAAATGCTCATCGCGGTGGTATATTTTTTTTGTTTAACACTTAACGGTTTAAGAGATATTTATATATAAAATATGTGAATTAACTAAATAACTTAAATCTTATTCATTAGATTGTGTTAGATATGAATAGTGGGGATGCGTCTCTTGGTATCCAAGATAAATATATTATCTAAAATAACTCTTTTATTTAAGAATTGTATCATATGTTTTAAAAGTTTGATTATTTAATTTCTTGAGCACTAGATGAAAAAAAGTCATTTGTGCATTGTAAGTAGTACTCTTTTCGTCCCAAATTAATTGTTCCCCGACAATATTCATACAGTCTTAGAAAAAAAATAATTACAGCATTCTTTCTTTTATTTTTTTTGCAAAATGACAACCATACATTTATTCAATGATTAAACATTTGAATAAACTTTGTAATTTCTAATACCAATAGGTGCAATATGGTAAACTTGTTAGATTACCTACAACTTTATTTGGAAGGAGATAATATTTTTGAGACGTCTTGAAATAAAAAGGATTATAAATTTGGGACGGAGTAAGTATATATGTAATTTATAAATAAATATATATGTTTTGCCCAAATATGCATTGGATGGGATAATAATCTTGAAAGTTTCAACAAGTTGTGAAATAGAAAAATTTGTAAATTGTAAATCTTAACTTAACTAACATCGCAATTTTTTAAGAAGGAATAAAAAAGTAATCCGGAATTTTAAAATGAGACGGATGGATCATTGCTATAGGAGTAATCCTTTTGTTTTATATTATAAAAGATTCTTATAAGACCATTTTTGTGTTATTCGCTCAAAGATATCTGGGAACAAAGAAATCAAATGATTCCTTTAATGGATAAAGTTTTCTTTTCTTAATTACAACTTGTAACTTGAGCTGTGTTATGGTAATATTTATGTCTCAAACGTGTCAACATCGGGTATGCTTAATATTTAAAAACATATATAAATGTTGGTTGAGCAAAAACAAATTAGCTTCAGCCATCAATACTTTTTAGTCCCTTATAATAATGAAACTAATACGAAGACACACTCCTGCCAAACGAAAACTTGTGGTGAAGGCACACTTCAGAGTGATATATGCCATGACGATAACTAAGTAATAATAAACATAAAATATAACCCAAAGGATTTTAGAGCTTGAGGAACGATGACAGATCACTTGGCTAGTAAGTTTTTTCACGTTAGTTGGTGGTTGACGCATTGCTCTGGGTGTGCGCCAAGGCTTCTCCTGCTAATTCCACCAGCTCGGCTGGTAGCATTTTTGCCTTTTTTTTTAAATTCTAAATATAGTCGTTGGGTAATGTTACTAGCCCCTTTTTTTAACAAAAACATCTTTTTCAATATTTAAACCCCAAAAATATTATATATACTAACTATTTTCATAAAATTTTATACACTCAATTCTCAAATTTTCTATCTCACATTTCTCTACTACTATTATCTTTTTACTCGGATCCATAGAACAACACCTTCAACGAATACGAAACGTATTTCGGAGACGATCACGAACGCTATATGCGAGGTTTTACGAAGTATGAAACATTTGTGGCAATGCATTTGAGCCGTAATCCCTAAATTGTAATGTATTTTTATGTAATTTTTTTAATGTTTTTTATTTATTTTTTTATGTAATGTTTTTTAAATAAATGAACTTTTTATTTAAGTCATTATGTATTTAAGAAAAGTAGTTTAACACCACACTTTGGGCCCCAACAGTTACCTAGGAAAATGTGATTTTGGTGTGAAAACCCCAAAATCCTACGTGACGCCTTTGACATCACTTTTGAGGCCCATGACTGCTCTCAATGATCTTTTACCTCAGGTCAAGGACTTGAATTTCCATAGTAATTAATCAATATTTTTAAATAAACTAAACGTGTATTCGTGTATAACGACGAGAATTATCAAGAGGCAAATAGTTGACGATACGTTAATTCACTCGGTGGTAGAACCGGTAATCCGGTAACTCGAGCAGGTTGACCCGGAGGTCGAACTATTGACCTGGTGACTCCATCGGGTTGGCTGAATGGTCGAATCTATGACCCGGTGACTCGAACGGGTTGACCAGATGATTAATCGTGTAACTCGATGACTCGACCATTAGGTTGACCCGGTGGTCAAACCCGTGACTTGGTGAATCGACCACTGAGTTGACCTGATGGTCGAACACGTAACCTAATGACTCGACCAAGGTGAACCGATGGTCGAACACTTCACCCGATGGTTAGACCAGGTTGACTCAATGCATCGACTAGTTTGATCCGATAAACGAAATCGTGACATATATAAATATTTTCTGTTTTACAAACTATAATTAAAAATGTTAAAAATTAAACATTTTTATCAAAAGAAAATACATCAGTAAAAAATATACATAATTATCATTTATATCAAGTGATATAGATGATCTGTTAATACCTTCCTAGGTAGACTAAGGTGTTGTTTGTTTATTAAGAGGCTCTGAATCTGAATCTGATTCGCACATCTGAATCTGAATCTGAGGCGTATATGTCTGAATCTGAATACAGTTAGACCGTTTGGTTTTCATTTAAATACGTCTGATCGTTTTACGTGTTTGTTGTTACATTAGTTCTTTTCAAAACGAAAACGCTATTATATTTCAGGTTTCCAACGCGGATAACTTCTTATAACGAATTTCTTTTTACATATACATCATATGTATATACACGTACACCTATTACTACTTTCTAAGCAACAAAAATAAGATATGTATATATACGTACACCATTAAAAATAACATATGGGTTGTATGTAACCATGGGTTGTATGTAACTGGTACAACAAGTTTGACATAACTCCACCAAACAAATTAAATACAAAACCAATTGTACTAGAAGTTTATTCATCATCTTCTTGAACTCTTCGTATTTCAAAACTTTCTACCATAAACACAATATAACTTTTTACCATAAACAATACCAGTTGTTGGTTTGTATACCAATCCGTCTCATTTTTCCGGCAATATCTACAATCGTAACTGACATAGATTTTCGGGGAGATCTACAAACGGCAATGGATAGGTGGCTGAGGGGCTGAGGGTGTATGTTACGGGATTGCATGATGATCTATAAAGAATGTTTATGAGTTTGTGATAGAAGAAAATCATCGTTTTAATACATTTTTTTAAGCAGGGTGTATCGGAGATAAGAATGATGGAACAATTTTTTGTTATTTTGGAGGTTCAGATGCATTAAGAGTGCCTTTCCAAGTCTGGTCCAACTAGATGTTATAGCCTCTGATCGCATCTGGATGAAGGAAAAAAAACAAACCCTCTGTATGGAGTTTTTCTCTGACCGATTCAGATGTGTTACTCATCTAGACACTGTTAAAACATATTGAAAAAAAACAAACACAACCTAAATCTATGAAAAAAGAGCTTTTGAATGACAACAAGTGCTCATCTTTGTTTGCCTTAATAACATAGATCGTCCCTGTGTTAAGGTCAAATTGTATGTTTTGTTTTAAAAGATAAAAAATTGCATCACTCGTTCCCGTAAAATTCAAATTATAACAGGTTGTATTTTTGACCAAAATTTCATTTAAACACTCGTCAATTTTGAGGACTAACCAAAACTACTTTCGGCAGTTTAAATAAGAAATATAACCCCAAAAACAATACTTGAAACTTGTTAAAAATATATTTAGTTCATTAACTGGTTACACGTAGTTCGATCATTACTACTCTAATCTGATCATCCACCCCAAGTCCCAAGAACCCTAATCTTACATCCAAAAACCTTTTATTTACCTAATCAAGATGTGTGGTACGTAATGTTCACATTGTTCTTGCTTAATTATAATCTTCAGATGTTTCTTCGAAAATTTTGATGTTATGTATACTAATCTTAAGCCTAAAATGTTGTTACCATTTATGATCTTGATTCAATAAATGAACTGATATCGTGTGTGTTAAGTTCTCAATGAATGAATTGGTGTCGTCTTTTTAAGGTTTAAATGAATGAACTGGTGTTGTCTGTTCAAGGTTTTTGGCATAAGGTTTAAGATTTTATGAATAAAGTTTTGGGTGTTCATCCTTTCTTTGTGGTAAAGGGTTTCCCCTAGTAAATTTGATTACTGCAAAAAATATTAAAGTACATGGGATGTAGGCGAAACCTACACCTCCATCCGTCACATAGGTAAACAACTTCCTTTCAAGAAAGAACACATAAGACAACTACAAAGTCATAAAAGAACCTAAGGAATACTAAATTTCTTGCGTCCATGGACTTTGATTCAAAGATCATCAGAAATAGACTGGACACTAATCAGAAAAACCAGATCATCATACATACCATCATCATATGGGTCATAGTCATTTTTTTACAGTACTCTTGGAAGAATCTTTTCATTGTTCCCCCAGATTATTAGTCTCATATCCTCTATAAGATGTTTTAGTTGCTAGAAATTGTGTCATTTCATTGCACACATTTTCAACAACATCCTCTTCATCAAGCTCAAATGAAAGTCATCCCTTTTCCTAAGAACCAAATTTCCTTATGGTACGAAGATTTACAACTTTTTGTTTAAATGAAAAGGCGTCACACTCCATTTAAATAAGGAGATTATAAATCATCCAAATCAAGTATACTAGTACCCGACACCACATTCATACATGCAAAGTCTTTCATTAATTCCGTTAACCATACATAAAAGACTTTCTCATTTTCAATATCCTCTTTTATAGCTTTAGATCCAATCTCATTAATTTTTCAAGAAAGAAACTTGGCTCTCTTTCCCTGTAGGTATTAGCCTATTACACATACGCTTGCAATATCATTAACATTCTTAGGCTATCCCAAAAGATACAATCACAATAGGCTATCTTGAAGGATACCATCACATTAGGCTATCCAGAAGGATACAATCACATCAGGCTATCTCGAATAATACCATCACATAGGCTATCCTGAAAAATACCATCAAATTTGGCTATCCCGAAGGATACCATCACATTAGAATATCTCAAAGGATACCATGACTTTAGTCGTTGAATCCAAGATAAATTTAAATTTATCACACTTTATCCTTTTTTCATTTACATATTTTTCTAATCGTGAACTTTTTTCATTTCCATATTTCATCGCCATACACAGTTTTAATACATCATTTATTATCTTTCATTATATTTTGCATGATCCATATGATACTTGTAAACTCATATTCATATCTATAATGAATCAACATAATACAATTTTATTATCCTCGCAACCTCAAGTCGAGACACCATATTTCATTTTATGCTTGGACATCATTTCACTCTACGCGACTCTTTCTCATATATAAACCTCACACGAGTTTATCATAAAAAAACTCTTTAATCTCATTTTACTTGTCATATACATTCCAATATATTAACATGATTCTATTCATGTTTTACTATTTTATTCTAGCGCATTATATAGCATTTAAGAATTCTAGCGTGATTATAAAATTTTATATGCATCACCTCTCTTTATTACTTTAGTGATTATAATTACTTATCATGTTTTTTATATAACATGATTTCATCATTTAAACTTCATCAAATTTTGATAACATGCCTCGGGTAATTATTATTTTACCTAATTATTCATATAGCAATAGTATCGGAACCGTACCGATTCCCAGTATCCGACTCCCGTTTGATACGGTACCAGGACTACGAAATAAGGTAAAAAATTCGATACCACTAATATGGTACGAGTACGGTACCAAAGCGGGAAATTCTCGAAAAAATTAGAGAAAACCTGATTTCCCGGTACTGGTACCGATACTTGTACTGGTACCAGTATCTGAATCATGTTCGGTACGGTACCAGTACAATTAGTTTATGTTCAGGAAAAAATCGGTACCACTAATTTAGTACGTGATCAGTACATGAACGATACCGTGATCATCCCTAAGCAATACATTCTCGTCATCACAATTCACTTGCACCTATGCCTTAAGTACTTTAAATCATCCAATTTAATCACACAATAACATATGTTCACAACTCAAGGCATGAACTATCATATAGGCCATATGTTGGTCATTAGTACCGACATACTTCATACTCACTGTTATCTCATAGAAAATATTGAAGGTTTATATAGTTCATAAGAATTACACAAAACCCTAAACGAGACCAAAGCGCACATATAGCGAAAGCGATTTAACAAGATCATAATAACACAAATATAATTAATCGAATTAGGGTTACATACCTTTACGCTAAAGCAAATCCACAAGATAAAGAAAAAATCACCAATTAGGGTTTATAACGTATACCACCAAGATATAGTCTAAAGTAAGACTATTTTACGTTCTTGTACACACGTACTACAACTAGCTAACCGTGAGTCTAGCACGTGTAAACCGAGCTTCTACGCTTGTGGAAAAATCTATCCAACAACTCTAGAGAGGGGCTAAGATTAGATTATAAGCAAAATCAAAAGAACAAGAAAACCAACCAAAACCCTTTTGTGGGTTCTTGCTAGCGATCGACAAGAGAAAGAGAGAGGAGAGATTGGTATGTTGAATTATGTTGGGGGGGGGGGTTGTTTATATAGACCTAGAATTCTTGTAGTCCAAACAAATATAAGGAAAGTTTTTTTCTTCCCCTTTTCCCCTCCATAACCGACGGCCCAAACACCCCTTAGGGGTGTTCCGGAACCTTCCATTCTTCTTTCTATTTATTCCTCTTTCTATTTATTCCACGACGCTTGTTAATACTTAACTCTTAATTATTTAACGATCGTTAACGTTATAGCTAGATTTAATTTGATAAATATAATAAATATATTTATTAAATAAATTAACTCTTTACGTATTATGTACAGTCCCGTAATCTCGAGTTCGATCCTATCACACGACTATTAAATATAAGTCCATAAACTTTCAGCTCCTAGTTGGACATATTTCGAATATCGTGATTACATTGACTAACGTCTAGTTACACTAGCAATGTCTCTAGTACAACTCGAGTAAGGTCTACAAGATAAAACCTTTTAATGATTCATCATTATTATTATCCTTTTATTTCTAATACAACGCTGATAATGATATGGATCTCACTCATTCCTTTCATTAACCATTTTGTTTTTCGTTCACAGATTCAGCAAGATTACCAAAACAAATTTTGGTGTGGCCACACAAACATCTTACAAATCCTACGAGGGGCCCAGCTGTATTATACTCCAAAACGAATGGGGAAATAAATCCCATATTAACTACAAGCAAAACCAATGTGTAGAAACTAGAAGGGGGTTGAATAGTTTCTTAAATTTACTTGTTAAAAGATGGTTTTCAAAAAATCCTTTTTCAAAAACTTAGGCTTGAGGAAATATGTGAAATCTTCTTATGCACAATATGAACAATGATAGTGTAACTAAACTAATACTAGCTAATGTATATGCACAAAGAATAAAGAATGTAAAGAGTTATGGGTAAAGAAAGATCAAACCAAACACCAAGGATTTATAGTGGTTCGGCAACGAAGCTCACTCCTCGTTCCTACTCTACTCCTCGAGTACTCCTTACTCGAGAGTTCACTACACAACAAGCTCCTTATGGTGGAGAAAACCGTACACGTTGCTTAACCAATTTCTGACTCTAAGCTAAAAGTCGAGCCCTAATCGTAGCTAGGACCAATCTACACAACTATACTTAGTACATACACAACTTCCAAATAGACACAACTACTTGGATCTTCGCAATTATGACACAACAACAAATGTATAAGATTTGATCTTCAAAGGATCGTTGGTGGTGGACTCAACACTTCACAAGGATAGTGTTCTTCTCTTTGCACTTGGAGAGGAAGGGATGGATGGGATAGATTCACTTCTAAACAAGTAGTAATCAATCAAATGATCAAGGATTTGAGTGATTTAAGAAGTATGTTTGAATCTGGAAATATATGTGAAAAAGAGGTGAAGAGAAAATCTGAGAATGGTCCACAATTTATAGGACAAAGGGCCAACGGATATATCTGCCCACGGTTCCTTATCTCAGCCGGAGGTTCCTTATCGATAAGGAACCGCATAGGCACTAGGGAACCGCCAGAGTAGACTCCGCTCCCTTTTTGTCCTTTAGTGGTGGAGGTCTTATCTGATTATAAAATATCCTGAAATAATATTCTAAATCAAAAAAGAATATGCCATTTTCAAATTTTCAAATATTTAATTTAATAAAACATTTTCTTAAAAAGAAAGTTTAATAAAAAAACTTGTCACACTTAATAAAAAGTGAGTTGTAAGAAAACATTAAATCACTTGATCACTTGATTAAGGTTAGTACTCGTTTATTCATACCTTAAGTGAAAATGGGTAAAATGAAAAATACTTGAACTCAAGAATTCGTTTTTCGTTGTTTTCGTAAATGCTTGTTTTTACATATTTTCGTAATCAAAACTAAGCGAGACCGAAAAATGCAAGTAACGTTTTTAAGCATTATTGCATTAACAATCTCCCCCTTTTTTATTCCGACAATACATAAACTCAATCACACAAAAACAAGATTTTCAAAGACGAGTTTATTCATTTCTCCCCTTTTGTCGAAGCAAAAAGGTTGCACAAGTCGGTGTTGAAGAGATAGACTTTGCAAAGACTCCCCCTTGGTGCTTACTCCCCCTTGCTTGGGGAACCTAGGAATCGAGATATGGTGACAAGCTACATAGAAGGGTTAGTTGAAAAAAAGAGACAACCAACAAGAGATAGCTATAGGTCACAAAAAAATAAAATAAAAAGAGAAGAAAACACAAAGACTAAGATCCAAGTGAAGTCATATATAAAAAAATCATACAAAGATGTATGAAAAAGGAAACAAGCCAAAAGCATAAACCTAATCCTAGTTAATCTAGAATTCTAAGATTTGCTTGAATTAGGTGTCTTGTGGATAAGCAACCAATGCTTATATGAAAGACAAGGTAGTGGTGGAAGGTGGTGGTGGTGGCTTGGTGGAGATCTCATAATCAAAGTGAAGAGGAGGCTTGATTAAGAGACTCTTGATGTAGCTCAACTCCTCATAGATGTGTACCATAGCAAGATGTTGATATTGACAACAATGACAATATGTCCCATGGTGCATGACATTATCATGAGAAGGAGGAAGAACAATAAAGGGTGGTGGTGGAAGAAAAGATGTTCCACAATCAACATTCTTGGTAGGAGAAATGTGATTAAGAGTGTTCTTGGTTGAAATTGGATTGAAAGTGTTCTTGGGTGAGTTAGGATTGAAAGCAATTGGGGAAAATGGAGGAGAATCAAGGCTTTCATTAGGAGAATAAGACATTTTGGGATATGAAGTATGGCAAAATGCTTATGGTTAAATAGGGAAGGCTCAAGGTATTTTTAGGGTGGTCAAAGGGTTGAAACAAAGATTCCCAAAAGTGTTGGAACAAATTTGGAGTTTCAGAAATACCCGAAAAAGGAAGCACTGTACGCGGTTCCTTATCACTTCTGGTGGTTACTTATTGCTAAGGGACCGCGGTTCATATATGGAACCGCCTACAGAGGCTGTGTTTTGGTGGTGAAGGAAGATTTTTCAATTCAGCAAATCTTATTATTCTAGTCTAACTAATCATAGGGATATGCTTATAAGCAAAGATAGACAAAGAAAACCCATACGAAATCACCAAATAGAGATTTGACCAAAATACATGGATTTTAAAATAAAAAATCGATGTAGGAGGTGTGTAAGACAAGACCTTAAGTCACGACACAATGATCCTCCATGATTCTATCTTGTTCTTGCTATGTTTGAGATAATCATACATATGAATTATGTAAGCTCGAGATTAATAGCAAGAATCTATAAAAACGTTTTTAGATTGAATTAACAATGTCAAATCATTTCTCGACCATTTTCGAAAGAGACTTTGAGAATTTTGAAAAGAAGAAGAGAAGATTTTCAAGAAGATTTTAGGAGACTCAATGACTCAAATTGATAAAAGACTCAAAAGAAAATAAGAGACTCAATAAAAGGAAAGCAATTAAGGAATATGTTCCACTAATCCTAGACCTGAACGCAAGTAATTAAAAGGTTCCCTCTTAAGTGGCTTAGTGAAGATGTCGGCTAAGTTATCCTCGGAGGGTACCTTCTCAATCGAAATGTTCCCCTTTTGAACATTATCCCTAAGGAAATGGTGGCGAATTTCTATGTGCTTGGTTCGCGAATGTTGCACGGGATTCTTGCTAAGGTCTATAGCACCTTTATTGTCGCACATGATGGGAACATCATCAAGAGAAATCCCGTAATCAACAAGCGCTTGCTTCATCCATAGAGCTTGTTGGCATGCTTTTCCGGCACTCACATACTCGGGTTCCGTGGTGGATATCACAAGAGCGGTTTGTTTCTTGGATAACCAAGAAGTTAAACAACAACCCATGAAGGTACAAACTCCTCTAGTGCTTTTACGGTCCACATAGTCTCCCACATGATCCGAGTCCGCGTAGACAATGGTTTCTACGCCAGTCCCTTTAGGATACCATAATCCTAAATGTATAGTTCACTTAATGTATCGAAAGATAAGCTTAACCGCTTCTAGGTGAGAGGTTTTGGGAGCCTCTTGGAAGCGAGCACAAAGGCAAACACTAAACATGATATCCGATCGACTTGCCGTTAGGTACAACAAACTACCAATCATACCTCTATATTTGATGTTGTCTACCGACTCACAATCATCATCTACGGTGAGTTTAGTATCCGAGGCCATTGGGCTCTTCATTGGTCTAGATTCTTCTAATCCAAATTTCTTTAGCATTTCTTTAGCATACTTAGATTGACTAAAGAAAATACCATCATCCATTTGTTTAATTTGGAGTCCTAAAAAGAAGTTAAGTTCTCCCATCATACTCATTTCAAACTCATCATGCATGATTTTGGCAAAGTCATCACACAATTCTTGACAAGTTGAGCCAAATATAATGTTATCAACATATATTTGCACGATTATGAGGTGAGAACCTTTCTTCTTTGTAAAGAGCGTGTTGTCTACCATCCCCATTGTATACTCATGTTTAACAAGAAACGCTTTAAGTCTATCATACCAAGCTTTGGGTGCTTGTTTAAGACCATAAAGTGCCTTCTTAAGCTTGTAAACATGATCCATTTTCTCAAAATCAATGAAGTCGGCAGGTTGAGCCACATATACCTCCTCATTGATCAAACTGTTAAGAAACGCACTCTTTACATCCATTTGTTGAAGCTTAAAGTCTAAGGCACAAGCGTAGGCAAAAAGGATTCTAATGGATTCTAATCTTGATACCGGTGCATATGTCTCGTTATAATCAATCCTTTCTTGTTGATTATAGCCTTGAGCTACAAGTCTAGCCTTGTTACGAGACACAACACCATTCTCATCTAACTTATTCCTATAGACCCATTTGGTTCCTATAATGGTAGAACTTCTAGGTGGAGGAACAAGTTCCCAAACATCATTAGCAACGAATTGATTCAATTCTTCTTTTATCGCAATGACCCAACTCTCATCCGTCAAAGCTTGTTTAACATTCTTTGGTTCAATCAAGGAGACGAAACAAAAGAAGTTGCTTTGGTTTTGGACTTGAGATCTTAGGGTCCTTTGATTTAAGTCACCAATGATATTATTGAGAGTATGATCCTTAGAATCCTTAATGTTTACATCCTTTTCAACACTAAGGTCTTCAACTCCTATTTTTCTAACCTCTTTGGCTTTAACTACTTCTATTTCATCCAAGTCATCATCAACCAATGGCGGTGTCTTGGGTAAAGGAGGGGTTTCATCAAAAGTCAGGTTAAGTGATTCTTCAATTACGCTCGAAGTTCTATTGAGGACTATGTAGGCTTTGCCAGTTTGGGAATAACCTAAAAAGATACCTTCGTAAGACTTTGGGTCGAACTTGGTAAGGTAGTCTTTGGTGTTGAGGATAAAGCACTTGCTTCCAAACACCCTAAAGTATTCCCCAATGAGGGTTTCTTACCTTTAAGAATCTCATAGGGGGTCTTTCCTAGGAAAGGTCGAATAAGAATTCGGTTGAGAATATAAGTCGATGTGTCCACGGCATTGCACCAAAACTTTTGAGGCAAAGATTGCTCGTTTAACATCGTCCTACTCATCTCATGGATGGTCTTATTCTTCCTTTCAACTACCCCATTTGATTATGGAGTGCGAGGAGCCGAGAAGTTATGGGTAATACCATGAGCTTCACAAAAGGCACCAAATTGCACTTCATTATCAAATTCCCTACCATGATCCGTCCTAATAGAGACAATTTGACATCCTAGTTGATTTTGAATTCTTCGACTAAAGATTTCGAAATGATCGAAAGCTTCATTCTTAGATGCCAAAAATCTAGTCCAAGTGAATCTAGAATAGTCGTCAACTATAACTAGGGTATAATGGTTACCTCCATAACTCCGTATGGCGGAAGGTCTAAAGAGATCCATATATAGGAGCTCTAAGCACCAAGAGGTTGAAACCAAATTCTTGGCTTTGTGACTTGAGTGAACTTGCTTTCCAACTTTTCAAGCATCACAAAAGTGACTATCAAACTTCATCTTGGGGGGGTGTCTTACCAACTCCTTAGAGACTAAAGATTGAATTAAACGCATATTAGCGTGACCTAATCTCCTATGCCAAAGAGTAGAGCTATCATCTATAGTAGCAAGACATATGTTGTCTCTTGACTTCTTATTGACCTACATGACATAAAGCCCATGCTTTCTAACACCTTTTCCAATGACCTTTCCATCTTTTACGATTTCACTGTCATGTTCCGAAAAGATGACCTTACATTTATTGTCACAAATTTGACCTATACTTAAAAGGTTAAACCCTAAATTATCTACGTGCTCAACATTTTCATAGTCATGGAGTCAAGAGAAACCGTACCTTTGCCAATGATATTACCATGTAGACTACTAGCGAATGTGACGTTACCTCCATCATATGCTTTGTAGCGCGAGAACAAACTTCGATTACCCGTCATGTGTTTAGAACAACCACTATCCTTAATCCACTCGTCGGGTTCCAAATCAATTCCCAAGCATATCTAGGTAACAACACACACGATCAAACATTTGGTCCCAAATATCTCATGGGTCCAAAATTGTTAGTTCCAAACATCCCTTGCATTTGGTTGGGATGCATGAATGGAGGAGGAGTTCCCCATGGGGAATAAAATGGAGGAGGATAATAATTCATATAACCATTTTGTTGTTCATTATTTCTCATATGTGTATATGATCTTGGTTTAGAGTTGTGGTCATTCCTTCTAGGTGTTGGAGTTTTACTTCTAGGTCGTGAATTGTTTTGACTATCTCTTCTAGGTGTTGTCGTTCTACTTCTAGGCCTAGACTCATTCCGTACTCTTGGTGGAGTAGTGTATGGTCTTGATAAACTTCTATTTCCCATTAGAGGTTTACTCAAGGGCTTATAGAACTTATCAACGGCATTGTCGTCAAGTATGGGTAATTTGACCTTGTTAACAATAAGATTCTTTGGTTGTTCATCTAAATTTGACTTTTCAGAATTTTCAGCAAAATCTCTTTCTGGTCGCGGTTCCTTATCCAGGGCGGCGGTTCTATAGTGATAAGGAACCGCCCCATACAATCTGGGACCGCGTACAGCAGATGATTTTTCTGAAAATCTGACTTGTTTAGGTTCACTAGTTGATGCTTCATTTGAGTTAAAACCTACACCAAGTCTTTCCTTAGAATGAATTTGTTTGTTTAACATATCATCAAGAGCACTAGCACCTTTCATGAACTTTTCCAATTTAATGGAGGTGCTCTTGAGATCTTCATTCTCTAATCTAAGTTTCTCACAACTTAAGCAACCTAAATCAACTTCTTTATCTTTCTCAAGCTTGGCTAATTTCTCCCTAAGTTCATTGATCTCATTTTCAAGCTTAGTTTTGGTTGATTTTAAGGTTTTTTTCTTTTCTATGAATTTAAGTCTAAGTTTGTGTAAATTATCATATTGGCCTTATAATTCAATATCATCTAAGGTGGAGCTATCATTGCTATAATATTCGGTTTCAAAATGTACCTCTTTAGAAGTATGAGCCATAAGACATTTCTCCTCTTTGGGGTTGTCATCAACATCTTCACCACTATCGCTCCAAGAACCACTAACGAACGCCGTGTGATTCTTATCGCGTGAAGGCTTTGGACAATCACTAATGAAATGATTTGGATCACCACATCTAAAGCAATTCCTATCACCTTTTTCGTTCTTGGAAAACCGATTCTTTGAGAATGGTTTCTTGTCATTGTTGAGTTGCCTCACGTGTTGACCTCGTCTTTTGAAGAACTTCTTGAAATCTCTCACCGCCAATGCATACTCCTCGTCATCACTATCCGAGGAACTATCATGATCGCTTTGTGCTTTCTTGGCTTTGAGTGAAAGAGACTTCCTTTCACTCTTGGTTTTTACCAATTCCGAGTCCTTCAAAATTATCATCTCATGAACCTTCAAGTTGCCTATGAGTTCATCGAGTGATAAAGTTGAGAGATCTTTCGATTCTTCAATCGCCGTGACTTTTGCTCTCCACTTCGGATGTAAGGCCCTTAGAAATTTCCTAACATTGTTCTTGCTAGAAAAACCTTCATCAAGTGCTTTTAGACTAGTAATAATAGTGTTAAATCTAGCAAAAGCACTATCAATAGTTTCATCTTCTAAGATGACAAATTGTTCATATTGTTGGACAAGAAGATCGATTTTGATTTCTTTGACTTGGATATTACCTTGGTGGGTTACTAAAAGAGTGTTCCAAATATCTTTAGCGGTTCACACATAAAAATCCTTTCATACTCTTTCTTAGGTAAAGCATTATAAATCACCATTTTAGCCTCATTATTTTTCGAAAGTTTCTTTTTAGTATCGTCATTAGCTTTGTCAAAAGTGACCAATTCTTTTGTTTTAGAAACTTCATTAAATTGATAAGGTAAAAAATCACCGTTGGTAATAACATGCCAAAGATCTAAATCTTTTGATTTCACATAAGTCTCAAATCTATTTTTCTAATAAATAAAACTATCGGTTTCAAAAAGTGGTGGTCTTTGCATAGATTGCCCTTCTAGGTACTTGTTGGAATTCATAGATCGATTCAAGTTTTAAAATACAATATACTTTAAAAAATTTTGAGCAACCTCGCTCTGATACCAATTGTAGAAACTAGAAGGGGGGCGGGTTGAATAGTTTCTTAAATTTACTTGTTAAAAGATGGTTTTCAAAAAATCCTTTTTCAAAAACTTAGGCTTGAGGAAATATGTGAAATCTTCTTATGCACAATATGAACAATGATAGTGTAACTAAACTAATACTAACTAATGTATATGCACAAAGAATAAAGAATGTAAAGAGTTAAGGGTAAAGAAAGATCAAACCAAACACCAAGGATTTAGAGTGGTTCGGCAACGAAGCTCACTCCTCGTTCCTACTCCACTCCTCGAGTACTCCTTACTCGAGAGTTCACTACACAACAAGATCCTTATGGTGGAGAAAACCGTACACGTTGCTTAACCAATTTCCGACTCTAAGCTAAAAGTCGAGCCCTAATCGTAGCTAGGACCAATCTACACAACTATACTTAGTACATACACAACTTCTAAATAGACACAACTACTTGGATATTCACAATTATGACACAACAACAAATGTATAAGATTTGATCTTCAAAGGATCTTTGGTGGTGGACTCAACACTTCACAAGGATAGTGTTCTTCTCTTTGCACTTGGAGAGGAAGGGATGGATGAGATAGATTCACTTCTAAACAAGTAGTAATCAATCAAATGATCAAGGATTTGAGTGATTTAAGAAGTATGTTTGAATCTGGAAATATATGTGCAAAAGAGGTGAAGAGAAAATCTGAGAATGGTCCACAATTTATTGGACAAAGGGCCAACGACTATATCTGCCCGTGGTTCCTTATCTCAGCTGGCGGTTCCTTATCGATAAGGAACCGCATAGGCACTAGGGAACCGCCAGAATAGACTCTGCTCCCTTTTTGTCCTTTAGTGGTGGAGGTCTTATCTGATTATAAAATATCCTGAAAGAATATTCCAAATCAAAAAAGAATATGCCATTTTCAAATTTTCAAATATTTAATTTAATAAAACATTTTCTTAAATAGAAAGTTTAATAAAAAAAAACTTGTCACACATAATAAAAAGTGAGTTTTAAGAAATGATAAATCACTTGATCACTTGATTAAGGTTAGTACTTGTTTATTCATACCTTAAGTGAAAATGGGTAAAATGAAAAATACTTGAACTCAAGAATTCGTTTTTCGTTGTTTTCGTAAATGCTTGTTTTTACATATTGTCGTAATCAAAACTAAGCGAGACTGAAAAATACAAGTAACGTTTTTAGGCATTATTGCATTAACACAATGAATTTTGCAACACTTTTGAAAATAATCCGTATAGCTACCAGTTACGTTTAGCGTTAGATTATTCCACAAAAATGCACTAGATTCAAAACAGTTTTCTGGTATCTCAGGTCTAAGGATAACTATTTATAATTTACTTGATGACAAAGATCCACAAAGTAAAATCATATAGTTGGGATAAGTCCAATATTCAATTCATCGAATAGCATTCAAAATCGATCAATATACTTTCAAGTATACTCTATCGCAATTTTGATTTGTCTTAATTTAATAATATTCCCATATTATTAATCGACAACAGACATTTAGCATAACAATTTATTCACAGATTTAAACATGTAAAATAGGATACAAAATTAAGTAATAAGAATAAATGAAACCCAATCTTTATTTTATTAAATAATAATGTCTTAACATTCTTATCCAAATACTAATCACAGATATATTGCATGAAATCGCTAGCTTGTTGCAGCCCAATAGCCTTGGCATGCTTAACTACCTTTTGTATAGGCAAAGCCTTAGTAAAAGGACCAGCTACGCTATCATCTGTGCGAACTTTTATTAATTTGATTTCCCGAGCTTCAACTTGTTCTCGGACGTAGTGATGTCTACGCTTAAAGTATCTGACGCCTTTCATGACTCCAGAATTATTGGAAAATATTATTGCGGCAGAATTGTCACAATATATATCAATAAGTTCTTTAATTGAAGGCATCACTCCAAGATCTCAAATAAACTTCCTAATTAAAACAGCTTCCATTTCAGCTTCTGAAGCAGCCATGTACTCAGATTGAGTAGCATGCATTACAATCGTTGCCAGTTTCTTGCTCTTCCAGTCTTGGAATGTTTGATTAATATGTCTTATGCATATTATACTTCTTCAATATCTTATCTATATAAGCATCTTGACTTAGACCAATTAACCGTCTTTTCCTATCTCGATAGATCTTAATTTCCAGAATGTATGCAGATTTCTCTTAAATCCTTCATAGAAAAAACATTTACCAAGATAATCCTTAACTGCTTTAAGTCTTGGAATTTTACTTCCCATGATTAATATGCCATCAGTATATAGGACTAGAAATACTACATCACTCCCACTAGCTTTGCGATATACACATGGCTCATTACGATTTTAAATAAATCAAACTTTTTGACTTCTTCATCAAATCGTTTATTCCATTGACGTGATACTTGCATCAAACCATAAATAGATCTTTGAAGTTTGCACACGTGTTTTGGATTCTTAAGATCAACATACCCTTCCGGTTGTTGCATATAGATGTCTTCATCTAAGCGACCGTACAAGAATGCGGTTTTAACATCCATTTGCCATAACTCATAGTCATAGTATGCTGCTATAGCTATGAGAATCCTAATAGCTCTTAAGTCTACTATAGGAGAAACTGTCTCCTCGTAGTCTACGCCAAAAGTTTGAGTAAAACCTTTAGCTACTAAACAAGCTTTATAGGATTGTACTTTTCCGTCCATGTCGGTTTTCTTCTTGTATATCCACTTATGTCTCACTACTTTAGCATTTGGTGGTGGATCTACAAGAATCCAAACATCATTAACTTTCATGGATTTTATTTCCTCATCCATAGCAACCATCCACTTATCCTTCTCAGGATCAAGCATGGCGGATTTATAAGCAGGTTCTCCAAGATCCCATGCTTCATCATCATCCTCTATATTAAGACATATATTACTATTTACATTTTTAATCCTTTCGGATCTTCGTTAAGGAACTAATTCTGGTGGAACCGCCGGACTTTCTGGTTCTACAGGAATTATTTCGCTAGTGTTTTCAGAAGGTAATGTATCTATATGACTCTTCAAGATCATAATTTCTCCCACTGAATTCTTGATTTACAAGATCACATTCAAGGAAGTCTCCATACCTAGAAACAATCACTTGTTCTCAGGTGGATAATAAAAGTAGTAACCCATAGTTTCCTTTGGGTATCCTACAAAGATACATTTCACAGATCGTTGTTGGAGTTTATCGCCCGAGTCACGTTTTACATACGCCTCGCAACCCCAGACATTTAAATAAGACAAATATGGCTTCTTGCCATGCCATAGTTCATATGGTGTCTAATTCACCTTCTTCGTGGGAACCATATTTAAAATACGAACATCATATTCTAAAGCATAATCCCAAAAGGATAATGGTAAAGTTGTAAGATTAAACATAGATCGCACCATATCTTATAATGTATGATTTCTCCTTTCGGATACACCATTTTGTTGTGGAGTATAGGGAGAATTAAGATGCTGAACAATTCCATTCTCACTTAGATAATCTATAAACTCTTGACTTAAATATTCACCACCTCTATCAGAACGAAGAGATTTAATCTTCTTTCCTAGTTGCAAGTCTACCTCTGATTTAAACACTTTGAATGTTTAAAATACCTCATGTTTATGCTTAAGTAAATAAACATAACCATAACGGCTATAATCATCTGTAAATGTTAAGAAGTTGTTAGCACCTTTCCTTGGCAAATGTCTAAGTGGTCCACACACATCAGTATGTATTAAACCAAGTATATCAGTAGCTCTTTCAATATTTCTATTAAAAGGTTTCTTGGTCATCTTCCCAGAGATACAAGACTCACATTTATCAAATGATTCATCATTGATATTTTCCAAAAGTCCTTCATGTTGAAGCTTTTGCATACGAGTCTTCCCAATATGGGCAATTCTACAATTCCAAAGATAAGAAGAGTTCTTGTCAAACTTTCTCTTCTTATTCATGCTAAAAACAGAATTATTATTATACTTGGATTCATTATCATGCATGTCTATTTCAAACACACCATTCACAGAAATTGCATGAAAATAGAAAATACCATCTTTCCAAACAGATATTACATTATTATCAATAGTGTGAACGAATCCAGTATTCAACAAACAAGAAAAGGAAATAACACCCCTAACAATTGTAGGTGCATAATGACAATCATTTAAAATCAGTACTAAACCCGAAGGTAAAACTAAATTAAATGTTCCTATAGCTTCAACCGCTACGTGTGCGCCATTGCCCACTTGTAAAAATTGTTCCCATAGGATAGCTTCCTTTCCAGACTAAACCCCTGCAACGTATTACAAATGTTAATACCGCATCCCGTATCATATACCCAGAAATTTAATTTGTATGTCAAATTAAATAATTCAATCATAAATAAAGTACCTGAAGCTGCAGCGCTCTCCTCAAACTTCTTTATTTCTCGCAACTCTTCGAGGTAAAGAGGGCAATTCCTCTTCTAGTGACCATTTGCCTTGCAATGGTGACAAGTCTCGTCCTGCCGAGATTGATTCTTCTTGACAAAGTTCTGCTTAGGTTTCGAATAAGTCGCAACTTGCTTGCCCTTATCACCCTTGCCTTTGCCTTTCTTCTTGTTCGCTTGCGGTTTTGACTTACTTACTCTACCCTTTTGTATGGTTAGTACAGGAGGAGTAGAAGTAGATGCCTTGTCCATTAACCCCTTTTCGTAGTCAATGAGCATTACATGCAAATCATTAACTGTCTTCCCCGTGCAATGCATATTATAGTTTCTAACAAAATCATGGAAGTCCTTGTTAAGGGACCTATTGATCAAGTTGATAGCCATATTATGATCATAGGGTTGTCCTAGTGCAATGATATGTACCATATAACCTCTCATCTCCATGTAATGGGCATTAACAGACTTTCTAGGAGTTTGCTTGCAGCTATGCAAAGCATCTACTAAGTCGTAGATCTCCGCAGCTTGCGGATTTTCGAACATAGCCTTGAGCTCATCAAGCATACGCTTAGGCGAAAATAGCTCATACTTCTTTTGAAGTGGAGAGTCCATGTTACCTAACATTAAGCAACCCACCTCCAAGTGCTTCTTAACATTAGCAGCGTGTTCAAGCCTTTGCGCTTCAGAAGCTCCTTCAACAAGATCCTCCGGATAAGGAGTGGTCAAGATATCAATAGTACCCGCTACTCTCAAGAAAATTCTTAGTGAGAGAAAAATCATTGAAGTTTGGGACAGTAAGTTCAGTACGATAAAAAAACATTTTGAACGCAGAACTTATAGTGTTATTGTCGGGATGAGCCATTTCTACAGAAATAAGTTCAAATGGTCGATGAGATTACTCGCTAAGGTATTTTTGGCCATTTATGCACAAGGATGTTCGTAAAAGGGTGGCGTGATGTCTCCGATGTCAGGCAAATCCAGGTCATAGGAAACGTCCTAACATGATCACTGGGGCGCCGTCGACAAAAAGTACAAAAGAAGATGGAATCCTCTCAAAGCTGGGGCATACTCTAGGTTTTATGTATTTTCGATAATAAATAATTTCAAGAAAATAAAATTACCCAGGCATATAAACCATAGTATTTTCCTTGAATCCTAGAACATATACTGATATATATCCATTACATCAGTTGATCTGCTAGTAATGAATGTACTCAACATAGCGAATTATCGAACAATTCAATTGACAACAATTTTCAAATTCTAGTTTTTTAAGGGATTTACATTGCCAAAAAATGTTTTGCATTGTAAACATGTTTCATCCCTTCTGAATGCGTTAAGTTTCCAGATCTCACTGAGTAACTTAATTAAGTCGTCTAATCTGAATAACGTAAAACCATCATACGAGTTCTCATTCTATGAAAGTTTTCCCTCCATCACAACATCATCCAAAAATCTCATTTGATAACGTAGTAATTTCAAATGTTCGTCAATTAAGAGCATTCGACTTAAATATTAAGGGTATAAATTTGATGTAAAAATCAATGTATGGAGAAGCATGCATATAACTCCATAGCATAAGTTTAATAAACATTTAGTAAACTTATTCACGAGACTAAATTTCTATATAATTATGTTGAGGTATTGGTTCAACCAATCAAATAATTTACCCACAACTATTCACAACGTACTTATGGATAAAGCACTAAGCAATAACCATATTCATTGTGAATTCAGATGTGAATTTGCGGTAATCAACCTTAAGGTATAATTCAAATAATAATCGTAGGTAATTTAAATTTGACGCACAGGAGAGCCGGGAATTTGGTCAGCGACTAATGGCTTAACACCTCCTTCCTTAACCGGGTACATGACCAGCGGTGCGTTATACCCACTTTATAGTTTGTCAAAACTAATAGGCCGTTAGATTATTATTGCAATTCACCAATCAACGTAATTCTATGTAATGTAAATCTCAAAAAAATCTTAATTTTAATATGATTTAGTCCATGTTTGTTTTTATAAAAAAACCCTTGTTTACAACAATTCGTACAATTTTTAACATAAACAAGTAAAAAAAACTGAATCATAAACACATAATAATAATTTATATGTGCGATAAATAAATCAAATAGTCACATGCATACGATTTATTCAATAACCTTTAAATCTAGGTTTTTATATTCATATAAAAGTCTTCCCTAATTCAAGATTTATTGAATCAAATAAAGCAAGTAGCACATAAAATCATATAAATGTACGATTTTACGATCATTGAAAACATGCACGTTTACCATGGATCCACCCTCAAATCTTAACAATTAAATCTCTTCGGATCGTAACCTTTAATTTACATGACATAACAATTAATCATGCAATTTAATCTAAAATTATGCAACATGTAATTTAAGGTTTCAAAAACAATTCTTTTTTTATAAAAATTGGCCAAAACCCTAATTTTTTAAAAACAAAACCCTAATTTTTAAGAAAACCTAAAAACATGTAGTTTTAACTCAAAAAAATTATTAGTTAAAAACTTTAGACTTTCGATAATTATAACATGTTAAAACAGCTCTCGATGCCACTGAAGGTTTATATAGTTCATAACAATTACACAAAACCCTAAATGAGATCAAAGCACACATATAGCGGAAGAGATTTAACAAGATCATTATAACACAATTATAATTAATCGAATTAGGGTTAAATACCTTTAGGGTTTATAACGTATACCACCAAGGTATAGTCTAAAATAAGACTATATTACATTCTTGTACACACGTAATACAACGAGCTAACCGTGAGTCTAGCACATGTAAACCGAGCTTCTACGCTTGTGAAAAATCTACCCAACAACCCTAGAGAGGGGCTAGGACTAGATTATAAGCAAAATCGAAAGTGCAAGAAAACCAACCAAAACCCTTTGTGGGTTCTTGCTTGCGATCGACTAGAGAAAGAGAGAGGGGAGATTGGTTTGTTGAATTATGAGGGTGGGGGTTTTCTTATATAGACCTAGAATTCTTGTAGTCCAAACAAATATAAGGAAAAAAATTTCCTTTCCCTTTTCCCCTCCATAACCGACGGCCCAAACACCCCTTAGGGGTGTTCCGGAACCTTCCATTCTTATTTCTATTTAATCCTCTTTCTGTTTATTCCACAACGATCGTTAATACTTAACTCTTAATTATTTAACGATCATTAATTTTATAGCTCGATTTAATTTAATAAATATAATAAATATATTTATTAAATAAATGAACTCTATACGTATTGTGTGCAATTCCCGTAATCTCGAGTTTGATCCTATCACACGACTATTAAATATAAGTCCATAAACTTTAAAATATATGAGAAACTTAGAGAAAGAAAGTAGAGCGAATGAGGAGAGAAAAGATTGAAGGTTAGATTATAGAGAGAGAAACAAATACAACCAACACCCTCTTAACATGTTAGGAGTGTAGTATATATAGCCAACACCTATTAGAGGCACATAGACTAGTGGGAGGTCCTAAACGTGGACTAAATTACCATTAAGTCCAAGCCCGTAATTCCTGACTAACCTATTTCTAATTACAATGTTCCTAAATAAATCGAGGACGGGCTCATTCTTGTTTGACTCGATATTTTTAGGCTAACAATCTCCCCCAATGAAAGGTCATTACTCTACGAAATTGAGGATTTACTGAGATTATTAATCTCATTGATATATGAGTCTTGAACGTGTAATCGTAGGCTTGTTCCTTCATGTTGTGATCTTGAGCCGTTATCATTGTCTTTCAATTTGGTCTTTAATCTTGAGATCTTGAAATCTTATCCTTGATTTGTCTTTGTTACCTTGTGATCTTGTGTCTTCACCCACATGCTCCCACTATGCATCTTCTTGAAACCTTGCTAACAATCTCCTTTAAAGAGAGGTCATCCCTTCCATATTTTGAGGCCAACACTCATTTTCCTAGACATCAATTCAGATTACATACACATTTTCATTCACATAAATTTTCATAGTCATATCTTATATTCAATCAATTTCAAAACATTCATCACTTTGCAAATAATGCTAATTCGACCATACTATACACACTTCTCCATTCTATTGGACACTTAATCAAAGCTTTAGCATTTACACAACTCAAAATCTTACATTCAACACTATCTACAAGTGTTAAACATATCAATCACATTCCATTTAAAGCATCTAAACATTCATTTGTTCACCATAAACTTATATCATGTATCTCATACTAACAAAACAACACTCATGCAACAAGTGTTATCATTCTAACTGACATTTAATCTTCTTAGTCTATGGTCCCTATTACACATTACATAACAATTCATGACTAAGCATTATCATTATTTCATAGTTGTAAGCATCTCACTTCCTTATAACTAAGGCCATAACTTTGTGAACTACTTAAACTTACGACAAACGCTTCTATGAGTGGCTAGAGTTTAGGCAACCTATAGTGTAAAACTAGTTCACTTAGACCGAAGCTCTGATGCCAAGTTGAAACGCCTCTTTTCGTGACACTAAAATTTAACTAAAATAAAATCTTTTGCTCAAAAAGCGTGATTGAAAGTGACATTCTGTCACTCTTTTATGAACTAAACAAAATCTATCAATATTGAGACCTTTTAAGTAATTTTAAACTAATGTACATTCAATTACCTTTGATTCAATAAAAAAATCTGACTTCTAACTTGTTACTATCAAAGGATATGATTTTTCAAAGTTCGACAAATACCAGAATAACTTTCCAAGGGACTTAGCCGTAGGCTTGTGCTTGCCCTCTCAGGCCATTGACCACAGGCCGAGCTTCCTAGCCGCATGTTATGCTAGGCCTTCTGAGGCCTTTAGCCACATGCCGAGATTCTCAACCGAAGGATATCCCTTTTGAGGCCTTTATCCGCCGAGCGAGGGTTCTCGGCCGCAGGCTAAATGCCTTAGGCCTTGCCAAAATTGGACTCGGCCATAGGCTAAGCCCCATGGCCGTAGGCCGAGCCGAGGTAGCCCCTTTCTTACACTTTTACACTAGTATGATAAACTAACTACCCGAACACAAAACATTACTAAACTTTCCAAAAATCATAAGTACAACATATTACATAAATACCGTAAACATTTGTGGTCTAGATAACCTATACACACATGCTTCACGGGGTTTAGGAAACACCCGTTTTGACCTTTTTATATAACATTATTAACCATTTCATTAAAAATATTTCAATAACTTACATGACCATCATTTCATCAGTAGGACCTCAACATAAACTTATTAACAAGATATTTACAAAGATTTTAAGAAAATTTTGAGGTTCAACCTAGATTTGAGTTCGATATACAACTACCAAGCTCCTAATACACAAGCTACACAATTCTATCCCTTGCTTCCACCTCTTAAACATTACCAATTGCTTTACCTTCTTAATTGAACCTATAAAATATTAATCATCTACATCATAAGCATTACGCTTAGTAAGTAACCACATTATATCATGTTACCATACTTCATTACACACTTATGCCATACAAACAGTAACATACACACAAGAACATTCATACCATTACTTACACATTCCTCTTAATCGTTAATCTAACATCATTTTCATAGTTAGTTATGCCAAACTAACTTAAAGCATATTATATTAAGCACATTAAAATCAACCATTATAACCATAACAATTAAGCCACATAACACATAATGTGACAAGTCCATATAATAGCACATTATAACCGGTTTACTTACCTTTAATCCATGATAATAAGAATAAGCATCACTATTAGCATCATCAACATCATCATCATCAAAATTTGATTCTCACCATTAATAATCATTATAATCACCACATATAACAGAAGTATAATTTTCAAGGGCTTACGAAACTCATTACACATCCTTATCATTGTTACCTTTAACCATCCTATGATCATATGTTAATTATATGATGAGACCCCAACTTACATATCCTATTAGAGGACTTAATTTCTAAACCATTAATCGTCTTTAATTCTATCCAAATCCTTAAAATAATTATATGATCATCATGACCATAACTTAAAATCACCAAATCATTTTTAATTCATACGTTGATCTAAACCCCATATCATTAACACTTTTAATCTAGGTTTAGAACCACAACTATCTCCTCCGCCCCCCATTTGGGTATATGAACCATAACTTATAAATTCATAAAATAACTCAAGATTTTGACTACTTACTTCATGAGAACATATGGTAAGATTAAATCTTGCATAAACCTACTTAATTTATCATGTAAGAATCACCCATGCTTAGATCTTTCCCTTCAGTTGCTTGTTTACAAACTGAAATACACAACCACTCTAGGATCATATAGACATGTCTAGAAGGTTATGGGAATTATCCCCACATATATTAGTATCTCTTTTAAGTTTGGATAATTAACAATAATTGTCTTTCTAATTCTATTCATTCATATATGTGACATGTTAATCTTTCTAAAACAATTTACATAATGTTTATACTTATAGTTTGACTAGCAGGTAATTCTAACCAATCATGTAAGTTTTTCCAACTTATAAAAGTTATAGTCAAACTCTTTCTATGGCGTTATCTTGAATAAATGCTTTAAATGCCGGTTTTGGGGTGTTAAATACGTGAGGAAAGCCTTGAATGTGTTTTTATTAAAAATACGAGAGAAAAGTCTTTTACTTATAGATAAATACTTATATCTTTTAGTACATGTATCTTTTAGTACCTGTATTTATTGTTTAATATTAATGTTAAATCACATGTGACAAGTTATCGAATTTTCATACACAAAAAAATGAAAAAACGACAAAAATATATGTGTTGTCAAAGTATTCATCTTTTGAATGATACTTAAATAATTAGCGTGTCGGTATATTTTGTTTTGTCTAATAATTAATGTTTTATAAAATATTCAAATTATATAAAGATGGTAATTGAACTTTTAGTTTAAATAGTAATTAATCTCTTCCTTTTTTTCTCAACAAAAAGACAAGTAGCAGAAGTTTATTACTCATGTGTGTTATGTTAAAAAAAATTGGTATGCAAAAGATATCTCCTATGAAATTCTTGGGGTAAAGTATTTCATATATGAAGTTGGTATACAACTTTTATAACTGTTATGTTAGTTTTGTTTATTAATTTGTAACATTAATGTAAGTGAATTTGTTTTTAAAAGATATGGAGTAGTTTAATTTGAAGTACATACACTAAAAACCTACGTCAAGCTAAGGTGTTACTACCTCGGTCTCAAAATAAATATTAGGTCTATATTTTTAAAAAGGAATTATAAAATTAATTTTTTTACGATACTACAAAATTTGTTTACGAAACTATCAAATTTTTTATGTACATAATTACGATTCTTTTGAATGAAATTAAAAATTTTACGAAATTAAAAAATTTTGAAATTTTTTTCCAATGTAAAATCAAGCAAACAATTACTTTCATTAGTGATTACAAAAAAAAAATTTTAAAAACTTCTAAACTAAAAGTATCGAAAAGTTGCGAAATAATTTGGAAAAAAACTTGATAAAAAAATCATAATTTTTTTTGAAAAGAATAAAAAAAACGTTAGTAATAATGACTAATGGTGCAAACATTCAATGACCGTTTGTATATGATTAATGTCGATATCTCAGTCATTTCAGTTTTAGCAGGAAAGGTGAGTGCATCGAAATTTTTCTCACAAAGAGATCGTCTGCAATTTTGCAAAGCTGGAGACAAAACATGCGATCTGAGCAAACCACAAGGAGGAAATCTTCATTTTACTCTAATGATTACAAAAATAAAAGAAAACATTAAAACTGACTTTTTTTTACTTTCGTAAAAATCAAAATAATAATTAATGCGTTTTTCTCAAAGTATATATATATTTTGTATCTTTTGAATAATATGCGGTCATGCATGTGCATATTTTTTAAAAAGCATTCATAACGTAAATTCTGTTTTTTCCTTAATACTTTGGTATCTTAAAACTAATTTAACTAACTATAAAACAATCGCAAGAGTAACTTGAATTAACTTGCACTTTTTGAGCCAAATATTTTCTCGTTTCATCTTTTTCACACAAACTAATATTTGATTGATATATAATAAATATACAAATTACAATAACAAAATAAAAACACATAAAATAAAATTTTCCATAAGTACAAAAAATTAAAAATACATTAAATTATTAGTTAAACTAATGATGTTGATATTGTTTCCAAAGATATTCCATAATATTTTGGTAAAAGCTTTTATGAGCTTCTTGCTCTCGTAATTCTTTTGCCTTCCTCCGTTGAACTTCTATCTTTCGAACCAAGTACCTTGCATGTTGGCGTGTGAAGAACATACATCTCATTGAATACAACTGTTGATATGGTCATTTATTGATCTTTCAAAATCATGCTATGTAGTATGATGCAACTATACATGATTTTTCGTTCCTTGTTGCATTCATAAGAATGAACTGGATGATATAATTCCCGACCTCCTTAAAGAACACAAAAAACATATTGACATATATCTTGCATTTTCATGTCGTCGATTAAAATGCTCATGTTTTTCGTCTTCTGCACCCAGTAAAGATTTGACAAACATTGACCAATGTGGGCATATACCGTGATCCGGGTAATACCCTTTTTAATATTGGACTCCAATTACTAGAAACGGAGCCATATGTGCAATACCCTCAAAAATGTCATCGAATAAAGGAGAATTATTTATAATATTTAATTCGTTTATTCACATCAGGTACACTAGAAAACGCATGCCAAATCCTGACTAGCAACAACTTCGAGCATTATTGTTGGATATTTTTATCACCTCACCCAAATTGTCTGTTCCAAGACATTGAATATTTTACGTATTCTCAATGCATACAATCAATTCTTTCGAGCATTCTCGGAAACTATGAATCCGTTATCGTGGTCATATAACTGTTGGATGTCGTTAGAGTTCGGTTCCCGTATAAATAAGGCATGTACAAATCGACGACGCACGTCATAAACAAATTAAGGTAATTGTGTGTGATAGGTTCACCTAATTGTAAATATTCGTCAAATGCATGGAGTGTTGTGACGTATATCAATTGACGTATGACAGAAGTGCACTTCATATTAACACCAGAACCCCTCATTTGCTTCGTATGGACGAATTTAAAAAAAATTAAAGTGCTTGAAAAGAGGTTCGACATTATAGGAAGATATACGTTCGATTATGTCTAAGAATAGTTTTTGGATCATAGATAGAGACACCTAAACTTCCAATTTGAATATTTTGGATGATAACCAGTCACGCACTTGTCGTAGGTGTGACGTTTTACCCATCGTTTTTTATATTGTCTTTGAAAACGTATTCGTTCTCATCATAATACTGATTTTATTTGAAACTAAAAGTGGCTTTTTTTTGCATGTTTAAAAATGTGCTATAAGGGGGGTTTATATAGATAAAGTGGGGAGAATTTTGATTTGGATTTTTTGAAAAGAACTAGCTATTATTACATATATATATGAATCTTTTTTTAATTACAAAATCTAATCGTTACTTTTTGAAAATTAAATTAGAAAAATAAGGGAAGTGCCAACACTCTTTGGTTAACCAACGAGCATGGCAACAAGCCAAACCAACACCTAGTATGGTGAGACAACCCCAAACGCAAGCCACATTAGACCGAGGAAGGGTTGTGTTACCGCACCGCTTGCTCTTAAGTACATGTAACATACCACAAATCTTGTCACAGTGTCCCTTTCATCACGATGTAATGATTCTCTTTCATTCTTTTAACTGAAAATCCCGTTAAGCTAGCAAAAAGTTATATTAGAGCTTGGGTTAACCTTTCAACGCTACGGTTATTAGTTGGAAAATTTAAAGTTTGTGACGCACTAAAAAATATGTGAGGTTTTGAGTTCAACTTTTGGCAGATGTATACAACTTTAAAGTGGTCACGTTAATTTCTCGGAAAAAAAATACTTATTCTTATTTGAGACCGTGTGTCTATAATTTCAAATCTTATAAATTAATCGGCCAAAAATTCAGAATTATACTTTCCCAAAAATAAACTTAGGACTAGTATTTCAGTGAATCCAATTAGAATATGACTAAAGGTTTAAAAGAAGATAAAGATTAGGACATGACTGGGTATTTCTGCGAGGAGGCTTTGTATCGAATCAAATTTTATTTAATTATGTATCTCCATATATTCGATGTGGTTGTTTGAACTACCAGTATAAACAAATCCTCGTCTTGGACTAAGACCGAGTCTGCTCATTCTATTAACACTCATATATCCATAAGGAAATCACCTATAATGTTAGTATCGAGTCTAGTTAACACATAAGGTTAGTAGATGGTACCTTAGTGTAGAATGTGTGTAAGTCGGCTAAGGTTGGGCTTGGCCCGAGTTTGTAACCGACCCCCTCACCCTATAATAGGAGGTGAGGGGGTGATGCACAAAATAGACCGTAGCTTCTATTCTTTCTACTGTAATCAATCGATTGGTATAATAAAGTAAATCGTTTGGTTACCTTTGTGTCGTTCTTCTGGGTTTCATTCGTTGCATCTCTGCGATCTTCTTTACAGTGATCTAGGTTCCGCATATCGATCTTCGGGTTGTTGGTGTCGATTCCAACAAGTGTTATCAGAGCTGCGGTTAGTCGTTGCTCTCGAAGATCGGTGCTAGATCGAAGAGGTATCGTGAAGAAAAGGGTTTCATGGTTTGTCGGAGTATCTTTTCTTGGAGTTGCAGGTTAGTGGACGGAGAAGACGAAGTAATACACTGTGGGTAGTTGTTGTTTTCAAAAGCCGTAAAGATAAGTCAATTGGTATTTAGTCAATTGATAATTCACGTGGGTTGCAAATTGGTTTATCACTATTTGTCGCTATTCGTTTTTCTTTTTAACGAATATTAGTGAAGGTAATCTTATTGCTTTTGGTTTACAAAGAGTTTTATACTTTGTTTTATTGAGTTAATTTCAATATAACGAAGGTTCTTGTTGCGGATTTCTTGTGGTTCAAGTACTCATCGTGGTTTGCTTAGGTTTTTAGTTTGCGATCGGGTTTGCTTGTACGTGATTGAGGTTTAGGGTTATTCTAATTAATTCGATTTGCAAGAAGGTATTTTTACGCAACAAGGGAGAAAGAATATGTCGTCGATAGCGAAGTTTGACGTCGAAAAATTCGACGGGTCTAATGACTTCGGGTTGTGGCGTGTGAAGATGCGGTGTCTATTAATTCAACATGGTTGGGAGGCTGCGTTAGATCCATTCCCGGATACCTTGACGGACGCTCAAAAGACTGCGGAGTTGAAGACGGATGTCTATAAAAAAGCACACAGTGCCTTACTCTTGTGCTTGGATAACAAGGTGTTGAGGGAAGTCAACAAAGAAAATTCTGCTGCGGGTGTTTGGTTAAAGTTAGAAACTTTGTATATGACAAAGTCTTTAGCCAATAAATTGTACTTGAAGAAGAAGCTGTTCACTTTCTACATGCATTCAGGTAAGAAATTATCTGAACATATAGATGAGTTTAATAAGTTGATAGGTGACTTGGCGAACATAGACGTTGAAATTGATGACGAATATCAGGCACTTATGTTACTTACATCATTACCGTCCTCGTATGATAACTTTGTGGAGACATTGCTTTATGGAAGGGAGTCACTCTCTTTGGAAGATGTCTTGTCTACCCTCAATTCACGGGAGTTGAAGAAGAGGACAGATGCAAAGGATGATGGTGATGGGTTATTTGTAAGGGGGAGGCCGGAGCATCGGGGTAATCAAGGACGTGGTAGTTCGCGGTCAAAGTCAAAGGGTAAAGGAACTTATAAACAGAAGTGTTACATATGCTATTCTGAGGATCACCTTAAGAAAGACTGTCCAAAATGGAACAAGAAGAAATCAACTGGCTTTGTCAACAAGAATGCAAAACAGGACACTGGGACGTATTCTAAGGGTTATGACAATGGTGATTTGTTGATGGCGGTGAGTGAGGAAAGGTTCTTAGAGTGGATCATGGACTCTGGTGGTTCCTATCACATGACGCCTAGGAGGGACTTCTTGTTTGATTTTAAGGAGCTTGATGGAGGTATGGTTTTACTCGGTGATAATAGAGCATGTGCCATCAAGGGGACAGGGAAGGTGAGAGTACAAATGAAAGATGGTTCAAGTTTTGTGCTTGAGAATGTGTGTTACATTCCCGAGTTGAAAAGAAATTTGATATCTTTGGGCACTCTGGATCGAGAGGGCTATACCGTGAAATTGCAGAATGGAAGAGTAAAGGTGATCAAGGGTTCTTTGATGGTTTTGTCGGGAACTTTGAAGGAAAATTGTGTGTACTCCTTGGATGGTTGGGCTGAATCAAGTGAAACTAGTGTCGGTATACAAGAAAAGGAAATTCTTACGCAGGTGTGGCATAAACGCCTGGGTCACATTAGTGAAGTAGGCTTGAATGAACTCAAAAGAAGAGAGGTGCTGGGGAAGGAAGGTCTAGGTAAGCTCGAATTCTGTGAAAATTGTGTTCTTGGAAAATCGACCAGGGTGAGTTTTGGTCGAGGTCAGCACACAACAAAGGGAGTTATAGACTATGTCCATGCAGATCTCTGGGGTCCTTCTCGGGTGGAATTTATGAGTGGTTGTCGTTACTTCTTATCGGTTGTTGATGATTATTCGAGGAGGGTTTGGGTTTATTTTCTTAGACACAAGAGTGAGGCGTTCAGCAAGTTCAAGGAGTGGAAGCAGTTGGTAGAAAACCAGACAGGTAGAAATCTGAAGAAACTTCGAACGGATAATGGTTTGGAGTTTTGTAATCAGGAGTTTAATAACTTGTGCAAGGAGAGCGCGGTAGCAAGACATTTGACAGTTGTTGGAACTCCGCAACAGAATGGTCTAGCTGAACGAATAAACAGGACGCTCTTGGACAAGGTTAGGTGTTTACTGATTCAGTCTGGTTTGCCAGAATCATTCTGGGCTGAAGCAACGGTGGCGGCAGCATATCTGATCAATAGGTCTCCATCTACAGCATTGGAGAAGAAGACGCCTATGGATTTATGGTCAGGACATCCGGCGAATTACGATATGTTGAAGATATTTGGTTGCGTTGCTTATTCACACGTGAATCAGGGGAAGCTCAAGCCTAGAGCTATAAAATTCATATTCCTGGGGTATCCTGAGGGTGTGAAGGGATACAGATTATGGAGGTTGGATGGTGTTAAACCGAAGATAATCATAAGTAGGGATGTGGTCTTTAATGAGAGCCTTATGTATAAGGATACTCTCAAGGGTGCTGGTGCTGCAGATTCTGGGAAGGAAATTGAGTTTGAGGTGGAACTTCAAGACAGTCGGGTCGAACCAACTGTGGATCCTCCTACTGGGGTAAATCCAGGGAATGAATATGAGGATCAAGTTGAAGATGCAGTAGATGCAATGCCTCAACAACAGAATCTGGACAACTATGTTCTGGTGCATGATAGAGCTAAGAGAACAACTACTAAACCTGCAAGGTATAGGAATGAAGGTAATGTATCATTGTCTAGATCATCAGGGTCTAGGGAAGAAGATGATATTACGGCTTATGCGTTTGCTATTGCTGAGGAAGAAGATACACATGAACCAATCACATTCCAGGAGGCGATTAATTCATCTGAAAGGGATGAGTGGGTTCGTGCTATGGAGGAAGAGATGAGTTCTTTAAAGAAGAATCATACTTGGGAGCTGTTCGATCAACCACGTGGTCAGAAGCTGGTAAGCTGCAAGTGGTTGTATAAGATTAAAGAAGGGATTGAAGGCGTTCAGAAACCATAGTATAAAGCAAGGCTGGTAGCTCGAGGGTTCACACAACGAGCAGGGATTGACTATAATGAGGTATTCTCACCCGTGGTTCGGCATACATCTATTAGGGTGATTCTCTCATTAACTGCTTGTGAAGATTACGAGTTGGAACAACTTGATGTGAAGACGGCGTTTTTGCATGGTAATCTTGAAGAAACCATTTATATGAGGCAGCCGCTTGGTTTTGAAGAAAGAACGGGCAACAAGGTATGTTTGTTGAAGAAATCCCTTTATGGTCTTAAGCAGTCTCCAAGGCAGTGGTACAAACGGTTTGATGTGTATATGGTCAGCAATTGGTTTAGCCGTAGCAACTATGATAGTTGTGTTTACTTCAAGGAGTTTGCACCAGGTATGTACATATATCTACTGTTGTATGTAGATGATATGTTGATTGCTTGTAAAAGCAAGTCTGAGATCGAATATACCAAGGGACTGCTGCGGAAAGAGTTTGATATGAAGGAACTTGGTCCAGCTAGGAAGATACTTGGTATGGAGATTGTCAGGGATAGGGGTAACCGAACCCTGAAGGTGTCTCAGTCGGGATATGTGCGGAAAATTCTGAATAACTACAGAGTGGATAATGGCAAGTCGGTATTTGTGCCATTGGGAGCACACTTCAAGGTATCTTTGAAGGATTGTCCGTCGAGTGACTGGGATGTGGAAAGAATGAGTAAGGTCCCATATGTGAATGCTGTAGGTAGTTTAATATACTTGTTGGTTTGCACTAGACCGGATATTGCGTACGCGGTTAGCATTGTGAGCAGGTATTTGGCGAATCCTGGTAAAAATCACTAGGAAGCGGTGAAGTGGATTTTGAAGTACTTGAAGGGCACTGCTGATGTAGGTCTAGTGTATGGTAGAGATCAAGGGAAACACGTGGATGTTGACGGTTTCGTGGATAGCGATTATGCTAAAGACCCTGACAAGGGTAGGTCGATAACCGGGTACGTGTTTATGGTACATGGCTGTGTTGTGAGTTGGAAAGCAACTCTGCAGCATGTTCTTGCATTATCTACTACAGAGGCGGAGTATATGGCGCTTACGGAAGCTGTTAAGGAAAGCATTTGGCTTAAAGGTCTACTAATTGAGCTGGGAATAAACCTAAGGTCAGTGGTTGTGAATTGTGATAATCAAGGGGCAATTCATCTCTCAAGAAATGCAATGTTTCATGAGAGGACGAAGCATATCAACGTGAGGTATCACTTCATCAGGGAGATCGTGGATTCTAAAGAGATTGAAGTGGCAAAGATAGGCACGGAAGATAATGCAGCTGACGCTTTCACAAAGGTGGTTCCAGGCCCAAAGTTCAAGTATTGCATGGAGATATTTGGAGTCGAGGCTAACTAGTCTTGTCACTAAGGTGGAAATTGTTAATGTTAGTATCGAGTCTAGTTAACACATAAGGTTAGTAGATGGTACCTTAGTGTAGAATGTGTGTAAGTCGGCTAAGGTTGGGCTTGGCCCGAGTTTGTAACCGACCCCCTCACCCTATAAAAAGAGGTGAGGGGGTGATGCACAATATAGACCATAGCTTCTATTCTTTCTACTGTAATCAATCGATTGGTATAATAAAGTAAATCGTTTGGTTACCTTTGTGTCGTTCTTCTGGGTTTCATTCGTTGCATCTCTGCGATCTTCTTTACAGCGATCTAGGTTCCGCATATTGATCTTCGGGTTTTTAGTGTCGATTCCAACATCACCGACGTCCCACCAAGAAGAAATTGATCAGACAAAACATAGCGAGCAAACCAAACAATCCGGAGAAAAGATGTTCAAAGATTCCGTGCCCATCATCAGGGACGGAGCCAGTGGGGGGCTGGAGGGTGCTCGGCCCCCCCTAACAATGGCGGACATACCTTATGACAAGGTGGTTCCCAAGAATTTCCTTAGAGATCGATGCCTTTTAGAGGGTATGTATAAGAAAAATTAAGATCTGCATCTAAATGAGAAGATAGAAAGATGAGAGAATCAATTTAACGTTCTTGTTTCAATGGAGGTTTTGGGGTATATGAGGAAGATGATCAGAAAATATACAATAAATAAATAGTCTTTTGTTTTTATATGTACTTTTAGAAGGTTCAATTTTAGCCCCTTTAGTTTACAGTCTTGTTTCAAGGATTTGTTTTATATTCTTTGCGTATGTTTCCACATTTCAATAGCTCATTATGTGACACCTACACAATTTTCTTATAATTACTTCTTTAATTCACCTTTAAAGCTTTAATTGGTCTTAGTCTAGTTAATCAGCCAAAAAAACATGATATTCTAACTGCAATTTAGCTTCGAAAACAAGAATATGTATCGTCCTGCTGCTACGGAATTATTTTTTTGAGCCCCCCCTAATCGAAATTCCTAGCTCCGTCTCTGCCCATCATCACAGCACGGAGCCGCCAATAGGCCTGTTTTCTGGTGTTAAAACATCCTCACTCTTGACTATATTGGTATAAAGACAAAATGTGTTAGTAGAGAATTTTAAGAAATTTTAGTTCAGTAAGAGTGTCGGGGTCTACGCATTCACCATTTGGGGTATAAGTTTTACGAAGTAGTATGCACGTTTATATTGGTGTTATAGAATAACGTGTTGTAGTTCAAAACTACAGTAACACAGAGTCATCATTCAATTATGATAAGTATTTGTATATTTTCAAGTTCTTTTGTTGCTACCACACTTAGCTTCGCGCACCGTGAGAAGGCCTAAGGCCATGTATTTGGTACAATCACGCGAGACGGTCCATTGAGGAGAAACCATTATTGGTTGGCTGCAAAATAGGTGAATCGGTGGTTACCTTTGAAATGAAAGTGGTGAGGGTATTTCCTATGTTTGTGAATAATGGTGAGTAAACTCATAAATTATTACCTAGAAGTAGTCGGCACCATCGTTAGGCCAATAAAAATTAGCTTAGATTCAAATCCCGTTAATCTAGCTTCATAATTGGATCTATATAGTTATTTAAATGATCCTTATCTATAAAGAGGATATTATAAGTGCCGCTGCTTATTCCCCGATTATTTGCATCTAATAAGACGTCCATGTCAACGCATCATTTCTCAATTTCTTAAGAAAATTAGATGCCTTGATTAAGGATTCTGTTCACACATCAGCTTCATATTATATATACTGTATAGCTTAGTTAATGCATGTAAAGTTGTATGTTTGATTAAGTTCATATTCATCGTACACAACTCGCAAAAATGGAATCATTTGAGTACTCAACAAGCCATTTCGACAACAACAATTTTAACATGTTCCAACCCGATATTACACAAGAAACCAGCATTGAAAACTTAATTTCCGCCATTCGATCTGAGACCACGGATCCTACTGACAAATTCTATCTAGACTACGAAGGCAATCACTTTACCGATGCATGTATGCCAATGCAGTTGTTGCCGCAGTTGTATGGCAACAATGAAGCCATTGATGGTATTGGTAATGGTAACATTAATAATGGTAATGTTAGTGGTACTGGTAATGATAATGGTATTAACATCGGTTGTTATGATGTGATGGAACCGAATTTGAATGTGATTTGGAACGAGGAAGAGTATGATGTGAAGGTATTTGGAGACGGTGATTCCTCTGATACGGTGACTACGCGTAATCCAGGTACACTAAGGAGTGGAGGTGGCGTGAAAGGTGATCGTACAAGGACGTTGATTTCAGAGAGGAAGAGGAGAAGCGGAATGAAGGAGAAGCTTTACGCCTTGCGTGCATTGGTACCCAACATTACTAAGGTTAATTACTTTCTTTTTGTCACTATACTTAAATCAAACCATTTCTAAGAACCATCACTAAGGTGATGACTGTGTTCCTAAAGACCTAAACTCGTCAAAACGTACCTTCCTAATCTAGTAATAAATTGATGGTGTAGTATAGTCATTAAATACTAAACTTTTCCATAATAGAGTGACCTATTGACCTATACAAAGATATGTTATAGATTATTAAAGATATGTGTTATGCGTTTAATGTTAACTTGTAAATCATGTCAACTTTGATTGATTTAGTAAGTAGTTGATAGGTAAGATCGTCTTTATATAGAAAGATGTTCTTCTTGTTGGTTTTTTTTTTTTTTCAGATTTCATAAACCTAAATTTCTTCGTATGTAGATGGATAAAGCTTCGATAGTCGGGGATGCAGCACGATACATTCACGATCTTCAAACACAAGCAAGGAATTTAAGGTCTGAGATTGCAACAACTGAAGCCACTAACAACCATAAAATGTCATCCCAGAATTCGAATATTTCCCATCTTTCAAACTCCCTACCGATATTGAAGAAGATATCAGAGGTTAGACCGAAAACATTTATTGTCTAAGTATCCCTGAAATCATATATATTCAGTATTAACTTATTTCCTCTTTCTGGATGGGATTTAGATGGACGTGTTTAATGTGCAAGAACAAGGATACTATGTGAAATTAGTTTGCAACAAAGGTCGAGGGGTTGCAGCTGCCCTTCATAAAGCACTTGAGTCGATCACAAGCTTTCATGTTCAGAGCACAAGTTTGGCAACCGTTGGTGACGATTTTGTATTGACGTTCACCTTAAACGTAAGTTCGACTTCATATCATTAAAAAAACGTGTTTGGGTAATTTCCATGAGAATTAAGTCTTTATGTGTGTAAATCTGCAGATTACTGCCTGCGAATTTGATATCAACCTACCAAATTTGAAGCTATGGCTTTCCGGGGCTTTCCTTAATCAGGGTTTCGAATTTGACACATTTCCATAATCCTAAACTTACGTTAGGGACATTCATTACTTGCTTTTGGTGAAAATAAGTGGATCATTTGTCTCACCAAGAACATGTAACTTTTGTTTACTCGTGATGGTTTCATTGATATTAACTTGTAATGACTAATGAAGATCTAGTTTGTTTACACCTTTTATTTTTTGAAAGGATGAAATTGTAAACTGCTTTTTGAGGAGAAAATTATTTTCACTAATTGATACTCCGTTATAACATTACTTCAACTGCAAGTTTTTAGAGAGTTTACTGCAAATTGAAATGGCATGTACGGTAATTATCGGACTCCGTTATAATACAATAAGTAGCCATCATTCATATATTAGACCTAAATTCTAAAACATTTCCTGCTAAACTGTTAACTAATGGATCGGTTATCACCAACCGCGGAAATTAAAACTTAGAAGGGGCATTAGACAAGGAGTTTGCTATCACAGTCTCAGGGTTTAGACTCCATCCTTTTAATCTTGCTGATCAAATTTCTTAACATTGCTCTCTCGGGTGCTCAAAATTAGTGATCGAGGTGCTTCTGGGTATGGATAATGTTCGTGTCTCGTCTCAAATTGGCTAATGATACCTAAATTATAGGTGGCTGGCATTCTTCTAACGTTACCGATTCAAAGGTAACTTCAACAACAAAAAAAAAAAACACTTTTATAGCGTTGGAGTCACGTATTATGAACACAGCACTCCTGCATCTACCATTGCTTTTCAACCTTCACGTCTACACGTATCTTGGTCTCACTATTGTCCCTTTCTTGACCGTTTCCTTAAACTCCTTTCAAAGTGGAAATTCAAAATTCTCTTTTGTGGATGACTAACTCTAACAAAAATGGTCTTAGTTTCGGAAAACAACAAATTTTCGCGGAGTTGCTTGGTACAAATTTACTATTGCTTTGATCCATGTAATGCTCATCTCTTTTGAGGATAAATTGGTTTAAACTATTCGTGTACGTTTTACCACTAACTCATTTGTAATTTGGTTTCTCCTAACGTTTTTAGGTGATGCTTGATAATAACTTAAACATTGGAGTAATATAAAAAAAAAAATTAAGTTATAAAAAAATTATTTTTTTGACTAAATAGAATAAGATATCTAAAAATATTGAGTAATAAAACTGAGATTGTATTAAATCATCCGTTAATTAAACGAGACTTTGAAAAGATTACTATTTTACCCTAAAAAGAAGTTCCAATAGGATTACAAGTGAAGAGTGAAAGGGTAAATATGTAAAATTATGAAATAAGTCATTGTCTCATTGACTTATTATAAGGCCTCTCCTTCCCTAGAAAAACATGTGTTAGTTTTAAGTTCATAACAAATAAATGACAAATGATTTAATGTATTTACTTAATTATTTTCTGCCTATCGTGAAAACCTTTCCAATGATAATAGAAGATGATAAGCCTATCGTGAAAACCTTTTTAAAAATAGCCAATTGTTGGTCACGTTTAACTCGTTACTACTTATCAACGTTAATTAGTAACTTGTTAATAAGATTCAAGTGTATTGTTTTATCAATTAATAAGAACTAAGAACATATAAACAACAATATCAATTACTTTTCAATGTATATACTTTTATTAAAACTCAATAAAGAATCTATAACCCACTTTGTTTGCGGAATAACAAAGTGGTTGAATGATAATGTAGGGGTGATCTCCTCTACTTAAACTTCTAACCAAAGTCAAGAGTTTAAGTCTCAACCAAAGCGTTCATATGCCTTTAGCTATATGGTTTGGTTGATGTTAGGAGAGATAGAAGATTTCAATCTTTCTAGTCCAAGGGTTAGCCGTTTCTCTCCTATATGTATTTTTTATAGGAGAAACATATTAGGGTTTACATTTCACATATTCCCATGCATGTGTTTATCCAGTGGGTAGTTGAATGACCATGCTAGATAAACAATACATAATACAATTAAACTAATATAGGAAAAGATAAAAGTTATCCTTTTAGCTAACATTACAAGCATCCTTTGCCTAATTTGACTTAAAGTAAAAACTTTCCTGCCTAATGTAAAACTTCAGAATACTGAAGTGACTTCAGTATCATAGAAGAGATCGACATCATTCATTTTGGTATTGTCAAACCAAACTGAACTGAAAGCTCTTCTCTAGGACTTGTTCTTCAGCAACTAGACCACCTAGTTATTAAAGAAAATACTCCTTTGTCTTCTAAGTTCTCTAGAAGAGGAAAGCTGAACATCCTTCAACAAATCTTTCTTTAGTAGAACCTTGTTCCTCTGGTCATGCTTCAGTAGAGCCACCTTTCTGCTGAACATGAAACACTTAGGGAATTTTATATTCAAATCCTAGATTTGTTTCAGTATCAGTAAATACTGAAACAACACCAATATACTAAGCCAATTCGTTTTTTTATCAAAGAGCTAAGTGAAAACCTTAAATAACAAGTAAACAAGTGAATTTAAGTTGAAATCAAACAGAAATAACACATAAGATGATCTATAATCAAAACAGTGCGCAAATGAACATAAATCTAAATCCTAACTTTTTTTGTGTTTTCTATTTAATGACAAACTAGTGACTAAATAAGCTCTATACTAACCTCTAACAAGCAACTAATAGTAACTCAAAACTCATATCTAGATTATAAACAGATTAAGGCATGAATTAAACACCCTTTAAATTATCATTTCAAACTTAGCAAAGGAAAAAGAAATTTAGTAAACAACTAACAAAGGTAAATATCAAATAAGCATAAAATAGTAAAGTAAAACAAAAGAGCAGAAATAAGCACAAGCATATAAGCAAACAAGCAAATATACAGTTTGAGGGCAAATAAACTAACAATGTTAAAATTAACTTACAAGGGTCCAAGTTCGTCAAAGAGTTCCGACCTTATAACCTATAACCACTTCAACCAAAATAGCTTATCTCGGTATCTTGTAAGCTTAAAGAGCTTACTCTCAGCTTATAGCATTAGAGCTTAAAACTCCCAAATGTCTTCAATCTTTTAGTCAATAACCACCTAAGGTCTTGCAATGAATTTAAAGACAAGATAAGTAAAATCTAGCCCTTGAACCTTTGCTTTGAGATGAAGCTAATTTTTGGCCATTTAATCTATTTGTGTCTTTTGTGGATTGCCAGAGTGGCAACTGAGCACTCTGACACACGTGCTTCAATACCAAATGACTTTATGTTAATTCTCCTCAAAATTTGTACTTTCTTTGACAACCAATCATTTGATTACGGAATTCCATGGTGGCATCTTGAAGCTAATGTGGTCCTTTCCATGTGGGGTCATCTTATCGGCTTATGTCTAATGCTTTTTAAGGATCTAATTTTTTTTCATCCCAGGGTAAATCCAATTCTTGTATGGTGAAGGTGAAGAAAAGCGTGAATAGTAAAAACTAATTGCGCCTATTTATGTGTATTTAACTATTTGACGGTGAGGTTAGACGTGTTGGGGTAATGGATATGTTGTTGGGATTTGGTTTTGTATTTGGGCCAGAGTTAATAACTTAACACTTTATAACTTAACACTTTAACAAGTGTTAGTGATGAGTTAACCATGTTGATCCCAAACTTAGATCGATTAAGCTTTGTGTATACGAGATTAGATCAAGTACTACACGTAGAGAAACCTTTGCTTATAAGTAAAGTAACAAAGTGTTATGCGGAATTAACACTTGATCTAAAACACAATGATGTTAAACAAACTTTCACTTGTATTAGAATAATCGTGTTGATTACAATGAAAGGTTTAACTTGCGAATACTATGAAAACTGATATATGACTTTAACCTAAAAGACCTTCTTTTATAGAACAAGAAGTCTTGTACAATAAGCTACGAATCAACTATTCAAGGTAAAGATAATAATAGAAAATACAATGTTGTGCTTATCTTTACCATACATAAATAAAGAAACAAATAAACAAGATAAGTATGAAGATATTCCATCAGTGTCAATCTTCAAGGCTATCAGCGTTGACTTCTTCAATGTCAACGCTTGGCTGTCAGCGTCTAATGTCTTCTTATCAGCGTTGACATTCTTCTTATCAGCGTCTAGTGAACTGACCCATATTTTATTCCCAACAATCCTCCCCTAAACTTGATATCCATTCCAATGATCAAGTTTCTGAATAAAAACTAAAGGCTTAGGAGGAATCTTGCAAAAACTTCTTATGTTGGTGATAAACATATCTGATCAAGTCCTTGGCCACGTCACTAGTATAATCTATCTCCAAGGGTGTCTCTAGCATTTTCTCCAACACTTCTTTGGACAAGAAATAGTCAGCATCCACAAGTAAATACTCTGAAAACTTTGTAGAGCTCATATGAAATACACCACAAGTAGAATATAGCCTCCAATGAAGATTACTGAGATCATCTTCAAGATCCTTCCAAATGGCAGGATCTGCTTCTTTTGGACCACACAAAGTCATAAATGTGTTCCAAAATCTTATTCCATTAGCTGAAGTAGGTGCTTCAGCAGTATACTTGGCCTCTATTAATCTCCATAGATGCACCAAGTCTTCCCTGTCTATGCTTGCAAAAATAGAAATAACTGAAGTGAAAGTATGTACCTCCTTTCCAAATCTGCCAATCTTCCAAAATCCACACTCATCTTCATCAAAACTGATGATTGGATTTCTGTCATCTAGAGGTACTACATTTACCAAATCTGAAGCTTCCAATGGAGAAAGCTTGAGATGCTTCCTTATAACACCTTCAGTTGGAAAATACACATCCATGTCTTTAGGAAATTGGAAAGGATCTCCTTTCTTCACTGGTCTTTGAGCAATCCTCATTTCCTTTTGAATCTGCATTTCCTCAGCAAGCTCTTGTTTCCTTTCTTCTGAAAGAAACTTGTAGACATTCTGTTCTTGCACCTTCCTCCAAATAGGACGTGCCCTATACTCTAGCTCCTCAAAAGATAAGGCCAGTAACTTCTTTGATGTCCAATTAGGCTGATGACATCTAAGCAACTTATAGTACAACTGCCTTCTATCTCTTTTGAGCCAGGTCTTGACCTCTTGTGCATTGAACCTCATAATCACCTTTATGTCATCTTGTACCCTGAGAAGTACTTCCAACCCCCAAATTTGATCTGATAAACTCATACCTGGGTTGTCCATCACCTTGTCTTCCCAAGCATGGTACATTCTGGTGATTTCTGGTAGGTCCCAATCAATCTGATTCTTCAACTCACTCAACCTTTCCTTTGCAAGCTCATCCCCATATTCAAGCCTTTCTGGATCTTCAATAATTTGAATACTTGAATCTGAGCTATCACCTTCTTTATCATCACCACTTTCTTCCTCACTTTCAGAAACAACAAATGGTGATCTTCTACTCCTCTTCAAATCTCTTTCCACAAGTTGTGCAGCCAACTGTTCATCAAATGCTATTTGTGCTGCATCTTTCTTTGGAACATCTTCTTCAATCAAAATACCTTTACCTTTGTCTTTTGGATCAATAATTGGTAAAGTAGAAGAAGAAACCTGTGTGGACACATCTTTGATGATTGTTGATGGCTGGAATACATCAACACCACCTGCAACTTTGTCAGCGTCCAAGTTGCTCCTATCAGCACCACGATTACCTTTATCAGCGCTGGATGTATCAGCGTCCAAACCTGTATCAGCGCCCAATGTTTCTTTGAAAGATCCTTCCAAGTTCTTTGATGTCACCTTGGATGTATCAACAACTGGGTGCTTCTTCAAGTTGGTGAGAGCTTCAGCAATCTGCAAAGATTCACTAAATTGTGAACTCTTTTCTGAACTCTTCTCACTAGCTGTGTGAATCAACTCATCCTCCTCATCCTCTTTATCCTCCCCTTTGGAAGATTCCTCCATTAGACTCCTGCTACTTGGATTCTCCAAAACAGTTACTCTCTCCCTCAAAACTTGGAGTTCTCGTCCCTGTTTGTTGACAGTTTGTACAAGACTGACATTTTGCTTTTGCAAGCTAATGACAGCCGCCGTCAATTCAATTATTGTCATAGGTTCCAATCTGCCCTCAGCTAGAATGGGGATTTGACCTCCCAAAATAGAATCATGGGGCATGGATGAGGTCTTAATGATGTTGGGACTGTCTTGACCAGCATCTAAGCCTGTGTCAATAGCCCCAGCCTCACCCATTTCACCAGCCACACTTGTGGAGGTGGTTCTCTCTGCTACAAGGCTAGGATCACTAGAGGAGAACACTCCAGTAACCCTTTGGCGTTTAGTCAACCTAGATTGTAATGGGGTGGAAGATGAAGTAGATTGTGTGGGTGTTGGTTGGTTAAGAGGTGTTTGGGATTGTTCAGGGATTGTATCAGCGTTGGGATTGGCTGTGTCAGCGCCCACATTATGAGTGTCAGCGCTGGGTTGGTCAATGTCCATGTTTTCTGGTGAAGGTGATGGTTCATGAATAGGCTCAAGTTGGGGTTCAGGGTCTGGCTGTGGTTGTGGTTGTGGTTGTGGTTGTGCAGCCTGAATTACTTCAAGCATGGGTTGGGTAAGAGGTATGGATTCATTTGTGGAGCTCATTTTAGCAAAAATGGTTTTCTGTTGTTTAGGGATCTCATAAAAAGTGTCATGATCCCTAGAACAATATTCTTGTAAATCAAATACCATTTGCAAAAATCTAGGGTAAGCCAAAGTCATTTTACTTCCCTTGTTTTTACACATCCCTTCAAAAATCATTTTTGAAAAATTATACTTAAGCCCACGTGTTATACAAACCAAAGCACTTGCTATTGACCTGTTTATTTCATTAAAAGAAGTACATTTTGGACTTAAGCATTGTAAAAGGACATGTATCAAATATTTCCAGTCAGAGGGAAATTCCTGCTTATGATATTTATTTAAAGTGACATCAGCAGGAATAGGATAACCCAATTCCCTAAGACCCTGTTCTATTGTTGCAATGGCAAGGGTAGTCACACCATCAGCGTCATCAAGACGCAAAGCTTGGCGAACCAAAGCTTCAGTGACCACCCATGTTCTTCCATGAACAGTAGATGTTAATGTGGTCACTCCATTAGTTGTTGTGGAACTAACAGTGTTCCAAAACTGTCTAATGTGTGCGACAGGGACTAATGGTGTATGAGAAAGTGCATACCTCAATGAAGATGCATTTAAAAATGCCACCATCTGTGAATACTGAGGAAATAAAGCATCATCATATACCTCATTATCTGATGAAGAGGAGGAGTGTGCCATGAGAGCATATTCAACATGCTCTTCTTTAACTTCAGCAACCAAAGCTCTGTCCTCTTCCTCATTCTTAGCCATCCAGCTCCAATCCCATTCACCAACACCATCAATTTGTTGAACGGCAACCATGGCCTTGGGATCTGGGCTCTTAATCATTTGGCTAGAAGGCTTCCCAGCATCAGATCTTCTTGGAGATCTACATTCCCTCATAAAGTGCCCCATCCTATGACAGTTGTAGCACTCAACCTTGGACTTGTCAAAGCCAGCAACATCCTTAGCATTAAAGGTCATCTTCTTCTTGAACCTTTTATTAAACCTGTTTGCTCTTAAGCTTACAAGAGCCATTGTCCACTTGATGTCCATCTCTTCCAATTGTTCATCACTTATCTGCTCAAGATCTTCATATGTAATCCTTGAATCACTGGGCAAAGAAGCAATGAATGCACACACAGTATCAAGATCAAAACCAGCAGGTTTAATTCTATCAGCGCCATGATTGTGTGTGTCAGCGCTTGAGTACAAAGCGTTGACAGGATATGATCCAGCGCTGACAGACTGACATCCAGCGCTGACACCTTGAGACCCAGGGGCTGAATGTCCATAGAAGTTCATGGAATCAAATTGGCCTTCACTTTGTGAAAAGAAGGCCATGTTGTTACTGGAAGATTTGTTATCACTCTCCAATTGCCATTCATTCTCCAACAGTCTTAACTTGTTGAAGATGTCATCAAACCTGGAAGTCTTGTGGGTATTATTGACAAGAATAGATCTTGTCTCAATCTTCCATACATCACCAAGGCTTTTGAGAAAAGTAGCATTCAATTCAGGGTCATCAATCTGTTTTCCCATGAAGGAAAGTTGACTTGTGATGTCAAGAAGTCTACTTCTCACACTGCTGAGATTCTCATTAGGTTGAGCTTTAAAGACAGCATACTCATGCAATAGTTGCTTCTTCTTTTCTTCTTTTGTGTCAGCATTGCCACCATGTGCTACTTCAAGAGCTTCCCAAAGCTCTTTTGCAGACTCAAAACGTTTGTACTTGTTCTGATTCTCATGACCTAGGGCATGTTTCAAGATGTTCAAGATTTTCATGTCCACCCTCTTCTTGGCTATGTCTTCAACAGCTACAGCTCTCCCATCTTCAGGCTTTTCCACCTTATCAGATTCAGGACAATTAGGAACAGCTGTCCTTGTGGCAATTGCAGCAGTAATCTTTGCTGCTTTATCGAATGTGTTTCCATATTCGATAATCTCCCAAAGAGTGTAGTCATGAATAGCTATATATTGCTCAAAATTGGACTTCCAAAGCTCAAAGTTCCTGGCATCAAACATGGGAATTTTGATACTAGGGTTTGAGAAGTTGTTTTGTAGCAAAGAAGGAGGTTGATTTGTGCCAGACATGATGTTTTTAGGGTTTTGAGAATTTTAGGGTTTTTAGGGTTTTTGGTGTTTTAGGGTTCTTGCGTTACTTAAAGATCAAAAGTTTCTCAACAAGCTCTGATACCACTTGTTGATCCCAAACTTAGATCGATTAAGCTTTGTGTATACGAGATTAGATCAAGTACTACACGTAGAGAAACCTTTGCTTATGAGTAAAGTAACAAAGTGTTATGCGGAATTAACACTTGATCTAAAACACAATGATGTTAAACAAACTTTCACTTGTATTAGAATAATCGTGTTGATTACAATGAAAGGTTTAACTTGCGAATACTATGAAAACTGATATATGACTTTAACCTAAAAGACCTTCTTTTATAGAACAAGAAGTCTTGTACAATAAGCTACGAATCAACTATTCAAGGTAAAGATAATAATAGAAAATACAATGTTGTGCTTATCTTTACCATACATAAATAAAGAAACAAATAAACAAGATAAGTATGAAGATATTCCATCAGTGTCAATCTTCAAGGCTATCAGCGTTGACTTCTTCAATGTCAACGCTTGGCTGTCAGCGTCCAATGTCTTCTTATCAGCGTTGACATTCTTCTTATCAGCGTCTAGTGAACTGACCCATATTTTATTCCCAACAAACCAAGGACTACGCTCGTTAGTCCTCAAGAACTAAAGGTGCAAAACCACAAGGACCAAAAGTGTAATACAAGTTAACATTAAGGATCCTTAGGGTGAATTGAGATATAAGAGGGGTAGTTTTGTAATTTTAATGAATAATGAAAGGGTATTATAGGTATTTGAGAGAGATAGGGTTTAGAAACTCCGTTAAATAAGATATCGGCTTTTACTTTTTGCACTTCTTCGTTTCTCGTGTTCGTTTTGTCATTTTTTGTTCGTTACCTTGTGACTTCTTGATATTCGTGCCTGCGCATAAACAAACAACAAGACAAGCATATGCAAAGCACATTTGATTGCATTTTAACTGTTTTAATCCGTTTTACAAGAAATAAAATATGTGTTTAAGCACATATCAACAAATCGTCAATAATCTCCAAGGACCTCAAAACAATCAATTAACTGATCTTAATCGATCAACCCAACCACCAAGAATCAGAAACCCTCAGGTCCAAAGCCTAATTTTGAAAAATTAAGGAAAATATATAAAACATTTACATTTGATTAATCTGTTTATGAAAACAATCAGTTAACACAAATTAATCAATGAATCTTGAATCAACTTTGAAGAACCCCAATTCTTTCCCGAAGCCTTAAATTAAAAAAATTATGCGAGAGCAAGGTGATTAACCAATCTTCAATATGATATTAAAATAATTAGTTATGATTTTTTTATTTAAATTTTGTTAGATTTGTGATTGCTATATAAATTTTTTTATTATTTTATTATCATTTTTGGTTTTATATAATTTGATGGTAACTAATATTGCTATTATTTTAATGTATATAATTGACTGAAACTATTATTGTTGGTTGCAACTTGTAATTATGATTAGCTTAATTTGTGTCGAAAGTGATTGACTATTTATGCCGTTTTTTGTAAATAGGAAATCCAATGCGTAAAATTTATAGAGGAAAAAACCGAAATAAAAATCAAAATTGAACCGCTACAATGAAAAAAACCGAAAAACTAAAACAGAAAAATAGAAATCAAATGGTTTGCGATATGTAAAAACCGAAGTTTGCGGATTGGTTTTTGGTTTTAGCATAAACCGCCCCATGCTCACCTAGTGTAACACTATTGACTAAATATCAATAGTATTACTCACCCGTCCCATAATTATATTTTACACGTAGTTTAATAAAAATATAACTTTTTCAGTTTTCTCTCTATTACTTATTATATAATAACAATTTTACCCTTAATCAATTAATTTACATCTTCTTTATTATTTGTAACAATAACTTCAAATGAGGGTAATATGGGAACAATTACAAATCTCAGAGAGAGAGAATGAAAACTTTAAAGAGATGAATGTGAGAGAGAGAGAGAGAATGTTGATCAGCAACTTATAACTCTCAGCTCTCTCAACGGAAACCTTCAACTTTTAAAGGCTATAACTCTAGCCCTTCTACTATTAACACACTACTAAACTCAGACTTTAGCTGAAAACAATTTTACCACAAAACAACGTTAGTCTCTCTAATTTTCCAAAGCAAAAATCAAGTTTATTTCCACAAATTGTGATTGAGAATGAAATAAACAAGATATATTTGAATAATGTCAACATCTAACTATCTTATTAATCTAGAAAGAAGTATTACAGTAGAAACTCTATAAAATAATATATTTAGGACCACAAAAATTTATTAATTAAAAGAGTTATTAATTAATCGATAAATTAAAAATTATTAATTTATATATTAATTAATATTTTATTAATTTATAGTAGAATACTTAGTTTACAAACACCTTTCAAACTTCCACTTAATTATTGTATACAATGCATGTACGTATATCAAACGAACGACCTAATTTTAAAAGAAACCTTCAATCTCCCACCTTATTATGCTTCTTGTGTTTAATGTATCAATTTATGGACATTAAAAATATTTTCTATATAAATACAAGATCAAAATAGGTTAACACAAACAAATCATACACACAACATGGCTTCCAATCTTAAAGGTGTGAAAAAAGAACAATGACAGACGAGATTCGAAGAGCATTATGCAAGCACAACAAGGATAATCCAAGTCTCACTCAAAAGCAATTGCAAGAATAGGTTCATAGTAACTATGGTTTGCAGGTGAGTCAAGCGACAATATCGAATACAGTTAAGTGGTCTTAGGGTATCTCTCACTTGCTCCCGAAAGAGGCGATGTTAAGCGACACAAACCGGAAAAATTTCCTGACCTAGAAAAATCTCTCTATGAATGGATTCTTCAATATCAAGAACATGTGAATATGACATGTGAACTAATCAGCGAGAAGGCGAAAAAGTTCATGAAAGATATGTATCTAGTGAATACTCCAGACTTTACTTTTTCTATTGGTTGGCTTGGAAAGTTCAAAGCAAGATATGGAAATAAAAATTTCTGGCGTTTTGGAGAGAGTGAATCTGTTGAAATGGAGGGCATGAAAGACAAATTAAAATCCATAAGAGACAATGTTGATCAGTTTGAAATGAAAGACATCTTTAATATGGATGAAACATGTTTTTTTATTATTTTATTTTATATTTTGTACTTTAGTGATATAATTATTTACATGTTTTGATCTTAAAATATAAATAATTACATCACTAAAGTACAAAATCCATAAAAGACAAAGTAGATTAGTTTGAAATTAAAGACATCTTTAATATGGATGAAACAAGTTTGTTTTTTTATTATTTTATTTTATATTTTGTACTTTAGTGATGTAATTATTTACATGTTTTGATCTTAAACAGGTTTGTTTTTTAGACTTCAACCAGATCATTCCCTTGCAACAATGCAGCTTGAAGAGAAAAAACAAGATAAGGAAAGACTAACTGTTGCTATTTGCTGTAATGAGGACGGTTCAGAAAAACTTCCTTTATGGATTATTGGGAAATATTCTAAACCAAGGTGCTTCAAGAATGTAAACTTGAACAGTCTGAACTGTGAGTACCGTGCTAACAAACGAGCTTGGATGACTGGTGTGTTATTTGAAGAATATGTTCGCCAACTTGATAAAAAATGGTTGGAAGAAAAATTCTCTTGATTGTGGATAATTGCCCTGCTCATCCAAAAATTATTGAAGGATTACGAAATGTTGAATTATTTTTTTGCCACCAAATACAACTTCAAAAATTCAACCTTGTGACCGGGGATCATACGAGCTTTTAAGATGCATTATCGTCGTCGATTTTATAGAAGTCTTTTGGTGGGTTATGAATTAGGGGTTTCAAATCCAGCAAAAATAAATGTATTAGATGCAATGAATCTTGCTATTTCAGCTTGGACTATGGATGTTAGTACCAATACAATTGCGAACTGCTTTCGTCATTATAAACTTCGATCAACATATAACATGACTTTTGAGAACTCATATGAAGGTGGTGAAAGCACTCAAGAACTCTAGAATTTGATCAAAGAGTTGGGTTATCGTAATGCAATGGATGTCGAAGATATTCTGACTCACCCAGAAGAAAATGTAGTTGCACAGTTGTTGACTGATGAAGAAATTATTGAAAGCGTTATTGGAATTAATAAAGATGGGATGAAGAAGACGATGAAAGTTATACAATGGAGCCCTCTTTGCGAAACGAAACTATTAAAGCGGCAATCACATTAAACAATTTCTTGTTGAGCTATGAGAAAACAACACCAGAAGTTCTTACCATGCTAAGGAAAATTAGAGATGGGATTCAAAGGGGAAATTGATTTCAACAAAAAACAAAAGACAATTGAGTCATTTTTCAAAAAACTTTCATAAATCATTCATGTAATATGTTGTATATAAGGAATTATTAATTTATATTTTATATGGGGTCTAAAGAAATTATCAAAAACGTATTATTTTATCATTTTAACGAATTATTAGTTTATCGCCCTATTCCCGAGTTGAAACCGACAAAAATATTATCTTAAAGAGTTTATTAAATAATCGAATATTAGTTTATCGAGTTTCTAGTGTATTTGCCCACACGAAAATGAAATCAGGCAGCCCCTAAATGTGTTGTCGACAACTACCGATTATAATAGCAACTTAGATATTTTAATAATTTAGCCCGTTGCATCTATTATAAATTGTGTAGTTTTATGAGTTAAAGCTCACTTGTTGCTATCACTTTGTGCGTCACTGCTTATGTCCTTGATTATCTACAGCTAATACGATATCCATGAAAACGAATCACCTATCCATTTCTTAATGAGCATGGCAACCGTGTATGCGTCATTCATGATGCCATCTAAACTGCAAATACTTTATTATGATATGTAGTTTACTTAATAGTTAGTGGATGTTCTTTTAAAAAAAGTAGCTAGTGCATGCATTCTAGTCATCTAGTGTGTGCATTTTGATTCAATATTACTTGTCATACGAAACTCGCATTGGTTGTTACCTTGTTATCATATGAACTATGAATGTTTGATAGAAAGAGGATAGGTTAGTTGATGGAGAAGCATTTACACGTTGTGTTGACTGATAATACAAAATATATTGCACATGGTTTTGCGTTTGGGGTTGGAATAGACCGGTTAATTTAGGAAGAACAAAAATTGAATTCGATGCACTTATTTTTTATATTGCCAATCGGATTTTGAAGATTTTTGTGATTTTGATACATGCATATGCATTTAGAGTATTTCCCATGATAACAAATGTTCGATAAATTCAGTTAGAAAACATACTAATGAAGCTTTCTCTTTCTTCTTTAGCTCCAAATACTTTCCATCTTCCGTTATCACCTTGATCTACTGTCCCTAAAACAAAGAGTCAATGCCAGCTATTCTTCTAAGCTATAAAGCGAGGGGCTAACCGGGTATTAACTCCTCCCGTCCCGCTACGCTTCTTACAGTGAATCAAAGAATACCCGTTCGTAAGCTTTCCCAGAGCTTCCTTCACTCACTAAGAATCCTAATCCACTAGCAGAAATTCGTCGAATGTGTAAGTTTATCTCTAAGAAGGTTAACATTTATAAGTGGCTGATATTTCTTAATAAACTTCCAAATCGTTTTAAACTTATCTTCCCAAGGTATAGAAATTAATTTGATTATATGTTCGGTTTGCAACACTTCTATATAATCGAGTCCACACTCTTTCTTCTCTTGTGACACACCTGCGGCCGTTTGGCATTTTTTTCGCGTTTGGACAGGTTCTTTAATCCATTCCTTCTATGTGATGAATGGGTTCTTTGGTTTTGAGCATAGCACGCCTCAAAGGATAAAAAGGACCGCACTTATGCCATATTTGCTGCTAAATGATGGTCTTTACGACGGTTTTGAAATAATATCACTTTACACTTTCATTTTATGAAGAAATGTGACATTTTTGATTTTATTTGTCTTGTATCTTTTTCTTAGCTTAAATTGATAGGTAATTGTTGTATTAATTAGAAAGATTGTTACAATCGTTTTTATAATTTTTTAGCGTTTTGCTAATTTTAATATTTATATATTCTCTTGCTGTTTAAAAAAATGATATTGCATGGTTATCATCTTTTTATTAAGTGTATAAAATCATCGATAAGACATAAAAAATACGAACATATTGATAGCTATTCTAATTAAGCTGCATTCAAGTTGTGGAGAACAGAATATTATGATGATGTACACATATCTTCGTAAACTATTAAACTTATGTGGAGTATAAATTAAGTACTATAATTCTTATATATAAATTAGCTGCGGACTTTAATAACTAGCATGACAAACAAAAATTGTTAGTATTTAGTTAAGTGTTATTTAAATGTATGAGTTTCTAGAAATTTAAAGTGATTTTTTTAACCGACATAAGATTAGTTTAATTTATACGATTTGGTTTATTTTATATATATATATATTAGTAAAACATAGTGTAATAAGTTTATTTTTTTTTCATTTTCTTTTCATTATAACATTTCGAAAATAAATACAGGGGACGAGGTCTACATAAATCAAACCATATAATCGGACATGTTTGATAAACGAGATTTCTAAAAGTAAAAACGATTATCTAATGAGTAAAACGTATTTATATATACAGTATTAGATCGCAAGATAAAGTACAACATCACTTTTGATCGTTTAATAAGTAAAAATAAAGTGTACTTTTTAGAGCATTTAATTGCTAACCTTATCAAAAGTTTCGAACCTTTGTTTATCCAACGATAATGACACATGAGAGTGCACATTAGTAAATACTAGGTTTTTTTGTCAAAAATATATGATTGCATATTTTTAAGCACGTCAATACCTCAAACCCGCAGCTTTATAAGTAGAATAATGTTGTCTCTATCAAAATCAACACATGCTCTTGGCATATCTTTCATGAAAGGCTCCCAACAAGATCAAACTTAAATCTAAAGGGTGTTGATCTTCAATCCATCATATGTACCGTATGTGATGGTGACATTGAAACCGATCAACATCTTTTTGTGTCATGTGAAATAGCCAAAGAAATTTGGTCAAAAGTGTTAACTTGGTGGAAGGTCGAAAACATATCTATAACATGCCTTCAAGATGCTATCAATCTTGCGGATGCATTTAATCTGCCGAACCATCTTGTGGATTTCTTTGATGCGGTAGTTTAATAGACCATATGGTTCTTTTGGAGTTTTTGGAACAACATGTCTTTCTCCCTTAAACGTCCCTCAAAGAACCTTATTCTCAATGATATCAAGTTCGCCTCCTATAACTGGATTTCCTCTAGAGATAAAACGGTCAGGCTTCATTGGATTGAATGGTTTAATAATACATGTAATGGTTGTTGTAACTCATCTTTGTTTCTTTTGTTTTTAGCTTCTAGCTAAGTTGCTTTTGTTTATATATACATACTGCTGATAGGTGTGAAAACACCCATCCTTTTTACCACTTAATTACAATAATAACCGGGCCAAAACGTATATTTTATGTCATTAATGTCGGAATTATGCGTGGTTTGTGTTTTTGTTGTGATTTAGGACGAAAAGGTGAAAAGTGGAGAAAACACGGCTTTCACGGGCTTTTATCGAAGAAAAAGACGAAAGACGAAGTCGAAAGATCAAGAGTGCAAAAAGAACGGAAGTCCAAGACCAATTCTGAAGATTTATCGAAGAAAAAGTCAAAATACGGAAGTTTACTAATAAAGCCGAAGAACTCAAGTCCAAATTATGAAGAAATTCCAAGACGAGTTCAAAAGAAATCCCGAGGCGAAGTCTTAAAAGTCGAAGAATTTAAGAAGACTGAAAGACTGAGGACCAAGAAAGAAAGAAAGAGGAAGCCACCAACCTCTCCCCTCTCCTATAAATACCACCCTCACATCATGTGAGAGGGTTGGTTAGTTGTTAGTCTTAGTTTAGTTTTAGGATTAGATTAGGAGTAGGTAGTTTCTCTCTCTAAAACTTATGCTTTCTCTCTCTAGATTAATTTGTGTTTTAAGCTTTTGTTATTGAATCTTTACTTTTTAATTAAGCTTTTAATCCTTCATCTTCTTCCTTTCTTGCTTAATTTGTTCTTAATCTTTGTGTTCATATTCTTGAGTTTTCTTATTTTCAATCAAGTGGGTTTTGATTGATTTGGCTTTGTTTGTTAGTTTTGATGATTTGTTTTGATTGATTATTGTTAGTTGATGTTTATTGGTTGTTTTGGTTTAATCTTTTTGTTTGATTTGGTGAGATTTGATCAAATTCGAATTTAATTGCTTCGTACTGTTCCCAGTTCTCGTTACTGTATCTTTTCAGATTTTTCCGAATAGAACTTCTATGCGGAACATTCCGAATAGGAGTCCCTATTCGGAAAGTTTGGTTATACGTCTATGCGGAATATTCCGAATAGGATTCCCTATTCGGAAAGTTTGATTATTCCGAATAGGAGTCCTTACTCGGAATATCTGATTATTCCGAATATGACCCTTATTCGGAATGTTAGAATATTCCGAATAGGAGTCCCTATTCGGAAAGTCTGAGTATTCCGAATAGGAATCCTTATTCGGAATGTTTGATCATTCCGAATAGGTTTTTCAGTTTTTGGTTTTCAACTTTATTTCTCCCCGTTTTCTTTATTGCACTTTTACTCGCTTTCCTTTCAATTTAAATTTAAATTTGAGTCATTTACTTTTATTGCCTTTAAATTCTCGTCATTCATTTCCCGTTAAGTTTTAATCTTTCATTATTGTCTCTTTATCTCTTTTTTATTTGTTTCAAGTTTTTATCTTTTCATTAGTTTTAGACAACGACACCCCTTTATTTTATTCACCAAGAACAACTGAGTCGCACAATTAACCAGAGATTAATTCGAGAAGATTCCGAGAAACGAACTTTTCATCATATAAAATATCAGTTATTAAAATGGCGCCGCTGCCGGCTCTTTTCGTGAAGATCGAAGGTTTTTTGTGAGTGACGCGTTGGATTTTGGGATCCGTTCACTTGTGAACGTTATTTTTCTTGTCAAAAATTTTCAAAAATCCAAAAACATTTGAAAAATCATAAAAAGCATTTCTTTTTCAAAGTTTTGCACCAAAAATATTCTTCTTGCTTATCTATCTTTCTTTATGGATTTTTGTGTCCATTGCGTCCGGTGTGGGAAACAATTATCTGGGAACAACTCTTGTCAATGGTGTACATGTGAGCGGTGCGGAAAAAATATCGACTACACACAATTCGGATTTTGTCCCTTGTGCAACTCGACTAATTCACTCTTTTTGAACCCACCTCCTGTTCCCCCGTGCATCTATTGTGGAAGCGATTCTCATTGGCATGTTTCGTGCTCGGTTCAATACCCGTCTAGACACGGGCAAGAACCGGGGTACAATTATGACAATGATAATAGCTATCCACAAGATGCACTTGATTTTTCTCAATACCCGGTTCGCAACAACTGTGGGGGTCCTCACGATACCTATTTTTGTCAACCAATGAATTATTATGAGCAAAATCCGTGTCCTCAGTTTTCTTCACCTATGCATTATTATGAACCAAACCCGGTTTCTAATTCTTCTCAACTGATGAACAACTATGAGCCACAACCTTACTATAATTCAGGTTTTCAACACTTTGAGCCACCACATCACACCCTCAATCATCAATCCTCTCAACAAATTAATCTTGACCCACAACTCACTACCTTGAATGAAGAAACACACTCCATTGTTTTGCAACTTCAAGAAGCCGTTGTTTTGCTTAAAGAACTTAGGGACGAGGAAAAGCGACTGCAATAAGAGCAAGTATCTAATCTTAGTGATTATACCCCTCCTCTTGTGCATCAATACTATTACGATGATGATGACGATGAGCCTACTATTTCTTGGAATGATCTTACTGCTCAATGTCCTAGTGCTATTGTCATCCCTCCTCTCCATTTCCCCAATGCCTCTAAGGATTGTGATACTTCGAGTGAGATTAGTGATTTCGGTCTTGATAAATTCTTTGATGAGGTTTGTGATGTGCTAACTTTTGAGGAGCTTACGGATGAGGTCGCTCTTAATGATGATGTTCCTTCCACCAACACTTTGGGAGATGATTCTTTGGCTTTCTCTAATCCTCTTTTCGATCAAGATGATGATTTTACTTCTAGTGATGACGAGTCACTATCCGATGAAGACGTTCTACATGAAACTTTCACGATTTATTCGAACCCTTTATTTGATTTTGATGACGCCTACATTTCTAGTGAGGTGAATCCGCTCTTTGACGAAGGGATTGAGGACATTGATAGTGCTGCTTCTCTTGCTATTAATGAGCATACTTTGTTAGCCATACCTCCTTCTATCCCAGAGGTGAAAAGACGTGAATCTACTGAAAAAGAGACACAGGTGGAAGGTAATTGTTCTCATACTTCTCAAATTATATTGCCACCTCATCCTACCACGTGCACACCCAAGCGGGTGATGTATTCCTTTTACTCTCCTCGTTTCATACCGGGAAATGAGGATGAGTGCTTTGACCCGGGAGGTGACAATGGCAATTCTATAATTGATACCATCACGGCTTTACCGAGTGCTCAGCATCTATTGTCTTTGGGGGAGGACAATGTGCTTACTTTACCCAACCCACCTCCCGTGGATCTTGAATTCACATACTTCTCGTATGTTGAACGAACCTTTCTCCCATTCAAGACTTATCCCCCCGCCTCTCCTTTGTTGATGTCAACCGGGAACGAGGACAAGGTCTTTGATCCCGGTATCACATTCGAGGCTTCCCCATGGACTATTTAATTCGGGGACGCGTCAAGCTCGTGACTCGGTTAACAAAAACAAGCGCTTTTTGGGAGGCAACCCAATTATCTATCTATTTTCAACATAAGTGTAGGTGGGAGCCCCGTGGTGTTTCTTGCTTTCTTTCTTATCATGTGCAGGGATTAGAGCTTTACAGACACACTCTTGATGACTTTTGACGAACCGTGATTCCGTGTTCCCTTCTTCCCGGTTCTATCCTAAACTCTTTTTGATTCACTATTTTGTATTCTCTCAATATTACAATAGGAATCTCTTTAGTTGTCTTTTCTTTAGCAAGATCTAAACAAAGTGCACAATGTCATAAGTGTAGGGGAGTTTACTCCCACATGCTTAAACATTAAGGACAATGTTTATATTAAGTGTAGGGGGACTTCTATCGAAGTTAAGTGGTCTTTTCCTTGTATTTGTCCTCATTTTAACCGGAAAATCAATTTTTCGACATTTTTCAAAATTTTTAATCTATTTTGGCCTAGTTGTAGTCTCCTTTATTTTTGTTACTTTCTAGCATTTTAATAAAATGGTTTTAGCAAGCTTAGATATCTTAGATATATTAGGCCCGTTGTGAATATTTTGACTCAACCCAAGTTTACTTATCCAAGTTCACTCTAGCTAGTATCCTTAACCATGTAGACCTTAATTGGTTTATTAGGCTAAGCATCCACGAGTCTCATTCCTTGAGATTTTAAATTGTGGAGAACGAGAAATGATAGATTTAGTTACAAGTTTGGTATTCTCTCATTAACTTATGTGAGTTAATTATGATCTTTTTCTCCCATCACTTGCTAATAATTTATCTGCAATAAGTAAGGTCGTACGATTTGAAAAGTTACTTAGCTTCTAGCCCAAGATCGTTTAATAGTTGCTCGGTAATGATAAGAGTTCATAGCCAAGGCATAACTTATGAAGCGGGGCGCGAAGATTGGCGAGTCCGAAAAGGCCCTAACAAGGCATGAGGATTCCATTTTATTGCTGAAGATCCAAAGTGATGTGAAAAGCATTATTCCCAAAATCAATATGAAGGATCAAGACTCACGACGAAAAGCAATCAACTCCCATAAAGATCATGGAGAAGTCTATCCGAAAAGACCCTAACAATGTATGAGGATAAATAGATCCAAGTCCGAAAAGGAGGTGGATCGTTGTATCTCAAAATCCCAATTAGAGATTGAAGCAATAATCATGAAGTCGTGGTCAACATAGTTGGAGTACCCCTCAAAAGTCTCCAAGTGAAGAAACTCTATTATGATGAGAAGACCATTATCTCAAGAACGTCTCTCGAAGATATGAAGTATGAAGTACATGCCAAATATCGGCCCGAGAAAGGTCTCAAATCGTGAACCGAGTTATGCCAAGATATGAACTTTTTGATATCCCGAGAAGCAGTTTTAAGAGATTTTGTCCTTTAGCTAACTATTGATCAAATCGTCCTACTTTGCTTTCAGCTTAAATAAATTATCGAAATGAGTCAACAATGCATCCTCGTGATCATTCAAGACATCAATAAAACATAAGAGATACCCATAGGAATAAGGAAGTTTAAGTGATTAAATGAACCGCATGAGTAAATGTTTGTTATGCTAACTTGTATTAACAATGATCTTGTTTTTAAGCTTGGCATGGGGAACGTGAAACTTGAGGGTGATAAACATTCACGACACCAAAGCCCTAATGTAAGTCTTAGATTTCTTTACAAGTTTCTTCCTTGTTGCATTCTATCATTTTCCATCTTTTAAATTTTCCTTAGTTGTTTAATAAAGGCCAAGACGGATTGATTATGATGAAAAGTGTAAACGGGCTTTGTAACTAATGCATTGCATGAGGACATTGCAATGGTTAAGTGTAGGGGATTTGATAGGTGTGAAAACACCCATCCTTTTTACCACTTAATTACAATAATAACCGGGCCAAAACGTATATTTTATGTCATTAATGTCGGAATTATGCGTGGTTTGTGTTTTTGTTGTGATTTAGGACGAAAAGGTGAAAAGTGGAGAAAACACGGCTTTCACGGGCTTTTATCGAAGAAAAAGACGAAAGACGAAGTCGAAAGATCAAGAGTGCAAAAAGAACGGAAGTCCAAGACCAATTCTGAAGATTTATCGAAGAAAAAGTCAAAAGACGGAAGTTTACTAATAAAGCCGAAGAACTCAAGTCCAAATTATGAAGAAATTCCAAGACGAGTTCAAAAGAAATCCCGAGGCGAAGTCTTAAAAGTCGAAGAATTTAAGAAGACTAAAAGACTGAGGACCAAGAAAGAAAGAAAGAGGAAGCCACCAACCTCTCCCCTCTCCTATAAATACCACCCTCACATCATGTGAGAGGGTTGGTTAGTTGTTAGTCTTAGTTTAGTTTTAGGATTAGACTAGGAGTAGGTAGTTTCTCTCTCTAAAACTTATGCTTTCTCTCTCTAGATTAATTTGTGTTTTAAGCTTTTGTTATTGAATCTTTACTTTTTAATTAAGCTTTTAATCCTTCATCTTCTTCCTTTCTTGCTTAATTTGTTCTTAATCTTTGTGTTCATGTTCTTGAGTTTTCTTATTTTCAATCAAGTGGGTTTTGATTGATTTGGCTTTGTTTGTTAGTTTTGATGATTTGTTTTGATTGATTATTGTTAGTTGATGTTTATTGGTTGTTTTGGTTTAATCTTTTTGTTTGATTTGGTGAGATTTGATCAAATTCGAATTTAATTGCTTCGTACTGTTCCCAGTTCTCGTTACTGTATCTTTTCAGATTTTTCCGAATAGAACTTCTATGCGGAACATTCCGAATAGGAGTCCCTATTCGGAAAGTTTGGTTATACGTCTATGCGGAATATTCCGAATAGGATTCCCTATTCGGAAAGTTTGATTATTCCGAATAGGAGTCCTTACTCGGAATATCTGATTATTCCGAATATGACCCTTATTCGGAATGTTAGAATATTCCGAATAGGAGTCCCTATTCGGAAAGTCTGAGTATTCCGAATAGGAATCCTTATTCGGAATGTTTGATCATTCCGAATAGGTTTTTCAGTTTTTGGTTTTCAACTTTATTTCTCCCCGTTTTCTTTACTTGCACTTTTACTCGCTTTCCTTTCAATTTAAATTTTAATTTGAGTCATTTACTTTTATTGCCTTTAAATTCTCGTCATTCATTTCCCGTTAAGTTTTAATCTTTCATTATTGTCTCTTTATCTCTTTTTTATTTGTTTCAAGTTTTTATCTTTTCATTAGTTTAGACAACGACACCCCTTTATTTTATTCACCAAGAACAACTGAGTCGCGCAATTAACCAGAGATTAATTCGAGAAGATTCCGAGAAACGAACTTTTCATCATATAAAATATCAGTTATTAAAATGGCGCCGCTGCCGGCTCTTTTCGTGAAGATCGAAGGTTTTTTGTGAGTGACGCGTTGGATTTTGGGATCCGTTCACTTGTGAACGTTATTTTTCTTGTCAAAAATTTTCAAAAATCCAAAAACATTTGAAAAATCATAAAAAGCATTTCTTTTTCAAAGTTTTGCACCAAAAATATTCTTCTTGCTTATCTATCTTTCTTTATGGATTTTTATGTCCATTGCGTCCGGTGTGGGAAACAATTATCTGGGAACAACTCTTGTCAATGGTGTACATGTGAGCGGTGCGGAAAAAATATCGACTACACACAATTCGGATTTTGTCCCTTGTGCAACTCGACTAATTCACTCTTTTTGAACCCACCTCCTGTTCCCCCGTGCATCTATTGTGGAAGCGATTCTCATTGGCATGTTTCGTGCTCGGTTCAATACCCGTCTAGACACGGGCAAGAACCGGGGTACAATTATGACAATGATAATAGCTATCCACAAGATGCACTTGATTTTTCTCAATACCCGGTTCGCAACAACTGTGGGGGTCCTCACGATACCTATTTTTGTCAACCAATGAATTATTATGAGCAAAATCCGTGTCCTCAGTTTTCTTCACCTATGCATTATTATGAACCAAACCCGGTTTCTAATTCTTCTCAACTGATGAACAACTATGAGCCACAACCTTACTATAATTCAGGTTTTCAACACTTTGAGCCACCACATCACACCCTCAATCATCAATCCTCTCAACAAATTAATCTTGACCCACAACTCACTACCTTGAATGAAGAAACACACTCCATTGTTTTGCAACTTCAAGAAGCCGTTGTTTTGCTTAAAGAACTTAGGGACGAGGAAAAGCGACTGCAATAAGAGCAAGTATCTAATCTTAGTGATTATACCCCTCCTCTTGTGCATCAATACTATTACGATGATGATGACGATGAGCCTACTATTTCTTGGAATGATCTTACTGCTCAATGTCCTAGTGCTATTGTCATCCCTCCTCTCCATTTCCCCAATGCCTCTAAGGATTGTGATACTTCGAGTGAGATTAGTGATTTCGGTCTTGATAAATTCTTTGATGAGTTTTGTGATGTGCTAACTTTTGAGGAGCTTACGGATGAGGTCGCTCTTAATGATGATGTTCCTTCCACCAACACTTTGGGAGATGATTCTTTGGCTTTCTCTAATCCTCTTTTCGATCAAGATGATGATTTTACTTCTAGTGATGACGAGTCACTATCCGATGAAGACGTTCTACATGAAACTTTCACGATTTATTCGAACCCTTTATTTGATTTTGATGACGCCTACATTTCTAGTGAGGTGAATCCGCTCTTTGACGAAGGGATTGAGGACATTGATAGTGCTGCTTCTCTTGCTATTAATGAGCATACTTTGTTAGCCATACCTCCTTCTATCCCAGAGGTGAAAAGACGTGAATCTACTGAAAAAGAGACACAGGTGGAAGGTAATTGTTCTCATACTTCTCAAATTATATTGCCACCTCATCCTACCACGTGCACACCCAAGCGGGTGATGTATTCCTTTTACTCTCATTGTTTCATACCGGGAAATGAGGATGAGTGCTTTGACCCGGGAGGTGACAATGGCAATTCTATAATTGATACCATCACGGCTTTACCGAGTGCTCAGCATCTATTGTCTTTGGGGGAGGACAATGTGCTTACTTTACCCAACCCACCTCCCGTGGATCTTGAATTCACATACTTCTCGTATGTTGAACGAACCTTTCTCCCATTCAAGACTTATCCCCCCGCCTCTCCTTTGTTGATGTCAACCGGGAACGAGGACAAGGTCTTTGATCCCGGTATCACATTCGAGGCTTCCCCATGGACTATTTAATTCGGGGACGCGTCAAGCTCGTGACTCGGTTAACAAAAACAAGCGCTTTTTGGGAGGCAACCCAATTATCTATCTATTTTCAACATAAGTGTAGGTGGGAGCCCCGTGGTGTTTCTTGCTTTCTTTCTTATCATGTGCAGGGATTAGAGCTTTACAGACACACTCTTGATGACTTTTGACGAACCGTGATTCCGTGTTCCCTTCTTCCCGGTTCTATCCTAAACTCTTTTCGATTCACTATTTTGTATTCTCTCAATATTACAATAGGAATCTCTTTAGTTGTCTTTTCCTTAGCAAGATCTAAACAAAGTGCACAATGTCATAAGTGTAGGGGAGTTTACTCCCACATGCTTAAACATTAAGGACAATGTTTATATTAAGTGTAGGGGGACTTCTATCGAAGTTAAGTGGTCTTTTCCTTGTATTTGTCCTCATTTTAACCGGAAAATCAATTTTTCGACATTTTTCAAAATTTTTAATCTATTTTGGCCTAGTTGTAGTCTCCTTTATTTTTGTTACTTTCTAGCATTTTAATAAAATGGTTTTAGCAAGCTTAGATATCTTAGATATATTAGGCCCGTTGTGAATATTTTGACTCAACCCAAGTTTACTTATCCAAGTTCACTCTAGCTAGTATCCTTAACCATGTAGACCTTAATTGGTTTATTAGGCTAAGCATCCACGAGTCTCATTCCTTGAGATTTTAAATTGTGGAGAACGAGAAATGATAGATTTAGTTACAAGTTTGGTATTCTCTCATTAACTTATGTGAGTTAATTATGATCTTTTTCTCCCATCACTTGCTAATAATTTATCTGCAATAAGTAAGGTCATACGATTTGAAAAGTTACTTAGCTTCTAGCCCAAGATCGTTTAATAGTTGCTCGGTAATGATAAGAGTTCATAGCCAAGGCATAACTTATGAAGCGGGGCGCGAAGATTGGCGAGTCCGAAAAGGCCCTAACAAGGCATGAGGATTCCATTTTATTGCTGAAGATCCAAAGTGATGTGAAAAGCATTATTCCCAAAATCAATATGAAGGATCAAGACTCACGACGAAAAGCAATCAACTCCCATAAAGATCATGGAGAAGTCTATCCGAAAAGACCCTAACAATGTATGAGGATAAATAGATCCAAGTCCGAAAAGGAGGTGGATCGTTGTATCTCAAAATCCCAATTAGAGATTGAAGCAATAATCATGAAGTCGTGGTCAACATAGTTGGAGTACCCCTCAAAAGTCTCCAAGTGAAGAAACTCTATTATGATGAGAAGACCATTATCTCAAGAACGTCTCTCGAAGATATGAAGTATGAAGTACATGCCAAATATCGGCCCGAGAAAGGTCTCAAATCGTGAACCGAGTTATGCCAAGATATGAACTTTTTGATATCCCGAGAAGCAGTTTTAAGAGATTTTGTCCTTTAGCTAACTATTGATCAAATCGTCCTACTTTGCTTTCAGCTTAAATAAATTATCGAAATGAGTCAACAATGCATCCTCGTGATCATTCAAGACATCAATAAAACATAAGAGATACCCATAGGAATAAGGAAGTTTAAGTGATTAAATGAACCGCATGAGTAAATGTTTGTTATGCTAACTTGTATTAACAATGATCTTGTTTTTAAGCTTGGCATGGGGAACGTGAAACTTGAGGGTGATAAACATTCACGACACCAAAGCCCTAATGTAAGTCTTAGATTTCTTTACAAGTTTCTTCCTTGTTGCATTCTATCATTTTCCATCTTTTAAATTTTCCTTAGTTGTTTAATAAAGGCCAAGACGGATTGATTATGATGAAAAGTGTAAACGGGCTTTGTAACTAATGCATTGCATGAGGACATTGCAATGGTTAAGTGTAGGGGATTTGATAGGTGTGAAAACACCCATCCTTTTTACCACTTAATTACAATAATAACCGGGCCAAAACGTATATTTTATGTCATTAATGTCGGAATTATGCGTGGTTTGTGTTTTTGTTGTGATTTAGGACGAAAAGGTGAAAAGTGGAGAAAACACGGCTTTCACGGGCTTTTATCGAAGAAAAAGACGAAAGACGAAGTCGAAAGATCAAGAGTGCAAAAAGAACGGAAGTCCAAGACCAATTCTGAAGATTTATCGAAGAAAAAGTCAAAAGACGGAAGTTTACTAATAAAGCCGAAGAACTCAAGTCCAAATTATGAAGAAATTCCAAGACGAGTTCAAAAGAAATCCCGAGGCGAAGTCTTAAAAGTCGAAGAATTTAAGAAGACTAAAAGACTGAGGACCAAGAAAGAAAGAAAGAGGAAGCCACCAACCTCTCCCCTCTCCTATAAATACCACCCTCACATCATGTGAGAGGGTTGGTTAGTTGTTAGTCTTAGTTTAGTTTTAGGATTAGACTAGGAGTAGGTAGTTTCTCTCTCTAAAACTTATGCTTTCTCTCTCTAGATTAATTTGTGTTTTAAGCTTTTGTTATTGAATCTTTACTTTTTAATTAAGCTTTTAATCCTTCATCTTCTTCCTTTCTTGCTTAATTTGTTCTTAATCTTTGTGTTCATGTTCTTGAGTTTTCTTATTTTCAATCAAGTGGGTTTTGATTGATTTGGCTTTGTTTGTTAGTTTTGATGATTTGTTTTGATTGATTATTGTTAGTTGATGTTTATTGGTTGTTTTGGTTTAATCTTTTTGTTTGATTTGGTGAGATTTGATCAAATTCGAATTTAATTGCTTCGTACTGTTCCCAGTTCTCGTTACTGTATCTTTTCAGATTTTTCCGAATAGAACTTCTATGCGGAACATTCCGAATAGGAGTCCCTATTCGGAAAGTTTGGTTATACGTCTATGCGGAATATTCCGAATAGGATTCCCTATTCGGAAAGTTTGATTATTCCGAATAGGAGTCCTTACTCGGAATATCTGATTATTCCGAATATGACCCTTATTCGGAATGTTAGAATATTCCGAATAGGAGTCCCTATTCGGAAAGTCTGAGTATTCCGAATAGGAATCCTTATTCGGAATGTTTGATCATTCCGAATAGGTTTTTCAGTTTTTGGTTTTCAACTTTATTTCTCCCCGTTTTCTTTACTTGCACTTTTACTCGCTTTCCTTTCAATTTAAATTTTAATTTGAGTCATTTACTTTTATTGCCTTTAAATTCTCGTCATTCATTTCCCGTTAAATTTTAATCTTTCATTATTGTCTCTTTATCTCTTTTTTATTTGTTTCAAGTTTTTATCTTTTCATTAGTTTTAGACAACGACACCCCTTTATTTTATTCACCAAGAACAACTGAGTCGCACAATTAACCAGAGATCAATTCGAGAAGATTCCGAGAAACGAACTTTTCATCATATAAAATATCAGTTATTAACTGCTGCAAAAAAAAATTAACCATGAATATGTTAATTTGTTTTATATAATATTTGATATAAAAATTCTTTTGAACGACAAATGTTAGTAGTTAGTGGGTCGAGTCGTAAAATGACATCCTAGCGGCAGAATGTCTTCTTCGAACCCTTGCCTATACCAATGATAATACATTTAATTATCTATCAGTTCATATAATTTGTATCAAGTATTATATAATACACATAATAAGAATTAAGGTTAAAGTTGCAAGATAAAGATTTCGAAAGTTAAAAGTGAACACTTATTTTGGAAAGAAGATAATACCTAACAAGCCTTAAACCGTCGACCTTAAGTGGCAATTACTGGGCTTGCTTTGAGAAAAAATATACACCTTAATTTTTATTCAAAGTATAAATAAAGATATCCGGAAAAGTATTTGAAAAAAAAATTATATTTTAATTTCATCAACGGTCATTATTTGCTATTAAACTCGATTATTATTTTGAACAACAACGTTAACACTGATGCTCATGTCAGTTAAACAAAGTTCAATCTTTCATCAAACAAAAAATCTTTACAAAAATTATAATCAATATTAATACGTGATAAATTATATTATGCAATAACCCGTGCATAATTATTAATTGTACTAATTATACAATTATAAAACATTAAACATAGTTAAATTCTTATGTCTGTAAACAAGAAAAGAATTTAGAGAAATAATTGTTTTATTTATATATCTCGTGTATTTACGAACTCATAAATAGTATAATTCAAAGTATTACGGGTGCATCTTCACAACTTAGTACTTTGGTTTGAAAGATAAAATATAGTTTGATAAGTGTAACTTAACATCGTTGAACGCAAAGTTAAAAAGAATCTATCTGATAAATATGCAACTATACACATCCATGACTTCGACTAGAAAATGGTATAATTTTGTTTATGTTATAATTCTTTCACAAAAGTTATTTTGTATCTTTGTTTCTTATTATATACCAAATTATACTATAGACCCGCAGGTTTCGCGAGCGGCAATTAAAAAATATGGTAATACGAAGATCAAGCGTATTCGGTTGCGTATAGCCTAAAATCTTATATGACTATGAACTCAACGATACAGAATACACTCCATATATTGTTCTTGATTCTTTTGAATCAATAACCATAAAAATCTGGTTTTCTCTTGTAATTTAACATGTAATATTTTAACTTTAACAATATCTTAAACCTTAATATGCATAAAAGAACAGAGCAATTATGGTCTTCTCGAGATTGTGATCGCCTACTCTAGCCGCATTTGACCTCGGTGAGAGCCTAAGTAAAATCCACCCATGTTACTGCTACATGATCGATGTAATTAGCATAACATTTGACTTGTCAATCCAAACAGAATATGAGTTAATTACAAATCGCTATTCATATAAAGTGGGTTTATTAATGTGGATGGTGGATTGGTGGTTAATTACTTACTGTCCATATTTATCTTGGCAAACATTTGAAGTTATAAGATTTACTTTCTTTTTAGTTCCAGCTTTTCCTTTGTCTTCATACAAAACATTCATTTAAGATGTTCATGATTCCTTTCTTGTTTTGACGCTCAAGTTTAAAATCTTAATCTGGAAAAAATGTGTATTGTATGTTAGTTTTAGAGAGATTATAAATAAAGAAAATGTTTTTAATTGTGAATGGTGCAGACATAATAGAAAATTTTCCTTTTTAATACACTGTAGTACATTTATTCTCAAAATGATATTTTAGACCCAATTGGTTATCCTGTAGCAGTTCTTTGGTTTAACATGGCAACGTGTGTTACTGTTTACGGGTGTCAGAATACTTCGAATTTTGATACAGATAAATTGATTATGAGTAACTATACTAAGGATTACTATACAAAGTAACTAAAAAATAATTAAGATCCACATAAGAGTGGAATAACCACATCTAAAAACAAAAACTAACCTGAATTATTAAGAAATCAGTAAAAACTGAATTAAAAGTAGAGCATAAAACAGCCGCAAAATCAACATCTAAACAACATAGAAAATCAGTAAAAAAAAGCATATACGTCTGGCACAGAGCAGTAATAACATACAAATTATGTAAGAACATAATTAAATCCATAAAATAGGGGTAATAGCATCTAAAATAAAAAAAACTAGCATGGATTGTATAATAGCTGACATTCATGGTGCTGACTATCATCCTTCCTTCATAAATTTCTATTTATTAGTACGTTCACATCTATTAGTTTCAGATAGCTAAAAGATAGCGAGAGCATAAGAAAATTTCCAACAGAAGATAAATTTTAGCGTTTGCCATCTTACATGTAGTCGCAAGATTATGAAATCAAATGTTCAAATAGAAAAACACGCATGTTGGTAGTAGGCAAAAGCTCGAGTTTACCAACAATCACTTTTTTCTATTTAGAGTGGTGAAGAAGCATATAAAATATCTGTGTTATTATCCATACAAAACTACATCATAACATAGAATGTAAAATTTTGTAACTTCCGACCCATTTGACCTGTTTCCATTGAAATTAAAGTTACTGTTCAACCCATTTCTAAATAGTCAAACACCATTAGGAGTGTACATCGGCTGGTTCACCCAGATTTTTGGAATTTGAGCAGAACCGTAAGCATGAGTTTTATAAAGCTTCAAGCTGAACTGCTTGTATAAGATAGGGAGGGGTTAATTGTTGTATTATAACAGTTTGGTTGAATTAGTTTTGGTCTAATTTAATGGCCAAGATGAATTAAACATATCCAGATATAATTTCTCAATATAACTTGGGTTTAATGCATTAGATGGTTAATGCCTTAACTAACTCATCTACCAATATATACATGTAAAAGGTTTCTCATTTATATCTAAAGTTTTCGTCATGTCACTTTTTAACATATGGTTCAATCTCTAAAATTGTTGGCTGAACCAGCCATTAACGGTTTCATATAATTAAAACTCGTCAGCTGTGCTCAGTTATGTAATCTAGTAAAACCAGCTTACCTACTTCAATTCGGGTGGTTAGAAACAGATGTTAAGGGTTTATGTTTATTGTCTGCTATTAATTTATGGTAGTCGTGATCATGTCATTCGCCATAACTACAAATAAACACTCTGCATTAAAGTAAACACTTAGTGTGAGTAGCATAGATTACAAAATTTGAGCTAATATGACTAATCAAAATATCAAATACATGATAATGCGATTAATACGATGCAATAATATGCATGAGCAAAATAAATCGAATTAAGGTTGTATCAAGTTTATCATACAAGTTTATCTAATAGATATGAACTTAAAATAAGAAAACAACTAAAATGAATTATCATAACAATGATACAAATTAAAATGAAGACTCAAATTAACGAAACCCATAAAATGAGTCATCGTAAAAAACCCTTAGTATGAATCTTCATGATAAAATCCCCTTACATGAACTGATATAAAAAATAGTACAAACAAATTTTTTACCTTAATCAAAGGAAGAATGTTGTTTGATGTTGCTGGCATAAATAATTTTTCAATATAATGAGATGGAATAATGGATATAAACAACTTGAATTAACAGTTATGTGAATTTTGAATGATTATATGTACTATAGTTTAGAAGATACAGAAAAACACGGATAGAAAAACTGCCAATGCATATATGACGTCAATTTATGACGTTAGAATGAGGAGTTTTGGAATTCAAAAAGATTTTCATTTGTTCGGTATATAGATTTTTAATTTCATTTATTTATTTTTATATTTTAATTTAACTAAAATATTACTGTAATTGATTAAATATAAAAATAAAACGTTTTATCCAAATATAGATTCTATTAAGTGGTTTTTTTAGGGATGATTCCTGGAGGTATTGGGTTCAATACCTGCCAAGTGCCTTTCAGGCGAAGCGGATAGAGAGTCTAACATAACTAGGCGAAGGTTCGAATAAGACATCCTTCCGCTTGAATGTCATTTCACGACTCGACTCACTAACCATTAACATTTGCCGTTTATAGAAAAAAAACTTTTTTCTATAAAAGTTAAATATTATTATATATTATACTAATTAATGTTTTTTTTTTCAAAAGACAACATTTATAATAACCACTAAAAATTATAAAGATACAATATAAAAGATATCTCACTTCAATTAAGAAAAAAGATACACAACACCAATATGAACATTATTTATATTTACGAAAGTAATGCATTGAATTGTTCAAAAGGAATAAAAACTATTTCGTATGAAAAAACGAGTCTTTGTGCTTAGTAAACAAATCCAATGATTCTTTAACATGTTAGTTGAGTTTTTTATTACAATTTTTAATTTGAGTTATATAATATTAATGTCGGATAGGTGTCACTATCATCTATTCTTAACATCTAAAAACATTAGAAGATGTTAGTTGAGATAAAAACAAATTTAATTGAGCTATCACATTTTGTGTCTGTTAAAATAATAAGACTAATAGATAAACACGCTTGTGACACGCTTGTGACAGGATAAAAATTATTTGTATGTATTACTTGAGAAATTTACGTAGTAAAAAACGACACGTTACTACTTAGGGTGTGCTTGGCATTCTTAAGAGCTGGAGCGGATTCCTGGAGCGGGTTGCTGGAGCGGGTTACTGAAGCATGTAGCTTGAGTTTATTTCACATGCTACTTTATCTAGCATGTCATTTAAGAGCTTATTTTTTTAACAAGCTCATTCAAGCTATGTCAACCAAACGAAACTTATTTTTAATAGTAGCTTATATTTAAAAATAATAAGCTCAAGCTACAATAAGCTTTGATAAGCTCACGCGTCAAACATAACGTTAGTCTGATTCATGCCCTGACGATAATTTAGGAAATAAACGAAAAAGAAATTGAACATGATGTGACATAAACTTTCTATAGTTAGTTAGTAACTAATCATTGTTTAAAATAAACAGTACCATAAAATAACGGCCCTAAAATATAATAGTACTACTACGTTGTCACCTTTCTTTTAATATTGCATATAATAACAGTGATAGAACCTTCCCTAGTAGAATCTAACCTAATAGTTGCAGCCTCCCCCGATAGATTCCTCGATTTAGAAATATTATATCTACATATATTTGGTTTCAGTTATGTCAATTCTGACATAGAATATTAAGTATGACTAGGTCTACGATAACTTTTAAGTTTCTGCCAAAATCATATTTTGTAATCTAACTTTTGATAACGTCAATCTAAACTAAATCGTCCGTTTGTATTGAATCAAAAAGAACACTTCTATATATAAAAATTATGGATATTGGAGACTAATTCATTTCCACGTGTATTTCGCAGCTTTTTACGTTAAAATTTTTTCATTATGATGTTGTTTACGTATCGTTAGAGGTTTCGGTACGGTTGGCGATGTCGCTAAAACCACCACCACATCGTGGGTGGGATTTTCATATCTTACACCGTACTCGTCAGCTTATATTGTCCTAAAAACGCGAGGCGAGAGCACCAAGTACAACACCTACTTTCGTGTTTGGTGCATTGATTTTTTTTTTAATATAAATTTGGGACGTTACACAACAACTAGTGGAGGAAAAGTTGAAATTATTTAACCGTTGTTTTCAAAAAAAAAATAAAAAAAAATCACCTTTTTACCCTACCCTATAAAACACTTCTTAACCGATATTTTTTCATTCATATAATTTTTTTTCATCCCAATACTTTCTTTTTCCTTTCATACAATCAATCCAAGCAAGGAATGAATTCTTACTTCAACGACAACCAAATCCCAAATACATAATTACCTGGCCGTCCTCCTCCTTTAATCTGATTCACAAAAAGAACATTTTACCGAATTGATACAAAAACAAATACGTGTGAACCGTAAAAACAAAAAAGAACAAATGGAGCGCGAGATGGCGGCTAGACTCGTAATTTGCGAGCTTCAAAATAAAACGAGGCGTTGAAGATACTTAAGTTCGACATTACGGGATGACTCGCACAACTTACTTATTTAAATTTTAATTTGTTTTCGTATTTTTTATTTAAGCTTATGTATTTTTTTATCTTATACTTTGTAATGTTTATTTTATTAATAAAAATATGATTTTAGATTTATAATTTGTATATTGTAAAAAACAATTGAATTAAAAAAAATGATAGGTTATCATAACATCAGAAATTCTAGTGTTAACTAAACAGATATTTTTACGGTGTTATGATGATTTTTTATAACACCACATCACGCAACCAAACCACACCTTATGTAATTATAACCATCAAATAATCTACAAACATATTTTAATAAGTGTGTTCCCCGATTATTTACATTTAAGAAGGTGTCCATGTCAACGCATCACATCACTATTTATTACTCACTCCGTCTCAAAATTATAGTCCCTTTTTCCTTTTAGGGTTGTCCCAAATTAATTGTCCACTTATAAAACTTCTAAAAATAGGTAAGAATTTTAGATCGAGATTACTATATTACCCTTAATTGAATTCATAATTACAAACTTTTGAAAGGTTTTAAATTAATTAGTTAAGGGTAAAATTATCTTTCTGTAAAAAGTAAGAGAGAGAAAGCTGAAAATGTGGTACTTTTCTTAAATTGTGTGTTTTTTGTCGGGGACAATAATTTTGGGACGGAGGGACTAATAAGCAATAAAACATAAGATGTCTTATTAATATTCTGTTTACACGACAACATCATATTATATATACCTTAGATAGTGCATCTATGTTAGCATCTGTAATTTGCTTCAAATTTGTATTCATCATATCAAGCTCTCAGAAATGAATTCATTTGAGTACCCAATTGGCCATTTCAATAATAGAAACTTTAATATGTTCCAACCTGCTTTCGTACCCGAAATTGACTATGAAAACTTACTATCTGCTATTCCATGTGAGACCATGGATCCTATTGGAAATTTCTGTCCAGATTATAATTGCCATAACTTTACCGGTGCCTGCACGACAATGTTGTTGTCACCTCAGTTGTATGGCCATAATGAAGCCAGTCATGGTATTGGTTATAGTAACGATAATGCTAGTGGTACTACTGATGGTATCGGTTGTTATGATGTGCTTGATCCAGATTTGAATTTGACATGGGACCAGAACGAGGATGAAGTGAAGGTTTCTGGAGACGATGATTACTCTGAAACAGTGACTACACCTAATCAAGATACACAAAGAATGAGTGGAGGTGGCGTGAAAGGTGATCGTACAAGGACTTTGATTTCCGAGAGGAAGAGGAGAAGCGGGATGAAGGAGAAGCTTTACGCGTTGCGTGCATTGGTTCCCTACATCACTAAGGTTAGTCTCTTTTTGTAATAGAAACAATGGTGATATCTTTGAAAATAAATTCATCAAAAACAAATATTTATGATGGTGTTGCTTTTTAAATTTCCTTATTTCTATAGCCCAAACTTTCCTGACTAGTAGGACGTAAACCATAATAATGTTATAAAATTTAGATATTAGGTCGAACTTTATTTAATTTTGTATGTATAGTGTATTTTAGTAAGACCATGTTCCATGAACATTGTATTGATGTTCCCTAAAGATATAATGTTTCTACAAGGTTTCTGAGTATTAAAAATTCTTAATTTTTCTGTACGTAGATGGATAAAGCTTCCATAGTTGGGGATGCAGCACGGTACATCCGGGATCTTCAAACACAAGCAAGGACTTTAAGGTCTGAGATCTCAACCATTGAAGCAACACAAAACCAAAAAATGTCATCCCATAATTTGAATAAGGCCCATGTTTCAAATTCTCTTCCGGTATTGAAGAAAATATCAAAGGTTAGAAAAAAAAAACGATTTTTCGATTATTCATCTACGAAATTGTATACATCCAATTTCAACCTGTTTCTTTTTGTGCGGATATAGATGGACATGTTTAATGTGCAAGAAAAGGGATATTATGTGAGATTAGTTTGCAACAAAGGTCCAGGTGTTGCGGTTGCCCTTCAAAAATCACTTGAGTCGATCACAAGCTTTCAGGTTCAGAGCTCGAATTTGGTAACCATCGGTGATGATTTTGAATTGACATTCACCATGAATGTAAGTAATTAATTACCTTTATATCATTAGAACAAACACCATTCTTGAATATTTTTATGAATATTTACTAATTAGTTTATGCCTTTAAATCTGCAGGTTACAACGTGCGAATTTGAGATAAACCTACCGAATTTGAAGCTATGGGTTTCTGGGGCTTTCCTTAATCAGGGTTTCGAATTTAACACGTTTTCATCACCCTAATATTCATTGGGGGGTGTTGAAAAGATTCATATGTATTTATGTGTGATCATTTTTTTACGTTCACAACAACAGAAATGCATCATGAATGATTTCACTTGAGGTTATTAATATGTTTATCACTGTAGTTCCTTAATTTAGTTCGATATTTATAAACTGAGAGAACGATAATAAACTTAGCCGATATGGAGCCTTGCAAACGCTAAAGCATCCATAAAACATAATAAAAACATGATTGTTTTTTTAGGATAGAAATAATTCAATGATTGATGATTTAATGTTTTGCATTTTTTATCTGAGTATCTCTCACTCGACATTATAACTCCAAAGTTTTGTTTAACACAAGGTTTATACCAACCAACCTGTAAGTCTCTCACACCTGATCACGTTGAACGAATCACATAAAAATTAGCAAAAGAGTTACGCCATTTTCAAGTAAAACATAAGAACAGTTAAAAACTCATCCCTTTCTAACAAGAGACGAAACCAAGACGAAATATAACCGGGTGTATATAAATTTTTGAACTATAATTTAACATATGTAAAAATTATATTAAAACGAAGGGTAAAAACATGTTGCAATTGACTGGGTGCATTTAAGATGAATTTTGAAAAAATCGATTTTCTCTTCACAAATTAACACTACACATAAAAAAATTTATAGGGGTAACGGGCACCCGCGAGAACCCCTAGTTCCGTCCCTGTTTCTAACATATAAAAATGACAAGAACTTGATAATTTATAGGAGTGTTGTCAAAAAGGTTGTAAAATACGTTTACAAAGCCGATCTCATTCCGTTTTTATGAGGTGATCTCATTGTTTATAGCAGTGTTATAAAAAAAGGTTTATAAGCTAGATTCATCCTCGTTTACACGTTACTTGGACATCAATCTTGTCGATTTATGTAACCGGGTTGAACAGATTGGTTAACTGTGGTCAACAGTGGTCAAACTTGCCTAAAACTTGCAAATTTTGTCAAAAGTACCTAAATTTCACCGTAACCTTGTTTTCATAACTTATAGTAACTATATAAACATATTACAAGTTGTTTAAAAAAATCTTGTTGAAAATATTTAAAACTCGCCGTAAATATCCACAATTTGTCGAAAATACCCAAGTTTGCTAAAAATGTGAGTCTAGTTAATCGTAGATTAATTCTGCCTAAACAATTACAAGTTACAAAATGGTCAACCACCCGATTATCAATTCATGATTTTTACAACATTGGTTTATAGTTAATTTCTTAAATGGTTCTATGATTTGTCTAGTATAACGATTATATTTTAATCATTTAACTTTTTTTTCTCGATCTCTACGTAATTTTGACTCGTAATAGGTTTAGTCCCTTGAATATTAATTATGCTAGTTGACTCACATGAATAATATTTGATAGTGCAATGACAAAAGTTCTCTAAAATTATCTCCTCTTCTTCAAAATCATTTCACACTCCTAGAAAAACACATACAACAAGTTTTCTTTCCACCTTCTACTTTTCTCCCAACCAATTTTCACCTATACAGGATCAAGCTCCACCCTATAACTAAAAATCCATCCAAACACACTATTATTTCAAAATTGTGCTAAAGATTAAACACACACACATAACTAAAAAAACATTAACAAATATTATCATATTTTCCGCTTCAACCACCAATTTTTAACTACCTCGAAGCACCTATTACAGAAGATCATCTTAAACTCTTTGAGCATAATGATCCGAGCAAGTTGATGCAATGTACGAAATTATTTATCAAGATGATGAAATCATCCAGGATTCAATACTGAAAGTGGGATTTTGCTAGGTTAAAAGTTCGTTGTTCTCGGCGTCTAATCGAATTGATTACAGTTTGAAATGTGACTCAGTTGTTCTTGGTGTGAAAGAAAGAATTGTCATTGATTATCTATTTTAAAATGAAAATGTCGTTGAGTAACTAATTAAAATAAAATAAAATAAAAATAAAAGCTTGAAAAGATTTAGACTAAAAATAAATGACGAAAGATTAAAACTTTAAAAGTAAATTTGAAAACTTAATTACAAGTAAACTTTAAAATTAAACTAAGACAAAAGGAGTTTAAAATAACACTAAGTAAAAATGGCGGGAAAAATTAAATTTGAAATTAAAATAACAACAGGAAATAATAAAAAAAACTTGTGAATGGATCGTAGCAGGGATCGTGGCCCAGATCGCAGCCCTGGATCGTAACAGACGATCGTGGTCTTGGATCGCAGTCCAGATCGTACTCACGATCGTAACACGGATCGTGACAAGTGATCGCAGCAATGGATCGCACCCAGCGATCGTGGCCTAGATCGTATCCAACGATCGCAACACGTGGATCACAAGATTGGATCGTAGCCAGTGAATGAAGTCAGGATCCTGACAACCGATCGTGACGGACGATCGTAGTCCTCGATCGTAACCCACAATCACACCTTGGATCGCAGCTACAGATCGTAGCTTGGATCGCAGGATAGATCGCAAGTAGTGATCTCAGTCTTTGATCGCAGTAATGGATCGCAAGTAGAAACCCTAGACCTATGCGATCACACTTACTCGATCGGAACAAGTAAACCCTTAAAACTGTTACGATGGGGTACAAAGAGCAAATAAGCCGAACCGAATAAGCACTTTTTCAAATAAGCGTTTACCGAAACTTAACCAAATCTAAATAAGCACGAATTTAAAACCATTTAAAACACTAAATAAGCAAGATTTTTAAAATAAAACTTTAGAAAGATTAAAACTTTGAAAATACTTAAAAGTAAATCAGCTAAAAGCACAAAAAACTAAGACCATGAATAGCGTGAAATTGATAGGAACATAAAGATAAACTTTTTAATCGAATAAGCATCAAGATTTAACAAGATAACAACTTAATCCGAATCAAAATCAAAATCAAAAACAAGAAAGGTAGAATAAGATAGATGATGAAAAGCTTGAACTTGAACTTGTAGATAAAGGATTCAAATACAAGATTAAATGAAAAGCTTAAAACTTGAAAGAAAAATGGAAGAAATATAGAGAGAGAAAGTAGAATCACCTAATTCTCTCTAAAGATATGAAAACTAAGAAAAAAATAAAAATGAGAATCTAACTAACACCCTCCTAATGAAAGATTAGGAGGGTATATATAGGAGAAGGGAAGAGTGGTGTGTTGCTTCTTTCTTCCTTTTTGTCTTCTCCTCTTTTTAAAGGACTCGTCTTTCTCGACTTTGTCTCGGGATTAGTCGAATGACAAAATGAACTCGTCTTCTAATTTTCTTCTTTTAGTAGACTTGGTTCTTCGACTTTGTCAAACTTCCGTCTTTAGTCTTTTTCTTCGATAAATCTTCAGAATAGGCCTTTGACTTCCGTTCTTCTTGCACTTTTGATCTTTTGACTTCGTCTTTTGTCTTTTTCTTTGATAAAAGCCCGTGAAAGCCCGTGTTTTCTTCCTTTTTCATATTTTTGTCCTAAAACACAATAAAAACACAAACCACGCATAATTCCGACTTTTACGACATAAAATACACGTTTTGGCTTGGTTTTTATTATAATTAAGTGGTAAAAGGATAAGTGTTTTCACACTTATTAAATCCCCTACACTTGACCATTGCAATGCCCTCATGCAATGCATTAATTTCAAAGCATAGTTTACATTTTCCATTATAACTAACATACCTTGGCCTTTATTAATTACTAGACAATAAGGAAACCAAAAAGATAGAAAATTACACAATGCTAGAAGGAAGAAAACAAGTAAAGAGATCGAAGACTTACATTAGGGCTTTGGTCGTCATGAATGTTTATCACCCTCAAGTTTCAAGTTCCCCAAACCAAGCTTAAAAACGAGATCATTGTTATTATAAGTTAGTAAGCTAAAACTCACTCATGTGGCCCAATTATTCACTTAGACTCCCTTATTGTAGAAATGCTAAATCGGATCCGGTGGTCTAACATGGTGGAAATAGGTGGTGAAGTCATTGATGAACTTAGAGAGAGAGAGTGGTTGAATGTAAAATGAAAATGTATTAAACAAATGAAAAATGACAAGCAACACCCCTCCTTGGAAGCTAAGGAGGGGTATATATAGCCACACACACAACCTAAACTTTACAACGAACCTAGTCTAGTCTAAATGCGTGTGACTATGATAACTAATGGAATTCTTAAATGTCGTCACATAAAGTGAGTTTCCAACAATCTTCCCCCATGGGACGACGTGTAGAATTCCTTACAATATTTTTCCTAACAAGTACAAAATGATTAAGAACAAGAGCTTTCATGAAGCGTCCAATGCTGATGAAGTCTTCTGAGGCCTTCGTCTTCAAAATGACTCATCTTTAAAGTAACTTGTTGAAGAAATACTGTAATGGCATAATATTTCGTTTTTTAGTGTAGTTGTCTTCTCAGCTCGATTCGAATTGATATAACAATTTTAAGCTCGACTTAATTGTTTTTGGTTAAAAGATCTTGTTTGGAATCTAAGCTACTTGGCACAAAAAGCATGTAAAAAGGTAAAAATAATATCTATCTATACTACGTATACGTACTATTCTAAAACATTTAGCAAATACCACAAGTCGAACAAAATATTAAAAATGTAAAATACAATTTTACACTACAAAGTAAAAGTACCAAATACAAAATATAAAAGTAAACTTTTAAAACAAAATTTACAACTTTTAATATCAGATTGCACCAATGAAATTTAAAATCATCTAAACTGAATTTACTGAAATCTAGAATATCAACTTGTCACTATTATGAGCCCAAGTCAACTACTGGCCCAGGAAAACTAGTCCAACAACTATTTAACAGTCCAGTAGTGAAACGTACAGATATAAAGTGAAGGGTAAAATGTGACAATTAGCAAAACTTAAACATTTTAACTACATTTACTCTTTTTAAAACGAGACTTTACTAAATCCTTTTCATTTATACCAAAAAAAAACTTTTCCTACTGAATTTAAAGATACAGTACTACAAAAACAGTCCAAGAAGAACCCCTAGAACTGCCAAGCTGACTATTATTAACTGGTGAAACAAGATCAGTAATCAAATGCTATAAAACTGGTATCCAAACACTACTATAAGGAAGATAACTAGAAATCAGTAAACAAAATAACAAGAATTAACGCATTCTATCTATAACATGTAACAAGCAGTAACAAGTTCAAGTAAAATATGCAGCAACTAATTTCTACACTACAAATCACTATACAAATTTTTAACTACAGGAATGCAGAAAATTAACAAACGCTTGACCTGCTCATCCGACGTTTAGTCCGTTGAGTCGAAGCGGAGCGCTGAGCTCGCTTTTCTCAATCAACCCCTTCATCTTCTAACTACTAATCTCGTGAACTGCAACTTCTAAACTGAACTGAAATCAACGAAATTCAACTAAGAACCAAGAGTCTTTTACAACTATCGATCATTCAGCAACCTTTAATCCTGTAAAACTCAAAACAAATACGAAGAAAAACCAAGAAAATCCTTCAATTCTGAATCCTGTATGAACTGATTTCCTGTATTAACTGGTTTATATCGAACGATGCCCGCTGATATCGAAAAAGATGCTATTGAACTCGAACCGAAAACTAAAATCGAAGCTAAACTTATCCGTACAAAACGACTTATGAGCTTACCGAACTCATAACCTAACGAAACAATCTTTCAATATCGAAATAACAAAGCTGCTGTGAACAGTAAACTAGAACTAAAAAAAACACCGAGCCAACTAAACTAAAATTATGTGACGTAATCTCGACTCCTATTTCAAAACAGATGCATCTATTTAATAACAAACAATGTTAGCTTTACTCAAAAGCTAATGAAAGCTAATCCTACAATTCTATTATGTCTTATTAGATGGAAATATACATCACCAGCTCCTCAAAAGCTAATGAAAGCTTATGACTTAAAAAAATGCCGAAATCGAATTCTAGAATCTGCTACGAAATCAGAAATCTACTAGCCAAATCAAATTGAGATTAATTCAATTCTACCCGAGCTTGCATTAACTGATAGTTACACAATTATCCAGGAATCACCAAAAGAACTCCAACTTTTATCAACTATAAGCAAATAAGCTGATTATCAAATCAGCAAATCCAAAACATACTTTCTGAATGAATTAATCACCAATCTTAACCCCAACTTTAAAAACTAAAAGAGACTCATAAGCTGATTGAGCTTAAGGAACAATAGAAGTGGCTACGAAAGAAAAATAAAATGAACATAACGAATTTCATCAATGGCAGATAAGAGTAAAGTTGAATTCGCAAACAGAAATTTAATAGAAAGCTTGAAGATTTTTATTAATGGAGATGAAGAAAATTTGTTATAACAGAAAACGAAATTTAGTTACAAATTCTAACAAACTAATTTCTTAACTACTAACCCTAACCTAACTATGTGTTATCTACTCCTACGCTAACCCCTTGAAACTGATGTCTTCATCTTCTTTATATAGCCGCTGAAAGGAGGTGGAGTGACGTGGTTTGTCCAATGAGAAGTGGACACGTGGAAAATACGAGGATACTCGTTCCCGTTCTTCATTCTTGAATTTGGGGCTTTCTTTATTCTTTGCTCTTGATCTAATTGAATAGCACCATCTTGTAAGGAATGAAAAGATGAACATTATTGTAGTTTGAAGCTTTTCTCCATTCTTTGTAAATCTTCCTCGAATCCATCTTGAAATCGTTTGGTGAATAAAAGGTGTGAAGACTGATCATTTCTCTCTCTCTGTGTAGAAGATAAGACGTGTCTCGTTTGACCAGAGGTAAGACTTATCAAGATATCTTTCCTCATACTTCCTTTTTAGTCCTTCCATTCTCATTTATTTCCAAATGGTTTTAAAACTTAAAGCAAATCTATCTTTCATCCTTCATCTTATGAAACTTGCAAGTTAAGCCCTCCATCTTGGTGAATAATGGCAAATATGGTCCTTGAAAGCATCTTTCGTCTTTTTCTTCGTCTTTTGATCAAATAAGTCCTTGAAAACTCGTGTTTGTCTCAAATGTACCTATATTACCTGAAAATACACAAACACAAAGTACACACGTAATTCTGATGATTTACAGTTAAATATTATGTATTTGACTGTGTTTTGAGTGGTATTTGGATCATTATTGATGAGTGTTTTCACACTTATCAACTCCCCTCCACTTGACCATTGCCATGTCCTCATGCAATGCAGCATTTTAAAGCACCAAGTTACACTTTTCTCATAATTAACCCACCCTGGCCATTATGGAATGCATCTACACTACTCTACACTATATGATGCATGATTTTGAATATTTACAATGCAATGCAAAGAAAACAATTCTATTAATATATTTTTGGATTTTTCATAAATGGTTTTGATGGAAATAACTCATAAAGAAATCAATGACTTAGATTAGGGCTTGGGTACCATGGACATTTATCACCCTCAAGTTTCACTTTCCCCATACCAAGCTTAAAAATGGAATCATTGCATTCACAAGTAAAAAGTGCATCAACTTATTCATGACAATTAAATGTGGAACCGGTTATTATTTGAGCAAATTGCTTGTAAGAAAATTTGTCATTATTTAAGTGTGAAGTATAAGAAGTGTAAAATCCAAAAATAAGGAAGCACGGTTTTAATCCTAAGTAATCCTCTCATCCATTACTTGAAAAACCGCTCACAATTAATACAAGTCCGTTTTAAGAATAATAAGTCATTCGCCTTATGTGTAAAATTCTCATGTCATGCTTTCATAAGTAGCTACACACTCGCTAAGGAAAGAAAAATAAAACTCACGCAATAATTTACATCCGCATCTTTTTGAGACTTTGGATCTTCAACCCCGCAACCCGTCAAGGTAATATTGGATTGGAGCAATCTATTGAATCCCCGCAACCCGTCAAGGTAATATTGGAACTCAATAGTCACTATAATTAACACCACACTGCCCCTCTTGGGAGTCTTGCATTATTTTTTTTTCTTTTTCTTTTTTTTCTTTTTTTTCTTCTAGCCACTCATTTTTTTTTTCATAAGCCGCTCTTATTTTTCTTTATTCCTCACAAAGAACTTTGAAAAGAAGAAAAGGAAAAACACCCGCTAAATATGGAGCATGACATAAGTCTAGTACACATAAAACGTGCTAACTTAGAATCTTAAGACGTACTCATATCAACCATGAATGATTAGCCAAAAATGCATAAGAGATTACAAACCAATTAAAACCGTACTTGATTATTTATTAACAATTATATACATGCGAAGAAAATAGAGGTAAAGAAGAGAAGGGTTTAGCCACAAGTAATTGCCATGAAGTCTATCTAGCCCTTTTATACTTGCTTCAACTCTATCATTTCCCATTCTCCACAAATTTAAAATTTCAAATAATGAAATTGGTGGATGCTTAGCCTAATAGACCAATGAAGGACTACATGGTTAAGGATACTAGCTAGAGAGTGCTAAAATAAGCAAACTCGGGTTGAGTCAAAATATCCATGGCGGGCCTAATATGTCAAAGAAATCTAAACTTGTTAAAACCATGTTTTATTATATATTTTTTTTCCTTTTTCCAACTTTTGATAAAAAATAAAAGAAGAAATATATACAATGCAAATGTGATATGCAAATGAAAAATGATTGATGCAAAAATTATGAATGCATATTTTTGGTGGCCAAAGTAGATCAAAAATTTGAAAAATGTTTGAAAATTTTAATTTTCCCAATTATCATGAAGTTAAGGCAATGGTCTAGGTAAGGTCACTTCGATAGAAGTCTCCCCTACACTTAAGATAAACATTGTCCTCAATGTTTAAGAGCATGGGAGTAAACTCCCCTACACTTATGACATTGATAACCTTGCTTAACCCAAGTTAAGGAAGAGACAACTAAAAGGTATTCATTTTAAGCACAAGTGTTTAATATCATGATAGCAAAAACTAATCGAAGTGAACCAGATACACGGGCCTCCTCCATAAGCTCCAAGCATGAAATGAGAGAGAGCAACCCTTGAAACAAACACCAAAAGACGAAGAAAGGCACCCCTCCCCTTCAACTCTACTATAACATCCTTTTAATTAAACCTAACCTATTGAAAATCTACTCTACGTTTTCTAACCTAGTTATTCAATGCTTGAGTTTTTTTAACCCTAAGTCGCTAGCTCGACTCGGCCCCGAATTAAGTTGTCCTTGGGGAAACCATCATGGAGAGGAAAAGATTTACCCTCTTAAGAAAAACTCTCCATGATAAGGTAAAACAAGTTCTTAAGTACACAAAACCCCATAAATATCCACCAGGATCAAATACATAATTGCCCTCCCAAGAATAGCACATCCCAAAAGTGGACTTCTTAATCAATGGTGAGGTGGGTGAGGTTTCTTTGTTTATGATTCTTTCCCTTAAGTGTCCCATAAGATGATAAGGTGATACTTTAAAGTTTCCCACAAGTTTCCCTTTTAATGCATCAAGCGGATACTGAGTTGGCTCAACATTCTCTATACCAGGATCAAAAATCTTTTGCTTCATGGGAAAATAACAAGTGGTGGGAGCCTTTGAAGATTCTCCTTGATACTTCACATCATGAGAGAAAAGGTATGGAGTAGTAAGGGTCATCACACTTGTAGATGAAACCACCATTTCTTTCTTGTTCTTAGAAAACTCCTCATCAAAAACATCCTCATATGGTGACATAAAGAATCTCTCCAATTCAACATCCAAATGATACAAGTCACTATCATCTTGAAACTTCTCAAATATTGGTTCATCAAGTGAAGGCTCAAAGAGATAGTTTGAATTGGTTTGTAAGAAAGGTGGTGAAATAAGTGAAGCATTTTGGTTTTCAGGTGTCTCAGAAGGTGTGTAAGAAGGAGTAATAAGTGAAGGTTCATGAGAAGGTTGAGTGGGAATGGAATCTCCATAAAGCAATCTTTCTATTTCACGAATATCCTCATCCCAATTAGAAGAAAATGTATCAACCACAATATCATCCCTCTTAAGATAAGCTTCAATCTCCTCATTAATCAACTCATCTTCACTAAGCATTCTTTCAATCGTTAAAACATCCTCTTCCAAATTTGGAATAGAGTTATCAATCTCAATATCATCTCTCTTAAGACAATCTTTAATTTGTTTATCTATCAATTCAGCCTCACTAAGCAATCTTTCAATCTCTAGAACATCCTCTTCCCAATTTGAACTAGAGTGATCAATCTCAATATCATCTCTCTTAAGATAATCTTCAATTTGTTTATCTATCAATTCATCCTCACTAAGCAATCTTTCAATCTCAAAAACCTTATCACTCTCATCAATGATAGAACCCTCCTCATCATGATAGTCATCATAGATTGGCATATCAAGTATTGGTGTTTCAAAAGGTATCTCCTCAAAACTCAAGGTAGTATGATCATCAAATAATGGAGGCTCAAAAATGGAGAACTCATCATCACTATATTCATCATAAATTGGTGTATCAAAAAGAGGTGGTTCATCATAACTAGAATCCTCATTTGCTTCCTCATTTGTGTTGAAAATATGATTTAAATCTCCAAAATGAAATTGTTGGGGTTCATGAATATCCAATGAGGAAGTAATGGAAGCTAGTGTCTCAACATAAGGAAGATCATATTCACCACTCTTACAAGCTTCATGAAAGTATTCATTACACACTTCATCAAGAATATCAACGTGATTCACCTCTTTATCAAGAATATCAACATGCTTAACCGTCTCGGGCTCATTGGATTTCTTAGACAATTTTCCCATGTTAAACACAATCTTTTGATCTTCCACCCTCATAATAAGTTCCCCCTCCGCCACATCAATAAGAGTACGACCCGTCCTTAAAAAGGGTCTACCAATAATAAGAGGAACTCTCGGGTCCATATCATAATCAACCACTACAAAATCCGCGGGAAAGGTAAACTTGTCAACCCCTACAAACACATCCTCCGCTATGCCTATCGGATAAGCTATGGTACGGTTAGCTAACTCAAGTGTCATCCTAGTAGGTGTGAGCTCGGGAAGTGAAAGTCTTTTCCAAAGCGATAATGGCATGAGATTGATACTTGCCCCAAGATCCGCTAGTGCCATGCAATTTTCCACCCCAGGAAAATTACAAGGTATCAAGAAGCGCCCAGGATCTCCAAGTTTTGTTGGTAAGGTTTTAAGTAGCACGGCGGAACAATTTTCATTAAGGGATGTGTTAGGCAAATCAACCAATTTTTCCTTGTTTGAGAGTAAATCCTTGAACATCTTAGCAAACTTTGGCATATAAGCAAGAGCTTCCACAAAGGATATGTTGATGTTGAGTTGCTTGAACATCCTTAAGAAATTTGAGACTTGGATGTCATCCTTATTCTTTAACTTGTCCTTTTTCAACCTTGAAGGATATGGAAGAGTAGGTTTTGGTGTAGGTGGAATAGGTGTTGTAGTGGAAGATTTGTCTTTGTTAGCTTCTTCATTGGGAAGTGTGGAAGGTAAAGGAGAAGTAGGAATAGGTTGAGAAGGTGTGTTTGATTGAATAGGAGCATTTTGTGGAGGTGAAGTAGAGGTAGAAGGCTTGTCACAAGTAGGAGCACAAGTGGGTGGAACAATAGGAGGTTTAGGAGGTGAAGGATCCTTTGTTGTTTTTCCACTTCTTGTTGTAATGGCATTGACATTGGCCCTAGGGTTTATTTGTGTGTTGGAAGGTAAAGCCCCTTGTGGTCTTTGATTTAATGCCACCAAAACCCTATTGATTTGGTCATTCATTTTCTTCTCCATAGCTTGGAACTTCCTTTCATTCTCTTGATTCATTTTTTGCAAGAGATCCATTGTGTTATACTCTTGTGGCACATGACCTTGAAAACCTTGAGGTTGTAAAGGTAAAGGTTGGGAGTTAAATCCTTGATTTGGTGGATAAAAGGTATTTGCTTCAGGTTGAAATTGATTTGGTGCCTTGTAGTTATTTCCTTGATAAGCATAACACTCCCTTTGATAGCCTTGAACTTTATCACATTGTTGGTAGGAATGGGGACCTCCACAAGTCTCACATGAAAGAGCAATAACATTCACATCATTGGTGGAATTCTTGTTCAAAAAGATTTCACAAAATTTCATGAGTGTGTTGGTCATAGTATCAAGCTTTTGAGAGATCATATTTTCTATTTGAGGAGTAACACTCTCTTGCACCACATGGACTCTCTCATCAATTTGTGTGTTAGCTTGCACCATCGATTTGTTCTCAATAATGTCCCAAGCTTCTTGAAAGGATTTAGAGAAAAGATTTCCACCCGCGGAAGAGTTGAGTGAATCTTGGTGGTGTGGTCTTAATCCATTATAGAAAGTGTTGAGTTGGTGAACCTCATCGAATCCATGATTTGGACATTTCCTCAATAACTCCTTGAAATTTTCCCAAGCCTCACTAAATGTTTGATCATTCCTTTGTTGAAAACCAATAATTAACTTTCTCAAAGCCGTAGTTCTTGATAGAGGAAAGAACTGGTTCAAAAACTTCTTCCTTAAATCCTCCCAAGTGAAAATGCTCTTAGATGGTTGCCTATCATACCAATTTCTAGCAAGACCCTCTAAGGAGAATGGGAATAGGATCATCTTAATAGCATCAGGAGGGACCCCATCATACTTAAGTGTATTGCAAAGTAACAAGAACCTCTTAATATGGTCGTGGGGGTCATCTATGGATCTCCCTAAGAAGGGGCTAGAAGAAACCAAAGTGATCATGTGGGCATTAAGCTCAAAAGTCTGTGCGGTTATTTCAGGTATAACGATGGCGTCGGCATTTCCCTCTACTTTCGATTGGAGAATCTCCATAATAGGACGTTGATCCATGGCTACAAAATGGTCGAATGTATATACAAGTGAAATGACGTCTAAAAGCTTCCTCGGGGAAGGAAGTGATACACCAAAGGTGGTATGTTTACACGTGTGCGAGTACACGTGTAAGTAAACACGAGGAATGAGGGAGTAGCCCTCGGTCGACTTTTGAGAGAGAAGAGATTATCTCCCTCGAGGTTCGATATAAAATATCCACAAGAAAGTATATATATAATTACTACTTGGGTGCAAGACCTCCAATTAAGCCTTCCTTCTTAGAATACGCACTAGTGAACGGGGGGTTAGGTGGCGCGAAGCACATAAGTACCTATTGACCCTTAGACGGCATTTTATAGCACGTCGCCTATCTATTCACTTTAGTAGTTTGTATTCTTCGAATTATTGCCAATTGGAAGTATTTATCTATTCTTGCTTAATTAAATTTTATCGATACGCGTGTCAAGGACCGGAACGCCCCTCAACACGGTGAATTGCCTCGGCAATACTTATGGAGATAGGTAACTTGGTTGTTCGTATCTACGTATACTTATTTACATATAATAATATATAAAAAATATTTTTGTATTTATTTGTTTTTTACGAAAAATACTATATCTACGTAAAAACCGATAAAAACGAATAATATATATTTTTGGGTGTAATCTTTTAGGAAAAAGATTACTTTTTGGATTTTTTATTTTTTTGGTTCAATTCTTTAGGAAAAGAATTGATTTTGTGATTTTTATTTTTTTTGTATTTTTATCTTTTTGATTTTTTATGTTTTTGATTATAATACGTAAAAATGACGTTCACAAAGTGAACGGATCCCAAAATCCAATCGTCTCACTCGAAACCGTTAATCTTCACGAAAAGAACCGGCAGCGGCGCCATTTAATATTTCGTTTTTTAGTGTAGTTGTCTTCTCAGCTCAATTCGAATTGATATAACAATTTTAAGCTCGACTTAATTGTTTTTGGTTAAAAGATCTTGTTTGGAATCTAAGCTACTTGGCACAAAAAGCATGTAAAAAGGTAAAAATAATATCTATCTATACTACGTATACGTACTATTCTAAAACATTTAGCAAATACCACAAGTCGAACAAAATATTAAAAATGTAAAATACAATTTTACACTACAAAGTAAAAGTACCAAATACAAAATATAAAAGTAAACTTTTAAAACAAAATTTACAACTTTTAATATCAGATTGCACCAATGAAATTTAAAATCATCTAAACTGAATTTACTGAAATCTAGAATATCAACTTGTCACTATTATGAGCCCAAGTCAACTACTGGCCCAGGAAAACTAGTCCAACAACTATTTAACAGTCCAGTAGTGAAACGTACAGATATAAAGTGAAGGGTAAAATGTGACAATTAGCAAAACTTAAACATTTTAACTACATTTACTCTTTTTAAAACGAGACTTTACTGAATCCTTTTCATTTATACCAAAAAAAAACTTTTCCTACTGAATTTAAAGATACAGTACTACAAAAACAGTCCAAGAAGAACCCCTAGAACTGCCAAGCTGACTATTATTAACTGGTGAAACAAGATCAGTAATCAAATGCTATAAAACTGGTATCCAAACACTACTATAAGGAAGATAACTAGAAATCAGTAAACAAAATAACAAGAATTAACGCATTCTATCTATAACATGTAACAAGCAGTAACAAGTTCAAGTAAAATATGCAGCAACTAATTTCTACACTACAAATCACTATACAAATTTTTAACTACAGGAATGCAGAAAATTAACAAACGCTTGACCTGCTCATCCGACGTTTAGTCCGTTGAGTCGAAGCGGAGCGCTGAGCTCGCTTTTCTCAATCAACCCCTTCATCTTCTAACTACTAATCTCGTGAACTGCAACTTCTAAACTGAACTGAAATCAACGAAATTCAACTAAGAACCAAGAGTCTTTTACAACTATCGATCATTCAGCAACCTTTAATCCTGTAAAATTCGAAACAAATACGAAGAAAAACCAAGAAAATCCTTCAATTCTGAATCCTGTATGAACTGATTTCCTGTATTAACTGGTTTATATCGAACGATGCCCGCTGATATCGAAAAAGATGCTATTGAACTCGAACCGAAAACTAAAATCGAAGCTAAACTTATCCGTACAAAACGACTTATGAGCTTACCGAACTCATAACCTAACGAAACAATCTTTCAATATCGAAATAACAAAGCTGCTGTGAACAGTAAACTAGAACTAAAAAAAACACCGAGCCAACTCAACTAAAATTATGTGACGTAATCTCGACTCCTATTTCAAAACAGATGCATCTGTTTAATAACAAACAATGTTAGCTTTACTCAAAAGCTAATGAAAGCTAATCCTACAATTCTATTATGTCTTATTAGATGGAAATATACATCACCAGCTCCTCAAAAGCTAATGAAAGCTTATGACTTAAAAAAATGCCGAAATCGAATTCTAGAATCTGCTACGAAATCAGAAATCTACTAGCCAAATCAAATTGAGATTAATTCAATTCTACCCGAGCTTGCATTAACTGATAGTTACACAATTATCCAGGAATCACCAAAAGAACTCCAACTTTTATCAACTATAAGCAAATAAGCTGATTATCAAATCAGCAAATCCAAAACATACTTTCTGAATGATATAATCACCAATCTTAACCCCAACTTTAAAAACTAAAAGAGACTCATAAGCTGATTGAGCTTAAGGAACAATAGAAGTGGCTACGAAAGAAAAATAAAATGAACATAACGAATTTCATCAATGGCAGATAAGAGTAAAGTTGAATTCGCAAACAGAAATTTAATAGAAAGCTTGAAGATTTTTATTAATGGAGATGAAGAAAATTTGTTATAACAGAAAACGAAATTTAGTTACAAATTCTAACAAACTAATTTCTTAACTACTAACCCTAACCTAACTATGTGTTATCTACTCCTACGCTAACCCCTTGAAACTGATGTCTTCATCTTCTTTATATAGCCGCTGAAAGGAGGTAGAGTGACGTGGTTTGTCCAATGAGAAGTGGACACGTGGAAAATACGAGAATACTCGTTCCCGTTCTTCATTCTTGAATTTGGGGCTTTCTTTATTCTTTGCTCTTGATCTAATTGAATAGCACCATCTTGTAAGGAATGAAAAGATGAACATTATTGTAGTTTGAAGCTTTTCTCCATTCTTTGTAAATCTTCCTCGAATCCATCTTGAAATCGTTTGGTGAATAAAAGGTGTGAAGACTGATCATTTCTGTCTCTCTGTGTAGAAGATAAGACGTGTCTCGTTTGACCAGAGGTAAGACTTATCAAGATATCTTTCCTCATACTTCCTTTTTAGTCCTTCCATTCTCATTTATTTCCAAATGGTTTTAAAACTTAAAGCAAATCTATCTTTCATCCTTCATCTTATGAAACTTGCAAGTTAAGCCCTCCATCTTGGTGAATAATGGCAAATATGGTCCTTGAAAGCATCTTTCGTCTTTTTCTTCGTCTTTTGATCAAATAAGTCCTTGAAAACTCGTGTTTGTCTCAAATGTACCTATATTACCTGAAAATACACAAACACAAAGTACACACGTAATTCTGATGATTTACAGTTAAATATTATGTATTTGACTGTGTTTTGAGTGGTATTTGGATCATTATTGATGAGTGTTTTCACACTTATCATGGCACGAGCTAAGTAACCCATACACTTCTGGTTAAGGAGAAACCTCTGAATTAGCTTCCCCCTAATTCATGCCACATAAACTTGATGTAGAAGCTTTTTAAATAGCTTCCCCCTAAACCGAAAATCCTCGTAAGCAACTTGAAAGCTTTCAATAAAGCTTAGAATGATTAAGCGCACAGCGGAATCTAACAAGCAAATCCCATCATATAACATGATAATGTTGCTAAGAGGGATTGAAAGTTTGGAGCACACCAAGTAGATCAACAACTTTTCATCTCACGCTTTAATAATTCTTCTGAATTTTTCTTCCCCCTGAGAGTTCAAGTTATGCATATCAGAAAGAATCAAGACATTTCTTCCCCCACATAGTTGAAGAAAGTAAATCAATCCCAATTATGAAGCTCAAATACTGAAGTGGACACTTTATCCCATTCATGAAGTTGACATCGTAACACCAGAGTCAATTAAGTCCCAGAAATGCACATGTCTTCTTCCAGAGATGCACCAGAGTCAATTAAGTCCCAGGAATGCATATAGGATAATGATGATGAATAATTGCAACAATCAAACAATTAAACCTCGAATCAGTAGTGTACCGTTTGGAGATTGATAACGACACGAGTTAAAACACTGATTTTCTCTGCGGCTATGACAAATGTCATCCCGGAATATCTTCAAATCAAAAGAAGGTATGAAGTTCATCACGTGTACTCGTTGTGCGTTCAATATGTCTTCTTCTTCCCCCTTGATGGTTTCGAAACTCGGAACCATCAATAAATTGTACGCACATGAACCTGAAATCTCGTGAGAATAATAAATAAGCTGAATTATATATTTTGTGAGAATCAGCTGTTGATCAAAAATCTCTTCTCATAAACTCTCCATGGCCACCTTTACCAACCCACGTGAAAGCAATTTGAAGTGACCACTGAAAGAATGAACCGGATACATCAAATGTGAAGCTGAATAAAAATCCTTCAATCTTGTGACTTAAGCTTGCACTATTGTTGAATTAAGAACGGTGGAGAAATCTCTAAGTACTCAATGCATCACTGAAGAAGTCTATAAGCACAACACCTCTTGAAATTATCCACGTCGACTAAGCGCGTGACACTGAGTACAACAATGTAACCCCTTTAAGTGATAGTTATCCGAGTCATCAACCATCCACCCCGAACCCGGAAACCAGATAACCAAGTCTTCATTCTAGGATTAAGCACGAGCAAGTTATCTATTAAAAGATAAAATAAATACACGCCTTCGAAAAATCCGTCTTCAACGTCACGTAATTAATACTCGATCCAGAAAAATCTGTAGTCACTAAAAAATCGCCCATTTTTTCTTGGTCTCGTCAAAATAAATCTCGTCACAATGTCTCGTCACTTTGTCACGTCACTTTATCGATGCAAACCACAAATACAATCATTAACCACATACTACAAAATTTAACTTAAATAGCTAAAGTTTGCATATGATTAGTTAAACAGTAGCCAAAATTTCGTCCATTTACACAAATACATGGCCCAAGTTGTAGTTAACAAACAACTTCAATCCATATACCCCACGAATGTGAATGTGAATTCAAATAGAAAATTGAAATAACTTTGACTTGGCCCACCAAATTTGTGTTACAAAAAAAAAACCATGACACAAGTGTTAACCCACGTGTATCTACTACCTTGTACGAATGAGCAATTGGCAAACACAGATTTTTGGATAAGCTAAAAACTACCCACGTGTGTTAATACCCGGTCAACAATTCCAAATAGTCAATACTCGTATCAAACCCTAGTTTTACTCACTCCACAATCCCTAAATACATTTCACTTAACACCAACCACCTCTATCTATCTCTCAGTCTCTCTCTTTCCACATCCTTTCTCACTTAAGACCAAATAAAGTAAATCTGCTCCCATCACTGACGATGCATAACCCAAATACCATTTCATCATTCATCCGAATCATCTCTTCATATCATACAAAGTCACCATACAACTATACATCTTTATCTAATTTTCTTAAGATTATTAAATCGAAATAAAGATGACATGCATGTGGCTTCAAGATCAATAGAGATCCCGGGTAAGTATATTTAGCTTGATTTTTTTGAGTAAATCGAAACAAATAAATGGATTATAACAGATTTGTTATGAATCCTTATTTGATTTCGTATATTAACATTGGTTAACAGCCAAACAAGGATCTGTGATGATATTCGATTTTCGTGACTAGATCTTAAAAGATCTCAACATGCATATGTACACGAAAAGATGAATCTGAGATCATTTTCAAGTTTATGTTTGTGTTTAAAGTCTAGAGTCAATGGGGGTTTAGGAGACGATGAGATTAGGTAGATTTGGTGTTGAGGAGATATAAGGTTGGATGTTGAGTCGACTCAGTGAGTTAACTGAGTCAACTCGGTAATTACCGAGTTGACTCAGTTGAGTTGGTTTTGTTTTGGAAACCATGAGAATATAACTGAGTCTTTTCGGTTGAGATGGTTGTGATATGATACATTGTTGGGGTCACATTTTTTGTTCACAAGTTTTTAAAAACACATGGTCCATGGGAATGTCAAAAAACAATCCCATCGGAATATTTTTTTCAAAATAGTCCATCGGAATGTTTTTGAGATCACCATCGGAATGAATGTGAAATATGGTGTTATCGGAATGTTTTTGTGAATATGGTCTCATCGGAATCAAACAAACACCCCCATCGGAATGGCTTAATCTGAATCCCCATCTAAATCCCAATCTGAATGACCAAATAAATGGTCTTATCGGAATGTCCAATCTGAAAGTCTAATCGGAAAAGGGTTTTGAAGAAACCAAAAATGGTGGATCTGCCCATTTGTTTAGTATTTTGTCCTTTTCCCAATAAATTAGATCTTATAGGTGTAAGGAACAAAAAAAAAACGTGTAAAGAAAATGGACAAGTGTTGATTTGATAAGACCAGTGAGACAATGAAAACCCATAACAAAGATTGAGACTGTTTGGATAGATTGGACAAAAAAAAGAAGACGTGACAAAATTTTTTGACAATTTGGACCAAAAAATGATATAACGAGACACAAAGAAAAAACTAGACCACCAAATCGAATATACGAGCACGATCCAAGGATGGAACCGAGGCTCTGATGCCAAATGTAGAAATGCTAAATCGGATCCGGTGGTCTAACATGGTGGAAATAGGTGGTGGAAGCCATTGATGAACTTAGAGAGAGAGAGTGGTTGAATGTAAAATGAAAATGTATTAAACAAATGAAAAATGACAAGCAACACCCCTCCTTGGATGCTAAGGAGGGGTATATATAGCCACACACACAACCTAAACTTTACAACGAACCTAGTCTAGTCTAAATGCGTGTGACTATGATAACTAATGGGAATTCTTAAATGTCGTCACATAAAGTGAGTTTCCAACACTTATTCCTAGGTGTATCTCTTATATTTTATTATTGTCTTGAATGATCACGAGGATGCATTGTTGACTTATTTAGATAGTTTATTTAGGTTGAAAATAAAGTAGAACGATTTAATCAATAGTTAGCTAAAGGACAAAATCTTTTAAAACTACTTCTCGGGACCTCATAAAGTTCATATCTTGGCATAACTCGCTTCACGATTTGAGACCTTTCTCGGACCGATATTTGGCAGTGACTTCATACTTCGAATCTTGAGAGACGTTCTTGAAATAATGGTCTTCTATTCATAATAGGAATTTCTTCACTTGAAGTTTTTGAGAGATTCTTCATACTTATTTCGGATTTTGATATGCAACGATCCGCCTCCTTTTAGGACTTGGATCTATTTATCCTCATACCTTGCTAGGGTCTTTTTGGATAGACTTCTCCATGATCTTTAGGGGAGTATTTACTTTTCGTCGTTTGTCTCGATCCTTCATATTGATTTTCGATAAATGATTCTTCACATCACTTGAGATCTTTAGCAACAAAATGTAGCCCTCATGCCTTGTTAGGGCCTTTTTGGACTCGCCAATCTTTGCATCCCGCTTCAATAAGTTATGCCTTGGCTATGAACTCTAATTAATACCGAGCGACTTTTAAACGATCTTGTGCTAGAAGCTAAGTAACTTTTCAAATCGTACGACCTTACTTATTTCAATTATATTTATTAACAAGCGATAGGAGAAAAATCTCATAATTAACTCACATAAATTCATGAAAGAGTACCAAACTTATAATTGACTCTATCATCTCTCGTTCTCCATAATTTACAATCTCAAAGAATGAGACTCGTGGATGCTTAGCCAATTAAATCAAAGTTTTGGGTTTTCAAGTCATCTATAGGATCTTGCAACTTCTTAGACTTTTTCAAGTTTAGAATTTGCATTTTAAAGTTCCCTTGATAAACGACTTTCTAGTAGCAATTATAGGAACTTGCGAAAAGTTCTTGTTCTTAACCTGTAAGAGATAAGACTTTCGCATTTTAAAGTTCCCTATATAAGAGCCTAGCAAAACTTGATTTAAAAACGTTAAGGATACTAGCTAGAGTAAACTTGGATAAGTAAATTCGGGTTGAGTCAAAAGATTCATGACGGGCCTAATATATCAAAGATATCTAAACTCGTTAAAACCATTTTATTTAACTTTATTTTTCTCTTTTGACTTTATGCTTGAAATGAAATATATACATACGATGCGATAACAAAAGAAAAGATCATAAAAGAAGATAAATGAAAAATACTACTAGGCCAAAATAGATCAAAATTTTTGAAAAATGTCGAAAAATTAGATTTTTCGGTTAAAATGAGGACAAATTCATGAAAAACCCCACTTAACTTCGATAGAAGTCCCCCTACACTTGATATAAACATTGTCTTCAATGTTTAAGCATGTGGGAGTAAACTCCCCTACACTTAGGACATTGTGCACGTTGTTTAAATCTTGCTAAGGAAAGGACAACTAAAGTGGTTTGAATGTCAACATATAGGATATGAAATATTGAATCACAAGAGTTTAGGATAGAACCGGGAAGACGGGTACACGGGATCACGGGTCGTCAAATATCATCAAAAGTGCTCTTTGAAGCTTTAATCCATGCACATCATAAAAAACAAGACAATAAACACCTATGTAGCTCCCCATACACTTATTATGAAAACGGGTAAAGGATAGATCATCGGGTTGCCTCCCGAGAATCGCTTGTTTTTGTTAACCGAGTCACGAGCCTGACTCGACCCAGAACTAATTCAAGGGAAACGTGGTGAGGGATGGAATCATCTCATGAGAGATGTCCTCACCAAAGTACAACTTAACACGCTGGTCATTCACTTTAAAGTTAGGCCCATTTGGTTGTGATAACTCAATGGTGCCATAGGGGAAGATTTTGGCGATGGTGAATGGACCAGACCAACGGCTCTTAAGCTTGCCTGAAAAGATTTTCAACCGAGAGTTAAAGATTACAACTTGATCACCTATGTGAAACTCTCGGTTCTTAATACTAGAATCATGAATGAGCTTGGTTTTCTCCTTGTAGATCAAAGAATTCTCATAATCTTCATTCCTTAGTTCATTAAGTTCATTGAGTTGGATCTTCCTAAGATCACCAGCTTTGTTGATATCAAAATTAGCCTATTTTAAGGCCCAATAGGCCTTATGCTCCAACTCAATGGGGAGGTGGCATGCATTTCCGTACATAAGACGATATGGAGTGCAACCAATATGTGTCTTATACGCGGTACGGAAACCCACAAAGCATCATCTAATTTGTCAGCCCATGAGGCACGATGCTCTCCCACAGTTCGCTCTAAGATTCTATTAAGTCCACAGTTTAAAATCTCGGATTGACCATTAGTTTGTGGATGATACACGGTGGAAAGACGGTGATTGACACCATACTAGCCATGACTCGAGCAAATTGATCATTGCAAAAATGAGTCCCGCGATCACTAATGATAGCACGAGGAACACCGAATCGAGCAAACAATTGTTTTAGAAAGTTCACAACCACCCTCGCATCGTTCTTAGGTAAAGCCTTCGCTTCAACCCATTTGGATACGTAGTCAACGGCTACGAGGATGTACTTTTTCCCTTTAGATGATGGAAATGGCCCCATAAAGTCGATGCCCCATACGTTAAAGATTTTACATTGTTGGATGAAATTTTGAGGCATCTCATCTTTATGTGTGATCTTGCCTTGTCTTTGGCAAGCATCACATTGCTTAACCATTTCATGAGCGTCATGATAAATGGTGGGCTAATAAAATCCATAGTCGAAAACTTTATTCGCGGTATAGTTAGGACCAAAGTGACCACCGGTGGGTCCTTTGTGGCAAGCTTCTAGGATTAGTAAAGCTGTCGGCCCATCAACACACTGACGAATGACAAGATCCGCACATTTCTTGAAAAGGTAAGGGTCATCCCAATAATAGTGTTGAATTTCCTTGAAGAACTTTTTCTTTTGATGGGACGTTAACCCTTCCATAAGAACACCACCCGCTAAATAGTTTGCAATGTCCGCAAACCATGGGGTATTGTCAGGATTGGAGTTAATAGACATTAAGGCCTCAAGGGGAAAAGATTCATTAATCTCTTGATTTGGAAGTTCCCCTTGATAAGGATCCTCGAGTCTACTAAGATGATCCGCAGCTAGGTTTTCCACTCCCTTTTTATCACGAATTTCGACTTTAAATTCTTGTAAGAGCAAAACCTAACAAAGGAGTCTCGGTTTAGCATCTTGCTTGGTCAACAAGTATTTCAAGGTGGAATGATCGATGTAAACGATGGTGGTGGAAAGCACAAGATAGGGGCGGAATTTCTCAAAAGCATACACTACAGCGAAAAGCTCTTTTTCGGTAGTGATATAATCCAATTGATCCCCCAGCATTGTCTTGCTAGCATAATGGATCGGTTGGAAATGTTTGTTCACTCGTTGACCTAAAACCGCTCCTACCGCGAAATCGCTAGCATCGCACATGAGCTCGAAAGGTAACTCCCAATTTGGAGAGACTAAGACCGGTGCCTTAGTTAATTTCTATTTAAGAAGTTTGAAAGAATCAAGACATTCTTGATAAAAGATGAAAGGAGCATCCTTTTCTAAGAGGTGAGTCATTGATTGAGCTATCTTAGAGAAATCTTGGATGAAACGATGGTAAAATCCCGCATGACCTAAAAAACTTCTAACTCCTTTGACGGTGGTAGGTGGGGGAAACTTAGCAATGACCTCAACTTTAGCACGGTCGACTTCGATACCGGCTTTGGAAGTTTTATGACCTAAAACAATACCTTCTTTTACCATGAAATGGCATTTTTCCCAATTAAGAACGAGACGAGTGTCTTCACACTGTTTAAGCATACGTTCTAAATTGGCAAGGCAAGAAGAGAAAGAATCACCATAGACCAAGAAATCGTCTATAAAGACTTCGATGAAATGGCATTTTTCCCAATTAAGAACGAGACGAGTGTCTTCACACCGTTTAAGCATACGTTCTAAATTGACAAGGCAAGAAGGGAAAGAATCACCATAGACCGAGAAATCGTCCATTAAGACTTCCATAGTTTGTTCAACCATGTAATGGAATATAGCCATCATACACCTTTGGAAAGTCCCGGGAGCATTGCATAAGCCGAAAGGCATTCTTTTGTAAGCAAATGTTCCATAAGGACAAGTCAATGTGGTTTTCTCTTGCTCTTTTGGATCGATGGGAATTTGAAAATACCCAGAGAAACCGTCTAAGAAGCAATAGTAGTCATTATCCGCTAAACGCTCGAGCATTTGATCCATGAAAGGAAGAGGAAAATGATCCTTGCGAGTGGCATCATTAAGCTTCCGATAGTCTATGCAAACTCTCCAACCCGTGACAAGTCGAGTAGGAATCAACTCGTTGTTTTCATTGGGAACAACGGTTATTCCGCCTTTCTTAGGCACACAATGGACAGGACTAACCCATGGCGAATCCAAAATAGGGTAAATCATCCCTACATCTAGAAGTTTGATAACTTCTTTCTTGATGACGTCATGAATTTTTGGATTAACCCTTCTTTGGCTTTGGATCACGGGCTTAAAGTCATCATCCATGAGAATTTTATGAGTACAAAAGTTAGGATCAATTCCGCGGATATCGGAATTTTCCAAGAAATTGCTTTCTTATGATTTTTAGCACATCGATAAGTTGAGATTTTTCATCCTCTTGTAATTCCTTTGCAATGATGACGGGTAACTTCTTATTGTCTTCTAGGAAAACGTATTCAATATGAGACGGTAAATCCTTAAGCTATAAATCTGGAGGATTGTCAATGGAAGGCTTAGTCAAATTCGGATCATCAGTTGTAACTTCCTTAGGAGAAGGTGGAGAAATATGGTCCTCATTGAGAAGTTTCTCAATGGTACGAATGTCTTCATCCCAATCGGAGGGAGAATCGTCATATTTTAAATCCACATCCCCTAAAGTTGCTTCAAATTCTTTCAAAAGAAAATAACTTTCTCCAAATGGAGTCAATGATGGAGCAATAGAGGCAACGGTCTCAACAATGGGTAGAGAAGAAAACCCACTTTTATAAGCGTCTTTGAAATATTCTTCACAAGCCTCATCAAGTATGTCAATGAAATTAACGCTCTCGTGTTCATAAGGTTGCTTAGAGAGTTTACCCACGTTGAAAAGATTTTTTCGTCACCAACTCTCATGATTAATTCGTCCGCGGCTACATAAATAAGAGTACGACCGGTCCTCAAGAATGGACGTCCAACGATTAATGGAACACGGGGATCCATCTCGTAGTCAACGACAACAAAATCCGCCGAAAAGGTGAATTTGTCGAAATCGACGAAGACATCTTCGGCTATCCCCACCGGATAAGCAACAGTACGATTATCTAATTCCAATGTCATTCGTGTGGGGACTAGCTCGGGTAGATATAATTGTTTCCAAACGCTTAATGGCATTAAGTTGATACTAGCACCTAGATCGGCTAGGGCCATACAATTCTCTACCCCGGGAAAGTTGCAAGGAATGAGAAAGCGACCCGGATCACCAAGTTTGGTTGGTAATTTCCTTAAGAGAACCGCGGAGCAATTCTCATGAAGTTGGGTTTGAGAAATATCAAGGAGTTTTTCCTTATCACTGAGAAGATCTTTAAACATTTTAGCATATTTAGGCATGTGAGCGAGAGCCTCGGCAAAGGAGATGTTGAAATTCATTTGTTTAAACATTTTAAGATAGTTTGAAACTTGAATATCATCTTTGTTCTTCAACTTCACTTTCCTCAACCTTGAAGGGTAAGGTATATCGGGTTGAGCGGAAGGCTTTGGAATGGAATTCTCACTCACATCTTTGGGTGGAGGAGGGGTAGAAGTAGAAGGTGGAGGAATTGGTGAAGGGGGCTCATTTTCCTTTATCACAATCACCGGAGGAGGTTTAGGAATCTCGGGTTCCTTGTAACTTTTTCCACTTCGGGTGATTGCTTTCATGTCCCTTCTTGGATTAGCAACGGTGTTACTCGGAAGAGAACCCGAAGCAGAGTGTTGATTACTTTGGAAGAAACTAGCCATCATATCCCTTAAGTCATTCGCTTGACTGCTTAAAGAGTTTCGCATGTCGTTCCTAAGTTCGGCTCGAAGATCATTCCCTTGTTTCGCCATCTCACCTTTCAAGTTAATAATTTGACTTTGAAGATTCTTCACCAACGCGTCATTAGTCCTCATGTAAGTTTCAACCTCGTGATTAAATGTTGTGGGTTGGTTGGGAGGAGGAGCTTGGTAAGCGGGTGGTTGATAAGTGGGTTGTTGGTAAACTTGATTATTTCCTTGAGGTGTGTATTGGTTTCTTTGGGTTTGATATTGATTAGGAGCTCGAGGTTGGTTCTGACTGTTGCGATTGAAGTTATTTTGGTTTTAAGGAGGAAAATCGGGTGGTGAAAGGAAGTTGTTTGAACGATAACTCAGCAAATTGCAGTCACCTTGAGGACGAGCTTGATAGCCTGCCGTGGAAAAGTTACTGTTAGCCGCATACACGTTTTCTGGATTGTCATTAATAGCTTGTTGATACTGGTTCGCAGCCATTGTTAAGATATTTTTTGTTCATTTCGGCTAGTTGGCGGGTGATTTCGGTCATCGCGGGGTTGGTTGAAGTAGAAGAAACATTGAATCTTGGGTTATTTCTTGAAGATGCGGATGAATCCCAATTTTTGTGATGAGTGGTCATGTTCTCTATAAGCTCTCTACACTCCTCAGGCCTTCTCTTCATAAATGTACCACCGACGGCAGCATTAATCGTATCACGATCACGAAAAGTTAAACCATTGTAGAAAGTATCAATCAAAGTGACGGGGAGCATATTATGGTTAGGACAACGATCTATCAAGACATTATAACGTTCCCAAGCATCGAAAAGCGACTCATCAGGTTCTTGAGTAAAACCACTGATTTGATTAAGAAGACTAGTTACCATGGATGGTGGAAAGTATCTTGACAGAAATTTTTGAGTCATCTCGTCCCATGAATGAATTGAGTTTTTGGGAAGACGATCAAACCATTTTTCAGCATGGTGGGATAAAGTGTGTGGAAAAAGGTGAAGTTGAAGAAAATCCATGGTAACACCGGGCAATTTCATGCTTTGAGTGACGATTATGAATTTATCGAGGTGTTTGTTGGCATCATCATCCGGTAATCCGCGAAATGGACAAGCATTTTGAACTTATTGGATCATGTGATGCTTCAACAAAAATTCAGGAGCCGTGATTTGCATAGGCGCAATCGGTACTCCACGTCCATTCATAGTCGGTTGACATAGCTCCTCCATCGTTCGAAGGTCGGGTTGAGGAGCATGGTTGTTATTATTCAATTTGGGGTGAGGTGGATTGTTATTATTATGCACACCGGCCATATCTAAGTCTCTCAGAGTCTCGGGCTCAGGATAAGACGAATATCGAGTACGCATACACTAAAAATGAACTATAATATTTTTGATTTTTTATCTTTTTTATTTTGTTGGATTTTTGAAAATTTTATATTTTTTAGGATTTTTTTGAAAATTTTTATGCTTGAAAATAACGTTCCCAAAAGAACGGATCCCAAAATCCAGTTTTTCTCACTAAAAACCGTTAATCTTTACGAAAAGAGACGGCAGCGGCGCCATTTGAAAGTGGGATTTTGCTAGGTTAAAAGTTCGTTGTTCTCCGCATCTAATCGAATTGATTACAGTTTGAAATGTGACTTAGTTGTTCTTGGTGTGAAAGAAAGAATTGTCGTTGATTATCTATTTTAAAATGAAAATGTCGTTGAGTAATTAATTAAAATAAAATAAAGTAAAAATAAAAGCTTGAAAAGATTTAGACTAAAAATAAAGGCTTTAAAAATAAATGATGAAAGATTAAAACTATAAAAGTAAATTTGAAAACTTAATTAAAAGTAAACTTTAAAATTAAACTAAGACAAAAGGAGTTTAAAATAACACTAAGTAAGAATGGCGGGAAAAGTTAAATTTGAAATTAAAATAAAAACAGGAAATAATAAAAAAACAAAACTTGTGAATGGATCGTAGCAGGGATCGTGGCCCAGATCGCAGCCCCGGATCGTAACAGACGATAGTGGTCTTGGATCGCAGTCCAGATCGTACTCACGATCACAACACGGACCGTGACAAGTGATCGCAGCAATGGATCGCACCCAGTGATCGTGGCCTAGATCGTATCCAACGATCACAACACGTGGATCGCAAGATTGGATCGTAGCCAGTGAATGAAGTCAGGATCGTGACCACCGATCGTGACGGACGATCGTAGTACTCGATCGTAACCTACAATCACACCTTGGATCGTAGTTACATATCGTATCTTGGATCGCAGGATAGATCGCAAGTAGTGATTTCAATCTTTGATCGCAGTAATGGATCGCAAGTAGAAACCCTAGGCTTATGCGATCACACTTACTCGATCGGAACAAGTAAACCCTTAAAACTGTTACGATGGGGTACAAAGAGCAAATAAGCCGAACCGTATAAGCACTTTTTCAAATACGCGTTTATCGAAACTTAACCAAATCTAAATAAGCACGAATTTAAAAACATTTAAAACACTAAATAAGCAAGATTTTTAAAATAAAACTTTAGAAAGATTAAATTTTTGAAAATACTTAAAAGGAAATAAGCTAAACACCAAATAATCTAAAAGCACAAAAAGCTAAGACCATGAATAGCATGAAATTGATAGGAACAAAAAGATAAACTTTTTAATCGAATAAGCATCAAGATTTAACAAGATAAATACTTAATCCGAATCAAAATCAAAATCAAAAACAAGAAAGGTAGAATAAGATAGATGATGAAAAGCTTGAACTTGAACTTGTAGATTAAGGATTTAAATACAAGATTAAATGAAAAGCTTAAAACTTGAAAGAAAAATGGTAGAAATCTAGAGAGAGAAAGTAGAATCGCCTACTTCTCTCTAAAGATATGAAAACTAAGAAAAAAATAAAAATGACAATCTAACTAACACCCTCCTAATGAAAGATTAGGAGGGTATATATAGGAGAAGGGAGGAGTGGTGTGTTGCTTCTTTCTTCCTTTTTGTCTTCTCGTCTTTTTAAATGACTCGTCTTTCTCGACTTTGTCTCGGGATTAGTCGAATGATAATATGAACTCGTCTTCTAATTTTCTTCATTTAGTAGACTTGATTCTTCGACTTTGTCAAACTTTCGTCTTTAGTCTTTTTCTTCGATAATTCTTCAGAATAGGCCTTTGACTTCCGTTCTTCTTGCACTTTTGATCTTTTGACTTCGTCTTTTGTCTTTTTCTTTGATAAAAGCCCGTGAAAGCCCGTGTTTTCTTCCTTTTTCATATTTTTGTCCTAAAACACAATAAAAACACAAAGCACGCATAATTACGACTTTTACGACATAAAATACACGTTTTGGCTTGGTTTTTATTATAATTAAGGGGTAAAAGGATAAGTATTTTCACACTTATTAAATACCATCTCACCCTCCACCTCAAACTAACTCGAACCTTGAATTCCTTATCCTAAAGTAAGATAATCAAGAGATAAGCACATTTGTTTAGTTAATATTTTTAGAGAACCAATAACTTGGGTAATCACTCAAAGTAAAGTTAAAAAGATGAAAGTTGCTTTAACTAGTGAATGTTGTATGCTGATTTGGAACCTAAAAAGGCCTAAGTCTCTAAAAGAGTATGGTTGGGTTATTACTACGCAAGGCTTCATGGATACAAACAAGAAGAATGTATTGATTATGATGAAGATTTTGCACATGTTGCAAGACTTGAAGCTATCATGATCTTCGTTGCTTATGATTCTTAGAGAAACTTCAAATTGTGTCATATGGATAATAAGAGTGTCTTTCTAAATGGGACACTCTCTAAAGAGTTATATGTATAGCAACCACCCATATTTGAAAATAGTGGGTTGCTTGACCAATCCTGCAAGTTAGATGAGGCTCTATATGACATGAATCATGATCCTAAAGCATGGTAGAAACTCAATCACAATATTACCTTCATCATTAGTTCATTACTGGCGCAACTAACAACAGTTTATTTATTTATAAGACTAGAAGTAATGTCATTACTGCTCAAATATATATGGATTATATTTTTTATGGGTCAACAAATGTTGGTCTTAATAAATTGTTTGTAAAACTCATGACCAAAAAATTCAAAATCAGCATGATGGGTGGATTTACATATATTTTACATTTTCAATCAAACAAAGTTCCAAAGGAATTCAAATTATCAACAAATATGTTGTGAAAGTATTAAAAAAGTATGATCTCTCTATTAGTGCATTAATTAAATTTCTTATGTTTCTCGAAAACAGTTTGGCCTAGATCCCTCTTGGAAAGCTGTAAATGAAACTCAATATAAAGACAAGATTAGGTTTTTTATGTATCTAACATCGATTAGACAAGATATACATATTTCCACATGTCTTTGTTCAAGGTACCAATCTGACTCCTAGGAATCCAAACTTGTAGTTGTTAAAATAACTTTAGGTACATGAAAGGAACTCTGAGTCTAGGTATTTGGTATCCAAAATGAACAACTTTTGATCTCAAGGAATACAATGACTGTAGCTATGCACGATGTAACTTAGATAGGAAAAGTATATCATGTGGGTGTTAGATACTTGGACGGAAGCTTGTTTGTTGAAGTGCTAATAAGAAAAACTCAGTAGTTATGTCATCGGTTGAAGTTGAGTATGTAGCAGCATATGGATATTTTGTTCAGGTCCTCTGGATAAAATGTAAACTAGTTGACTATGAGATTGAATGAGAAGTACCTATAATATATGACAACACAATGCCATAAGCGTTCAGATACCTAGTTATTCACTCTAGAACAAAGCATATTTCACTAGATACCACTTCATGAGAGACCATATTTTAAATCTAACATCGAATTACACTTTATACCAAAAGAATGTTTGATAGCTGAAATTTTTACAGTCTTTACCCTAACCTTGTTCGACTAGGTAGGCTACTGAGCTTCGTATGTTAAATATTGATCAAATGGTCAATGGTAAACACTAAACTTTTCACACTTTCCGAATGGATTATTAAATGTGTAACTAAATGCATGGTTTAGTTTTAAATAATCAAAACAATCCTAGTTAAATTATAAATTATTTCTAAAAAACGGTCACCTCAAACCTCGGGATATGGGAGAGAACTGTTACCTAAAGTTACACCATAAGTATTAGGCACCACTTATGAGACCATCTTGCCAATAAGCCCCCACTTATGCGAAAATCTTACCAATAAACGTTTAATGTAGATGTCAATAGTAGTTTCCTTTATAAATATGCAAGTAGTTCAACTATTCATATCATTTGTCCCTATAACCCCCTTAAAACTTGTTCACTTTTCACCTTTTAATGTTTCAAAATCTTTTTCTTTCTCAACATCTTTCTTTAAAGATAAAATAGTTTAAGTCTTTATAACCATGACTTCTTCTTCTTGGGGAGTTGAAAATGCATTAATAATGGCTTGTGGTATTCATTTTGAACCAAATGATTAGAAAACTAAACCTAACAAATCTGTTTCTTGGATTGAATATTCAAATGTGCCTTATCACCCCTATCACATCTCTTCTGGAAAAGTGGTGTATCACTACTTTCACCAAACCCATTCAACCTACTAAGAGGAAATATATATATAATGATATTACGACCAGAAGTATGATTTATGGATGGCGTTTTAAGATTATTAAGTATATATAATGATATAATGGTATATTTATTATATGTAATTTAACTTACGAACTTTAAATTATCAACATGTATTAGTTAAAGTTAGCAGATTTAACAGTTAACTCACGAGAAAGATTTTTAAATGAAAAATAATTAATGTAAATACCTTAAGAATACTTTATAAAGTCAAAACGATATCCCAAAGAAATATATCCCTTAGGATCGACTATCTAGAGGTAAAAAGGGAATAGACGGGCTTTGGAAGCTTTTTTATAATGATTTTGGTGACAAGTTATCCGCTTACAGTTACCTATATAAGGTGAATCACTATTCACCAAAATCAACAATTCCATAACCTTAAAACGCCCTCTATAAATTGAAATTGTTGGGAATAAATTAAGGCCAGATCACTTGAGCGCTGACAAGAACAAAACAAGCGTTGACAAGAACAAAGCAAGCGCTGACAGCTCAAGCGTTGACAAGTTAAAGTCAAGCGTTGACAGATTGAAGACAAGCACTGATGGAAGATATAAGCTACACGTTTATTATATTCTAGAATACTTCTAGTAAGGATAGAAACGACAATGTATTTTCTATATTTATCTTTACCTAGAATAGTTGATACGTAGCTTATTGTACAAGGCTTCTTAATCTATAAAAGAAGGCCTTTAGGTTAATGTTCAATATCAAGTTTTACATAAGTTTTCGTTCGTAAACATCTTTCATTGTAAGCAAGTTCGACATTCATAATCAAAGTGAAAGTTTTGTTTACATCTTGTGTTCTAGTTTAAGTGTTAAATTCCGCATAACACTTAGATCTACAAAGCATATACAAAGGTTTCTCTACGTGCTATACTTGATCTAATCTCGTATACACAAAGCTAATCGATCTAAGTTTGGGATCAACAAGTGGTATCAGAGCTTGTTGAGGAACTTTTGATCTTTGAAGAACACCATAACCATACACGAACACCAAAACCCTAATTTTCTCAGAAACCCTAAAAACACCAAAACCCTAACAATATCATGTCTGAAGCAATAACCACCTCCTCTTCACCCTTACCAAACATCAGGATTTCCATGCTTGATGCAACCAACTTTGACTTATGGAAGTTCAACTTTGAACAATATCTGGGGATCTATGACTACACACTCTGGGAGATTATTGAATATGGAAACTCATTCAATAAGGCTCAAAAGATTCAGGATGCCATTACTCAAAGATCAGCTGTTGAAGGATGTCCTGATGAAGATAAGAGAGAAAAACCTGGAGATGGTAGAGCTGTAGGTGCTGAAGATATTGCAAAGAAAAGGGTTGACATGAAAGCCCTAAATATTCTGAAAGTCTCTTTGGGACAAGAAAACCAGCACAAATATAGAGGCTATGAATCTGCTAAGGATCTTTGGGAAGCACTTGAAGTTGCATATGGTGGCAATGAAGACACTAAGGAAGAAAAGAAAAAGCAACTTCTGCATGATTATGTTGTCTTCAAAGCTCAGCCCAATGAGAAACTGAGTAGTGTGAGAAGCAGATTGCTTGACATCACAAGCAAGTTGTCCTTCATGGGGACACAAGTTGGTGATGTTGACACCAATGCTACCTTTCTGAAAAGTCTTGGTGAGGCATGGAAGATTGAGGCAAGATCTATTCTTGCCAATAATACTTACAAGAGCTCCTCGTTTGATGACATCTACAACAAACTAAGACTGTTGGAGGATGAAACTCTTTCAGATCATGGAAGCAAACCTAGCACCAGCAACATGGCCTTCTTCTCTCATAGTGAAGGTCAATTTAATCAGAAGGACTCTTTTATGCATCCAGTTACTGGATCATCATTTGTCAGCGCTGGAACAAGTCCTGTCAACGTCTCCTTTTCAGACGCTGACACATTCATGAATGACTCCCCAAGAGTTAAACCTGCTGGTTTGGATTTGGATACTGTTTGTGCTTACATTGCTTCTTTGCCCAATGGTTCAGTGATTACTTATGAGGACCTTAAGCAGATAAGTGATGAGCACTTGGAAGAGATGGACATCAAGTGGAACATGGCTCTTGCTAGTATAAGAGCAAATAGGTGGAATAGAAGGTTCAAGAAGAAGATGACCTTCAATGCTAAAGACACAGCTGGATTCGATAAATCCAAAGTTGAATGCTACAACTGTCATCGTATGGGGAACTTCATGAGGGAATGCAGATCTCCTAGAAGATCTGATGCTGGTAAACCCTCAAGTCAGGTTGTTAAAGCTCAGGATTCCAAAGCCATGGTTGCAGTTCAAGGAATTGATGGCACAGGATGGGATTTGAGCTATCTGGCTAAGAATGCTGAAGAGGACAAAGCCTTGGTTGCTGATATTGAAGAAGAAGAGCATGTTGAATATGCTCTCATGGCACACTCCTCCTCTTCATCTGATAATGAGGTATATGATGATGCTTTTTGTAGCAAAGGTTGTAGGTTAAACACTAATAGACTTAACAAAGAGGTGTTCAAACTAAAAGATTATATGAGCACTGAAAGGTGTAAATTGTCCAATTACCAACTAGCTCTTACTGAAACTGAGAAAACCGTTTCTGAATACAAGAAAATGGAATTTGACTTAAAAGATAAGATCAATATCTTAAAACATGAGCTAGAGGGTAGTATGGATATTAGAAATATCATGACACAGGTCAATAGAGACCTACATGCTAAGTTAGATGAGGCCGTTAAGAATAAAGATAATGTTGACCTCAAGATTCAAAGATTTGATAGAGCCACCCAAACCCTAGGAGACTGTGTAGCTAAGCAAAGGGATCCTAAGGACATGACTGGGATTGGGATGAATTGTTAGGACTCATGGATTTAGAAGTTAGTCCTGGTAATATGCAGTTCCTACTGGAGTACTCCGTTACTCCTGGTGAGTTACTCCTGGTCGTATTATAAAGTTGATAGAAGATTGTAGAAGATATGATCAAATATTTAGTCTTCATATTCATATGGAAAGTATTAAAGATATTGATTATGATAAGGAGGTTACAATATTATTTAGGAAATAATTAAATGGTATTAATGTATAATACTTTGGAAAGTATTAATTATGTTGTAACCACCTAGGACCCCTTGCACTATAAAAGGAGGTCCTAGGGTGTAGAGATCAATACACTTCTACACACACATTCTCTACACATTTATCTCATTGTTTGTTATAGCTTCAAGGTTGTAAAACCCTATCACTATTAAGAGTGATCGTATTAATATATTGAGGCTTGGATGTTTGGTTATTTCTATTGTTCTTCTTATATATAAAGATTGGTTTCCGCACACTCTTTGTATTGTGATCAAGGCTTCAAAGATCCTTCAAGTAGCAGACTCAACAAGTGGTATCAGAGCCTCGTTGAGAAGCTTTGATTGAGAAGAACAAGATCTCTATATCCGTATTGCTGTGAAGTGAAGCTTCTGGTCAGAATTCGTGACAGTTTAGCAGCAGATTAGCGACGGTTTGCCAGTTTTGTGACAGAAGACATGGCGTGCAGAACTTCAATTCCAGACAATGAGGTAATTCTTATGACTGAATCTGAAGTTAGAGAATATAATGCTAAATTAAAGAATAAAATGCATGTTTATAATAACTCTAACTTAGCAATTAGTTGCGTAGAAACATATGAACAAAAACTTCTAGAACTTCAAAAACAATGTGCTGATCTGAATGCTGAAAATGATAAATATTATATAGAAGTTCAGTCATACAAAAGTTCTCTAAAAACATTAGAAGAACAGAAAAAGTGGTTTCAAAATACCCAATTAGAGTATGAAGATAAGATTAGGATATTAAGTATTGACTTAGAAAATACAACTAATCTATTGACATATTCTGAAAAGCTTAATACTGAGGTAAATAAAGAGAAGCAGGAGCTACAAACTAAATTAGATAATGCTTTGGCTAGGTTTGATAAATAGAAAAATTCATCTAAAAACTTAGTCAAATTAGTAGATAGCTCTATGTCTGGTAGAACCAAAATTGGCTTAGGATTTAAAAACTATATTGGGCCAAATGATGTTTTTGACTCCTCTTTGTCTAGTGTGTTTGATACTACCCCTGAAGATGTGGAAGGTAGGCCTGTTTTCAATAGGTATAAACCAACTGCAGAGATGCATGCTGTTCCTCCACCTATCACTGGGGAATTCATGCCTATCTCGAACCACTCTGACTTTGATGAATCTCAAATCACATATGGTACAAGGTCCACTGGCTCAATTGAAACTATTTTTGTGTCTAATGACTTTGTCTCTTTTAACTCTAGTGACAAGTCTTTAGAACCTAACACCAATGACCTTGACTCTTGTGAGTCTGACTCTAGTGTTGGTACACTTGAGTCTGTGCCTGATCCTGTTATAACTGAACCCATCACTAGTAAAAATGCCTCATGCAATTCTACCTTAAGTGCTAAATCACCTAAGTTCTACCCTCAATCTGTTTGTGCTAAGAATGACAGTAAAAGGAAAGCAGATAACCCTAGGAAAAACAATAAGAGTCCTAGAGGTAATCAAAGAGGTTGGAATGGCATGATGACTCAGAAATTAGGTGATAACTTTGAGTTCAAAAATAAGGCTTGCTATGTGTGTGGTAGTTTTAGCCACTTGCAATATACTTGTAAACACAAGAGAAAGATTAATGATCAACAAATAGTTAAGCCAGTGTGGAATAACTCAAGACGGGTGAATCACAAGAACTTTGGTATAAATATTCACCCAAATACAAAAAGTAACATAATTCCACAACCAAGATGCTTTAACAATATTAAGGGTACAAGGGTTGAGTCTACACGGTCAAAAACAAAACTTAATATTGTTAATGCTTTAGCTAGGTGGGTTTGGAAACCTAAACAAGATGGTTTACAACATGTCTCCAAATCAAATAGTGTATCAAAGTCCTTAACAAGATATGACTATGTTGATGTATATGGAAGATTCAAGTCTGTTTTGGCTTGGGACTTCCATAAGCACTAATCTTTTATTGGTTTGTGTTCTTTTCAGCAAGTGTGATTGTAAATTTCTATGATTATTATTTTCTGTATTTGTGTGAACTAACTTTTTGTAGGAAAAGCAACGTTGTTTAAAATAAAAATAAAAAAAAAAAGGATTTTCTTGATGGTGAATACTTTGCTCTGTTTGAGGGGAGGTTTTAGCTTAAGGGGAGGCTTGTTGTATGTATAACTGTGTATATTCTTGTGTTTTTCTGTCTAATCAATTTTACAGGTTGACATTGGTGCTGGTGGATATGGTTCCTCCTAGTAGAACTAAGTTGCTCCTAGTCGACCAATGGTTTCTCCTGGTTGCACTCATCCTGCTTCTGGTGGACCATTGTTCTTCCTGATGCTATCTACGTTCCTTCTGGTTGACTCATAGTCTTTGAGTGGTTATAAAAAAAAATATTAAAAAAAAAAAAAAAAAGAAAATACACTTTCGAATCGAAATACCTTTGTATATATTTCACTTTTTGGGCTGTTTTTGTTTGGTACTTAGGTGTTGGCTGCCCCCCACACAACAAATGGTCCTCAACTCACCATGTCTCACCGACAAGAAAGAGTTGATTCACCTTGAGGGTACGGCTCCTGGTGCGATTCTCAAATCCGTTGATGGTTGCCAGGTTACCCAAAACTGGATGGTTTTCACTTGCCATGGTCCTAGACTGAAAAGTGGCTAATCCAAGGGGGTACGGCTCTTGGTAAAGATTTTATCAAATCCGCTGATAGCTATAATAGCTTGCTCAAAGCTATAGGGTTTTCAACTCACCGATGCTTCATTGCTAAGAGTTGGCGAGTCCAGAAGGGTACGGCTTCTGGTAAAGACATATCAAATCCGTTGATGGCTGTGATGGTTTGCCAAAAATCATCAGGGTACTCCAACTCACCAATGATTCACGTTCCAAGAGTTGGATTGGGTACTAGTCTCCCAGGGTGATGTCATGATTCCACCAAAAGACTGGCTAACCCAAGAGTGAGCAGCTACTTGGTAAAGGCTTATCAAATCTGCTCCTGTTGCTGTCAAGAATCAACATGTGCAGATGTTTTCAAGCTTTAAAGAAGCTTAGCCGTTCGTGTATCAGCAGCTACTTTTGTGTTTCTTCTAGTTTTATCAAGTGAGCTTGTTGCTGCTGTGGTTCATATTCCAATCCTCATGCTTATTGGTGACACATCTACTTGGAAACTTGAACTCAACAAAGTTAAATTCAAGTTTAGGGGAGGATTGTTAGGACTCATGGATTTAGAAGTTAGTCCTGGTAATATGCAGTTCCTACTGGAGTACTCCGTTACTCCTGGTGAGTTACTCCTGGTCGTATTATAAAGTTGATAGAAGATTGTAGAAGATATGATCAAATATTTAGTCTTCCTATTCATATGGAAAGTATTAAAGATATTGATTATGATGAGGAGGTTACAATATTATTTAGGAAATAATTAAATGGTATTAATGTATAATACTTTGGAAAGTATTAATTATGTTGTAACCACCTAGGACCCCTTGTACTATAAAAGGAGGTCCTAGGGTGTAGAGATCAATACACTTTTACACACACATTCTCTACACATTTATCTCATTGTTTGTTATAGCTTCAAGGTTGTAAAACCCTATCACTATTAAGAGTGATCGTATTAATATATTGAGGCTTGGATGTTTGGTTATTTCTATTGTTCTTCTTATATATAAAGATTGGTTTCCGCACACTCTTTGTATTGTGATCAAGGCTTCAAAGATCCTTCAAGTAGCAGACTCAACATGAATGATTACTCTCTGGTTCCACCACCAGCTGGTGACTTCTATGGTGTCCTTAGAAAGGACTTGTCTTGGACTGGTATACCAGAATGCCAAGAAGAGGAATTCTCTCCTCCACTAAGAGTTGTCACTCCAGTTGAAGAGTATCAACAAAAACTGACTGACCTAAATGAGTGGAAGAAAGCTAACCCTACTTTATTTGTTAAGGGAGGTTTGCTATGTGAAAGTCCCAATGAATCACCACCTATTAAGGTTACTAACCCAATCACTGGTAAACCTGTTGACCTAGGCTCAAACACTGTTAGAAGACCTACCATTAAATATGCAGAGATGTATAGGAATAATAGGTCACCCAAGAGCCAAGTTAGCAATCATGGAACAGGTTTCTTCTCTTCTAGACCTAAGAGTGTGTCTAAGAAAGCCTGTTATACTTGTGGTAGCTTTTCACATTTGGCATACAAGTGTGTCAACGCTCCCAAAGCCAGCGCTGATAGGAACAATTTCAGCGCTAATAGGAAGGAAGTCAACGTTGTTAGGAAGTCAAACGTTGTCAGACCCAAACCTTGTGTGCAGCAAAGTCCACAAGTGATTAGACCTGTCCCATTCTTCTCTAGAAGGTCTAACACTCATGGACAAAGACCTTTTCAAAAGACAAACACCTGGTCAAATAGGCAATGGGTTCCTGTAGAAAACCCTAGGTTCAACGCTGACAAGGGTAATTTTAGCGTTGACAGGACAAAATCCAACGCTGACAGAAACATGACCAGACCTAAATATTTGCAGCCACAAGGTAAGAGGTCTAAAGCTTCTTCAAGCTTAACATGGAGACCCAAGAAAGATCAAAACCCTAATAATAATGGAATTTCAATGACTTGCAATAGATTTAATTACATTTCAAAGGTCATCACAAAACCAATTGGGGTTAACTGGGTATTTCATCCTAAAAAGGATGAGAATGGGGTTGTTGTGAGAACTAAGTCTGTTCTTATTGAACAACCAGATGAATCCAAGTCTTCTGAGACTTGGGTTCCCAAAGAAAACTAATTTGTTTTCTTTATGTGCAGGGCATTCAAAGACAGATCAATGATTATGGATATTGGGATAGTGGATGCTCAAGGCACATGACAGGAAAGGAAGACTATCTGACGAACTTCACTCCTATTAAAGATGGTGATAAGGTATACTTTGGAGGGGGCTATGGCACCATTACAGGCAAAGGAACCCTTCTCACCAATAATCTGCGTTTTGAAAACGTCTTCCTGGTAAAAGAACTTGATTATAATCTGTTTAGTGTATCACAAGTTTGTGATAACAAAAATAAGGTTCTTTTCACTGATACTGAGTGTTTGGTGTTAAGCAAGGATTTTAAGATCCCTGATGAGAAATATATTGAGTATAGAACACCTAGGCATAAGGACATATATAATGTGAATTTAAATGGGATTAAAATGAATGCAAATATGTCTTGTTTTTATGCTAAGGCCTCAGTAGATGAAAGTAATTTGTGGCACAGGAGACTAGGGCACATAAACTTTAAAAATATCAATAGGCTTGTGAGGCTTGGTTTAGTTGATGGTTTGCCTGAGAAGGCCTTCCACAATGACCACTCTTGTGTTGCATGTCTTAAAGGCAAGCAGCACAAGGTCTCATTCAAGTCCAAACAGGTGCATACTAGTTTCAGACCTCTTCATATGCTTCACATGGACATATTTGGTCTAACTAATATAAAAAGTTTGAATGGCAAGTCATATTGTTTTGTTGTCACAGATGACTTTTCTAGGTTTACTTGGACATTCTTTCTAGCTATGAAGAGTGACACAACTGATGTTCTTATTGATTTTATCACTCAGATTGAGAAAAGGTCTGGAAATGAGGTTAAGATGCTTAGGAGTGATAATGGTGGAGAATTTAGGAACAAGAAGCTTGATGATTTTTGTGCCAGGAAAGGAATTGCTAGGCAGTTTAGTATTGCTAGAACCCCACAACAAAATGGGGTTGCTGAAAGGAAAAAAAGAACCCTAATTGAAGCAGCCAGAACAATGTTGGCTGATGCTCACTTTCCAATAGCCTTTTGGGCTGAGGCTGTTAATACAGCATGCTATGTGCAAAATAGAGCATTGGTTAACAAAATTCAGAACAAAACACCTTATGAGTTACTTTGGGGAAGAAAACCTAATATTGGTTTTCTCAGACCTTTTGGTTGTCATGTAGTAGTACTAGATACTAGTGATGCCTTAGGGAAATTTAGTGCAAAAGGTGATGAGGGTTACTTCATGGGGTATTCAGTCCAGAGCAAGGGTTATATGGTTTATCTTAAAGAGGACAAACGTATTGTTGAGAGAGTACATGTTAGGTTCTTAGAGAATAAACCTAGTGATCCTGAGAGTGGTCCTAATTGGTTGTTTGATTTGGAACCCTTATCTAGAACTTTAAATTATATGCCTGTCACTAATCCAGACATTGTGAAGGTAACTTCAAATGTTGTGGAGGAACAAGTTGTTAATGTTTCAGGTACACAGGTTCATGAGAAGGTTGGATCACAAGCAGAAAAGGCATCTCCTACATTTGAATATGTCACAATTCCCATTTGGACAGATGCTTTTGCTGCTGCTTCTGCTGGACAAGATAATGGTGGTTTCCAAATACCACCAGATACAAACATGCATGGTTCTTCAGGCGCTGACAAAGGCAAATCTAGCGCTGACAAGACCAATTCAGACGTCGATGGCTCAGACGTTGACAACAACAGTTCAAGCGTTGTTAGCCCAAGCGCTGACAAACAAGGTTCAGATGTTGACAACACCTTTGCACATCTTTTCTCTTCCACTTTTGAACAAGGAGAACCTTCCAATTCCCATGAAGAAGGTCATCCTTATGTTGACATAAGAGAGTCTGATGAAGAAGACATTGGCAACATGGAGCATGAGGTTGAGGACACCAGACTTTTTGAAGGAGGGGTTCTCACTTCCACAATGAAGAATCACCCCACATCTCAGATCATTGGTGATATTATGACTCCAGTTCAGACTAGAAGACTTCATCAAGGTCTTGGTGGGTTTATTGCCAATATACACAAGAAGGTTGATACCCCTCTTGTGCAAGCATGTTTGTTTGCATGTTTTCTGTCACAAGAAGAACCCAAGAAAATATTTGATGCTCTCAAAGAACCAAGTTGGGTGGAAGCAATGCAGGATGAGCTTCACCAATTTGCAATTCAGGATGTTTGGGAGCTGGTTGATTGTCCTAGATATGTCAGACCTATAGGGACAAGATGGGTTCTAAGGAACAAAAGAGATGAAAGAGGTATTGTGGTCAGAAATAAGGCAAGGTTAGTGGCTCAAGGTTATACGCAAGAAGAGGGGATAAACTATGAGGAGGTCTTTGCACCAGTTGCAAGGATTGAAGCTATTAGGATTTTTCTAGCCTATGCTTCCTGCATGGGCTTCACAGTCTATCAAATGGATGTCAAGAGTGCTTTCTTGTATGGCACCATTGTTGAGGAAGTATATGTCATGCAACCTCCTGGTTTTTTGGATCCAGAACATCCAGATAAAGTGTATAGAGTCAAAAAGGCTATGTATGGCCTTCATCAAGCCCCTAGAGCATGGTATGGTACTTTGTCTACCTATTTAGTGGACAATGGATTCAAGAGGGGCACCATAGATCAGACACTATTTACAAAGAAGAAAGGCAAGGATGTGTTGCTTGTGCAGGTCTATGTTGATGATATCATTTTTAGGTCTACTGATCCAAAGATGAGTGAGGATTTCTCCAAGCTTATGACAGACAAATTCAAGATGAGTGCTATGGGGGAGATGAACTTCTTTCTTGGTTTACAAGTTCAGCAGAAAGAAGATGGTATCTTCATCTCCCAGGACAAATATGTTGTTGAGATCTTGAAGAAGTTTGGCTTTTCTCCACATGAAAAGAGGGCTACTACTCCTATGGATAGAGAACACCCTTGGGGAAAGATTGGAGATGGGAAAGATGTTGATGTCAGGCATTATAGATCCATTATTGGATCCTTGATGTATCTTACTGCTTCCAGACCTGATATCATGTTTGCTGTGTGTGCTTGTGCACGCCATCAAGTGACTCCCAAAGAATGTCACCTTTATGCTGTGAAGAGGATCTTTAGGTACCTAAGATGCTATCCTAATCTTGGTTTGTGGTACCCAAAGGATTCACTATTGGAGCTGATTGCATATTCAGATAATGATTATGGAGGTGATAAGTTTGATAGAAAATCCACAACTGGTGGATGTCAGTTTCTTGGGAGCAGGTTAATATCTTGGCAATGCAAGAAACAAACAGTGGTGGCTAATTCTACAACTGAAGCAGAGTATGTGGCTGCAGCAGCATGTTGTGGTCAAGTGTTGTGGATTCAGAACCAGCTGTTGGACTATGGGTATAATTTCATGCATACTAAGATATTTGTTGACAATAATAGTACTTTATGCATCATTAAGAATCCTGTACATCATTCTAAAACTAAACACATAGAAATTAGATAGCATTTTATAAGAGATTGCTTTGAGAAAGGTTTAATACAACCAGATAGGGTTGACACTGAGGAAAATGTGTCAGATTTATTAACTAAACCTTTTGATACTGAAAGATTTCATTACTTGGTAACAAGTATTGGAATGGTTAATCTCACTTAATATGTGTTTTGGATTCTTTTTGTAAAAGTATGTACAGGATGATGTATTATTATTATTTGTCTTATTAATGATTTAGATTTTCCACTATATTTTTCTAACACTGACAAAGGTTGCTTGAACACTGATAAGTGTTTTTGCAACGTTGTCAGCAATATAATTGTCTAACGCTGACAAAGCTTCCCTCAACGCTGTTATGTGTTATCGGGGCGTTGTCAGCAACAATGTTAGTTTTGTGGTTTTCAATCTAAATGTGCAGATGGTGTTAGCAGTATACCATTGGATACAGAGTTGCTTATGGATCAAAGGAGAAGCATTTGGACAAGTTTTTATTTATGGATGATGGTTGGAATGTTTCATTCCTATCTTGACATAAATTTTTTATGTTCATGCATGTTTTTTTAGCAAACTTTTTGTATCATGGTTTAAGGGGAGGTTTTAGGAACCTTTAGGATGTTTGAGTATCTATATGATACTCTTATCACAATTCTAGATTGTGTCCACAGGTGAGTATGGGTTAGTTTTACTAAACCATGAGGTACTGTAGCATGCATAGTATATCAACTTTGTATGCTGCCAAGACATTTTTGGCCTAGAATTGGTTGTGGTCTGTTGGGAGACTTAGGAATGATTTTGATATGGGATTTACCTGGGAGTAACAAGGATTTTATAAGGTAACTTTGTTGTTAAGAATTTTGGTTAGCAAGGGACACTAGAGGACTGTTATGTCTATCTTCCTTATGCAAGTGTGCATAACTGGACAGTGCTTGCCGCCCTATGATAATTATCAGCTTTTGGTTATCTTCTCTAGGATAAATTACTTGTTAAGGTCATTTTTCACTTTTTAAAACAATTTTATTTTTGGACGCTGACAAGATTTTTCCAAGCGTTATTGTGACCAAATTGGACGCTGACATGGCTTTAGGCGAACGTTGACAAGATTATAGCCGTTGGGCGTTGATGGGTTATTTTTGACCGTTGACACTCAATGGGACCTACCCAGTTGTTACTTTTTGACATATTTTCAAGCCGTAATTTTAGGAGTTGTTACTTTCATTTAATGCATGAGATAAACTTATAACTTTTTCAATATTTTCATGATTGATTTTTGAAAATCTTTGCCTATTTTTGGGCCAATCACATGCATTCTTTCACTCCTATAAATTTCGCTCCTATTTTTAAACAGGGTATCTATAATTCTTGTCTAACACTTTTCTCTTATCAACTTCATCTTCTACATTCAAATTAACAGCTTTCATCAATGGCACCAAAGTTTAACTCAGCAGAATTGGAATTGGGGTTAAAGTCTCAACACAACATGATTGCTTATCTTGTTGCTGATAATGATTTGTTTCCTCAATACACACAAATGGTGGCGTATGTGAACGCATCCCCACTAAGGTATGCTCTTTCTCATGTTCCACTCATTCCAGTCACACACATTAAGCAGTTTTGGAACACTGTTAGTTCCTCAACAGTTAATGGAGTGACCACATTAACTTCTATTGTTCATGGGAGGTCTTGGGTGGTTACTGAGGCCTTGGTACGCCAGGCCGTGCATCTTGATGATGCTGATGGTGTAGCCATCCTTCCCATAAATGAAATAGAACAAGGGCTTAGGGCTTTGGGATATCCTTTTCCTGATGAAGGTACTCTTAATAAGTATCATAAGCAGGAATTTCCCCCAGCCTGGAAGTACCTCATCCACATTCTCCTTCAATGTTTGAGTCCCAAATGTACTGCACCCAATGAGATCAATAGATCCATTGCTAGTGCTATTGTGTGCATTGCAACAGGGCAAAAATATAACTATTCTAAAATGATTTTTGAAGGGATGTGTAAAAACAAGGGGACAAAAATGACTTTAGCTTATCCCCGTTTTCTGCAAATGGTTTTTGATGATCAAGGATACTGTTCAAGGGATCACAATGATTTTTATAAGATCCCTGAGCAAAAGAAAGCTATTTTTACAAAGATGAATTCACCACCTCATAGAGACTTACCTTTAACCCCAGCCATGCTTGCTGTTATTGTAGCAGCACAACCCCAACCAGACCCCCAACCTCAAATTGACCCTCCACCACAACTTGAACCCATTCCTGAACCTTTACCCTCACCTGAACAAATGCAACTTGACCAAGAACCCTTTGACGCTGACACATCAAATGTTGGCGTTGATGTGCCTATTTTCAACACTAACACACAACCTTCACAATCCCAAACACCCCTTAACCAACACACATCTACTCATTCTTCCACACCATCTTCCACACCACCTGAATATAGGTTGATAACACGCCAAAGGACTACTGGAGTGTTCTCCTCTGGTGGTCCTAGCCATGAAGCAGAGAGAACCACCACCACAAGTGTGGTTGGTGACCTAGATGAGGCTGGGACTATTGGTTCTGGCTTAGATGCTGGCCAAGGCAGTCCCACTATTATTAAGTCCTCATCCTTGCCCAATGAACCTGACTTGGGAGGTCAAATCCCCATTTCAGAAGAGGGCAGACTGGAACCAATGACTCTTTTGGAATTGACGGCAGTCTGCATTAGCTTGCAAAAGCAAAATGCAGACTTAGTACAAATTGTCAGCTCACAAGGCCTTGAACTCAAGCAATTGAGGGAGAGGATTGTTGTTTTGGAGAGTGATCATGCTAGAAGGGGTATGAGGAGTCTTCCAAAGGAGAGGAAGATCAAAGAAATCTGAGTGATAAGGGCAGCCAAGATGGTCAATCAATGGATGTTGCTGAAGCCCTTACAACTTTGAAGGAACAAACAGGTTTTGACACGTCCTTAATCTCTCCAACCAATCTAAATTTATCATTTACAGCTATGTTGAGAGAGGTTACACAAGGCGCTGAGGGAAAATATTTGAGCGTTGACAAGACAAATTTGAACGCTGATATAAGTATTTTGGGCGCTGATAGGATAAATATGGGCGTTGACAGACCTGCACATGAAGGTGATGTATTCCAGTCATCATCTATCATCAAGGAAGTTTCTACTCAGATATTACCATCTACCTTACCAACTATTGCACCATCAGATAAGGGTAAGGGTAAATTGGTAGAAGAAATTGTTCCAAAGGATGCAGCCCAGGTTGAATTTGATAGAAGATTGGCTGAACAAATGATGGAACAAGGTGAAAAGGAAAAGTCACCATTTGTTGTGACTTCTGAAGAAGAAAGTGATGGAGCTAGCTCAGACTCAAGTGTGATGATTATAGAACCTGAAAGGCTTGAGTATGGTGATGAGCTTGCTAGGGAAAAGTTGAGAGACTTAAAATTGCAGGTTGACTTTGACATGCCAGAGGTGGTTCAAATGTACAATTCTTGGGAAGAAAGCTGTATGGATAATCCAGACTTGACCATTTCAGATCAAATATGGGGTTTGGAGCTTCTTCTTAGAGTTCAGAAGGATTGTAAGGTGATTTTGAAGCACAAGGCAAGCAATATTCTCTAAGAGTTGAAAAGGGATAGAAGGGAGCTCTACTTTATGTTGCTCAGATGTCATGGAGTTGGATGGACACATCAGAAGTTGAAGGCTTTGACATTTGATGAGTTGGAACATAGGGCTTATCCCATTTGGGTGAGAGTGCAGGAAGCAAACACTCTCAGACTTCTTTCAGATGAAAGAAGGGAGCAACTTGCAGAAGAAATGGAAATCAAGAAAGCTATGATGATTCCCAGGCCAGTGAAGAAGGGATTTAAATTTGAGTTTCCAAAAGATATGGATCCACTATATCCAGGTGAAGCAGTTATAAGAAAGAGCCTCAAGCTCTCCCCATTAGAAGCTTCAGATATGGTGCAGGTGTTACCATTAGATTCCAGGAATCCAATTGTGAGTTATGATGAGGATGAATGTGGATTCTGGAAGATTGGCAGATTTGGTAAAGAGGTACACACTTTTACCACTCTCATATCTTTATTTGCAAGTTGTGATAGAGAAGACTTGGTAGACCTTTGGAGGTTGCTAGAGACCAAGTATGAGGCTGAAGCACCAACTTCAGCTAATGGAATAAAACTTTGGACCACATTTAAAAGAATATGTGGGACAAATGAGGAAGATCCTGAAATATGGAAGGATCTTGAAGATGACCTCAGTGGTCTTCAATGGAGGTTATATTCAGCTGCTGGTGTATATCATTTAAGTTCTACAAAGTTTGCTGAGTATCTACTTGTGGATGCTCAATATTTCATATCCAAGGCTATTTTGGAAAAGATGAAGGACACTCAGCTGGAGATAGATTATTCAAGTGACGTGGCAAAGGATTTGATCAGATTTATTCATTACCAATATGATAAGATTTGTCAGACTCCTCCTAGTTCTTAATGCTTATTCAGAAACTTGATCATAGGAGTGGATATCAAGTTTAGGGGAGGATTGTTGGGAATAAATTAAGGCCAGATCACTTGAGCGCTGACAAGAACAAAACAAGCGTTGACAAGAACAAAGCAAGCGCTGACAGCTCAAGCGTTGACAAGTTAAAGTCAAGCGTTGACAGATTGAAGACAAGCACTGATGGAAGATATAAGCTACACGTTTATTATATTCTAGAATACTTCTAGTAAGGATAGAAACGACAATGTATTTTCTATATTTATCTTTACCTAGAATAGTTGATACGTAGCTTATTGTACAAGGCTTCTTAATCTATAAAAGAAGGCCTTTAGGTTAATGTTCAATATCAAGTTTTACATAAGTTTTCGTTCGTAAACATCTTTCATTGTAAGCAAGTTCGACATTCATAATCAAAGTGAAAGTTTTGTTTACATCTTGTGTTCTAGTTTAAGTGTTAAATTCCGCATAACACTTAGATCTACAAAGCATATACAAAGGTTTCTCTACGTGCTATACTTGACGTGGAATTCCCCCCTTTGGAACCTGTTTTCATAAAACATAACGTTAGGGTTTTGTTGACTAAGTATTCATGAAAGTTTGTAAGATCTAACAATCAAGAGTAATTGTATGACGTATAGTGTGAATACACGTAGAGGAAGCTTATTTTAGCTTCTACACGGTTTTGGTATTGATTATACATGTGTGGTGATGGATACATGTGTGGGTGTTCTTGATTTAAGCTCTAGATCTACACCTTTGTTGAATTCAAGAAGGTGTGTTTCAATTTAGTTTATGCTAATTATGTGTTTACACGTGATCCATATTATGTTGCATTTTACTCAGGATGTATGTTTTATAAAGTGTACTAGATCATAAATTACAATAATATGTCATTCATGGTTGTAACCATATTAACTTTTCATGCTAAGATATGAATAATCTCAGCCTTATCGAATTCACCTATAATCATCATAACTTACTACAATCTCTATTACCATCACCTATACCTCAAACAAAAATGTATATCAGGTAGTAGACCAAGAGGTTTTGTCAAAAAGTACAACAAATGGGATACATCTCCCATGGCTACAAACATATAAGTTTCCATGCCAAGATGTAGAAAATCTGAACTATAATCCAACCGGGTGATACATGTCCTAGCAGTGTCTTACAATCAATGACATCGTTAATCGCATTGAAGAAAAAATAGAATCATCATCAAGCCATGCCAACCATCAAATTCATATGATTATACAAATAGTGCAATAACTAAACAACTAATTTATCTTTTAACTAAACTCCAAAATTAAGAAAACTTCCTAAATTATAACAAACCTTTAGTTTTCAAATTCCATTCCTTTAAAGGAAAATGAGGCTCGATTTGGCGTGTATATGTATTAAACATGAAACAGAAGATGATAGTAACCGCAGATTTGCATGTAGAAAATAGTAGGAATAACGGAAAAAAAAGTCGGCGTAATCGTCAAATAAAAGACATAAGAAGGTCAAAGAAACAATAAGAATACCAAGTGCGGTGTACTAAGAAGTGAAAGTGATGTTTGATGTAGCTACTTTTGAGATAATCTTGTATAAACCATGCGCTTTTTAGTATTGGATTGTAGTTTATATATATACTATATATAAAAAAGATTAGTATCTAACTATCTATTTCCTATTAGTTATTTACTTAATACATATTTATATGCATATTATATAAGGTATCTATACTACATATTCATATGCACATCGTATAAGCTAATATAGTACGTCGGTTACAAAAACAGAATTAAATGTTATCATTATAATTATCTCAACCATTAATTTAACAGAAACATGTTTGGAAATAATTTAAAGTTACGCGACCGAAGTCCAAAAATTAATATTAAATGCTGATTGCATAAGTGAATTTTCTAATAAACACTTCATCAATATTGCTCAATACCGTTTAATTACAAGTACCTTTCACCGTCAATTAAAATAAAATGCTCTAAGATAAAGTAATTCCTTAAAATATTCGTCATGCGCTCAGTTGTATAAAAAAATATGTAATAGAAAAATAAAGCTCTAGAAAAATATGATTACAAGATACACATGAGTATCTTGCCATTTTAAAAAAAATATATACTTAAAACTAGCTTGTATATTAGAGGGATTTTTAATCTAGTTAAAAATATTTAGAATTTTATAATTAAACTTTTAAAGTTAAATTAACATCAACAAAAAGTTTCAGTTTTGGGTATAACTTTAAATTTAGTTCATAAATCTGAGTATATCATATATGAGTTGAGATTAATATATATTTAAAATTTAGTAAAAATAGTATGGACAAATTCTAATCACACATTTTTTTCATAAAAAACCTACTTTCACCTCTTCTTAAAATTAAAAAATCTTGCAAATGGTAAATCGTCAAGCGACAAAAAATTCATCATCGCGACTGATGAGACTGTAAATTATACACAGTCTCATCATTCAAATCGGGCTTAAAACGCTTAAAATATCATTAAAATACCCCAAAATATGCTTGTGTTTGTTCATTGTGTATTTTAGGTACGGATATCGTGAAATCAACAAAAGTCCACAAGAATCAAGCAAAAACGAACACGGGAAACGAAGACGCACAAAGAACCGGATCCGAATCATGATTTTTCAATCAAGTCCTTGAAGTTTGAAGATTTGGCAAGATTGGTCCCTCATCTTTTGAAGACTTGACACTTTTGGCCCTTGTAAATCTTAATTATACAAGAAAGGTCCTCAAATTTCAAGATTATACAAGTTATGCCCTTGAAGAATGCAAATATTACATTATAAGCCCTTGGAATAGCTTTTCATAAAGTATTGTGGCCAATGTGGGAATATGCAAACTTTATTTGTGAAGGATGAGGAGTTTATATGCTGAAAACTTCATATGCAAAGAGTGAATCAATTGGATAAATATCCGCTTGATTAAAGTCGTCAATTTAAATTCCTGGAACAAGTTTGATTCATTAAGAATCTTACCATTGTTGTTTTCCAGTTGACACAAGTTTGATTCATAAGAATCTCACAAGTCACCTACCGTAGCGCTGTTTGATGTTGACGCTAGAAGGATTTCCATTCGTCACTGTGGAAATTAATAAATATCACTCTGAATGTTCTGGCAAGACCATAAAGATATTGCGTAGAAACCTGAAACGAGTTTGAATCAATTTAGAATCAAACCACTATTGCTTTTTAGTTTTACACATCTTCAATTCATAAAGAATCTTGCATATGACCTACCGCAGTGCTGTTTGATGTTAACACTGGAAGGATTTCCACTCATCATTGTGAATACTGAGTAGTATCAGTCTGAGTGTTCTAGCAATATCACAAGGATATAGCGTAGGACTCTCTTGATCTTCATCCGTGTGTCCTAACGAGATTTGATTGATCTCTTGGCTCTAGACTCGATTTGTGCACTTTTAGTGGTCGGAGGCTAGAGCAGATGCCACCTATTCAATATCAACTATCTTGGAGTGAGAAAGTCAATAGAAGTCGTGTTGATCTCCGTGACAATAAAACAAACTTCTTTTGAGAGAAGCCTGAGTAGCTAGGAAAGGGTTGTGCTTCACATCACTGGGTCCATGATGAGTTGTCTTCATGATGTGTTGACCCGGTTTCTGCCTAAGTTGTATGGAGGGCTTCTTTCTTTAGACCCTTTATCCTTACATTTATTTTTCATTCTTCAACCCCTTCAATGCTTACCAAGACATCATTAATAGCACCTTGTTGTGATTGTTCCAGTGCTATCATCAGTACTTAGTCGGCATTCAGCTTCGTTCACATTCTACTCCATCTTTCCGAAGGACTTCTAATAATCTATTGGATTGTCCCTGGGAAGATCCCTCCGGTTCTGGTTGGATCGTAGGACTTAAACCTAACCACCCTTTTGACCTCAATAACGTCGTGAATTAAAGATGTTGTGGGTATTTGATCGTAACCATGAGTGCATGAGTCTTTAGATTACATTTTAATCACATTTTCTCCCCTATCTCTAATATATAAAATCTTTTGATATTAGAGATACCAAATTTGATTAAAATATATTTTGAAAAATAGTCTTGAAAATCTTCGGGAGAACAATGTGTCAAACTTAGCATGAAATTTTGAAAGCTCCCCCTCAAAAATTGATCCAATGGAATTGTCATTACGAGGATATGATCCATATTAAACTTTTGAGGATAGGAGTTGTTAAACACACAATTTTTGAAAGATTTTGAATATCATTGAGAAATCCTTTAAAAAATTGTGTTCAACGCTTTTTGAAAAATCAATTCTTTTTGTCGAAAAGGTTTTTCTAAAGCATAAACTTGAGTTCATAGACTTTGAATGTCTTGACGAATCCACTCAAGTGTAAGAAGATTTAACTTCTTTTGCTAAGGGTAAGAGCACGAAATCGTACACTCCCCCGTGAATATAGTTCCGGGTTGTAAGCTGAAAGTGATTACAAGCGATTGTGTTGAGCTAAAAACGTTGAATGTTTTGTGACAAGCTCAACCCAAGATAGATTGCTCTACCCGTTGTTTGGAAATATTGTCCAAAATAGACAATTTCCTTTATTTAAAAGAAATGACATGTTTTGAAAAATATTTACAACTTTCATTCGAGCTTTATGTACACACCCGTGTCGTTATTGAGCGATATTTCTAGGCACGTCCATATTATCTACAGAAAGACATGTCGAGAAGAATATTTTTGGATTTTAAAAGATTTTTAATTTTGTGTTTTGTTTTTATATGTTTTATATTTTTGTATTTTGCTTTTTCAAAGATATTTACAGGTTGATGTTTGATAAATAAATCAAGCAGACACATTTGCCAGAATCTCCAGGTCTGCTGGAGTCAAACATCTCATACCAATTTGCCAAACGAGGTACTCAAACCTATCTTTCGACAGAGCTTTCGTAAACAAGTCGGCTAAGGTAATCCGTTCCAACAAAGTATAGTTCAACGATACCTCGTTCAACTTGTTCCTTTATGAAGTGATATCGGACATCAATGTGCTTCGTGCGGGAATGCTGTACCGGATTGCAGGAGATGGCTATGGCCGACTTTGAGTCACAGTACATAGGTACTTTATCAAAATGGAAGCCATAATCCGTGAGTTGTGTTCTCATCCAAAGAACTTGAGCACAACACGCAGATAGAGACACATACTCCGCTTCGGCTGATGAAAGTGACGTGCAATCCTGCTTCTTGGAAGACCATCCCACAAGCTTATCTTGACCTAGAAATTGTGCACCACCAGAAGTACTTTTTCGTGTATCAAGACAACCTGCATGATCAGAATCTGAATAGGCCGTTAGAAAGAAACCGGTTTCCCTCGGATACCAGAGTCCCAAATGAATGGTATTCTTGAGGTACCGAAAGATCCATTTAACCTCCTTGAGGTGCTTTTCAGTGGGTCGTGCTTTATATCGTGCATAATAACACGTAGCATGTGAAATATCATGTCTGCTTGCTGTCAAGTACATGAGGGAACCAATCATGGAACGATATCTCGTTTGATCGATGGCATTTCCCTCCAAGTCAGCATCTAGGGATGTGGTTGATAATGGTGTCCCAACAGGTCACATGATGTCATACCATGCTTTGTGATTATCTCTTGACAATACTTAGCTTGGTTAATGGAGATACCAGTTGGGGATTGGTGAACTTGAATTCCTAGAAAGAATTTTAGTTCGCCCATCAAAGACATTTTTAATCTGTTGTGCATTACTTTTTCAAACCATTTTGAATGTTTTGGGTTTGTAGACCCGAAAATAATGTCATCAACATAAATCTGCACAAGCAAAATGTCATCCCCATATTTATAAGTAAACAAAGTTAGATCAATGGAACCATTTGAGAAACCTTTGGATACCAGAAATTTTGAGAGCTCTTCGTACCACACCCTTGGAGCTTGCTTTAGTCCATATAGTGCTTTGTGGAGATGATACACCTTGTCAGGATAATGAGGATTGACGAATCCTTCCGGCTGCGTGGCATAGACTTCTTCCTTCAAAGGACCGTTAAGAAATGTTGTCTTTACGTCCATTTGATAGACAGTGAATCCCTTATGTGCAGCATAAGCAAGGAAAATCCTGACCGCTTCCATACGAGCAACTGGTGCAAATGATTCTTCAAAATCAATTCCCTCTTTCTGGCGATACCCCTTAGCCACTAGCCTAGCTTTGTTCTTGATGATCGTATTCTCTTCACCCATTTTGTTTTTCCAGATCCAACGAAGATTTAATGGAATCACATCGTATGGTCTGTCAACAAGTTCCAGACTTTAAGTCTTTCAAATTGTTGAAGTTCATCCGTCATCGATTCGATCCAAGCATGATCAGCCATGGCTTCTTTGATGTTTTTCGGTTCAGCTGTACTCACTGCGAGTGCGAACATACAAACATCGCCATCGGTTGCGAGTTGTCATCTTGTACGAACCGGCTGTGAAGGGTTTCCAATTACGTGAACCAAAGGATGATCTCGGGTCCAATGATGTGTTGAAGGATGTCGTTGATAAAACGTATGCATATTTGATGGATGAACATGGCGAGTAGAAGACTCTCCAGTTTCGTGTACTGGTGTACCGAATGGGTTGATAAATTCGTCTTCGCCAGATAATGCATCGTTTGCTTGATTTGTAAACGATATTCCGAAACTAGTCTAGATGGTGGCTAAGTCTAAAAAATACTCGAACAAAATTTAGCGAAATATAGCATCGGAATGTCCATCGGAATGTCCATCGGAATGTTGGCTGTTGGAATGTAGGCTGTCGGAATGTAGGCTGTCGGAATGTAGGCTGTCGGAATGTAGGCTGTCGGAATGTAGGCTGTCGGAATGTAGGCTGTTGGAATGTAGGCTATCGGAATGCTGTCGGAATAACCTATCGCAATGTTCCTGTCGCAATGACCCTTCTATCACAATGTTCCTGTCGCAATACCCTTCTATCGGAATATGGCCAATAAAATTTGGACAGAGTAACGTTTCAACAAACCTTAAAAACCATCGCAATCCGCGATCGCAATGAGCGATCGGAATAAATCGTCGGAATAAGGTATCTGAATACTTGTGATCGCAAAGTAAAACCCTTGGGTTATTGCGATCGAGCCTTACTTTCTTGTATTTTCCGATGGAATGAGTTGTAAGAATTTCGGAAAGTTGAAAACAAGAGAATACTTAACTTTTGAACCAAAAGATTTGCGTTTTCACCAATCCAAGATACTCAAATCACTAATACACGAATAAAGAAGGTATACGACTTAAGAACACTAAAAAAACAAAAAATCTTGAATACGTAGATGAAATAAGGAGTAAATCAAACGAATCAAATGAAAACACAACAACCAATCACAAAACTACCCCATGGCGATTGATACCAAATATAGTCCCTTATATTTAGATGATATAACACGAATTAAAGTAAGAAAATAGATGAAGAAGATGAATTCTAGAGAGAGAAATTAGAGAGAGAAAAGAGAGAGAATTGGTTGGAACTAGGTGATATTAGATTAAGAGTAAGAATAAAATGAACAACCAACACCCTTCCTAACATGCTAGGAAGGGTATATATAACCTTTGCCTACATGTGGCTTAATGGGCTATATGATCATGGGTCGGGCTTTCCTTTTGGGCTTTGGTTACTTATGTATGAACCTTAGCTTAAAGTTAAGCCCGTAATACACGACTAACATACTACCTATTACAACGTTCTAAAATACGATACATAATAAACATATGACCGAGCATTCTTGTCTGACTCAATATTTTGAGGCTAACATTCCCACCGTCTAAACCGACGTTTTTCAAAAACTAGATTACGAGAGTTGAGTAAAAACTGAATGAATCATTTAGAGACGTGTGGGATCGTTTTAAGGAATTGCTTAGGCAATGTCCCCGCCATGGATTTTCCGAGTTGCACCAAATCGATACGTTTTACAACGGTCTTAGTTTTCAAGAACAAGATTCGTTGAATTCCGCCGTCGGTGGCAACTTTTTGTGTAAAACTCCGAAGGATGCATTAATGATTATCGAGAATCGATCCAAGGTTTACCAACTCCGCAACGCACTGAGTGTTTTCAGTGTCGCCAATGTTAGTAATTCTAATCACGACATTGAGAGATTTGATGCGAAAGTCGACAAGTTGACGAATGTGTTTACGTCTTTTCTCATCGAGATGCAAAAGAAAGACGCTCCCGCTATGGTGAAAGCGGTTGAGGCATCATGTACGTTCTGTGGTGGACCTCATAATTATAACGAGTGTGCGGCTACGGACGGCCAAACGTCGAGTGTAAACGCATTAAACAACAATTTTCAAAATCAAAATAACGCGGGTCCATCACAAGGCAATTATAACCAAGGCAACAATTATTCGAATCAAACCCGTAACAATTTTCAATGAAACAATCAACAAGGGAATTTTCAAAATCAAGGTTATAATCAAGGTCGGAAATGGAATTGGCAAAATCGAGACAACAATCAAAACTCGAATTTTTTAAACAACAACAATCAAGGTAACAATTTTTCGAGTGGTAATTAAGGAAATTTTCAAAGAAACAATCAAAACCAAGGAAACTTTAATTCAAATCAAAATAGTTCATCAAACGATTTTCAAGAATACATGAAAACGAATGAGGCTAATATGAGACGTTTAGAAGGACATTTTAGTACTTTGAAAAACAACTTTTCCAACACTTTGAAAAATCAAAACACGAAGATTGAGCAAGGATAAATTGATATTAAAAAGATGTTTTCTGCTATTATGAACAAAACCTCTGGTGCATCATCGAGTTCGTTACCTAGTGACACCGTTGCTAATCCGAAGGAACAATGTAAAGCCGCCCCATCTCGTGACAAAAGGCGTGTGATTACCCATAACCTGATGGATTTCAAGTTGTTCTTTCTTCTCAACCCTCGACTTCTAAGACGCCTTCATGTTCTAAAGTCGATGGGGTGAACTTGGTGACCAAAGAAAAGAGTGCACACCCTCGTGTACCTCAAATTCCAACCACGGTTAAAAAAGAGAGCTTTATCGACCTCACCAAAGTAACCCTTGAAGAAACTTGTGCTTCGATCCTTCTTAAAAACCCAAAAGGCAAATGCCAAGAAAGGAAGAGGATCTGGGCCAATTTCTATTACCTTGTGATTTTTCTGAGATTGAGGGATGTTTAGCCCTTGTCGATTTAGGTGCTAGCATCAGTCTCATGCCTCATTCTCTTGGGAAATTGATGAGATTTCCTAGTCTTACCCCCACGAACATGACTATCGAGCTTGCAAATTGTACACCTTTAGAACCAATTGGAATAGCCGAGGATGTCTATGTTAGGATTAGAAAGTTTGTTTTTCCCGCGGACTTCGTCATATCCGACTACGAGTGTGATCCTAAATGTCCCATTATTTTAGGTCGACCCTTTTTATCGACGGCTCGAGCCGTAATCGACGTCCACGAGGGGAGATTAACTATGAGATATGAGGAGGAACAAATGGACTTTTTCACGAATAACTCCCAAGTTTCAAATGGTCATGATAAAACCGAGGTTTCAAAACCCAATGTTTCTAATTCTAATGATTTCAAAATGTTAACTTTAGCGGAAAATATGAGGCTTGATGCATGTTTTGAAAGAATTAAAATGAACGGTTTTAAAGATGATGATTTTAATGATAAAGAATACGTGTACTTAATTCAAAAGGGTATTCGTAGATTTATGGATGAAAAATCATGTTGGGATTTATTCGGTGAAACAAGTGAACAACCAATTCCGAAGGGTGACCTTAGTGCCATCACGACAATGACAAAAATGGACTCGTCTTCACTACCTTCGAAAGACCACGTCTTTAAGGCTTCAACTTCTAATTCCATCGAAGTGCCTCCATTTCCTAGCCCAACACCCGTTGAGGATAAACGTTTTATCGACATCGATCCTCTCGTCATAGAAAAGTCACCTAAGCATAGCCCTAGGGATTGTAAGACCATGGTTGTGAGTGCTCACATCGACTCTTTCTTTGACGATGATGATGGTAATTTTGCCGAGATTGATCACGTGCTTAAAAATCCACATGCAATTTTTGATTCTCCTAAAAATAATTTTAAGAGTGGTAAGTACGTTGATTACGAGTTTGATCCCGAGATTGAGGAAATTATCGAACAAGAGCTAGCTCTTTTGCCTCCACTTCCACCTACGAGTGAGGTTGGTCTTTCCAAAATCGAGGATGAACTTAATGAGTTGGAACGTCTTATTTTCGACGACGAACCAACTCACGTGACCAAAAATCCCACAAAATAATGATGGTTTTGTGCTTGATCGTGATCTCTTCGAGAGAGTTTCTAAAATCTTAAATGAAGGGAATGACAAACCATGGTTTGACAAGCCTATCTACGATGAAGAAATCGATGAGATGCACATTATGAGGATGACGAATATGTTGACCCCGAGGGGGCGGTGTTCTTTGTTGATCAACGTTTTGAGAACTTATACAATCCACCACCCCCTAACGACGACTTAAATGTGAGGATTTTTAGCGTGACTAATGTTGAGTTTGAAACGCCAAATATTTTCGACATAATTCAATCGGGTTTTCATAAAGAGTTTTTGAACGATGAAAAAGGAAAAGATTTTAAAAGTGATTTAAACGATTTTTCTACATGTCTAACTCCGTCATCACATCGTGTTTTGAGTTCTACCACCTCGTCTACTCCTTTTGACGATGGTGTGTGTGGTTTTAGTGTGGGGGAAGCCCCTTATGTTTCTTCACACTTTTCCACCGAGGACGAGATATTTGATCCCGGAATTGCTTGTAAAGGGAAATCTCGGTCTTCCACTGATGCAATAAATGGAAATCATATCTATTTGTTTGGTGTGAGTCTACCTCGAGTAGCTCATTTTGTTGCCTTACCCATTGCCCCACCCTTCTATTTCTTCTCATCTATTTTCTTTAACCCTCTCGGGTTTTTGGTTGGAGTAGCGTTGTTTCGTCTTTCATCCGAAAACAAGGACGCTATCTTTGACCCCGGTATACGTTTATCGGGTTTTTAAAAGTACTCCATGTACTTTTGGGCATTGTTTATCATGTAAGCCCCACCAAAAATGACCAAACCATGATTATCCCTAAATGATCATATTTATGGGGATCCGAGTTGAGCTTTTGACTCGGTTATCAAAAACAAGGTGCCTCGTGGGGGATTCTCATGCTTATCCTTGTAAATATTATCGTTTTCTAATAGTGTAACGAGGGGACTTGTGCTCTTCCAACCTTTGTTTCATGGTTGTTTGTGATTGTGATTTATTAGGTTCATCGTCATCATTGAAGCCTCTTATGTTCGTTTTATGGATCACTCGAGCTTCGATCGTTGCCTTTGGAGATTCCGATATCCGATGATATCCTTTTATGTTCTAACGTTTATCTTATTAGAATAATTCATAAACGACTTTTAGGTTATTCGTTTTACCCTTTCCATGCTCGAGATTAAGCATTCGACTACGTCTCTAGTATGGGGGTGTTTCACCTCTAGACTCGAAACATTGAGGACAATGTTTAGTTTTAGTATGGGGGTGAGTAGATACTTCACCTTGCTTACGTCACCATGCAATCAAATATTCATCTTTTTATTTTCATCTTTTTGTTATCGTTTTGTTGCAAATAAGGCTAAAAATGGCCAAATTTTAAAAAATTTTCTTGTTTTTCATAAGTGTTTAAGACACGAATGTAGGTTTTCCGATGGTGAGAATAAGAGTAATTTTTGACTCGACCGTGCGTGTTGAGAACTTAGCTTCGATTCCTTAACTTTTTAGGCTAAGTCTCTTAAATGAGGACGAGAAATGATAGAGTTAATTATAAGTTATGTAATCTTTCATGACCTCATGTGTAGTAATTATTAGCTTATTCTCCCCATGATTTTGTTTAAATAAATTCAATAAGTAAGGTCGTACGATTTAAAAGGTTACTTAGCTTCTAGCCCAAGATCGTTTAAAAGTTGCCCGTGTTCGAATAGAGTTCATAGCCAAGGCATAACTTATTGAAGCGGGATGCGAAGATTGACAAAGTTCCAAAAAGGCCCTAACAAGGCATGAGGAACTCCATTTTGTTGCTAAAGATCCAAGATGATGTGAAATATCATTATTCCAAAAATCAATATGAATGATCGAGACACACGACGGGAAGCAATATACTCCCATAAAGATCATGGAGAAGTCTATCCAAAAAGACCCTAACAAGGTATGAGGATAAATATATCCAAGTCCTAAAAGGAGGCGGATCGTTGTATATCAAAATCCCAAATAAAGATCGAAGAAAAATGATGAAGTCGTGGTCCAAGTTTGAAGAAATTCCATAAATGAAGAGAAGACCATTATTTCAAGAACGTCTTCCAAGATTTGAAGTTCGAAACACATGCCAAATATCGGTCCGAGAAAGGTCTCAAATCGTGAAACGATTTATGCCAAGATATGAACTTAAGGAGATTACGAGAAGCCGTTTTAAAAGATCATGTCCTTCGGCTAACTATCGATTAAATCTTCCTACTTTATTTTCGGCCTTAATAAAATATCGAAATAAGTCAAACATGTATCCTCGTGATCATTAAGACAAAAATAAAATATAAGGGATACCAATTAGGAATAAGGGAGTCTAAGTACGTAATTAACACTCATGAGTAATGATTGTGTTGCTAACTTATAATAACAATGATCTCATTACACGCTTAGCATGGGATCGGGTGAAAATAAGGATGACGAACTTATATCTATGAGACATTCACATGTTCTTATTCTTTGACCCTAAAAGTCACTTAATTGTGATGAAAATAATACATGTCTAAAACATGTGTAGTAGTTTATTTAAGTTTACGTCTTCAATAAATGTCACATAAAATGAATTTTGGAAGTGCTACGATACTTAATTCTAGCATTGCGTGGGGACATGGAAATGGTTTAGTATGGGGGAGTGATGAGACTGCAATTATACATAGTCTCATCGTCCAAATCGGGCTTAAAACGCTTAAAATATCATTAAAATACCCCAAAATATGCTTGTGTTTGTTCATTGTGTAATTCAGGTATGGATATCGTGAAATCAATAAAAGATCACAAGAATCAAGCAAAAACGAACACGAGAAATGAAGCCGCACAAAGAACCGGGCCCGAATCATGATTTTTCAATCAAGTCCTTGAAGTTTGAAGATTAGGCAAGATTGGTCCCTCATCTTTTGAAGACTTGACACTTTTGGCCTTTGTAAATCTTAGTTATACAAGAAAGGTCCTCAAAGTTTCAATATTGTACAAGTTATGCCCTTGAAGAATACAAATATTACATTATAAGCCCTTGGAATAGCTTTTCATAAAGTATTGTGGCCAATGTGGGAATATGCAAACTTTATTTGTGAAGGATGAGGAGTTTATATGCTGAAAACTTCATATGCAAAGTTTATGGGAAATGAAGGACTGAATGTGGCCAGACAACCTAAGTTACAACACCCTATCACACTTCGCCACATCACCCACTATCTCCCACCACCCAACCACAACCATCCACCTCACCATCTACTCCACGTCACATATCCACTTCGTATAACAGATTTTTTATTAATCTGTTTGAACACTTTTTGGGGGTAAACACGTTTTTAAAAACCAAAAATGGATTAAACTTCACCTTCTTAACACCGCTAATCCAAAGAACCCTAAAACCCTAACTCGGTCAAATCAAAGGGGGTTGACCCCAAACCTTCCAGAACCATGATTTAACACCTAATCAACCCATCCCACTATCAAACAACTCATCCCTTCACCCATATGGTCCCTACCAGTGTCTCTTGCTCCCCCTAAAATGGGAGATATGGAATCTGCATACCATCCAACGTCCCAAATTTAATTCTTGGTCCCAAAGTCAATCAAAGAACGTTCAAGATCAAAAGGACAGCTGGCTATCACATGTAACCAACTTTGACTGGTTTTCAAATCAAGATACCAAGGGCTTTATTAAGAATTCATACATGATTAGGGTTTTATAGTTTGTAATTCTATATGCTTCTATCATGTATTATAAAAGGGGACTTCGACATGTGAAGCCCCTTTGTTCCAGATTTACTTTGTAAAAACTTTTTTTAGTGAGTTATTTAAAGAAGTTTTGAAAACTTTGCAAGTATCTCTATGTTCCATATAGTGTAAAATCATTTACTTTCCTTGCTGTTAATTTAGATATTTATCAAAGTCTTTTGGTTCAAAGTTTATGTGTTCAAAAGAATTTTAGGAAAAAGTGTTTGTGACCACGATTTTTGAACCTAAGTACAAGATAAAGTGATAGTGGATTCTTGTGCTTAGCTTCAAATTTGTGATAGTTATTGTTGGTTTAACATCAAGTTTAAAAGATTTTTAAAAAGTGTTGAATTATTCAAGATTTTCCATAATCTTTCTATTTATCTGTTTTCACTACTGTAGCAAAAGCTCCCCCTCCAAAAGCTATTGACAACAGCTTTTGGGGCTTAGTTTTTGGTATTGTGTTGGTTTGTTTGATTGTGCAGGTACCACAAGTGGGTGTGTCTGTTGTAGACTCCCACTCCTTGTTTTTTTTTTATTGAAGACATATTGGATGTTTTGGACTTTTGTAGTCCACCATCAGCATCTATACATCCATAAGCAATCCTTTATTCCATAAGCTCAGAAATTAATGAAGACATGGTTGGTGGCATCACTAGCCACTTGACCTGAAATGGTCAAGTCTGGTTAGTGTTTGAACTCCCCTATTTGACATTGAAAATTTATAGTTGTATGTGATTGATTGTTTGAATGCCTGTTTTTATGCTTTGTTCATGTTGATTGATGCTTTTTATGCATGTTAGAGTAATTTGGGATCAGATTTGAGTTTGTTTTTGTTGTGTAAGTCCTTTGTTAAATTTGTTAGTCAGTTTTTGTAGGGGTGTTTGGGTCTAAGGGTAGAACACACTTGGAGTGACACCTATGGTCTACAAATAGCTTAAACACACTATAAATGGTATTGGTAGTATCGTTCAGTAGCTTGTGTTGAGTAATGTAGGATAAATCAGAAGTTTGCATGTTCAATATTGGTAAAATCAGTCTAGTTCATCAATAGGGCATATCTAGTGTGTTTGAGTGATTTTTAATATTTCAAATCTTGGTGGCAGTTAGTATAAGTGTTAATCTAGGAGTGCTATCAGATTATTTGTGATTTGGTGTTGATTTGTGTAAGTTATTGGGTGCCAAAGTTCACAAAAAGACCATTTGCATCAGACCAATAGCACCAGACCTGCATGTTACATCAGTGACTTGATTTTGCCCTATTGTGTGTGATTTTTGTGTTTGAGCTTGTTGTTTTCTTGTTTAAACTGGATCCCTACACTCCACTGAGTGTAGGGTGTCATTTGTTCCAAAAGAATCCATCAAACAAGCCTTCTGTTTGGGAGCAGTGGGAAAAAAGTTCCCACTGCTAGTTCTATCCTACCCAATGCTAGGAATAAAGACAAAAGGTCCCCATCTGTCACCATCAGTTCTTGTTAGTATTTTGTCTTTAGTGCTAATTTTTTAGCTTTTTCTAGTTTTTCTATTTTTCCCATGTTTTATTATTAATTTTATGAATTTTCATTAAGCCAAATTTTATTTCACTGTTCATTTGGTATTTTGTATATTCAATTTAGTTTTAAATAGTTTTTATTAAACTGTTTTTTGTCTTTTAGTGCAAAAAGTTAATATTTTTAAGTTTTTCTAATTTTCATAGTTTCTGAATATTATTTTAAGATTTTTAGTTAAAATTTTCACTGTTCACTTTATTTTATTATTTTCTAGAATTAATTTAAGTTTAATTAGGTTTTTATTCAAACTGTTTTGTCTTTTAGTGATAAAAATTACTTTTTTCAAAATTTTCATTTTTTTACTGTTTAGATAAGTAATTTAGGATTTTTAAAAAGTCAAATTAATTTTAGCATTATTTTATTATTTTTAAACATTATTTTAGTTTAAAAATTATTTTTAGTGTTTTAAAAATAGAAAAGTAGTTTCTAAAATTTAGGAAAAATACTTTTTAGTGTTTAATTAATATAAGTAAGATATTAGTTTGATAAAATAATATTTTGGGCTTTTTCTTAATTATATTTAATTTTAGGGCTTTAATTAGCATTTAAACTTGAATATTTAATTAATAAATGGTTTTAAAATTTATTTATTGAATTTTTATTCTTATTTATATTATTTTAAACTTAGTTTTCTTTTTTAATTAATTTTTAGCTTAAATTTTTAGTTTCGTCGCGTTTTGCGTATTTACGTCGTAGTGTAATCGTAGTGTAGCTCGTCTTTTAATTTTCTCTCTTTAAACCCAAAAACGACACTAATCCAAACTTGATTTTATTATATTGGCTCACACATATACACACCTCCGCCGAGAATGAACTCGCATTTATCGGTTTTACGGTTTTCCTAAATCGTACAACTTAATACTTTCCGCTTTATATTCCTTTTCCCTAAAAGGGTATAAAAATACGTACATCAGCGACAAGTATTTTTTATTTTTGAGTATACGGACACTTCAATATACTTTCGACGAACTTTTAAAAAACAATTCAGTCACTTCTAAGAAAATCATATATGGTTTGTATTCCAAATCATATATGATTTCATAAAATCATATTTTATAAAATCATATGTGATTGAAATCATATATGATTTGCATCGAAAATCATATTTGATTTCATAAAATGGATATATGATTTGCGATAAAAATCATATATGAATCTTTTTAGACGTGATTGAAAAAATTTTGAAAAAGAATCACCGAAAGCATATAGAAGTGTCTATCTATTAATAATTTTCGTCGCGATATTATGTTTCGTTTTACGTAACTATGAACGATATGTGAGATAATTAATTTTTTAAAAACTGAAAATTGAGATTATTTATTTTGATACAAAACATAAGTATTTTAAAATTGGTTCATTAGATTTATACTAAATTTTGGATCTATGTTTCTTATCATTTAGCATTCGCGTGTATTTATTTTGTTTTTTGATTTAGTCTATGTAACAAATTTTTACTCACGTTTAACCAACCCTCAAATATGACTTTGAACAACCAATAAGATTTAGAGGAGAGTAATTTTAAATATAATATTTTTTTAGATATGAAGATTCATTTATATTTTTATTTAATTGATAAGATTAAAAATATTTTATTATTTCACATATATTTAATAATTTGAATATGTCACAAACCGTTACTCATTAAGAAAAAAAGGACAACAATGCAACAAGCATTTTAATTATATTTTTATAGATATGCATTATGATATGCTTTTGAAAATTAACTTTTTTTTGTTTTTTTACGTTTTCACGTCTTGTTTTCTCGTTTTCAAACTTACATAAAAATAATATATGATATCATCATATATTATATGATAATAGTTTTAAATTACGTTGGTATTTGTGTTATATTATATATGATTTTATATGAAAACTGTAAATTAGTGTTTTTATATCGTATATGATTTATTCACGCAAGTTTCAAAAACAAAGAAAAAAGTGAAAAATCGATTCTCTTTTTAAAAGTACATCATAATGCATATAATTAAATGTTTCTCATGATGGTATGTTTTTTCAGTTAACGATTAACGGTTAATGAGATATTAATTTTAAAAGAAATGAAAATGAATTTTGAGTTTAATCCAATTAGTTGTATCAAGATGAGAATGAAGGATTAATATTATTTCTTTAATACTTAACTAAAATTTGACATTGAAATGAAGTTAAATCATTAAACTATTCATGATATCAAAATAAAATTTTATAGTTTGTAAGAAGACATTGTAATATTTTATATCCATGTCTAATAATAAAACATTTTGAGAGTGTCGTTGTCATTATAGTTAACTCGTTTCATCTTCGATTAAATATTCAAGTTTTCTTGTTGCTATCACAAAGTGCGTCACTGCTTATGCTCTTATGCTCTTTGAGTATCTACGCTTTCTAATGTCGATGGCAGCAGGTCCAATTCGTAATAACCATGACGACAATAGATGCCTCCTGTATCCTATTTAAGTAATTAATGTTATTATATTATTATCACAGTTAATCTTATTATGTTATTATATTATCATATTATTATATTACATACATAACTTGGTTGTTATTTACTAATTAATGAGTTAAGATTAGATAAGAGTTTTTTTGTTAAATAAAAAGAATATGAAATAATTATAAATGCGTATTCGAAATCCATCGATATAAATGCATTATAAGGCATGTGTTTCTAGCGTTTAGTTAGATGCATATATATATATATAAAATGCATTTTATTATTTCTCTTGTTTTTTGCTTCTCTGCATGTGTCGAAATCAACAAAACTAATATTTACCATCTACACATCGAATTAACAAAACTTGATATGGTGCATCTATATGAATAGAAATACATCTTATGCAAGTCGGTGTATCTTAAATGTGTGTTTTAGTCATTTCATTTACTGCTCATTAGATCCTTACTCGACTATTAGTTTATATATTTTACGATTCAGTCCATATAATTAATGTGGAGTCTATTTTTTAAGTATGTATAAATGAATATGCTAAATATGAAGTATTGTTGTTTCAAGTAATCTTTTATTTACAACCGAAAAGAATATTAAACATCCTCCACGTAGTTATTACACAAAACGGTATTTCATTTGCAAAAATAAAGAAACAATCCAATTAGTCTTTTCATATTCATAAATTACTCTAACAGTTAGCTAACGAGAATTACAAGTACTTACATACAAACTGCAAAAGAAAACAAGTGTTTATTAGAATTGTTTATCTAATTTTTTTTGAACGACGATTTTATTAAAAAGAAACATCTAGTAATGAGCTAGAATTACACGGAAATAAGGTATGGGTTTTTCAACCACTCGTTCCAAGAGAACGATGTTTTACATCTAGAATTACACCAAGAAAAGGAACATGAAACAATATTATCAAAAAGTAATGCCTTCAAAGGACTTTGTGTATCGAAAATAATCTTGTTACGAAACCTCCATACGTACCACCATGTGACATAAAATGCACCTTCCATTATAGCTTTAAGATTAACAGGGAAACGAATCGAGATGAACCACTCCAACCATTCTTCATATGACGTCCACCCTACGAACGGAATATTCCACCATCTTGCAATCTTCTGATAAATAGCAGTAATCACAGAGCACGAGAAAAACAAATGCGCGGTCGTTTCAATCCCATCATTAGAAATCGGACAAGCAAGAGACTGAATATTAATGCCCCGGTTTGATAAGTTCCACCTTGTAGGGAGAGCGTTACGGTTAACTTTCCATGCCATAATGTTAACTTTTAAAGGAATGAACTTACTCCACCGAGTCTTAGAAGCCACTGTGAGCGAGTGAGAGTCATCTATCATCTTTCTCAGTGAAGCTACTGAGAATACGCCATCACTATTCAACGTCCAAACATATCTGTCCGCTTGAGGAACTAAATTAACGTCTTCTAGCAGTCTTGTCAAAGAACTCAGTTGTGTTTGCTCTATACCCCCTCGCACATTACGACGAAAAGAAAACTCCAGATGTGAATCAACAATCTTGGACCGGATATTAACGTCCTTCCTAATTTCAAGTTTATAGAGACGCGAGTAGATGTCTTTATGGACACCTTCTGCGCACCATTTGTCTTTCCAAAAGTAAGTGTTGTTTCCGTCCCCAACTTTAAGCTTCAAGAACTCAAAAAAGTCTATCCCTTTTTCTTTAAGCACATTAATCTCATTAATAATATGCAACCAAGTGGACCTGTACCCTTTGCCGTTGTTTTTACCTATACTCCCGTCTTCCCCGTGAATGGCTTTGATTACTCTCGTCCATAGGGACTCGCTATCTGTAAAGAATTTCCAAACCCATTTGCATATGAGTGCTCGGTTCAAAGCATAAAAACTAGCTACTCCAAGCCCACCTTGATCTTTCCCAGAGGTTATTGCTTTCCATTGAATCCAATTCGATTTATTTTTTCCTTGCTCATGCCCATGAAAAAACCTACGACGAATAGATTCCAATTCTTGTAAAACTTGAACGGGGGCTTTGTAAATAGACATATGAAAGATTGGGATTGATCCTAACACGGATTTGATGAGCGCTTGCCTACCCCCGATAGAAAGGGCCTTCATTTTCCATTTTGAGAGTCTCTCTTTGACCTTGTTAATGACTTCCTGCCAAGAAGCTACATGGTGCATATTACCACCAACCTTTGTACCAAGGTATATAAACGGAGCTCAAAGGACCAAGCAGCCTAAATTGCTCGCTGCACGTCTAACCATACTTTTCTCTACATGAACCCCCATGATTTTACTTTTGATCATATTAATATTAAGACCAGACGCTCGACGAAAACATTCCAGTACATTAGTAAGAGTGCCAATGTTTTTATTGCACCACTTCCCAATAAATACAGCATCGTCCGCAAAAAAACATATGAGAAACCTCCACCGAATTAGGTAGTCTAATACCCGTGAACATCCCCTTTTCCACCACCCTTTTGAATGAAATATGCAAAGTTTCCATGACAAGAATAAATAAAAAAAAGGGGATAAAGAATCACCTTATTTAAGGCCTTTGAAGAATTGGAACTCTTCAGTCGGGCTGCCATTGATGAGTATAGATCCTCTAGACGACTTCAAACAACTTTGTATCCAATGTCTCCATTTAGCACCAAGACCAAATTTATGAAGAACCTCGTCCAAAAAATCCCACCGCACCGAATCATATGCTTTCTCAAAATCTACCTTAAAGATAAGAGCTTGTTTTTTTCCTGAAAGAACACCATTGCATAATCTCATTAAGGACGAAAGGGCCATCCATAATTTGTCTACCTGGAACGAAAGCGGATTGCACTTTTTGAACAATATAACCCCAAGGACGGGAACCAGTCTATTGGCCAATATTTTGGTAACAATTTTATATAAACTGCCGATAAGACTTATAGGTCTAAAATCTTTCACTTGATTAGCATTAGGGATTTTGGGGATAAGTGTGATAAAAGTGGAATTACAACCATGCGCAAATTCCCCATACTGAAAAAATACTTCATTGCTGCTAAAACGTCTTCTTCCACTATTTTCAAGAACTGTCTATAAAATCCAAAAGTAAATCCATCCGGTCCCGGGGATTTATCCACTCCGCAGTCCCAAACAGCCCGTTTGATCTCCTCCGATGTAACCTCAGATTCTAATTCAGTCTGCTGTTCCCGATTAAGAGATATAGGGAATTCCATATCAAAAGAAATATGGTGATCCTCAGGTCTTTTAAAGCGGTCGCGAAAGTGTTCAAGAAACTCAGATTTTACACTTAGAGGATTATCAATCCACGTACCTTCCTTAGTGACCCCTCTAATACTCATTTGTTTCCTCCTTCTGTTAATTACGCCATGGAAGAAACAAGAGTTTTCTTCTCCTTCAACTGCCCATTTGATTTTAGCCTTTTGAAGGAATTCATTCGCTTGAATTTTTCTCAAATTCTCGATGGCATTTATAACAATCAATCTCCTAGCAATGATATCGTTAGTGTTCTTCCCCTTATCGATCTCTGAGTCGAAGTACACTAACTACGCCTGAAGATGATTCAGCTCGGCCTTTTTATTCTGCATATACGAATTATTCCATTCCCGAATTTTAACTTTAAGAAAGCGGAGTTTCTTCATAAGGTTCAGCATATTATTATTGTTCTCACATGGAGCAGAAAGCCATGTGTCTTCCACAAAAGAATGGAACCCCTCAACTTCCAACCAATGATTGTAAAATTTGAATGGGCATGGTCCATAGTCTACCATCTCTTCCCGAAGCAGAATTGGACGATGGTCCGAAAGGTGTCTATCCAGCATGATAGCAGATAATTTAGGATGAAGTATCATCATGTTTTCAGTCATAAGAAAGCGATCTAACTTGCTCATCTTTTTGGTTGTTTTGTGGCACCAAGTATAATTACAACCTCCTAAAGGGACCTCCACCAAACCTGCATCTAATATGAAGGAATTAAATACCTCCGCATCGCTAGCGTGAAAAACGGATCCAAACCTGTCTGATGGGAATCGAACCTCGTTGAAATCTCCCATCATGATAACTTCCCCGTCCCAGTATTGAACAACAGAATGCAAATATTCCCATACTGAACATTTATCTTTCCTTTCATTAGGAGCGTAAACTACAACGAAAAGAACATCGATGTTGGTACTTATCCAGACACCACGAACAATTGTGAAATAATCAGATAACATATGACTCTTTTTACTAAAGCACTGAGGGTCCCAAGCGCATAAGATACCTCCGAAATTTCCTACTGAATCACTATACACAAAATCAAAAGCGAAATTACCCCAACATGCTTTTACTGTGAAAGTTTCCATATTCTCCTTTTTAGTTCCCTGAAGAGCTAAAAAATCGATACGATGTTTGATACATAACTCCCTGACCCAATCTTGTTTAGCCTTTTGGGCGAGGCCTTGTACATTGAGGGACATACAATTCATCGACTAACCTCGTCCACTCCTTGAGATTCTATGATCTTCATAATGTCGTTCTCATAACCCTCCATGTTGTAACCCATAGTTTGACCGAATTTAACTAGCTCTTCCATGCAGTGCAAAATTGATCCACCTGTCCTAGGAAGTTGAGATATTTTAAAGTGGCCAGAACTACTTGAATTGCAGCTTTTTGGCAATGATTCAACCTGTTCATCAACAATGTGTGTACCTTCCTAATTATTTTTCTGTACCTTCGACGATTGTTCTTCTATTGGGTCTGATGTGTGCTCCCTATTGATTGATTTGTTTATACTATTACTGTCACCTTGATTAACTGCTTGAACCGAAGGCGATTGATTAACAATCTTCTCGGGTAATGGATCCCCAACATCTGGAGTGTATCCCGGTGGATGGGTTTGGCTGCTACTGCTAATGGACCCCTTGGCTAACTCTTTTTCCTTCTCTTTTTCAAACATCCCATGGATATTAAACGGGTCATCCGACTTTTCTGTTCTATCTTCTATAGTTTTAGCGAAAATGGTCTCTTCCACAACTTCTGGTTCACTCATATCCCCTTGATTACCTTTGTCAGATAAAATTCCATCGTTATTGGATAGCTCATCTTCATAGGAACTGTTATCGTCTGAATCATGTGAAAAATCTGGTTCCCACCCTGGTAGTTCCTTAGCTCTTATACTAAAATATTTACCTTTGAACACCAACTTAAAAGACTCCAATATATTATCTTGTACCGTCGTGGATATGCAGATCCTTTTGGAATAGTATCCTGCGTCAGAATCTTCATGATCCAATAAATGCCCCCATCTGGACGCAATCCTCTTAAACGTATTCGCGGTCCAGAATTTAAAGGGAACGCCTTCCACTTCTAACCAGACGAGTCTGTCTTTAAGATAAAAATCGTAAGTTGCATGTTGTAATGTTGAAAACCAAGAAGCAATCCCTGTGTGTTTCAAGAATTCATCTCTAGAATTAGGTTTTGAAAAACTCATCATCAGCCATAATCCACCCAAATACCGAATGGAAACACCGACAAACCCCTCGTCACCTATAATGTTGGTAACATTAGATAGTACGTCCACTTCTTTTACTCTCCCAAAGAGAGATAGAGATAAAGTTGATGTGTTGATGCAATCATTATCCAGGACAATCGTGGGATTAGTGTCAGCAGGCATAGCGTTACGCTTCAGCACTAAAGCAAATGATTTATTACTCGTTGTGTAGCCCCCTACGTCAGGTGAACTCTTAGTCGGAACATTTATCTTACTCGCCTCTCTTTTTCCCAACGGGGGATTATTATTTCGAGGTGATCTTTGAAAGCGTGCAACGTTTGTATGAAGTTTAAAGCTACCCACCCAAACAGTGTCTAGGTTATTCACCAGACGTTCAACGTTAAAAACGTTAATAAACCGAACAAATCCGAACCTCTTACCAGCCTTCGTCCTCTTATTAGGGATATACGAATCAACCACGTGACCGTAAACTTTGCAAGCATGAAACAAATCCTTGGCGTTGAAGGATTCTGAAAAGTTAGTAACAAAAATTGATGTAGAGATCTTAGTGATATCATCTTCTTTAGATCGAAACGTACCCATATGGAATGCAATAGAGAACCCAAAATTGAAAACAATGAAAATAGAACCCTAAAAAACCTGAACCAATCGTCGAATCGAATAAGAGGGTGATAAAAGGTTAATTAGGAGAAAGGTCTCAAATTAATAAGTGATCGTCACTAAACGTAGGGAGCACGGATGCAAGCCTACGCCGTTCACAGCTTATATGTTGAGAACCAAGCCAACGATTAACCGCAATAATCACAATATTATTCAATGAATGGATTGTTTTTAGGGCCAATTAATTACATGTGCATATCCAATAACCCAGAAACCCTAATAGTAAAAAACCCTAAAAATTAGAACAAACCCTAGAAACTCGATGAATTGATTAAAAGAAAATAACAAAGCAATCAAACAAAAGAGATTAAAACCGCCGGTTATTTTTTATCACAATAGTTGAAGGGGACGATTAGATCGAAGCCCTAAAACCATTCACAAATAATAGCGACATGATCCAACTACTGTTTGATGATTGAAACATGTTATCTACTGATAAACAATGAATGGAGAATCACTGGATCAATAAAAGGAAGAATACCCGCCATTGTTGTTTGATAATATAATAGTATAGATGGAACTGTTTATCTAATTATGTATGAGTTAAATAAAAAATCTAAAATAACTTATTTGAATACTTCGGATCCTAAGGTTGGTAAGTCTTTCGCTAATCTATTTACTAGAGAACTAAATAGGAAAGGTCTTAACTTTTGTGTTAATGCAATAATGACTAAAAACGTTACTTGCATTTTTCGGTCTCGCTTAGTTTTGATTACGACAATATGTAAAAACAAGCATTTACGAAAACAACGAAAAACGAATTCTTGAGTTCAAGTATTTTTCATTTTACCCATTTTCACTTAAGGTATGGATAAACAAGTACTAACCTTAATCAAGTGATCAAGTGATTTAATCTTTTCTTAAAACTCACTTTTTATTAAAAGTGACAAGTTTTTATTAAACTTTATTTTTAAGAAAATATTTTATTAAATTAATTATTTGAAATTTTAAAATGGCATATTCTTATTTGGTTAAGAATATCCTTTCAGGATATTTTTTATACCCAGATAAGACCTCCACCACTAAAGGACAAAAAGGGGCGGAGTCTAGTCCGGCGGTACCTTAGCACCTAGGCGGTACCTTATCGATAAGGTACCGCGGGCTTAGATAAGGTACCGCGGGCAGATATAGCCGTTGGCTCCTTTGTCCTATAAATAGTGAACCATTCTCAGCTTTTCACCTCACCTCTTTTGCACATTTATTTCCAGATTCAAACCCCTTCTTTAATCACTCAAATCTTTGATCATTTGTTTGATTATTACTTGTTTAAGAAGTGAATCTTATTCTTCCATCCCTTCCTCTCCAAGTGCAAAGAGAAGAACACTATCCCTGTGAAGTGTTGAGTCCACCACCAAAGATCCATTGAAGATCAAATTTTATATACTTGTAGTTGTGTCATAGTTGTGAAGATCCAAGTAGTTGTGTCTATTTGGAAGTTGTGTATGTACTAAGTATAGTTGTGTAGATTAGTCCTAGCTACGATTAGGGCTCGACTTTTAGCTTAGAGTCGGAAATTGGTTAAGCGACGTGTACGTTTTCTCCACCATAAGGAGCTTGTTGTGTAGTGAACTATCGAGTAAGGAGTACTCGATGAGTGGAGTAGGAACGAGGAGTGAGCTTCGTTGCCGAACCACTATAAATCCTTGGTGTTCGGTTTGATCTTTCTTTACCCTCAACTCTTTACATTCTTTATTCTTTATGCATATAATTTTGTTAGTATTAGATTAGCTACACTATCATTCTTTATTCTTTGTGGATATATTTTTGCTAGTATTAGTTTAGTTACACTATCATTGTTCATATTGTGCATAAGAAGATTTCACATATTTCCTCAAGCCTAAGTTTTTGAAAAAGGATTTTTGGAAACCATATTTTAACAAGTAAATATAAGAAACTATTCAACCCCCCCCCCCCCCCCCTTCTAGTTTCTACAATTGGTATCAGAGCGGGTTGCTCAAGATTTTTTAAAGTATATTGTATTTTAAAACTTGAATCGATCTATGGATTCCAACAAGTACCTAGAAGGGCAATCTATGCAAAGACCACCACTTTTTGAAACCGATAGTTTTATTTATTGGAAAAACAGATTTGAAACTTATGTGAAATCAAAAGATTTAGATCTTTGGCATGTTATTACCAATGGTGATTTTTTACCCTTTCAATTTAATGAAGTTTCTAAAACAAAAGAATTGGTCACTTTTGACAAAGCTAATGACGATACTAAAAAGAAACTTTCAAAAAATAATGAGGCTAAAATGGTGATTTATAATGCTTTGCCTAAGAAAGAGTATGAAAGAATTTTTATGTGTGAAACCGCTAAAGATATTTGGATCACTCTTTTAGTAACCCACCAAGGTAATAGCCAAGTCAAAGAAAGTAAAATCGATCTTCTTGTCCAACAATATGAACAATTTGTCATCTTAGAAGATGAAACTATTGATAGTGCATTTGCTAGGTTTAACACCATTATTACTAGTCTAAAAGCACTTGATGAAGGTTTTTCTAGCAAGAACAATGTTAGGAAGTTTCTAAGGCCTTACATCCAAAGTGGAGAGCAAAAGTCACGGCGATTGAAGAGTCGAAAGATCTCTCAACTTTATCACTCGATGAACTCATAGGAAACTTGAAGGTTCATGAGATGATAATTTTGAAGGACTTGGAATTAGTGAAAACCAAGAGTGAAAGGAAATCTCTTGCACTTAAAGCCAAGAAGGCACAAAGTGACCATGATAGTTCCTCGGAAAGCGATGACGAGGAGTATGCATTGGCGGTGAGAGATTTCAAGAAGTTCTTCAAGAGACGAGGTCAACACGTTAGGCAACCCAACTATGACAAGAAACCATTGTCAAAGAATCGGTTTGTCAAGAACGAAAAAGGTGATAGGAATTGCTTTAGATGTGGTGATCCAAATCACTTCATTGGTGATTGTCCAAAGCCCGCTCGTGATAAGAACCACACGGCATTCGTTAGTGGAGCCTGGAGTGATAGCGGTGAAGATGATGATGACAACCCCAAAGAGGAGAAATGTCTTATGGCTCACACTTCTAAAGAGGTACATTCCGAAACCGAATATTATAGCAATGATAGTTCCACTTTAGATGATATTGAATTTGAAGGCAAATATGATAGCATACACAAACTTAGTCTTAAATTCATAGAAAAGAATAGAACCTTAAAATCAACCAAAACTAAGCTTAAAAATGAGATCAATGAACTTAGGGAGAAATTGGCTAAACTTGAGAAAAACAAAGAGGTTGATTTAGGTTGCTTAAGTTGTGAGAAACTTAGATTAGAGAATGAACATCTCAAGAGCACCTCCATTAAATTGGAAAAGTTCATGAAAGGTACTAGTGCTCTTAATGATATGTTAAACAAACAAGTTCATTCTAAGAAAAGACTTGGTCTAGGTTTTAACTCAAATGAAGCCTCAACTAGTGAACCAAAACAAGTCAGGTTTTCACAAAAAACTCCCACTGGACGCGGTTCCAAATTGTATGGCGCGGTTCCTTATCACTATGGAACCGCCGCCATAGATAAGGTACCGCGGCCAAAAGTTGAATTTTGTGAAAATTCTGAACTTTCTGAAAAATCTAAGTTAAATGAAAATCTAAAGCATCTTACTGTTAATAAGGTACAATTACCCATACTTGACGACAATGCTATTGGTAAGTTCTACAAGCCTTTAAGTAAACCTCTCATGGGAAACAGAAGTTTATCTAGACAATCCTCTACTCCACCTAGAGTACGGAATGAGTCTAAGCCTAGAAGTAGAACGACAACGCCTACAAGAGATAATCAAAACAACTCACGACCTAGAAGTAAAACTCCAACACCTAGAAGGAATAATAATAACTCTAAACCTAGATCAAACACACCTAGGAGAAGTAATGAACAACAAAATGGTTACATGAATTACTACCCTCCTCCATTTTGTTCTCTATGGGGAATCCCCTCCTCATTCATGCATCCCAACCAAATGCAAGGGATGTTTGGAACTAACAATTTTGGACCCATGAGATATTGGGGACCAAATGTTTGATCTTGTGTATTGTTACCTAGATATGCTTGGGAATTGATTTGGAGCCCGATGAGTGGATTAAGGATAGTGGATGTTCTAAACACATGACGGGTAATCGAAGTTTGTTCTCGCATTACAAAGCATATGATGGAGGTAACGTCACATTCGCTAGTAGTCTACGTGGTAATATCATTGGCAAAGGTACGGTTTCTCTTGACTCCATGACCATTGAAAATGTTGAGCACGTAGATAACTTAGGTTTTAACCTTTTAAGTATAGGTCAAATTTGTGATAATAAGTGTAAGGTCATCTTTTCGGAACATGACAGTGAAATCGTAAAAGATGGAAAAGTCATTGGAAAAGGTGTTAGAAAGCATGGGCTTTATGTCATGAAGGTCAATAAGAAGTCAAAAGACAACATATGTCTTGCGACTATAGATGATAGTTCTACTCTTTGGCATAGGAGATTAGGTCACGCTAATATGCGTTTAATTCAATCTTTAGTCTCTAAGGAGTTGGTAAGACACCTCCCTAAGATTAAGTTTGATAGTCACTTTTGTGATGCTTGCAAAGTTGGAAAGCAAGTTCACTCAAGTCACAAAGCCAAGAATTTGGTTTCGACCTCTCGGTGCTTAGAGCTCCTACATATGGATCTCTTTGGACCTTCCGCCATACGGAGTTATGGAGGTAACCTTTATACCCTAGTTATAGTTGATGACTATTCTAGATTCACTTGGACTAGATTTTTGGCATCTAAGAGTGAAGCTTTCGATCACTTCAAAATCTTTAGTCGAAGAATTCAAAATCAACTAGGATGTTCAATTATTTCTATTAGGAGGGATCATGGTTGGGAATTTGATAATGAAGTGCAATTTGGTGCCTTTTGTGAAGCTCATGGTATTACCCATAACTTCTCGGCTCCTCGCACTCCACAATCAAATGGGGTAGTTGAAAGGAAGAATAGGACTCTCCAAGAGATGAGTAGGACGATGTTAAACGAGAAATCTTTGCCTCAAAAGTTTTGGTGCAATGCCGTGGACACATCGACTTATATTCTCAATCGAATTCTTATTCGACCTTTCCTAGGAAAGACCCCTTATGAGATTCTTAAAGGTAAGAAACCCTCATTAGAATACTTTAGGGTGTTTGGAAGCAAGTGCTTTATCCTCAACACCAAAGACTACCTTACCAAGTTTGACCCAAAGTCTTACGAAGGTATCCTTTTAGGTTATTCCCAAACTAGTAAAGCCTACATAGTCCTAAATAGAACCTCGGGGGTTATTGAAGAATCACTCAACGTAACCTTTGATGAAACCCCTCCTTCACCCAAGACACCACCATTGGTTGATGATGACTTGGATGAATTAGAAATAGTTAAAGCCAAAGAGGTTAGAAAAATAGGAGTTGAAGACCTTAGTGTTGAAAAGGAAGTAAACATTAAGGAGTCTAGGGATCATACTCTCAATAATGTCATTGGTGACTTAAATCAAAGGACCCTAAGATCTCAAGTCCAAAACCAAAGCAACTTCTTTTGTTTTGTCTCCTTGATTGAACCAAAGAATGTTAAAGAAGCTTTGACGGATGAGAGTTGGGTCATTGCGATGCAAGAAGAATTGAATCAATTCATTGCCAATGATGTTTGGGAACTTGTTCCTCCACCTAGAAGTTCTACCATTATAGGAACCAAATGGGTATTTAGGAATAAGCTAGATGAGAATGGTGTTGTGTCTCGTAACAAGGCTAGACTTGTAGCTCAAGGCTATAATCAACAAGAAGGGATTGATTATGACGAGACATATGCACCGGTAGCTAGATTAGAATCCATTAGAATCCTTTTAGCCTACGCGTGTGCCTTAGACTTTAAGCTTCAACAAATGGATGTAAAGAGTGCATTTCTTAACGGTTTGATCAATGAGGAGGTATATGTGGCTCAACCTCCTGGCTTCATTGACTTTGAGAAACCGGATCATGTTTACAAGCTTAAGAAGGCACTTTATGGTCTCAAACAAGCACCCAAAGCTTGGTATGATAGACTTAAAGCGTTTCTTGTTAAACATGAGTATACCATGGGGATGGTAGACAATACGCTCTTTACAAAGAAGAAAGGTCCTCACCTCATAATCGTACAAATATATGTTGATGACATTATATTTGGCTCAACTTTCAAGAATTGTGTGATGACTTTGCCAAAATCATGCATGATGAGTTTGAAATGAGTATGATGGGAGAACTTAACTTCTTTTTAGGACTCCAAATTAAACAAATGGACGATGGTATTTTCTTTAGTCAATCTAAGTACGCTAAAGAAATGCTAAAGAAATTTGGATTAGAAGAATCTAGACCAATGAAGACCCCTATGGCCTCGGATACTAAACTCACCGTAGATGATGATTGTGAGTCGGTAGACAACACCAAATATAGAGGTATGATTGGTAGTTTGTTGTACCTAACGGCAAGTCGACCGGATATCATGTTTAGTGTTTGCCTTTGTGCTCGCTTCCAAGAGGGTCCCAAAACCTCTCACCTTGAAGCGGTTAAGCGTATCTTCTGATACATTAAAGGCACTATACATTTAGGATTATGGTATCCTAAAGGGACCGGCGTAGAAACCGTTGTCTACGCGGTCTCGGATCATGCGGGAGACTATGTGGACCGGAAAAGCACTAGTGGAGTTTGTACCTTCATGGGTTGTTGTTTAACTTCTTGGTTCTCCAAGAAACAAACCGCTCTTGCGATATCCACCACGGAAGCCGAGTATGTGAGTGCCGGAAAAGCATGCCAACAAGCTCTATGGATGAAGCAAGCGCTTGTTGATTACGGGATTTCTCTTGATGATGTTCCCATCATGTGCGATAATAAAGGCGCTATAGACCTAAGCAAGAATCCCGTGCAACATTCGTGAACCAAACACATAGTAATTAGACACCATTTCCTTAGGGATAATGTTCAAAAGGGGAACATTACTATTGAAAAGGTGCCCTCCGAGGACAACTTAGCCGATATCTTCACTAAGCCACTTAAGATGGAACCTTTTAATTACTTGCGTCTAGGTCTAGGATTAATGGAACATCTTCCTTAAATTCCTTTCTTCTTGTGTGTTTTCTTTTACCACTTTGAGTCCTTGAGTCTTTTAAACTCCTTTTTAAAAATCTTCTCTTCTCTTTTTCAAAACTCTCAAAGTCTCTTTCGAAAATGGTTGAGAAATTCGTTTGACATTGTTAATTCAATCTAAAAATGATTTTTCATAGATTCTCGCTATTAATGTAGAGCTTACATAATTCATATGTATGATTCTCTCAAACATAGCAAGAACAAGATTGAATCATGGAGGATCATTGTGTCATGACTTAAGGTCTTGTTTTACACACCTCCTACATTGATTTTTTAATCCATGTATTTTGGTCAAATCTCTATTTGGTAAGTTTGCATATGTTTTCATTGTCTATCTTTGCTTTTAAGCATATCCCTATGATAAGTTAGACTAGAAAAATAAGATTTGCTGAAAAATCTTCCTCCAAACACCAAACCCTGCTTCTGCAGGCGGTTCCATATGTGAACCGCGGTACCTTATTGATAAGGTACCGCACCATAGATAAGGAACCGCCTACAGTGGCCTTCCTTTTTCGGGTTTTTGTCTGAAACTCCAGATTTGCTCCAACATTTTTGAGAATCTTTGTTTCAAACCCTTTGACCACCCCATAAATACCCTAAGCCTTCCCTATTTAAACCATAAGCATTTTGCATTACTTCACATCCAAAATGTCTTATTCTCCCAATGAAAGCCTTGAATATCCTCCATTTTCTCCAATTGCTTTCAATCCAAATCCACCCAAGAACACTCTTAATCACATTTATCCTACCAAGAATGTTGATTGTGGAACTTCTTTTCTTCCACCACCACCCTTTAGTGTTCTTCCTCCTTCTCATGATAATGTCATGCACCATGGAACATATTGTCATTGTTGTCAATATCAACATCTTGCTATGGCACACATCTATGAGGAGTTGAGCTACATCAAGAGTCTCTTAATCAAGCCTCCTCTTCACTTTGATTATGAGATCTCCAACAAGCCACCACCACCCTCCGCTATTACCTTGTCTTTCATATAAGCATTGATTTCTTATCCACAAGACACCAAATTCAAGCAAATCTTAGAATTCTAGAATAACTAGGATTAGATTTATGCTTTTGGCTTGTTTCTTTTTCTATACTTCTTTGTATGATGTTCTTTTAGTAACCTATCTTGGATCTTTGTCTTTGTGTTTTCTTCTCTTTTAATTTTTTTTATGTGAGCTATTGCTATATATTGTTGGTTGTTTCTTTTGTTCAACTAACCCTTCTATGTAGCTTGTCACCATATCTCGATTCCTCGGTGCCCCAAGCTAGGGGGAGTAAGCACCAAGGGTGAGTCTTTGCAAAGTCCGTTTCTTCAACACCGGCTTACGCAACCTTTTTGCTTCGACAAAGGGGGAGAAATGAATAAACTCGTCTTCGAAAATCTTGTTTTTTGTGTGATTGAGTTTATGTATTGTCGGAATCAAAAAAGGGGAGATTGTTAATGCAATAATGACTAAAAACGTTACTTGCATTTTTCGGTCTCGCTTAGTTTTGATTACGACAATATGTAAAAACAAGCATTTACGAAAACAACGAAAAACGAATTCTTGAGTTCAAGTATTTTTCATTTTACCCATTTTCACTTAAGGTATGGATAAACAAGTACTAACCTTAATCAAGTGATCAAGTGATTTAATCTTTTCTTAAAACTCACTTTTTATTAAAAGTGACAAGTTTTTATTAAACTTTATTTTTAAGAAAATGTTTTATTAAATTAATTATTTGAAATTTGAAAATGGCATATTCTTATTTGGTTAAGAATATCCTTTTAGGATATTTTTTATACCCAGATAAAACCTCCACCACTAAAGGACAAAAAGGAGCGGAGTCTAGTCCGGCGGTACCTTAGCACCTAGGCGGTACCTTATCGATAAGGTACCGAGGGCTTAGATAAGGTACCGCGGGCAGATATAGCCGTTGGCTCCTTTGTCTATAAATAGTGGACCATTCTCAGCTTTTCACCTCACCTCTTTTGCACATTTATTTCCAGATTCAAACCCCTTCTTTAATCACTCAAATCTTTGATCATTTGTTTGATTATTACTTGTTTAAGAAGTGAATCTTGTTCTTCCATCCCTTCCTCTCCAAGTGCAAAGAGAAGAACACTATCCTAGTGAAGTGTTGAGTCCACCACCAAAGATCCATTGAAGATCAAATTTTATATACTTGTATTTGTGTCATAGTTGTGAAGATCCAAGTAGTTATGTCTATTTGGAAGTTGTGTATGTACTAAGTATAGTTGTGTAGATTGGTCCTAGCTACGATTAGGGCTCGACTTTTAGCTTAGAGTCGGAAATTGGTTAAGCGACGTGTACGGTTTTCTCCACCATAAGGAGCTTGTTGTGTAGTGAACTCTCGAGTAAGGAGTACTCGAGGAGTGGAGTAGGAACGAGGAGTGAGCTTCGTTGCCGAACCACTATAAATCCTTGGTGTTCGGTTTGATCTTTCTTTACCCTCAACTCTTTACATTCTTTATTCTTTATGCATATAATTTTGTTAGTATTAGATTAGCTACACTATCATTCTTTATTCTTTGTGGATATATTTTTGCTAGTATTAGTTTAGTTACACTATCATTGTTCATATTGTGCATAAGAAGATTTCACATATTTCCTCAAGCCTAAGTTTTTGAAAAAGGATTTTTGGAAACCATATTTGAACAAGTAAATATAAGAAACTATTCAACCCCCCTTTCTAGTTTCTACATTTTGTATATTAGTAACACCTGCAAAAAACAAGGTTGCGGTGACGGTCCTGTTGGAGTCTATACGAGCAATTACTGAAAGGTATATCAATTCGGTTTATCCTTTCTTCTTGTGTAGAAAGGTTGCATGCCCTCTAATTGATAATTATGTTAAGAACATTTGGAGAAAATTTGGATTGGTTAAATCTATGCTTAACTCGTCTACTAGCTTATTTTTCTTCCAATTTAACTATATGAATGGTATTAGTGTTATGCTTTAAAATTATCCTTGGTTTATTCGTAATAACTCAATTATCATGAATAAACAGGAACCAGATATGAATTTACAAAAAGAGGATGTTGGTAATATTCCGGACTCGGTTAATTTGTATGGTGTACCTATGATGGCGTTTAGCGTGGATGAGTTAAGTGCAATTACTATAAAACTTGGTACTCCATTAATTCTTGATTCTTATACTTCGGACATGCATAATCAGTCATAGGGTAGGTCGAACTATGCTAGAGTAATGATTGAGCTTCGTGCTGCTGCGGAGTTAAAAGATACTAGTGTGGCGGCTATGAATAGAATCAAAGGCAGGGGTGTTTATTTTTGCACTATCCATGTGGAATATTAGTTGAAACCTCCTAAATGTTCGAGTTGTAGGATTTATGGTCATGTGGTTGATGAATGTTCTAAGGCTGTGAGATTTAATGGGCAAAGAATGTAAAGAATCCTAAGCAAACTAATAAGCCTAAGCATGCGGCTAAGGGAAGGTGTACTCGAGGATTTAAAAATTATTTTTTAATTATGACGTTCTCCTAATCTCCTATAATTATGACCACAACATGATGTTTAACCGCTAGTAACTAGTTAAAAACGCGGATTAACTAGTTATTATTATCACAATTACTTTCTATCATTTGATTTACTTGTGTTATCCACATACGATCTACATAACCTTTATATTTTGTGTAGTTCTATTTGATTTCCAATACGTTCTGTATTTAATTGCGAGGAAATATTTCTTAAGGTGCGTGATGGGGTGGTTCTTGGATTTATCTTATTAGGTGTGATTATGGAAAAATGTTTCTTATTCGAAGGAGAGGGAGTGGTAGTGGTGTTAAGAAGAAAAAGGGTGTTGCTTTGTCAAGGGTATCTAGATAGTTAGGTGCAACAAGGCTGTCACCATTTAGTGATCATCCGATTATTGACTTAACTAATAGAAGCATAACCATTTGTAGGTGTTAATGGGGAATACAAAACTGGTATTACTCTTGATCTTAAGGTTCGTTCATCATTTGCTAATTTATTTACTAGTGATCCGAGTAGAAAAAGCCTTAACTTCCTTACATTGGTTTCACCAGAGGGAAGCAAGGCTGAGATGGTTGTCCTTATAGAATCAATCCCTGTTGCCAGTCATTTGTTAACACTGCCTATGGGTTTCTTTTTGGGAAATAGGGTAGCTTACCCAGTTGTTGCTAATTATATTAGGAATGCTTAGAGCAAAATTGGATTCGTAAAATATTAGTTTACTTGTCAAAGGGCTTATTTTCATCATGTTTAGCTCCATGGATTGTATGAATGCCATGATTGAAAATGGTCCTTGGTTTATTCGAAATAATCCAATTATTCTAAAACAATAGCAAACGGATATGAATCTAATAAAAGAAGATGTTGGTAATGTTTTGACTGGGTTAAACTTCATGGTGTTCCTACAACATTTAGTGAAGATGGTTTTAGTGAAATTCTACCAAACATGGTACTCGTTGATGCTTGATTCCTATACGGCTGAAATGTGTTCGAAATCCTGAGGTATGTGTAGTTATGCTAGAGCAATGACTGAGTTTTGTTCTGATGCAGCGTTGAAAGATACTATTGTGGTGGCTATGCCTAAACTCAATGGAGAGGGTTTTTATTTATACAATATTCGTGTTGAATATGAGTGGAAACCTCCTAGATGCTCGAGTTGTATGATTTTTGGCCATTTAATTGAGGATTTTCATAAGGTTATGAGATCAACTAGGGCAAAGAATGTGAACAAGCATAAGCACGTAGCTACGGGTGTACCGGTTGGCCCTAAGGTGAATTTTAAATCGATTGCTCAAGAATATGGAGTGGTAGGAAAGAATAATACTACTTCAAGTGGTAGGAAAAAGCAATATGTTGCATGTCATGGTAAAGAGTAGTCCAAGTAAGAGGTAGTAACTCAAACTCTCTTAATTCACTTAATTTTGTTAAAAATGATGATGATTTAGGTACAAATGGTAGGACTTATAAGTCGATAGGTTTGGATGATTTTCAGGTGGGTTTCTGTCTGAGGATAGTTCCTCTCATCAAGAAGTTAGCTATACACATATTATTGAGAAAAGTGATAAGATTAAAAAGAAAATTGTTAAGGACAATTTACTCTTATAAATGATCAAGAGAATCCGGTTCATAGGTAAAGAGGTGATCTTTCAGGTGAGCTAAATGACGAGAATGTATTTGAACATGTAGATAATGATATGACAATATTTATGGCCGTTAAAACATCGAATATGTACTATGTAACTAATAGGCTGTGATAACAATAAAAAGATTCTTACAAAAATACTGATAATGATTACGACTCATATGATGAATACTAAAATTTCTTGTGAGTTGTGTGTAGTATATTGCTGATAATATTGGAATCAGAGTATGTAGACACGAGAAATTTTAGTATTGATCATGTTTAATGTGACTTTGTACTTGTTTTATCTGTTTTCTTCTTGATATAAAGTTGTTTGCCTATGTACCACATAAAGATGTATAATTCACTTACATAGTTTTTACTTAAATGTTTGTTAAAATAATTAGATTTAAGTTCATTTGGATATCAAACTTTATTTGGATACTAAGGGACTAATCTCCACCACTCATCTTCATCTTAATCTAATAGATAAGATTAAACATAAAACTAATTTCCTCTTTTTTTTCAAACATTAATATCTTTTAAACCGTCAATCGTTATACGAAAAAAAATATACCATTACGACGGGCATTTAATTATCTTTCTACAGATATGCTATATGATAATCTTTCGACAAATTATTTTTTTTTTGTTTTTCCGTAATTTATCATATATGATACTAAATATCATATATGATAGTAACACTGGTATCATATATGATATAACTTATCATATATGATATAAACCAATATCATATGATATAAACCAATATCATATGATATAAACCAATATCATATATGATTCTGTAATAATTTGTAACATAACACTAATATCATATATGATAAAACACTATTATCATATATGATATTTTACGCAAATTTAAAAAAAAAAACGATTTTTTTTTCTTCAAAAGTATATCATATTGCATATCTGTAGAAAGCTAATTAAATGCTCGTCGCGATGGTATATTTTTGTTCGTTTAACACTTAACGGTTTAAAAGATATTTAAGTTTCAAAAATAAGTGAAATAATTAAATACTTTTAATCTCAACCATTAGATATGATGAAGATGAATGGTGGGGATGAGTCCCTTAGTATCCATGATAGATATGGTATCCAAAATAACTTGACTCAAATAATTAAGTTTTGTCGAGAAAAAACTTTTAAAAAAAACACATGTTAACTTATATAACCGTTGTACAGTTGAGTAATCGAAGCGAGAAAAAAACTGGGTGTACAATTACTGTAACTTTTATGTTTGTTAAAGTTAATCTTTTATATACAAAAATATTAAATTTTTCTACGACAAAAGTTACTTTACATCCTTATTTTTTGGTGGAACTAAGGGACAAATCCCACTTTTCATTTATTTTTATCTAATAGTGGATATTAACCTAAGATTTAAAAAAAAACACTGAGGGATATTTTTTTCAAAATGTCCAAAAGTTGAAAAAAAGGGCAGAGGTACCAAAGTTATAAATATGACGGAGTAATGATTTATCACTAGTGATATTTCACTAGCGAAAATCAATGAAATATCGTTGTTGATAAACAATGAAATATCACCGGGATATTACGCAGTAACTATGTTAATAAAATATCATTAGTGATGTTTCATTGATTTATCTCTAGTGATATTTGAAATGTCACTTGTGATAACCGATTTTCGTCATATTTACAATTTAGTCCTTCCACCGTTTTTTTGCAAAATTTAGACATTTTGGCAAAAATGATCCCTCCGTGTTTTTTTAAATCTTAGGTAATAGTTGAATAGAATTTGTCTCTTAGATTAAAAAAAAAATAAGTTTTCAAAATAACCGGACTCATCTTTCTACGAAAGTTTTCTATAAATCTTCTTACACACAAGATTCTAACAAATGAGGATAAGTGGATAAAATTTGTAAAAAGATTTAGCGATGCTCGTTTCACGTTTTAACATTTATGGGACAACGAGATCTGTGAGTTAGTAAAGAAATCTAATGATTCCTTTACATCTTACTAGATAAAGTTTTTAATTACACCTTGTCTGTTGAGTTATTTTATACTTAATATTATGTTTCATGCGTGTGTCAAAATCGGGTATTCTTAATATTTAAAAACATATGAAAATGTTGGTTGAGCTAAAATATATAGTTTAGCTTCACCATCAAGACTTTCGTGTCGCTTATAGATTTAAATTAAAAATATTAAGCTGACGCATAAACACGCTTGTTCCAAACTAAACCCTGTGGTGAAACCCAAATACCACACGCTACAACAGTATGACTCATGCCCTGTCGATAGTTTAGTAATAATTAATTCGTAATTAAACAATTCCGCTTGGATGTCATTGCACGACTCGACCCACTAACCACTAACATTTGCCGTTCTAAAAAAAAAATTAAAAAATTTGCGTTAAAAATCAACTCTTTGAATTCATTTCACTACTAGAAACTTCATGGTTTATAAAGTTCATAACAATTATACAAGACCTTAAATAAGATCAAAACACAAATAGCGAAAGCGATTTAACAATATCATAATTAATAACACAATAATAATTAATCGAATTAGGGTTACATACCTTTATCCTATCGAAGATCCAAAGATCACCAACGAATCACCAATTACGGTTTATGACGAACACTACCAAGATATAGTCTAAAGTAAGACTAAATTACGTTCTTATACACACGTAATACAACGAGCTAACCGTGATTCTAGCACGTGTAAACCGAGCATCTACGCTTGTAGAAAATCTACCCAACAACCCTAGAGAGGGGCTAGGATTAGAATTGTAACACCCCACTTGGATAAGTGGACCGTTACGTGTATTTATGGCGTGTCATCAAAGCATAAGGTAAATGTCCTAAAACATTAACTGACCCTAAAGGAAATACCGGAATCAAACATCGGCAATCCAAACATAAGCCCAAAACATGAAAATAAAATACTGAATGAAAAGACTAAACAATGTCCAAATAAGCAGAACAATGTAAGAAATGCATAATGTAAGAAGTCTGGATAGCTTCCATCCAAATGCACATGTGCTTAGAATCCTAAAAGCGTCCTGGTGTACCTGCCGTTAGAACATGAAAGGAACTACGGCTGAGCATAACGCTCAGTGAACGGATATAACGCATGATAAGGAATTACTGAAATGAAGTAGATGATAAATACTGAAGCTGTAAGACTGATAAGTAAAGTTGCAGCGGAAATCTGTGTATAATCTGTAAGGTCTGATTTATAAATAATAAAGTTGAACTGATATCTATTAAAACTGAAAACATGCATTTACTGTATTTTAATTGCCAAGAGCTTATATAGGTCATGTGCTGTAACAACTGCTGCATGAATACATAGAGGGGTGACCTTGTCATGTTGTAGAGGGGTGACCTCTAAATAACTATGCTGGGTGGAGGGATCAGCTCCAATGTGAAGGATGTAGAGCACACACCACATTCACCTGCTAAACTGTAAGCTGTAGCCTAGGATGCATCCATACGCCCCACTAATAATACTGATAAAAACGGCCAAGCTGAGCTGAGTGGGACGATGCAGGATATCACTCTCCTGCATGTGAGTCACGACACCGGTGCCTCTAGTGCCGTGGTTACGGTACCTCCGTAACTAGTACATAAACTAATCATGCTTGTATATAATGCTCAGGCAATTTATTTAATTCTTAACATGATCACTGATAAGTTTAAACATATACTAGGGAAAAACATTTGGCTGAAGATGGGGAATCCTAATCATGCATAGAAAAGAAGTCCTTACTGAAAGGACGGGAAATCCGTACCTCTAGTCCAGTAACTGACCGAATGAAAGACTGAACGAATATTACTCGGGCTTCACGTGAGCTACAATAATAATAGACGCGAATAAGTGATCTGATTTTTATTTAATTTACTGTTCTTGTTGGCTATTTCATTTATTTATTTTATTCTGGAAATCTGTATTTATATTAACTGATGAATCTGAACTTATAATAATCATTTATAAAATATTAACGATCTACCAACGATTATGATATAAACGTGTTATGACCTTATTTCATACTATCAAAATTTACTCGTTAAAACATAAGGTTTTTGATTAAAAGTTTCTAACCAATTTAATTCATATTATAAAATTACACCTTTTAAAATAACAATACTATTTAATTTAGTTTATTTTAAAATACAACTTAAAACCTTTATAAAACAAACAATAAAAGGTATAATATAAAGTCTTCGTTTTATATGTGTTAAGCTATATCCCGAGCCTACCGAGATATCCCATCTCGGTCGCACTAAACAATTCTACAAACTATATTAAATGTGTCTATTTAAATTTTACGACGGAAAACTGTCGCTAAAACTGTCGCTATTTTATTCCCGTTGTTTTCTATTTATTTTCCCACTGCCTGCCTTAATTTGTTCCCACTGCTTTCTATTTTAAGAACCCATTGCTTGTACTAGTTTATTCCCACTGTTTTCATTAATTATTTCCCACTGCTAGTGTAAAATCTATTCCCACCGCTAGTGTTATTTAATTCCCACTGCCTATGTAAAATTTTCTAGCCAAACGCACCTTGCTGTGAACAATCCCAAACACCCCATGCTGCGACTGCAGCCCTAAACACATCCTGTGTGGGTCACGGCTGCCACAATTCACACACACCGAGACCTGGTGTCTCGGTATTCGTACATTAAACAAAGCACGCCCCCCTTTTTTTGATTATTACACAATTACCATATGATTTCGTTTGTATAAGTCTAAACATTACCAATCGTGATGCAAACTGAAATTAAAGGAAGGGATTGATTACCTTTGAAACTTAGATAAATGAATGACAAGAACACACGAATCAAAGATGACAAATTAGGCCGAAATTCTTTTCTTTTTTTTTCTTCTACAGCCGGCGACCATCTCTAAAAACCCTAGTCCGTCTGTTTTTTTCTTTTTTTTTTGAATCGACTGAATGTAACAAAGGGGTAAAGTCCCCGTTATTTTTTTGTGCTAATGGGATTGGCCCAAATTTCTTTCTCTTTTTTTTTTAAAAAAAAACCGACCCTTTTTACTTCCTATTATTTTTTTTTATTTTTTTTTTATTTTTTTTTTTTAAAAAAAATATACTTGTATATATTATATTTTCGCGTTTTGTTTCTGAATCGCGATGACTATTTTTCGTGTAATAATACCTACGTAATATATTCTGAAACTTAATAATTATTTTATTTAAATAAACTGAGACTACGCGTATTTACTATTAATGTTTAATTATTTCAGTAAAATAAATAATTCGTCTGTAATATTTCTGAGACTAAATACTTCTTATCTGAATAAGCTGTAATATATTGCGTATTTAATTTCTGCGTTTATATCTCTGTCTAAAGTTAATACTTATATAGTCTGTTAAAATTAAACTGCTTATTTAAATATTCTGATTTTTAAATACGGGTTTTACAATTCTTCCCCTCTAAAAACAATAATTCGTCCCCGAATTAAAGATACGACCATACTGGGTTTTACAATTCTTCCCCTCTAAAAAGGAGAAATTCGTCCTCGAATTAAAGGTAATAAGCTGATGAAGTTATAAGAACTGAAAGCACGTAACTGAAAGATAAATAAGCTGAAGGATCCTTTGTCTTCTAATTAAGACATAATACTGCTGATAGGTATAAACCTGACATGACTGAAATGATCATGGCTGAAGAGAACATGGAACGTGACATGACTGAGAGAAGATAACTGCATTTATTGAAGAAAATAATGAGAGGTCCGGATGGACTCCTCCGTTTCGAGTGGATTCCCGCTCGAACAATTCCTTCAAAGGTCTAAACATAATGAAAATCTTTGTCCTGATGACCATGTCCTGATAATGCTGAATAGTTTATGGTTCCATACTTAAGATAGATTTTCTGAATCTGATAGAATGAATAAGCTATAGCATGTAGGATACATGAAATGGTACGTACAAATATCCTGAAACGATAACATTTATATCTCTGAGCAAGCTGCTGAAACATATAGGGACGAACTACGTGAACAATTGTGAACATGCTAAGTGAGCAATTGTGAACGTGGTTCATAATTATATGAGGAACGCTGGCATGGAATATATCATAAATGTGATACGTGAATCATACTGTGAACGTGATACTAGAACATATCATGAACGTATGCTGACTGAGGAATGAATGCCAAAAGATATGGCCTGAGATGTGAAACGTCTGCCTGGTTATGGAATAGTTGTGCTATACTTGGGTATGGTTTCTCAAGCTTCCTGAAATCGTATTCAGTAATAAATTGTGGAACTGTATCGCGGGGTGGAACAGGGACTAGAACATGAGCAATGTTATGAACACAAACGTGGGCTTAAATCAAGAGATAGCATAAAGATGGACTAGAATAGCATCATACGGCGAATGAGACGTAAACGTGACAGTGAAAATAAACGTAAACGTAAACATACACGTGATCGTGAACATGAATTCTGTCTGATATGATGGTCGCCGGAATACTTGAAATCATACGATTTACTGCTAAATTTTCTGCAGGTCCACTACTGCGTAATCCTTTCGGATGAGAGGAAACGCGTAGGTTGATTACATGGTCGACAATGACTTAGATAGTATCATACTTCTTCTGAGTCTGTGGTAACTGATAAAAATTTCGTGGAATTTCGTCTCATTTCTACTCGAAAATTTCTAAGGATTATAGTAACTCACTGACATGACGGCGTTTTATCTTGGACCTGCGGTATGTCAGTCATCTAGACATGAACATAGCTACATCAATGTGTGATACTGCTTCTAACACATCCTGCCTGGAATTATGGAACATTCTGGTGGAAATCTGTTTGAATAGCCATGGAAGAAATTCTTAGGGAGAACTGTCGGCAATTTCTGCGGTAACAGTCAATTAAGTTCTAGAAAATTTTGTACTTCGTTCACAGTCGTCGGTCGGGACCATCAGGTGATGGCCTTCACCTTCGTAGCATTGTTCGAAATTTTTCTTTCTGCTAAGGTAGAATGGTTCAGAAATGCCACTTTGTTCAATTGGAATTCATATCTGGAAAGCTGTATATAAAATTTTCTCCTATCAAAGATTCTGTACAATTGTGAGAAGATGATTCTCGTGTTCTTCTCTAGAATTTAGCAGATCATAATGTGATCAATGAATATACGGACGATTATGTCTGCGACGTCGTAAAAATTATTCATACATTTCATACTATAGCTGGAGCATTAGGAAGCTCAGAAGTACAAAAAAAAATATTTTTTTTTTAGAGTGGCTATAATATGTGCAACAATGGTCTGAAGAACATCATGTTCTTCCCTCACCACTGATGGTGGCATGACCTTGAATTTTTCTGGAAGAATGTTTAAAACACCTCGTAGTAGGTTAATTAAACTTTCTATTCGTGGAATGAATATCGATTAAGAATGGTGATCTGATAAATTTTTCGATGGTGCGCTAGGGCGAATAAAGCCTAGTTTTTGGTAACTCTTGCAGCAATTGCTGCAACTCTTTTAACGTAGTTAAAGCCCTGCAATAAAGAGTTTTGAAAACAGGTTCTGTTCTTGAGACAAGCTCGATGTTAAATTATGTCTCGTGGGTAGGAAGGAATTTCTGGACACCTTCTGGACTGACATCTGGAAATTTTAGGAAAATCTGCTGATCATGGATTCGAGGAACTTCAAAAGTGAATTTATAACTGGTAGCTAAAAGTCTTGGTAACTATGTATTGATAAGTCACGCATTTGTAAGGAAGAAACAACTTGTACTGACTTTTCTGGCAAAATGTATAATGATTATATTTGGGATTTTAGTAAGACGGATCTCGTCGTTAACTGAAAGGAGAACTTTAATAAATATGGTGGTACTGTTGAGTCCTTTCTGGGTGAGAGGCAGATAACTACCTGGTTTAAGATAAAGCTGCCATAGGAATACGTGAAGTAAACATGGCGACTTTTCACTGAATGTGTTCGTCTGTAACCTCACAGAGTGAATACTGTTTGTTTAATCTGATAAATTTTCTAGTGGTGGTGGCTGAATTTTTAAAAGATCTGATCCATGTGTGGCATAATAGAACGGGTATACCCCTTTTCTGAAAGGTACCCTGAATTACTGTGGGTCTCGCTTGGAAACATACTAGAGTTAGGAGCTTGACCCGTACTCTGAGAAGATATTCGTATGACGTGTATCATGACTGGTGCCCTGATATGTGTCTTCCGAAATGATACCTGAGAACTATGTCTTGACTGATGTCTTGGCACGTGTTTTAATAGATGAATCTGAACAAGACTGAAGAATTTTCGGTAACTGTTAGGATTAGCGGACCGGTTAGGCTTCTGACCTCCGTATTTCTGGTCACGTCCGTTCCGGTGTTCCGATGGTACTGACTGATTAATTATAAGTACGATGGTTGTCACTACTGTTTTGTCTGTCACTTTACGACGGTCATTATTATGACCGTGATTCATGTAACTATTTTGCTGAGTGGCCGGCTGGGTTCCGGTTCCCACTCTTCTGACAGAAAGATTAGCTGAGTGAAGTGTGACATCTAACTGGGAAGGTAAAAGCATGGAATAGGATGGTAGTGTCTGATGGTTGAAATTTATTCTTGTCAGAAATTCCGAATTTATATTTTTCGTCCTTGTTCTGCAGAGTCTTCATAGTATGAACGTCATCAGCATCTTGAGAGATTTCCAAAGTATCAGCAGCATCAGCGTCTGTGTGGTCTTCAGAGTGTTAGCAGCATCAGTATCTGGTAAAATCTTCAACTCACGAGCAGCATCAGTACCTGGTAGAATATCGACAAGTGGAAACGCCCGCGATGATTAAGGAACAATCAGCAATATCCATGGAGTAGGGTACCTAGAGTACACCTGGACTACTATACATGAAGTATAAAATGAATACTGCACATGGTGCATATCTGAGACACTGTACGTGGAGTACACATGAAGTACTGTATATAGAGTATAACTGAGACACTGTACATGGGGTACATATGGAATACTGTACATGGAGCTGGTGGAAATTTTATGGGATGATCGATATTGGTGTCGCTTGTCTGACATTATCAAAGAAACAAATTGATTTAAACGGTAGTAAGCTGATCTGAAATAAATAACATGATAGGCTGACAATTCCTACGTCGACTTACTGCTGGTTGTATCGAGGCTGAAAAGTATGATATAATCAAAGTCCCAACAGTGGTCAGCATGAAGCATGATTAATGAAAGTCAATCATGATTTATCATGAAAACGGGTTTTACTGAAGTTCTTGTGTATCTTAACATGAAAACATCATTACCTTGTTGAAAACATAATTCTCGTAAGGAGACATGAAACTGAATCATCATGTAGATGACATCAACGTGAGGGTTGAAATTTGACTGTTATAAGGAACACAAAAAGTTAAATCAACTGAGGTGTAATATTAACTAATGTGGACGGCTATGGTTCAGTCTACGTACTTCAAAGAAGAAAACATGAGACTAAGGATGGGCTATTCTGGTTCGACCCATACTGGTCAAAATTTTTGGAGAACTGTCATGTATAGAAATTTATAATCTCGGACTAAATATAGATGTATGTAGTTCAATCCATACTTGTCAAAATTTATGAAATGTCCTGATATGACAAAGGTGATATGACAAAGGTGAACAACTGTGGATCGGTTCACAAAACATCATTTGACTGAAAAGCATGAAATTCGACTTGAGAAATGGTGAACGTTTATGGCTGGTTCACCAAGTGATATTTGACTGAAAACATAAATCTGTCATGAGTAAGGGTAAACGCCTATGGTCGGTTTACCAATACAAAATCTGAACGGGCAAGGGTGAGCGCCTATGGTCAGCTCACCAAAACGAAAATTTGCTAAAAGCACATGCGACTAAATATGGCTAGTTATGTACCAACCTTTTACTTAGTCAAAACTTTAAGAAAACTGACTGATAAATGAAGAAAACTGACTGAATAATCCATGAGAAACATGAAAGATAACAACGCCAAAATCTGCGAAGTTCCTGGTGACTACCCACTAGTCACAGGTCAAGTTTTAGAGCCTACAGGTCGAACCTTGCGCTCTGATACCATAATTGTAACACCCCACTTGGATAAGTGGACCATTACGTGTATTTATGGCGTGTCATCAAAGCATAAGGTAAATGTCCTAAAACATTAACTGACCCTAAAGGAAATACCGGAATCAAACATCGGCAATCCAAACATAAGCCCAAAACATGAAAATAAAATACTGAATGAAAAGACTAAACAATGTCCAAATAAGCAGAACAATGTAAGAAATGCATAATGTAAGAAGTCTGGATAGCTTCCATCCAAATGCACATGCGCTTAGAATCCTAAAAGTGTCCTGGTGTACCTGCCGTTAGAACATGAAAGGAACTACGGCTGAGCATAACGCTCAGTGAACGGATATAACGCATGATAAGGAATTACTGAAATGAAGTAGATGATAAATACTGAAGCTGTAAGACTGATAAGTAAAGTTGCAGCGGAAATCTGTGTATAATCTGTAAGGTCTGATTTATAAATAATAAAGTTGAACTGATATCTGTTAAAACTGAAAACATGCATTTACTGTATTTTAATTGCCAAGAGCTTATATAGGTCATGTGCTGTAACAAGTGCTGCATGAATACATAGAGGGGTGACCTCGTCATGCTGTAGAGGGGTGGCCTCTAAATAACTATGCTGGGTGGAGGGATCAGCTCCAATGTGAAGGATGTAGAGCACACACCACATTCACCTGCTAAACTGTAAGCTGTAGCCTAGGATGCATCCATATGCCCCACTAATAATACTGATAAAAATGGCCAAGCTGAGCTGAGTGGGACGATGCAGGATATCACTCTCCTGCATGTGAGTCACGACACCGGTGCCTCTAGTGCCGTGGTTACGGTACCTCCGTAACTAGTACATAAACTAATCATGCTTGTATATAATGCTCAGGCAATTTATTTAATTCTTAACATGATCACTGATAAGTTTAAACATATACTAGGGAAAAACATTTGGCTGAAGATGGGGAATCCTAATCATGCATAGAAAAGAAGTCCTTACTGAAAGGACGGGAAATCCGTACCTCTAGTCCAGTAACTGACCGAATGAAAGACTGAACGAATACTACTCGGGCTTCACGTGAGCTACAATAATAATAGACGCGAATAAGTGATCTGATTTTTATTTAATTTACTGTTCTTGTTGGCTATTTCATTTATTTATTTTATTCTGGAAATCTGTATTTATATTAACTGATGAATCTGAACTTATAATAATCATTTATAAAATATTAACGATCTACCAACGATTATGATATAAACGTGTTATGACCTTATTTCATACTATCAAAATTTACTCGTTAAAACATAAGGTTTTTGATTAAAAGTTTCTGACCAATTTAATTCATATTATAAAATTACACCTTTTAAAATAACAATACTATTTAATTTAGTTTATTTTAAAATACAACTTAAAACCTTTATAAAACAAACAATAAAAGGTATAATATAAAGTCTTCGTTTTATATGTGTTAAGCTATATCCCGAGCCTACCGAGATATCCCATCTCGGTCGCACTAAACAATTCTACAAACTATATTAAATGTGTCTATTTAAATTTTACGACGGAAAACTGTCGCTAAAACTGTCGCTATTTTATTCCCGCTGTTTTCTATTTATTTTCCCACTGCCTGCCTTAATTTGTTCCCACTGCTTTCTGTTTTAAGAACCCATTGCTTGTACTAGTTTATTCCCACTGTTTTCATTAATTATTTCCCACTGCTAGTGTAAAATCTATTCCCACCGCTAGTGTTATTTAATTCCCACTGCCTATGTAAAATTTTCTAGCCAAACGCACCCTGCTGTGAACAATCCCAAACACCCCATGCTGCGACTGCAGCCCTAAACACACCCTGTGTGGGTCACGGCTGCCACAATTCACACACACCGAGACCTGGTGTCTCGGTATTCGTACATTAAACAAAGCACGTCCCCCTTTTTCTGATTATTACACAATTACCATATGATTTCGTTTGTATAAGTCTAAACATTACCAATCGTGATGCAAACTGAAATTAAAGGAAGGGATTGATTACCTTTGAAACTTAGATAAATGAATGACAAGAACACACGAATCAAAGATGACAAATTAGGCCGAAATTCTTTTCTTTTTTTTTTCTTCTACAGCCGGCGGCCATCTCTAAAAACCCTAGTCCGTCTGTTTTTTTCTTTTTTTTTTTTAATCGACTGAATGTAACAAAGGGGTAAAGTCCTCGTTATTTTTTTGTGCTAATGGGCTTGGCCCAAATTTCTTTCCCTTTTTTTTTAAAAAAAAACCGACCCTTTTTACTTCCTATTATTTTATTTTTTATTTTTTTTTATTTTTTTTTTAAAAAAACATACTTGTATATATTATATTTTCGCGTTTTTTGTTTCTGAATCGCGATGACTATTTTTCGTGTAATAATACCTACGTAATATATTCTGAAACTTAATAATTATTTTATTTAAATAAACTGAGACTACGCGTATTTACTATTAATGTTTAATTATTTCAGTAAAATAAATAATTCGTCTGTAATATTTCTGAGACTAAATACTTCTTATCTGAATAAGTTGTAATATATTGCGTATTTAATTTCTGCGTTTATATCTCTGTCTAAAGTTAATACTTATATAGTCTGTTAAAATTAAACTGCTTATTTAAATATTCTGATTTTTAAATACGGGTTTTACAAGATTATTGTTAAACGAAAACCAAAAGATAAAAGGAACTTAAAATATGTGTTTTTCCTTTGGAGTTGATTGCAATAGAAAGAAACCAAACGAAATCCCTTTTGGGGTTTCGTCCGATCGTAAAAGAGAGAGGGGAAAAAGATATTGTGGGATGATCAATTATGAGATACCCCATAGGTATTTATAAGGGTATTAAACTGAATTTTGAAGCTAAGCTATTGCAAAATAGGAAAGAAAAATCTTTTCATTTTTCTCCCCTTAGCTCCACCGATCGGAACCACCACCCAATGGGTGTTCCGAAATCTTCTTTTCTTTTCCTTTACTATTCCACGTAAACCGTTTAGTCCTTAACTTTTAAACTTAACGACGGTTAAAGTTATTGCTCGATTTAATTTAATAAACATATAAATATATTTATTAAATAAATTAACTCTTTACGTATTGTGTGCAATCCCGTAATCCCGAGTTCGATCCTAACACACAACTATTAAATTATAGTCCATAAACTTTCAAAACTTGACTTTCACTGACGAATTTTCCGACATAAATTTTTTCGTCACTAATTACCGAACGGCCTTCAGACATAATACTAACAATGACCGTCGCTATAGACCAGTTCTGTAGTACATTGGCGAATCTTAATCATTTAATTTAAGAGAGTCGGGTTAGTTTTTACATACCAAAATAAAAAAATGAAAACCCACTTTTAAATGGAACGTATAACATTTACAATACTCGTCACAATTTTTGAGAGGACCAAAGCCCTTCTCAGTTTCCACAGAGATCCGCCCCTAGTAGTATTCTTTGTACGTTTCTAATTTTAAGTTTTATATAGAACTAGGTATGGCTTCATAGGGGCAAGAAGGGGTGGTGCCTCCCCCTCAAAAAATGACCACCATATGTATTTTATGCTATGTTTGTGTAAAATTATATTGGTACAATTGTATTTTTAGAGTTTGACCCTTTTAAAAAATTAAAAAGTTTTATTTTGACCCCTCCTAAAATCTTGGTCAAGCTTCGTCCCTCTATGTTACTTATAAGAAATTCAAACTCACCGGATAGGCATGTCTCCTTTGTGATTGTTTTAGGTTTAAAGCACACTTGGAGCGTTTGTTTTGCCTTTTATCGGACTGAGGTGAGGATTCCACCTTCCTCCTATGTATTTAAACGTTTTTTTATTATTAGTAATACAACTTAACCGGAACACTTTACCTATTTACCCAAAAAAAATAAAAATTATTTTATACTTGAATCATCAATAGGATCCAAGTTTGTTTCGAGTCATATATTTTTAGCCGAGCTTGATCGGCTCATGACATTTATTACATGATGGGCTCGTCAGATTTCCATGATAGTCCTAAGCGAAACAAACCTCGAGTCGTTAGTTGCACTAGCCACGAACTGGTTTATTTAGCTTACTCTCCCCCCTTTATGCATGAATATTACGTATATGATATGTTCCCATGCATAAATGCTCATAAGAATCATGAACTCAAATTAATTTTAATCTCTCAAAACAGTCAACTATGTATTCCTTTAAAATTTTAGATGTAATCAAAATAAGTGTTTAATTTTTATTGCAGGCTAACATCCATGAAATCCATCAAGAGTAACAAAAAGTTACATGTTCGGTACACTTATTTATACGGAATGAAAAAATCGATCCATTATGCATTTCTGTTGGTGCAAACGTATAAAAATGATCACACATATACGCATATGAATCATTTCGATGTCAGTCGCGTAGGTCTAGGGTGATGGAAACGTGCTAAATTCGAAACCCTGACTAAGAAAAGCCCCAGAAAGCCATAACTTCAAATTCGGTAGGTTTATATCAAATTCGCACGCCGTAACCTGCAGATTACCCAAATAGAGACTAATTATTCATCTAAATTAACGAGAAATATATTTTTTTTTCTTTGCTTTTTTTTGTTTATTACTGTAGTTTTCAGTTGAACTTACATTTAAGGTGAATGTCAACACAAAATTGTCACTGACAGTTGCCAAATTCGAGCTCTGAACCTGAAAGCTTGTGATCGACTCAAGTGCTCTATGAAGGGCCACAGCAACACCTCGACCTTTGTTGCAAACTAATCTCACATAATATCCCTTTTCTTCCACATTGAACATGTCCATCTATACACAATTCAAAAAAGAAACAAGTAAGTATTCAATGTATAGGGTTTCATAGATGTTTTATCGACGATTTTTTTTTTATTTGGTCTAACCTTTGATATCTTCTTCGATACCGGGAGATAGTTTGAAACATTTTTCTTATTCAAATTTTGGGATGACGTTTTTTGATTTTTTGTTGCTTCAAGTGCTGCAATCTCAGACCTTAAAGTCCTTGCTTGTGTTTGAAGATCCTGAATGTACCTTGCTGCATCCCCAACTATGGAAGCTTTATCCATCTACATACAAAGAAATTTGCAGTTTTAATACTTGAAACCTTGTAAAAACATTATCTTTAAGGAACAACAATATATTTTTTTTAGAACAACAATTTTTTTATAACTCACACCACCTATCTAACAAATTCTATCTCACGTGTCTCCACGAACCCTTGAACCCATAACTTTTCAGGTTAGAGAACCACTCATATACCGCTAGGCCAAAAGGCATTTGGTTTAAATAACAACAATATAATGTTCATAGAACATTGATGTCTTACTAAAATACATACAAAATTAATCAAAGTCTACATGATTTACAATTTAATCTTTGAAACCATGGATCACATTATTTTAAAAAACAGAAACTAAAAGGAATATTTTAATTTTATAACATTATAGTTTACGTCCTACTAACTAAGAAATTTGCGGAGCATATACTTCTTAGGAAAGTATCAGCACACCATCAAAAATACTTGGTATCTTTGATGAATTCACTTTCACAGAAATCACCCTAGTAGTATATCTGTTACAAAAAAATAAAGTACAAACCTTAGTGATGTAGGGTACCAATGCACGCAACGCGTAAAGCTTCTCCTTCATCCCGCTTCTCCTCTTCCTCTCAGAAATCAAAGTCCTTGAACGATCAACTTTCACACCACCACCACTCCTTTTTTTGGTATCTGGATCACACGTTGTCACCGTCTCAAAGGAATTATCGTCTCTAGATACCTTCACATCATCCTCGTCTTGGTTCCACATTAAGTTCAAATTCGGATCAGCCATTAAATTATAACCACCAATGTCACTATGATTATCATTATCATTGCCATTAACAATACCGCTACCACTACCGCTATCAATATCAAAATCGATACCATTGCCAGTACCAGTACCACTGCTAGTACTACTATCAATACCAATACCAATACCATCAATGGCTTCATTGTGGCCATACAATTCCGGCGACAACTGCATTGCCATACATGAATTGGTAAAGTGATGACATTCGTAGTCTAGACAAAACTTTTCAATAGGATTCATGGTCTCATATCGGACAGCGGATAGTAAGTTTTCAAACTCGGTTTGTGGTGTGAAATCGGGTTGGAACATGTTAAAGTTGTTATTATTGAAATGGGCAACTGATGAGTACTCAAAAGTCTCCATTTTCTGCTAGATTGAGAAAAACTTTAAATCTAATTATAGATACTAAACATGCACTAAGTATGGTATATATACTACATGAAGTTGATGTATAAACGGAATTAGTAAAGAAAAAGTCATATAATGTCGTAAAAGGCGTATTATAAAATTGGAAGGTGACATGCTGACATGGACATCTTGTTAAAAATAAAAATATCTAAATGATTTTCAAATTATAACCGTTTAATCTTTTTTAAAAAAATTAATTATAAATTTAAACATTTAACCTTATAAATACTCGACCCCTTAAACCATTTCTCGCACACTTTCAAAATTTTAGTTTACATCAAACAATTTTATAGCATCTAAAAAATAGTTCAAACCAACCGTGGACTCCCGATGAAATGGTAGGTTTGTGTGAAGCTTGGATAAATGTTTCAAAAAAGTATGTATCAGAAAAAAATCAACAGATGAAAGCGTTATGGTCGGAGGTAACTGAGTACTTTCACAGCAATATGGGTGATCAAAAAAGAAGTTATGACTCTGTTACCAGCAAATGAAAAAGTACAATTCGTCTTAAAACTGGTCAATTTTCTTAGATTTACAATAATGTCTTACTTAGGCATCCAAATAGGACTTCTGAAGACACTGTCTATCAAGAAGCGACAATCGAATATCACACTCTTTATCATTCGGATTTTTCATTTTGTGAATGTTAGAAAATTTCGAAAAAGTCCCAATTGGAGCGAGGTTGAAATGTCACGGTTTCTTAAGCGGAAAGTTTAAACTTTTAAGTTTTGCTAATATTTTTATTATTATTATTATGTTAATTTAATGTTTTTTTTATTTAATTTATTTATAAAGCATACAACTTTTTTTTTTGGAATTATTATTAATTTTATAGATGTATAAGGCAAGCGAGCAACAAGTTGCGACGCGGGTCCTTTTTGAATTGTAAATCTAATTTGATGATGTATAGTCCTTATTCGGGTAGAATAACCCGACCTACAGGAACTACCCGTATCCATCAGGTATGGAGCATTGCTTCACAGCGCGCGCGACCGAGGAGGCCTAGTAAGCCGTTGTCGCACAACGGTTGGTTACTTAACCAAGTTCTCGTCGCACTATGACAGGATCAGACAGAATATAACTTATCTTATAGTTATATCCGCCTAAAGAAAAGGGATATGCACTTGCCCCAGTTATGTGATAAGGACCAAGCTATTCTGAGTCATTATCTTCTCCTTGGGCCGAAAGAAATGGAGAGGCCAGTCAGGACTCTCTCGAGTATAAAAGAAACCATAGAGGTTCCACAAAAGGTACAATATACAATACTCTAAAACCCTCACATATACTCAAACCGATTAATTACTCTCACGCCAGAGTCTAATCGTGGGACACGCGCCCACGGTAAGTCTAGCGGTGTCTACTATTTAGTATGCAGGATCTTCAAATAAGATTCACTTGGTGCAAGAGCCGGAGTCCACCAGACCCCAAATCAAGCCTGATTTGGGTAAAGCTCGGTCCATCCAACTTTTGTATCAACAAGTTGGCGACATCCATGGGACCCTACACTAAACGCTGAGTAATGAACAAAGGCGGCGCAAACCCATCCCATCCAAAGGGCGGACCTAAGAAACCACAAGGGCCACCCTTGGGATTCGGATCACTCAACAACCCGGGACGGGGACTGGGAGGAAAGGGACTACAAGTGCCTGATCCCCCACTATTCACCCTAACACACACGCGGCAGGGGATGCATTGTCCTCGCGTGAAACCCCCGCTATACCTCATAGCGAGACATTAAACGCGAGGACTGAGCTAACGCCACAAACCACAGTAGAAACTCCTCCTGAATCTGACCAAGACATGAGCCAGTACGTTGCAAAAAACATTGCAGCTCTGGTGCCGCTCATGAAGGCACAAATGAAGTCAAACCCGGCAAGAGACTTGAGGATCAGCCTAGATTTTGATAGAAAGCTTAGGGCTCTGGAGGGGTTGAATTCTAAGAAGGAACTTCGAAAAGAAAGGAGGAAGAGAAGAAGAGAAGGGGAAATAGACATGTCGAAACCTCACCTTGACGAGCCACTCTTCGAAGGCGCACTATCTCCATGTAACTCCGACAGCTCAAGAGGGGAAGATGCTTTTCTCACAGCAGCAAACAACGGGCGACATACGAACGTGAAATACAGGTTGAGACCCAACCCAAGGGGAACCAACGCGTCGGTCGAGCCGTATCCGCGTCGACGCAGTGTCCTCAAAAGATTGTGGTCATTAGAAAGAAGCTCTTCCCCAGAATCTTACATGCAAGAACGAAGCAAAAGTACCAGGAAAACTCGACGAGAAACTCCCTCGAGTGAAAATCATCATATTCTGATTCCAGCGATCACCATCCACGACGCAGTAGGATTATTTCTTCATCCTCGGAGACCTCCGAATCCTCTGACCGCGACAGGAAACGTCGCAAAACGCCTAAACAGCCAAGAATGCGCAGTGAGGAAGAGTGGTCTCTCCCGTGGCGTCGCGATAAAGGATGTGCATTTTCAAAATGCATAACCATGTTTAAGAATAAAAAGAAGATACAAATGCCATCTAACGTCAAGATCTACGACGGAACAACAGACCCGGACGATCACCTAAAGGTATTTGAATCCCAAGCAGGGATCGAACAATGGCCAGAAGTGGTGTGGTGCCACATGTTCAACTCAATCCTAATTGGGAACGCCAGAAACTGGTTCGATCGACTCCCACGAAGAAGCATCAACGGTTTCGAAGAACTAAGGAGAGCGTTCAGAATGAACTATGTCCAGCAAAAGAAGTGCGACAAGAGTCCTGTCTCACTCGCAAGGGTTAAGCAGAGGCACAGTGAAAGTTTGGAAGATTTCATGGAACGCTTTAAATCCGAGTGTAACCAGATTGAGGAATGCCCAGAAATCCTGGAAATCTCAGGGTTCCTTGCAGGCATCACCAACCCGGATTTAATAAGAAAATTAAACGACAGGACCCCAGAAACTTTTGACGGAGTAATGAAGAGGGTCCGAGCATTTATCGAAGGGGAGGCTGCATCAGCAGATAGCCGACAGAAGACCTCAAATAACAAATTTCAAGATCGATCGAAGAAGCAGCCATATAGACAACACATTAGTCGTACCTTAGACTTTCGTAGCGCAACGAAACCTGGACGCAACAACAATAGTAAGTTCGCTCCACTGTAGAAAACTTCTAGGGAAATATTCCTATCTGAAGGAGGGAATTTCCCAAAACCCGGTCCGATGACTGGTCTGGTAGACAAGAGGGGCAACAGCAAGCACTGTGAGTACCACAAAGATAAGGGTCACGCTACTGATGAGTGTATCCAACTGAATAGGCACATCGAGAGCCTCGTCAAGGACAGTAAACTGAATCATCTCATACGGGACTAGAGAAGGGTGTGGATGCAAAGAAAAGTGAAACCAAAAAATAGAAGTAAACCCATAACCATTTACATGGTACAAAGGGGCGAGTCACATACGTAGAGAAGAACGATACAAGAACTTGCGCATGATAAGGAGATATCGTTTCCTGTTCTCACCGACATGGACTACAAGATAGGATCATTGTCGGTCAACATCACACTAGAAAATCATGTCATACATGACATGCGTGTTGATGGGGGATCCGCAGCGAACATACTAAATGAGCATTGCTTCGCACAATTGCCTATGGAGGTAAGGAGTGAGTTAAAGGAAACCTCGTCCGTGCTCACAGGATTCAACGGTGACAAAACTCGACCATTAGGGCATCTCTGCATATAAGTAACGATAGGAAGCGTGGATCATTCGAAAACTGTGTGGATAGACTTTATGGTTGTACGATCCCACTCATCATACAGCGGCATCATCGGACAACCAACACTCTTAACGCTGCGCGCTGTGCCCTCCACAATCCATGGTATGCTTAAATTTCTAGTGCAAAATGGAATATTTACCATCCATAACATAGATACAGTCGAAGAGAGCAACAACATCCCTACCCAAAGTAGGAAAAGGAAGACTATAGGACAAATGAACGCAGCACAGAATCTAGTTCGTACGCAATAAGAAGGAAGAATAGCCCACAGAGCTACCAGGTAATACCAGCGAAAGATAACATATCTAAGGGCGAGGGGTCATCAACAAGTCTCCCATGGGCCTTGCTCTCAACAGGCTTTGCTCGCAGAGGAGGGCTAGATGCAGGTCTCATTCTCATAGACCATGGAGAGGTACAAACCACTCACGCGTTATGTTTTGAATTCAACGCTACGAGTAGTGAAGCGGATCACGAAGCCCTAATAGTTGGACTAAGGTTGGCATTAAGAATGGGCGTAACCAACTTCGTGGCTTATGTATACAACCCCTTACTAGCAAGAAGGGCTGCAAGGTTATGCGAACCCCAGGGAAACACGTTAACCCAATATACACGAAAGATACGGGCCCTGGCCGAACAATTCATCAACTTTGCTATACGGTAGGTCTCAGAAGAGAGTAGTGCAATGTCAGTAACCATGGATCGCCTTTCAATCATAAACATGGAAAATCCCCCTAGACGGGTACTTGTTGATTTCGTCTTACGCAAATCTATAACTGCGCAATCAACACCCGCCGTTAAGGGAAAATCACCCACATGGATGACATCGATTGTCAACTGTCTAACAAATCGTGCGCTACCAAGCGACATCAGAAGCGCCAAACGATTGCAACACAGATCAAGACAGTTCATGGTTATAAACGGGGCTTTACACAATAAATCAACGCGCGGTAGGAAGCTACAATGTTTAGGACCAGATCGGGCAAGAATAGTTATAGAGACCGCACATAGGAAAGCATGCCAGCAAGGTCTAAAAGCCATGGTGGACGAAGTTCTTCGCTCATGCTACTATTGACTTTCATGCATTGGGACGCACATAAAAGAGCGGTGCGATGTCGCCAATGCCAGATACGCGCAAACCATGGGGTACGGCCCCACACAATGCCTCGGCATAGACCAAAGGCGTGCATGGATGAAAGAGGAATCCTTTCAACCCTAGGGCATACATGGCACTCTCTCGTCGCAACAGCGAGCAGCATTGCGCACAACTTAGTAACGATGCTCCCATTACGAGTTGATAACCAACAGGGAACTAAAGAAGTTGTCATTTCACCGGTAAAGGTGACCACCATCAAGTCATAGAAGGCACAAAAGGACGAAAATAGGCGGGGGTGCAGGGTGATGACAAGTATAAGGAAGTTTGGAGGATGCCCCGCCAAAGCATGGTAAGTACTGACAGCCGTGCGCAGTCCATATCTAGGCAGGCGACACAGGAGTCGGAGCACGTGGAGGATAACCAGGGACTCAAGCAATATTATCTTTAAGTCGTCGCATCACCAACATGGGTCACTTTCTCGGCTATAGTTAGCTCCCAATAAAGATCCATGTATCTTTTATTTTCAGTATTTTAGGATTTACTCTTTAATGTTTTTTAACACTTGCAAAAGTATAAATAAAGGCCTGCGGTCCCTAGCTAGTTCCACAAGTACCTTTTTCTTTCAATTATGAAAGTTATGAATGAAGTATTTCACATTTTAAAATATATTTGGCCCCCGGCGTACATGTACAATAAACGTTTCCAGGTGAAATAAGAGGAACAAGTTTAACCTACTAATTAAACATGTCATGTGAGAGGGATGCAACCCAGTGACGACGAATCAGGTATCCTTTGCTAGGCAGCTTACTAGAAGACGTTGTAGTAAGTACGACATTCCTCATGTTCCATGATGGATATGCACAAGACACAGTGTGTGCGCCTAACAAACACGTCAAAATTAATGACATTACTTCTGGTAGTAGTGGCACGCCACACGTAATGAGCTTTCAAATCACCCATAAGTTCAGAGATACACTTCACTAAATGTACTCATAAACAGGCACTCATACGCACAATCTTACGCGTGGGTACAAAGACCTAGCAACACTCAAACATATTCACAATATGCAAAATAGGGAGAAATATAACTTTATATGCAAATTGTACAAAGACTATACACATGGATTATTGAATTAAAAATAAATTACATGGCGACAATATAATAAGTCTCCAGCAGATAGGGATCTTTTCAGCTTCTGGTGCAGCGGGTTTCGGGACGCGCAATGATATACCCAAACCTCCTTCATATGCTGTAACACACGCACCCGCACCCTAATGGATAACAGACTTACCTGCACGCCGTTCGAACGACTAGGATGTGCCAGATCGAGTCCAATTACAGCACTCCTAGCAGGAGATTTGTTCTTTTTAAGGACGTGCCTGGCATGGCGCTTCAACACACTCTCCAAAGAACCATATTCACTGTACGTTCGATAGTATAGTAGATGAGAACTCTAAGTTGAGAGACGTCCGGTTTGGCGTAATAATCTGGCTCATTTTCGACGCCTTCTTCGAAATGATTTTCCAGCGTAAGTCCCGCCATGACTACGTTTATTGGATTATCTTGGTCTCTTTCAACCGCATCGATAAAGGGGAGGTTGCAGTCTTTTAGTACCTGACATGCGACCTCAAAATTCTCTTGAGCCTGGGGGGTATAAACGAGCACATCCTCTAGAGACTTCGTCAATAAACCCTCTTTTGCGGCGCGCTCCATAGCATACTTTGGCCTAGCACTTGGGCAGCGTTTAGCACATTCCAGGCGGCTCCGGCAATGTTGGGCGAGTCCATCGCACCCTTTGCAGCTAGTGGCAGGCCGTATCTAACCAGCCAGTGCTTCTCCGTACGAACAGCTGATAAGTGCAGATATAATTCCTCATCAAAGTTGATGATTAAACACCTTAGGACTTCCTCTTTCTTAGCCAGATCTTGTTGGCTTTTGGCAGAAACATTAGCACAGTTCGCTGCGAAAACACTCATACCTTCCTCAAGTTTCTTCATCGCCTGTTTTTCGCGCAGATGACGCACTTGGTTCAGAGACTCGAGCAACGACACCCTTTCATCTTCAAGATACTGAATAGAGCCAGCGTTTATACTAGCAATCCCTCGTAGGCGCGCTAGTTCCACCTTGACACAAGCCAGTTCATTATTTTTCCCCTCCAGAGTCTGGGAAAGATTGAGAGAAACATCTTCTAGGCGTTGCGAGAGATGCGATATCTTCTTGTTTAGGTGTGATGCTATCGTCACCTCCTTTGACGCACCTATTGCCAACTCTCTCATTAACATTTCATCGGATAGCTCGTCTAGATATTGGGTGCGCCCGGGTGGAACAAGGGACTGAATGAAATCTCCATAGTCCAACCTATTGGTAAACGTGCAGGATTGTGTGCACTTCCACCAAGGAAGAAACTTGTCATCCAAAGCAGCGCTGGTGGTAGCCCTGTGCGTCGCATCCCTGGGACTACAAATTTATAGTAGGAAAGATAGAAGTCACTCACTTATTCTACGAACAGCGTAACATGACAGAATATTACGTGTGGTACCTCGAAATGATGGTCTCCGCATAAGGCTTGGCACGCGAGCCCCATTAAGAAATATGAGCATGAGGCTTGGTAGTTTGGGACCTATTTCTCTTTGGAATTCCCTGACTAGGCGAACAAGGTAAGCTCTTTAAACCAGGAACGGGTATATTGTCTTCGTATACGTTAAGGGTTGGGCTACCTTTAAGAGGCACTCCCTCGCCCTCTGGTTCCTCTGTTTCTTCGGAGGATGTCTCTATCGCACACGACACACTACGAATGGGGGTCGCGTTCTAACAACAATGCCCTTTAAGCTCATATTTTTGTCAGGAGAAGGAGGTTCGAGGGCCATAGTGCGTCTACCAATACTCCACCCACTTGCAAGCTCATTTGGGGTACGTGGCCGAGGGCGCATGGTTACGTCACAAGGATGCTCCCGCTTCGCGAGTTGCGAATAAGTTATCTCTACAAACGATAAAAGGTCAAAGTTAAACACATATGTACAGATGCAGTTTCATTAGGAGTGTGTGGATAAGAATTATTACCATGGCCAAAGCCGTCGTAATACTGCGGAAGGTGGTTCAAAGGTATGGGAGCATTGCAACTCAGCTCCAGGGCATATTGTAGCGATTCAGGGAGTTCCTGCATTAGTATACGGTCAGTGTCTATCATCTGCGCATCTGCTTCGCTATACGTACCAGGGACTGGATGCTTGTCTTTTATCATAGTATGTGGCGTGATAAAGTCATATTCAAATGGGAATACAACCTTATCTATCCAGAAAAACTTTTTGTTCCATTTCTTCAGCGAGTCTATCTTTGTTGTGTAACATTGGAGTTGACCAGGACGTTTGGCGAAAGATATCCACCCGTTAATCCAGGATGGGCGATAGAAGGCACGGAATAGGTTTATGGTTGGATCAGTGTTCTTTAACCGGCAACTTATCTCAAAAATGGATATTTTTACTACACCAATGCAATGCAGCTGTGATAGATGGATACTTTAGAAACTTAGCACGTCAGTTAGAAAGCGGCTTAGGGGGATGGGTTGTTCGCAAACTCAAAAAATCTGGTGTACACACCTATCTTACCAGGAGGATAACTTCCAATATGCATTTGTGAATCTGGCACCACGGGATGTAGGTCTATGAAGATGTGGTATTTGGTGATGAACTGAGACAGCTCTTGCTCCGAAATACGGGATTCTACGTTGAATAATTGGGCAACCAATTTCTCTTCTTCTAAGATGCTAGGTATTGTCTCGTGGATTTTTTGTTCTTTAAATGAGTATTCTTTGAGTTTTGGTTATGGCGGAAGTTGAGATTGTGGAAATGAGGAAGACTGATCGTTGGAACAATGAATATTAGTGACCTACTCATAGGATGCAGGATGGTGCGATAAGTGTCGGGTAATTGTATAATCCAACGATGTTGATGGATTCACTTTGGATGACGTGTTTCAAACCTTTCCCCGTTTCCAATAAAGGTAGGTGTTAGTGGATGATGACGTGGATGGTTCTGGCGGGATTATTCGAAATGTTTCTTCTGTAGCCCCTTGTGGAAGCACTTGTTTTGGCCATCAGACGTTTCGTACGGATGCTTTGTTGATTAGTAGTCTAGTAGACACGGTTAGGACCTGCGACCACTAGACTAGGGGGACATGATGACGTATAGTCCTTTATCGGGTAGAATAACCCGACCTACAGGAATTACCCGTATCCATTAGGTATGGATCATTGCTTCACAGCGCGCGCGCGGCCTAAGAGGCTCAGTAAGACGCTTTCGCACAACGGTTGGTTACTTAACCAAGTCCTCGTCGCACTGTGACATGATCAAACATAATATAACTTATCTTATAGTTATATTCGCCTAAAGAAAAGGGATATGCACTTGCCTCAGTTATGCGATAAGGACCAAGCTATTTTGAGTCATTATCTCCTCCTTGGGCCGAAAGAAATAGAGAGGTCGGCCAGGACTCTCTCGAGTATAAAAGGAACCATAGAGGTTCTACAAAAGGTACAATACACAATACTCTAAAACCCTCACATATACTTAAACCGATTACTTACTCTCACGCTGGAGTCTAATCGTGGGACACACCCCCAGGGTAAGCCTAACGGTGTCTACTGTTTAGTGTGTAGGGTCTTCAAATAAAATTCACTTGGTGCAAGAGCCGGAGTGCACCAGACCCCAAATCAAGCCTGATTTGGGTCAAGCTCGTTCCATCCAACTTTTGTATCAACATAATTCTATGAAAAATCACATATGTAGATTTAGGTGTCATAATGTTGCTAATCATAACGCGCTGAATTCTCTTCAGAAGCTCCACCGTTTCAGGTGCAAGGAAACCAAAGGTATCAAATGTAAAAGGAATAAACACATGTTGATATTCAATGCATGCTTTTTCGTGTTTTGTCACTTTGCATGAGGCGACTTTCAAAGCAACCTGACACGGTGTAAAACCCCGGCTACTCAACCCCACAAGGGGAGATACCCCAGTCAGATCCACACACGCATGTTTCCCTCCAACCCATCCAAAAATCAAAATGTCCACCGGTCTGAGTGTGGATCTTCCATCTAATGGGTCAGTCAAGAAGTTCAAATATGGTTTGCACGCCTACATATGTCAAAAAGAACGTCCCTAACCATATCGTGTCGATACTTGAAGCCCGGGAGCTCTTTACAATAAATTGCATGTTTCACGAAAGAATCCAAACATGCCTTGCGACAAACAGGGCACATTGTATCAGCCGGAAATAATGGGATCATGAGACGATCCTTAAGAATATAACAGTATTCCATTGGTGACATGTATTGACCGAGCCCGTCTATAGGAATAGTTAGTAGAAAATTTTGAGCATGTGATGCATGTAAACACTCAAAGACATATCAAAGTGGACGTCCATATCTTTGATGTAATGTTTTTTTATTTAATGTAATGTTTTTTTATTTAATGTAATGTTTATTTAAAAGGAATTGAACTTAATTGTTTTTGTTGTGGAAACCAAGTTGTTTGTCGGTCGTTTGTAAGTTGTCAAAGAAAGAAAAGTGATATAACAGAAAAAATATAACTCGCTAGTGCTTGCTGTCGTAGGCAGCTTAAAAAAGTTGGTATGAGTTTATGTGGCAGCAGGGGCTTCGCAAACTTGTCACCCGATTAAAAGTCAAAAACAATAATTAACTATATGCGTTTTGAGATTTCATGAAAAGGTAAAGCGTGTCAGTACATTATTAGTTACTCATATTTTTATTTCTTAGACCTCGTCATCTTAAATAGTAAATACTCAAAACTGATATATTATATACATTTCTAAATCGAGGTGCCTACTGAAGGAGAGGCTATAACCGCAATTGTTAATAAAACAGTTGACTAATAAAACTACGGTTGTTTATTTTTAGTTACTCCCCTTTCTCTCATATTTGATGTCCATAACATAAAATCATGAAGTTTTAGGTTTAATATAGTTGTATCATTTATTAGTGACCCAAATGATAATAATAACATCATTTAATATAAAAAAATAAAAAGAAGAAAAGAACTTAAATATGTATATATTTAAAAGGTAAAATTAGAAATTTAATTATCAATATTTTCTTATTTATTATAATCTTTTATATAATAAAAGAATTAGATTTTTTGAGAGTTTTGGTGAAAGTTGGAGGTTATACAAAAAACAATTGAACCAATCAAATGATTTGATTTTAACACATAAGCAAAATCAAGTAATGTGATTGGTCCAAAAAAATCAAAATTGAATTTAGTTTAGTCAAAATAAAAAATTTTGGTGGAGAAATTTGATAAAAACACATAAAGTATATGTGTCAAATTTGTTAAAATAAAAACTCAAGAAAGAAGGAGGGGATTAATAAAACCTTTAGTGGTTGAATTCTAAATAAATTAGATGTATTTAAGTATAAACCTATATTTTTTCATATTTTTAATAACTTTGAAAAATAAACAGATATCCCCTTAAACTTTATAAACTATATACTTTGTATTTAAAAAAAGAACATATATGTAACAATAAAAAAATCAACAAATCACATAATTATTAATATTCAAATAAAAACGCAAACTATTGTTTATTTTTATTTTGACACTTAACAAAATCAAGCGATGTATCGACGTAAATTATTATCAACATGAATATAAATATCAAAATGAATGCAGGTTCTCAAAAATCGGTGTGAGTTGAAAATTAATAGAAGAGATTCTACATATTACAAAACATATATTTTTTTAAGGTAGTTATATGTTATTAAACACACAATGTATAAAAAATGATAACTAACATTTCAGTTAAAAAAAGTCAAATCTTTTATGCAACAAATATTTATACAAAGTATTAATTAATATTATCTTATGATGAAAAAACATGTAAAACTTGTGGGTATATGAGGACTATAACTATTTAAATTTTAAAAATTTAATATTATTATATAAAATAATATTAAACCTCACAAAATTATGAATTTATAAATCGTTGTACGTAAAAGGTTGATGTAAATAGTTTATTGATTAATAATTAAGATATAACTATCGAAATTAAAAAAAATATTAAATTTGAAAAATAAAAATTAATGTAAGTTTTTATTAATTTTGCACGGTACACAGTAAAACAACAAGATAATCAAACATATAAATATTAGATGTTCTTAAAAAACATATATAATATACATAAAATTGCAATAACGAAATTATTACTTAATGTATCAAGTCCCGTGCGTGCACGGGCATTAAAACTAGTAAACACTTCATATAAGACAATAAAAAATATTACTATGGACGCTTAAGATGAAACGGCACTAAGTATATTTTCTTGATAAACAAAAATATGTTTATTACTTTATGGATTATACGAGGCTATTCAGGCTTTAACTTTCTTACAAGGTTACTAGTTTTTCTTAAACGAATTTAACCACTCAAATAGGGGTGAGCATATTAGACGACAGATCGAACCGAATCGAAAAACATACGTGAATTAAAAAGACCGGACTAAATTCATTTCGATCTGATCATCGGTCCATGGTTTTGGCTTACATCGGTCTCGCTTCAGTTCGGTCTGGTAGGTAAGTGATCATTATGACTTTTTAGACCTGACCGATCTAACCGGTCCTCAGTCCATGGTTTTGGCCTAACTCTGTATCGATTCGGTTCGATTTTTTTGATCCAGTTCGGTTGTCACCCAAGCTTCACCCTTATACCTAAAGTATAAGTGTATTTCGTTTACAAATTTTTAACAAGTTTTTTTTTCGAATTTTGAGAAAATGATATGAATAAACGAACACTATCATATCAAAACACAACGAAACCTAACATGAAATTTTAATTATTTCTTTCAAAATCACTTAAAACCACATACGATCAACCTCATATATAATAAGTTTATGAAAAAATTTCACGTTTGTTCCCTATCGTTTACCCCAAATATCAAGTTTGGTCCATATCTCAAACTAAGTGCACAGATCGTCCCTATCGTTTACACTTTGGATCAAAATTGGTCTCTATCTCAAACGGGAGTTACTTTTGCTCGTTAACTCTTGTAAGTGGAAGGGTATTTTGGGGCATTCACTTTTTTCCCATGCATTAATTATCACCAAACCCAATCTTAACACACACACAATACACGATCACCTCACACACAATCACACCTACCTTTTCAACAATCCAGTATCAAAACCCTAAAATCAAAAAGAAGAAATGGTTTTCTGCTCATGTGGTCGCGTTGCTACAATCAAGACTTCTTGGTCAGATCGTCATCCAGGTCGTCGTTTCTATGCTTGCGAATTCCAAGGACCAGCATGTAGGTGGATTGATTGGTTTGATCCACCAATGTGTCCTCGAGCTGTTCAAATCATACCTGGGCTGCTTAGGGCTAGAAATAGGCATGAAGATTCCATCAAAAAACTTAGTAATGAAGTTTGTTTTCTAAAAAAATACTTGTTGATTAGTTGGCTAGGGTTTGGTTTAGTTTTATTTTTTTCTAGATTTGCCTAAGAAAAATGTAAAGGCTAACCTGATGAACATGTAAGATGGATTTTGGGGTTATCAATGAAAAATCTTTTCCATCTCTTCTAGAAGTTCTTGTTTTGTCTTGTTCATTTACTAAGTTCTGTTTACTAACTCTGTTTTGCAGACTCATTTACTAACTCTGTTTTTGCGGATAAGTAGTTGAGGGGTTGAGGGCATTGAATGGTTAAGAGTAAATACCCCCCCCACCCCCTTCATCTACTTGCTTATAAAACCCAACGCCACACACATTACTTCTCCATCACCATTTCTATCTTTCTAATCCTATCTGAAATTCAAAAAATGTCAAAAAAGAGGTCATTGTGTTGAGTGACACTAGCAGTGAGGCTGTCTATTGTCCAAGTGGTGATGCTGAGTGGAAAGATGATGATAAGGGCTGTGAAGGATCATCTAGGCACAAAGCACTTCCTCTTCCTCCCATTGGATCCAGTTCAAGGCCTAGGACTTATGTTACCAAGGCTGTTGCAGAAAGGTTCAGGAATGGGTCAATCACACTTAAAGCCCTAAAATTCTATGGCTATGTGGATGAGGCTGAGTATCATGCAGATAAAGATTACTGGGATACATGGGATGAGGATTTTGGTATCCCTTTTGCTAATTCTGAGGATACTGATGATGATGAAAGCTATGAGTCACTAGAGTTTTATAAGGATACTTTAAAAGGCAAAGAAGTCATCCAGAAAAAGCAAGGCCCTGATGTCACATATGTTGCCACAAACGTCATCAAAAGCCCAACTCATATCTACAATGTTGTGCTAGGACTTCCCAACAAGGCCACTTGGGAGCAGATTGTCACTAAGATGGGAAAGAGGGGGGCTGCTGGTAACCAAGGGAATGGGAAGGGGAAGGCTGTGGTTTGAAGCTTGTGGTGTTGATGGTTGGTTGTTGTCTTCATGGTTGTTAGTTTTTTCATGTATTGTGTTATTTTCATCTGCTTTCTTGTTATGTAATCCTTGAACATCAAATTGACCACAGATGATGGTGTGGTCAATTAATTTTGGCTAATGGAATGGAGTTTAGGTTTAGTATGTTATTTGTTTACATTGTTTAGATGAAGCATACATGAAACACAAGAAGTTAACAAAAGCACTAAATCATTGAAGCATTAATGAAACTTGTTCAGATTACAAACATAGATTACAAACATAGATCAGATGAATAAAGTACTAGAACATACATGATACTTGTTCAGATTACAAACATTGCTTAAAAAACATGGCATTAGTTCTTCTTGGAGTTTGTAGCTTGTTTCTTCTTTGCAGGTGCACTTGACCCTGCTGCATCAGATTTTCTTTTCTTCTTTGATGTTGCAGGTGCACTTGATCCTGCTGCATCAGATGGTGTTTTCTTCTTTGCTCTTGTAGGTGCACTTGATCCTGTTGCAGCAGGTGCATTTGATCATGAGCCTGTTGCAGGTGCACTTGATCCTGCTGCACTTGATCCTCTTGTAGTATTTGGGTCCTCTTGCCCTTTGCAAGACCTTTTGTTGTGCCCTTTATTTCCACAATTTACACATGTCAAAAGACAGGATTTTTTCCAATACACTTTGCTCTAATTCTCTGTTTATCATTCTTTGCCAACCACAAATTCCTTCTAGTTTCAATAGAGTGAAGTTTAACCCTTTCTTTTACAACATCTGCACTTGAGAAACATTGGCCAACATAGAAAAAATATTTGAAGACGGTGTTATTTTCACTCTCATTTACTTTTTTGACATCTCTAAGCTTCTTTCTCCTAATATGCCCAATCCCTTCACCCTCTGAATCTGTTCCACTATCAAATTGGTCATTATCAATTACATTTACTTCACTGGGATCTAATTCAGTAACAACTTGTACCTCCTTATCATGCCTAACCCACTCTACATCTGCATCTATGTTAAAGTGATAATCATCCATGTCTACATTTACCTCTTCTAAAAATGTGTCTTCATCTACAAAGTAATCCTCATCAGCCTCTGAATCAGTATAATCATTGTCTGTACTACTGCCCTCCTCATCACCAAACATTGTTTGCCCCTCAAACAATGTTTCTGTTGGTTCATTGTTGACAACCATGTCCCTTTCTTGTTCATTCACCATCATATCAATCTGTGGTTCATTCACCACCCTATCACTTTCTGGTTCATTCACCACCCTATCAATCTGTGGTTCATTCACCACCATATCACTTTCTGGTTCATTCACAGCTATATCCTCAAATGGATCAAACTCATAGTCCATGTTGAACAACTCTTCATATATGGTTTCCACAGTCTCATGGTGTGTAGGCAAAGGCTCATTGTTGGAGGGTGTGGGAGTTGAGGTAACATGCTGTTGAGGTGAGGGTGTAGGAGTTGAGCTAGAAGGCTGTTGAGGTGAGGGTGTAGGAGTTGAACTAAAAGGTTGTTTGGTGGAGGGTGTATGTGTTGAAGTAGAAGGGTGTTGGTTGGGGTATGTTAAATACAAAACATTCTTAGGGATCAAACTAGGGTTTATCTCCTCAATAACAACACTGCTAGAAGGAGGGGGCAAGCATATGTGTCTACCACAGACTCTAAGTGTTCACACTATACAATGATTAGTTTGTTGTTAGGGATATACCTAGCTAACCCAATAACATCTTGATCATTACCTAAAGCTCTCAATCCCACATCAAGGTCAGTCCCAGGAATCATATAATGATAGTATATAGGTTCCTGTTTCACATATCCTAATTCCCACATTACAGCATTCAACTCATGAACTGAAAACCTATCTATATCAACCCATTCGACATAACTAACTAACCCATTTACATATCTCCTTCTATTCTTAACACAAATGATCTTACCAGCATGATTGATTTTTAGGGAAAAAAGAGCAGGGTCCTTTTCTGCAAAATGCAATTAAAAAAAACCTTTAAATATGCTTAATTACATCAATTACATTCTTAATTAATTAATTTAAAAAATTAGGGCAAATATATCAATTAGTATTACCGTATTCAATAGGCATCTTATAAGGTCCAAACCCCTCTTTAATCTTCCAACCAGAACCATCCATTTTTGTGGGATATAAGAAAAAACAGTGATTGAATTGGGAGTTTTTGTTTCCAGGTTTAATGGAGGGAGGGAGTGTTTTGATTATGTGTCGTGATCGAATGTGAAGAAATAGAGTAATTGTTTGTATTTAATGCATGGGAAAAAAGTGAATGCCCCAAAATACCCTTCCACTTACAAGAGTTAACGAGCAAAAGTAACTCCCGTTTGAGATAGGGACCAATTTTGATCCAAAGTGTAAACGATAGGGACGATCTGTGCACTTAGTTTGAGATAGAGACCAAACTTGATATTTGGGGTAAACGATAGAGACCAAACGTGAAATTTTTTCTAAGTTTATATATGATGTTTTACATCTATTTATTCACCAGTATTATTACCCTATATTTTAAAGCTGGCTTTGTGATTTTTGCTTAATAGATCTCGGGCACACATATTTGAACGATATTGGTATAAATTAAAACAAATACGTACTTGGGTGTCCTGTAAAATTGTCCTGATTGATAAATGACGTATGTGATAAAAATTGAAAAGTTTAGCTTTTGTTATTGAAATGATGACAGTTACTCAGGTTTTTTTTGGTAAAGCACTAAAAGGTTTTACCCTGAAAAATTATATTAGATAAGAAAAAAACCCTTTGCAGCAAAAGTTGGAAGAACACTTGATAAAAAAAAATTATAGTAGAGTCGGAGCTGATTTTTACCCAAATATTTTACAACAAATATTCCTTTAGCTTTTAGGAGTATTATAAATCAGCCCCGACACTATTATATATACCTCCAGAGCTTAAGATAAAAATTCAAATTACATAAAGTGTAAGATTAAAATGATAGAGTTTCTTTTGATTGATACCATTCAGTAATAAAACTGTCACTTACATGCCCTATCAACACCTAATTTCTTTTATGCGTCTTCAACAACTTGAATTTTTCGGGTAACAACTTTTCTTGAAAAGATTCTGAGAACACATGATGTAATAGTTACTTATGATGATTCTAGAGTAAGTAAGTTTAGATAAAACTATTATTTTAAAATGAAGTTGACTTTAAAAGTAAGACGTTAATAAAACTTTGTAGATTATGATGGCATGAATTTTGTTTGGATGTTATGTGAAATTTTACATTATGATATGTTGTCACATAGGAGACACAAAAATGGTTTCCTAAATCGAAACGAAAAGCAAATTTGCTTAATTTAATTCTCATTGAGGCATTGCTCCTCCAATGAGTTCGATGAAGTTGCTTTAAGTGAAATTAATATTAAAAAAAATTGTTTTTGCACACATTTACAGTAACTTGTAACAAGTAGTTAACATTAAATCAAGTAAAGAAGTAAATTACGTTACTGCATGTGTTGATTGGAAACTCTTACATGAGTAGCATTATTTGGAAAAAATTAAATGATATCATATATTACTATTATTTTAATTCTTGTATATGTACGAGACTTAAAGATTAATAATAAATTAATTAATAATTGTTTATTACGATTTTATATATTTCATATATACTATTTAAGAATAATCTAATATATATATGTTTGATTATATTCTTGTTATAATATGCATCGTGTAAATTAATATAAACGCATATTAATTTTTATTTTTCGAATTAAATACTCTTTTTACTTTTAATATTTTATTTTAAATAGTTATATCTTAATTATTAATTAACAAACCATTTACATCAACCTTACACGTACACGATTTATAAATTCATGATATGTAAAATTTAATATTATTCTATAAAACATTATTAAATTTTTAATACTTAAATAGTTACAATGCTCATGTACTCGCGAGTTTTATATATTTTTCATTATTTAATAATATTAATTGATATTTTATATAAATATTTGTTGCATAAAGGATTTGATTTTGTTTAACTGAAATGTTAACTATATTTTTTCTAAATATTGTGTGTTTAGTAACATATAACGACCTTGAAAAAATATATTTTGTTGTACTATGTAGAATCCTGTCTATTTGTTTTTATCTCACATCGATTGTGCATTCATTTTAGTATTTATATTCATGTTAATAATAATTTATTTATATTGCACTGCTTGACTTTATTTAGTGTCAAAACAGAAATAAACAATAATTTGTGTTTTTATTTGAATATTTATAATCATATGATTTGTTTATTTTTTTTAATAAGATATATGTTGTATATTTAAAATATAAAATTTAGATGGTATAAACCTTAAAGAGGTATTTTGTTTATTCTATAAAGTTATTAAAAATATGGAAAATTTTAGTTTATATTTATCTAATTTATTTAAAATTAAACTACTAAGAGCACGCGGTACAGTTGAGCCGTCGTGCTCGTGTCGTGGGCAAAAAGTGATGCCACGTCACTTTTTACTCCCACGACACCAAAACACCCCACGATGGCTCAACCCCCCTCCCTGGTTAACACGAGAATTCTCGTGTCGTCGTCACCCAACTTTTTTTTTTTTTCAACAATTAATTTTAAACTAAAAATACATTTCATTCATAATAAAAATACAAATACAAATTTTTTAAAATTTTCAAAAAAAAAAAAAAAAAAAAATTAAAAAACCCGACGGCGCGAGCCACGGTGTGGTTGGCGCCGCCGTGGCCTCGCGCCGTCACCATGGCGTCGGCTGGTAGGTACCAGCCCAAAACCGACGACGCGAGCCACGGTGTGGTTGGCGCCGCTGTGGCCTCGCGCCGTCGTGGCCAGCCAGCCACCAGCCCACTGTACCGAGCCCTCTAAGGTTTTATTAAGCTCCTCTATTTTTTTAAGTTTATATTTTCACAAATTTGACATATATATTTTTGTGTGTCTTCATCGAATTCCTCCACCAAAATTTTTTATTTTGACTAAACTGAATTTAATTTTGATTTTTTTCGACCATTCACATCGTTCAATTTTACTTGTGTGTCAAAATTAAGCAATTTAGTTAGTCTAATTGGTTTTTTATACAACGTCTATTTTTTTACTAAAATTTTTAAATAATCTAATTCTTTTATTATATAAAAGATAGACTGATAAACTCTTAAATTTAATAAATTTAATTTATACACAATTGAAACCATTTAATTCTCTATTTAAAATATACACCATCATTATGACTTTTTGTTTTGTAATTTTCTTATATTCCTTTGAAGCTTTTGGGGAACACACTTTCTCAGCTCTTAACAGGATTTGAGGAACGCTTCACATAATGACTCCTAAAACAAGTTAAATAAAACGAAATTAATTATAAAATGATAGTTGACCTAAAAAGTCAAATGTTATAATAAAGCTTTAAGGTATGATGTTGTGGTATACTAATATCTTATACTTGACTAGCTTGGTATATTCCAAAACCGATAGCACGAATGATTTCGAATAGTATGCTTCGTTACGATAGTCGATGGCACTTACAGACACGCATCACCGTCGATAAAGTTATCATTATAAAAAAATATGTAATTGAAATATATTCTCATGTTAGAAAATTTGATTACACGAGTACTTGCTATCTCAACACGTAGATACCCTCCGGTGTAGTAAGGAGCAATGGAGCATGCTCCTCTCTTGACTTGAATCAAGTTAGTTTATTTGATATACATATAACATACATAATGACTTATGGTATATCTAGAACAAGTTAAATAACAAACACCAAATCCTTTATAAAATGATAGTTGACCTATAACAAGGTCAAATAGAATGTTAATAAGTCATCATGATTTTTTGGTATATCTTACTCATAAGTAGCATGGTATGTGCATTAAGTGATGGAGACAAACGATTTTCGGAAAATTTTACATTCTTTTTTGGTTTGAAGTAGTGTGATTAACAGTGACATGAGTTATTTTTGAAACTTATGTGATTTTCAAGATTAAATTAGGTTGTAAAAATGAATGAATATCACATTGAAGAAAAGAAGACAATGAAGAAATACTTATTAGGAAGAGGTGACCAGTGAGATTTAATAGCTTTTGAGTTGATTTTATAAAAGTTGGTCCCAATTTTTTGGTATCCTTTATTGTTGTTTTTGACAGTAGGTTAGAGCTAGTAGGAGGATTAGTGAGTGTTGAGTCACCTTTAATCAGTCTATTTCACTTATTGTTTATACGAGGATTTATGCCCGCGCTTCGCCGCGGTAGGTTTTAGATTTTCTGCGACAACGATTTTTTGCAACGAAAACAAAAGAAACAAAGTTTTTATGCCTGCGCTTCCCTGCTGTAGGTTTTAGATTTTCTGCGACAACGATTTTTTTGCAACAAAACAAATGAAACAAAGTTTTGTTATACTGTACACAAATAGAATGAAAACTACATCCATGACAATAGTTGCATGACCTGTGTAAAATTTTGTAAGATCACAAACTTGTTCAACAGTGCTACACCTAGAAGATGAATCAATACTTAATAATTAGACTTCAAATTTAGGCAGCCTCATTGTAGTTTATCATAAAAATAAGATAGCTAGTTGTTTTATTTTATGCTTAACAACCTTCATACTCTTGTCTGCTAAGGCATGTCCATTCAGCACCAACTGCGCCTTCAAGTTCGTGAAGTAAAACAAATATCTTATCAAAGTCAAGAACACTGCAGACAAATCAAGAGATGGGTGAGAGACAAACCTAGTAAAATGGCCTATTTAGAGGGTTTCCAATCTCAACATTAGCTACAAACCCAAAATCATATTCGACCAGGACATTATCAACAAATCACTGAAATCAACTACAAATACGTAATGAGAAACCTATAGGTTAAAGGATCAAACAAACTACAGACCGGACAGTTTGGCTTTTATTGTGGCCCACTTGACCCGGGTTTTTTTTGCTCCGCCCAGTTAGAGATATAATTGAGGCAAATTTACCTGCTCAGCTTGCAAGAGCATCAGTTTTATCTTTGACATAATATAAATTTTAGTACATAACAGATCATACATCACTTGTCATACATGAAGCTATGAAAATGACCAGATCTTTCAAGTAATCCTAAAATATTCCATTATCCCCGGATCCACAGTTAAATTGGGTGATTTGCCATCAGGAAGCTATGAAAATGACCAGATCTTTCAAGCTCTCCATAAAGGAGATACAATATGGTCATGGTGGTGAGCTCTATGGCAAATTATAGAACCAAAATATATCACAGTTTGAATTAATGATTTTAAGGTTTCCATCTCGCTCACAATCTAGTTTGTAACTAACAAACAGAGGTGTCGGCAAACTTGCAGCAACACACATGACTATGTTATCAATAACGTGCATAAAGTGGATTAAACATCTGCCTATTTTTCGTTAACGCATATGTTTACTTAACTAAAAGCATAGTCACACATAAAACTTTTGGAGGAAGTTAAAATGTGCATATCTCCTAACATGAACTCCATTCTCGCTACCATAACTTGAAGAAAAAGTTATAAAAGTTGTATCTCTTGTATGATTTTTGTTGCCGAAAATATGAAGCAACTTAATTTAGGGAAAAAAATGGTCGCGAAAAAGAAGAAGCAACTTAATTTAGGGCAATAAAAAAATGGCAAACACGTGATTTCATCTATGCCAAATACTCCCTAGAATAAATAATAATAACAATGCTTGCTAAAAAGAAGCGACTTAATTTAGGGCGATGAAATCGATGTAAGGGCAATAAAAAAACAGAAAATATAATAACTAATGAAATTAGAAGATGTAAAAAACTTACTATTCGGGAGGCATGCCAAAGGTGAGGCTAAGATCAGTACACCAGATAAACAAACCGCTAAGCTTCACAGGGGCCCGCTTGTTAGCGCTGTCCGTTCTTCCTATAACCAAAAGGGATCCCTGCAAACAAAAACATTTCATAAGCTGATACAAAGCTAAAACTAAGAATACTAATTAATCTTGGTGTTGTTACTACACTTCAGGTTGATAAAACCTCCCTTTTAGATTTTCAAATCTCCGGTTTGGTTTAGTTATAAGCACAACTATTTCTAACTTCGTATATTGGGCAACCTGTGGTTACTGACCCTAAACTATTTCCCTCCACTACATATAGTTGTGTACGAAAATCTTTACGACAAAACCAAATAATCTACATATATGAAATTACTTATTTGCCCCAAAGTAAGCAAGTAAGTGAAAACCATTTGGACTTGAATACATATATAGAGACAACCAATACATGTAGCCGACACAAACTAACATCAAGTTTATGCATGAAGCCCAACTTAAATACCTAAACATAGAAATTGCTTCTATATACAACTTGTATAATACTTTTCAGTTCAAGGCGAGGCATGATGCAAGAGTAACAGAAAAGATAAGATCAGATGGTTGAAATTTCAGGTATGCAATATTCTCGAACCACATGTGAACAATGGTAAGCAATTCAAGCACATTAACTGTTACAAATATATAAACAGTTCTAATAAGAACCTCTCGTATGGTTCTCGACTTTAGATCCAAAGCGAGTGCATACATTTATTTTAAAATATGTCCTTTTAGGTTCTATTTAATTATAAAATACATATTGTATGATAGATGCAAACACACTTACTCGTAAATAAAATTCTAAAAAACATTTACAATCAAAATAACCAAAAAAAAACTGAAGCAACCTAACCCGCACTAACCTGGCGTTTATTCGGCAACCACCCCACTCTCAGCAAGCAATCTACAGCCACGAAAGAAGAGATACATTACGACGAAATAATAAAATAGGGCAGTTAACCTAATGAGAAACACAAAATATTCTACCAACTTACAGAAAAAACCAACAAACTACATAAAAGAGAAATGCAAATAGCTAATACCCTTTGAAACATACCTGATGGATTCGAGAAGTTCATTTTCCATATTGTCCCTTACCTGCGGCATCATGAGCAACCTAACAGCATCTCTAAAATAATCCAAGCAGATTGGATAAAAAAGCTTTAAATTAGGTAAAACCCATAAAGTCACACCCATTTTAACACAAACTCGTTCGATATAAGCCGAAGCTCCATCTTCAATAACCTCAGTCATCAGCTTCTTTGACTACTAAGGAACCATTCTTTAAAAAAATAAGCACCAAATATTTAATCTAACACAAAATCTTATTTATCAACCTATGAAGTTTTTGAAATATTGTTAACCCTTGAATTGAAAATCCCCTAAGCTAACAAATATAACTGAAAGATGTTTATGAAAGAAGGTACTTACTAAGTGAATTTTCACGTTAGAGTTTGTGTGAAAACACCCCTTCACTCTCCTATCATAAACCATCAGATGACATTCAATTCATCTCAACTGAGCCTAAAAATTGGTATGCCAATCATTTTTTATATACCTAACCACTATACCATTAAACAGTTAATTGACATACCAATATTATTGAGAAAAAAAATTCATTCTCCTCATAATCCTGCAAAAAATATCAACAAAAAGAGACAAAAGTCATGTTAAAGGAAGCCACATCAAAACAAACAAAATCAAACGAAACAAAAAAAAAGCCCTAAATTTCGTGTTCATCTAATATTCAATTGAAACTCTAACCGAATGAAAAGAAATAATAAAAAAACTTACATGAATCTCTTCCTTGTTTCTCTTGTATTGAGATCTAAGAAAGAGAGATCAAATGAGATCGGAAAGAAATATTCAAAATTAGAGAGATCCGATGAGACTTCTAATAAACTTCTAATATACTTTTCTGGGTATAGTCACCCACCTCCTGTAAAAACAGTAACATAAAATATACCCAATCAAAACCAAAAAGCTTGAATCTTTATAACAATAAAAAGGATTAAACATTGAGATAACAGACAATTAACATATATATAGGTACTTTATTAGGTTTTATAAGGTATTCTCGACCCACCTGAATCGTAGCTACACCACCGTCCACCGCCCCCAACTCCGCAGCTTCTGCCTCCAATTAGACCTAACAAATCGGCCCTTCAACAATCTCAAATGAGAGAGGTCGGATGAGAATGATATGCTTTTAGAGTGAGATATCAATAATTTGAGAGATTTTCTTTTCTTTTAGAGATAAGGATAATGAACTGTGTGTGGAATTTTGTGGTTGTGGAATTTTGAGGGATAGGATGAGGTATGGGCGAGTCAAGAATGAACGGTGAGATGGTGAAAGGAAGGCATGGGCAATGTTAATTTAAACGGCTTATATATGATTTCTCTCACAAAGTTATATTGTATTTTATTCTATTTTTGGGTTTTGCCTAATGAATAAAGGGGGTAATGTATTACTCGTTGTTTTTATACTTTTTCTACATTAAATATCTTTCTCAACACTGTAACTTTTTACCTTAACATCAGTCGTCCTTAATTAAAAATCGTAGCTTCACCTCCCATGATATGTAATAATAAAAATGCCAATAATGTTAAGTTTATACCTTATTCTAAATATACCCTGGGTGAGATCAACTTACTTTAACATACTCATAACGAATTATGACACCTCTAGAATCAGTTATGTAGATCTAAAATATTTGTTAAACGATAATTGACCTTTAAAAAGGTCAAATGTTTTATTAAAGCTTTAAGAGGTCATGCATGATGTTTTAGTATAGTATGTTACTTGTGACTAGAATGGTATATGCGTAAAGTAATGGAAACTAATAATTTTATGTTAACTTTTGTTCCCTTTTTTAAGGTTTCGTGTGGTTGTCAACGTATGTGGTATATGCATAAAATTATGGAGACGAATGATTTGATATATATTAATACACTACTAGAAATACAAATTTGGCTTTATTTTTTTATACAAAGATAAGATGTAACAATAACGTCCAATAATGTTCTTCATATTAAGTTTAACCGCCTTAATAACTATCCTCTAATAATGCTATATTTTTTTATCGAACTGTTTATAAGGAGTAAACTTGTAACCACCAAAATAATGCCAAAAACTTTTAGAAAAAAAAATGCTAACCATTTACACTATTAATAATTTAGATGCTCTATGTTGAGGCAAGATGATCCATTGTACCGAGCAAATACATGTGCTACAATAATTTCGAATAGTATGCATCGTTGTGATAGTCGCGAGCACTTATAAACACGCAACACCGTCGATAGATTTATTATCATCAAAAATGTATAACGAAAAAACATCGCTTGCTGGAAAATTTGATTACACAGGTACTTGGTATCGCCACACGCATATACCCGGCAAATGAATTATATCCAAAATACAAAGTCATCAGGTGGACAAATTCTTTTTACATAACACATATATTTGATATCGGTTTCATTTTGAATAAATCAAGATTTTTAGTAAAAATTTATACTATATGACAAACTGCCATCGAGTTTTCGTAACCCCGAGAACTCCCTAGGTGCACCCTGATACAGAGCATGCTCCTCCCTTGACTCGGATGAAGTTAGTTTATTTGATATACATACTATTTATGATGTTTCTAGAACAAGTTAAATAAAACTAAATCAATTATAAAAATGATAGTTATGAAAAGGTCAAATGTTATAATAGAATGTTAATAAGCCATCATTATTTTTTGGTATATCTAACTCATAAGTAGCATGGTTATGTGCATAAAGTGATGGAGACAAACGATTTTCGGAAATTTTGACATTTTTTTTTTGTTTTGAAGCATTGTCAAAAGTGTCATAGTGACATGTATGAGTTATTCTTGAAACTTATGTGATTTTCAAGATTAAATTAGGTTGGAGATATAAACTGGATGCAACAAAACAAGTAGATGATAGCTTATAGAATATTACATACACTTAAGGTGAAAAGTGAAATAATTTTTATTATTGTAAAAGTGAATTACAGGAAAAGAGATGCTAGATATGTATATACAAAAGATGCTAACTAACTAACTTTTAACAAATTTTTCACATGTGAAAAAAACTATAACTAATACAAATGTTTCACATGTAAAAATAGCTACAACTTAATTCAAATGCTAAACTGGACCAATAGTTCTTGAGACTATACAACTTTTGTTGCTTTAATAGAACCTTTACCCTCCCCATAAGTTGGCAGTTTGTATGGATCACATATGCCAAACTTGGATAAGCAGTAATAGTGAGGTGCCTTTTGTGAGACCCCCAAAAATCTGACATGAAACAGTTAGGCAACGAGGGGATCACACGTCAAGGTACAAGTAACAATGAGTTATAAATGACACGGAAATGACGCAATAAAAGACATATATATTACATCACAATTTATCAGAGTTTAGAAACTCCGGTCCCATAAGTTTTGAAACATAACAAAGTACCATAACATCATAGTTTAAAGTTTTAAGATAACAAAAGATCAGCGGAAGACTTTATCAACGTCATTTATAACAAAGCATAAACATATCACAACACAGATCTTTCTAAGCTGCCAACATCCTGCGGTACCTCGTCCAAGCCCATTAAGCAGTATTACCTGAGATTAAAACATGTAAAACCCGTCAACATAAAGTTGAGTGATATTCATGGGTTTAGAAAGCTAAGTAATGGAACACAATATACTTTGTAAAAACAAGTACTGGGGGGGATGACTATGTACATTCTCCATAGTCATGATATATTATTGCTATTTAGTTCATGAACCGAAGCTTAACTCAGTGTAAGTTCCTCTAGTGAGTATCCAGCCTAATACTCAAGTATAAACAAATGTAAGTGCGTCAAAGTAATCGGGACGGGGATAGTCAATCCCGATGGATCCACCCACAACATTCGCGCTTCGCGCAATGCACACCGGAAAATTAACGGTTCATGATCAGGAGAGGAAACTTAAGGCTAGAGACTAAAGGCAATAATATCAATGAATTCATCTGGCAGCATACAGTTCTGGACAGCATACAGTTTAAAAGATTGTGTTCCAACATGTTAATCTCACCCCGTGTTTTGAAACAATGAACAAGTAGCTAGAGGGGCTATGAACTCACCTTAGCTATACGATGGAATCAACACGAAACTGGAGGGCTTAGTAGAAACAACAGAAAATCAAGCAACGTTAAGTCATCCGAGACCTACGATAACGGGACACGAAAGTTTAGAAGACACGAAATAAATGTTTATAAAAACACTTGAATTAAATGAATACATAATCAAATTATGACATATGATAAAAACCAAGCAAGGGGTACTTCTAGACTCCATTTAAAAGTATACTTTTATTAGACAATGCTCTCGATAAAAACTGTCGGCACATACCAAATGTACGGACTGATTTTCCTCACTTAGACACGTCAAATGTTTATGATACTAACTGAGAAGCTCACTTAACATCTATAGAAAGACATATAAAAAGCTCGTCAAAAGTTTTTACTTCTAAGACTCACCGCCCGACACATCTTCGGGTTATAAAATCCGGACAGATTTACGTCTTTGACTCGTAAAATCATTTTGACCTTTCTAAACAATACCATTAATTAACCCGACACTTGAGTTTGATAATAGACTCACAACCCTAAGTTTAGAGTCCAAAAACAGCCTTTGACAATTTTTAAAACTCAATTTATAATCCCCGATATTCGATCCAAATATCGACAACAATTTTAGATTGTGTCGATACTCGTCTCCCGGTACACGAATAATCAAACTAACGCAATTTCCAACTCGTTTGGAGTTGGAAGCTCTAATTTATATCAAATCGAAGCTAAGAAAAATATCTACAACCCTATCGTATTTGTTTAATAATAAAACAAGTTTAAGTTACCCAAAACCTTCCTCAACTTTCTGCCTAAAATTGGCACTTTGAAAATCATATCAAATGATGTTTACAACAAAATCTAATCATTTTCCCACTCATAAAATCATCCTAATATCATCCTTAAACATCCTAAACCCTTGCATGCATCAAAATCAAAAGATCAAAATCAAAACTTTAGACTTTTAAACATCAAAACCATAGAATTTAACCATGATCATGCTAAAAACAAAGATCAAACACATAATCAACCATGAAATCATCAAAACTTTAAAAGTGGTTGCATGTGTACAAATTTTGTACCATTGGAATCACCTTACAAAATTAGGAAGTGGTCTTTAATTAGTTTTGGATTGATCAAGATGGATGATGAAGAAATTATGATGTTTTTGGGGTGAGGCTCGCGGCTAGGGGAAGAAGAAAGGGTGAGGTGGGTTTTTTTATTTATTTATTTGTTTAATATGTGTTAGTGGAAGTGAAATGTTTGTTTTATATATGGTTAGTTAAGTGGAGGACTAAACATGTCACTTTTGAAACTTTAGGACCACAAAATAAATACTTTGTTAAAAAGTGGGAAATGACTATTAGTCAAATTTACAAATATTTACGGGGCTCGGGTTTCGTAAAAAAAAATACTTCTCAAAAGTTAAAACGCACCCAAAACAAGATAATATTGACTCCCGACTCGACTTAACACGTCATTAAAAGAAAACATCGAAAACATCGAACATTGAGACAATCTACAGTAAAAATACGAATACAAGAATTTATTACTGTGCCCGTTATCGGTCTAGACTTAATGCAATGTAAAGATCAATATCTTTAGGTCGAAATATTTAGCCCTCGGTTCTCGTTCCGTTGATTCAAGTAAACGTTTGTAAAAATGCACGTGGGTGATTTTTAAATCAAAATATTTGATTTAAATAAATATGGAATTATAAAATAAAAATAATTTTATAATTTCGAATAAGTACCAACAATGATTAAAATAATGAATACGAGTAAAATAATTACCAGGAAAATACGAGATCTCACACCTTTGATAGACCTTTAGTGAGAACCTCAGCAGATTGTTCCTTAGTAGAGATGAACTTTGAAATGACATTCCCTTCTCTAACTTTATCTGTGACAAAATGACAGTCAATCTCAATATGCTTTGATCTGGCATGTTGTATGGGATTTGAAGCCAGAGCAATAGCAGAAGCATTGTCACAGTAGATTGGTATAGGAGATGGAACAGAAATACCAAGATCCTTGAGAAGATATTTGAGCCATGTGAGCTCATAAGTAGTATCAGCTAGAGCTCTATATTCAGCCTTAGTGGAAGATCTTGAAACTACACCTTGCTTCTTTGATTGCCAAGAAATAAGGCAAGGGAAAGATACAATTTCATGTGACTGATCTTCTAGTATAAGCACAACTTGCCCAATCACTGTCACAAAAGGCCTTTAGCTGTAGATAATTGTTGACAGGAAAGTGAAGTCCTTGACCAAGTCTGTTCTTTTATATATCTTAAAACTTTGACAAGAGCTTAAAGATGAGGTGTTCTTGGTGCTTGAGAGAATTGACTAAGAGCTTGTGCTGTATATGAAATCTCTGGCCTAGTGATGGTGAGATACAAAAGTTTACCAACAAGGGCTCTATCTGTTGATGGATCTTCAATCAAATCTCCTTCATCTGGTGTGAGTTTGATCAGAGGATTGAAAAGAATAGTGGAGGGTTTGACATTGAGAAGACATGCATTTTGAATAAGTTCAAGTGCATATTTTCTTTGAGACATGATGAGACCAGAGGAGTTCCTCAGGAATTCAATGCCTAGATAGTAGTGAATGGAACCTAGATCCTTGATACTGAACTCTTTATGCAATTGTTCCTTGATGGAGGTGATAAGAGAGGTGTTGTTACCAGTTATCAATATGTCATCCATATAGACCAAAGGAGATAGAAAGATATTGTCATGATTGTATATGAATAGAGAGGTATTTGCATAACTCTATTTGAATTTGAGTTGCTTGAGAAATTCAGTGAGCTTAATGAACCATTGTCTGTTGCCTTTCTTAAGCCCATAAAGAGATTTCTTAAGTTTGTAGACACTGTTCTTTGGATATGAAAAAGAATAACCTTGAGGAATAGTCATGTACACATCTTCACTTGAATCTCCATGGAGAAAAGCATTATTGATATCCAATTGAGCAATGTGCCAATTGTTAGTGACAACAACAACTAGCATAGTCCTAATAGTAACAAATTTGGCTACAGAGCAAATGTGTCATTAAAATCAATCCCTTCCTTCTGGTTGAAACCTTTTGCAACTAGTCTTGCTTTATACTTATCTAGGGTACCATTTGCCTTACATTTGATTATGTAGACCCATTTGTGACCAATTGGTGTCTTATCAGGTGGAAGAGTAGTAATGGTCCATGTATGATTAGCTTCTAGGGCCTTGAGTTCTAAATTCATTATATCTACCCATTTGGGATCCTTAGAAGCTTGGTCATAGGACTGTGGTTTAATGATTTGGTTGATTTTGTTAATTAAATTCCCTTGTGAGGGTGTTTGAATGTTGTGATAGTTAATAAAATTAGTGGTTTGGTGGATGTAAGAGAGGTAGGGAGAGTGATGTGATAATCATAGACTTTATATGGAAGCTTATGAAGTCTGGTGGATGTTCTGGTGGTAGTAGATGGTGGTGGTGGTAAGGTTGTGTGAATGGGAGCAGTAGAGGTGTTTGAGGTGTTTGTGGAGGGTGTTGATGGTGGAATAGAGTTTGAGTCAGTGGTGTGAGTAGGTGAAGGTATAGGTGTGGGAGGTGGTATTGGTGATGTAGGTAGATGTGTAGGTGATTCAGTTGTGTGAGTAGGGGAAGGTATATGTGTTGGAGGTGGTGTAGATGATGTAGGTGGAGGTGTAGGTGATGGTTCACATGTGAAAATATGTTCAAAATTGTGATTGAAAGGTTTTGGTTCACATGTGAATGTGGTGGCAGGAATGTGAGGAAAAGGTGTGTGTGAAGTGGTGGAAGACTGCTCATGAAAAGGAAATGTGGATTCATGAAAGGTGACACTTCTGCTAACAAAGAATTTGTGAGTGAGAAGATTATAGAGAATGTATCATTTCTTTGTTGTAGAGTAGCCAACTAGGACAGATGAGATGGTTCTAGGTGATTATTTATCTGGAAGATGTTGATGAGCAAAGGTGTGGCAACCAATGGTTTTAAGGTGACTTAGATTTGGGGGTGTGTGATAAAGTATTTCATAAGGACTTTTAGTATGAAGTGGCTTAGAAGGGAGTCTGTTGATAAGGTATGTGGCTGTAAGAAGGCAATATCCCCAAAAACGAATTGGAAAGTTTGCTTAAAATCTTAGGGATCTAGCTACCTCAAGAAGTTGTTTGTGATTTCTTTCAACTCTAGCATTTTGTTGTGGTGTGTATGGACATGATGTTTGGTGAATAATACCAAGATGTTGAAAGAAAATAGTTATTATGTGGTTTATAAATTATGTGCCATTGTCACTCCTTATTGTTTTGATGGATTTATTGAAATGATTTTTCACATATGAATGGAAGGACTTTATTTGAGATGTAGCATGGTGTTTAGATGGTAAGAGGAATGTCCAAGTGGCTCTTTTTTTGGGTAAAAGGGACTTCACCCCAGTAAAATAATCCAAGTGGCTCTTGAGTGATCATAAACTATGGTTTAAAAAATACTTGCATTTGTTCATGGTTGAGTGTTTGTATGAGCCCCAAATGTCCATATGAACAAGATCAAATACATCATTAGCATAAGAAGGACTGTTTTGAAAGGGTAATTTGTGCTGTTTATCTAAAGGACAAATTTTACATTGAAGTTCATCTTTTGTACAATTGATATCAGAAGAAATACTCTTTATTTGTTTAAGTACAGAAATGGAAGGATGTCCTAGTCTAGAATGCTAGAGACTGTTTTTGTACAAGTATTGAGGGCTTTAGCAGAAGGAGTTGAAGTAGGAGTTGAAGTAGAAGAAGTGGTGGTTGTGTCAGGGAAGATGATGTAAAGACCATCACACTGGATACCATGAGCAATCTTCCTGTGGTTCTGGTTGAGGGTCTGGAAATAGCATGAAAGTGAGGTGAAAATGGCAGCAATGGACATTTTTGTTGCTAATTGACTAACTGGGAGTAAGTTATACGAAAAGGATGGGACATAAAAGACATTAGTGAGGGTTATCTCATTGTTGATTTTCACCAATCCACACATTGTGACTTCCACATTTTGGCCATTAGGTAAGGTTATATGAATAGGTGGATTACAAATGTGTATGTTAAACATGACAGTTAAGGATATAGAAATATGGTCAGTTGCCCCACCGTCCACTACCTAAGCAAGCTTATAGTCTACCATGATAGATGCAATGAATTTATGTCTTCTAATGGAGATGGAATTGATGATACCTGTGAGTGGTTTCTTCTGTGTATTTTGCATCATCATCATGACTTGATTTAGTTGATTTTGCAATTGATCCATCCTCATGAAAACAACATCACTGTCATTGTTCTGTCCTGCTTAAGAAGTTGAGGGCTTGTTTGGAGCAAGACCATTGTTCACAGCTGCAGCCATAATCTTTGGTGAAGAAACACTTTTCACAACTAGAGGTTTGTACTTCACATGTAATAGATGACCAACATGATAGCCCTTAAGCGTGTAACACTCATTGCTACTATGACCTTCCTTATTTTAATTTGTACAAATTACACCAGGTCTAAAAGAGCTTCTTCTTTCTGGTCTAGATCCATTGGTCCTTTGATAGCTAGTTTGTGGTCTAGGGGTTGAATAAGATGAAAGTGCAACCTGTGGTGTAAGTAGTTTTGGCATGATTCCTTCTGTTTGTTTTTTTCTTGGCTAATCATACCATAAGCCTTAGCTACAGTGGGTAAGGGTTGCATTAACAAAATTTGACCCTTAATGTTTGAATAGCATTCATCTAATCCCATCAAAAACTGAATCAATCTTTTCCTTTGATCCCTATCACCACTAACTCTACCATTTTCACAAGTGCAAGAACAAATACACATATATGGGGCTTCCGTAGCATCATGGTCATCCCAATATCCCTTGAGTTTCTGGTAATACACCTCCACGTTACTGTTTTATTGTTTCAATTGCACAATATCAGTAATGATTTGATAAATTCTGTGACCATCAAGTTGTGAATAATGCTCACTTAACTCAGACCATAGAGCATCAGCAGTATTAACAAAAGTGAGACTATTACTTATCTGATCTAAAATGGTGTTTAGGATCCAAGAAATGATCATATCATTGGTTCTTTCCCATATAGCCCTTGTGCTTGATTGAATATTTGGTTCTTGAAACTCACCAGTAACAATTTTGTATTTGTTCCTTGCATTGAGAGCAATCATCATTGATCTTTTCCATGTGCTGTAATTATCTGAACCAGTAAGCTTCTTTGAGATCAGAACCATACCAAGATGATCATTTGGATAATGATAGAGTGGGTGATTGGGTGAATTGATGTCATTTTCAGGAAAGATGTGTACATTGTTGCTTGGATTGTCTTAATAGATAGTTTTGTTGGGTTGCGTGTTTTGGTGAGACCTTCCAATCGTCATTAATGGAGTTTTGGTTGGAAGTTAGTTATTGTTGTTGGGAAAAAAATGATTGTTTGATTATAAAGTGTATGAGTACTGTATTAAAGAAGAATCGGAGTGCGGAAAGATGATGGTGATTAATTAATGGTGGATGAAAGAAGGTTGTTGTAACAACCTGTAATGGTGATGAAAGAATGTGGTTGTAACAACTTTTGAGTTAGTTACAGGTGATCAGAACCAAGCTCTGATACCATATAGAAGATTACACACAGTTAAGGTGAAAAGTGAAATAACTTTCATGATTGTAAAAGTGAATTACAGGAAAAGAGATGTTGGGTATTTATATACAGAAGATGCTAACTAACTAATTTCTAACAAACTTTTCACATGTGAAAGAAATTATAACTAATACAAATGTTTCACTTGTGAAAGTAGCTACAACTTAATTCAAATGCTAAACTTGACCAATAGTTCTTGAGACTGTACAAACTTTTGTTGCTTTGGTAAAACCTTTGTAGCTTAATAAGCACATTTTCTTACTTGGAAAATAATTCTATGCATATATATATACTGCCATGCGAAGATGATATATCTCGAGTTACTTTTTTGGTACGTAGTATGTGATATGAATGTATGCCGGTTGCATGAGCTCAGGCAGGCACCTAGAAATTAACCTAGTATGGTTGCACTTGCAGGTCACTCTCAATTTTGGCACACGAACTGTATAAACTGCAAATTCCTTACGATGCTGCTGGTCTAATGTCTCTTACAATACGGGTCACTGATTAAGATTTTGATTATAACTGTCATTTTGAGTTGTACTCATGAAAAGTTTGTAAAAATGAATGAATATCACAATAGTTAGTTTGTTCCTACAATATACCCTGAGTGAGATCAACTTACTTTGTTTAACCTACACATAACGTCTTACGACACCTCTAAAATCAGTTGTGTAGATCTAAGATATTTGCTAAACGATAGTTGACCTTTAAAAAAAGGTCAATTGTTTTAATAAAACTTTAAGATGTCATGCATGATGTTTTGTTCGTGAATGGAAACTAATAATTTTATGTTAAATTTTGTTCTTTTTTTAAGGTTTCGTGTGGTTGTCAATGTAGGTGGTATATTCATAAAATTATGGAGACAAATGATTTTATATACATTATACATTACTAGAAATACACACTTGGCTTTGTTTTTTTACAAAGATAAAATGTCACAATATCAATAATGTTTTTCGTATTAACTTTAACTGCCTTAATAACCGTCCTCTAATAATGGTATATTTTTAGAGTGGTATTTATACCTTCACATCATAGTAGTGTGTGCATATAATAAGGTATAATAGTCATGATACATATATTTAGGAGTAGTTTAATAAATTTTTAAAGTGTGCAAATTATGACCCATATTTTTATCGAACTGTTTATATGAAAAACTCAGTAAACTTGTAACCACAAACATAATGCTAAAATTTAAAAAAAATAAAAATGCTAACCATTTACACTATTAATAATTTAGATGTTCTACATTGAGGCAAAATGATTATCCATTATAACCGCCAAATACATATGCTACAATAATTTCCAATAGTATGCATCATTGCCATAGTTGCGAGCACTTATAAACACGCAACACAGTCGATAAATTGTGATCATCATGAAAAATATATAACGAAAATACATTCGCTTGCTAGAAAATTTGATTACACAAGTACCTAGTATCGCGACACGCATATACCCGGCCAGGGTATTATATAGAGCATGCTCCTCCCTTGACTTGATGAATCAAGTTAATTAGTGTATTTGATATACATACATAATGACTTATGATGTTGCTAGAACAAGTTAAATAAAACTAAATCAATAGTATAAAATGATAGTTGACCTATAAAAATGTCAAAATGTTATAATAGAATGTTACTAACTCATCATGATTTTTTGGTATAGCTTACTCATAAGTAGCATCTAGCATGGTATATGCATAAAGTGATGGAGACAAACGATTGTCATAAGATTTTACTTTTTTTTTTGGTTTGAAGTAGTGTGAACAGTCACATGAGTTATTCTTGAAACTTAAGTGATTTCAAGATTAAACTAGCTAGGTTAGAGATATACAAATTGGATGCAACAAGACAACTACTGATGAAAACTTGTTAAGCACGTTTTCTTATTTGGAATATAATTTTATGCATATACTATATTGTCATGCGAATTGATGATGATATATCCTCGTGTTACTTTTTTTGGTACGAATGTATGCCGGTTGCATGTAGCTCAGGGCGGACCTACTATGGTTGCACTTGCAGGTCACTCCCAGTTAGGCACACGAACTGTAAAAACTGCAAATTTCTTACGATGCTGCTGGTCCAATGTCTCGATAAGACGGGTCACTGATTAAGATTTTGATTATAACTGTCATTTTGAGTTGTACTCGTGAAAAGTTTGTAACATGAAATGAATATCATATCGAAGAAAAGAAGATAATGAACAAATACTTATGAGCAATGTTGTAAAAATCGTGAATCGCTAGCTGGCCAGTCGGTCACCTTATAACTTGTAATCGTTCTAGGCGGGATTAATCGGTGATTAATTGGAGTAGCATTTTTAGCAATTTTTTGTTATTTTCGGCAAGTTTTGGATATTTCCAATAAGTTTTAGATACTTTCGGCAATATTATTTTTAATATACAACTTATCATACATATAAATAGTTATTATAAGTGATAAACATAAGTTTACAGTGAGTTTTGAGTATTTTTGGCCAAATTTGCAGGTTTTCGGCAAGTTTGACCTCCCTTAACCGTCATTGATCATAGTTGGCCTCCATTAATCGTCTTTTCATTAATCGGCAAGGTTAAGAGTCTTGTAGCTATTAACCGGCGATTAATCGCCTTTGTAGACCTTGTTTTGCAACACTGATTATGAGGAAGAGGTGACCAGTGAGACTTATTAATTAATAGCTTTTGAGTCGATTTTATAAAAGTTGGCCAGTTTTTGGTATCCTTTATTTTTGTTTTACCACAGTAAGTAAGGTTAAGACTATCACTTACGGGCACTGTGCATGCTCGTGTATATACTCGATAAGACGAGGTCGATCGCAAGTTTTGAGGAGAGAAAGCAAGCCGTACTAACAAACGACGCATAGTTAAAAACATCACATGCACTGATTAAACACCATATGCTTTCTGAATGCTACGAATAAGTTGATCTCTAATCGGCGAAACTGCTTTTTACGACCATATGCGGTCAATGCTAGCTGATACAATAGTCAGTTTATTCCTACAATATACCCTGAGTGAGATCAACATACTTTGTTTAGCATACACATAACGACTTATGATACCTCTAAAATCAGTTATGTAGATCTAAATTATTTGTTAAACGATAGTTGACCTTTAAAAATGTCAAATGTTTTAATAAAACTTCAAGAGGTCATGCATGATGTTTTGGTATAGTGTATCTTATACTCGTGACCAGAATGGTATATGCGTAAAGTAATGGAAACTAATAAACTTTTGTTCTTTTCTTAAGGTTTCGGGTGGTTGTCAACGTATGGTATATGCGCAAATGATGGAGACGAATGATTTTATACATATACAACTACACACTGAGTTGTTACTGATGTTAATGACTACTTTTGTGATAATTTACTAGCCATTAGGAATTTAATAACTTAGGTTATTAGTTGTTATAGTAGAAAATGCTATGAAATTCATGGGTTATAAACTTACTAGTCGTGTATCCGTGCAATGCGACAGCGGGTAGTCGGCGACTATTTTTTGTTGCGAACAATTGTTTTTCAGATATTAAATTATTTTAAAATTTTATATGATACAAAAGAAATGTTTTTTTTTTTGGGTAACCGTGATTTCCGACTCATTGGCCGACTAATCCACGGGGTTTGAGCCCACCGCTACATAGACTCAAACCAGGTAAAGCTCTCACTTTTCAGGAGGTTAGCATGACCACTTCAAGGTTGTTTGCACCTAGTGGGAATTGAAATTGATACCAAAGAAATGTTGGTAATTAGCTCTTACAAAATTTATATACCATCATATTCGAGATGGATTTTGAAAGTTCCGAACAAATCTACACACGAAAAAACACACGGAAGCCACTAACATGCCCAAAACCACCAAACTCAACGGAAAACACTAAAAACCGTAACTAGCCAAACAAATCAAACCATTAATAAACGGTGAAACGCATGGGATCACGGTAATAGATTTTATGGTGGTGGCAGTGATGGGTTAGGCTGAAACTTAATGAGAAAGATAGAGGCTTCAGGCTTGTGATGCCAAATGTGTATTTTTTATTTTTTAAAGAGAAAAAAGATAGAGTAGGATGTTTTTATGGTTTTGTGTGGTTTATAGATGTTTTTAGATTTTATCAGGTGTTACCAGGATTAATGTAAATGGGCCGTTACGAATTTAAATGAGTTGTTACAAGAGGTGCATTAATATTGTAGGGCTGTTACAAGTTTATAGATTTAATGTGGGAACTCATATTTTTCCAGTATTATTTTATCCTTTTATTCGTGCTTTTTGAATTTTCCAACATGTTACGTTTTCTTGTATTCTTCATACATAAATCCTGAGATCTTGATATTGTTAATAAATTATACTTTTAAGTATTTCCTGATCATTGATAATACTTTATTTAGAATTATAAAAAAAAATTATTTTATTTTTCCATATTTATTTAAATCAAAGTTTTTAATTTAAAAACACCCACGTACATTTTACAAGTTTACTCAAATCAATAAATAACGAAAACTACTAATGATCGCGATACCGACGGATGCCCGATATTTTACATTTCATTGTCGATTGTTTCAATGCTTGACGTTTTCGATGTTTTCTTTTAATGACGTGTTAAGTCGTGTCGGGAAACTATATTATCATATTTATGATGCATTTTAACTTTTGAAAAGTATTTTTACGAAACCCGAGTCCTGTAAATATATTCAAAACTTACTAACAGTCATTTTCTACCCTTTAAACTATTTAATTGCATTTTTGTCCAAAAGATTTCACTTGGCAAAAACTACCCCTCCACCCCACAATATATTATTTTCCTACTATGAAAACACATAGTAAACAAGTGATTAAAAAAACAAACCCTCTCCTTTCTTGTTCTTTGTTGTCGTGACCTCCACCCCTCACAAACACACCAAAAATTGATTTTTGATCTTGAATCTTGTTAAACTAAATAAAGACCCATGTTCCAAATTCAAAGGTGATTCTTTTGGTACTAATTTTACCCACATGCAACAAGTTTTAAGTTTTCGTATGATTTAGAGTTGGGGAAATGTTTTAAGGGGGTGTTTGTTTTAGCGTATATAATGGGTTTATAAGCTTATTAGCTTATATAAGCTTATAAGCCCAAACCAAGTGTTTGGTTAAGCTTATATAAGTGGGCTTATAAGCTTATATATGGGTGTTTTGATAAGCCACAAAAATGTGACTTTTTTATGAAGGTTTGGGCTTATATAATATATTTACTATTTTATCCTCATCTTAACTTAAGCTTATATAAGCCATGGGCTTATAAGCTTATTAAACATAGGCTTATATAAGCCATAAATGGCTTATATAAGCTCATTATATAAGCTAAAACAAACACCCCCTAAGGATCATGCATGTGATAATCTTGTTAGGATCATGTTGTTTTGATGTTAGAAAGCTTGAGTTTAGATTTTGGTTTTTGTTTTGTGTAACATTCAAGTGCTAGGATTAAAAGTGGGTAATATTAGGAGGTTAGGATTGATAAAAAATGGTTAGCTTGGGTTGAAAAAGTGATTTTGTATGAGTTTCAAAGAGGTGATTTTGGGCAGTGAGTTTAAGGCTGATTTTGGGTGTCTTAAGCTTGAATTATTGTTGTACAAATGAGATAGTGTTGTAGAGATTTTCATTAGCTTCGTTTTGATATAAATTTAAGCTTCTAACTCAAATCGAGGAGGAACTTATGATAGTTTGATTATTCGTGTACCGGGAGACGAGTATCGACACAAACCGAAATTATCGTCGATATTTGGATCGAATATGGGGGACTATAAAATGAGTTTAAAAATAGTCAAAGACTGTTCTTGGGCTCTAAACCTAGTGTTGTGAGTCTATTTTCAAGCCCAAGTGTCGGTTTTGTAAACGAAGTTGTTTAGAGAAGTCAAAATGGTTTCACGAGTCAAGTATTCAAATCTATCCGGTTTTTTAAGTTTAGAAATGTGTCGAGCAGGTTGTTCTAAAATGTAAATCAATGGATGAAATTTAAATTGAGTTTTATTCAGGTTATAATTGAGTTTTTCACCAAGTTTCATAAAAATTCGAGTTGTCTAAGTATGGGAAATGAGCCTGTACATTTGGTATGTGCCGGTAGATTTTTATCGAGAAAGTAGTTTAATAAAGTGAACGTATAAAAGGGTATTGTAGTACCACTTGCATTGTTGTTCTTTCGGGTTTGTCATGGTTTTGCAATGTTGAGTCTTATATTATTAAGTATGTTTTATACTTGAGTCAATTATTAATAAAGTGAGCGCCTTACTTGTTAGGTTGCGGCTTTCATGTTTTACCGGGCATCCATATCGTCGGCAATCGTCTTACCACTACTGTTTCAACTCTGATTCTTAGTTCAATGATTCACTTACCTCGAGGCTAAGGTGAGTTCATAGCCCTTTTTTACTACTTACACATTGTTTCTAAACGCGGGGTGAGATTTTATATGGTGGAACACATCCATTTAAAAATTGTATGCTATCTAGAACTTGTATGCTATCCAGAACTTGTATACCTTTCAACAGATTTCATTGATATTATTACTTTTAGTCTATCGGGATTGACTATCCCCGTCCATGTTGCGGTTGTTTAACAATTGACGCACTTAACATTTGAATTGTTACTTGAGTATTAGGGTTGAATACTCCCTAGAGGAACTTACATTGATGTTAAGTTTCGGTTCATGAACTAAATAGCAATAATAATGGTTTCGGACTATGGTTAATGTACATAACCATTTTTCCTATTTCTTGTTTTACAAATGAATGCTTGTGTTCTACACCTTTACTGCTAAACCTATGAATATCACTCAACTTGGTGTTGAAGATTTTACATGTTTAATCTCGGGTATAAATACTTAGCTTTGCTTGGATGGGAGCCCGCGAGATATTATCGCAGCTTGGAGATTTTTTTGTATAATTAAACTTTGGTTTTATATAAAAACTGTCAGAAGTTTATCATGTATTATCAGTAACTATAAGTTACAAAACCATAATTAAATAATAGATTTTCCGCTTATAAAACTTTAGGACCTTTGTTTAAAAAAAACTCTGATGTTTATGGTGTAATGTATATGTTTTTATTACGTCAACTTTGTGCCAACAGTATTTCATTGTTTCTTGTATCATGACGTGGAAACCCCTTGCTGCCTACGTGTTTACTTGTCTGATTTTGGGGGTCTCACGTTTAATGACGTTTAAATTTATAATATTTGTTTTAATTTGTGTATGTTATAACCTATTGATTTGAGAGTAAAGATTTTAATTTAATTGGTCAGTTGGTCATTTTGACTTTTTTAATAAAGAACTGTTTAAGGCTTAAAATTTTAATACCTCTTTATCTATATACCCTATAAAGGGTGTATGTGAATTGTTGAAAGTTGAAAAAGTGTTATTTATGGAATTGTTTGAAAAATTTATTACACATGTAAAACAAAGTCAGCAATTAAAAACCCACAAACAAAACCTACGACTTCATTCTAACCTAACCTAATCGCCGCCACCCACACCACTAAATCCCTCTACCATTAACCTAATCGCCGCCACCCTCCACCAGTGTCTCTAACGACAGTGGGAAACATGGTATTACATCTTTAAACATGGCATCACCACTAAGATAATTATTGGCTCAATTGCTTTCAGCAATTAATTTTTTTATTCATGTTTTATATTTTGTAGATTGATATTAACATGGCATTACATCTAAGGATGTACAAGAACAATCACACTGAAGGTAAACATATGTCCTTTTTTGTTTATTTTTAGATTGATAGTGGAACAAATCTAATGATCATATATTATGTACATTAAGTGTTTGATGAAATGTTTATGAGCAACAGTCAAGATTCGACGCATAAAAAATCTCCGTCCTATGAAACGGTTGATCTCGGGCTTATTTTGCAAGGTAACTTGTTTACTTTGTTTGCAGTTGAAGCGTTAAGTGATTCGTTGAAAGTGACAAATGAATTTCTAAGATGAGATAAAGGTAAAAAATTTAAGTTTTATTCGTACCATTACGAATCTGGTTTCGACATTACATTTGTTTTCTGTTGTTTAATCAATTATTGACTACCTTAACTTGATGGATGCAAACAAGAAGAACGAGAACAAATCAGTAAAAGTCAATGACTTTCTTACTGCTGAAGATGCAGTAGAAGCTATCAAGTATTCCATGTGAGTAATAATTTTGATTATTGTATCTATTTGTTTTCATTGCTCGCTGAAAGCTTGAGGTAGTGATTTTTTGTTTGTTTCACACTATTGCAATAGCAACATAAAAAGTGATAATGAGAACGCTGGAGGTAAAATATTATCTGTTTTTGGAATATCTGTTTGCTGAGATCCATTACCGAATATATTTTAAGATTATGAGTTTTGTTGGATATTGCAGAGGTGAGCTTGAAAATAAGATACAAACTAAAGGTTCATCACAAAGTTGAGTTTAGTTTCAATGGCAAGTCTCTCATCTCTAATTATTATTCTCAATTTCAAATTTTATGTTAAGCTTCTTTGTTGTTATGATTTTATATGATTACAAACCAATTTTGTTTAATAGTTTTGGTATTAATTAGATTTTTAATGGTTGGTGTAGATTTTGATATTTCTCATTCACGGTGTGAAGAAGAAACTAGAAACTACGAGATACTCGCAAATGGAATCTTGATACAACTAAAGGCTCAAATCGATCTAATGGTAAGCTTTCTCTTTTTTGTTCATTTGTGTGTCGTGGTAAGTGTTTTTACATCAGTTCTCTTAAGTTGGATGGACATCTTTGGTTAATTTATTCAAGACACATGTTTTGTTGTTGTAGCTTCAATTGTTACTATTAGGATGCTTTGAATTGCATTTTGAAAGGGATTATGTGACCTAAAGTAGCATGATCTATAATATTAGCTGCAACAAAATTGGCTGCTAGAGGTGATATTAGGAAATGCTTCTAATGTTTAAACTTGTGTTTATCACATTATAAAAACTGGTATTTGATCTCTGAATAACTAGAATACAACTCCAGAAAAGTTCCTTTTATAATACGGCCATCATATAAGCTTACACAAACACCCTAACCACTCAAGTTATGATTGAATACCTTTTATATACACGTTACTGATTCCATGAAACCAAAAGGCGACTAAACACAAAAAATGCAACCCAACAACCATAAATGTAAGTCTATTTACGCTATCACTGTTCTTTTTAGCTAAGGCCTGCTCAACTGTTCTTTTTATTTACGCTATCACTAGGAAGCTCTAGCGACCAGTAAGTAACTGTCCTCTATATACATGATAATATGTGACCGTTTGTTATCGTTTTGTACCACTTATTCTCAAAGTGTTTGGCCAAAATGGATTGTGTTGTTTCCGACACACTTTTACTTTACAGCATACACATCAGCTTCACACAATTGCTGATCACTTTCTGGAAATGTTCATAAGAGGATGCTTTAAATTGCATAAACTGTTGACCCTATGTCTATGGTATTGAAAAATGTTTCTTACCCCACTGCCTAACAGTTTCTGTGTCTCAGGAATCCTAAAGAACTCGATCATTGGGATGGATAAAGGTGAAGTTATTCTAAACAAGAATGGTGCTTTGCGGGTAACTTCTGGTGTTGATGGGTTGACATTTTGCTGAAGACAACACAAGTAATTTACTTCCTTCCTTGAATGTTGTCTGTGCTTTAGTTGTATATTTCTACTATTGAGTAACTTACGTAATATGTTTAAATGGTAGTCGGGGTTCGAGGGTATTTATCCAGCTTTTAGAAGCGGCTAAAGATATTGTATCCAACTGAACACATTTCTTCATATGAGATGTATACATATTTTCCTTTGCCATCCATCACACCAGATCATCTCCCTGTAATGAGACCACATGTTATCAGGTGATAAGAATAAGACACAGTTTTTGCATATATGGGAACTTGGTATGGACTGTAGATGTACATGTGCATATATGGGAACTTGGTATGGACTGTAGATGTAGATGCTGATGATGGTCTCGAAAAGAAAGTGAAAAATCCTATTGCCTCGGGGTAATTGAAGTTCATTCCACAACTTCTACATAGAAGCTGATAGTTAAGGTAAACACAATGATTGTGATTTTCAGTTTTTGGATAAACGATAAAACGCGGTCCCGTTTTGAGTTTTTAGGTGAGTTCTTGGATAGATGTTTTTTTAGGTTCTGGACGTTTTTGAATAAATAGGTGACAAATAAATAGTTGGTTTATGATTGATTGAAGGGACATGTTAAGATATGAATGATGATATGGTCGCTAAAATAGGTTAGTTGTGATTTGCTTGGAACGATGTAAGATCTTGAAATAAGCGGAAACCAATAAAGGAATGTAGTTGGCAGTGTTTAGTTTTGCTTTAGATGTCATGGATCAGATTTTTTGCTTAACTAATAATTTGGTTTTAATGATAGGTGCTCAAGTTGTGGATCGAATAGGGTCATCAACTTAGCGGGTAATCATCTAGAGCAAATCTGTATGAATCGTGAAGTCTGTATGTATGCGCTCTTTTATACAATGCTAAGTCCTTTATGCGCTCTTTTATGTATGTATGAGCAAATCTATGCATTTACCTGATAAAATGTATGCATTTACCTGATACATCATACATGTATCATTTTCATAATTGTGAAGCAACTTCTTAGATACTTTTATAAATGAGCATAATTATATAGTATTAATTTAAATAACTTCTGGGTATGTTCGTATATAGTCATTTTAGAAAGTTTTAGTACACTGTAACTTGATATGTTACTACTATGGGTGAAAATACACAGTTTACGAAGCGTGACTAGCGATTAAAAGAGTGTCTGGGATTATGTTTCTAAGTACTCACCTAATTATTTTTAAACCATATAAGCGTGTTTGTGCCTAATAAGGCAAATAGGATTCGTAAGATATGCTTCTCTAACTAATTAGTTGTAGGTACAAATGAACCAGACTAGAATACTCTTACATCGGCAGCCATAAAGAAGTTGTAAATCAAATAATCAATTATGATGTACAAATGTGTTATAGATTTGCAGGTTTAGTATAATTTAGCGCCTGCCCAAACCTTAGACTTAGACTAATAACATTGTTTCTAAAGAAACTTGATGTTGCAACAAACTTAGAATAATTGTAACAAGACATTCAACAACCTGGGGTGAAGCCCTGGCTAAATTCCTTGTTACATTTAAAATGGAGTAATGTATCAACCGTTAAACATTTGTCATATCGTTAATTATTTACCTTTAGGGATTCCCGCCGCTATGCGCGGGTACTCGTCTAGTTTAGAAAAAGTGTAAATATTTTATAAAGTACTATAGATAATTGATAGTAGAAAACTTAAGAGAGGTCAAAAGTTCGATCTTCACTCCTTTTAAGGCTGGAATTTTTTTTCTATTTTTGATAATATCGAAACCAGTCTCTCTACTATATATAGGGGTATGACTGTCTACACTTCAACCTAGTCCATATACTGTTTTAAACAATATTATAACCTATAATCCGTAAAGATATGGTATTAAATGTTACTTTTAGTTATTTAAATAAACTATATGATACGTGTTTATTTAAGCAAAAGTCAAATTTTGATCACACATAATTGTATGTGATCCCACGCGTGAATACGTGAATGTGTTAAGTTGGAAACCTTGGTTTAATCAAATTTGCATGGTAACCGTCACCTTGCAAATAAGCAAAGAAAGCGTAATTAGTAACTACTTTTTTTAACGTCAGTTTGGTGCAGTGGAGTAGCTTGTGTGTTATTGAGGCACCAAGTATTTCGACCCGAGTTCGAATCATCTCACGAAGAAAATACAATCCCATGCTAGCCATCCAGTTTCACATTAAGGGGCTTCAAGGCATTGAGCTGGTCAGTTGGATGGATGCATCCGGTTATAATCTCTTTGAGTGGGAGGTTAAGAGTTCGACTCCTGCAATTCCTCATGTGGGGGAATTTCCCAGAATTAACAGCCCGGTTCGAATCTCATCGCAATGCCTTGAAACCCCTTAATGAGAAACTGGATGACTAGCATGAGGTTATTATTCTATTCGTAAGATGATTCGAACTCGAGTCGAGAGACTTAGTACCTCGGTGACACACAAGATAATCCGCTGCACCAAACTGCCGTTAAAAAAACTGATCAAAACTAACAGTAAAAGATGCTATTCGAAGTTGATCTTGCATTTAGGGTGAAGCGGCAATACAATGTTATTACCAACGGGCATGATTGCCATATTTGAGCTTCAAAATGCAACACCTTGATCTTTGTTACAAATCAATTTGATATAAAAAAAGAGTTCGAATGCATTTATTTTGATTTGATTTAAAAGTATGGATTAATATAAGATTTAAAAAATATATGAACGGACTATTTTTATCAAAAATTCCAAAAGCTTCAAAAATTTGGTGGACGGACAAAAGTTGTAAATTTTTCAAACTATTTTTTATCACTATTTAAATTTAACTAGTGATATGTTGATACAAAAGTTGGATGGACCACGCTTGGCCTAAATTAGGCTTAATTTGGGGCTTGAGGATTCCGACTCTTCCATCAAGTGAACTTGTTTGAATACCCTGCACACTAAATAACAGACACTGTTAGGTTTACCGTGGGCGCGTGTCCCATGATTAGACTCTGGCGCGAGAGTGAGTAATCGATTTGAGAGATAGGTGAGGGTTTAGAGTATTGTGAATGTCGTATCTTTGTCGAACCTCTGAGGTTCCTTTTATACTCGATGGAACCCTAATTGGCCTCCCATATTCTTGCAGCTTAAGCAAGAGATAACTACCGAATATAGTCGGATCCTTATCGCATAAATAAGTATAGTGTACATCTTCTTAACTTAGGCGAATCATAATCTGATTTAGATTATGATTCTGTTTGATCTTGTCCGTGTGTGCCCAGGACACGGTTGAGATGGAATCGCGTGCGACAACGGCTTACTGCGTCTCATGAGCCTTAGCGATGTGTGTGTACAATTCATATGTAATGGATACAAGTAGTACACGTGGGTCGGGTTATCCAGCCCGTCTAGGAACTATACGTCATCATGTCCCTCCAGTCTAGTTGTCGCACGGCGCGCCGTGGCTACAAGAATATAATCAGCCGAGTCGCACCATGAAATTCCTTTAGGTAGGATGAGTTTTATGAAGAGTATTTAAAGAGATTTCAAATTTACCACGCCAATAACCAGCCTCGTCATAAACCACTTGTACCTACTCACTTTGGGAATCGAGAAAAGTGCAAGACACGTCACCAAACAATCCAACTTCAACCGTTAGATCTCACAAACAATTAACACGCGGCACGCGCTCCTTAAACTGTAACAGTAAAACCTAAAGGTTTTAATAACGTTAGCCACCATTTCAATGTCTTCACCTTCCACCATTAACAAACCTTCAAGAACACTGTCACTTGCACCAGAAAAAATTGCTAGTGTCTCGCCTCGAAAAGACAAAATGGTGCAACAACTCTTCGATGTAACCTATCGTATTACCAACCAGGAGCTTTCGCGGTTTATCGCTAAATACTATATACCCGAATATCTTCATCCCGAAGTTCTAGAACCACAATTTCACATTGGGATCTTTCCACCTGGAAAGGTGGGAGTGTACACGAGATTCTTCGAGTTTTCCAACAATCGTATACCACTATCCCGATTCCTAGTTGATATCCTAAGATTCTACGGTATCCACATATCACAGCTTCATTGCATCGGTGCAACAAAAATATCTAATTTTGAGGTCAATTGCTGCCTGTATGACGTAGATCCAACAATAAACCTGTTTCGTGCCTTCTATCGCCCTTCATGGGCCAATGGTTGGATATCCTTTCCCAAACGACCAGGCGTACTCCAATGTTATGAAACAAAACTTGATACGCTAAAAAATTGTACCAATAAATTCTTCTGGATAGACAATGCTATCTTCCAATTTGAGTATGACTTCATGACTCGCTAAACAATGGTGAAAGACGTACGCCCTGAACCAGAAACCTACAGCGCGGATGATGCTGAAAAAATAATACCAATCTCCTCGCCATAAAAGAGTATCACGAAGTTCTACTATACGTCACAGGGCTGAGTCATAATATCACTATGCACGACGACCACCTACCCTAGTTTTATGATGATTTTGGACACGGTAAGGACCATCCTTTTGATATAATTTTCTCATAACTCCTCTGTGAATTTATAATTTTTCCCTAACCTTTATCGCAGAGATAAGCTTACCTCAATTAGCTAGACACGAACACCCACATGCGATGGTTATGCGACCTCGTCCCTGCACATCCGGAGAGCTTTCTCGGAGGGTAGCCGTAGGAGGACGTACAATGCCCCTGGCACCTCGAGAAACCGTCATCCTACCAAATGCCGAGAGAGTTATTGCATTGAATGCTACTCCCATTCGCAGCATCCCAGGTGATACTGATATGTCTTCGTCTGAAGAAGACAAACAGACAAACGAAGATCAAGGTCCATTACCTGGAGAGGAAGAACCCATATACGATCATGTTGGTATGGACACCACCCCCAATCTACATAAAAGATCCTCAAATATATCCTTCGATACTCTACCCAAAAGACCACAGACAAAAAATGTCAATTCTCGTCGTGGTGCCCGCACATGGGGTTCAATGCTGAAACCCTGCGTAGGTACTATAAAACAAAGGTATATTTATCTCTCTGCGACCTTTGTTGTTGGTTACATTTACATACTGCCGTAGGGCGATTTTAACCCTTACCCATTGTTTTCTCAATTGACACGGTAAACAAAAAGAAGAGCGGGGCCACTACTAGCACTGCTCCATCAGGCACATTCCTCCCACAATGGCAGATTCCTCGATCTCGCGATTTAAGCAAGAGCTAAGATTGCAAAGATTTTCTTGATAACCTTATTCCCTTCGGGCGCGCACAAACCCTGGATCTTCTACCCGATGAGTTACTAATACGAGAAGTGACTTTGAGTGCAACTCGTGAAGTACTAATGGTGTCACAGTTAAAGAAGAAGTTTTTACAGTTATTGCTCCGAGCTGAAAATATGGCCACGGAGCATGGTCGGGTTCTTGAAGAGAAAAACATGGAGCTGGTCCGTGTCAACGTAAAACTAGCCCTTGTTGAGGCCACAACCAGGTTAAACACGAACTCCATTAAGTATTTGGAAGATGAGAAGACCACACTTCTGGAATCCTTATCCCGGGAGCGCAGACTTCTTGAGAGACAAGAATCCAAAAACAAGTGGGCGAGACAAATTTGGAGGAATGTAAAGAGAAGTTCTTTGCCAAATCCTTTGAATTCGACACAAAATGCCAACAACAACTTGACGACCATGGTAAGAAATTGCAATGTCTTGGTACAGACTTTGATGAGGAGCTATATATGCATCTATTAGCCATGTGCGCAAAAAGGCAATGGTTAACTCATCATGGTCTTCACTTAGCCGCTAAAGGTGCGTTGGAATCTCCCGATATCCGTGAAGCGAACAGGCGCGTTATGGTTGTTGCCACGAATGAGGGTCAGGTTCTGCAATGAAACGTGCTTCCGAGGAAGGACTTTTGAACAAGAGCTTAGAGGAAGGTCCTTTTACCACCCTCAGGCTCAAGATAAACTGGACGTCACTCTCAGAGATATGAAAGAGTGTGGGCTCTCAATTATTGACATGATTGAGCAGTATCAAGATTTGCCCATCAGCATAATTATGGCTGGACTCACTTTGGAGAGGCACCAGATAGAAGGTGCAGAGGAGGAGCATGATTTTCACCTTAAGCATGATGTATCTCAGCTAAAGGTACCCGTTCACGCCTTCCCTTCTGTTTGTTCCAGTTCCAAAATATCGTCAAGAGAAATCCCGTTAGAAGGGGTACTGAAATGTCACGTTAAACGCATCGCTTAGAAAAAGGGGACTGTATCAAGGGGTGATGTAATTGGTCTAGGGCTTGCGCACCCCTGCCGGTCTGATGGTGTAGCCGCTAGTGTCCCTACCCTTGTTGCTCGAGATGTACGCATCCTTCACGATATGGAGAAGGCATGGAAGGAACATACTATTTCTTCCTCGAATCCTCTTCCCCATAGGCTAAAAAGATCTCGATCGACCGAATACTTGTTATAGATGTTTATTTACAATGCAGTTGGTCTGCCTAGCTTCTGTGACTTGCTTGTATAACTTTAGACGTGTTGCATTTTACTTTTATCTGTATATAATGGGAACATATGATTATGTCCTCTTGCCATATTATATCACTTTGTGAAATATCTATTTGGACGTGTGTCTTGATATCTTATAGTGTTTTACGTTTTTATACCTTTTTTGAGATTATGGATACAAGCGCCTAGTATGAGTACATTCAATGAAGTGTATATCTAGAAACTTATAGGTGAGTGAGAGATAATTAAGTGTGGCGTGCCACTACTACCATAAGCAATGCCATTGAATTTGGCGAACGTTGTTAGACGTGCACACTGTGTCTTTTGTATGTCCATCATGGAATGTGTGGAATGCGTTACTCACTACAACGTCTTGACTGGTAAGGTGTCTAACAAGGATACTTGATCCATGGCCACTGGGGTTGCATCCCTCTTACGTGACAAGTATAATTAGTAGGTTAACTCAATCCTCTTATTTCACATGGAAACGATAAGTACATGTACGCGCAGAGGGTCGGATATGAATATTGAATGTACAGCATCACGTATATAGACAGTAATAATATGATAAAAAGAAAAAATAGAGGGTCGCGGAACTAGCTAGGAACCGCGACATTTTATTAATGCTTGTAAGTTTTTGAAATACAACGAAGTAAAACCTAATGCGATATGAAAAAAAAAGTACATGGATGTTTATTGAGAGCCATTGCAGATTAAAAGGTATCCATGCGTAGAATATATCCTGTAAGGACGGCACTTTTGAAGCTCGTGGTCCTTCCAAAGACGCCCTGAGTCCCCACCATCCTGGTGACATATCTTGTACGTGACCCGACTTGTTACTTCAGTGAATTTGTAAGGTCCTACCCATCCTGGCTTTGTTGTCCGTGTGTTATACAGACGTCCCAACCCCCAACGCAGTATACCAATTCTCCTTTTCTGAATAGAGTACATTGGGATGCCGCATCCTGCCTTTTTATAGACTGATTATCTAGGTCTGACCCTCCTGCCTCTACATCATGCTTTGCCGCCAAGGCGTAACCTGACCGCCTTTGGGTGGTACCACCGCCATTTTGCCTACCCTATGCCCACTTACTACTTGACTCGTGGTCATATGTAGCAATGCGGTTTTCGCCCGCTGGGCGAGAGATCCCGCTGCTGCTGCAAGAGTGCTCATTCCCTGGTATAGGGATGAGAAAACTCCTTGTCCCGCCAGCCTGTTCCATGGTGAGTTGTGTGGCAATCTTTAATGACATGTCATGTGCATCCTTATACATGGTTGGCCAGTAGACCCAGAGCGAGCGACCTCGCTGACCATGGGTCGAGGGCCCGTTTGGATCTGACACAACTTTGTATGCACGCCCTCCAAGATGTTTTGCGCCTGTCACGGTCCCACACATTGCAGCCATCGCTTGGATCCTGCTTGTTTGTACAAGGTTCCGTTATGAATGTTGAACGCTTTTATGTTCTTCCAGACACGTCTGGTTCCCTTATTACTTTTCATTTGTGCGTTCATGAGGGAATTAAGGCCTCATAATTCCTTTCGACATAAATCGTTTATGTCGTCACTCTTCCCCATTAGGGTCCCAATTTCAGCTTGCAGTACCATCTCAGTGTTCAGTTGTGCTTCATTCTAGGGCGCGTTGGGGGCTCCTTTCTAAGCCTACGTCTCCTCCGCAATGAGAGGCACAGTGGGTATGAACGGGGGAATTGGCACCTGTGGCGACCTCCCCCCACCTCCTTTGACTGAACTTCTGGTTGTTTCCTGGAGCTGTGTTTTCTTGCTGCCCCCCCCCCCCCCCCCCCCCCACCCTTTTGTTGGAAAAGGTTTGCACCGCCCTTTATAATGCTTAGAGTTTAGTGTATGGTCCCATGGATGGCGCCAATTTGTTGATTAAAAAGTTGGATGGACCACGATCGACCAGAATTGGGCTTAATTTGGGGCTTGAGGATTCCGGCTCGTGCACCAAGTGAACTTATTTGAAGACCCTGCACACTAAATAACAAACACCGTTAGGCTTACCGTGGGTGCGTGTCCCACGATTAGACTCCAGCGTGAGAGTAAGTAATCCATTTGAGAGATAGGTAAGGGTTTAGAGTGTGGGTTTTCTATAATATATGATCCGGTGGTCTAGTTGGGTGGTAGATGGTGGTGGTAGCCATTGATGAGTTAGAGAGAGAGGTTGAAGGTGTTCTAGAGAGAGAAATGAAAAGTGTATAATAAAATGAGAAAACACAAACAACAACCCCTCCTTGGAAGCCTTGGAGGGGCATATATAGTCACTCACGCGCCTACACTATACATAGTTTCCTAGTCTAGTCTTTGCGTGAGTGACTATGATAACTAATGGGAATTCTTAAATGTCGTCACATAAAGTGAATTTCCAACAATCTTCCTCCATGGGACGACGTGTAGAATTCCTTACAATATTTTTCCTAACAAGTACATAATGATTAAGAACAAAAGCTTCCATGAAGTGTCCAATGCTGATGAAGTCTTTTGAGGCCTTTGACTTCAAGTCTTCACTTCAAAACGACTCATCTTTGTAGTAACTTGTAGAAGAAATACTGTAACGGCACGAGCTAACTAACTCATATACTTCTGGTTAAGGAGAAGCTTCTGAATTAACTTCCCCCTATTTCATGCCACATAATCTTGATGTAGAAGTTTTTAATAGCTTCCACCTAAACCGACAATCTTCATGAGCAATTCCAAAGCTTTCAATAAAGCTTAGAATGATTAAGCGCACATCGGAATTTAATAAGCAAACCCCATCATATGAAATGATAATGTTGTTATGATCGATTGAAAGTTTGGGGCACACCAAGTAGATCAACAACGTCTCTCTCGCGCTTGAATAATTCTTTTGAATTTTTCTTCCCCTTGAAAGTTCAAGTTATGCATATTAGAAAGAATCAAGACATTTCTTCCCCCACGTAGTTGTAGAAAGTAAACCAATCCCATGTATGAAGCTCAAATACTGAAGTAGACACTTTATCCCATTCATGAAGTTGACATCGTAACACCAGAGTCAATTAAGTCCCGGAAATGCACATATCTGCTTCCGGAGATGCAACAGAGTCAATTAAGTCCCGGAAATGCATATCTCTCCATATAGGATAATGATGATGTATAATTGTAACATCAAAACAATTAAACATCAAACAATAGTGTACCGTTTAGAGACCGTTTAACGCCACGAGTTAAAACACTGATTTCTCTACGGTTATGACATTTGTCTCCCCGGAATGCCTTCAAATCAAAAGAAGGTATGAAGTTCATCACTGATGACGTATAGTCCCCAACCGGGTTATGAGCCCGGCCCACGGGTACTACCCGTATCCGGTCCATCACAGATGGGTGGATAAATGTCATTCAGGCTTATGGGCTTGAGTGAACAGTAACCGCACATGTGTACGGCCCACGGCCCAGTGCGGCCGACATAAGATTAGATAGAATGATATTCTGTCTGGAGTATCTTTATCCCAATGAGAGAGGATATTCACTACCAAGATTAGAAGATAACAATCATTCTAAATTCTAGTGATTATCTCTTCCTTGGGGCCGAAGCATCAGTGGAAGCCCACTAGGGTTTCACTGCCTATAAAAGGAACCCCCAAGGGTTCCACAAAGGTATTACGACTTGTACTCTAAACTCACATAAACCCTAAATCGATTACTTACTCTCACGCCGGATTCTAATCGTGGGAAACATTCCCACGGTAAGCCTAACGCGTGCTGTTTAGTGTGCAGGATCCCAACCAAACAATTCACTTGGTGCAGGAGCCGGAGCCCAGCCAACCCGAATTAAGCCTAATTCGGGTCTAGCAAGGATCAACCAACTTTTGCATCAACAAGTTGGCGCCATCCATGGGACCCATAACACTAAGCTAGAACAAAACCTCATCTCAAATTCCAATGACGAAAGGGCATCAGCAAGCCAATCCCAGGAATGTGAATCCTGGAAACCGGAAGCCCCAAGGGGAAGGGATACTCATCCCCACCCAATCGCCTAGCCGCCTTGCAGGCAGATCGGGCAACCGTAGCGGCTTCCAGCCCTTGGGGGTAACGAGCACGATCTCCACAACGCCCCCACCTACCTCAACCCTGGACAATCCGGACCCAGGGAGTGCGCCCAACCCTCCTACCAAGGAGCCGCGCAGACCATCGGTAGAGGAAGAGGTAGAGGCCCTACCACTCAGCGAGGAGGATCTTACTCGAGTTCTCACGCAGAACTTCGATAGGATCGTCCCGGGAATCGCATCGAGGTTGAATCTGGGGAGGAACCTCCAATCCAGACTCAACTTTGGCGACACCGGACCAATCACCTCCTCCCAAATTCAGAGAAAAAGGAGAGCTCGACCTCATGAACAGGGCACCTTTGAGGAAATTCCTCAACCCCGGAATGTGTTTGAACGCATAGGGGATCGCCTCGTACAGGAACTAGTACAATCGCGAGAAGGAGAAAGGTCGGATGGTTCACCCGAACGGCCAGATCGAGAGCTGGCCAGAACCGCACGCCGCCCGAGTGTGTGGGACAGAATGAACACTGGGAGAAAGGCTCCTGGTTCGTCTCAAAAAAGTGGTCCCTATTCAAAAGATGGGGCACCACCACCGTCCCCAGACCCGTCTGGGGAGGACTCAGATGACCATCCGCCTAAGCGCCGCCGGCCTAGGCGCACCCCTCCACCACCAAACAATGAGGAGTATTATGGTGGCCCTTACTATCGAGATACGGAAGCAGAGGATCTCTCGCGTCCATGGTGTGAACCATGGGATGACCCTAGGCTCACCCGACCATGGGCGGATCCCAGGGAAGACCCGTTCACCCTCCGTATACGGAACTATTCTAAGGACACCAAACGTCGCATGCCGGCGTGTATCAAGACTTATGATGGGTCCGGTGATCCTGTGGATCACCTCAAAATATTTGATACGCAGGCTAAAATTGAGCGATGGCCCATGCCCATATGGTGCCAAATGTTCAATTCGACTTTGATTGGAAACGCCCGTGACTGGTTCGAGGCACTCCCTCCACGGAGCATTGATAGTTTCACGGAACTACGCACTGCGTTTGAGAACAATTATACTCAAAGGAAGAAGTATAATAGAGATCCGGTCTCATTGGCAACCGTCAAGCAACGGCCGGGTGAGTCCACAGAAGCCTTCACTGAGCGCTTCAATGATGAGTGCACACGCACAAGAACCATGCCAGAGCTCCTGAAAATCTCTGACTACATGCACGCCATAACATACAGAGAACTGATCAGGCGCCTCAATGACAAGCGTCCAGAGAGATATGATGACCTCATGGAAAGGGTCAGAAATTTCATAGAGGGAGAAACAGCTGTTGCCGCGGCCTACCCATCCTGAGGAAATGGGTACCGGTCAAATGACCAGTCCCGGAGACAGTCGGGCGGTCAAGGTAATCAGAACAATAACAAAGGCTCAGACTATAAGAGCCAAGGCAAAGGCGGACGGTCGGACGATAAGTTCACCCCCCTAAAGATGTCCTACCGGGAGATCTTGCTGACTGAAGGGGCGAACTTTCCAAGGCCTCCCCCAATGACCACTCCCCCAGAACGTCGGCAGGGAATTCGCTTCTGCGAGTTCCATAATGACAAAGGACACGACACGGAGGAGTGTATCCAGCTCAAGAAGCATATTGAGTCGCTGATCAAATCAGGCAAACTCAAGCACCTAGTTAAGGATTGGAAGGACGGAAATGACAACAACAAGAAGTATGATAAGAAGGATCCCCAAAAGGACAAGCCTTCGACCATATACATGATCCAATCCAGACAGCGCCGCACGAGGCAGAAAGTTGGCCAAAAATTTTCACGCGGCAGGGAAATCTCATTCCCTCCCATCACAGCAAGCGATGTGATTGATGCGCCTCTCACTATTGAGATAAGCATTAGAACACACAACGTTCGTCGCATGTATGTGGATGGAGGATCGTCAGCAGAGGTACTGTATGAACACTGTTTTGTGCAGTTATGCCCAGAAATAAGAAGCCAATTAGTACCGGCCACGTCGCCGCTTACTGGCTTTAGTGGAGACACTATCTGGCCGATAGGGCAATTGCGTTTGCTTGTCACCATTGGGAATGAGGAACATTCCACTACGACATGGATGAACTTCATGGTGATACGCTCACACTCTCCCTATAATGGGATCATAGGCAGACCAGGCATTTTGGCTATCCGGGCAGTACCCTCTACGGCGCATGGAATGATCAAATTCCCCGTTGAGGGGGGAATCGTTACTATTTACAACACAGTCATACCAACATCCGAGTGTCATACCGTGACAACACCGGCTCCACCTGTCCCACCCAAGGATGGATCACCACCTCCCAATTGGAAGGTAGCAATTCACCCTGACTATCCGGAACAGGAGGTATCCATAGGAGGGGCGCTCTCGGATAGCGGCAAAAGGGCCATGTGCTCTCTCTTGAGTGCAAACCTAGACATATTCGCATGGGAGCCAAAGCATATGACAGGCGTCCCGCGCGCGATAGCAGAGCATAAGCTCCAGATCCGCCAAGGGTACCAACCCGTTAAGCAAAAGAAGCGCGGCCAGGCGCCCGAGCGCAGCCAAGTGATACTGGAGGAAGTACGCAAACTAGTGGACGCAGGCATCATGCGCGAGGTATACTACCACGAGTGGTTATCTAATCCGGTCATGGTCAAGAAACATGACGGAAGTTGGCGCATGTGTGTGGATTTCACGGATCTAAACAAGGCCTGCCCACAGGACTGTTACCCGTTACCAGAAATCGACTGGAAGGTGGAGTCCTTGTGTGGATATCCTTTCAAATGCTTCTTGGATGCATATAAAGGGTATCACCAAATCCAGATGGCGGAGGAGGATGCAGAAAAAATGGCGTTCCATACGAGCCAGGGCGTATATTGCTATACGAAAATGCCGTTTGGACTGAAGAACGCCGGCGCTACATATCAGCGGTTGGTGGATAAAGCTTTTGAATCACAAATAGGACGCAACCTGGAAGTCTATGTTGATGACTTGGTGATAAAAAGTCACACGGAGGAGGCACTTCTCCGGGATGTCCAGGAGACATTCGACACGCTGAGAAAAATTAACATGAAGTTAAATCCAAAGAAATGTACGTTTGGAGCGACTGAGGGAATGTTCCTGGGATATTTGATTGACCCAAATGGCATCAAACCTTGTCCAGAGAAGACGGATGCAGTGATACGATTACCGTCCCCTCAGACACGGAAAGAGGTGCAGTCCCTGAATGGGAAATTAGCCGGACTGAATAGATTCCTATCTAAATCCACAGAGAAGTCATTACCTCTATTTAAGACACTCAAGAAGTGTATTAGAAAGGGAGACTTCCGCTGGACGAAGGAAGCCGAGGAAGCTTTCGGCCAACTCAAGCAGCATCTCGCATCTCTCCCTATGCTAGTAGCTCCCCGGCCAAAGGAGGAACTCATTATGTATCTCTCAGCTACTCATGGCGCAATAAGCGCGGTACTTATGACGGATAGAGATACAATACAAACTCCGGTCTACTTTATAAGTAGAACACTACAAGGGGCGGAGTTGAATTATTCCTCCATGGAAAAATTGGTGTTAGCACTAGTATTTGCTACAAAGCGGTTGCGCCGGTACTTTCAGGCGCACCCAATTGTGGTGATTACGGATCAGCCAATCAAGCAGGTTATTTCTAGACCGGACGTGGCAGGGAGGCTAGAGAAATGGAGCATCCTATTGGGAGGGCATAATATATCTTACAGACCAAGGACGGCTGTTAAAGGCCAGATCTTGGCAGATTTCCTGATCGAGAAGCCGGATGAGGAAGAACCAATTATTAAGCAAGACGAGATCCCAACGGAACCTTTGGTGATATTCACGGACGGATCCTCATGTACAGACGGGTCCGGGGCAGGTCTCATCCTCACGAATCCAGAAGCAATGGAATTCACATACGCCCTCCGTTCTGAGTTCACGGCCACCAACAACGAGGCGGAATATGAAGCATTAATTGCGGGTTTAAAAATCGCCGCTAGAATGGGAGTCCGCAACCTTGAGGCCTACGTGGACTCACGGCTTGTCGCGAACCATATTCTAGGTGGGTATGTGGCTAAGGAGGACAACATGGTCAGGTACTTGGAAAAAGTCAAGTCGTTAATCGCGACTTTCAGTAAGTTTTCCATCAAGCAGGTGCCAAGGGGCGAGAACAAGAAAGCGGACGCTCTTAGCAAGATCGCATCCACGAGCTTCGCTCACTTGTCTAAACAGGTTTTGGTGGAAATACTCAAGGAGAAATCTATCACGGAAGGGGGGGTAGCCGCAATAGTTGAGGAGGAGGGACCTACGTGGATGACCCCAATCATCAACTATTTGACTAATGAAACCCTTCCAGACGAGGAAAAAGCAGCAAGGCGCATTAAAAGGAAGTCACAACATTTTGAACTCCGAGAAGGCATCCTTTACAAGCGCTCTTTCTTGCAGCCGTGGCTGCGGTGTGTTGGACCACGCCAGGCGGCTTACGTCATCAGTGACATACATGAAGGGTTGTGCGGCATGCATGCAGGCCCACGATCCGTGGTAGCTAGAGCCTTACGAACAGGTTATTATTGGCCCACCATGCACAGAGACGCGCGCGACATGATTCGCAAGTGCAACGATTGCAAAGTGCATAGGCCAGTACCCCGGCACCCGCAGCAGGAGCTTACACCTATCACGTCCCCATGGCCATTTTACAAGTGGGGAATTGACATTGCAGGACCATTTCCTGTAGCCGCGGGGGGGGGGGGTTAAATTCTTGATTGTTGCAATGGACTACTTCACACGATGGATAGAAGCCAAGGCAGTCAAGTCTATCACATGTAAGCAGGTCAAGAAGTTTGTGTGGGAACACATTGTGTGCCGTTTTGGTCTACCAGGAGAAATCATCTCAGACAACGGCAAGCAGTTCACGGACAACCCATTCAAAGATTGGTGTGCATCATTGAACATCAAACGGCGCTTCGCGTCTGTTAAGCATCCACAAACGAACGGCCTTGTCGAACGAGCAAATAGGAGCTTGGGGAATGGAATCAAGGCGCGTCTGGATGAACGAAATGGCAAATGGGTCGATGAGTTATCACACGTGCTATGGGCGCATAGAACCATGATCAAAACAGCCAACGGAGATACTCCATTTGCATTGGCTTACGGCACTGAAGCCGTTATACCAGCAGAAATAGGGATGCCTACCATCCGCATGGCGGAGGTTAATGTCGTCACAAACGATGAACAACTGCGAATCAACCTGGATCTGTTGGAAGAAAAAAGGGAAATAGCAGCCATCAATGAGGCTAAGTCCAAGGCTAAGATGAAGGCTTATTATGACGCCAAGGTCAAGGGTGTTTCTTTTCGACCGGGAGACTACGTCTATCGTGCTAACGAAGCGAGTCGAGTGGAGAATACAGGAAAACTGGGCCCTAAATGGGAAGGACCATATGAAGTCACTGAAACCTTGGGACGAGGCGCGTACAAGTTACGTGACATGGATGGCCGCGACCTAGAGCGCACATGGAACATCTCCAATCTCAAAAGGTGCTATCTTTGAAAGCTACGGCTTCCGCATGGGTACTTCGCTATAGGCGGTCTTAATAAAGAACCATGCGGTTTATTTGTTTTGTTTGTTTTTCTTATGTTTGTTTAGTTTCCTTTCTTGTTTTTTAGGACTTGTCGTCATTATTCAAACAAAAGTGTAAACGTTCTAATAAAATGCCGTGGTGCCTAGCTAGCTCCACGGCCTGTTTCGTGCAAATCATTTTCCTTTCTTTGTTAGTCGTATGAATTTTACTTGTATTATAATATGCCATGTTTCATTCGTATGCATTCTTTCAAATTACCGTACATGTACTATACGCCTCCAGGCGGGGTAAGAGGATTAAGTGAACCTACTAATTCAACTTGCCGCGTAAGAGGGATGCAACCCCAGCCGCACGGATCATGTATCCTTACTAGACGCCTTACTCACAAGACGTTGTGATAAGTTTTTTATGCACCGTACCCACACGGTACTCTGCATAGTAAAGACGCACGTCGCATGTCTAGTAAATTATAGACTTGTATGTATTTTCCTTTTTTCTTTATGTGTACGACGTGATACATCACGCGGCATTGAAATACAATGAAATACACAAGTTTCAAAATTAACAATAAACAAAATGGCCGTGGTGGTCACGGACTTCTAAATAAAAGGACAAATTATTACATATATGTCTTAGCCGTGTACATACACGGACGAATATAATCACAAGTGTTTACAACATATAAGTTACAAGGGGGGAGGAACTCTCCTAGATCCTTCTTCCCTTCCTCAATTAAAGCACGAAGGGCCTCCCCACGAGCATCTTTCCCGTCCTGAACTTTGACTGCAAGAGCATCTAGGGCTTCCCCAAGCGGCTTCTCACCTGACATGGCTTTGGATACGGAATCATAAGTAGCCAACGTCAAGGGAATTGGATCAACACTCAGCCGGGACATTATTGTTTCATTTGGAGCATCTTTCATGGCTTCAAGCTCGTCCAGGAGGGGGTGTTGGAGGTGTTGTTCCCTATTGATCGTTAGACTCAATGGTTATGAACCATTATATCTAGGTTGATCATCGTTCATATGATAACATAGCGGAAAAGAACAATGATCATGAACAAGGTGTTTAGGCACAAAGAACACGAATTAAAACAAATGGGTTGCTCATTATATTAATAACAAACAACCACTAGACGTGTATACATTGAATCCCACGTCTAGTGCGACACACACTTTAGGTTTACATTGTGAATGAATGAGATGAATAAAACCTAAAACTCTTGTTCCTTTTATAGTGGAAGGAACATAATCTACAAGAGATAATATCAAATAAACATCTAAATCTTCTATTTAGATAAACTATATATTGTGTATATCATAAATAATATACTCAATATATTCCCTAAATAGAATTCTCCATCAGCGTGTAAACATCTGTCAGCGTCTCAACACACTACAAAAATAAGGGCCTTTTAGGACCTTTTTCTGGGACGCTTTTTTAAGCAGCGTTCTAAAAACACATTTAATACGACACGTTGGTTTATGAGTCCTATTATCATGGAATCTAATAGGACATTTCTTATATTTGTCTTATTAGGTATATTTTATAAGACACTTACTTATTTTAGTCGTGTTATGACACAACATAATACGACACTTGCTAGCAAGGTCATATAATAATAAGTTTTATAAGACACTAAGCCATAGAGGTCGTATTATATATAACCTAATATGACCCATATAAGTGTGTCATATTATATAATATTTTATATGACACTTAAATGGTTTTGTCATATAATTAAAAATTTTATTAGGACATTTTGTATGTGGGTCATATTAAATAAATTTTATAGGACACTTATTTGCTTAGGTTTTAATATAAAATAAACTTAATATGACACTTGATATCTAAGTCCTATTATAACTATTAAACTCGATATACATTTCTATCTTATTTTACAAAAAATCAAAAGTATTACGTAGATTTATCAAGGATTCAAAATCGTTAGGCAATAGTCAGGTGGTTTGGTATCGCTAATTAACAACTAGTCGGTTAGACGGGGATTAATCATATTTGATTATATATACAAACATATTAAAATTTGACTCAACATGCCCGATTAGGCCAATTTAATCTCGATCCGGCCGATTAACGCCACTTTTATCGATTTTTATCTGATCATTCGGTATGTTAACCGATATTTTACCAAACTGATTAATAAGGCTTGTTACTGAATATCCGTGCTATTAATAAAAAAGCTTTACGAGAGTTCTTTAATTTTTTGAATCAAGAATAGAGTACTTGGGTTCTCTGAGTAACTCCCACATAGCAGCTAGGCATCGATTAATCGAAGATTTTTACTAATGTTGTCCTACTAGTTTTTTACATCATTGTAAAACCAAGCTACACCTAATTTCAAACTAATTAAGTCAAAAGTGTCATCTAAGTGATTAAACTCAATTTCAATCATAAAACTGAAATCAGTTGAACTCAAGCGAAGTTTTGATCGTTGAGTTTCATGATTGAATGAAAATTTGATACATGTAAATCAATTCTATAATAAAATCAAGCTTGACATGGTCAAAATACGTTTGAGGAATACAAACATATAGCGGTTACATGAAATCCTTCAATTAAGACGATCTAAACTTACTTTTACACAGACTATTTGACAAAAATATCAGACGTCGTAACTAGAGCTAAGCATGGCAAACCCAAAACCGACCCGGACTTAAAAACCAACCCGGACCAGACTGAACCGAACCGGACCGGATCGTACAATTTTGGATCGCTCCGAGGTCCGAGGTTTTGGACCATTTCGGTCATCGGTCCGGTCCGGTCAGGTCTTACAAAAAAATCTTATTAGTTTTGCGTAAGAGGCCCGGACTGGACCGAGGACCGAACCGGCCTGGACTATTTTGGTCCGGTCTCGGTCTGGAGTTTTGGACCATTTCGATCCTTGATCCGGTACGGTCCTGAACCGATGCTCAGCCCTAGCCGTGACACGTTAACATAAAAACGTTATAAATTTTTATATTGTTTTTGGTTGTCCTAAATTTAATAAAAAGGTTATTTACATGTAATTTTTATTTTATTTATAATTTACATTAAATTTATAATCTACCTTAACACTGATTATTAAATATTTAATCATTACTACATATATGATATACCCGCCTTTTTTTTAACATCCCACTATAACTTTTTATAAATCCCTCCTATTTTCCCCCTAAAATATTTACATTTTATCAACATCCCGCCATTGTTAAAGCCTAACCCAAAACCCACATTAGTCTTCCATCTCACTATTTATATCAGATCCAATTTTTTATCCTTTTATATCTCGACACAATAACACACCTGCATAACCATTTAACCATTCTACCCAAATAAGGTAAATCCATCCCCGCCATTCTTTTAATAATTATCTAAGCATTTATTTTATGATAATACTATGATAGTATATCCTAAGCTTGATGGTCATTCAGGTTTATCATAATTTTTGAAATCTTTAAACCTAGTTTTTTGTTCTTTGATTAATTCTATTTGATTCTTTACTAATTTTGTAATTAATTGATAAAAATAGTCAATTAAGTATGTGACTATTTTCAATTAAGAAAATAAGAAAACATCTAATGGTTTGATGAATAATTTATTATTTTAGAAGATGCCGTCAAGGAATAGTAAAAGGGCTCGCACTAGATCTGAAAATGACACACAACAAGTTGACGAATTACCTCAGATGGAGTCAATTCATTCGAATGATGCCGAAGGTATGTATTCATTTTAGAGTAATACAAAATATGTGCTTGTTTTTTAGATGGTTCCACAATTATTTTGTGTAGTCTTTTAAAAATGAAAAGAAAAGTCAATTGTGATGTATTTATTGGTATCTTGTTGATGTTGTTAGTTCTTAAAATTTTGGAGTGGATAATTGATGGTTTTCATATTTACCGACGATGAAGCATTTTTAAGGGTGAACTTTATTTTTTAATTTGTCTTGGCTTGATCTTATATGTGTTCTTTGTCAATCTTCCAAGTCACAATAATAAAGAAAATGTTACTCCGTATTATAGATGTAGATTATATTTTTTCTTCTTTCAGGTAGAGTTTTGTAGTTAGATTCGGCTATATTGTATGTGGTAAAATTATCAGTAGTCTTTTAATAGTACTAATTTGCTAATATTGCGATCCACTTCTTTCTAGGGGTGTTATCTGGCCGGGTTATCGAGCCGGGTTGAGGCGGGTTTTTATTTTCAGAAACTCACCCGCAACTCGATAAAAAATCGGGTTATCTGGTTCGGAATGTATTCGGGTCAGGGTATATCGTGTCAGGTGATTCGGGTTATTGGGTCATACTATAATTGGGAACTTTTGATGTCATGGACTGTTATAAAAATGAAATATAAACAATAGTGGCACTAGTATAGTTTTTCTTCTTCTAGGCCATATCAGTAGTACTATTACATGTATGGAGTTACGATAGTAGCACTAGTATATTAGTACTTACCAACTGAAATTTTGCAACTCCATGAACAATAGCTTATGTTAGTAAGATGCCACAGTTAATAACTTATGTTTGCATACAATAGCTTATGTTAGTAACATGCCACTGTTAATAACTTATGTTTGCATATATTTATAAGTGCTTTTAAAGTTTCATGGATATAAAGACTCTAGTACAACCATAGAAGTATTGGGCTTGTAGAAAAATGTTTCATGCATAAAATGCCACTACCAACTGTAGAAATATATGCAGACTTATGTTAGTAAAATGCTACTACTAACTTATGTTCTATTATTAGAACTAGTGAAGGGGTTGAAACTATTTTATGATTATCTGTATGTTGTATCAACAAAAAAGTTATTGATAAAATTATGTTTACTCTTCATTTTATGGTTTATTGATACTAATTGCACAATTTTTGTTAGTTCAAGTGATTCGACGCAAAAGAGTTAGAGGACCAACATTTATGCCAAAAGTTTGGGCCAAATCTGAGGAGGATCGCATTAGTGTTTCATTCAATGAATATGGACAACCCATTGATAAGAAGACAACAAGCACATTGACACATTTCATGGGATCCCTTGCAAGGAGCGGAAAATACTGTCCTCTTCATAAACCGTGGCCTAAAGTTAGAAGTGCAAAGAAGCAAGATTTGCTCGATGTCTTAAATGTATCTTAAAAATACAATCACATATAAGTGACTAATTTATACCGTATATCTACATCTGATTTCATTATATGTATTTTGTTTTGTAGGATAAGTTTGATCTTCCTATAGGTTGTGATGATTGGATTTTAAAGTCTTTTGCAAAAAAAGTTAGCAATTGGAGGGACAGAGTTAAGAAAGACTTTTATGATCCCTCTTTGTCTTACCGTGAACAGCTAGATATAAAGCCAAAACGAGTGCGTTCAGGTCATTGGAAAAAACTTGTCAAGACTTGGAATAAAGAAAACTCAAAGGTTTGATAAATTGACAGCTATTGATCCTACTAGTATTTTTTTATTACTTATGTTCTGCATATGTACAGTTTGGTAATGTAATCTGATTGTTTTGCATATAAATGTTATACATATATACATTTCTGCACTGTTTAGATGATTACTCATATCTATTTTTTTACTACAGAGAGTGAGTGAAAGAAATAAGGTAAACAGGGCAAAAAAGAAGATGGTTCAAGTTACGGGTAAAAAAAGTTACGCTATAGTGCGTGAAGAAGTTAAGGTAATCTATATAATTGTACAAGTGTCAATGTTTAATATCGGTATGTACTGAGAAATTTGTTTGTCGTGAAACATGAATCTTTAGGTGGACGTGAACCGACAAGAAGAGAATTGTTTCGTGCATACTTTTCAACGGATGGAATTGCAAAAAACGAGGAAGCTGCAAATGCAATTGTATGTACTATCTACCTATTAATTTCCTCTTTCAAAGATAACTTATGTGTACCATGACTTGCGTTAATTTTTTTGTTGTTGCAAGCGTATTAGTTTTAAGGATACAACATATTTGTTATTGTTTATGAAGGATAAAATGGAAGAATTAAGCTCTCAACTTCCGGAGGGTGAAACTGATGAGCCTAGACCACAAGACATATATTCGAAAGTTATGGGTAAGGATAACAATGGACCAGCGGACTTGTATGGCTTAGGTGTACGTGCTTCGGATGTTTGGGGCGTAGTTCCAAGTTGCGCTGCCCGTCGTAGAGATAAGCTCATGTATAATCTAGATGTGATCAACTTAGTCGTGAGCTTGCTGAGTTAAAAGTGAGAGATTCTCACAGGCAAGGGTCAACTGAAAATGCTTCCTGTGGTACAAATGTAGCTAGTGAACCTCAACCTTTACGGGTACGTGTTTTATCGTAATTGATATATGCACCCTTAGTAATTACACTATGGCATCTAATAGTGCTACATATATTGTAGGTTAGAGCTCATGTATACGTCAAAAGCATCTTCAATCCTAACGAGATTGTAGCAAAAAGGAAGGATTAGCAGCTTAGATCCAAATGAGATTGTTGGCGGTGAAGAGATAGGACCAAATTGGTGTGAGGTAAATATTCAAGTGCCTATAAAAAAAGATGAACACTTGGTGAGGCGATATGGTTTGTTTGTCACGGTTTATGACGCTGTTGGTGCAACTGTTGCATGGCCTTGCCCTTTTGTTTCGGTATGTCGACTTGTTAAACTATAGAAAGTTAGTAACTATATTACTTCTACTTCTGCAACTTTCTTTCATATTGGGCATTGATTAAATTTTGAAATGTTATGTTCGTGTGTTGTAGGTGGTAAGTGAGGATGATGCATGAAGATTATCCACGATGACTCATCGACTTTTGTTTCGTTTAATTTCCATGTAATAAAATTTAGAAGAATATTTTGGATGATGTTAACCTTGTTGCGTTAAAAATTCTTATTATCTATATGAAATTATCCTTTTACTTGTTACAACTTTTAGTCATCAATAATTTGTATGTTGTGTTTTATATTAGATTTTTTCTTAGAACCTGCTAATGGCACGGAAATGCATTAAAAACATAATTTTATAGATATGAAAGCGTCTTATATTGTATAATCTCAGGACACTAAACTTAGTCTCAACAATCACATGTGTATTAGGACCTTTTTTTGCGCTTAGATGAGAGTCCATGGTACATACGTTTTTGTCGTAATAAAATACTTTTTAGGACACATGTATACGTCTCAACACATGATATAAGGTTAATGTATCTTAAAACACTTTAAAGTGTCCTATTATCTTGTTTGCTAAGACATACATTGTGTCGTAAAAACCGTTTTATAGGACGATTTTTTTTGTTTTATAATATTGGCACTTATTAGGATGCTTGCAAGTGTCTTAATAATTTTTATACTTAATACAACGCCTTTATATGTGACACTTCTTTCATTGGTCTTATTATGTCAAAGGTCCTATAAAGAAACTTGATAGGACACTATCCGGTGTCCTATAAAGCCTGATTTCTTGTAGTGACACTTTCCGTCAGCGTCTCAACTAGCCGTGTCAGCGGCTTTGACAAACGTCTTGATGTTTTCTTCGTTTTGAGTTTCTGCCACATCAACTCATATAATTTTAGACCCAACAATCTTCCCCTAGTTGATGTCGGCAAAACTCTTTGTATATCTCTTGTAAGTTGTACATGATCTTCAGATTGCTTCCCCTCAAGTGTAGCACGTATTTTCTTCCCCTTTTTGTCACATCAACAAGGAAGTAAACAATGTATGCAATCTTTGAAGATTCTCCAAATGTAGGCTCTATGTAATGATCCTGAAGAAAAATAAATAAAGTAGTCTTGATGTAGAAGTAAAATAACCCAAACTTATGTTCCATGTCTTGTTTATCCATGTGATGAAGAACTTATACCAGATTGAAAAAATATAAGTAGACCTCGATCCCTCGTCAATATTCTCATCCTTTGTGAGACACTGAGCACGATAATGTAACTCCTTCAAGTGTTTATGACAAGTCTTCGTCACCAACCATGTAAAGCACGAACAAGTTACCTTTAAAGTCTATGGCACTTTAAGATATGATAGAACACAAACTCGCGAAAATCTTCTTCAATCATCAAACTTACCATAAGAATTCTTCCCCTTAAGCTAACACCTCTTCATGACGAAACTTATTCTTCATATCATATGTAAAAGCTCTAAGACGGATAACTCTTTTACAAGGCTACCCCGATTACATAATCAAATCCAATAAATTACCTCACAAATTGTTGTTAACTCGCTTTAAGATCATTAATTCCATTTAAAAATATCCGAGCCATAAATATCAACTTGATATTCTATATTAAAACGGAGATTCCATGTACCTTTGTGTGTAAATTCTCCTTTTTGTGTGCTTAAAACGTCCAATTTTCTCAAACAGCAGCAAACTTTGTGTTGTCCAATATCTCTTCTGTCCAATATCTTGGTCAGATGTATTGTCCAATATCAGACACTACTTATCAGCGTTGAAGTACATATATCGGACGACACTGTCAACCTATCAGTGTTGACTTATTCTGTCAGCGTCAAACTTCCCTCTGTTAGCGCCTCAATTACAAACGTCAGCGCCAACCTTAAATCCTGTCAGCGTTCATTCTTTTCAGCGTCAGAACTTTGTCAACGTTGCTCCAAGACTTTGACAACGTCAAAATAAGTCCCATCAGCGTTGAAAAATGGCCTACGTGAATTACTTCAATCAATAAGACCACGTCTTTTGTTCTTACGTGACCCATGATTTGCTTTAAACTTTGCCGTGTGAACACATATATAAATAACCAATCAAAAATCCCTCACCATGTGAACACAAGTATAGATCTCATGTCATGCTTGTACTCCTTTGATCGTGTGAACACACGAATCGAATTTGCAATATAATTCAACCAATAAGAACTTTCAAACCGTGTGAACACAAGATCTTCAACCAATAGGAATTGAAGGCTCACGAGAATACAGTGGAATAACATGTAGATGATTGTAGCACCATGTGATCACAATTGAAGTCTGCAGACATGCGTATTCCCTTTTTCCATGTGAAGTTTGATAAGTCTGACTTGTTTACACATCAAGTGATGTTACGTCTCTCACTTAATGAGATAATCATGTCTCAATCTTTGCTGTTATATCTTGTTTGAATATTACCACAGCAAATACTTTAACTGTTGCTATCAAACATTCACACTTTTCTGTTCAAAGTTGATCTAGGGTTTAAACTTTATGCACCGAAACCCTAATTAGGGTTTGTAAATAATCCTAGATCATGTATCTTCACATGTTTTAACAGCCACGAACATCATAACATTCTGCTTTCTAGATAGATCTAGGGTTTGAGAAACCCTAGATCATGATTTTATGTAAAAGCAAGAACATCATTACCTTAATCAGTGAACTTCGACCTTGAATAACTTCTTCCTTAGGGCTCATATCGAAGACCGCTTCGGTGAGATTCAAGACACAAGTGCTATGAATCTACAGTTCAAAAATCACGAAGATCCAACGGTTAACGAAGGAGAAAACGTGTTTTGAACATGGCTGTCCACAGAAAACTGCATATACCCTGCTGCTGACTTTGACGCTTAATAACTTTTGCCTGGGGATAAAACTCGACAATCCCTCCGGTGGATGTTTAGATCTATGTATGTAGAACACACATCTAAAATTTCGTGACGATCCAACGGTGCAATCAATAGTTATGACCTTCTGAATACTGCTGCGCACACAAAAACGTCCAGAAAAACTCCATACGAATTTTTCTTCTTCACCATACACGAACACCTCGTCGGACCTAGATATCAAGAGCCTTAGGCTCTGATACCAATTGTTGTTCCCTATTGATCGTTAGACTCAATGGTTATGAACCATTATATCTAGGTTGATCATCGTTCATATGATAACATAGCGGAAAAGAACAATGATCATGAACAAGGTGTTTAGGCACAAAGAACACGAATTAAAACAAATGGGTTGCTCATTATATTAATAACAAACAACCACTAGACGTGTATACATTGAATCCCACGTCTAGTGCGACACACACTTTAGGTTTACATTGTGAATGAATGAGATGAATAAAACCTAAAACTCTTGTTCCTTTTATAGTGGAAGGAACAGAATCTACAAGAGATAATATCAAATAAACATCTAAATCTTCTATTTAGATAAACTATATATTGTGTATATCATAAATAATATACTCAATATATTCCCTAAATAGAATTCTCCATCAGCGTGTAAACATCTGTCAGCGTCTCAACACTTTCCGTCAGCGTCTCAACTAGCCGTGTCAGCGGCTTTGACAAACGTCTTGATGTTTTCTTCGTTTTGAGTTTCTGCCACATCAACTCATATAATTTTAGACCCAACAGGAGGTCTGCCAAGGCATCCATGGACGCAGTCATCTTACCCGCTGCGGAGGGGTTGTGATACGGATGTTGTGTGATATCCTCATCTTTTGCGATCATCTCCGCAGCTTTGACCAGGCCTTCATGCCTACCACGGTCGATCCCATCGGATACGACCCCAGCAAATGCCTGCAGTAGGTGTGGAGCGTTCAGGGCCCCACTTACGGCAAGCCGCAGTCCTTGCCCGATAATCCACCTACGACCGGCTGTAGCGGTTAGTAGGGGGGGGGGCATACTCTCTCCGCGCAGCTTACAACCACCTTGCTCAACTCTTCATCAGCTAAGGCAACTTGATTTTCAAGATTGGTTTGGGCCTGCGTCAATTCCTCCTTCAGTGCGTCACGCTCCTGGGCAATGTTGAATGATTGCACGGTCACCGCCTTAGTAGCAGCCTCAGCCGCAGACACCTGCGTATGAAATTTGGAGTTATTACAAGAATATATACTTTTTGGGCTACGTGCATACAAGAAGTAGGAGTGTATGAACAACATTTCTGAAAGTTTACCTTCTCATTTGATGCGGCTACGAGGGCCTCCAACTCAGCAATACGCTTCTCTCTGGTATCGGCGTGAAGCGCCTGCTCCTTCACCGTCGCCTCGCCAGTCAATAATGCCGCCTGCAAGGATGTGATGGTCTTCTCGTTCTTCACGACCATCGCCTCACGGCGGGCTATCCTCTTATCAGCACGGCTCACATTAGTGAGGGCCTGGATCAGACGGCGTCTTAACGCGGCACCCACCGTCACCTGATGTGCGGATGATACATCAAACTGTTCAATCAGGGCCTCATGATCTAGTTCATCTAGATCCTGTGCGAGGGCAGGCGGGGTGATGTGTTCGATGAATTCTGAACACTCGGATTCGGCCTCCAGCCGTGTCAAGCTCGATAAGTTCCATGCTAAGCGCAAGCTCTCTTCTGGCCCCTCGGGGCGCGGTTCCTTGGCACGTGCGGTAGCAGGTGATGGGGGATTGTTGGTAGCCGCGGGGGATGGATTTCTCCCCACTTCTTCTCCTTGTGCTGCGGCTGCCGGATTCACACTTTTTTTTTAAAAAAAAAAAAATAAAAATTTAGTCTATATATCTCATACAAAGGTATAAATCATAATTACAAGGGGTACTTACGGGGTGCCAATGTCAGGGTCTGGGCCGGTAGGAGCTACGGCGCTTACAGGGGCGACTTGCAAAATGGGCCCTTCCATGGTCGGGGTAGGGTCGGCTTGGGCAGATGTGGTGCTGCTTCCTTCTTGGTATTGTGGGTGGTCTTTCCGCAGCTTCTTGGGGGGGCATTTGCAACTCCGGCCTCCTCCCCAACTTTCTTCACCACCCGCCTGGTTGTCTTTCTCTTCTTAGAGGTAAGTGGGGTGGACCCGGAAGCTTGCGTCATGTCTTCATTGGGATCGCGCTCCTCCTCTTGATTGATGGTGCCTCCCTCCAGCAATGGGTCGTCGCCGTCTTTGTTATGAAAGTCCAATGGGGACTTCTCGATAACAGGCTCTCCTTCGTCCGACCTGGGCTCGGTTGTCTCCTCAAGCGGCATCGTGCGGTCAGCTAAAGCTTCTAGCAAAGGGAGCTCATTCGGCTTTAACGGCCGGAATCCTTCCGCCACCTTCATGGGGTCGCCCTGACGAAGTAGTCCGTGGAGGTTCATCTCTGCAAATGATTGTAAAAGTATATGGGTTAGTAAAATTCTACGCATGTGTGATAAATCAAATTTACAAGATATATATGACCTACCCTCGCCCTGTTCCGTTAAGAAGCACGGGTATAAGTCATCCCTCCCAAAGTAACGGCGGCTTATCCCTACTAAGCACAGAAAGTGTTCCGGCAACCCTCTATGAAATTCCGTGCGATGGGTATCTAGTATTTTCAGGTCCCGGCTACTATAATCTTTGGATTTGGGCGGATAGTCTTTTGGGGCTTTGGTTTTAAGTACGAAGGGGGTAGGGAATACTTTCTCATCTACAAAGAAGTAATGGTCGTACCAATTCTTAAGGGAGTCAAGAGGTTTCCTATATGTCATCGGGGCATTCCCGGGTTGTTTCTTGAACGACAACCACCCGTTCACTAATTGGGGAAAGTAGAAAGCCCTAAAAAGGTTCACGGTGGGGGTTACTCTGCAGGTATGGCATGTAATCTCAAACTGGTTGATTTTACACGCCCCTATACAGTGGAGCTGGGTGATATGAAAGTCATAATACAAAAGAAGGTCTACCAAGAACTTGGACAACGGGATACGGTAGTTGGCTGAGTCAAATAGGCGTGTATATATGCCTATTTTCCCCGCCGGTGCATCCGTAATAGCCTCACCATCACCCGGATAGGTGGGGTGTACGCTTTCGGGCACATAATACTTCGACAGGAAGTCGAGGTATTTCTCCGCAGACATCACGTTCAGGACGTCCGTGATGAGGGGATTATCCATGACCATATTTTATAAAAAGGTTTTCAAAGGCGTGATAATCTAACCTGCGGTGACGGATATCCGTGGAAAAGAAGGCAAAAATTTTGGAGATAAAAGCTTGAAATTAACAATGGCGGAAGAATGAGTGAGTTGTGTGTGTAACATACACGCATACCCACTCTTATATAGGGTGGCCTCGGTTTCCGAGGTGCCGTGGATCTTTGACACGTGTCAGTCACATTCCCTATCCAATGGATAGGGTTTCTGACATTCCTGCAACGTCAGTGGGGGACCCACGGGTCACTTCTTAAACAGTTTTGCGTGGCTCAAGGGTGGGCAGTAATAATGCACTTTTTGCAGACATGCGACTGGATTATTGACTATCATTAATGCAACTGGATTCTTGTCGGGTTATGCGGCTCTTACGTAAGACCGTATTTAATGTTACATTTAAGTTGTCTCGGCCGTTACGTGCGGCTGAGGTAGTATTCATTAAAATTCCTATGAAGGGGTGCCACGTGCGGCCAAAACAACAAAAATTTCAATGTCACATTTCTTGTCTTTCCTTGGTATGTCCGGAGAGCATCTTGATAGTCTAGAGGTTACGTCTACGACTGTAACAACTAGACTGGGGGGACATGATGACGTATAGTCCCCAACCGGGTTATGAGCCCGGCCCACGGGTATTACCCGTATCCGGTCCATCACAGATGGGTGGACAAATGTCATTCAGGCTTATGGGCTTGAGTGAACAGTAACCGCACATGTGTGCGGCCCACGGCCCAGTGCGGCCGACATAAGATTAGACAGAATCATATTCTGTCTGGAGTATCTTTATCCCAATGAGAGAGGATATTCACTACCAAGATTAGAAGATAACAATCATTCTAAATTCTAGTGATTATCTCTTCCTTGGGGTCGAAGCATCAGTGGAAGCCCACTAGGGTTTCACTGCCTATAAAAGGAACCCCCAAGGGTTCCACAAAGGTATTACGACTTGTACTCTAAACTCACATAAACCCTAAATCGATTACTTACTCTCACGCCGGAGTCTAATCGTGGGAAACATTCCCACGGTAAGCCTAACGCGTGTTGTTTAGTGTGCAGGATCCCAACCAAACAATTCACTTGGTGCAGGAGTCGGAGCCCAGCCAACCCGAATTAAGCCTAATTCGTGTCTAGCAAGGATCAACCAACTTTTGCATCAACAATCACGTGTACTCGTTGTGCATTCAATATGTCTTCTTCTTCCCCCTTGATGGTTTCAAAACCTCGAAACCAGCAATAAATCGTACGCACATGAACCTCGTGAGAATAATGAATAAGCTGAATTATATTTTGCGAGAGAATCAGTTGCTGATCGAAATTCTCTACTCATAAACTCTCCATGGCTATCTTTACCAACCCCTTTGTAGGCTTTTTGAAGTGACCATTGATGGAGAAAATCGGATATGCAAACGCTAAACTGAATAAGAATTCCTTGACCTTGTGACTTAAGCTTGCACTATTGTTGAATGAGGAACGGTGTAGAAATATCATTGCTGAGAAATATCTAAGTACCCAAAACATTACTGACGAAGTATATAAGCACATCACCTCTTGAAATTATCCATGTTGACTATGCGCGTGACACTGAGTACAACAATGTAGCTCATTAACGTGATAGTTATCCGGGTCATCAACTAACCACCCCGAACCCGGAAGCTAGATAAACAAGTCTTCATTCTAAGATTAAGCACGAACAAGTTATCTTTCAAAGATAAAATAAGTGCACGCCTTCGAAAAATCCGTCTTCAACTTCGAATAATAATACCCGATCAAAACCGTAGCAACGAAAATTCAAATATAGCCATTTTTCTTGATCTCGTCAAATAAATTTTGTCACTTTGTCTCGTCACTTTTGTCACGTCATTTTATCAATGCAAAACCGCAATTACAATCATTTACCACATAATACAAACTTAACTTAAATAACATATTCAAGCTAAAATGTATGTATGTGTCATGACAATAAGTATATATCCCATATTTACGATACTACTTTCCACCATGTCTCGTCACTTTGAACTTCAACTCTCACATTCGTTTAACATTGGAAATATATGTATGTATACATGGCCCAACAATTGTGAGTGAATCCTATGATACACGACCACAACCAATGAAAACCCTTAGCCCATTTCAATCTTTAAACCCGGCCCATTTCCAACTAAATAATTAAGGGTATAAATTACCCACCAAACCCTAACAATATAATTCTTAACCCTAATCACTTCTCACTTTTTCTCCGCCCCCCATCTTTGCTCCTCAGCCACAAAAAATAATCATCTATCACCAATCTCACAAACTTAACTCCGTAATCATTCCATATCAGTCAATTAACCCATCGACCTTTATCTGATACAAATAAACACTTCGCCTACATCTTATCTATGACCATTGAATCTTCCACAAAGAAGAAATCAAAACAAATATCTGCTTTGATCGATCTCAGGTAGGGTGTATTTTCGATGTGTTTAATTTGTTCAAATCGAAACAACGAGTAAATCATTAAATGAAAGAAAGTTGGACTAAAACATACATGCTTTAAGTCTTTCTTACATCTTTCGGATATTAATTAGAAGCATTGCTTCTCACAGATAAATGATGAACAAATCTCGAGTAGGTCGAATAGATTGCATGTATTTAATTAAACGAATCAAAGACAGATGATAGCCTAATTGTTACTGATCTTTCTTTTAATTCGAATACCAAAGATGGTGTAGACCATTTACAGATCTTATGATCTCGACATGCATGCTGTTTTGTTGAACGAATCAAAGAAGATCGTAACAGATTTTTTATGGATCTTTCTTTACATTCGGATATTAAGGGTGTTATTAATACCAACAATGATCAATGATGATATGATTCAAATATGAAATCTTTATTAATTTTTCTTAATGTGAACGAATCTGAGATCACATATATGCTTTAAGTCAAGTCTTTTATGATGGAAGGAGATGGTGTTTGAATGATATATGACGAAGGGATATAGGTAGATCGAGTCGGTGTTGTTAATTGATTTGTTGAGTCGTTTGGCAGTTATATTGGGAATAGGTCTCGGTATGTTTTACTTTGGCATGATTCCGCAATATTGCAAATCTAATGATTCCGCAATATTGAAAATCTGATGATTCTGTAATATAGAAAATTTGATGATTCCGCAATATTGCAAATCTGATGATTCCTCAATATTGTGAACTGATGATTCCGCAATACAGAGAATCTGATGATTCCGCAGTATAGCGAATCTGATGATTCCGCAGTAATGAGAATCTTATCCAAATGGTACTTTTTTCCGTTTTTCCAGGATCTAGCTTTTTATTCATCTCATAGTTGTTCATCATTTCGAAGATGAACCTAGAAAATTTTTATTGGACCAGATCTTAAAAAGTTTAACCAGAAAACAAGATAGGCAGATTTGACTAAAAAATGCCAACTTTTGACCAGAAAGAAAAATAAACTTTGACCCAAAAAAATGATAATACCAAAACTTTGACTATGAAACCGTGGACTGATGATACTGGATATGAAAGTATGAAACCGTGAGTCCAGATGTGATAATACCAGATTTTGAGATTGTTTGGACAAATGAAAGATTAGTGAGACAAGAACAACAATCGTGACAATAAACAGTGACAAAAAAATTATGACAGAATCAGACCCCAAAAAAATTGACAACCAAATCAATAGACAAAAAACACGAACGATCCAAGGATTGAACCATCGGCTCTGATGCCAATTGTGGGTTTGCTATAATATATGATCCGGTGGTCTAGTTGGGTGGTAGATGGTGGTGGTAGCCATTGATGAGTTAGAGAGAGAGGTTGAAGGTGTTCGAGAGAGAGAAAGACAAAATGTATAATAAAATGAGAAAACACAAACAACCCCTCCTTGGAAGCCTTGGAGGGGTATATATAGTCACTCACGCGCCTACACTATACATAGTTTCCTAGTCTAGTCTTTGCGTGAGTGACTATGATAACTAATGGGAATTCTTAAATGTCGTCACATAAAGTGAATTTCCACCATAGAGTATTGTGAATGTCTTACCTTTGTGGAATCTCTTGGGTTCCTTTTATACTCGATGGAACCCTAATTGGGCTCCCTATATTCTTGCAGCTTAAGCAAGAGATAACTACCTAATATAGTCGGATCCTTATTGCATAAATAAGGATAGTGTATGTATTCTTAACTCAGGCGAATCATAATCTGATTTGGATTATGATTCTGCTTGATCCTGTCCGTGTGCGGCCAGGACACGGTTGAGATGGAACCGCGTGTCACAGGGGCTTACTGGACCTCATTGACCTTGGCGCTATTTGTGTGCGATCCATATGTAATGGACACGGGTAGTACCCGTGGGTCGGGTTATCCAGCCCGTCTAGGGACAATACGTCATCATGATAAAACAAAGAAACATCACTAGTGATAGAGCAACAAATATCACTGGTAATATTACACGGTAACTATATTTATTAAATATTACCACTGATATTTCATTGTATTAGCACTAGTGATATTCCATTGTTTTTCATGAGTGAAATATAACAACTTATAAAATGTTTCGACAAATTTACAACTTTAGTCCCTCTATCGATTTTTTGCAAAATTGGGACATTTTTATAAAAATGGCCACTACGTGTTTTTTATGAGATTTAGTTTTAGGTAATGAACGGCTTTAGTTAGTCCTTTATATTTGTAAGTCAAAACAAAGATGCAAAATAACTCAAGTCATCTTATATGCGGTATTTTTTTCTCAACTTGAAATATTGTGGAAATGAATCTCAAACTTAATAAATCTTGTATATGTATGTTTTTATGGGTAACTATGGTTTTTATTAACCTTCTACCAATTAATTCACGAGGTTTTGTGACCGTCGCTACATGAATATGTTTCATAAATATAGCGTGACATTTTGTACAAAAGGAAAGTGATTGAAATATCACATTAACTTCAATCAAAGAGCTTGATAAACACCTAACAATGTATATATGACATGCAATAAACATTTATAACTTCAGTAACAAACTAAAAAAATCACTAAAGATAAAATGCCAACATGGTATAAACTAGACAAATCAAGTCTTGCAGACACCATAATAATAAAAGACCTCAGTTTTGTGACTACTAAACAAGTTAGCTAATTCATCAAAAACAAGTGCAACTTCTTGCTCATCCATGTAATCCAAATCATCATAAGGGTTAAAAGTAGGAATAAAAGTTGGGCTATTAATAATCAGACCTCCGTTTTTAGCTGTACCACGCTTTTTGATTCGGACTTGCATTAGACGATGATGGAATATCACTAGCCTTGAAAGGCTTGAACGAATTATATTTTTAGGCACACTTACCGAAGCCTTGGACATATACTGAATGTTTAGTTTAATTGAATGACTATCAATCTTAACAAAATTAAAGTTATTATTGGTTAACCACTCAAGAAAGACCTAGTTGCAAAAGGCTTCTAGTTATCATTTTAAAATATGCGAGGTCTCAACTTCAATTACTACTAGGTGTAAACAACTTTGATGTGGTCACGCCAAGCTCTTGAATAGGGAAGGCTTTACCTGGTTTAAGTCTATGTGACGGTAAGTTCAAACCACATGGATTATACAATCAGTGTGTCAGAAACCATGAATACCATAAAAGGTTATTATTAGCCCCCTTTTGATACATATATAAGTAATTAAGAATCAAGCTCATACAACTAGTGTAAGAATCAAGCTTAACATGCTTTACAATTTGGAATGTGATTATACTAATTTCATCCTTTTAGAATACCTGAATTGGAACACCAGGCAGCTTAACCTACATCAAATGTTGGTTAGCTGTTCTTTTAACATGCTCGTACCCATAGTACAATTATTAAGGACAATTGGAATGTTAGAAACATCTATGGCCCGTTTGTAAGAACATCTTTCCACTACTTTCTCGAATTGAATTAAAGAAGAAAAAGCCTTCGGAATTAATCATTATTCTAGTTAGACCAAATTTGTAGTTATTACAAGTGTAGTAGTCCACAACTAGATATACAACCCGTTTACCAATGAAGTAGCCATATGGTGTACTTACAAAGCGAGCACTAAACTCATCAGCAACCTTACTAGGTATAGCAGTGTCAACACCCTCACATACCTTACGGTCGGGAAAGGTATCTCGATGATGAAGGATACTACAAACTTGATAATACTTGATTGACAAGTCATCAAAAGAAAAATTGACAGACCTTCACTAATAACAACATAGCCAAGACTCAAGACTCGTGAGAAGGATAACAATTTTATCTATCTTGTCGAAGTGTCAATCCATGCTTAAATCACCTAGTTTAAACGACCGTAACTCCCCCTATAAGAAAATGGCATTAGATTGTGTCTGTCTTTCAATATATCGGTAATTAGATCCCATGACTCTTTAGTGGATCTTGGATGTTCCACATGACCTCTTAAAGAGTATCTGAGAAAGTCATAAGAACCCACGATATGACAATATTATCTACCTTGTGTTCTTCCAGAGTAAGAATAATGGTTTTGCTCGTGGTAGCACCATCTGTGGAGCCACCAATATACTTGGTAACTTCATAACCTTGACATAGTTGCTAAAATATACTATTATGATCCATAGTTCTAATTATCAATTTCAAGCTTGACAGTAACCCTTATGAGTAGATGATTATGAGTTACAAGTGAGAGTTTATCTGAAAGTAGGACGATAGCATCAGACCCTATCATCATGATTGGTGTATACGGTTTAACGAAGTAGGGTTTATTATGGTCTTGTTTTGGGACGTGTCTTTTATATAATGGATGTAGGGTTATCTTAACTGGAAAAAAAGATGATGTAGGGTCTGCTGGTACAGTTCAAACCAAAATAAAAGTAGTGCCTCGTAACCAAAGCACAAAGAACCAATAACAACTGTGTGGACCATGACCTAACACAGATCACCAACACATATTATAATTAACAAACGAGATATTGGAAAACAGAGGTTTGTTTATGGATCAATTTATTTGAATCAATACCATATAGGTTGGTTGTAGTCAGTCACACTCCGATCATCTTTATTTTTATTTTTTCTTTATTCGCGTTTTTTCTCTTCACCATAAAAACATCATTTTTACCACGGAAATCCTTTACCAAAAATACCACGTAGGTTGGGATGATTCGTATATTCATTCAATAACAGCCTAATACAATATGCAATAACTACAAGAACCTTCTAGACTCGGGTTAGAGCCCAATATACATAAATATATAATAATACAACGAGGGTTATATCAAATACGAGCTATCTAAACTGTCATTTTGTTAAAAAATAAAAAGATAAATTAATAATAGATGCCTTTTTCTTAAATGACGTACTTTTTTGTCGAAAATAATAAATTTGGAATAACGAAAGTATATACTTAGATGCAATATTGCAAGTTTAATTATGAGTTGGGATAAATATATATCTAGAATTTAGTATATATCTCAAGAAAAAAAATCTACCCACTCATTTTTTCAAGAAAATAAAAGATATCGACTTTTCATCTCTTTATTAAATGTAAAACATTTTGAGAACGCTAAATCGTTAAGCGAAAAAATACGTCATCTAAAACGAGAACGAAGTTATTTTTTTATAAAGTGATACATGTATATAGTTTTGACGGATTTTTTTTTACTTTTTTATTAAATCACTTTTAAGAATATTATATATGATCCGTATCGCAAATCATATATGATTTCATAAAATCATATATGATTTTAGAAAATCAAATAAGATTGGTAGAATGGATCATACATGATTTTCTCAAACGTGACTTAAGAAAAAAAAATCGAAAAAAAAGTTCGTCGAAAGTATATATACATGCAGTGGCGGACCTATAGGTTAGCTTCGGGGTGGCGGCGCCCCCCATGGCTAAACCAAAACGACGAGATTACAGTGTAATTTTTCTTCAATTTCAAGTGTTTTTTTACAATGCCCCCACTCAAAACTCAAATTGCCCCCCACTCACACACTAAAATCTAACATTTAACACTCGAAAACCTATAAATGCTCAATTTTTAAGTTAAAATACTCAATTTTTAGTTTTTTTTACCTTACTATCGTAAAAAAAAAAAATTTTGCCCCCCACTATTGAATTTCCTGCGTCCGCCACTGTATACATGTGCCCCTATTAAAAAATAATTTAATTCTCGCCGTGAATGTATGTTTTTTTATGTAACGATTAACGGTTTGTGTAATTTTTTTTTAATAAAAAAGTAAGTTTTTTTTTTGTTAGATAAAAAAACATATAACAAAAACTATTTTATTAGGTCTATAATAAAGTGTGTATTTTTATGGATTAAATTTGTCTGTCTAGCTTGTTACTATCACTATGTGCGTCACTGCTTATGCACCTTGATTATGCGGAACTATTTTTTTCTGTTTAATTTTTATCTAATGTCACAAGGTTATGTTTTATCAAGAGTGCCAGAAAACCTTAATAAAAAACCATCACAAATGCAACATTATTCGGTAGTTATGGTGATTGATGTCATATTAAAATTTGTGGGAGACAAAATCTTTTTAATGATGCATAGATATCTTTCTAAACTAGGGAGTAATAAACTTATAGAGAATCTAACTATGATAGTTTCTTATATACCCCGTATATGCTTAGTAGTCAACTTACTAAACTATAATAAGACCTAATCAAAAAATGAACAATGTTTATAGAATTTGCTTGTAATGTGAATGAATTTTTAACAAATAATATTTAAATCTGATTTTTCATATGTATTTGATAAAGTTTCGATCGAACATCTTTCATCCTGATCAGTGTTGTAAATAAGCCTTTCACCAAGGTATCTACTATAAAGCACACCAGAAAACCGATTTCCGAAGGCTTTTTCAAAAAACTCGTTTACGATAGATTAAAGAGTCTTCGTGCATAGACGGATAAAACTTAGATTATATAGTAACGTTTTCTACTATAACTATTATCCGTCGTCTAAAATGTTTCTAATAACCTAAGTTAATTATTAAATTCCTAATGACTAGTAAATTATCATATAACTAGTCATTAACATGTGTAACAACACATATAAGAAATTACTATGTGTAACATATAAGATTTGAGTAGTCTTTCAATCTCGATTCAATTCTATGATTCCTTGCAAATATAGAAACAATGGATAGTAATCCTAAACCAGAAACTGGTTTGGGCTTATAGCTGGACGACTATGCAGCTAATTGACATGGGGAACTGACTTCTGGTTTGGGCTTATAGTTGGTTTTAGGACTATTTGAAATCTTTAAAAATAAAACTCATATCTTGCCATCCTAAGTTAGCCACCTTTTTCTAAAAGGGATCGTAGTAATTCTGTTTTTATATTTTTTAAAATGGCGCTTTTATATTGAGAAATTCTGTCTAGTGGCATTCGATCACAATAGAATTTATTGACAGCTGCATAAATGACTAAAATTTGTTTTTTAATTGGAAGTGGTGCATATAATGATTGTTTCGGTACTTTTGTAAGCCTTGCACCTCTCTTGAGTAATGTCTGAGTCAAAGCATCCAGTTATTGAATGCTTAACATTAATCTTTTGATATAGGTCGAAGTTGTAAAGAATAAAGCCAACTTTTTATAGATGTTGCAATGGCAATACGATATTGTGCAAAGCAGGTGCCTTCCGTGGGGTACGGTATCAGAACATTTATAATTTTTTTTATATAATATTAATTTTTGAAATAAACGTCGATTTTTCAGAAATAAATGCACATGTTTCATTGGAATTCAAGTGTAATTTTAGTAAAAAAAAATAGTCATATTTGATCTTAGTTATATTCCTGATGCAAAATATATTTTTACTTCTTTTTAACAACTAGTTAGTAGTTATTAATTCAAATTTGTAGTGAAATTTAATTGCACAATATGCAAGCCCATGTAGGTTTATGGTGAGACTCGAACCCTTCTATTTTGTTCCGCCCCGGTAGATATATGATAAGACTTGAACCCGAGACATCTTCAAAGATACATCTCTAAAGTTATTTTGGTAACCAACTATGGTAACAAGTAGGTTAAAATGAATATCTTGTTTACCTTCTAATTACTTTTTCACTTAAACATTTAAATTGAAGGTTGTATCTCAAGCTTTAGCAGGATATTTAAAACCATGCTTAAACTGGATTACTCCTGATTTTAATTAAGTTTATTTGTAACATTACACAACTTGCATCACATACTCATTAAGAAGGTTATTCAAGTAATCATATCTTGTATACTTGTGGTCATGTGTGTTTGTGTAGGACCAAACCAAAATGGTCATGCCATCATTGAATGGGTCGAAATGATACGGGTCATATCAGATAAACGAGCCATGTGACCACAAAAGAACGAACACATGTGCTTCACTTTCACCTTTGCAGCTCATGGCTCAGGCCAATGGACCCATTTGTCACTTTCATAGCATATATGGTCGGTGCACTCCAGATCTTCGGCCCACTTTACCATCAAATGGTTGACACATTACAAAATATCATACCATTGTGGTAGGTACACTTGTAGCCGCAAAATGTAGATATCGTTAGAGCATCAGGAGTGGTGTTAGGAGGAAAAAGTGTCGTCACGTAAACTATGACATCAGAATCACTATGACACTATACTTTTTGACGAGTGGTAAACCGTAAAAAAAGTGATGACATTTGTATTTTTTTAATTCTCAGTGGTCCAAATTTTCAAACAAATTATTTATTTTTTTATAAAAACGCTACTTTTTCTTGGCTGGTACTACGGCACGAGAATCTAAGGCGTCACTCTTGAAACGGTGCGACGTAGCAAAACTGGCGTCGTAGGCCACCAACCAAGCCATGGCGCCACAGCTCCCTTGGCTTTTGGAGCACCGGATACTCACGGTGTCATGGCTGTCATCTTAGCGTTTTTTTCCTATAACATCGAAACCTACAAGGCTACAACTCAGCATAAAACACCATCCTTCCAATTTTGGTGTTATATGACTCCTCCTGGCCTATAGATAACCGTGAGTGGGAAAGACCCTCGGCGTGGGCTGGTCACCGCAGCGCGCGAGCTTATGGAGCCGGTCCAGACGTCGTTGTCACGCCATAGGTTGGTGTTTTCGGATGGCACCACCCATACCAGTATAAAATGTACTAACTCGTCTCGTACAAAACAAGCATAGATATTTATAATCATCTCGTACAAAACAAGCATAGAACAACATGAACCCGAAATAACTAGCAACATACATTGAAACAACGCATATATTACACGATGACGAGAACTAAAAGACTCGACTCCTGTGGGTGAAACAACTAAAACTCAGATGTGGGCAACGGCTCGTGAGAACGTCCAATGAATAGGAGCTCATAGATGACCCCAGCAAGACCACCACCAACGATAGGTCCAGCCCAGTAAACCCAGTGATTGGTCCAGTCCCAGCTAACAACGGCTGGTCCAAATGCGACCGCAGGGTTCATTGATGCCCCTGTGAATACACCACCAGCTAGAATGTTGGCACCAACAATGAACCCAATTGCAATGGGTGCTATTGTGCCAATGTCACCTTTTTTGGGGTCTACTGCAGTGGCGTACACTGTGTAGACTAGTCCAAAAGTCATGACTATCTCGAATACAAACGCGTTCATTACTGATACATTGGCGCTCAACGCGAAACCAGCAGTTGTCTGCAAATTATTTAAATCAAAATAGAAAACGTTAAAACTTATAACCTTTAGTAAGTTTAGTGAATGCTATGAATATTTGTCGCTGTAAAATCTCATTGCTATGAACGGGTACTCGTCTAGTTATAAGTAAAAACTAAAAAGTGAACGACAACTTACTAAACCACCAGTCGAAAAAGCTAGTAGCAAACAAGCAACAACCGAACCAAGAAGCTGAGCGATAATATAAAACACTCCACGTAACAAAGTTATATTACCACCAACAAACGCGCCAAAAGTCACAGCAGGGTTAACATGGCCACCAGAGATATTAGCTCCAACCGAAACTGCAACAAATAGTCCAAAAGCATGAGCCAATGCAGCTGCAACTAAACCAGCTGGTGAACTAGCACCACCATCAGTAAGTTTAGTGAATGCCATTCCGGACCCTTGGCCTGCGAACACGAAAATAAGTGTGCTTATGAACTCGGCTACAAACGCTTTTATGGCGGCCGGGTGGTGTACCTCGTCTTGGTACCGTCCGACTGCGATACGGTGGATTGGCATTGTTGATTATAGATTTTGAGAAAATGAAATGGGTTGATATGGGTTAAGGTGTATGTGCTAAATATGCATGTGTGATCTGTGTGATATGTGACCCGTTGTTTATATTGGCTTATTTGGCTAGTGATGGTTAGAGCACAGGAAACGTTGGAGCCGTGGAGTGGTGTTAAAACTAAAAAGTGGTGTTACGTAAGCAAAATAGGTTATGACACAAGAAATGTCATAGCGTCACTTTTTAAAATGAGTGGTGATTTTTAGTGTTATAGGTTATTTTTGGTGTCATAGAGAATATATATTCTTTGATTCCAAAAAAATATATATATATATATTTAAAACCCACCGTGTGAGCTGATGTCGACGGCGCGAAACCCTTGGCGCCCAGGGGTGTACCCACATGTGAGCCGGGTGTAGCACGGGCTACACCCGATTTTAGGTCACGAAGGATAAATTTGTTATAAAATAGGTTTTTTCTCAATACGTGTAACATCCGTTTTTACATAATGTGAGTCAACTTTAATATTAATAATCGTAAAAAAAAATTGTGTAACACCCAGTTTTAAACTCTGGGTCCGCCTCTGTTGACGCCAGACCACGGAATCCTGCGCCGTTCCTCATTTTCGCACCAAGGCTCGGCGCCAAGCTTCTACAGTTCTACACCACGCCTCCAACCCCTCTTAGGAAATATTGCTTGGAAGTTTCAATCCTCTCTCTGAAATAACTAGGGTTGTTTACTTAATTAAGTGCCTCAACTAACGGGTCTTAATTAGCGATTTGTTGGAAGGACTCTAGTTTTAATGAGTCTCTATTAAAATGAATTAAAGGTTGAACCCGGTCAATAAGTGTTCGATCTAGTTCGTGATTTAGTGTTTTAGGCCAAATCGGTTTTTGACCCGTCCGGTTTTGTCCGATCTGATCCTGTCTTGCTTTTCGGACATTGTTTTTTACGGTTTCAAAGTGATAACTAGTCGATGTCAATAATGCATATTGTATATGAATTCAAATAACTATTACAAATCCACGTACAAGCAATAATGTCAAACCTACTAAAAGTATGCTACATGAATTTTCAGTGATTCTTTTATATGTCGACAAATTGGTACTATGACTAATATCGTCGACATCAATAGCTGTCATAATTTTGCTTATACGATGAGCATTATATCAATATTAAGTTATTAACATAGATAATTTGTGATGTAAATGAGTAGCAGGACAGGATGAAATATGATCGGGTGCACAAAATTTTTGAACCGTAATAATGTAAAAAGTGAATTAAAACGAAGGGTACAATCACGTTCCGATTGACTATGTGTATATACGATGCATTTAGAAAAAATAGATTTTTTCTTCACAAATTAACACTACACAGAAAAAATCTATAAGGGTCCCAGGCACTCGCGAAAACCCCTAAGCTCCGTCCCTGTGAGTAGGTGATTCTGGTGGACTATTAACGTTCATGACGACAGATAAGCTTGACAGCGAAGCCAATGATAGGTTGACATGTGTATATATTTGAATGACGTGTACGATACTGCATAAAATATTGACCTTACAAATTACGGCCTCATAAGATTTGTTTTTCTTGTGCATGCCGAATATGATAAATGTCCCTTTTCGTGTACGATATTGCAAAGTTGTATAAATGAATAAATCATATACATTCATACCAGTATTGTAGAATGGCAGTTGGTTTATAAATGAAAGTTCCATTAATCGGGTTGGCTCAGTTGATACCATTCTCCCGTCGCAAACGCTCAGTTGAACGGTTAAAGGATCAGAGAGCTATTTGAATATTGACAATTTAATCCTAACTCCTGACTAATTAGGCCAACTGAAAAACACGTCTGCAATCACAAGCAGCTAACCTTAAACACAGTAATATTATGTAGTATCACAATTCAGTTATTAAATATTAGCCATCATAATCCGAAACTCAGAACCAGTAAAGTCTTTTGCACCCTCTAACAGCGCTTAGGGTACCTTGGTTGTATTCTTGTATATTCCGTTGATGACATGTAAGATGGCTCTATTCTTACTTCTTGTGTCAATGCGTCATATATTCAGAAACAAGGTTTTGCATCTTATCAGCATTTGATAGCCCTTTGTTCATGCATCCACAAAAGCGACATGTCACGGGCACCCCTTGAGCTGGTCTTAAAGGCATTCCTGTTTTGAGGGTATAAAGAAAGATCATTAAACTTCCAGTTTCGTTCTTCCATCCAACCATCGCTCCTCTGTCGTGGAATGGCATCTAGTTTGGGTCTATTCAATGGTTGGTTGTGAGTGTTTTGATCAAGCTTTTGTCTGATAACTGGGATGCCTGGATGGCTTACTAAATAGATATACGATTTAGGATATAAAATTTGCAATACGGGTTGCTCTTCAGTTTTGCAGACAAGGTAGATTGCATATGTTGTTTCAGGTGATAGAACATCGGATTTGATTTCCTTCCCAATGTCAAAATGGCTTGGGGTTATAACCATATGCAGGGCACACTACACATATATGCGAAAACCTCAGTGGTTAGCAAACATAAGTTTGAAACTCTTGTTCATTTCCTTTAGTACAGGGCACACTACACCTATATGTGAAAGATATAAACTTCTACTACAAAACATGCAAGTAAATAGAAAAAGAACCTTGATTCGGGTATAGACGATTGAAAAGACAACCGGTTTTCACTTCTTATTACGTCTCTTGCCGAGAACATCAAAGATTTCTTCCCATTATTATCAACAGCCAGCATACCCCTATCATTCAATCAGTATAGATACATGTATGTACCAAATGAAAACTAAATTAAGGAAAAAGTATGCTTAAATAGATTCAGATATGACAGTAATGAATATTTCATATCTACCTCTTGACAATTACCCATGGACCATTGAAACATTGTCCTCTAAAACTTGCTCATGTTCAACCTATGAAATATTCCCAAAAGGGTAGTCGACCTCAGATTAGTCGACTGGGAATGTCAAATCGAAAACCCAGATATTAGCAAAAAAAAAATTCCCAACCAACCTGAATGACTAGTGATATCATGAACTATTATTTCCCAATCATTTATCTCAGTCCATTAGCAGCACAACGTCACTAAATGAGCTAATTAGGAATCATTAGCAGTTTCATTTAACCATCAATAGATCCGAGGACACTTATTTAGAGGGTGTTTGGATATGCATTTTGATACCGCAGTTAAACAGTTTAGATTTTGTGATTGCTTCTTCAGACTGCTTATGAACCCAAACTTAAACTTGAGTGCATTCTTGGAAAAAATGATAGAAACAGATACAAAATACGTTTGTAAGCGCGTTTAAAGCATAATTTGTGAGGATATCAGAAGCAAAATGTGTATGTAAGCGCGTTTAAAGCATTATTTTGTTTGAACGAGGATATCAGAAGCAAAATGTGTTTGTATTACAATCAAAGATGGTTTACAAGTTTAACTGTTAAACTATACAATGATCACATAACCGCATAAGCACAAACATACATGTAAAAACAATATAACATGATTCCATAAATGACATTACAAACAATATAAAAACAGCCATTGCTCCACGCCTTAGCTACAAAAATTGCTTCTCCCTCCTTATGTAGCATCTTGATTTGTCGCAGGTGAACCTCAACAAGGGCATATGAACTTTGTACATATGGCAGGCACATAAACCGAGAGTTGTCAATGAATGACTTGCAAGGTTTGGAAACAGACCTGAATCGAATAACTTAACTTCAGAAAAGTTCTTAAAACGGAAATCATCAAAAAAGTTTCTGAAGTTAGATATTCAATTCTGGTCTGTTTCCAAACCCTGGAAGTCTTTCATTGAAACCTCTAAGTTATCAGATGTCACACGTCCGACATACGCATAATACCCTGTCCAGATGGAGCAAATTCTTGTCGCTGCACCATAAAAGTTTCAGTATCATTTTATGTCAACTGCTAAATGAACTTCGTACAGAGCGCATATGTGGCGGACGATGTCAGAGGTGTCGATAAAAGACTGCCATAGTTTAGAAACGGACCTGAATCGAATAACATAACTTCAGAAAAGTTTATAAAATAAAACTCATAAAAAAAAGTTTCTGAAGTTAAGTATTCGATTCTGGTCCGTTTCTAAACAATGGAAGTCTTTCATCCACACCTCTGAGTTTATCAAACGTTATGGCGCCATCCTGTGTACTAAGTTCATTTAGCAACTTGACATTGGTTTTAGTAAAAAGTGGGTATTGGAGAGGAGGTGATTTTGGATCTGAATCTTGAAGTGCGGCTAGTAATGAAAGATGACCTAGGAGATATATAGGAGATTTTAGCCTTTTAGGGTTACACATGTCACATCAACTGGTTTTGGACCGGGTATAACCCGAAGATTTTAGGGTTACACATGTCACATCAACTGGTTCATGTGATAGTAAGCCCATTTAAAGCCTCGGCCATTTTGGCTGAAATTTTGTAACTCGAAAGTGTAATACTACCCGAATCAGGAAATAACGGTTGATTTCCAGCTTCCATTATCGCCGGCACTACCATAAATTTGGCTTTTAAAGACTACGATTATGGTCCCTAAAAGGCTCAATTGTAGTCTCAACAAACCTTTAGGGACTACATCTCTAAAAACGTAGTCTCGTGAAATCAGTCCTCATAAGTCTACAACAAAAAAAAAAAATAGAGACTACTACGTTGACTTGACACGTGGTGGATCTTGTTTTTTTTGATAAAAACTCTTAAATTACTTCTTAAGGAAATTGAGTTTGAGAAGCGTAGCTTAGAGGGTGTTTGGTTAAGCTTATGAATTGGGCTTAGCTTATATTATGTAAGCCATTTATGGCTTTTATAATATAAGCTTATAAGCTCATATTTAATGTTTGGTTTAGCTTATGTTTAATAAGCTTATAAGCTCAAGTGTTTGGTTTAGCTTATGTTATTAAATGACCAAAAAGGACATATTTTTATAAACTTACAATAACAATAACCACTTAAAATGTATACAGTACCAGCAATACAATTACTATATACTCACTCATTCAATTAGTCAAAAAAGTGAATATTAGGACCGATTAATACAACAATCTTTTTAAGTTGTCAAAAAATGAATATTACGTATACAAGTTTAAAGAAAAGATAAGTCATTCAATTATAGCATATATAATACAAAAATATTATTGTAATAATATGATTGAGCCTATTTAATAATTGATGAGAAAAAGAAATAGAAAATACCTAATGATGAAGGAATGATGGAAATGAGATTATACAGTGATAAAAAATATAGCCATTATATTAGGGTAAATAGGTAAATTAAATTGTGGTGTGTTAGATAAGCCCAAACCTTGATATAAAAGCCTCACTTTTGTGGCTTACCAAAAACCTCATATATAAGCTTATAAGCCCATTTATGTAAGCTTAACCAAACACTTAATTTTGGCTTATAAGCTTATATAAGCTAATAAGCTTATAAGCCCACTATATAAGCTTAACCAAACACCCTCTTAAAGTGTTTTGACAAAGCTGTTTATTACGTACCTTTTCTATTAGAGTAAATTATACCGCTCGTCCTTGTGGTTTACGTTGACCGACACGGTTCGTCCCTTGACCAAAAAAAATGCACCACCCGTCCTTAAGTGAAAAAACTTATGTACCGTTAGTCCCTCCTTTTCAAAAGTTCCACTAACTATAATTATACACCCACCCTCTAAGGCTATTTAAGTCTTTTACTAGTAAATATAACTTTTTTTCTTCTAATTAGTCTTTTATTATTTTTTCTATACCCCCTCATCTTCCTCTATCACTTTACGTTATATTCTCTATCTTCTTTCACCATACAATATTCAGTCAGCAGTCCACCATCTCCGACTGTCACCGCCACACCCATCATTTCAGACCACCGCCACACGCCACACCCCACACCCATCATCTCAGGGCACTCTACATACCACTAAATAAATCAACACACATGAATGATTAATGAAAATATAATCATCATTCTTCATAAATCATAATTATCGACACCCCATATTTATAGAATCACCACTATCACATTTAACAAATTATACAAAACAAAAAAATTCAAGATAAAAACATAAATAAACAACTAACTTTTCCCAGTTATAAAAAAAATAAAAATCAAGGTGAAACAAACATCATCAACCCCGGATAAACACAAATAAATAACACGACCCCATTCTTCATAAACAACCACCACTTTCCCAGCTAACAAAGAAAACAAAATAACACCACCTCGTGTTTATTGAGTTTCTCAACAAGACATCAAATATCTATTGGAAAACCCATCGCTGATTTTGAAAAACAAAGAAAATAAAAACCTACCCAAGACCCTTTTTGAAGAAGATATTAAGTCTCAACCTGTGTTATTGATTTGCAACGTGGTTTGTGCTTTCAACGACGTCGTTAATGAAAACCGTGATTCACATGTTGAAGATGATAATGGTGAGGGTGGGGATAAGGATGCGCAGGTGGTGTCGTGGTTGTCAGTATTAGATCTACGAAAATGACAAGGGGGTGTTTGGTGGTGAATGGTACAAGTAAGATAAAGATGTTGTTTGATGAGGATATGTTTAAACATTATTATTACTTGATTTAAATAAATGTAGAAGATGAGTTATGATTAAAGAAAATGGTAAATGGTAGAAATGGGTTGTAGATATTTTGTTAGAAAAGAAGAAAACTAAGCGGAGAAGATAAAGAAAAAAATTGGTGTGTGAAAAAATTTATTTTATAATATATTATTGATAAAAGCTAGTGGCAAGCGCGAAAGGACGAAAATGCCCTTGTTTGGTAAGACTTAACCAGTGTTACTTGGGCTGTTAATAGGGAGGGACCAACGCTACATAAGGTTTCTCACTTAAGGACGGGTGGTGCATTTTTTTTGGTCAAGGGACCGTGTCGGTCAACGTAAACCACAAGGACGAACGATGTAATTTACTCTTTCTATTACATAGAAGAAGCAAGTTGCACGAGCTCATTATTATAAGAGCACAAGGTGTAGTGCTGAATCGTAGGCTCGTATCGTGGAAAAAGTGCATGTCACGTCAGTCACCCACTCTATAACATAAAAATGTCCATAACCTTAGAAAAGTGGTTTATTGGTTAACACCACATTTCTGGTGTTATAATGGTCTCATTTTTAATACAAAAAATTAAATAAAAATTAAAAAATAAAAAACTCACGGCGCGAGCGGTACAGTTCTCGCGCCGTGAGCTCGCATTATGACCATCATTTTGGGCTGACAACTATGGCGCTAGGGGCATGGCGCGAGGGGGTGTGGTGTTTGGCATTTTCGTTGTGCGTTATGGCCATCACGCCGTCTGATCCATACGTTTAATATAGTCTAGGAAAAAATAAAGTAAGATACACAATTACATACTATAGACTTTTGTAATGGAAGAAGTTAGATACATTTTGAACTCATTATCGCAAATTGTTACTACATATTTATCCAAAATTAATATCAAAACGGAAAATTAAACGGTTGCATCAATTAACAACAACAAGAAGATACCCCATCCTGCTGTGCGTGTATGGGGGAGGTGGAATGTAGACCGATCCTACCCCTACCCCTAACATAAACCCAGAAGTAGAGACCACACCTCCCGCCAGTGTTAAGTGTGAAACAAGGACAAATAATTTATAGAAACACAAGACAAAAAGCAAGCATACAAGCAATAGACAAAAACCATCATAAAATCTTAAAGAATAAGGACATACAAACATAAAAGCATGCCACATGATAACACGGTATATATACTATAGAAAGCGCATAAGAGGCAAACGGGACATAAGCATAAACATAAGAGCAAAAGCGTAAAAACGCAGGTAAATGCAAAAAAGTCATGGCATACAAGAATCGGACAAATGCAAACACACCATGCTTAAATTTAAACTTGAATTCCAGTAATTATATGTGTAGATTTATTGTATCACAATCCAGTTTAGAGGATCAGCCACAAAGAAACAGACCAGAATCACTTATTCGATTTAGTATATTAGCAAACATGATCCAAAGGGTCACTCGTTCCTTCGTTGTTTTTTTGTATATTCCGTTCATGACATGTAAGACGGCTCTATTCTTGCTTCTTGCATCAACACGCCATGTATTTAACAGCATTCGATAGCCCTTTGTTCATGCATCCACAAAAGCGACATGCCACGAACACCCGTTGAGCTGGTTTTATAGATATTCCTGCTTTGATGGTACAAAGAAAGATCATATTATTGCATTGTGGAAGTTAAACAAAATAAATATAGGCTTGAAATGGGTCGTTCTTTCTACGCACCAGGTTAGGTTGTCCTGCTATTAGTTTTTGTTCATTTTTTTTATTTTTAAAAAAATTAATGGTGCCCCTAAGCCGCTAATTATGATTTATGATACAAAAACAATACAGATAATAGAATAGTAACAGTGTAAATATTTGTGAATAACACGATTTAGAAAGCTGGCTACACGCATTTTACATATACTTTAGCAGCATATTTTATTCGATTCAATATACATTGTCGAGAAAAAACACAACCCAAATCAACCGATTCATAAGTCATAAGGGTAAGATAATACTTACATAATTCAGCATGTTATGTCGAGCACCAGCTATATCTAGAGGCCTACAGTAGTACAAATGATGATGAACACGATTATTAGAATGAAATATAACAATGTACCTTTTTAAAATAAATTAATTTCACAGTTCAAAAGGCCCCTACCAGGTAACGCAATAGCTTTTCCACCCCATCCTTAGACAGCATAATTGTGTCACCACATTAACCAAAATATAAGCTGCACACAAAATCAAATTTTTTTAGCTTACATCTATATAGCGACAAAACCAAGCATTTCGCAGCAAAGGATACTGCAATATCTAAAGAGCTAGAAACAGCCAAAAAATGGGGTCTTTGGATGCGCCTTTTGAAGATGATAATCAGTTGTAAACTTGCAATTAAACACTTATACTGGTGGTAGACAATAATGTTGGATGTGCTTTTTGATGTCTGAAGTTGCAACAAACCCTAATAATTACATACTTAGAGATTTGATTGTTTTGCAAATCAAAATATTAAACGAACTAATAAAAATATCCCTTAAAGGACATTTTTATCAGAAACTAAAGAAATTTCTGAAAGGGATTATTGTAGAAAATAGTAAGGTACTTTTTCGTTTGTCCCGTCCTGACATTATACTTTTGTACATCTTGGTCAACAAAAAATGGATTTATATCTCATGTGGGTCATTTTGTAACTAGAATTCTATACACTTCTATAAAAACTTGAATATCCTTATAAAAATGTAACACTTCCATATAAGTCATTTTTATTTTGTTTTTTGGCTGCAAAATGACTCAAATGCACTAGGCTATCTTTTAATGACTCACATATATAGAAAAAGTTCAATGATTTAAACAGGGCAACTAACACGTTATGTTGGCTCATTACCTGGAAGAAGATGAAACTGCACACATAAATCCACCGGTTGCAGAAATTAACGCATGATTGTTTCCATTACTTCTAATAGATTACATCGCTTCAATATTCTTTCCTTTCGACAAAACCTGAAGACTCGTGCCTTTTGTGATCCAAGCAGTCAACTCCGGTTGACTTTCAAATGGTTTAAGGGGATACAAACTTCCATCTTCCAGTTGCACACCGTAAACGAAGGGGAGTCTAAGTGAGAGGAAACTCTCTGGTGGCAATGTTACAGAACTACCCAAGCTGAACTGCAGTTTTTGTTCACGCTCAGGAACAGATGGAGGTAAACACGACACCTGAAACGGTCAAAATTAGAAATTCCAATAGAAATAGATAAAAGAAAGATTCAAAGAGTTATTTGCAGATACCAACAAGTCATTGTACTTTGTTTGTATATCTGAGTCATTAAGTAATGGTTTATGTCTCGTTTGGGTCATCTTTCTAATACAAAACAGAGTAAACCACAAACAGCGCAATTGAAAAACAGAAATATTACGTTGGTCTTCTATGCAAATAACCCAATATTTAAGATTAAATATTTTCCATCAAAATCCTCAATGGTAATAATACAAGTACAAGAAATAATTTAAAGGTACCTCAAACTGAATAACTGGACATGTAGACAAGACAACGGGGAAGGAAGGAGTGACCAAAAATATCCTCTGAAGCTGCGAGATCGTGCTGGCAAACTGACTATTTGGTGGTTCATTCTTATTCTTTTGGATGGAACAATGTGGGCAATTTAAGTACAACGGTAAGTTTCTATTAAGTAAAGGAAAAACCCCATTACCATCACCATCAAGAACCATTGCCTCAAGACTTCCTTCAATATCTTTCGAATAATCACTTTTCAAAGCACCATTCAGTTCTCTTCGCGACCCATTATTACCATTACCCATTACTTCTCTTGACCTTCCCGGATTTCTTGCCATCTTATTTGAGTTTCGGCTAACTCTACCGTGGGATCCATGCTTGCCCATCCTTGAAATATCTCCTTTACGGTCTGGATTTTCAACAGATTCATCTACTGCAAAAATTGGCCCAAGTCCTTTGAGATGGTCGGGTGTCAATATGAAACGGTGGCCACATGGACATTCATGTTCGAAACCGATATATACTGTCACCTGATTTACATTATGCTCCTTGCCAATTGGCAGAAACGGGCTACCATTTTCATTCCCGTTAACATCCAGAGTCTCATTTACGGAAGTAATATTTTCAGCTTTTTTCGATTCCTGACTATCATTGGTATCACGCCTTTGGACAAGTGTAACATTTTTCTTCAATTGAAGTGGCGGGAACCCGGAATTTGTAGCTGCAGACCCCGCAACAACCTCAGAGAACGGTTTCATCATCGTAAAATTGGGAAGAACTTTGACCGGACTATCAACTTTACTGTGAATCTCAACTCCGTTGCCTGTTTTCTTTACACTTGCATCAGAAACAGCTTCGACCCGTGAGCTGTTACTCTGTGGTAATATATTGACATCTTTAGGTTTTTCAATATAAAAATTCCATTTAAGAAGAAACTTATCGGTAGACGAAAACCCGCTTTGAAGTAAACCTTTAGCAGGTTGATAATATCTTGACCCACCGATTCGAATCAAACTCCATGACGATGATTGAACAGGCCCCGCTACTTTACTTTCCAGTAAACTGACTGTCGGAAGAAGCTTGTCACATTCTGGATAACAGCTGAACGTCACATTGGCAGTTTCAAAATCAAAAGGGTCAGCTCGCAATTTCCTCGATCGGCCACATGCACACGCATGAAGAAATACTAAACCACTAGAATGTGGTTTGCTAGTCAACTCATGCCTTTGGTGAATGCATGATTTTCCGGTTAAACTAACCGCATCACACAGTTGCCTACCAGACACCCAAATAGACATACAATCATCTTCCAATTTTTTCAAATATTGTTCTACCGCTGGTCCTTTGACCATTGACTTAAAAGAAGTCAATGCTTTGATTAAATGGGCTTCGTGTAATGATGTCGGGTAACATGTTGGCAAACCGTTTAAGTAAATATCTTTAGCAACAGGTAACGAGCGTTGACACCATAAAACTGAAAACTTAGTATTAAGTCCTTTACTGTTATCCAAATATATCGAAGCAAGCTCTAAAGGGTCGGTGGTTGTTGGTAACATGTTATTTCGTTGTCTGGGCCTTCTTTTGTTTTGTTCAGGTTCAGGTTCAAGAATTAATCCGGGTTTTGTACAAAGAAGTCCGTGTAAAATAGTTTGACTAGAAGTCAACCAGCCATCGAGAGTTGGAAGTTCAGGAGCTGTAGACGGTTTTCCAGGAGCTACTGAGGCAGCAGCTGCGGCGGCAGCAACTGCCACCATCCCGACACCACCTGTCGAAACTGTACTCCCGCGACCTCGTAATATATCGCATTGTCTGTGAATAAACTCCTTTAAAGAAATAATATCCTCTTTATATGAACTTGTTGCATGACTCTCGAGCAATAAAGAATCTGATGTTGAAACCCCATTAAGAACATTTTCAACGATACTGGTAGCAAAATCCAAAGATTCGCCTTTCTGGTTTGATGTCCGGTCAAGAATTACAACAGCTCTCGATGCATCAAGTGAAAACAAAGGTGTGGGATTTGATATGGGTCCATTTCGACCCGTTTCAGAACCCGAGAGTACCCGACATTTTTTTATTGAAAACCGGATCTGTGCTTCAAGAGATGACTGTAGTTTCTTCTTAAACCCACCTTCAGGTTTTGTGGCTGGACGTGCTAGCACATGTATTGAACCCGAACCTGAAGCCGACCCTTTCATTGGTATTGCCGGGTCGTCTGTGGTCGAACCGGGGTCATGTATATCATCAAGAAAAACAAAGAGTATAGTGGGTGTACATTGTCCGGGAAATAAAGATGTGTGTGAACCTAAACCCGACAATAATGTGGGACCACTTTTTCCGGGAGATCGGTTTTTGGAAGGTGGTCTTGATGGGGAAGTGCGTGAAGAAGATGATGTGTATGATCTTGATGTTGGTGGCTGCAGTGTTTGCGATTTAATGAATGGGAACATTGCGTTTTTAGCACCCTGCAACACTCGAAATTTTTTTAGAAGTTGGATATCAAAATGTGAACCTTCCTGCATAAGTATAACCACATGGCAAACCTGCATTTAAGATGAAAATAGTCAAAAACTATATTAGTAGAGGCGTCCTTATTAGAATTAGCATTTTTACTACAAGCCACACAGTCACACACACCCTAGGTAATTTGCAAAACAGGCCAGTCAATAAGCATGACACCCTTAGTGTTTGCTTCCATTCAGCCATTACAAACGCAAAGCATTATGCTTTTCGATACAAATATTGAGGGTTGTTTGAATTGAGTATTAAAACTGCTTACTGGGTGGCGCTTTTGAAATAACCAATTTGGAATGTTATCCAAACTGCTTATTTTACTCGCATATAATTAACCTTTATATAATTATATATCTCCATTCTAGCCACTACAAACGAATCTCAGGACTCTATACATATACACGCAAACAACAATTTTGGAACAAAAAGCGACCCACTAACAACATAAAGAGCATCCCTAGAAGTTTAGCAAACTCCCGTTCCTCAAAACTCGAGTTAAACCCACTTCCAAACTCAGCAATAACCAGACACTTGGTAGAACATGACTGCACATAAAAATCCTCTTTCATCTCATCACACACAGTAATGACTAACTTATTTTCAAATTATGATCAATAACCTTGGTCTCAAACTTTTTACGAGTTCAAGTGTTTTGATAAGTGCTTTTGACGTATATAGCAGGTGTAGCCTATTTGTTCTGCTTTACGGGGGGCTATTGGAATTTCGAAAAGCTAATTAGGTCAAGTTTTAGAGCTTATGAGCTTATCAACTTGAGGTTACGGCTACTTAAGTTCATGTTGATAAGCTCATAAGCCCTTGAAATTGCGCCCATTGGATTTCAAATTTCCAGTAAGCCTGTAAGCCAAACAATTAAGCTAAAAAGTCTACTACCACGCTTATAACATATAGCATCCAATCATATACGAAAAAAATATAGCCAATATCACACCCCAAGTATTTACCTCGTTACCAAATAAAGAAGTTGTGACGAACACTAATCAAATAAAAGCAAGAATAGGTGCAAACACCATATACAGTTACAGACAAACAAGCATAGCATTTATGTATATTTCACCAACTAACCTACATCCAGAAATTGACGATAGTATTATCATTCTTACTAAATAGTCGATGAATTAGTTAAACGTTAATTCTCTTTCTAACTGTAACAATTCTCGCACAAATTAATACAGTAAGTATTATTTTTTAAACAATTTAACTGTCCAAATTGGGCTCCATATAGATAGGATTCACATGATTTTCATAGAAAGCAACTATAGGTGCAAACAAGAAAAGGTTAAACGGCATTTTGTGCTTTTCAAACACAAAGACAAACACATAGGTCAGGGTATATATTCTTATTATGATCATATAAACACTATGTAAAACCTACCAATTATATTTCAATCGGAATGATAAAGCTCTCTAATGTCATTAAGATCTCAAATGTTTTCACGTCAACTAAAATGCTTAATAAATAACAAACACATTGTATCGTTTGAAATATAAACTAACTAAAAAAAATCAATGCATGGACTTGACATATATAGCCATCATCTCAATGCTCGGCCCATGGGTCGTAGTTACTATAAAAAATCAGGATCGTTACAGAAAAGTCGTGAGGTTTATCAATCATAAAAAAGCAACAATAGGTCAAAAGTTGTAAACAAAGATATTAACAAGTTTTAAACAATTCTCCATATGTGCTCCCATACCCAACAGAAATGGCATTTGTGGGCGCCGTTCCATACACAAAGACACCTTAGAGACGCATATTTATGTTCTCTATTGCTACTTCGAAGTACAATTTTTTATTACGACACATAAATAAACCGATTCATAATTACAAAATTTATCCGTATTTGACTATATAGCTCAAATTTAGCCGCTAAGAAAGCATTGTACAGTTCAATACAAATATACTATGGGAGAAGCTACAATTGCTTATATGCTAAAGAAGTCGTGAGGATCACCAATCATATTAAAGAAAGTAAGCCGGCGCCAATTACAAGCACAAAATGATAAAACAAACATGCTACTTCTCTAAAGTCTGCAATTTACCTAGCGCCACAATTGTTCCTGGACCCAACACATGTCACATGCGATTCTTGTGCTCTCCGTAAGCGAATACACACACATATATATATATATATATATATATATATATATATATATATATATATATATATATATATATATATATATATATATATATATATATATATCGTTCTCTATTTGGACATTAATAATCCTACTTAAAAAATACCAACTTTATCTAGATTTCAGTGATAAAACTCTCCGTAGCATACACAGTTCAATACAAATATATTAATGGGGTGTCTAAAATTGCTTATCAATTAAAGATTAATCCTAAAGAGCTAACTTATCCGCTTTCAAAACTGAATAACCAAAATTTTAAGCATATGTGTCTCCAAGTCACCTAGCGCCACAATTGTTCCTGGACCCAACACATGTCACATGCAATTCTTATGCTCTCCATTAGTGAATACACATATATCTTGTTCTCTATTTGGACACTAATAATCCTACTTATTATTTTCCAACTTTATGTAGCTTTGAACGATCATAAAACTCTCTGTAGCACACTTGTAGCCTAAGATAACATTATACAGCTCGATACAAATATACTAACGAGGTGTCTACAAATGATAAATCCTGAAGAACTAACTTATCCGCTATCAAAACACACTAACCAAAATCTGAAGCATATGTGTCTCCAATTTACCTAGCGCCAAAAATGTTCCTGGTGTCCAAATTGAGTTCCAAACCCGACACATGTCACATGCGATTCTTGTGCTCTACATAAGCGAATACAGATATATCTCGTTCTCTATTTGAACACTAATAATTCTAATTAAAATTTACCAACTTTATCGAGAATTCAGTGATAAAACTCTCCGTAAGCTAATATTATACAGTTTGATACAAATATACTAAGGGGGTGTCTACAACTGCTTATCAATTCATGATTAATCCTAAAAAATTAACTTATCCGCTACCAAAACAAAGATATGAAATTTACAAAATCGCAAAAAAAAGAACTCACGGAAAACATAAAGAGCATCCCCTGAAGCTCGCCAAACTCCTGTTTCTCAAACCCCGAATGAAAATCGTCGAAAACCGGACACTTATTACAACACATCTCCAAATACAAAACCCCTTTGACCTCATCAAAAAAATACCCAACTTCCTTATCCTTAAACCAATCCTTAATCTCCTCCTCGTACCCAAACCCAAACCCTAACGCCACGTCAGCACCACCAGAACCAAACACATTGGCATCTATAACACGATTTATCAACTGATTCAGATACCCTTTTCGACGGCCTACAAAACCCACAACCACAATTCCTTGTTGTTGGTTTTGGAGTGGTGGTTGTGGTGGTGGTTGTGGCGGTGGGAGTGGTGGTAAAGATGGTGGTTGGACGGTGGTTTGCGGTGGTGGTGGTGGGCGGATTAGTACACGCATAGGTGAACGATTGGGTGCCGTCATGAGAGAGAGAGAGTTTGAGTTGAGTTGAATGTGGGGTTTGGAGTTTTAAGTGGGGGATTTAAGAGCTTTGTGTAATTTGGTGATTAGTCAAAGTACAAGGGTTGATTTGTAACTTTTTAAAACGGCGACGACGCGAGTCGTCCGTCGTCGTGCTTTGACTTCTCCGGCTCTGAGTGGTGTGTCGTGTTTGCGGACGACGTGTTATCGGACTTCTAAATGATCATGTTTGCACTGTTTGATTAGGATATAGACTTGAGACATGATAGTAATTGAGATTGTTTAGACACTTAGAGTGTTTGTATGTTTGTGGACGATGTGTTATCGAACTTCTACGTGATCATTTTTTGCATTGTCTGATTACGATATAGACTTCGGACATGGTAGCAATTAAGATTGATTGTTTAGACACCTACCGTGTTTGTGGATGATGTGTTATCGAACTTCTAAATTATCATTTTTGAATTGTGAGGTTAGGATATAAACTTCTAGCAAATGAAATTGTTTAGATATCGTATCAATTGTATTTGTGTACATATGTTCTTGAACTTCTAAATGATCATCTTTGTAGTGTCTGGTTAGGATATAGACGTGACATGGTAGCAACTAGCAACTGAGATTGTTTAGACACTTATTGTGTTTGTGCGTGGTGTGTTATCGAACTTTTATATGATCATATTTGCATTGTCGCAAACATGGTAGTAATTGGGATTGTTTAGAGTTTACACGTCTTAATCTAACTTTTTTTTTACTATAATTCATTTATCTTATTTGTGGATGGTATGTTAGAGACTTTTAAATGATCATATTTGCATTGTCTTATTAGGATATAAATTTCATTTACAAACATGGTAGTAATCGGGAATGTTTAGAAGTCTTGCTTGAACTTTTTCGGCTTCAACTAATTTACTGTGTTTGTGGACGGTATGTTATTGAACTTCTAAATTATCATCTTTGGACTATTTTATTAAGGTATATATTTCATTTGTAGTAAATGGGACTGTCTAGACATTGCTTTAACTTCACGACTATAATTGATCTGTTTTATTTGTGGACGATATGTTATTAAAGTTCCATATGGACATCTTTGCGTTGTCTGATGAGGATATAGGTCTCATTTAGAAACATGGTAGTAATTGAGATTGTTTAGACTTCTTTTTTAACTTCCTCGACTCCAATGATCCACTGTGTTTATGAACAATATGTTATCGAACTTTTAAATAATCATATTTGTAGTGTCCTGTTAGGATAATTATTTCATCTACAAATATGGTAGTAATCGGATTTATTACAATGTCTTGCTTTAACTTTTCTGCTCAGGTGATTTTATCAGTGATTATGGTCGGTGTGTTATCGAATTTCTTAAAGACCATTTTTAAGTGTCTAATTAGAATACATATTTCATTTACAAAGATGGTAGTAATCGGGATTGTTTAGAATCTTGCTATAAATTCCTCAATTTCGAATAATCTTTCGCATTTGTAGATCGTATGTTATCGAATGTCTAAAAATCATATTTAAACCGCATGATTAGGATATAGATTTCATTTACATAGAAGGTAGTAATTGGGATTCTTCATACGTCTTGTTTTATCTTCCCTGAATCTAACTGGTCTACATTATTTATGATGGGTACGTTATCGACCTTTTAAATGATCATATTTGCATTGTATGATTAGGATATAGATTTCATTTACAAACATAGTAGTAATTGGGGTTGTTTAGACGTCTTTCTTTAACATCTTGGATCCAACTGATCTATCGTATTTGTTAATGCAATGATGCCTAAAAACGTTATTTGCATTTTTCGGTCTCACTTTGTTTTGATTACGACAATATACAAAATCAAGCATTTGCGAAAACAATGAAAATCGAATTCTAGAGTTCAAGTATTCTTCATTTCATCCATAATCACTTAAGGATGAATAAACAATTTCTTAACCTAACTAAGTGAGCAATGATTTATATTTTTTTTAAAACTCAATTTTATTTATAACTGAAAAAAGTTTTTAATAAACTTTAATTTAAAAAAAAATGTTTTATTAAAAAGAAAATAGAAATTTAGAAATAGGATATTCTTTTTGGATAAAGGATATGCCATTTGTATATTTATTCCACCGGATAGACTTTCCCCACTAAAAGACAAAAAGGAGTGGAGTCTAGAGCCCGCAGATCATTATAGGTACACGCAAATCATTATCAATAATGAGTCGCGTGCCTATTTAAGGAGCCACGCTCAGAACTAACCGTTTGGCCTTTCTCCTATAAATAGTGGACTATTTCCATATTTCCTTTTCACCTCTTTTGCACACAAATTATCATATTCAATACACCTTCTTTAATCACACACATCCTTCGTTATTTGGTTGATTATACTTGTTTAAGAAGTGAATCTTTCTCCTCTCATCTCATCCTCTCAAGTGCAAAGAGAATAACACTTTCATCCTTGAAGTCATGTATCAAGTTTAAGATCTACTCGAGATCCAAACTTTGTTTCATTCTTGTGTTGTTGTGAAGACCCAAATTATTGTGTATATTTGGAAGTTGTGTATGTATTGTGGTTAATACTTAGGCCTCAAAGTATATTGGTGTAGATTGGTCCTAGCTAATATTAGGTTTCGACTTTTAGCTTAGAGTCGGAAATTGGTTAAGCGACGTGTAAGGTTTCTTCACCTCAAGGAGCTTGTTGATTAGTGAACTCTCGAGTAAAGAGTACTCGAGGAGTGGAATAGGAATGAAGAGTGAGCTTCGTTGTCGAACCACTATAAATCCTTGGTGTTCGGTTTGATCTTTCCTTTCTTTATCTCCTTCCATTCATTATTCATTATTGCATATACTTTGTGATTATTAGTTTAGATATACTATCACTTGTTCATATTGTGCATAAGAAGGTTTCACATAAATCACTTGAATCTAGTTTTTGACAAAGATTTTTGAAAACCGATCTTTGGATTATTTTTATCTAGAGAAACTATTCAACTCCCCTTACTAGTTTCTACAATTGGTATCAGAGCGGGTTGCTCAAGCTTTTGAAATATATTGTATATTAAAACTTGAATCGATCTATGGATTTCAATAAGTACCTAAAAGGGCAATCTATGCAAAGACCACCACTTTTTGAAACCGATAATTTTATTCATTGGAAAAATAGATTTGAGACTTATGTGAAATCAAAAGATTTAGATCTTTGGCATTTATTACTATTGGTGATTTTTTGCCTTTACAATATAATGAAGTTTTTAAAAAGAAAGAAATAGTTACTTTTGAAAATTCAAATGATGACACTAAAAAGAAACTTGCTAAAAATAATGAGTCCAAATTGGTTATTTATAATGCTTTGCCTAAGAAAGAGTATGAAATAAATTTTATGTGTAAAACCGGCAAAGAAATTTGGGAAACTCTTTTAATAACCCACCAAGGTAATAGTCAAGTCAAAGAAAGCAAAATCGATCTTCTTGTCATCTTAGAAGATGAAACTATTGATAGTGCATTCGCTAGGTTTAATACTATTATTACTAGTCTAAAAGCACTTGATGAAGGTTTTTCTAGCAAGAACAATGTTAGGAAGTTTCTTTATGCGTTGCATCCAAAGTAGAGAGGTAAATTCACGGTGATTGAAGAAACAAAGGATCTCACTACATTATCACTTGATGAACTAATTGGAAACTTGAAAGTTCATGAGATGATAATTTTGAAGGATTCGAAGACGGTCAAAAGCAAGAGTGAAAGAAAGTCTCTAGCATTGAAGCCCGAGAAAGTGAAAAGTGATCACGAAAGCTCATCCTCGGATAGTGATGCTGTGATGATGAGGAGTATGCAATGGTGGTTAGAGGCTTCAAGAAGTTCTTCAAGAGACGAGGTCAATACGTTAGGAAACTAAGAAACGACAAGAAATCATTCTCGAATAACCGATTCGTCAAGAATGACAAAAATGATAGAAAATGCTTTAGATGCGGTGATCTAAATCATTTAATTAGTGAATTTCCCAAGCTACCTCGTGCCAAGAGCCATGCGGCATCCGTTGGAGGGTCATGGAGTAATAGTGGTGAAGAATGCGATGATAATGCTAAAGATGAGAAGTGTCTCGTGGCTCATTCAAAAGAGGTACATTATGAAACCGAATATTATATCAAATATAGTTTCTCTCTAGAAGAATTAGAATTAGAGAGTCAATATGATAATCTATGCAAGCTAAGTCTAAGTTCATAGAAAAGAATAAATTGCTAAAATCAACTAAAGCTAAACTTGAGAATGAGATTAGTTGAGTTATAAAGTAAATTAGCTAAAATGGAGAAAAATAAAGAAGTTGATTTAGGATGTCTAAGTTGTGAAAACCTTAGATAAGAGAATGAGGATCTCAAAAGCACATCCATTAAACTGGAAAAATTCATGAAAGGTATTAATGCTCATGATGACATGATTAGTAGACAAATTCATTCTAAAGAAAGATTTGGTTTAGGTTTTAACGCTGATGAAGAATCTACTAGTGAAACCAAACAAGTTAAATTTTTAGAAAAAGTATCCACTGACCGCGGATCAATATTGTTCACTGCGGTTCCTTATGTTCATGGTAGGAGGAGATAAAGAACCGCGGACAGAGAGCTTAAAAACGTGTAAATAAACTTTTCTGAAAAATCTGTTTTAGGTAAAGGGCCAAAACATCTTGTCATTAATAAAGCCAAAGTACCCATTATTGTTGAAAAAAAGTTTGGTAAATTCTATACACCAGTGAGTAAACCTTTAACGAAAACGAAAGGTGTAATGAGGAGATCATCTACTCCTTCTCCAAGAGTAAGAAATGATTCAAGGCCTAGAACTAGAACATCCACACCTAAAAATAATGACCATCCAAGTCACGACCTAGAAGTAAAACACCTACACCTAGAAACAACAATCGTTCTATATCAAGGTCTAAGACACCTAAGAAAAACAATGGACACTAAAATACTCCAGTAAATTGGAACAATTTTTAACAACAATGTTTTTCTCCGTGGGGTATGTGTCCTCCATTCATGCATCCCAACCAAATGCAAGGGATGTTTGGAACTAACAACTTTAGACCCATGAGATATTGGGGACCAAATGTTTGATTTTGTATGTTGTTACCTAGATATGCTTGGGGATTGATTTAGATCCCGACGAGTGGATTGAGGATATGGTTGTTCTAAACACATGACGGGAAATCGAAGTCTATTCTCTACTTACAAAGCAACAATGGAGGTAATGTTACTTTCGCTATTAATCTATGTGGTAACATCATTGGCAAAGGTACGGTTTCTCTTGACTCCTTAACCATTGAAAATGTTGAGCATGTAGATAACTTAGGTTTTAATTTACTAAGTATAGGTCAAATTTATGACAATAAGTGTAAGGTCATCTTTTTAGAACATGATAGTGATATCGTAAAAAATGGAAAAGTCATTGGAAAAGGTGTTAGAAATCATAGGCTTTATGTCATGAAGGTTACGAAGAAGTCTAAAGACAACATATGTCTAGCGACTTTAGATGAAAGTTCTACTATTTGGAATAGGAGATTAGGTCACGCTAATATGCGTTTAATTCAATCTTTGGTCTCTAAGGAGTTGGTAAGACATCTCCCGAAGATCAAATTTGATAGTCACTTATGTGATGCTTGCAAAATTGGGAAGCAAGTTCACTCTAGTCACAAAGCCAAGAATTTGGTTTTGAACTCTTGGTGTCTAGAGCTCCTACATATTGATCTCTTTGGACCTTCCGCCAATGGATTTATGGATGTAACCTTTATACCCTAGTAATAGTTTATGACTATTCTAGATTCACTTGGGCTAGATTTTTGGCTAATAAGAATAAAGCTTTCGATCTTTTCGAAGTCTTTAGTCGGAAGATCCAAAATCAATTAGGATGTACAATTGTGTCTATTAGGACGGATCATGGTAGGAAATTTGATAATGAAGTGCAATTTGGTGCCTTTTGTGAAGCTCATGGTATTACCCATAACTTCTCGGCTCCTCGCACTCCACAATCAGATAGGGTAGTCGAAAGGAAGAATAGGACACTCTAAGAGATGAGTATGACCATGTTAAACGAGCAATCCTTGCCTCAAAAATTTTGGTTCAATGTCGTGGACACATCAACCTACATTCTCAACCGAATCCTCATTCGAACTTTTTTAGGAAAGATCCTTTATGAGATTCTTAAAGGTAAGAAACCCTCATTAAAATATTTTAAGGTGTTCGAAAGAAAGTACTTCATTCTCAAAACCAAATATTACCTTACTAAGTTCGACCTAAAGTCTTACGAAGGTATCTTTTAGGGTATTCAAATTTAGTAAAGCCTGCATAGTCCTTAATAGAACCTTGGGCGTAATCGAAGAATCACCCAACGTGACATTCGATGAAACTCCTCCTTCGTCTAAGACACCACCTTTGTATATGATGACTTAGATGAATTATACCTAGTTAAAGACAAAGAGATTAGAAAATTAGGAGATGAAGACCTTATTGTTGAAAAGGTAGTAAACATTAAGGAATCTAACGATCATGCCCTAGATAATGTCATAGGCGACCTCAACCAAAGGACTCTTAGATATCAAGCCCAAAATCAAAGTAACTTCTTTTGTTTCGTCTATTTGATTGAAACTAAGAATGTTAAAGAAGCTTTGATGGATGAAAGTTGGGTCATCGCCATACAAGAAGAATTAAATCAATTCATTGATAATGACGTTTGGGAACTTCTTCCTTCACCTAGAAATACCACCATCATATGAACCAAATGGGTTTTTAGAAACAGACTAGATGAGAATGGTGCAGTGTCTCGTAACAAGGCTAGACTTGTAGCTCAAGGTTATAATCAACAAGAAGGAATTGATTATGACGAGACGTATGAACCCGTAGCAAGGTTAGAGTCCATTAGGATCCTTTTAGCGTATGCATGTGCATTAAACTTTAAGCTTCAACAAATGGATGTAAAGAGTGCATTTCTTAATGATTTGATAGATGAGGAGGTATATGTGGCTCAACGTCACGACTTCATTGATGTTGAGAAACCAGATCATGTTTACAAGCTTGAGAAAGCTCTTTATGGTCTTAAAAAAGCACCCAAAGCTTGGTACGATAGACTTAAATCGTTTCTTGTAAAACATGAGTATACCATGGGCATTGTAGACAATACTCTATTTACAAAGAATAAAGGATCTCATTTTATCATTGTTCAAATATATATCGACGACATTATTTGTTCAACTTGTCAAAGTATGTGTGATTACTTGGCCAAAATCATGCATGATGTGTAAAACCCGCATAAAAATACCAAGAACATTAAATGCATGAAATCACAATTAAATTAAAACTTTAATATTTGTTAACATACGACATGAATCACGAACATTTATTACAAGCATTACGTATATTATTAGTATATAATAAGTATTTACGTATAATAATTTAACATAACAAGAAATAAAACACAACATGAAAACATCAACACGTACAATAAATATTGGCATGAAAAATCAAACGAAGTTGGTGTTTGGGCTGGCGTGTATAAAGGAAACAAGAAATAAAAGGGCTTTGAACCCGGCCCATTACAAATTTAACTAGTAACAAAAGTAATCAGGAAAAAGGGCCATTTTCACCTTTTTAACAAAAATCACTAAAACCCTAGCCACCACCTCCTTGTGCCACCGACTTCATCAAGAACAAGGGGGGGAGTTTGATTTTGATCCTTGATTCTTTAAGGTTTGTGTTCGGGTCTTTGAATCCTAAACATCTACGCATTGGTAATTAACTAAACTTTAATCTTTTTCAATTCATGCTTTAATTATGGTTTATTTATTTTATTTTATGAACACATGATTGTGCAATGATAAAGCCATGATAAGGAATTCGGGTTTGGTTGTATTGGGTTCAGATTGCACACAAACAGAGAGTCCAAGACTCTCGGTGGGGTTTTTCCACCATCAGCCGCAACCCAAATAGGTCGGCGTGTGGTTTTGGTTGCCCAGCCGCAATGTTTGGAATTATTTGTTAAGTGTCAAGTACCGTTAGTGTTATTGAAGTACTGTTAGTATCTTTCAAGTACCGTTAGTGTTAACGCGGTACATAGTAAGTACTGCTACTTATAAAATAAGTACTGCTATTGTAACACCCCCAATTTCACAAGGCATCGGAATATCAACATTGGGTGTTACTTCATAGCACATCACACACAGTCATAGAAAACAAACTCAAAAGAGACGTTTTATAAAATAAACCATTCGATAATTTTATTAAATCAGAGTTAACTAAAAAGTGGTCCCACCTATTTATACAAACCTTAAGAAATAATAATGATTTGTCAAATGTATCGAATGAAAATTGTTTGTTTTGCCTTTACTTTATCCTGCGCGGCTTCATGCTCCAGCTGCTCTTAAACCTACATACTTGAGAATACATGCTAACATGTCAACACAACGGTTGAGTGAATTCATAGGTTTTTAAATAACAATAATGGGTTTTTAAATAAACCATAAAGCATTTGAATACAAGAATCTCATCCACTATCAATATTGTAACACATACAATATCCAAAGTCCGCGCTATTCTACTAAGCCATGACACCGAAGCCTTAAGTATAATAATGCCCTAGTCAAGTATTTTGCCGAATACCCCTTACTTCTTATACAACACACCTGGCTGAGCCTCCAACCCACAGGTACGACCTGCCCAGGTGGGGGCCATCCCCGATGGATCCATCCGTCTGTACCAGCGCCTACCCATCACAGGTAGTTAACGGTTCATGGGTTTTAGGGACTTTCAAATTTTGGCAATACAGTACTTAGCAAATAGCGGTTCACAATCAATACAATCAACGCTTGTGTTCATCTTTCAAAAGAATTTAATCAAACATCTTGCATTCATTTACAACAACATGTATTCGTTCAAAGCATATAGCAACCCACATGTTTATTCATAAACATGTATTCTCTTAAAACCATATATATATATAAACATCATATATTTTTATACCAAGAGCCTTGGTTTAAAAATGCGCGCATCATTGCGCAAATTGCACGCATCAATGCGTTCCATTCAAAATTTCGCATCACGATGCCTAATGCAGTGTCATCCCAAAATGCGTTCGCATTAAACCGCAATTTGTCGCAATTGTGTATTGCTAGCAATGGTAGCAATTGTCGCAATCTAGTACTTAGGCCATTTTTTCAAATTTTAACCATTTAAAAGAGACCTACATATTTTAATGACTTTTTAAAAATAATACTTGTTAGAAAAACATCTAAAACAAACACAATAACGAATATATAGTATGTTTCATTTTGCTAAGTGTTTTTTAATCAAGCTTTACTCTTGATATATTTCTTTTACAATGGATTATAGGCCTAATTTTAATATGCTAGTAATTTTTTTGTTACTTTATTACATTTATTTGGTACTTGAATAATATTTTTTACCTTTTTATACTAAACGCATCGCGTCTAAATTGCGCTCGCAATCGCATCACGCATTACGCAATGGCTTTTGGGACCTTTAGCGCAATGGATCGCAAAACGCATTTTTAAACCAAGCCAAGAGCATATATTCCCCCTCGCGGGTTTATAAACACATATAAAGCTGTAAAAGCGAGGCTATGAACTCACCTGATATAGGTACAACACGTCGATCAAGGAACAAACGTCCAATAGTCGATACACGACTTCACGAGATATCAATCGCTCATTGATCGAGAACGAGATGTCGAACGGTCGACATATAACTGAACGAGACCTAATAATGACGAAGCGCGTCTTAGGTTCGATACTATACATAAGTCATACATATATGTAAATATTTCACTTTAGTAAGTTTGGACATTGTATAAGTTTGTAAAACTTTTCATAAGACTTTTGATAGCAATTTACCATATATTTTCTAATTTTGACATTAAGCTAATTCTAGCCCATTAGTGGCCCATTACACATTTATATAACATAAGTCCATTTCAAACTGAGTATTGATCTCCAAATACATTATTAATCTCAGGTCCAATAATTGCCCAATAGCCATTATAAGTGTATCTTGAGCTTTTATGGCCCAAATCCACTTTATATGCATTACGGGTTCTAAAACACCCCAAAATGATGTCGACTTAATATTCCGCGATGGTCGGGTCTCGGGTTTTATAAATATTAGTATATAAATGAGTCTTTATTTCCCAATAAGTGGGTCATACCACCTCAAGTTTTATACAAATCATCAAGTTTTACGTTAATTAAATATAGTCTAATTCTTACAATTTTCCTGGCATGCCTAGTAGATTAGATCGTTTCTCCTAAACCGTAAGTCTTCAAGATGAGTTCTTTATATCATAATTATCCTCAACCCATGTAATTTACTGATTTCAAGTCCGATTAATCTTAACTTATGTTTAATCATAGATTAATGACCCGTTTTCATACTTAGAAGTGTTGGCTGTCATTCGCAGCCAACTTCGTTTTCATCGTTTCGGTCGCCATTTCCAAACCGTAATGGATTGATAAACTATCCAACTGATTATAGTTTTTTATGATTTTATCTACAATCCATAGTTTTACCTTTTGCAATGGTTCTGAGTTCTAAAATGAGTTTTCAGTCTGTTCATTCAGCATGTTCAGAATCGATACTTTTTACAGTTTTGACCCTATCTAATTCATCGGGTATCGTCACTAGACGAGCGACCCAGACAAATCACCACAAAACACAGGGCTATCCCCCTATATTTTTATCTAAGGACCATAACCTACTGATTTTCCATAAGTCTTATGTTTTTGTTGTTGGTCAAAATAAATAAACTACATCCATTATCAAGGGCTTGTTTAAGCTTGCTTTTCTTAGTTTAAAATTTATGTACAATGTCCAAAGTCACTTAAATCAACTATTGCATCATTAAAATCAGTATGAACATTATCTTTCCCATATATACAATCAATACATAAATTAAAATCACAAATAACAAAGATATAAACCTTATCAAGAGATGAGATGATCATCATAAAAACAAACCAACCATCAACTCTTGATGAACCCATAAAATCATCCAATAATCACTCAACCAAAATTGTTTACACAAGATCATCACATGTAATACAACCTCCACTTTAGCCCATAAATCACCAAAAATAGTAATAATGATGAAGGTTTATTAGAAAGTAACTCAAGATACTAGCTTAGTATTTTAACCTCTAACCTTGAGTATCATAAGCTAATATAACAATCAAATAAATGATGAAGATGATATACTTGTGGTGCTCGGCAAAAAGGGAAAGAAAGAACTGATATTGGGTATGATCTATATTGCAAGTTATGAGAAGTTTAGTAAATATGAGATAATAAGATACACGTATGCATCCATGGACACGTATCCAAAAAACAAGACTTGTGTCTTGTATAAAAGGTAACGCTTCACAAGATGTGTTAGGAGGTTGTAATATTTATATTTTTGTTTTATTATTTGTAAAAGCGGGTATTATTTAAATCCGATATTTTAAAAGTTAAGCGATTTGAAAGATATGAATTAAACACGAAAAATAAACGCTCAATATAAAATAAAAACACCGACATTCGGAGGACGTTGATATTTCAATAAATAAAGGAGGGCTTATAATTTTAATAAACGTTAACGCGTCGTCCAAACGAATGACGCCTAAAGGTTTAACGTATATTATGTTGAATGCTAATAAAAAGAGAAATTAAAATGATGACAATAGAAAATATTTCTATGTCATAACAAGCATAATTACAGTCGATGACGGACATAAACTTTGCCGATAAATAATAAACAAAACGTATTTGATACGCTAAAGCCTTAACCTGGCCGATTAGCCAAGAAATCCATATTATTCGTCGAACGAACATGAAAAATAAAAGTCGAGTAATAAATATTGATCCGAATACTAGAAATAAGATTAGATATCGGTCTAAATGTTGATTTTAAAGTTCGGGTTATTACATCATCTAACCCTTTAGGAAGCGACGTCCCGACGCTTAATTCGTCTCAATAGTCTTCAGTTTAATGGCAAAGAGGTGTGGAATAGATAAGTCATTGATGGGTTTCTTGTGAAGGTTGAATAAACAAAAGTTAAAGCGACGAGTATACATAACGAGCACAAATGAATGGTTTTAATATAGCTTCAATCCATATAAGCAAATAATAATATATAACTCGAACGGAAAGACATTGGAAGCAAAAATTAACATGTCATTAATTTTTGTAAGCGCTTCAAGGTATTTTACTACTAGCTTATCAAACTTGTGGCGGTTGATATAAGTTTGAAAAATTCCACATGACAAATGACGAGTCGAAAGGAGCGGGCGTATTTGAAATATTTTCAATGCGACAATGGATTCAAGGCTAATAGTGATCACATCGATCAAATAGAAATATATATCGTCCACGTGTTTCAATAAAAAGGATCACGTTGCATGGATAGTACAAAACTCCATAAAAAAACATTAGAAAACATTCAAGACGAGTTAATTAGTAGTAACCGTACAAAATCACCTAATTGCATGATCTCGAACATGCAAATCTATATCGTCAAAAGCAAATTCATTGATACATAATTCGTCCGGAGTATACATTACTCAATGGAAAGAAATACGATCCAATCAAACACAAAAACCATCATTAAGCACATATAATCATATTACCACATGCTTGAAAAGTAGTCAAGCCATGCCAAATCAATAAGTTCAATCAAGTTAACTCATGCTTGCTAAATAGCCAAGCCATGATAAATAAGAATATTTGACAGGATCTTCAGATAAGTTCAGTTAGAGGAAAGTTTGTAAGTTAAAGGATGTTCACGGGCCTGATAGCCATATATGCATATCAAAAAAAATATTTTTGTCATCGGTGGGTTCTCACACACGGATCCATACCCAAGTGATATTATAGGGTGCTCACAAACAGATCCATACCCAAAAGATATTCTCGTTACGTTGAAAAAATTCTTTGATGAACTATCGACAATAACAAGAAAAATTTCAAAATCTTTTTATTCCATTGTCGGCCGACCTACAACTTGAATTCGATTAAATGAGTCGTATATTCTCGGATTAAATAGAGCTTGTTAACGATCAACTTATCAAGCTTACGATACGGGACACATTAAAAATGGTCCATATAAATAAATCATAACTCGAGAGAAGTATAACGGATTACTCGTACATAGACGATAATCAACAATAACCAAATATACGACGATAATGAACGATTAATACCAACGAATCACGAGTGGAAGAAATATGTGCGTATACAAAATAATCACACAACAAGTCAGGCACACTTAAGCCCACTTATTTATAAATTGTTGTTTACATCCAAAGGCGTCCCAATCCATGTAAACAAGAATTAAAAATTTATGGTTCGGGAACTTATAACTTTCTTGTTCAAATAAAAAGGCGTCCCAATTTATTTCAACAAGACGATTATAAATCATCCTACTCATGCCATCTCAAAACACGATATCATAACCAAAATACATACCACGACAAGTACTCGGTGTCAACAAACTTACTCCATGATTTCTGTATTCAAACGTCCCATTCCATCTGAATAAAGAAGCCATAAACAATCTAAGGTCCAGTGGTTTAACACTTTCTTATTCAAATGTCCCAATCCATTTCAATAAGAGAACTTTAAACGACACATAGTTGGGCGATTTAAAATCTCTATATTTAAATGTCCCATTCCATTTAAATATAAGGTATTAAGTTGCTCAACTAATGACTACTATGAGCATATCTTTGTTGTACCCAAATTATATATAGTTTATTGGGTATATACATATATTTTAGGTCCAACACAGGCATCCTCCTTTTCGCCAATAAAAATTAAACATACACAATCAAATTAAACGTTATATTATGTAGAAGATGTCTCCTTGAAGAAACAATTTGTCAAAATCATAGGGACTAACGGAATTCCGAATAACACAATAATCAATTACGTTTCGAAAGTAGATGTCCTAAAATGGCAAATCAAGATGCAATAACAAAAATCGAGTTCAAATTAGTCAATATGTGATCGATTACGGAACAATATATACGTACCCAAGGTATCAAACGAGTTTCACACTCGTACTCAGATAATAAATTAATTATCAAGATCGGTGATTGGCGGTGAAGCCAAAATCTATAAAATCGCATTATAAAATGCATGATAATCACGCGAGGACCATTGCTTCACACGCAATGCCTTTAAATACCATAGTATGTACATACATATACATACAGTCATTCCTATATACACACAGGATCACACAATCAAAACCAAACATTGGTTTCTAGGAGCCATGAGCGCGCGGATACTTTGTAAGGTAACAAAACAATTTTTCAAAAGAGCTGTTATAGTCCAGGTGTTAAATACGACCTAGTTCTCTATAACAAGTGCTCTGATACCAATCTGTAACACCCCCAATTTCATAAGGCAGCGGAATATCAACATTGGGTGTTACTTCATAACACATCACACACAGTCATAGAAAACGAACTCAAAAGAGACGTTTTATAAAATAAACCATTCGATAATTTTATTAAATCAGAGTTAACTAAAAAGAGGTCCCACCTATTTATACAAACCTTAAGAAATAATAATGATTTGTCAAATGTATCGAATGGAAATTGTTTGTTTTACCTTTACTTTATCCTGCGCGGCTCTATGCTCCAGCTGCTCTTAAACCTACCCACTTGAGAATACATGCTAACATGTCAACACAATGGTTGAGTGAATTCAAAGGTTTTTAAATAACAATAATGGGTTTTTAAATAAACCATAAAGCATTTGAACATAAGTATCTCATCCACTGTCAATATTGTAACACATACAATATCCAAAGTCCGCGCTATTCTACTAAGCCATGAAACCGAAGCCTTAAGTATAATAATGCCCTAGTCACGTATTTTGCCGAATACCCCCTTACTTCTAATACAACACACCTGGCTGAGCCTCCAACCCACAGGTGCGACCTGACCAGGTGGGGGCCATCCCCGATGGATCCATCCGTCTGTACCAGCGCCTACCCATCACAGGTAGTTAACGGTTCATGGGTTTTAGGGACTTTCAAATTTTGGCAATACAGTACTTAGCAAATAGCGGTTCACAATCAATACAATCAACGCTTGTGTTCATCTTTCAAAAGAATTTAATCAAACATCTTGCATTCATTTACAACAACATGTATTCGTTCAAAGCATATAGCAACCCACATGTTTATTCATAAACATGTATTCTCTTAAAACTATATATATATAAACATCATATATTTTTATACCAAGAGCATATATTCCCCCTCGCGGGTTTATAAACACATATAAAGCTGTAAAAGCGAGGCTATGAACTCACCTGATATAGGTACAACACGTCGATCAAGGAACAAATGTCCAATAGTCGATACACGACTTCACGAGATATCGATCGCTCATTGATCGAGAACGAGATGCCGAACGGTCGACATATAACTGAACGAGACCTAATAATGACGAAGCGCGTCTTAGGTTCGATACTATACATAAGTCATACATATATGTAAATATTTCACTTTAGTAAGTTTGGACATTGTATAAGTTTGTAAAACTTTTCATAAGACTTTTGATAACAATTTACCATATATTTTCTAATTTTGACACTTAAGCCAATTCTAGCCCATTAGTGGCCCATTACACATTTATATAACATAATTCCATTTCAAACTGAGTATTGATCTCCAAATACATTATTAATCTCATGTCCAATAATGGCCCAATAGCCATTATAAGTGTATCTTGAGCTTTTATGGCCCAAATCCACTTTATGGGTTCTAAAACACCCCAAAATGATGTCGACTTAATATTCCGCGATGGTCGGGTCTCGGGTTTTATAAATATTAGTATATAAATGAGTCTTTATTTCCCAATAAGTGGGTCATACCACCTCAAGTTTTATACAAATCATCAAGTTTTACGTTAATTAAATATAGTCTAATTCTTACAATTTTCCTGGCATGCCTAGTAGATTAGATCGTTTCTCCTAAACCGTAAGTCGTCAAGATGAGTTCTTTATATCATAATTATCCTCAACCCATGTAATTTACTGAATTCAAGTCCGATTAATCTTAACTTATGTTTAATCAGAGATTAATGACCCGTTTTCATACTTAGAAGTGTTGGCTGTCATTCGCAGCCAACTTCGTTTTCACCGTTTCGGTCGCCATTTCCAAACCGCAATGAATTGATAAACTATCCAACTGATTATAGTTGTTTATGATTTTATCTACAACCCATAGTTTTACCTTTTGCAATGGTTCTGAGTTCTAAAACGAGTTTTCAGTCTGTTCATTCAGCATGTTCAGAATCGATACTTTTTACAGTTTTGACCATATCTAATTCATCGGGTATCGTCACTAGACGAGCGACCCGGACAAATCACCACAAAACACAGGGCTATCCCCCTATATTTTTATCTAAGGACCATAACCTACTGATTTTCCATAAGTCTTATGTTTTTGTTGCTGGTCAAAATAAATAAACTACATCCATTATCAATGGCTTGTTTAAGCTTGCTTTTCTTAGTTTAAAATTTATGTACAATGTCCAAAATCACTTAAATCAACTATTGCATCATTAAAATCAGTATGAACATTATCTTTCCCATATATACAATCAATACATAAATTAAAATCACAAATAACAAAGATATAAACCTTATCAAGAGATGAGATGATCATCATAAAAACAAACTAACCATCAACTCTTGATGAACCCATAAAATCATCCAATAATAACTCAACCAAAATTGTTTACACAAGATCATCACATGTAATACAACCTCCACTTCAGCCCATAAACCACCAAAAATAGTAATAATGATGAAGGTTTATTAGAAAGTAACTCAAGATACTAGCTTAGTATTTTAACCTCTAACCTTGAGTATCATAACCTAATATAACAATCAAATAAATGATGAAGATGATATACTTGTGGTGCTCGGCAAAAAGGGAAAGAAAGAACTGATGTTGGGTATGATCTATATTGCAAGTTATGAGAAGTTTAGTAAATATGAGATAAAAAGATACACGTATGCATCCATGGACACGTATCAAAAAAACAAGACTTGTGTCTTGTATAAAAGGTAACGCTTCACAAGATGTGTTAGGAGGTTGTAATATTTATATTTTTGTTTTATTATTTGTAAAAGCGGGTATTATTTAAATCCGATATTTTAAAAGTTAAGCGATTTGAAAGATATGAATTAAACACGAAAAATAAACGCTCAATATAAAATAAAAATATCGACATTCGGAGGACGTTGATATTTCAATAAATAAAGGAGGGCTTATATATTTAATAAACGTTAACGCGTCGTCCAAACGAATGACGCCTAAAGGTTTAACGTATATTATGTTGAATGCTAATAAAAAGAGAAATTAAAATGATGACAATAGAAAATATTTCTATGTCATAACAAGCATAATTACAGTCGATGACGGACATAAACTTTGCCGATAAATAATAAACAAAACGTATTTGATACGCTAAAGCCTTAACCTGGCCGATTAGCCAAGAAATCCATATTATTCGTCGAGCGAACATGAAAAATAAAAGTCGAGTAATAAATATTGATCCGAATACTAGAAATAAGATTAGATATCGGTCTAAATGTTGATTTTAAAGTTCAGGTTATTACATCTATATTGATTAGGACGAATATATCTTTGTATAAGATATGTCATAGTTATAGTTAGAGTATATCTTATGTGATATACTTAAATAGTTAGAATATTGATAATATATCGTCTGTGATATAGTTATCTTTATAGAATATTCTAATGTTTCTAGGGTTCCTTACTCTATAAAAGGAACATAGGTACAATGTCATTCATGTACCTCATTCAAGTCGATTAATAAGATAATTGAATAGTTAAATGTAATTCTGTTCTTCTGTGCTTTATAAGTTAGATTCCGCATAACTTATATAGCTTGAGTAAGAGTTCTCAAAGTGTTTTAGTTTGATTACAAACTACTATACTAGTTCTTAACAGAATATAGATCTAATCAAAGGGATCAACAAGTGGTATAAGAGCTTGGTGAGAAACTCTGAAAAAGAAGAACACAATCCTATACACTCCACTCACACCAAAACTTAATGTCTCAACATGGTGATGACGCTCACTTGGATGATGTTCAATATCCTGATCCAATACCACAGGGACAACCTCAAGTTGTGCATCCTGCACCAGCACAAGGTGTTCAAGCCGTGAATGCTGTAGCTACCTCTACAACTATAACACCTTCTCATACTCTTTCTGTTGTCAAACTCTCAGTGCTCAAAGGTGACAACTATAAGACATGGGCTATGCAGATGGAACATTACTTGAATCACACAGATCACTGTGTGGCAAGTCATCAAGAAAGGGAATACACCTAAGAAGCTACACTGGTTGCTTGATGGTACATGTTATGCTTTACCTGCTGTGATTGCTGAGGAGGTACAAGCAGAGATCAGAGAGAGAAAGGCCAGAACTGCTTTGGCTATGGCTTTTTCAGAAGACATCTTACCTAGCTTTCATCATTATAAGGATGCCAAGGCTATGTGGGAGGCCATCAAACTTAGATTTGGAGGCAATGACAAATCTAAGAAGATGAAGAAGATTGTTCTTAAGCAAGAATTTGATAACTTCTCAATTTCCAGTATAGAAGGAATACATGGTGGCTATGGAAGATTCAGTAAGCTGCTTATTCAATTGGAAGTTTATGGACAAGTAATTCCTAATGAAGAAGCTAATCTAAAATTCTTAAGAAGTGTTCCACAAGAGTGGAAAGCAATGTCTACGCACTTCATCACAAGAGATGAACTGGATACAATTCCTTTTGATCATCTCTAAAACAATCTTAGAGCATACGAGATGGATGTAAAAGGCATTGAGGTGACCAAAGCAGCAGCTACAACATAGTCTAACTTGGCTTTTGTGTTAGAAGGAAATAGCGGTACTTATTTTCATAATACCGCTAGTGGATCAAGAAGCGGTACATACTTCACAAATACCGCTCGGGGACTTACAAGCGGTACTTACCCACAAAGTACTGAAGGCAACCCTATAGTCTCTCAAAATCCACATGGAAGATCTTCACCTTTGTTTAGTGACAATGATGCCTTCTCATTCTTTGCTGGACAAGACAACAAGACAAGATTAACACTCAATGACTTGTTCCAAATGGATGATGCTGATGTTGAAGAGATGGATCTTAAATGGCAAGCTGCTATGGTGTCAGTAAGATCTAACAGGTTCTTCAAGAAGACTGGAAGAAAGATGACTGTTGATCCTAATGAGCCATTAGGATATGACAAGTCCACAGTTGAATGCTATAATTGTGGAAGGAATGGACACTTTGTAAGATAATGCACTAGAGACAAAGCTGAGAGTAGCAGTCAAAAGTCCAAGAATAGCTATAGAACCAGTCCAAGAATAACTGAAAGTTTTCCAAAAGAAAACAGCAGGAGTCCTAAAGGAACTAAAGCATTGGTGGTTGTAGATGGAGTGGTGAACTGGGCTAAAGATGAAGAAGAAGAAGAGCTTGGTTTAATGGCTCTCTCACATGAAGATACTGAGGTACATCCTTGTTCTAAAGATTGTGTTCTTAAATTTAATAGCTTAAAAGTAGAACTAGATGAACAATATCAAAAAGTCAACACATGCACTATAGAACTAAATGCTTTTAAACAGGGTGTTGCTAAGTTAGAAGAAAATATAGTTTTGTATATAAAGGATCAACAAAACTATGAAGAGAAAATAAGAATTTTAACTCTTCGAATGAGGGAAAAAGATGTGGAAATTAAAGCCTTTAAAAGACAACTTTTGAAAGTGCCAGCAGAAAATGAAGCTTTAAAAGCCAGTCTTTATAATGAAAGGGAAGTGATTAATCATTGGCAAAAGTCCTCTAAAGGATTGGAAAAACTGATTAATTCACAAATGGGGTATTATGATAAGTCAGGCCTAGGATATATTAAGGACCAACCTGGGATAACTTTAACTGAAAAGAACTTATCAAAAGGGATTTTTTGATAGTTCTAGTGATTCAGATAGTACACCTGAGAATGATAGATATGCTGAAGGAATGAAGGCAGTTCCTCCACCATTATCAGGAATTTTCATGCCCCCTAGTATTGATACAAGTATAGAGTTAGAAGAACCAAAGGTTAAAAATACCTCAAACTCTAGTACTTTGTCCCAAGATAAGACTATTGTGACCAAGAACATTGTTTATCCACCTTTAATGAACAATTTTGTTTCTGAAGAATCTAAGACTAGTTCTACTCCCAAGCAGGTAAAAACTCCTAGCAAGATATTGGATAATAATGTAAAACTAATAAAACCAAGAGGGATGGGTTAGGTTTTGAGAAAGTTAAGTCAAAACAACCTTTTGGGTCTTCTTTGAGAAGAAAAGGATGTTATGTTTGTGGTAGTCTAAGTCATTTTATCAAAGATTGTACTTGGCATAAAGATAAAATTGTAAAACAAAAGGCTGCACAAAAGGTCATGAAAAACAGTAATGGGAAAAATGCACAGGTTAATAGGAAACAGAAACTTAAAAATGACAAACCCAAGTGTGATCATTCAAAAGGGGTAGCTAAACATGTTAAAAATAACTCTACCAAAAGTTTTGTTCCTAGAGCAGTACTTATGAAACAAGGTCTAGTACCTTTGAAGTCTGGTAAACCAAGTACCGGCAAGTCTAGAACTACAAGTACTGCTAGACCAAACTCAAGTATTGTTGGTTCAAAGTTTGTTAAACCAAAGTTCTCCAAGACTTCTAAGATGTTGTTGAAAAAGCCAAAACATCTAGAAGTAAGTTTAATAACAGACCAGTGCAAATGTGGGTTCCTAAAAGAGAAAAAACATGTGTTAAAGCAAGTATTGCTAAAGCAGTACTTAAGGCAAAGAAGTCTGAGCACATAGAGTCACCCTATGTCTTTAACTACATAACTAAAACCATGAAGTATAAGAGCAAAAGCAGCATTACCGGGAATGCTTCCGAACAGACTCTTAAGTGTGTAGGTCCCACAAGATCCGAGCCAAATGTGGCTTAGGTCCCTGTTAAAAACTAATAAGTTTTGTTTATGTGTAGGGCATCTAATTGATGAATTGAAAGACAAAGGTATAGTAGATAGTGGATGATCAAGACACGTGACAGGGAACAAAGATTTCCTTGCTGAATTTGAATAATTCAGAGGAGGACCAATAGCCTTTGGAGGTAGCAAAGGTAGAATTACTGGCAAAGGGAAAATCAATACAGGGAAGTTGGAATTTGAAGATGTGTTCTTTGTGAAAGAATTGAATGAATTCAATCTCTTTTCTGTATCACAAATGTATGATAAGAAGAACAAGGTTATGTTCTGAGAAAAAGATTGTTTGGTGCTGTCTAAAGACTTTAAGATGCCTAAAGAATCTCAAGTACTGCTTAAAGTACCCAGGCAAGAAAATATGTACACCTTTAATCTTCATACTATTACTCCAACAGGTGGTATTACATGTTTGCTAGCTAAAGCTTCTTATGATGAGTCTAATTTATGGCATAGAAGGTTAGGTCATGTGAATTTAAAGAATCTTAACAGATTAGTGAATAGGAATTTGGTTAGAGGGTTACCTAACAAATCTTTTCAAAATGATTTCACATGTGCTGCTTGTCAAAAAGGTAAACAACATAGAGCCTCTTGTAAGACCAAGACCGTCAATACTGTGACAAAGCCTTTGCAAATCTTCCATATGGATTTGTTTGGTCTAGTTTATGTAAGAAGCATTAGTCATAAGACCTTTTGTCTAGTCATAACTGATGATTATAGTAGATTCAATTGGGTTTTATTTTTAGCTCTTAAGAGTGAAACCAATGAATTACTTAAGGATTTTATCACTTTAGTTGAAAAGCAGTTCACTAAACAAGTTTTAATCATTAGGACAGATAATGGGACAGAATTCAAGAATGCTGAATTTGATGAATTCTGTAGGTGTAAAGGCATTAAGAGACAACTTAGTAATCCTAGGACTCCACAACAAAATGGAGTAGCTGAAAGGAAGAATAGGACACTAATTAAGGCTGATAGAACTATGTTGGCTGATTCTCTTTTGCCAAATACATTTTGGGCAGAAGCAATCAGTACTGCATGTTATGTGCTAAATAGAGTCTTAGTGACCAAGCCTCAAAACAAAACACCTTATGAACTTTTGACTGGTGTTAAGCCAACCATAAGTCATTTAAGACCTTTTGGGTGTCATGTTTCTATACTAAATACTCTTGATCATTTGGGGAAGTTAGATGGAAAGTCTGATCCAGGATATCTTGTAGGATATTCATTGCAAAGTAAAGCCTATAGGGTTTATAATTTGGCATCTAAAAAGGTTGAAGAAAATGCCCATGTTAATTTCTTAGAAAATAAACCCAATGTCCCAGGAATAGGTTATGCTTGGATGTTTGATTTAGATTATCTAACTAATTCCATGGATTACTATTCTGTGCAAAAGGATTGTCAAACTAACAATGCAGGTGAGGAGTCTAGTGCAACTAATGCAGGTACTCAAGAAGAAGCTTCTTCATCAAATGATGATGTTCATATCTATGTACCCAGTATTCCTACTGTTACTCCCATGTATACTACTCCCAAGAAGCAAACTATGCCATCAACATATGATCAAGCCTCTCAAGAGCTTCAAAGGCTTCAAGATCAAGAAAAGAATGCTACATCTGCTAATAAGCATTCAGGAGAAGAATCTTTTGAGTCACAACACTCAGTAGTACATACTACACCTAGTGGTACCGCATCTGCAAGTACTGCTAAGTCAAAATCTTTAAAGTCTGCTGATTCATTAGAAGATATTTTACAAGCTATGGACGATGAAGACGTGTATGCCAGTCCAGCTGAAGGAATCTTCTCCAAAGCTTCCTATGATGAGCAGGGTGCAATAACTGATTTCAACAATTTGGAAACTGAAATTACAGTCAGTTCTATTCCCACTCATAGAGTCAACAACAACCATCCTACTACACAGATCATTGGAAATCCCAAGTCTGCTGTGCAAACCAGAAGACAACTTCAAACCAATACTGAAACTCATGCACTTGTGAGTTATGTCAAACAACAGCAGAGAACTAATCATAAGGATATTCAACATTGTTTGTTTGCCTGTTTCTTATCACAAGTAGAGCCCAAAAACATTTCTCAGGCTCTTGATGAATAAATTTGGGTAGATGCCATGCAAGAAGAATTAACACAATTTGAGCTAAAAAAAGGTTTGGATTCTTGTGGATCTTCTCTCAGGTAAGAGAGTAATTGGTACTAGATGGGTTTTCAGGAACAAGAAGGACGAGAGAGGAGTTGTTGTGAGAAACAAGGCAAGGCTTGTTGCTCAAGGCTATATACAGGAAGAAGGGATAGACTAGGATGAGGTTTTTGCACCAGTGGCAAGGATATACGCCATTAGGTTATTTTTGGCCTTTGCATCATATATGGTTTTATAGTCTATCAGATGGATGTGAAAAGTACCTTTCTTTATGTTACTATTTCAAAGGAGGTATATGTCTCACAACCTCCAGGTTTTGTAGATCCTAAATTCTCCAACAGAGTCTACAAGGTTATCAAAGCACTTTATGGTCTGCATCAAGATCCAAGGGCCTGGTATGCAACTTTATCCAATTTTCTGTTAGAGCATGGATATAGGAGAAGGACCATTGACAAAACTCTATTCATCAAAAAGAATGCTAAGGATATTATTCTAGTTCAAGTCTATGTTGATGACATCATTTTTGGTTCTACCAAAAAATCATGGTGTGAAGAGTTTGAGGCTTTGATGAAAGGAAGATTTCAGATGAGTTCTATGGGAGAACTAACTTTCTTTTTGGGACTACAAGTCAAACAAAGGAAAGATGGAATATTTATCAGCCAAGATAAGTATGTTGCTGAAATCTTGAAGAAATTTTCATGTATGGATACAAGAAGTACAAGCACACCTTTTGAAGCTAAGAAGTCTTTATCAAAAGATGAACATGGTGAAAATGTTAATATTCATCTATACAGATCAATGATTGGTTCATTGATGTATCTTAATGCTTCAAGGCCATATATTATGTTTGTTGTGTGTGCCTGCTCAAGGTTCTAAGTCAATCCAAAGGTGTCACATCTACATGCTGTGAAGAAGATTTTTAAGTATCTTAAAAGTCAACCCAATTTAGGATTTTGGTGTCCTAGAGATTCCACCTTTGAATTGGAAGCTTACTCAGATAGTGATTGTGCTGGAGCTAATCATGATAGGAAATCCATAACAGGAGGTTGTCAATTCCTAGGCAGAAGGCTCATATCATGGTAGTGTAAGAAGCAAACCATTGTTGCTACTTCTACAACTGAAGCTGAATATGTAGCTGCTGCTCATTGCTGTGGACAAGTACTTTGGATTCAAAATCAATTGTTAGATTATGTGTTTAACTTCATGAACACCAAGATTTATGTTGATAATGAAAGTACTATATGCATTGTCAAGAATCCAATACTTCACTCCAAGACCAAGCATATTGAAATAAGACATCACTTCATAAGAGATGCCTATGACAAGAAGCTTATTCAAGTCTTGAAGATTCATACAGACAACAATGTAGTTGATTTGTTGACCAAGGCATTTGATGCAAAGAGATTTGAATTCTTGGTGACACATATTGGTATGCTCAACCAATAGACTGCTGCATATGTTGAGGGGAGGTAACAGCTGTACAATTTTTATGCTAATTTTTATTGTATAGTCTATGTTTTTGTGTTTTTGATGTGATTGCAGGTTGATAGAAAAAGATAAAAGAGGTTATAATGATAGTGGAATGCATGAACTTGTCAAATTTGTGAGGTACCGTTTTGAATCCATGTACCGCTAGCACAAATCCAAGTACTGAGTATGTTCCATGTACCGCTACATGTCCGTTGTACCGTTAAGGGTATCTTTTGTAAATTTGGCGGTTTCTTCGCACTTGGGTTTGTTATTTACTTAAATACTTACTCCAATTACACAATTGATTCACCTAATATTTTATTTTTATCTCTTGATTCTATAACCTTCTCTCTAATTTTTCGTTCATGAAAAAAATACTAATGGCTGCTTTACAAGTGATCTCTAAGCATAATTTGGTTATGAATCTTGCTCCGAATGATGACTCTCTTGGATTCCATGAGATTCTTGGTTTCTTATCTCGAAGTCATGTTCGTTTCGCACTCACTGTAAGTCCCATTGTCTCTGTTTCCATTGTTGACCAATTTTGGAACACTCCTATGTTAGGTACTCGGTTTGATCAACCTTGCATTAAGGCTAGAGTAAATCATTGAAATATATATGTAACTGAGGGTAATGCTAAGGGCAAGTTTGAGATTAAATGATGAAAATGGACTTAGTATGCTTAATAATACAGAGATACATGATGGCCTTGCAGCCATGGGCTATGAGGGTGGTAGGGAAAGTCTTACTTTCTTTAAAGCTTTATTTTCACCTCAATGGAAATTGCTTTTTCATGTCATTATTCACTGTTTAATCTCTAAAAGTACATCTTTTGATCAAATTCCTCCTGCATTGGCATCAACTGGTATTTGTCTAGCAAATAACAAGGTTTTTAATTTTTCAAGATTAATTTTTGAAGGCATGACTAGGAATTTGGAAGGAACTAAGAAGTTTTTGATGTATCCTAGATTCATTCATACTTTAGTTAGTGACCAAATCCCTAACCTACCAGAGTTAACTGATACATGGGATGTTCCTACATTCACAAAGAGAACTTTCTCTTTCTTGACCAAACAAGGCAATGCCTTTACAGGAATAGTTACACCATTGTTTGCTCAAATGTTAGCCCAACCTGCCAACTAAGAAGGTGAGAAACCTAGCAATGCTAGCGTTTATCAACAAACTCCTTCTCACCAGATTTCTGATTCCTTAGAATATTCACAATCTTCTTCTCACAATATTGGTGCTCCACCAAATACTGATGAGATGATCCATACACTTGCTGCTTCTATTGCTGCTAGTGGTTCACCACCAGCACAAGCACCAGAGGTGGTGGATGTTGCAAATTTAACTACTTTGTGTACTAGTTTGTCCCAACAGGTACATGTGTTGCAAAAAGAAAAACTTGTTAAAGACAAGAAAATTGTTTAATTGGAAGCTAGCCTAATCAAATTGAGGAACAAAGTATCACTTTGGATGAGGCAACATAGATCTATTCAGAATGCTGCACTTAAAAAGCAAAGATTCAGAAACCACAAGAAAAGGCAAGTGAATGCAACCAAACAGGGAAGGAATTATGAGGAACAACCACCTTCTCCTGATAATCAAACAAGGATCTTTGGAAATGACATCAATTTTGAGCTGGATGAAGATGTCATTGGGACTTATGAAGATGGAACTGGTTTAGAGACTGGTGTGGATGAACCTACAAACATGGAGTTTCAATAGGATGAACCACAACCTACTCATGAGGAGCCACAAGTTGATGAAATGATGGTAACTCAGCCAGCACCAACACCTAAATCACCACTTTAAGTGAATTGGAGTAATTTCTATGAGAAGTTGGAGGAAATTAATGTTCAATTTCCTGTATCTTCAACTCCACCACCACAAAGACAAATCTGGTTTCATAGGAAACAGTCTTTGCAAGTACTGTCCAGATCAAGAAGCAATAGATTAGACAAGACTAAAGAGGTGCAAGTTAAAAGGATAGCTTCAGTGGAAGAAAGGGTATCTGAAGATACACAAGTGATTGAAGAAACAAATATGTCTAATATTGGTGAAGTCAACATTGTTGAAGATCCAAGTACTGCTAAGCCAACTAAGCCGACTATAAGTACTGCTGACATTGTTGAAGACCCAAGTACTGCTAAGCCAACTAAGCCGATTGCAAGTACCGCTGGTGATCATCATTCACTAGAAAGTCAAACTTCTTTTGGAGAGGATGGGACTTTAGCCTAAATACTGCTTGACTTAAGAGAGAAGAATTCAACTGAGAAAGCAAAACAAGCAGAGGTAGAGAAGAAGACACAACAAGAAGTTCTTGCCAAAAAGGATCAAACTAAAGGTAAGAAGGTTCAAGCTTCACACCCTACTAAAGGCATAGTTATTCAACAACAAGCTGATGAGGAAAGTCCTTCCAAGTTGAAGAATAAGCTACCTAAAATTAATCCAAGGGATAAGGGGAAGAAGCAAATACTATTAGAATCTGAAAATGAAAGTGATTCAGATGAAGATATAAGCAAAATAATGTATAGATTTAATCAATTAGACCATGATGAGGAATATGCTCTTAGGATGCAAGCTCAGATTCATGAAGAAGACTTGCAAGAAGAAATTGAAGCTAAGCAGCATTTGCTAGAAGCTAAGAGAATACAACAAGAATGGAACATACAAGAGTATGATAGGATTCAAGCTGAATTACATGCAAGTGAGCTTCTTGCAGACTCATTGATAGCTAAAGAGAGATGCTTATGATGAAGAAGAGAAATCAAAACTGATTGATGATCTGGTAAGGGAGCAACAAAGATTCTTTGTTGAAAAGAGAAGAAAAGAAAAGATTAAGCCTCTAACTACCATGCATATTAGGAATCAAATGATGAACTTTCTCAAGAAAGTTAAGGGTTTCACTCATATTCAGATGGTCAAGAAGAATTTTGAAGAAATCAGGACTTTGTATGAACAACATAAGAGAACTAAATTGAATTTTGTTGAGATTGGATCTGAAGCAAATAGGATAGCTGTTGAAAAACATAGAAGACATCTGAAACAACAAAGGCAATTGGGAAGTGCTCCTAGAATTGAGCCAAGTACTGTTGAACCTACAACTACATCTCCAACTATCAAGACCACTTATGTAAGGAAGAATAGAAAGAAGAAGGTAAGTTCAAAAGAGGAAGAGACTTCTCAAAGAATGAATGAAGGAGATAAAGCTTAAGATGTTGCTCAGACTGAAAATGTACAAGCAGTACATACACAGTCAACAGTACATACTGAAGAAACGGTACATACAAACTTGGAAGAGGGTTCAATAGAATTTGAAGGAACCTCCAAGGGTGTTAAGAGGAAAAGATCAACAAAGAGGAAGCAGAAAGCCAAGAGGGCTAAGTCAATAGCAGAAGATAGTGGTGATGATGATGAGAGCTTGAAAAAGTACTTAAAGATAGTAAAATTTGAAGATCCCTATATTGATACAAAGATTTTTTAAAAGAGATCATTTATTGCTAGATGGATATACTCTATGGATCAAGGACTGGAAGCTCATGGAATTCAAAGAACTGATGGCACAACAAGAATATTCATACTTTTGGAAGATATTCTTCACATTCTTGACATACAAGATATTCAAGATCTTTTCAGGTTAGTTCAAGAAGCCCGTGCAGGTAAAACTGAAGTATCACTATTATATAGGGAATTTCTCTTCATGTATGAACCACACAACTGTGATCAAGAAATGTTGAAGGAATTAGAGAATCAGGTTCCTAGTTACTGGAGATATTATAGGTCATGTGGATTGCATATTTTGGATATAGATGATGTAACTTACTATATGCTACAAGAGAAGAGTTATCCATTCAAAAGAAGATTGTTGGAAAGAATGTTGGAACAACAATTGGAAGTTAGAGAAGAATCTGTTGATGCTTTGGAGTTGGTCAGAATGGTTAAACAAAAAATCAAGGATTTGAAAGATGCGGAAGAAGCTGAGAAAGAGCCTTAAGTGTTTGACTTTCAGTCACACTTCACAAATGGTTCTCAGTTCACCATGTCTAACACACATAAGAACTGGCTAGTCCATAAGCAAACGGTTTGTGGTAAAGACTTCTCAAATCCGTTGAAAGCTGGTAGTTTGCTAAAAACTATATGGTTCTGAATCACCTTGTTTCGAGACAAAGAGTTGGCTAGTCCTAGACAAACGGTACTAGGTAAAGACTTCATCAAATCCGTTGATGGTTGACAAATTACCAAAAATTGTAGGGTTATCAGTACAGCTTATTCTTTATGAATAAAGTATTGGCTATTCCAGAGAGTACGGCTAACTGGTAAAGAATATATCAAAATCCGTTGATAGCTGGTGATTTGCTAAAAATCATGAAGCCAATACAGATTGGTTATTGTTGTTAACTGTTTTATTTCAGGTACGAAGATTGCAAGCAAAGAAGCATTCAAGAAGAAAATACTTAGAAGGTTTTGTCTCATCAAATCAAGACTGAAGTTTATGATTCAGAGTCCATAGATTTAACTCAAGAAGACAATTATTGATGCTGCAAAGACAAAAGAATGTTTACAAGACACAAGAAGATCATAGTTTGAAGACAAAGATGATGTTCATGATGTTTGAAGATTATCTTATCAGAAGAAGATCTACATTAAAGTGTTTGGCTACATTCAGTTGGATACAAATACAAATTACCAAGTTCAATCCAAGGATGAAGGAAAGAATGAAGACATGTATTCTAAATACATCCAGTACAAGAGAAACAAGAAGACAACAAGTTATCATTCTTGTTTAGGGGAGGATTGTTGGGAATTATTTGTTAAGTGTCAAGTACCGTTAGTGTTATTGAAGTACTGTTAGTATCTTTCAAGTACCGTTAGTATTAACGCGTTACATAGTAAGTACTGCTACTTATAAAGTAAGTATTGCTATATTGATTAGGACGAATATATCTTTGCATAAGATATGTCATAGTTATGGTTAGAGTATATCTTATGTGGTATACTTCAATAGTTAGAATATTGATAATATATCGTCTGTAATATAGTTATCTTTATAGAATATTCTAAGGTTTCTAGGGTTCCTTACTCTAGAAAAGGAACATAGGTACAATGACATTCATGTACCTCATTCAAGTCGATGAATAAGAGAATCGAATAGTTAAATGTAATTCTGTTCTTATGTGCTTTATAAGTTAGATTTCGCATAACTTATTTAGCTTGAGTAAGAGTTCTCAAAGTGTTTTAGTTTGATTACAAACTACTATACTAGTTCTTAACAGAATATAGATCTAATCAAAGGGATCAACACACAAGCCACAAGCCCCAACAGTGGGGAGTGACCAAAAACAGTGTGAACCGAGAGCTTCATTGCTCTCGGTGGGATGGGCGGAGGAGGGGGAAACCGGCACTATTGATGGGAACCCAAGGCTGCCAGTGGCAAGCCGAGGCATTAGACGCCGGTCAGAAACCACCCAGCCACCGGCTATGGTGGTGTGTTTGGTTGTCGGTTGGATTTTGTCTCGGGTTTGGGGCTCGGGCTCACTTGTTAGATAATATGTTTTAATTGGTTAATTTAATTAATTTATTACATGTATAATTAAATTAACAATGTACTTAGGTTATATTAAGTTATTTAATCAATCATGAAAATTAACCTAAGTATTTTTTGGACTTAGTTGAATTAAAAATCATGTTTTAATTTAATTAATTATATAAGGTAAAGTTTTATTAAATTAACCATGACATATTATTAATTAATAAAACCATGCATTTCATTATTAATTAATAATCATTTTAGCCTAAGTATTTAATTTAATAAACTTTACTAATATATCATCATGACTTATAAATTAAGGCTATTAAGCTTTAGCTTATCTTTTGGACTTATTAATCGAGCTTCTTTCTATTTATGGGAACTTTCTATTTTTGAAAACTTACTATTTTTGGAAACTTTCTATTTTTGGAAACATGTTATTTTTAGAAGTTACTTATTATGATACTACAAGTATAATAATACAAGAATACATGAAATACATTAATCAGAAACACATTAAAACATGAATAATCACAAGGCAATACATGAAACAATAAAACAAGACAAGAACATGTTAAACAAGTTAAGAACACCCAGAACTAGTAAAGTATACAATAATCAGACAACTCATTCACGTCCCTTATTTATGTAGTATCAGGGAAGTCGGAGTAGATCCTTCAGCTTTCATTCTCACTTCATTACTGGACATGAGGTACGGATATTCCGTCCTTCAGTATGGACATTCCCTTCGTATGTATGATTAGGATTCCCCGTTTGCAGCCATCTGTTTTCCCCAATATTTATATGTTATTACACTTTTCAGTATACTTATGTTTATTTTAAAATGCCTGAGTTATATACATGCATGACTATGTCATCTAGTTACGGAGGTACCGTAACCATAACACTTGAGGCACCGGTGTTATGACTCCTCTACGACAGAGTGATTTCTCGTGGCGTCCCTTTCAGTTTGGCCATTATCAGTATTATCATTTGGGGCGTATGGGTGCATCCGAGTTTACAATTTAAAGTTATCAGGTGAATATGGTGTGTGCTCTACATCCTTCACAAGGAGTTGATCCCTCCTACCTAGACTAGTATAATTAGAGGTCACCCCTATAATGCATGATGAGGTCATCCCTCTATGTATTCATGCCAGTTGATACCTTCATAAACTATATGGGCTCTTGGCAAATTAAAATACCTTTGACCTTTTATCCACAAAATGACTCTAGTTGGTCCATGGATTTACCCACTGAGCTAAAGCTCTTTTGGTGGATAGGTATCTATTAGTTAAGGTCAAATCAAATAATGCACATTAAAATATCTTAAAGTTAGTTTTTTTAATTACATAATAATAAAAGAATATTGAACTTGAATAGTTTTTATTATTAAGTAAAAGTTTGATTGACCTAATTGGAACAATCATCAAACTAATAGGCAATATTTTATCTTATTAGGCTACTTTCAGTAGTGACTTTTAACGATTCTCATTTTTTCTGTCACAACAGTTTTCTCTCTCATGCGACTTACATGCGACCTTTTAGGCCTAGTAAGACGACTGACATTTTTTTTACCCTTTTACAAATTTTTAGCAACAAAATTCAAATTCATTAATAATAATACATAATAATTCTGTATAAACTTAGGGCCCGTTTGTTATGCGGCTTTCTAAAAAAATGGATGGATCGATACTCGAATGTTATTGTTTGATAGTAACATTTTTTTTGTTAAATTTGGTAATGATGTCTCAAAACCATATCACTCAAGATCTATGGCTTTTTTGAATGTCATCGACACTTTCACCTAACAAGATTTCTACACCATACATTTCATCAATTCTCATTAATTTTTATATTTCTTTTTAACGTATATAAGTATCAAACTATATCCATTCTGAATATTATATACCAATCAAACAAACCCTTAAAACATAATACCAGACATCTCAATTATTGTCCAAACAACACAATCTTTCAAAATCTCCAACACGGCTCCAATGTAAAAGTATGGTTATTGTGTTTCATATTCCGCTAACGCGCTTTGAAACACAACGATGTTATACGACCCAATCTCGTTCATCCACTGGACACTATCGTAAGCGACACTAAATGCATCAATTTTATGATGGATTTTTCCATTTAGTGATGATGACATCGTATCCTCGGATCTTTCTCCCCATTTCTTTCTTAGAGTAAGCAAGAATCTACAACCAAAACTCCTTTAGCATTGTGTCTCCTCTATTTTCCGACACGTTGCATCAAGCTTTAAAGAATGTGATCTCTTCCGTCATTGTCTATGCCCGGTTATTAATCGTCTTAGCTATTGACGACATTTTGAATTGAAAGCCGAACCGTTAGACATTGTAAAAAGATGAATGTATAATTAGAGATGTGGTTTGAACTTGTATATAATGGTGAAATGAATACGGTATTTATAATGTTAAAAGGTTAAAAGTTAGAAGTTTAGAAAGCTTATTTATAACATAAAGTGTTATATATTTAAAAATTGGGTGGCGTTTATTACTATTTGTTTTTTAGGAATTTAGGAGCGAAATTAAATATAGTTTAGGAACTTAATTGTACTTTTTAATGTAGATTATGATTAGATTAGAATTAGGAAGTATAAATTTGTCTTGCAAAGAAATAGAAGACTAACCTCCCTAAGTTGGTTTATATGAAGTTTTCTATTTGACTTGAAGAGTTTCCTATCACATCATCTATATAAATAGAGGTGAGGGGATCCTAGTTTTATTCATGTATCTTTCTTGATGTAATCTTTATAAAGGTTATTAACAAATGAGTGTTTGAGGGTATAACATGTGCATATACTTGTATGTCTTTTATAGTCTCTCGTGGTTGTTACTTGTGCTCGAGCGATCTAACAGTTCCATGATCGCGCTTCAGGTTTGTTGTCTGGTATTGTTCAACAAGTGGTACAAGTAGTAGAGCCATATGTAATTATGGTCTCTGAAGATCGAGTGCTAAATCAGAGTTTCGAGTCGTCCGAAGTATCAGGGTTTGACTGTCGGCTCCGTCAATCGTTTGAAGTAGCCGCCGTACAAGAGGTTTTAGAATATTAGAAATGCCACATCCACTCAAATTTTACACAAAGAATTCCACATAATGACTTGTCAAAGATTTGATTGGTGATTTATGCTTTTATTTTTCTCTCTTTCTTTTAAATAAACTAAATAAAATCTTGACATATCATCGTGTGGAATTCTTTTTGTAACTTTAAGTGGATATAGTGTTCCTCTTTGAATATACACTCGTAACGTGGGTTTTTTTATTAATAAAATAAAGGCGACAAAATAACTTGAACTAGTATCCCACGTAGTTAATTTCTGATTCTACTACTACAAATGTGACGCAAAGGGTTCGAGTATTAATATTTAATACTCAATATTCGTAATCTCTTTTTTAATTTAATTAATGTGAAGCGTTGTATTTTTTGTTTGATTATTTTTCTTGTGGTTCAAATTTTGACCGTGGTTTTTTAGGGTTTCAAGTTAACGATTTGGTTTTCTTGTTCGAAATCGATGGTTTATGGTTATTCTAATAAACTTGGTTTGCAAGAAAAGGATTTTGGCAACATAGGGTATATCACACAGCTTGTGAGACTTGTCGGTAAGTTTAGTTAAGAAACAACTTGACAAAGTTGGTAGCAAGGTTAAAGGAGAATCGATAGTATGAATACTAGGTTTGACATCGAAAAATTCGATAGGAAGAATGACTTCGAAAATAAAGAGGCATGCTTTAATGATACATCAGGGATGCAATGCTGCATTAGATACATTACCCACGGACATGGAAGCAGGTGAAAAAGCTGATTTGATAAAGAAGGCATACATCACCTTGATTCTATGCTTGAGAGACCCGGTTTTACGAGAAGTTACTAATGAAACAACTACTACAGGAATTTGAACGAAGTTAACTAGTATATATATTACGAATACCTTAGCAAACAGACTATATCAGAAGAAGAAGTTGTAAACATACTATATGAGTCCACGTACAAAACTTGGTGATCATATAAATGATTTTAATAAGTTGATACTTGATTTGACGAATATTGATATTGAGATTGAGGATGAAGATTAGGCACTCATGTTACTTACGTCATTGTCATCATCTTATGACAACTTTGTGGTGACATTGTTGCGTGGGAGAAAATCCTTGACAATGGATGATGTTCTAGCGACTCTAAATTAAAGGGAGCTGAAGAAAATAACTAAAGTCACACTAGTGACGGGTTATAAGTAAGGGGAAGGTCAGATCATTTAAGGAAAACTCATTTTTGATGGAAGTTCGTGGTATAAGTTAAGGGGTGAAACTAGTAAACTCAAGTGCTTCATATGTCATTTTAAAGGGTCGTCTGAAGAGAGACTTTACATTGAATAATTTATTCATCAGAAAGGGTAAACATGATCAAGATTTTGATTCTCTTAATGACAAGGGTAATGCCTATTTTGAAGAAGCCCTAGTGGTAGTCAGGAATGATGAGATGACTAAATTGGTAATGGATTCAGGTAGGTCTTATCATGTGACACCTAGGAGGGATTTATTGTATGACTGTAAAGGCTTTGATGGTGGTTCAGTTCGTTTAGGTGATAACAGGACATGCACTATCAAAGGGACATGAAAAGTAATATAGTTGCATGATTGGTCAAGCTTTATACTGGAAGATGTCAGGTATGTCTTAGGTTAAAACAAGTTATATTTCATTGGGTACTCTTGTAAAAATGGTTGTAATATGAAGATGCAGATCGGTAGAATCAAGGTGATCAAAGCCAGTCGGGTTATGGTGACTAGGATCAGGAAAAATAACTGTGTGTATAATTTGAAAGCAAAAGTGATGACTTTTTGTGTACAAAAACATGCAGGTTCAAAACAATTTGGGTTGAAACAACTTGGTCCTGGTGTTAAAACAGGAGTCGATAGAGTACATGTTGATAAACGTGTTCGGTTTAAGGGGGAACTAAAGAAGCTCAAGGGAATCGTGAAGCTGAGATTTTACTGGTTGGTAATGATGATGCTGCAGTGGCTTAAAGACGGTTGAAAGACAAGCAACCTGGAGAAAAGACAAACACGTACAACTTGGTAAAGGAGCACGAAAAGGTACACCCTAGTGTAAAGTTGGGGGCAAACATTACGGTAACCAGATTACATGGTCAAAAGGGTGCATAGGGTAATGTTTCTAAAAAGAAGAAGAAAGTGATGAGTATAAGAAAGCTAATCTATGGAAATTACTAAAGTACAATGCATGGTCGGCAAGGTGGTTCCCAGTTCGTGGTTCCAACACCGGTAAAAGGTGTTAAGGATCAGTTATGGTTAAGTGTTACTCCTAAGGTGGAATTTGTATGAATTTAAGAGCAAACTTAAATATAATTTAGAGACTTTACTTTATTATATAAATTAGGATTAGACTGTAATTATGAATTATTAAGCTTGCCTTGCAAACCAGTGGAAGACTAAAGTCTCATATTTGACCGCATTAGGTGTCTACCTCTCCATCTCTATAAGATTGTTAGGTACCATAACATCATAACACCCAATTAACACTGTCTAATCAGCGCCACATCAATATAACACCCAAATAACACCAACCTCTCTAATCATAACACCAATCAACACCACTCACCTATTTATTTTCATAAAACACCTCAACAATAATTTCATTCTTTAAACAAACTAATCATTTCATTTATAACTACAAATTATATTCGAAAAATAATTAAAGTAAAATAACAGATTTATAAAAAAAACATTTAAAGATTTATATTGTCCATATGTTTAAATTTTTTGAAAAGAATGTAGTTAAATTTTTTTTTGGGCTTGGCCCAGTAAAAATACTACTTTATATATTACACTTCATATATTAAAGCGAAAAAAAAAGAAAAACTATGTTGCAACCTCATCCTCTTCTTCCTCCACACACCCTTCTTCTTCCTCGTCACCTGCAACCAGGGACGAAGCTATGTTATGAATGGGGTGGGCCAAAACCAACCCTAACTTCTATACTAGTACTAGTAGTGTGGATATACAGTAATGTATTTTGTACATAGTGTTCAATTGGCCGATCTAAAATAATACGTAGCCTAATTAAATAGCTTAAAAATGGTGTGGTCCAACTGGTATATTAAAACCATTTAAAATTTCTACTGTCAAACAAAATCACGAAAAACACTGACCTCAATTTTACAACCTGAGTTTTCAACACTTAAAAAATTTAATTCCATTGTGTGGATTTATTGTCTTTTTTCTGACCAAGAGGTATTGATTTATTTTAACTATCATCATGTATCTAACTCTATGAGTTTTCTTCAATAGTTATTTGTTTTATTTGTTTTTAATATGTTATATTTTTTTAGGTTTAACGTTCTAATGATGAACTGTTAATTCGGGACACATGTTAAATATTCTTTGAAGCCCTTTAATTGGAAATTAGATAGCTAGCATGGGGTTGATATTCTCTTCGTGAGATGATTCAAACTCGGGTCGAGAGACTTGATGCCTCGGTGACACGCAAGATACTCCGCTGCACCAAACTGCCGTTAAAAAATAGGATACTTGATATAATTAAGAATGATACCAACAACATTATGATTGACAATTTATAATTTGACAAATGTTGAGTGTGCGTTTTAGCCATGAAGATCAAGAACAAATTACGTAATAATAGGTGATAAAATTTCTTTCGAATAATTTAGTACTTTATATTGAGAATAATAATGAAGAAACCTTTAGTTTTGATAGTGTTTAGATGATTTTAAGGCTAAAAACGGCGTGTGCGGTTGAAATGAAACCTCTTATTTGTACTCTTTAAATTTTAATTGTTTTTTCCGGTATCTTTCTTCAAGTTCTTTTTTGTTTTGGCCTACCCGGTTGAAGATTTCTGGCTCCGTCACTGCCTGCAACTCATACAAACAACCATGCTTTGTACACGAAAATAATACAGAGCTTGCTTTTTTCCCTTCCTTTCTCTGCTTTTCGTCCATTTTAATATCAAAAGGTTTATTTGGAAAGTTTTTTACAAAAACAACCCCCAACGCGCGTTGTCCTAGCAACGTTAGCGCCAACGCCGTTGGCTTTTTGATGAGTGGGGTGTTGTAACGCAGCCCAACGCCGAGCAATTGCCGTCGGGGCGCTACGATACCTAGCACTCTAAATAGTAAGCGGGTGCTAGTTGATTTCATTCTTGTTTCTCAATATAAAATTTATCAAAGTTATTAATAAATGGGTGTTTGAGGGTATAACTTTACTTTTGTAATGAATTATCGATCGACGAGCCAACAGATTGGCTTGTTTTGTTGATGACTAAGTTTCAAAGACTCTTGCCCATAGTGAGGCGTCCTTTAGCCGACCCACAAAGACACACATAATCGACTCGCCTTTACCGACAGCCTCAAAAGTGATTATTTTAAAGGACGGTAGTAGTTTCTGGTGTCAAATCCCAAGTACTTAGAGCATCTCCAATGCTCAAAACACCAAAAGCTTTTTACATTTTTAAAAAGTCTTTACAAAGGCTTTTTACCATTGTGATAAAGGGTTTTACAATAGCTTTTCTAAAATTTGTAAAGAAGACTTGGGCAACTCCAAGTCATTGAGAAAAGCTATAACTATGGAAGATTGTTTGCATTTATTACATTAAATGCAATCTCTTTATAAAAATCTTGCATTTAATAAAAAAAGTCATTATGACTTTTCCCCATTGTATATGCTCTTAGCAAAGTTTGATCCTTGATAGCACCCTTTTTATGTTTTTAAATTTTTTTCTTCTTTTTCTTGTTGTTTATTCAATATGGGGCAAAATTTATGTACAAAATTACGTAAGTTGATTCGTAATATCAAAACTTACAACTTTATAAACTATAATTATCACACGACATAAATGTCTTGAAGTTAAACTTCGACTGAATTTGAACATACCCTTAAGGAATTAATATTGTATATGTGTCATATTTGTTAGGTTTTCATCAAACAAAATATATTATTATTGTTTTAGTCTTTTAGATTTCACTTACGGCGTTAGGAAAATTGTTAGGCACAACATCATGTTTGAAAACCCCAATGTTTTAAAACTCGGGGTTGACCTAGTGATAAAACTGGTCCATTACTAGCCATTTTTTGAGATTAAAAACCTGGATTGAATCGTCAACCCGGGGTAAAGTGGCAAACTGTTGAACTGAACCGACCAGATTTGTTTTATTGATTGTTTCTGTTCCATCATTTATTTGCTCACGATTATCCTTGAAGAACACCATCACCTTATGCATTACTAAACCCTTTCATTTTCTACAACATGGCAAAAGCTGGTATGAAACTGTGAATCTATTACTTGATGTTCTTTTTCAACTTGATTAGTCGCTTCCTTGTAACCAAGGTTTTCAACTTGATTATTTCTCGTGTTAAAGTCGTGTTCTATACACGCATTTAAGATACAGATAATCTAAGTCAAACTTAGCATGTAAGAACAAAACCTTTGGATTAAAATGATTTGTATGCGTTTATGTTTTTGATTTGTAGAATTTGTAGGAACCTAATTATTTTTTAATTTGTTTATTATTTCTGCTCTTTTAATGGTAGAGATTACCAAATGTTGGAGGATTTGTTTGAAGATGGTGGCTGGAAACAAGATTATATAAAGAAAGGCAAAAGGACCAAACTGCCTCTTTATTAAAAATAGACAACGGTCAACAATTTTGCTCTGTTAGATCAAATGACTAAAACGAACCTAAATTATATAGATCAGGGAGACTGCCTGCACATACGAAAGACCAAATATAATATCTGCAAAAATCATTTTACTCTATAAAGTAATATTCAAGAATGCATAGACTAATTTGGATTGTCAATATAGTACTAATGCCATCATTTACTTCAGCAAGAACCAGTCGCTTTTGATGCCTCTTGAAAGCGATTTTATAGCCAATTTCACCATGACATCCCCTATTTCCTGATGCATTCGAAATTTATTCATCAATAATTTTACTACTTTATAAAAGATTTACATCCTTTCTAAATAAAAAAGTCTTAAAATTTTAAGCCTTAACCATTTCTTTATTAAGTAATTTACATACAAACCACTAGCCAATATTGACCATTTAAAAAAAAAAATGTTAGATTTAATACATACGTTTTTTTCCATGTTATACGGCCTTAAATTTTGTAACAACCTTATATTTGATAAAGCCCATTTAAAAACTTGTAACAACTTAATAGTAATGTAGACCATTTAAAAACTTGTAACAGCTTAATAATAATGTAGCCCATTTAAAAAAGTCAAAAAATAACTGTAACTCAATATAAATCTGTAACAGAAAACTTAAGTGTTTTTCAGGATAATTAGAAGTTACAAAAACAAATTAAATGTCCCAATCATGTTGTAACTTAATTCATAAAAACATTTTTTGGTATATAAAGTGTCAAAAATCTTAAAACAAAGATGTAAAATATGCAAAACAAAATCATTGCTCTCTCATAGCCACCACCTATTGTCGCCAACTTTGAGGTGCCGAAAAATAACTATGGTCGTTGTCTCCAGAAAAGATGTTCCGTTTTTGTAATGATGGTTTCGTGATTTAGCCACATTCACGAATTTAGTCACTGGCTACCCGTCACCGTATTGCGCGAGTAGCCAACTAATAAAATATAATGTGTGAATCATCCGCTTAACAATGTTCACTTTAAGCCAAAATGACAAATACTTTCAAATCATTGTAAAGCATATACATAATTTGAATAACAAAACGTCAACGACTAGATACAAATGCTTATTGATAAAATATTTTGAACATGAGCTGTTACATATAATTCAACCGTTAATAACACACTATCAAACAAACATTATATTTGGACCCCACACACTAATCGTCTGTTGGTCTATACAGCTAAAAAATGCTTGTCACTAAACATATCATTACAAATTTTTAAAATAGTATTAGCGTTATATGATTAGATCATACTCCGTATGTTTTTACAAGTTGTTATCATTAGGTCCATTTTGTTCCTGAATCATTGCCAATTCTTTGTAAGGGCCCATAACTTTGTCCTGGGTTTGGGCTCTAGTCCAAAGATTTAGTAAGAATTCATGTGTGGTCAAGTAGGCCTATTGGGTGAACATATAGTTCTAATATAGCGCGGTATAGCGGGCTATTGCGTGAAGCGTGACTTTCACGTTACAAAACAGACTAAAGTGTCGTCTCTAGGCGTAGCGTGATATAAAGCAGCATAAAACGTGATATAGTGTGCGATAGCGCGTAGCGTGGCGTTTTATTTTGAATCTTCTTGCAGATTTATTTATAGGAACTGAGCTTATTTATTAGTTTTGCGCTATTTATTAGACTTGTGCTTAGTAATTTTGATATGAAGATAAATTTTTGAGTAATTAAAAGCCAATTTTATTTTAAATTTGAATTAAAGTCTTATTTCATTTTGTATCATGTAAGGAATAAGTTATTAATTAACATATTTAATTTCTTAAGTATACAGTATTCTGTAAACTCGTTATGTAAATATTAATTTATAAATAATTTGTGCCGTTATATATCACGCTTCAAAAAACGTCGTAACTTCGCTGTACCTTCTGTAGTTTAAAGCTTGAGAATATTATTACGCTACGCTTCAAACTATTTACAACTGTGAATGAACATGTGTTTATTAATATGCAAATTGGATAAACTGGTTATTATGGTCCAAGAAATTAACCTTTGTCCGTGTCGTTAGTACACATGAAAGATGTGCATTTCTCAGTGAGATACTATACACTCCCTTGAACTCTTTCACATCTAACTTCGAATTATTCATGAGCTTTTTAACAGAAATTTGAAGAGCTAATTCCAGCCCTGTACTAATTTGTATATCGGCTTATTAGTTTTAATGTACGTGTATGCACGGGATTTGAATATAAAAAATAAATTAAGTAATAATTTTTTATTGCGTGTATATTGTATATATTTTTTAAAACATCTAATATTTATATGTCTAATTATGTTTATGTGGTTAAATATGTTATTTTTTTACTGTGCACCATTTAAATTAATATAAACATCTCAATTTTTATCGAATTTATATTCGTTTTACTTTCGATATTTTTATTCTAAATAGTTATATCTTAGTTACTAATCAACAAACCATTTACATCAACCTTACACAACCTTACATCTACACGATTTACAAATTTATGATTTTGTAATGCTTCATATTATTCTATAAAACAATATTAAATTTTTAATACTTAAATAGTTACGATATCCATGGACCCACAAGTTTGACATGATTTTGCATTATGTGATAATATTAATTGATATTTTGTATAAATATTTGTTGCACAAAGGATTTGAATTTGTTTAACTGAAATGTTAGTTATTCTTTTGTAGACATTGGCTGTGTTTGGCAAGGAGCGGTGAAGAGCGGTGAGGAGCATTTTGGAGCAATGAGCGGTGAGAAAATAGCATTTTAATTTTTTGGTATTGTTTGGCAAAAGAGCAGTGGGCTTTGGCTATTTCTTAGGAATGCTCTTTCCTCAATGCTCATATAAAGAAACATTGTAAAATCTTAAGAGCTGTGAGCAAATTAATTTACTAAAATAACCCTCTCTCCATCCCTAAATATAATATATGTATATCTTTTTAAGTCATTTTACACAAATATAATTACAATTAATGCTACTTACCAAACACTTTTCTTAAAAAAACAGCTCCTGCTCACAGCTCCTGCCCACAGCTCCTGCTCACAGCTCCTGCTCACTGCTACTGCTCACTGCTACTGCTCCTTTTAACAAACACAGCCATTGTGTGTTTAGTAACAAAATATGTTATTGTAATATGTATAATTTCATCTGTCTATACCGATGTCTGAGGTCCGATGCTCATTATAATATTTATAATAATTTAAATAATAATTTACGTAGATTGCATTACTTGAATTTTTTTATAATCACGTGATTTATTGATTTTTTTAATATAACATAAATGTTGTATTTTTAAATTAAAGTCTAGAAGGTAAAAAAGTTTAAGGAGTATTTTGTTTACTTTATAAAGTTATTAAAAAATTTGAAAAATTATAAGTTTACTTTTAAGTCCATTTAAATTATTTAAAATTAAAACCAATAAAGTTCTATTAATCCTCTCCTTCATTTTTAAGTTTTTATTTTCACAAATTTGACCCATATATTTTTGTGTGTTTTCATCAAATTCCTCCACCAAAATTTTTAATTTTGACTAAATTGAATTTAATTTTGACTTTTATCCACCAATCACATCGTTCGATTTTGCTTACGTGTCAAAATCAAGCCATTTGATTGGTCCAATTATTTTTTCTCAACCTCCACTTTTCATTAAAATTCTCAAAAAATCTAATTCTTTTATTATATAAAAGATTGTTGAAAAGTTATTCGGGTAAGTCAAAGGGGTTCAAAGCAATGTTTTCAAACCCGGGTCAACTGGTTGACCCGGTTTCGGTCGGAAAAAAGGTCATATTGACCCGGGTTTCACATTTTCAAAACCTGACTAGACCCGCCGGGTTTGGGATGATCCGGGTCAACCCGGTTCTCGAGACCCGACCGCGTTTCGATTTTTTCGAGTTTTTTAAAAAAATTTAAATCTTACGTATTTGTGACATAATTTATTTTTACATATTATATTGGTTGGTAAATAATTTATATAATTTTTGTTAATTATTGAAAATATGAAAAAAATTATTATTTTTAGAAAATCGGGTAAATCCGGATCGACTCAGATTGTCCCGGACTCAATACCTCAACCGAGTCGATTTAAAAACCAGGTTTAAAAAAATCACTTCGAAGAGATTGCATCTCACCATATATAGATAATAGTATTACGGACTATACTTCACTCCCAAGGTCTACCATATAAATCTACATAAGTATGAAACTTAACATCTAGGTCCTAATACCTAAACTTTGTTAATTTATAAATGAACTAATGGAGCTTGATTTTGATGTATAAACTTAACGATTAAATTTTTGTTTCTATGGGTTGCTCACACAACATGTCAAATAAACAATCATTACGATGCTAGTAGTAACTTCACTTTCAAACAACTTGTGTAGATCTTATAACTTGGAAACCGTAGATACAAAACCCTAGGTAAGGATTACGTAAGGATAAGTTTATAACCGTTACAAGATTAATACCCAAAATCACATAAACCCTAATTACGGTTTATATTCTTGCCGATCAAAGGGAGGACAAAAAACAAAACCAAAACCTTGATAAGACTACCAAGGATTTCGTATAGGCTTAGTTACTTCACAAGGAAGTATCAAATTGCAGTCGATCTTGTAAAAGTTTACACTTTAGGTTTAAGGGATTTTAGAGAGAGAAAGAGGGGATTCAATTTCGGAGAGAGAGAGAGAGAGAGAGAAAGAGAGAGAGAGAGAGAGAGAGTTGAGACAAAATTTTGTAAATGGGTATGAAGGTTTATATAGCCTTCATGCCCTACACAACAACTCGTTCCCCAATCCAAGTTAAGATAAATTATGAATTACTTAGCCTTAAAATTAACACAAAACCTCCTTTTTATAACACCATAGGCGCCGATCACTATTTTTGCTTCTCATGAGTTTTGGGTTTTTGACTTTTAACCCCCTCTATTTTAATTTACGCGTACGTTTAGTTAATTAAACACGTAACAAATTATAAGACCGTTAATTTAATAATAAGTGTAGTTTTATTAAATATTTAATATAAAAATTAAATATTAAATACTTAATAAAGTGTGTTCTCCGTGTTTGAGTGTGTGCCGCCGATAGTCTCACTTATTCTCGATGACTAAACGATCACATATCCTGACAGCTCCCAATTGTGAGAGTTTAGAACATTACGTCTACAATAAAGAGTCTAACAACACTTTATTGTAAGCAGAAACGATTGAGGTATAGTTTCAATAAATATCTCAAAAGTAAATTAGTGTATTATTACATGACTCGCTAATAGTCATCCTTTTGTTACTAGTACCGTTAAACCATAAATATGGATCCTAACTCATTCCATATAATTTAACTTTAGTTTTCTCGTTATCGAATTAAATTCAGATATACCAAATGTAAACAAGAATAATCTTGTTTCACCCTTTGGGTACGACCGTACAGTTACCTGATTAATTCTGGAGAGGATCCAGTGGTACTAATCTACACTATATCAAGCGGAATCCTCTTTTTACTGCAAGTGTTGTGGATGTTGCTTCACAAGATTTGCAACTATAACGTTTATAACTACCTTATTCAGGATAGCGTTTAACTTGTAATCAAGAAATGATATCAACATATGCACCAACTTGTTTGCGTCTGAATTCTAAGGATGACTTAGTAACTATTTTCAAAATGTTACTTATGACAAGGATCCAAAAGTAATATTCAAAAGTTCGGGGTGTCCAAATTAATCCCTTGTGAATAACACATGAGCTTGGCGGGAACAGTCCATATATTCAAAGAATATAGCCAACACTCACATTTGTCTTAATGTAACCATATTCCCATATTGCTAACCGATAACGGACATATTTAGATTAATCAAATATTCAAGGATTAAACATACAAATATAGGTCAACATTTGTTATATGAATGAAAACAAACATCCAGTATCTTTATTCATTAGAAAATAAAACTGTCTTACAATCCAAATTATCCAAATACTAAGATAACACAGATTTACATGTGACTACTAGCAGGAAGCAATCCAATGTTTGAAGAAAGCATTGAATGCTTTTTGAAATCTAAAGGCTTCGTAAAAGGGCTAGCTTCGTTGTCATCTGCGTGAACTTTATCCAGTGTAATATTGCCTAGTTCAATCACTTCTTTGAGGTATTTAACTTTAGTGCGATAATGCCTAGCACCTTAGTGATTCCTAGTTCATTAGATATAGTAATGGCTCCGCTATTGTCACAATACATCTTCATAGGTTGTTCATTTGTGGGAACAACACCAAGCCTAGAAATAAATTTCCAAATCCAAGTTACTTCATTAGCAGCTTCTGAAGCGGCTATAAACTCAGCCTCCGTAGACGACATGGCATGGATAGTCTGGTTTGCACTTTACCAACTAACAACACCTCCATTCAAAACGAAAACATATCAAGTTTGAGACTTTGAGTCATCAACATCTGTCAGATATCCAGCATCAGTGTAGCAAGCGACTCTAAGCTCCTGTTTCATATCTCCTCCATAAACAAGTAACATGTCTTTGGTATTCCTAAGATACTTCATAATGTTCTTAACAACAGTCCAATGTTAATCACTAGGATTTTGCTAAAATTGGCTAGTCATGTTTTATGAAAACGTGACTTCTGGTCTAGTACATCTTACAACATACATGATTGATCCTACAACCGAGGAATAAGGAAACTTCTGCATGTGTTTCACCTCGGCAGGTGTTGAAGCACCTTGTAACTTACATAAATTTGGTTCAACATGCATGGGGATGATTCCAAGTTTGGAATTCTGCATGTTGTACTTTTTCAAAATCTTTTCTATGTAAGCACTTTGACATATTCCAATTAACCATCTTGATCTATCCGTGTAAATCTTGATTTCAAGAATATATGCAACATCTCCTAGATCTTTCATAAAAAAATATTTACCAAAGGGAAGCTTTTACACTTTGTAACGTTGGAATCTCTTTTTCCATGAGTAATATGTCATCGACATATAAGATTTGGAAAACTATATTACTCCAACTAGATTTTAAATATATACATGGCTCATCGTGTTTTGAATGAAACCAATTTCTTGATTTCATCATCAAATCCCTTATTCCATTGCCTATATGCTTGCATGATCCATAGATGGAACTTTGAAGCTTGCATACTTGGTTTGGATATTTAGGATTGACAAAACCTTCAGGTTGCTTGACATAGACTTATTCGTAAATATTTCCATTGAGGAAAGCAGTTTTACATCCATTTGCCAAATCTCATAGTCATAGAATGCAACTATGGCTAAGAGAATCTTGATAGCTTTGATATCTGCAATAAGAGAAAAGGTGTCTTCATAATCAACCCCGTAGGTTTGAGTGAAGCCCCTCGCTACATATCAAGCTTTATAGGTGTGTACATAGCCATCCACGTCGGTCTTCTTTTTGTATAGTGACTTGCCACTAACTGTTTTAGCGTTAGGACGAAGCTCAACTAAGATCCAGACATCATTGTCTTTCATGGATTGCATCTCCACATTCATAACATCCAGTCATTTTCCAGATTCATTATCTGCCAATGCAACTTTGTAGTTAGTAGGTTAACCATGATCCTCTAACTCATGCTCCTTAACATCAATGTATAAACACATCTGTTGTGGGTCACGTTAGTCCTTATGGACTTATGAATGAGAGTTATATCACTTTGAGGTTCATCAATTTCTTGATCTATGTACGTAGTCATAGTTAGTATTTTATACGACCGAGAGTATGTGAGCCTAAGAGGTCACACACTTAGACATCAAGATCATTTTTTTATTAAGATATACAATATAATATGGCTATATTTATTGTGTAATCTTAATTTGATAAGTATATACTTAACAGTAATTTATTAATAAGTTAAAAGGTTTCACAAGGATTAATTAAAAGGACTTGATACTTTAAGTTAATTAATTTAAGTACATAACAAGTATTATAGAAAGTTAAAAAGTCAAACCAGGTCCCCATAGGGGTGTTTGTCGGCCGATTATAGCAAAAGAAAGGGAAGAAAATATTTTGTTTAGAAGGTTAATTACTTGGAGGTTAAGTTGTATTTTTTTTTACTATAATGAGCCCAAGAATCTAGTATATAAACAATGAATGTGATTCATTGTTTTCATAACTTCAAACCAAACTTTTTTCTCCCCTTTTTTTTCAAGTCGACGGCATCAAGGACCCAAAAGTGTTTTCGGGTTTTGATTTTTATTAAGTATACACTTAGTAAAGATCTATCAATCGAAGTTGGTTGATTGAAGTGTCGTGTGGACTATCTTAAAGAAGATCTAACTTGATATTTGGGGTTTGGTGAATCGGTTTTGGTGATCTACGTGTTCTTGATCACCGTTCTTGGAGAAAAGGTATGTACTCTTAATCTTTATATTAATTACATCGTATGCATAGATATATGATCTTATCGGCTGCGTTTACTCTTGATTCATGTATGCTAGATACATTAGGTTGTTAAATTCCAACAGTAGCATCACGGGCCAAATCTATGCCATGTAATTACATAAAATCGCCTAAAACCGGTGTAATTTTTTTTTCTTGAATAGTTAATTACTCCGTATGATTTAACTAAAGATATTTAAATAGTTTAATTAGACTTTATGAGATCCATAATTTTCTAGAAAAAAATGAGTTTGCATGCTTTTTAGGTTATAACAAAACGTTAATTACAACTACTGTGCAATTTACATGTTTTCCAGTATATCATGCATGTTTAAATCGTTTAAATCATTAGACCATAATTACTGATTGTTATAATGCATGATTTAGTTGCTTAACATACTTAGGATTTCTATGAGATTAAGAAAACTCTAACTGGATTGGTGTATGCATGCTAGAGAGGGGATTTATAAAATTGTTTAATGGCTGAATTTTTTGACACCCGAACAAAAAATAATTTTTATAAAATAATATGTATAGATTCATAGGCCGATTCTTGTTTGGATCACTGCAAACTTGATTCTTTATAACTTTTTAGTTTTAGCCGAAAGCTAGGGAAGACTTCTTCCAGCCGATTTTAGCCTTGCAAGACAGAATCTGCTCTAAATCTTAAAACTGGATTTTCTATATTTTCTAAATTTAGTACACTAAAATAAGTTATTTTTGGTAAATATATTTCTTAATTATAGTTTATATGTGATATATTATCCTTGTGATATTCTTTCTTAGTTGTTTGATTTATTACTATAAATTGTTTATTCTTATCAATGCAAAATCTTTTCAAGAATTAAATCGTACTAATTAGGGTAAGTAAATATCAGGTCTTTTGACCTAATATTATATTTACTCTAGAACTATATAGAAAACTAGACTTTATTTGATTTCTATAAAGTTTTAGTTAGATATCACTAGACTAAAAGGCGGATCTCCCTGATTTCCTAAAGAAGAAGGGCTTATTCACGAGCTTTTACAACTGGGGCCAACTTCTTCGGTTCTTTTCTGTGTATCTTACAAGACGCTTTAGAGTCAAATGTGACCATAACAAGGTTTAGTTAAGTTTTTCATTGGTACTCATAAGAGGTGTGATGAAAACACGATCAAACAAACCTATGGCACTTTATAAAGATTAATATAACACTTTAAGACAATGGGCATCTCGGTTCTGAATTACCGATGGATTCATGAAACCGAGGCATATTTTTTATTTAAAAAAGTTTAAAAATATGGTAAATTCATTGTTTTAGTATCTTGTTATAAAAGGAAGTTTACATGTTTCCTCTTATACAAATTTTTTCATGATTTTCAAAATTTATTAATACCAACTAAAGTAAGTTTTGTACTAACTAATATATTAAGTCACTTGAGCTTGGTTAATTCATCAAAGACAGTCTTAAGTCTTAACCAAGGCAAGGAAATACAATAACCAAGGGTCAGACCCAAAGGCTATAAAATTACAAACTAAGTATTGGATGACTTACGTCGTGTAACCTTGGTCAGACCTTGTGCACGAAGTACTAGATGAGGAAAACATTATGTGATTACGTTTATGCTAGATATTACAGTCGTGACCTCATTATGGCTAAGAGTTGCACCGGTGGCAATTAACATTCGATGATTGCTAATGAGACTAAGATCCTACTTATCCTCCCACTCATTATTAGGAAGTCTGACCAACTAATAATGAGTAGGGCAAGAGGTAAGTGTCGAGCGTTAATTTGATTACAAGTGCAACTCTTAGTTTTTATGATATGAATCATGAAATTTATTGTTGTAAAGTGTTTGAAGATGATGTCCTAACAACTATTATGAGTACCAATGAACATCTCAAACAAACTTGTTCTACAACTAATAAGATCATGAGTATGTTTCATCTCATCTTATGCCCCGGGTTCAAGATCTGAACATGAACTCAATTTAATTTGTACCAATGTAAATCTTGCATAAATTGACATAGACCCGACCTATGGCAAAATTCGCCTTGGGTTGGAATGCACCCTAGGTATGACCAGTTAATAAAAATCAATTGCGAGTGCTAATACATTGGATGGCATAAACTTAAAAATTCCAATAAGGTATCACATAAGTTTTGAAAACAAATTTCAAAAGCGTGTAAAAAGATGCATGGAATCATCTTTATAGCACAAGCGAAGAAAATCTTTTTGTCAACTTTAGTTTGGGTGTATTTTACCGCGGGGAAACATTAAAGAATGATCAAACCCTATATCCTACTCTTCATGTTCCCGAAGGCACAAGTGCTTGGGATAATTATCACATAGATGACGAAACATGTATGTGACACGGGAGAAGATTAAAGATCATTCAAACCCTAGATGGCTTGACTATGTACACAAGTGTAGTAAAAAGATTCATCATTTGTAAATCACGAAAGGCGTTGTTTTTAAGTATTACATATATATATTATTATTATATATATATATATATTAGTATACTATTGAAAATCAATGTTCTCATTGCTAAAATCGAGGCATTAAATATCAATTTTCATGAGCCCGTCTATGAGAAGTTCACGGATGAACTTTCTCTTCTTCATCTATTTCCACCGGGAAATGAGATTGATTTTGATGATACCACATTTGAGAGATTCACTTTTGAATCTACTCCATTTGTTCCATCTCCACCAGGAGATGTTGATTACCATCTTAATGATCCCGATTATGATCAATTCACATTTGATCCGGATCCTCTTAAGAATTATGGTATGACCATTCTTGATCCCGAGCTCGATAAATTCACTTTTGATATTTCTCTTGTTGACTCGGTGATCATTCATGATATTGCTATTCTCACCCTCCCACCCGTTGAGAATAATGATCATCCATCTTCTCCCATGATGAGTTTAGTTTCCGTTATTAAGGGGTTCACCGATGAACCGCCTTTCGAAGAGAATGAGGAATTTTATAAACTCGTTATCCGAATCTTTCTTCCATTTCTTACTTATTCTTCTCCAAATCTTCTCTCCTCCGGGAATGAGGATAACATTTTTGACCCCGGCATCTCCATGTATCATTTTTATTCTCTTGAATCGGGTGTATCTCATCGGTGTGGAACTTTCATGAAATTCAACGTTTATCCAAACCTCTTGAATGAATGTCCGATGGAGATTTTTTCCACTTGCTCCCCCATGACCATTGAATTCGGGGCGAGTCAAGCTAACAACTCGTTAATAAACAAGCGCTTATCGGGAGGTAACCCGAGTGTCTTTTATTATTCTTCTTGATCCTTTTGCTAACACTAAGTGTGGGGGAGATGCCTCTTCCATTGTTTGTTGCCATGTGTTTGCTCTATGTTTTCAGGATTTCCGTGATCGAGATGATTGAAGCGCCCATTTTCAATCCGCCTGCCCAATATTTGATCTCGTTACTAACGTTATCTAGGGATACCTTATAATCTTTTTATGTGAAAAAAGCTTTTCGTTCCCACACTTGGCTAGTAGTGTTAGCTTTTTATGTTCTAAAGTGTCGGCTCCGGCCGGTACTTCGAATATTTAGGGCAATATTCAATTCTAAGTGCGGGGGAAATTTTAGACGAATTTGATCACAATTTGTACCTTCTAGTACCCTAACACCCCCGTTTTGACCAAAATTTTAAAATTTTTTGTTTCCTTTTTCAAGAAGTGCTTTGCACATTTGTATAGTAGTATTTTGTAGGTTTAATTTTGACCCGACCAGGCATGTTGAGCCCTTAGCTTCATTCCTTAACTATATTAGGCTAAGTCTCTTTATTACCGACGAGAAGTGATAGAGTCGATTATAAGTTACTATGCTAAACATAGAATATTCATATTCTTTCAAAAACTCATGTGTTTTAGTTGTGTGCTTTTTCTCTCATCTCTCGCGTATATAAATAAATGTTTAATAAATAAAGTATTAGCGGTTTGATTTTGATTTATTTATTTTTAACCAATTTTTTTAATTTCCGTGTAATTAAATTAGGTAGACATTAAAGATTCGTTAGCGTTACAGATTTAAAATATTGGCACCCCAATAAAGATAAAATAACCTTTTTAAGTCATTCACAAAAAATTAACAAAAATTATAAGCTCAAAAGGCTAAAATCGATGCGAAATATAAGTGAATGGCTTGAAAAAAAAACTCTCAATAAATTCAAATTTGGATATACCGTCTTGCTAATAAAACCACCGATAATGAGGCGGATAATAAAAGGCAAGGCAAGACTAAAGCTAATAAAACCACCGATAATGAGGCGGATAATAAAAGGCTAAGGTAGTCCATGATAATAAAACTTCTGATGATGAGGAGGATAATAAAAGGCATAGTCAATAAGTCAAATATTAAAATATGTTATAAAACTATGTTTATCGATCTTTCTTGTTAAATTAATTTTTGACACCGTTACTATTAGGAAAGGTTACTAATTGATGGTTTTAGTTGCACCGTTATAACTTTATTTTTGGACCTAACCTAAGCCAAATATGAAACCTCGTGATCATCATGATAAAAATAAAATCTGGAGATACCAATTAGGAATAAGGGAGTCTAAGTATCATGATTAACACATATGAGTAGTGTTAGCATTACTAACTTGTAAAAGAAAATGATCTCGTTTCACGCGTAGCATGGAATGGGTGAAAATCAGGGACGATGAATGAACCTTAGTAGTTTATAATTTTGGTCTTGTCCTTAAAATTTTGAATAAGAGTCGAAACGGGGTGTATACTTTTGATCTTATCATTATATTACATGATCGGATTGCTAGGACTAACATTTGATAGTGTGGGGGGATGATGAGTGTCCGTTTACTCATCATTTTAGCCCGACAAAACACAGAATAGTGAGCAAAAACACTAAATTATGTCATATTATATTCCAAATATGTGTGTTTTGTGTTTTATGTCTTTTAGGTACTAAAAGATTGAAAACGGGCAAAAGGGAACATTTTCAGATCGAATCAACAACGTTCGTGAATTTAAAGAAGTCAAGATGAAGAAAAAGTCAAATCGAGACCCGAAAATGGAATGAGAAGGAAAACTGATCCCAAAACCCTAATTATCATTTTACGGTCCAACCTGCACCTTCTTAACGGGCCGGTTCAGCCCATTAAATATTGATTGAGACAACACATTTGGTTAAAGTCATGTGTGGCCCAACAACATCAACACAACACACCAATGTTTTTGAATTCGTTTCTTGGGTCTAAGGATTTTCAAGCCCAATAACAACAACAAACAAACAACCTCGCAGATCAAAAACACATATTGAGATATCTTAAGAAATAGGGTTTCATCATATAAACAATGGCAGCCACGAAAACCCTAAATCGAAAATCTCATTTTCCCTCCCATCTTTCACACAATACGACAAAACCCATCTCAATCCTTACCCTAGTCACGTGATTTCAAAACGAAATAAGACAAAGTTGATGATGATTCTTGATGCTTAAAGCTTGTTCAAGATGTGATAAAGACCTATCAAAGGAAGAAGACAAAGAACCACGTGATGACTAAGACTCAAGATTCGCTTGGAGCTCTATAAAAAGAAAAGATACAAGACCATGTTTTTATTTTCTTAGTGTAGTTTTTTTTAAAGTTAAATTTTAATTATATAGTTTTAAATTCAGAATCTTTTCAATTTTATCAATTTTCTTTCATTTAATTCCTTTTTTATTTTGATGCGAAAAAACACTAAAGTGAGTTTATTTCTTATAATTGATTTTATTAAATGAATTGTTGTTAGTTATGTTAAAACTATTTATGGTTGAATGTAGATTTTTATTTAGGTTTAGTCTTTTTTAGTTCTTTAATTAAAATCATTTGTGTTGAATTTTAATTATCAAAGTTTAATGTTTTAATCTTTTGTTCAAATATTAAAAGAATTCAGGTTATTTATTTTAAATTCAAAAAATACTATTGTTGTTTTAATTCTGTTGTTATTCAGAAGTTAAAAAAAGGTGTTTGTTTTACTGTTCAGGAGCAAAAAGAGAGACTCGGATTTGATGATTTGGATGATTTTTTTTGGGTTTAATTGATGTTTTGTTTCATTCCTATTTCTTAAAGTTGTAAGTGTTATCTTTTTATTTCTTGTTTCTAAATTTATGTTTTCCTATGTTGAATCATTAAGATTTTGTAATGTTTTTGTTTATGCTTCATATTAGTCAAAGTTGTTATTTTAGATTTGTTGTTCATTACTTTAGAAATAGAAAAGTTGTACTGCTACTTTTGTATGATGTTTGAATTTTGCTTAATGTTTTCATATGTTATAAGTATTACTAGTTTGCTGGTGTCCATTTTATAAGCTGCTGTCCCAATGTTCATTCAAACTACAAAAGGAAAAGAATGTATGGGATCTGCTTGGTTTTGGGTACATACTTTAAAGTTTTAAACAAGAAAAAAATATTTTTAAAATGTATGGGGGAAGGGATCGAACCCCTGACCTCCTGCCTTTAACACTACAACTTAACTCAACACTTCCAAACCGTCGGGTGATCACTTGCCGGGTGATCACTTGCTCAGATGTTAAAGGCAGGAGGTCAGGGGTTCGATCCCTGACCCATACGTTTTAAAAACTTTTTATTTTCTTGTTCAAAACTTTAAACTATGTACCAAAAACCAAACAGATCCCATACATTCTTTTTCTTTTGCAGTTTGAATGAACATTAGGACAACAACTTATACAATGGACAACAGCAAACTAGTACTACTTATAACATATAAAAACATTAAGCAAAATTCAAACATCATATAAAAGTAGCAGTACAACTTTTCTATTTCTAAAGTAATGAACAACAAATCTAAAATAACAACGTTGACTAATATGAAGCATAAACAAAAACCTTACAAAATCTTAACAATTCAACATAGGAAAACATAAATTTAGAAACAAGAAATAAAAAGAAGAAACTTACAACTTGAAGAAATAGGAATGAAACAAAACATCAATTAAACCTAAAAAAAATCACCTGAATCCAAATCATCAAATCCGAGTCCCTCTTTTTTCTCGTGAACAGTAAAACAAACACCTTTTTTCCTTTTTAACTTTTGAATAACAGCAGAATTAAAACAACAATAGTATTTTTCGAATTTAAAATAAATAACCTGAATTCTTTTAATATTTGAACAGAAGATTAAAACATTAAACTTTGATAATTAAAAATTCAACACAAATGATTTTAATTAAAGAACTAAAAAAAAAGACTGAACCTGAATAAAAATCTAACCATAAATGGTTTTAACATAACCAACAACAATTCATCTAATAAAAATCAGTTACAAGAAATAAACTCACTTTAGTGTTCTTTTTTCGGATAAAAATAAAACAGGAATTAAATGAAAGAAAATTGATTAAATTGAAAAGATTCTGAATTTAAAACAATACAATTAAAATTTAACTTTAAAATAAAAACCTACACTAAGAAAATAAAAGCATGGTTTGGGATCTTCAATCTTCTTTCTTTTTATAGAGCTCTAAACAAATCTTGAGTCTTAGTCATCACGTGGTTCTTTGACTTCTTCCTTTGATGGGTCTTTATCACATCTTGAACAAGCTTTAAGCATCATGAATCGTCATCAACTTTGTCTTATTTCGTTTTGAAATCACGTGGGTGGGGTAAGGATTGAGATGGGTTTTGTCGTGTTGTGTCAAAGATGGGAGGGAAAGTTAAATTTTCGATCTAGGGTTTTGGTGGCTACCATTGTTTATATGATGAAACCCTACTTCTTAAGATATCTCAATATGTGTTTTTGATTTGCAAGGTCGTTTGTTTGTTGTTGTTATTGGGCTTGAAAATCATTAGACCCAATAAACGAATTCAAAAACATTGGTGGGTTGTGTTGATGTTGTTGGACAACACGTGACTTTAACCAAATGTGTTGTCTCAATTAATATTTTACGGGATGACCCGACCCGCTAAGAAGGTACGGGTTAGCCCGTAAAATGATAATTAGGGTTTTGGGATTGGTTTTCCTTGCTCATTCCATTGTCGGGTCTCTGTTTGACTTTTTCTTCGTCTTGACTTCTTTAAATTCACGAACGTTGTCGAGTCGATCCGTAAATGTCTACTTTTGCCCCATTTTCAATCTTTTTGTACCTAAAAGACATAAAACACACAATTTGGAATATATTATGACATTATTTAGTGTTTTTGCTCATTTTTCCGTCTTTTATCGGGCTAAAATGATGAGTAAATGGACATTCATCACAAGATAATTAAATTTTGCAAATTACGTCGCTTAGAGGATGGTTTATAAGCTATCATTACGATATGTAAGAACAACTCGAGTGACAATATGATTTCGCAAAATAATTAACTTATAATTATAAAACCAAGTTTCATAATTCTTATGTCCATCTTAGATTTTTGTTCCAAAAATAATTTTTAACAAATAAAACATAGCTGATTCACAAGGAAAATTAACTGAAATTAATGAGACATATTAAAGCTAGTTTTGATATAAGTATAGAATCGTTTTATGCTCAATAGAATCTAGCATAATTATATTTTACAAGATATAATGGAAAACATATAAGAACAATAAAAATAGACAGAAAGAGGGGTAGATGTGAACATAGACTCTATATGAAAGCAGTAAATCATATAAGATCCGAGATCTCAAATGAGTCTTCCCCAATTGGAGAACCAAAAGAATCCCTCTTGATAACCAAGAGCAGCCACATGCATCAAATAACTTGATTGCGCAAGTCTTTTGGCCGGATAAAACAATAAAATATGTTTATTAACCAATTTAATAAATCTACCCAATTTTATTAGATCTAGAGCAAGATTAAAATTTGATGGCAAGAATGCATGTTATTGACATAGAAAATAAAAATAAAGCGAGTATTTAAGCGGATCTAGCGTGTTTATCTATGTGTAACCCATAAATGCCATATGAATGGCTCTGATACCACTGTTAGGATTTAAAAACTAGTTAAACCATTAACTAAGAGTACACATTTAAATGGATCTAGTATATAATTCACGATTAAAACACATAATCATAAACAATTAAATACTAATCTTTGTTAACTGAATAAATCAACTAACGGGGCTTGATCTTGATGTAGAAACTTAACGACTAAATTCTCGTCTCTATTGGTTGCTCACACAAGACGTCAAACGAACAATCACTACGATGATAGTAGTAACTTCACTTTCAAACAACTTGTGTAGATCTTGTAACTTGAAAACCCTATATCCCAAATCCTAGATAGGGATTACCTAATGATCGGTTTATAACCGTTACAAGATTAATACCTAAAATCACAGAAACCCTAATTAGGGTTTATGTTCTTACCGATCAAAGGAAAGACCAAAAACAAAACCAAAACCTTGATAAGGGTACCAAGGAATTAATATAGGCTTAGTTACTTCACCAGGGAGTAACAAAAGGTAATCGATCTTGCAAAGGTTTATACTTTAGGTTTAAAGGATTTTAGATATATATATATATATATATATATATATATATATATATATATATATATATATATATATATATATATATATATATATATATATATATATATATATATATATATATATATATATATATATATATATATATATATATATATATATATATATATATATATATATATATATAGAAAGAGAGAGAGAGAGAGAGAGAGAGAGAGAGAGAGAGAGAGATGTGATCAATAAAAAACATGATCGCAAAAGAAAACCTAGAAAACCTTCTCCCCACCCTTGGATCAAATCTCCTTCCCCTCCTTTTTTTTTCTCTCCTAAGTATTGAGGGTTGTTTGTCAAATCTTCTTTCTTAGGGGTCATTTTTGTAAAATTTGACTTTATTTTTCTTGATTATGTAACGTTGATTTCTGTTGACTTTAATTACTTTTTTTCTCAGTTTGTCAAATCTTCTTTAATTACGTTTTTTTTCAAGGCATCCGGTATAACTAACATTACGTTTTGCGTGTTTTCCAATCCATTCTGCTATGTTTTGCTCTTTTTTGTTTTAATCATTTATTACACATATCAAAGTACAAGTTATGTACATAGTTGAAATTCATACAAATTAGCACACAAAAAAAAATTGTTATCTCGATATCGAGTGGATTCAACTTCAAGAACACTCGAGGCCGCAGTGCTATTCTCTATTCTTCCAGCAACCCCCGTCTTTGATATCCTACCCTTATCAGTAAACTTCATACCATAAGTAACATCCCCATGATTAATAGGCGACCCATGACTCGAAGAATCAAGAGCCACCTGAATGCGATCTAATCTTCCCATCGACCTAACCAACATCAATGAACACATCAACAGTAATCACAAAACACTGAAAACCAGTCCAACTGATGCCACTGAGTCGCGCATTTCAGTGTTGAACTATAGCATGACGATCATGCATATCCCACATGCACAACCTATTATGATCCAGCCCCAAAAACATCTACTTGAAATATCCATTTGAGCACCCTTACTATCGTAAGTCACGTCCCGATTGGCTCGACACTCTTTACCTATCCATTAGAATCTGTAGCACAAAGGTATTTAGTATAATAGAGTTAAATCAACAATTTCACCTAGCTATATAGATTTAAAAAATAACAATAATAACACAATAATTGAATTACAAGTAAGAATGTTAAACTGAGGGATACACTTTTTGTTTAATCACCTGCTCTACTATATCTTTTCCCCCTTGGCGTGAATTAGAATACCTCCTTTTGATACAACAAAAACAATGCGCCAACGTATTATCATTTGAGGGGACAAGTTAACATATATTAAGGGATCACATACATATACTTCAATAAGACGCATACCTAGAGTGACGACTGTGGGACTGTGATCTATAACAACAAGGAGGTGGAGATGTAGGCGATGTGCTCCTGTTACTGCATATTTACGAAAGCGATATGCAAACATCGTTTAACATAAAAAAGACATTATAATAAGACTCCACAATTAAAAACAATAAGAGAACCCGAATGTCAACTTTCAATCTTACCTCCTCTATACTATTTTTATATCAGATGTTTTCTTTCTATTGTCCTATACAAAAACAACAGCCATATTCTCCTATACAAAAAACAACAACCATCTCTCGCTCCTGGTATTTTTCTTTTGTAGCATGATCAAGTTCTACCATATTGAACAAATCCATACCCCCTTGTCACCCTGAATAAATATTTGAAAACAAAACATATTATTAAACAGTAATAGTGAAAAGTAAGTTGAGATAAGCTACTTTTATCCAAGGGGCTGCTTGTACTACTAAAGATTATTGTGCAAGTCTATTCTAAATGCAATTTCAAACAACCATTAAATGTAAAAGAAAACCAAGCAATAAATTCAAGGTATTATGGAAGGCCGTCATAACTAACATAGTCAATCTATTATACATATAGGTACATAACAAATGGCAAATAGATTAAGCATAGTAGCACATGAATATTGACATATGATTGAACCTTGCTTTCATATCCTTCTGCATATGGAGTTATATGTAGTTAGAATAGTTACTTACACAGGATTGGTTAGAAACGGTTCACATGACTCAACCAGATAGTTTGGCACAATTAACAAAAAAAAATCCTACATGTCATGTCAAAACATGTACATGCCATACAAACTGATGCACTAACTTAATTAAACACACTAACTTAATTAAACAGATGCTCTAACTTAATTAAACAGATGCCCTAAATTAAACAAGTATATGCCCTAGCTTAAACTAACACTAACTGATGCCTAACTTAACATGCCACTAAGTACAACCAATTAAACTTCAAGATCTTGAAGTTAGCCACACATTATCAAAAAATTAAGGGATATTAAAAGTATCCACTTTGGAAATTAAGCCCATAAACTAGATTCTTCGAAATTAGTATTATCTTTAATATATCACCTTCCAAATCGACGTGTGACAAAATTCTTTGAAACATACTTACGTAATAGCAACACGTGTAGGAATTAGGATAATAGTTCACATTGTGCTGCTTATTTTATTTTATAAGAGATAATAAAATATTTGTTATACGAGACGTAAGTTTACCAACTGAGACAATTGAAAGCAAATAACAACAAGGAGAGACCTAACGTAGATTCTAATACATAGGCGCCTTACATATTTGACCCATTGACAACCCAAGTTAAAGGTTGAAATATAACCACAAACAAAATAAATAACGAGGCGATGAATAACCTCACTAAACTAATCAAGTCGGCGTTATTCTAATTTGATAAAATGCATCCTTAGTTTTGCATCCATTACATGAACAAACCATTTGTAAATAAAGTTAAAAGAAAATGAAGAAAAAAGGTAAAGAGTTTGCCAACACGATGCCCCTCGTAATTTACAAACTATCACCTAGTCGGCTGGTCTACAAAATATTTTCATAAATGATAACAAGTATATTCCCTAATGCTTCTAATGATGCCCTATTAATACTCACTGATGCCGTAATATTACTCTCATTGATGCCCTAATCCTCTATGTAACAAATTCACCTCTAATGTAAATGTAAGCATCATTTGACCTCATACAAACTACACCAATCAATTATCTGTCTATAAGTTTGTGTGGGTCGTTACCATAATCGTCTATATCTTTTCATGTTCTAGGTTCGCTTTCATTAGAATTGAAAACGAGATATGATGGACGACCATCATACACCTTAGGCATAAACGACCATTAACGAGAGGTGTTATGGAAGAAGTTGATGGCTGTTTGTTTAGTTAACTTAATTTATTTGACCCATTTGTCACAGAGCACAACACAAATTGACTTGGTGCTTAGCGAGTAAAAACTGCACCCTACAAATGATGAAAAATAGTATGAACAAGTGTAGGCATAAATACATACTTGTTTAAAGATCTTGAAAACAACTTTTCCAATGTAAATAACATGTATGACTGATTTCCAAGAATGTCCCGGCAATCATCTTCAAATTTTGAATTATCAGCAACACCGTCAAACAAATTGTAAAGAGCATTCATAAATCTGCAAAGTATAGTGATATATCGTTAGAAGCCAACATTACAATTAATATTTTACATTATAAGAACCAATGACAGCAACGAAATTACATGTTGTAATATCAGAAGGGCTGGAATCTTTAGAAGTAACCCGTCTTGCTTCAGCAGATAGCGAAAAGAGTTTAGCAGATAAGAGTCTGTCATATAACACCTAGAAAAAGACAGAAGTCACAATCACACAAAAACGAAGATAAAGTGACTATAATTTAAATTTCTTCAGCCCATTCTTTAATAATATGATCTAGATACTGCATTCTTACTTGGTGAAGCCTAAGAGTATATAATAGGCATCGTTCCCATAAAACACTCGGGCGTCTTTCTTTGCACGACCACATGATGACGATGAAGCTACACATTTTGCCAATGGTTTTGCAGTCCTTTCATAACGCATACCATCTCCAGAAACATGTGTTGCATCAGCTGCATCTCCTTCACTTTCTGCTTTACCATATCCATCGTCATCACGGTCTCTATCTTCCTCTTCATTCTCTTCTCCATAGACATCATCACCACCACCAGAATCACTCCCTGAGACATCATCATTATCATCATTATGGAGTCTGTTCTCACTGTCCTCGTCATCACCATCTGCCCCAATCTCCTCTCCAATATTTGACTCCTCAAAATCAGCATTTGGTGACAACTCGCCCTCTTCTTTCTCGGATTTTGAGGGATTGGAAGAACTTCCATTAGCGTGCTGCAATTAAAATAGATTATATAAGATAGAATATTACTGACCCGGAAAAAGGGAACATCAATGTAGTGTAGTATAATACTTTTACCTATGAAGCAGGATTGTCAATAATTGATTTGGATTCATGACCATTGGTAACAACACTACTTGGTCTAGATGGAGTCGTGTCACGCTATTCAGAACCATTCTCCAGTCGCAACCTATTTTCCTTGGCAGTATCTCCGTTAGCTAGATTGTTCTTTTGAGAATTTCCAACTGGCGAATTACATTCATCTCCATTGCGGGCTGTATTTGAATGGTCAGGATTCATGGTAATGCCATCAGAATCTCCACCATGTGCACCAATGTTTTTGGCAGATCCAACATCTTCAGCTTTACCAAAATTAGAAGGCTGGGAAGGTACACCAAGCATGGGTTCCAAGAAGGTCGTCCAAAGATTCAAAATTTTGTTTAGTTGTTCCTTGCTTGTGCAAATTTCTTCTCATGAATACTATATAAGTTTAAATGCATCTTCGTGGGTGTCATTATCCGTAAATTCAAACTCAAGATTTGGCATTATATAGTGTCTGCTTCCAGAAGCAATACTATGGTGAAGATCTTCATCTTTCTGACTACTTTCCTTTATTTCTTTAATCTCGGACACCGACGCTGTTTAGTAAGACAGACGATTAGTATTTGAAATTTTAGATAGACCCAACATCTAATTTGATCAGACATTACAGAAAAACAATTGACTTACATTTCGTGCTTAAGGTTTTTGAATCTTGTTGCTTAAAATAGAAGCTGCGGTGGTCAAGTGACTTGTAATGATTCTTAGCATAAACATCATCCCAAACCTTGTTGAAGTCTGATTCCCTTAATTAGTTATTAACATATGCCTAAGGTTAGTTTATGACATGATTCCCTAAAACATTATTGTTATGATTCCCTAAATTTGTTGTTAGTTGATTCCCTATGTTAGATTAAGATGTGATTCCCTAAAACTTTCTGGTTATATGATGCCCTGCACATACAATGAACAGATGCCCCATCTTGTAAACGCTAAATTGAATACATAGAACTTGCTTGTTGTGATTCCCTTAATTGTATGTTAACTGATGCCATGGTTTAGTTTGTTATGTGATTCCCTAAAACTTGTTTGTTATATGCTTTCTATGATGCCCTACATAGACAAATAAGCAAATGCTCTATCTTGTAAATTTAATTATGCAATATCATTAGGTTATGCCCTGTTCAACAAACGTGCATCCATGTTTCATTATTTTTTTATACAACTATTTAAAAAGCGTATTCCTATACAATATAGCCACACCGATTCCATGTTTTTAACAAACGTATGCCTTACATCTAACAGTATTGGTTCACTAAAACGTATGTATTTCGTCTAACAATATTCGCGCACTAAGTAATTAATCAAACAGAAGCCGTAACTTACTTACTGGAATCTCACTTAACTTGCAAAGTGACCTAGGTCGAAGATTTACCTTCTTATGTCATAAATACATAACAAATGTAGAAAACAACCATGAACTGGGCATTTTATCAAACACTTGATATGCAATTTTAATTCATGTTTTTATGCATCCTTTCTCAATAATTTGTTCATGTTATGAGGATAAACTTCCAATAAATCTTTAGAAAATAACAGAATCGTTGATTTAAATTTGATTAACCTTCTAAATACATGATTAATTATACAAGCAGTGAGTTGTGGTTGGTATTACCTGAAATGTATTTTTCTTCATGAAACGATGCTGCTACTTTCGATCATAGTGGTCGGACAGTGGTGGTAGGAGACTGGTCGGAGCAGTGTTCAGATTAGAGATGGTCGGACAGTGGTCGGAGCATAGAAACGGCGTACATATTGCAGAAGATACCGGTGTGGTGGTGGTTATAGCTTGGCTTCCAATGATAACTTGATGTCGGTGAGTTGATAGACGCTGGTGCGTCCAATGGATGTTATGACGGTTTTAATGGTAGTAAGAGATATGGTTTTAGAAGAAAAAAGTGGCGGAGGGATTAGGAGGATACGGTTTAATAATAAGAATTCCAACTTGACAATTGTAACCCTTCTGCTTTTTATTTTGTTTCGTTTTCTACCCTCCGCTTTTTATTTTTAAAAAAGGCACCCTACTTATTTGTTTTCTAGGTTTTTCATCAAAATGTGGTTTTCTCTAGATCCCACCCCTATATATATATATATATATATATATATATATATATATATATATATATATATATATATATATATATATATATATATATATATATATATATATATATATATATATATATATATATATATATATATATATATATATATATATATATATATATATATATATATATATATATATATATATATATATATAGAGAGAGAGAGAGAGAGAGAGAGAGAGAGAGGACGAAATTTTGTGAAATGTATAGGGTTTATATAGCTTTGATACCCTACACAACAACTTGTTCCCCACTCCAAGTAAAGCTAAATTAGAAATTAGTTAACTTTAAAATTAACACAAACCCCCCGTTCTAGAACACCATAGGGGTCGGCCACTATGTGGGCTTCCCATGGGTTTCGGGTGTTGACTTTTAACCCCCTCTATTTTAATTTACACATACTTTTAGTTAATTAAATAGGTAACAAACTATACCGACCGTTAATTAAATAATAAGTGAAGTTTTATTAAATGTTTAATATAAACATCAAATATTACTACTTACGTAATAAAGGCATTCTACGTGTTTGAGTTTGTGCCCTAATAGACTCACTCATTCTCGATTACTAAACGATCGCATATCCTGAAAATATATACGTCCCGTTAAATCTAATTTTATAGGTGTAGAAAAACAAGATCCAAAGGATTTAAACTAGTCTATAAACAAGAATCATCAAAAACTTTTATTTAGAATCAATATTAAATTACAACCATAAATAAAAAGATCACCACAGCTAATCTGCTGTGATCATATTATCTATCTTGATAATAGTCTTACAAATATAATCAAAATGATCTAGGTTACATAATAAAAAGAGAGAGAGTTTTATAAAAGCCACACACAAGATGAAAACCCAAATAGGATTTGTGTGTGTGTGAGAGACTGGAATAATAAATACAAAGGAATCGTTGCATATGGGCTTAGATATGGGCTTCACATGAGGCTCGAATGTGGGCTGAGGTTTATAGCAACTTGACATCATCAGTCCCTAGCTACAACGAAAGCTTCTATAAGAATTCCACAGGCTAGAAAAAGAAACAATAAACAAGCCAATTTAGTCCCTTAGGTTAATTAGGGTTAGCAGATTAGGTCCTCATTTTAACATCCCCCCTTAATCTGATAACCCATACAGGTTTATCATGCCCAGTTTTCTCACAAGGTCACAATGTTGAGCTGTATCCAATCCTTTTATAAGGATGTCTGCAATTTGATTTGTAGATCCTACTTTTTCAGTTTTTATAGCACCATTTAAAAAATTTTCTCTTACAAAGTGTAAGTCAATCTCTAAATGTTTGGTTCTTTCATAAAAAACATGATTGGCAGCCATCTTAATAGATGAATTGCTATCATAGTAAAGTGTTACATGCAAAATATTTTCACATTGTAAATCTTTTAGGATTTTAAGGATCCAAACCACTTCACTTGTTACAGAAGCAAGGGCTCTATACTCTGCTTCTGTAGATGATTTAGAGAGAGTATTTTGATTTTCACTCTTCAAAGAAACAAGATTATCATTTACAAAAACACAAATACCTAGTAACAGATTTTCTAGTGACAATGCATTTAGCCCAGTCAGCATTAGAATAAGCTTTAAGAAACATACCAGAGTTCCTCTTAAAGTGAATGCCCAAATTTGGAGAGCTTTTAAGATATATTAATATATTAAAGGCAATTTTTAGATGAGAGTTCAAACAAGAGTGCATAAATTGGCTTAAGCAATGTACATCATAAGAAATGTCAGGTCTTGTGTTTGTCAAATAGATAAGCTTACCCATACGCTTCTGATAGTAAAAAATATTCTCAAGTAAAGGATCACTATTAGTAGGATGTTAGATATAGCAAGTTTAGACACCAAAAGAGTCTTAGCAGGTTTACAAGCAAGCATACCATACTCAGACAACAAATCTAACACATACTTCCTCTGATTCAAACAAATACCAAATTCAATATCAACAACTTCAATACCTAAAAAGTACTTTAACCTGCCCAAGTGCTTAATCATTAACTTAGTTCTAAAAAACACTTTGAATTTCTCAATTTCAACAATGTTGTTACTAGTGATGATAATATCATCAACATACACAACCAAAGCAAGAAATATATTACCATCAAACTTGGGATAAAGAGTGTAATCAAATTTACTTTGACAAAAACCATTTTCTTTTAAAACAGAGGCGAGCTTAGAATTTCGTTGCCTAGGTGCTTGTTAAGGCCATATAGATACTTTTTAAGTCTGCAAACCATGTTTTTCCTCGAGGAAGATATCCTTGAGGTGGTTTCATATAAACAGTCTCATCAAGGTCACCATACAAGAAGGCATTATTAATGTCAAGTTGAAATGCATGCCAAGACTGCACAATAGCTATGTTAAGAAGGCATCTAACAGTAACCATATTAACAACAGGGGCAAAGGTCTCCTCATAAACTATTCCTTCTTTCTGAACAAACCCATGAGCAAAAACCCTAACCTTATATATTTCTATCTCCCCACTGACTTAAATTTTATTTCCAACCCAAGGATTTCCTACCTTTAGGAAGCTCAACAATTTCCCAAGTATCATTCTAAAGAAGGATACCAAGCTCAGTATTCATAGAATCAACCCAAAGGGGTTTTGAGATGCTTAAAAAAAAATTTAGGTTCACTATTTTTATAAGTTGGATGACAAAACAAAAATTTTCTTGATTAAGTTTAGAATAACCAACAAACTTTTCAAAACCATACTTAACCTTAGAGTTAACAACAAAATCATTATAATTCTTTGGAAAAACAGAACTTCTAATAGACTTTCTTAAATTTTGAGTTCCCTGAGCTGAAGTGTTTGGATTTTGATCTAAATTTTCTTTAGACTCATTGTTTTCATCAAGTGTAGCAGCCTCCTCTTCCAACCCAGCATTAATGTCTTCACTGTTATGAGCATCATCCCCAATAATTAGGGAATCAACAGTGTTCACATTATCCCCATGGTTGGGAGAGTGGCCACCTTCACTATGTGACTCGTGGTCACTGTTATGATTTGGTGTTACTCTCTCATCATCATTAGAAAGCTTAGGGTCATCCAAATGAAAAAAAGTTTAACAAGTTTTTTTCTTGACTAACATTGGATATATCAGACTTATCATGTTTGTTTTTGGATACAGAATCCTTAAAAGGAAAAATAGACTCAAAAAAGTTAACATCTATTGAAACCAAGAATTGATTCTTATCAAGACTAAAAAGCCTGTAGCCCTTTTGAGAATTAGAATAACCCATTATAACACATTTCTCAGATCTATTGGACAGTTTATCATGACTATTTAAGATAGTAGCAAAGCATAAACAACTAAACATTCTAATAAGAGAGAGATTGGGACAAGTATTATAAATCATATCCTAAGGAGATTTTCCATTTAACACAGAAAAAGGTAATATGTTAATAAGAAAAGTAGCAGTTAGGATGCATTCAGACAGAAATTTCAAAGGAATTCCCCCTGAAACATAAGACACCTAGCAACATTAAGTAGGTAACTATGTTTCCTTTCAGCAACCCTATTCTGCTTTGGAGTATATGCACAAGATATTTGGTGGTATCCCTCTCTTTTTACAAAACTTGTTAAAGGTTTGATTAACAAATTCAGTTCCATTGTCACTTCTAAAGATTTTAATGGTTCTTTTTAACTGATTTTTGATCATGTTATAAACACATCAATGAAAGTAACAACTTCATCTTTGGACTTAATGAGATACACCCAAACAACTCTAATATAATCATCCACAATAGTGAAAAAATATCCATGGCCAGAATGACTGGTCACTTTATAAGGCCCCTACAAGTCAAGGTAAACAATATCTCCAAACAATTTAGTTTTATGGTCACTTAAGGGGAAGGGTTTTTTGGTCTGCTTAGCTCTTTGGAACACTTTACAATATTCACACTTATCATTTTTATTAATTTTCAAACATTCTTTTAAAACATCTAAAGCAGGGTCTATAGGATGGCCAAGCATGTAGTGCCAATCATATTAAGAAAGAGAACAAGTGGTGACAGTTTTACTATTATTACACTTAATACCTTTAGTGTCTAAGTAGTACAAACTACCACATTGATTACCAGTCCCTTGAACATTTCTTAGATTCAAACCCTGATTCAAAAATAAACACTTGTTCACATCAAACACAACAAAGATTTTATTATCCTTAGCAAGTTTATGCACAAAGATCAAAGTGACAATACTCAGGTATGACCAACACATCAAATAAGACTAACCCATTAGCCAGCTTAAGATTTCCAATTTTAGATACGAAAGCTTTTGTCCCATTGGGATGAGCAACTTTAGTTTTAAGATGAGATATGTCATAAACACTATCCAATGCCTTTTCATTATTAGTCATGTGTTGATATGCCCCTGAGTTAATAACTTTCCCATGTTGGGTTACTTTAGACTGAATATTAGTGTTTGAACAAAAAAAATCTTTGAAGTGGCCACGCCAACCTCCTGAAAAGGGAGGGCTTTACCTGGTTTGAGTCTGTGTGGAGGTGGGCTCAAACCCAATGGATTAGTCGGCCAATGAGTCGGAAATCACGGTTACAAAAAAAACAAAAAAACAAAAAAATCTTTGAAAATTATCATTGAAAACTTTGCTAGAGTTGAAGTAAGTACCTGCCATATTGGCTTCTACATTTCTTTCAGAACCATTATAATCTTTAATACGAGTGAGAAAATGGTGAGTTGTTCATCAGAAAACACATAATTAGAGTCGGTGTCCACAAAATTGTTAGAAAAATTTTTCCCTTTAAATTTTTGACCAAGTCTTTTCTTCCCAAAATCATTTGGATATCCAATAATTTTAAAGCACCTCTCAATAGTATGTCGACTATACCCACAATTTTCACACACCAACTCAGAATTCCCATTGGGTCTATAAGTGTTAGGTCTAACAGTAGTATTAGGTCTAGGGTATTACTATTATTAGGTCTAAAGCCACTAGAGTTAAAACTCTAGTTTCTTTGAAAAACATTTATACCAGACCCATTAGATAAAAAAAAGTAGATGTCTGAGTGCTCTGAGAGGATCCAGACACATTTCCAGATGCAACTCTGTGAGACTACTCACTAGATATGATAACATAAGCACCTTTAACATCTAGCAAAATGTATCTAGAGAGAATAGAGTTTCTAATAGTCATGTAAGATCCATCAAGTCCCATTAAGAATTGCATTAATTTCAAAAACTTGTTATGATTCTTACACTCATTAGTAGCAGTGCACATATAATTAGGCAATTCAACCATAGCATCATATTGTTTCCACAAAGCATTCAAACCATGATAGTAATCAGACAAGTTAGAGTTATTCTGCTTCAAACTGTTAATCTTATGATGAAGTTTAAATATAACGGACCCATCAACTTTGTGATAAGTTTCTCTCAAATCATTCCAAACATGTTTAGCCTCTTTAGAAAAAATCTGTCCAAGAAAGAGTTCTTCAGATATAGAGTTAAAAATCCAACCCAACACCACAACATTGACTGTGTCCCATTGTTTTCCTAAAATATCATTAGTAATTGACCTATTACAAGTACCATCAATAAAACCAATTTCATTTTTTCCTTCTAAAGCAAGCAACATAGCATTAGACCAAACTTGGTAGTTTTCGTTCCGTTTAAGTTTAACATAATTAACAGTTAACGTGACAGATTCATTAGGGTCAAGTTTGCTAATCAAGGTCACTGAATCACCCCTAACATGTTCAGTGTCTGAGTTACCATGTGTTAGCCCTATATTTTATATAGTCGAACAAGAATGTAATAGGTCATCTTAGTCGCAAATGGTCTTGTATTGTAATAGGTTAGTCGGGTTAACCGGGGTTGGACCTTAAGCTCATATTGTCTAAGGTAGGGGCTTTATGCCCAAGATAGGCCAAGCCCGGCCCAAGGAAACAAGCCTATGAGCCCACCAAGCTCATGGGTATATAAACCATCTTCCATGTATGGAAAAAGGGTGTTGGTTCATTTTACTCTCTCTCTCTAGTAAAAATTAACCTTCCATTTTTCTCTCTACTTTCTCTCTCTACCTTCATCTATTTCTCTCTCTAAATATCATCTTAATATTGTGTTATGGATTGAAGTGGGATTAACATTTGGTATCAATAGCCTATAGCGGATATGTGATTGAAGATTCGTGTTTGTATTCTTGATTTTGTGTCTATTTTGATCCAAAATCAATTGATCCAATTTTTTGTGTTTTTATGGATTATTATTGATACAAATCATCTACATAGTTGTGGTAGTGATTTCGATTGTTACTTTGGTTAAAATCACAAATTTTTTGGGTGTTTGGATCATTTTTAGCATAAAAATCGAGGTCGTGGGTTTGAGATCCGAGAACAGTGTTTCTTTGTCGGCCAAAAAACGAGTTTCGGAAAAGGGTTTATAAAAAATTCCGAAAGTGAGTTTTTTGAAAGATTACGAAAGTGAAAAAACTGGTTTATCCGAAACTGGTAAATCAGTTATTCCGAAACTGACAGTTTTTGCGAAAGTGACAATTTTCCGAAAGTCACAATTTATCCGAAACCCAATCCCAATTTTCCTGAAACTCACAATTTATCCGAAACTCATTCTCCACTTTCCCCGAAACCCATCATTTTTTTCGAAACTGAAAAAAATCCCGAAACTGAAACATCCTGAAACCCAATTTTCCCGAAAGTCACCATTTTATCCGAAACTCAACCTTTTTCCGAAAGTCACTGATACAAATGATTTTGTATGGGTTCAATTTAAGTTCTCGGTATCTTCTCGAATCGATCACGGTTCAAAGTGGAATAGTTGTTCTTGGTTACTAAAAAAGGTTTGGTTTTCTATTCTACTAAAAAGGATTAAATGCGTAAAGTAATGAAAATTTAAACCAAAAACAGTTAATGAAATAAAACTTGAATTAACATTAAACAATTAAACAATAAAACAGAAACAGTAAAATACCCCTTACTGAAAACAACTGATTCGGAATATTATGCTTGATCCGGAATATCACCTTTATCCGGAATATCACCTTTATTCGGAATACTTGGACTCATGCGGAATAAAATGGTTCATGCGGAATAATTGCTCATTCGGAAGATTTGCTTCATTCGGAATACATGCTCATCCGGAATAAATTGACAAAACTTTGGTTCGGAACATTAATTTGATTCATCCGGAATATATGATGATTCGGAACATTTTCTTCACCCGGAATAAAAACTCATCCGGAATAATTAACAAAAATGCTTCATTCGGAACATTTAAAAAAAACTGATTCGGAATATTTTAAAAAACTTTGATTCGAAATATTTAATCAAAAACCTTCATTCGGAACATTTAAAAAACTGATTCGGAATATTTTAAAAAAACTTCGATTCGGAATATCCCTTCATCCGGAATATTGATTATTCCGGATAAAGACACTGATTCGGAATGACTGAATGAAATATGCTGATTCGGAATATTTTGCTAAACCTTGACCGGAATAAAATAAATAAAAGCTTGATTCGGAATCTGGGTAGTTTATGAAGACGCGAAGAACATGGAACAAGTAAAGAACGATTTTAAACCAAAATCCACCAAGTTTTTAACCAAAACTTAAACTAATTTAACCACGAATCATCTACTAATGGTAAACATCAAATCAAATCAACAAAAACATAAAACCCACTTACTTTTAAAGATTAAAATCAACCAAATAAGAACTTAAGACTTTGAATCAAAAAGAGAAAGATGAACAAGATTAAAGGAAAGATTATATTGAAAGATTAAGGTTAAGTGAACAAAACGGAAGATTAAAAACTTACAAGATCTTTGATTTAACAAAAATGAAAAATCACCAACACCTTAATGGTGTTGGTTTCCTACGAAACAGAGAAAACAAAAAAAAGGGAAATGAAAAACTAGTCTAAAATGTGTGAAGGGACTCCTATTTATAGGTCTTCAAGTTGGTTGGTGAGTGGGCTTTCTCCCTTTCTTCTTGTCTTCTCCTCTTTTCAGAAAAGTTGACGTTTTCGATTTCGATTCGGGATTTGTCGACGAATAAATTCAACTCGTCTTTTAATATCTTCGTTTAATAGACTTAAGTTCTTTGACATATGTAAATCTTCCATCTTTGGTCCTTTTCTTCGATAAATCTTCAAATACGCCCATTGACTTCAAATCTTTTGCATCTCTTGGACTATAGACTTCGTCTTTTGTCTTTTTCTTCGATAAAACCCGTGCAATCCCATGTTTTCTTCAATATTTATCCGGATTGGCTCTGAAAATACAACAAACACACAAACCACACATAATTCTAAACAAATGACATTAAATACGCGTTTTGGTCTTGTTTTAGCAAGAAATAAGTGGTAAAAGGATGGGTGTTTTCACACCTATCAAACCCCTACACTTAACCATTGCCATGCCCACATGCAATGCTTAATGATAAAGCAAATTTACACTTTTCTCATAATCAATCAACCATGGCCTTATTAACAATAACCACTACTACTAAAGAGATATATAAAAGCTTGAATGAAACAAAAGGGATAGAAAACCATTTTCACTTGAAAATAGCTATAAGGAAATAACTCGCAAAGAGATCTAAGACTTACATTAGGGCTTCGGTGCTGCAAAGATTTATCATCCTCAAGTTTCACGTACCCCAAACTAAGCTTAAAAACGAGATCATTGTTATTATAAGTTAGCAAAACAAACACTTACACACATGGCTTAATTATATGCTTAAACTCCCTTATTCCTAGGTGTATCTCTTATATTTTATTTTTGTCTTAGAATGATCATGAAGATGCATTTTTGGACTTATTTTGATAGTTTATTTAGGCTGAAAGCAAAGTAGGACGATTTGATTAATAGTTAGCTAAAGGACAAAATCTCTTAAAACTGCTTCTCGGGACCTCAAAAAGTTCATATCTTGGCATAACTCGCTTCACGATTTGAGACCTTTCTTGGGCCGATATTTGGCATGTACTTCATACTTCATATCTTGAGAGACGTTCTTGAAATAATGGTCTTCTCTTCGTTAATAGAGTTTCTTCACTTGGAGACTTTTGAGGGATACTCCAACTTTGTTGACCACGACTTCATCATTATTTCTTCAATCGTTAATTGGGATTTTGAGATACAAAGATCCGCCTCCTTTTCGGACTTGGATCTATTTATCCTCATACCTTGTTAGGGTCTTTTCGGATAGACTTCTCCATGATCTTTATGGGAGTTGATTGCTTTTCGTCGTGAGTCTTGATCCTTCATATTGATTTTGGGAATAATGCTTTTCACATCACCTTGGATCTTTAGCAATAAAATGGAATCCTCATGCCTTGTTAGGGCCTTTTCTAACTCGCCAATCTTTGCGCCCCGCTTCATAAGTTATGCCTTGGCTATGAACTCTTATCATTACCAAGCAACTTTTAAACGATCTTGGGCTAGAAGCTAAGTTATTCAATAAAATCGTACAACCTTACTTATTGCAGATAAATTATTAGCAAGCGATGGGAGAATAGGCTTATAATCACACCAAGTGTGCTTGTGCAAGAATACCGACTTATAATTGGCTCTATCATTTCTCGTTCTCCACAATTTAAAATCTCAAGTAATGAGACTCGTGGATGCTTAGCCTAATAAACCAATTAAGGTCTACATGGTTAAGGATACTTGCTAGAATAAACTTGGATAATTCTATTCGGGTTGAGTCAAAATAATCACAACGGGCCTAATATGTCAAAGACTTCAAAACTAGCTACACCACTTTATTAATATTTTTGACTTTATTGTGGGATATATACATATGAAAGCAACGATAAAAGTTTAAAAATTACGACTATATGGCCAAAGTTAATTAAAATTTTGAAAAATGCTGAAAAAGATGATTTTCCGGTTAAATGAAGGCATTTTAATGGAAAAGTACACTTAAAACTTCGATAGAAGTCTCCCCTACACTTAATATAAACATTGTCCTCAATGTTTAAACATGTGGGAGAAGTCTCCCCTACACTTATGACATTGTGCACGTTGGTTAAATCAAGTTAAGGAGGAGACAACTAACGTGATCATTTTCAAATGTGAGTATGACGAAAATTGAATCACGATAGTTGATAGATAGAACCGGATTTCGGATAACACTGGAGCACGGTTCTTCAAAGGTTCCAAAAGTGCATTCATCCCTGTAATCACATCACCACACAAACACAAACAACCTATATAGGCCCCCCTACACTTAGGAGGTAAAACGGAAAAGGATAGATACTCCGGTTGCCTCCCGAGGAGCGCTTGTTTTTGATAACCGAGTCACGAGCCTGACTCGACCCAAAACTAGTTCATGGGAAACGTGGTGAGGGATGTAATCATCTCATGAGAGATGTCCTCACCAAAGTACAACTTCACTCGTTGGCCATTCACCTTAAAATTAGGTCCATTAGGTTGAGCGAGCTCGAGAGTACCATATGGAAAAATTTGGGCAATGGTGAATGGCCGGACCAACGAGATTTCAGCTTGCCCGAAAAGATTTTCAACCGAGATTTGAAGAGTAAAACTTTGTCTCCAACTTGGAACTCTCGGTTTTTAATCTTAGAGTCATGAATGAGCTTAGTCTTTTCCTTATAGATCAAAGAATTTTCATAAGCCTCATTCCGGAGTTCATTAATCTCATTGAGTTGGATTTTGCGTAGGTCACCGACTTTGTTGATGTCGAAGTTAGCCCACTTCAAGGCCCAGTAAGCCTTGTGCTCCAACTCAATGGGGAGGTGGCATGCTTTCCCGTACACGAGACGATATGGTGTACAACCAATCGGAGTCTTGTATGCGGTACGAAAAGCCCACAGAGCATCATCAAGTTTATCGGCCCATGAGGCACGATGCTCTCCCACGGTTCGTTCAAGAATTCGCTTTAACCCTCGGTTAGATATTTCAGCCTGCCCATTAGTTTGTGGGTGGTATGCGGTGGAAAGACGATGATTTACACCATACTTAGCCATGACTCTTGCGAATTGATCATTGCAAAAATGAGTCTCGCGATCACTAATAATGGCACGAGGCACACCGAATCTAGCGAATAGCGACTTCAAAAAGTTACAAACCACCCTTGCGTCGTTAGTGGGTAAAGCTTTGGCTTCAACCCATTTAGAAACGTAGTCTACGACTACAAGGATGTATTTGTTTTCTTTAGATGAACGGAATGGCCCCATAAAGTCGATACCCCATACATCAAAGATATCACATTCTTGTATGAAATTTTGAGGCATCTCATCTTTATGTGTGATCTTGCCTTGTCGTTGGCAAGCATTACAATTTTTCACCATTTCGTGAGTGTCACGATAAATGGAGGGCCAATAAAATCCCGAGTCAAACACTTTCTTAGCAGTGAAGTTAGGACCAAAGTGACCACCGGTGGGTCCTTTCTGGCAAGCTTCGAGAATGTCTAAAGCTGCCGGTCCATCAACACATCAGCGAATAATCAAATCAGCGCATTGTTTGAAGAGATACGGGTCATCCCAAAAGTAAGTCTTTATATCTTTAAAGAACTTTTTCTTTTGTTGGGATGTTAACCCGTCAATGAGAATTCCACCCGCCAAGTAGTTTGCAATGTCTGCAAACCACGGGGTTTCATCAAAATTCGAGTTGATAGACATTAAGGTCTCAAGGGGAAAAGAGTCATTGATCTCTTTGTTCGGATGATCCCCTTGATAAGGATCCTCAAGTCTACTGAGATGATCCGCGGCTAGGTTTTCAGCTCCCTTCTTATCACGAATTTCGATTTTAAATTCTTGAAGTAGCAAAACCCAGCGAAGAAGTCTTGGTTTAGAATCTTGTTTAGTTAACAAGTACTTCAACGCGGAATGGTCCGTGTACACGATGGTAGTGGAAAGGACAAGATAGGGGCGAAATTTTTCAAAAGCATAGACAACAGCTAAAAGCTCTTTTTCGGTTGTCGTGTAATGCAATTGAGCCCTTTCATTGTCTTGCTAGCGTAATGGATCGGTTGGAAGTGTTTGTTCACTCTTTGGCCCAAAACCGCTCCAATAGCAAAGTCGCTAGCATTGCACATCAACTCAAAAGGTAGCTCCCAATTAGGGGTAACCAAGACCGGTGCCTTAGTTAGCTTATCCTTAAGAAGGTTGAAGGCTTTAATACACTCTTTGGAAAAGATAAAAGGAGTATCTTTTTCCAAGAGGTGGGTCATCGGGCGAGCGACTTTAGAAAAATCTTTGATAAATCGACGGTAGAAGCCCGCATGAACCAGGAAACTTCTCACACCCTTCACAGTTGAAGGTGGAGGCAATTTTGCAATAACATCAACTTTAGCACGGTCCACTTCAAGACCGGCTTTGGAGATTTTGTGTCCTAGCACGATGCCCTCTTTTACCATGAAATGGCGTTTTTCCCAATTAAGAACAAGGCGAGTGTCTTCACACCGCGTAAGCATACGTTCTAAATTGGCAAGGCAAGCAGAGAAAGAATCGCCATAAACCGAGAAATCCTCCATGAAGACTTCCATAGTTTCTTCAACCATGTCATGGAAGATAGCCATCATACACCTTTGGAATGTCCGAGGAGCATTGCATAAAACGAAAGGCATGCGTTTGTAAGCAAATGTTCCGTAGGGACAAGTGAATGTGGTTTTCTCTTGGTCTTTTGGATCGATGGGAATTTGAAAATACTCGGAGAAACCGTCTAAGAAGCAATAGTAATCATTACCCGCTAGACGCTCGAGCATTTGATCCATGAAAGGAAGAGTAAAGTGATCTTTTCGCCTGGCATCATTGAGTTTGTGATAGTCGATACAAACTCTCCACCCAGTAACGAGACGAGTAGGAATCAACTCGTTGTGTTCATTGGGAACAACAGTTATTCCGCCTTTCTTTGGCACACAATGGACGGGACTTACCCATGGCGAATCCGAAATAGGGTAAATCAAGCCGGCATCTAGAAGTTTGATAACCTCTTGTTTGATGACGTCATGAATTCGAGGATTAACCCTTCTTTGGCTTTGGATTGCGGGTTTAAAGTCATCTTCCATGAGAATTTTTTGAGTACAAAAGTTTGGATCAATTCCGCGGATATCGGAAATTTTCCAAGCAATTGCCTTCTTATGATCTTTAAGCACGGCGATAAGGCGAGATTTTTCTTCTTCTTTCAAGTCCTTAGCGATGATGACGGGCGACTTCTTCTTGTCTTCAAGGAACACGTACTCGAGATGGGATGGTAACTCCTTAAGCTCTAAATCCGGAGGATTTTCGATGGAAGGCGTAGTCAAATTCGGTTCATCGATAGCAATCTCCTTGGGAGATGGTGGAGAAATATGGTCCTCATTGAGAAGTTTCTCAATGGTACGAATGTCTTCATCCCAATCGGTAGGAGAATCGTCATATTGTAAGTTCACATCTCCCAAAGTTGCTTCAAATTCAGTCAAAAGGAAATCACTTTCTCCAAATGGAGTTAGTGATGGAGCAAGGGAGGCAACGGTCTCAACATTGGGAAGAGAGGTACGACTACTTTTACAAGCATCTTTAAAGTGTTCTTCACAAGCCTCATCAAGAACGTCGATACAATTAACACTCTCGTATGAATAAGGCTGTTTAGAAATCTTACCCATGTTGAAGACAATTTGTTCGTCACCAACTCTCATGATAAGCTCACCCGCTTCAACATCGATGAGAGTGCGACCGGTCCTCAAGAATGGACGTCCAACGATTAATGGAACACGAGGGTCCATCTCGTAGTCAACGACAACAAAAAATCCGCCGGGAAGGTGAATTTGTCAACGCCAACAAAAACGTCTTCGGCTATCCCCACTGGATAAGCAACCGTACGGTTAGCTAATTCCAAAGTCATTTTGGTGGGGACTAGATCAGGGAGAGATAATTGCTTCCAAACGCTTAGAGGCATTAAGTTGATACTAGCACCTAGATCGGCTAGGGCCATGCAATTCTCTACTCCCGGGAAGTTGCAAGGGATTAAGAAGCGACCCGGATCACCAAGTTTGGTTGGAAATTTCCTTAAGAGAACCGCAGAGCAATTCTTGTTAAGTTGGGTATTAGCAATATCAAGAAGCTTTTCCTTGTCACTAAGAAGATCTTTAAACATCTTCGCATATTTAGGCATGTGAGCGAGAGCCTCAGCGAAGGAGATGTTGAAATTCAATTGTTTAAACATTTTGAGAAGGTTTGAAACTTGAATATCGTCCTTGCTTTTGAGCTTCTCTTTCCTCAACCTTGAGGGATAAGGTATATCGGAAGAAGAGGAAGGCTTTGGAATAGTAGGATCACTCACATCCTTGGGTGGTGGTGGGGTAGAAGTAAAAGGTGGAGGAATTGGGGAAGTAGAAGGTTGAGGAATAGGAGTAGGTGACTCGTTTTGTCACAATCACCGGTGTAGGTATAGGAAGCTCGGGTTCCTTGGTACCTTTCCACTGCGAGTGATGATTGCTTTCATCTCCCCTCTTGGATTAGCAACGGTGTTACTTGGAAGAGTACCCGAAGAAGAGGGTTGATTACCTTGGAAGAAACCAGCCATCATGTCCCTTAGGTCATTCGTTTGACTACTCAAAGAGTTTCGCATATCGACTCTAAGATCATTCCCTTGTTTCACCATGTCGCCCTTCAAATTAATAATCTGGCTCTGCAGAATTTTCACCAACACATCATTCGTCCGCATGTACGTTTCGACCTCGTGGTTGAAAACGGTGGGTTGGGTAGGAGGAGGTGCTTGATAAGCAGGTGGTTGGTAAGGAGCGGGTTGGTAAAATTGAGTAGGATTTTGAGGTGGATATGGTTGTCTTTGAGGTGGTTGGTATGGTGCTCGAGGTTGGTTTTGATTGGTTCGGTTAAGGTTTTGTTGTTGGTTTTGATTGGTTGGAGGAAAACCGGGTGGTGAAAGAAAGTTGTTTGAGCGATAGCTGAGCAAGTTGCGGTCACCTTGAGGACGTGCTTGATAGCCTCCCGGAGGATAGGTACCGTATGTTGCGTTAACATTCTCACAAGGATAGTCTTGGGTGGAGGTACAAGTAGTGTAAGAGTGAGGTCCCCCGCATATTTCACATGGTTGGCTTACAGCATTGACTTGAGCGTTTTGAGCGTTGATGCTTTTGGTGTTGTTAACGGTGTGGGCAGCAAGCGATTCAAGAAGCGAAGTAATTTTGTCAAGTCTCTTGTCGTTGTCACTAGTGATCGCACTAGCGGCATTGGTCCGAACACTCTTGGTTTGCACTCTAGACTTATTCTCAATAATATCCCAAGCGGCATTAGAAGACTTAACCAAAATATTACCCCCCAAGGCACTATTTAGTGAATCTTGGTCATTCATGCTTAAACCATTGTAAAAAGTATTAATTTGGTGCACTTTGGTAAAACCATGTTGTGGGCACTTTCTCAAAAGGTATTTAAAACGATCCCAAGATTCACTAAAAGTCTCATCGTACTTTTGTTCAAAATTAATAATTTCATTCCGCAAAGCGGTAGTACGAGAGGGTGGGAAAAAGTAGTTTATGAATTTGGTCTCTAAGTCCGTCCACGTAAGAATACTTTGTGGCGGTTCCTTTGCAAGCCAATGTCGGGCTTGTCCCTCTAAGGAGAAGGGAAAAAGTTGTAAGCGGATTACCTCTTGCGGAACACCATTGAATTTGGCCGTATTCGTAAGTTGAAGGAACCTTTTGATGTGGTCATGAGGATCATCAATGGTACGCCCCAAGAATGGTTGAGCAGAGACCATTCGAATAAAGCCGGATTTGAGCTCAAAGTTGTTGGCTGCAATCGCGGGTATGACAATTGGATCGTTGTTGCCCTCCACGTGTGCTTGCAAAAGTTCGATCATCGGTCGATTGTCCGGTAGAGGTTCATTGTTGTTATTATTCATGTTGTTTTGAGGTGGATTATTATTGTTGTTGTGTACACCGGCCATCTCTAAGGTATCGAGAGTCTCGGGCTCGGGATAAGACGTTGATCGAGTGCGCATACACCTACAAAAGAACTAACAAAGCATAAATATTTTTGGTTTTTATGGTTTTTCTATTTTTTTGTATTTTTGAAAAGTTTATATTTTTTAGGTTTTTTGAAAATTTTTTATGATGAAAAAGTAACGTTCACGGTGAACGGATCCCAAAATCCAATTTCTCACAAAAACCGTTAATCCTTACGAAAAGAGCCGGCAGCGGCGCCATTTGATACAAATGATTTTGTATGGGTTCAATTTAAGTTCTCGGTATCTTCTCGAATCGATCACGGTTCAAAGTGGAATAGTTGTTCTTGGTTACTAAAAAGGGTTTGGTTTTCTATTCTACTAAAAAGGAATAAATGCGTAAAGTAATGAAAATTTAAACCAAAAACAGTTAATGAAATAAAACTTGAATTAACATTAAACAATTAAACAATAAAACAGAAACAGTAAAATACCCCTTACTGGAAACAACTGATTCTGAATATTATGCTTGATCCGGAATATCACCTTATCCGGAATATCACCTTTACTCGGAATACTTGGACTCATGCGGAATAAAATGGTTCATGCGGAATAATTGCTCATTCGGAAGATTTACTTCATTCGGAATACATGCTCATCCGGAATAAATTGACAAAACTTTGGTTCGGAACATTAATTTTATTCATCCGGAATATATGATGATTCGGAACATTTGCTTCACCCGGAATAAAAACTCATCCGGAATAATTAACAAAAATGCTTCGGAACATTTAAAAAAAACTGATTCGGAATATTTTAAAAAACTTTGATTCGGAATATTTAATCAAAAACCTTCATTCGGAACATTTAAAAAACTGATTCGGAATATTTTAAAAAAACTTTGATTCGGAATATCCCTTCATCCGGAATATTGATTATTCCGGATAAAGACACTGATTCGGAATGACTGAATGAAATATGCTGATTCGGAATATTTTGCTAAACCTTGAACCGGAATAAAATAAATAAAAGTTTGATTCGGAATCTGGGTAGTTTATGAAGACGCGAAGAACAGGGAACAAGTAAAGAACGATTTTAAACCAAAATCCACCAAGTTTTTAACCAAAACTTAAACTAATTTAACCACGAATCATCTACTTATGGTAAACATCAAATCAAATCAACAAAAACATAAAACCCACTTACTTTTAAAGATTAAAATCAACCAAATAAGAACTTAAGACTTTGAATCAAAAAGAGAAAGATGAACAAGATTAAAGGAAAGATTATATTGAAAGATTAAGGTTAAGTGAACAAAATGGAAGATTAAAAACTTACAAGATCTTTGATTTAACAAAAATGAAAAATCACCAACACCTTAATGGTGTTGGTTTCCTACGAAATAGAGAAAACAAAAAAAAAGGAAATGAAAAACTAGTCTAAAATGTGTGAAGGGACTCCTATTTATAGGTCTTCAAGTTGGTTGGTGAGTGGGCTTTCTCCCTTTCTTCTTGTCTTCTCGTCTTTTTAGAAAAGTTGACGTTTTCGATTTCGATTCGGGATTTGTCGACGAATAAATTCAACTCGTCTTTTAATTTCTTCGTTTAATAGACTTAAGTTCTTCGACATATGTAAATCTTCCATCTTTGGTCCTTTTCTTAGATAAATCTTCAAATAGGCCCATTGACTTCAAATCTTTTGCATCTCTTGGACTATAGACTTCATCTTTTGTCTTTTTCTTCGATAAAACCCGTGTAATCCCATGTTTTCTTCAATATTTATCCGGATGGCTCTGAAAACACAACAAACACACAAACCACGCATAATTCCAAACAAATGACATTAAATACGCGTTTTGGTCTTGTTTTAGCAAGAAATAAGTGGTAAAAGGATGGGTGTTTTCACACCTATCAAGAATCTTCTTTGCTACCCCCCATTCTACGCTTAGTGCATGCGCACTCGATCGAAGGATTATTCTAATTCTAGCGACGCTTCGAATCGACGCAATCGTAATCGAAGAAATCGACAACGTAGACGAGATTTAAAAACCGACGTTCCTAATATCGTTGTTGAAGAGACCGTAGACGAGATGGCCGACAATCGTTCGATGATGGAATTGCTCCAAGCACCCACCGAGGGTTATGGAGACACGATCATAATACCCGCTATCGAAGCGAAGAATTTTGGGATTAAGAGCGGAATGCTTTCGTTAATCTAAGCTACGAAGTTTCGAGGTCGTGAAGCCGATAATCCTCACGACCATATTTGGAATTTTGATCGTCTTTTGGCCACGAGCAAGTTTAAGAACGTCGACACCGATGTCGTCAAGCTTATGCTTTTTCCGTACTCGCTCGATGGTGCCGCCAAGGATTGGTACGAGAAAGAGCCACCTAATTCGATAACTACGTGGAAGGATCTCGTCTCCAAGTTCGTTAATTATTTTTTCCCACCGTCTAAGACGACGTTTTTCAAAAATGAAATTACGAAATTTGAGCAAAAACCGAATTAATCTTTTAGAGACGCGTGGGATCGTTTTAAGGAATTGCTTAGGCAATGTCCTCACCATGGTTTTTCCGAGTTGCACCAAATTGATACGTTTTACAACGGTCTTAGTTTTCAAGAACAAGATTCGTTTAATTCCGCCGCCGGTGGCAACTTTTTGTGTAAAACTCCGAAAGATGCATTAATGATTATCGAAAATCGATCCAAGGTTTACCAACTCCGCAACGCACCGAGTGTTGCCAATGTCGCCAATGTTAGTAGTTCTAATCGCGATATTGAGAGGGTTGATGCAAAAGTCGACAAGCTTACGAATGTGTTTACGTCTTTTCTCGTTGAAATGCAAAAGAAATACGCTCCCGCTACGGTGTAAGCGGTTGAGGCATCGTGTACATTTTGTGGTGGACCTCATAATTATTACGAGTGTGCGGCTACGGATGCCCAAACGTCGAATGTGAGTGCGTTAAACAACAATTTTTCTAATCAAAATCAAAATAACACCGGTCCATCACAACAAGGAAATTATAACCAAGGCAACAATTTTAATCAAAACCGAAACAATTTTCAAGGAAATAATCAACAAGGAAATTTTTCGAATCAAAATCAAGGTTATAATCAAGGTCGTAATTTGAATTGGCAAAATCGAGACAATAATCAAAACTCTAATTTTTCAAACGACAACAATCAAGGTAACAATTTTTCAAATGGTAATCAAGGAAATTTTCAAAGAAGTAATCAAAACCAAGGGAACTTTAATTCAAATCAAAATAGTTCATCAAACGATTTTCAAAATTACATGAAAACGAATGAGGCTAATATGAGACGATTAGAGGGAGAAATTGGTACTTTGAAAAACGATTTTTCTAATACTTTGAAAATTCAAAACACGAAGATTGAGCAAGGACAAATTGACATAAAAAAGATGTTTTCGGCCATTATGAACAAGTCCTCGGGTGCTTTATCGAGTTCGTTACCTAGTGACACCGTTACAAATCCGAAGGAACAATGTAAAGCCGCCTCATCTCGTGTGAAAGACCGTGTGATTACCCCTTACCTTGATGGATTTCGAGTTGTTCCTTCTTCTCATTCCTCGACTTCTAAGACGTCTTATTGTTCTAAAGTCGATGGGGTGAACGTGGCGACCAAGGAAAAGAGTGCACACCTCGTGTACCTCAAATTCCATCCACGGTTCAAAAAGAGAGCTTTACCGACCTAACCAAAGTAACCCTTGAAAAAACTTGTGCATCGATCCTTCTTAAAAAACCCAAAAGGCATATGCCAAGAAAGGAAGAGGATCCGGGCCAATTTCTATTACCTTGTGATTTTTCCGTGATTGAGGGATGTTTAGCCCTTTCCGATTTAGGTGCTAGCATCAATCTCATGCCTCATTCTCTTTGGAAATTGATGAGATTGCCTAGACTTCCCCCCACGAACATGACAATCGAGCTTGCAAATTGTACTCCACTTATACCAATTGGAATAGCCCAGGATGTCTATGTCAAAGTTGGAAAGTTTGTTTTTCCCACGGATTTTGTCATATACGATTACGAGTGTGACCCTAAATGTCCCATTATTTTAGGCCGACCATTTTTATCGACGACTCGAACCGTAATCGACGTTCACGAGGGGAGACTTACTATGAGATATGGGGATGACAAAATGGACTTTTTCACGAGTAAATCCCAAGTGTCTTATGATAATGAAAAAACCGAGGTTTTAAAACCTAATGTTTCTAAACCTAATGATTTCAAAATGTTCACTTTAGCGGAAAGAATGAGGCTTAATGCATGTTTTGAAAAAATTAAGAAGAACGGTCTTAAAGATGATGATTTTAATGATAAAGAATACGTGTACCTAATTCAAAAGGGTATGTGTAAATTTATGAATGAAAAATCACTTTGGGATGTTTTCGATGAAACAAGTAAAACACCAATTCCGAAGGGCGACGTTAGTGCCATCACGACAATGACCAAAATGGACTCGTCTTCACCACCTTCGAAGGACCACATCTTTGAGGATTCAAATTCTAACTCCATCGAAGTGCCTCCATTTCCTAGCCCAACACCCGTTGAGGCTAAAGGTTTTATCAACATCGATCCTCTCGTTATTGAAAAGTCACCTAAGCATAGTCATTCGACTTGTAAGACCATGGTTGTGAGTGCTCACATCGACTCTTTCTTTGACGACGACGATGGCGATTTTGCCGAGATTGATCACGTACTTCAAAATCCACATGCAATTTTTGATTCTCCTAAAAAGAAATGTGTGAAGTACGATGATTATGAGTTTGATCCCGAGATTGAGGAAATCATTAAATCAGAGCTAGCTCTTATGCCTCCACTTCCACCAACGAGTGAGGTCGATCTTTCCAAAATCGAGGATGAACTAAATGAGTTGGAACGTCTTATTTTCGATGACGAACCAACTCATGTGACCCAAAATCCAATTCTCGAGGAGTTACCTAATCAACACTCCTCAAATAAGAATTACATTTACCAAATTCGTGAGGATTTAACTTATCAACAATCCCCACAAATGAATGATGGTTTCGTGCTTGATCGTGATCTTTTCGAGAGAGTTTCTAAGATACTCAAGGAGGGGAATGACAAACCTTGGTTTGACAAGCCTATCTTTGATGAAGAAATCGATGAGATCGACGTTCATGAGGATGACGAATATGTTGACCCCGAGGGGGCGGTGTTCTTTATTGATAAACCTTTTGAGAACTTATATAATCCGCCACCCCCTCCCACCAATGACTTAACTATGAGGATTTTTAGCGCGACTAATTTTGAATTTGACACGCCAAATATTTTTGACATTATCAAATCGGGTTTTCATAAAGAGTTTTTAAACGATGAAAAAGGAAAAGATTTTAAAAAATTTTTAAAAGAATTTTCTACATGTTCATCACACCTTTTTATGAGTGCTACCACCTCGTCTACTCCTTTTGACGACGGTTGGTGTGGATCCAGTGTGGGGGAAGCCCCTTATGTTCCCTCACATTTCTCCACTGAGGACAAGATTTACGATCCCAGAATTGCTTGTAAAGGGAAATCTCGGTCTTCCATCGATGCAATAAATGTAAAATCTTTTCGTTTGCTTGGTGTGAGTCTACCTCGAGTAGCTCATGAGTTTGACTTACCCATTGCCCCACCTTTCTACTTCTCATCTCTTTTCATTGACCCCTTTGGGGTCTTGGTTTTACTATCAGTTGAAGTAGCGTTGTTTCGTCTTTCATCCAAAACGAGGACGCTATCTTTGACCCCGGTATACGCATATCGGGTTTTTAAAGTACTCCATGTACTTTTGGGCATTTTTTTATCATGTAAGCCCCACCAAAAATGACCAAACCATGATTATCCCTAAATGATCACATTTATGGGGATTCGAGTCGAACTTTTGACTCGGTTATAAAAAACAAGGTGCCTCGTGGAGGATTCTCATGCTTATCCTTGTAAATATTATCGTTTTCTAGTTAGTGTAACGAGGGGACTTGAGCTCTTCCTACCTTTGTTCCGTGGTTGTTTGTGATTGTGATTTATTAGGTTCATCGTCATCATTGAAGCCTCTCGTGTTCGTTTTACGGATCACTCGAGCTTCGATCGTTGCCTTTGGAGATTCCGATATCTGATGATATCCTTTTATGTTCTAACGTTTATCTAATTAGCATAATTAATAAACGGCTTTTAGGTTATTCGTTTTACCCTTTACATGCTCGAGATTAAGCATTCGACTTCGTCTCTGGTATGGGGTGTTTTCACCCATAGACTCGAAACATTGAGGACAATGTTTAGTTTTAGTATGGGGGGTGAGTAGATACATCACCTTGCTTACGTCACCACGCAATCCAATATTTATCTTTTTGTTATCGTTTTATGCAAAATGAGGCTAAAAATGGCCAAATTTTAAAAATTTTCTTATTTTTCATAAGTGTTTAAGACACGAATGTAGGTTTTCCGATGGTGAGAATAAGAGTAATTTTGACTTGACCGTGCGTGTTGAGCACTTAGCTTCGATTCCTTAACTTTTTAGGCTAAGTCTCCTAAATGAGGATGAGAAATGATAGATTATTTATAAGTCTCGTAATCTTTCACGATCTCACGTGTTGTAATTATTAGCTTATTCTCCCCACGCTTGTGTATAATAAATATTGATTTAGCGGTTTAGTCACTATTGTTGGTTTCTAATTTGTTTTAGTAGCTTCCATGTAATTAAATTGGGAAAACATTGAGGATTCGCCAGCGTCACGGTTTTGAAGTATTGGCACTCGAATAATCGAAAGCTTCACCTAATAATAAGATTTCAAGTGCTCACCTAAATTAAGCAAAAATTTGAAGCTCACATGGCCGAAAAATCTATGCCCAAATGGAAAGTGAATCAAGCCTTAACCTTTGAAGCTTTAAAGATACAAAATTCGCTTTAGCGTGAGGATATACGTCTTTGGCCATAATAAAGCCACCGATGATGGCGGATAATAAAAGGCAAGGCAAGACCGAAGTCATAATAAAAGCTCCATGGCGGAGTTGAATAAAAGATGGAGGTAAACCTATGATAATAAGGCCCTTCCGTTAGGGGGCGTATAAAAGTCTTGGTAATAAGTCTCATGTTCAAAACCGTTACAAAATCGTGTTTATCGATCCTTCTTGTTAACTTAATTTTTTGACATCGTTGTCTATTAGGGTGAATTATTAATTCGATGATTTTGGTTACACAGTTAAAACTCTATTTTTAGACTTAATCTCTATTCACGCATAAGTCAATGAGGTATTCTCGTGATCATTAAGACAAAATAAAATATAAGAGATACCAAGTAGGAATAAGGGAGTTTAGGTTCGTAATTAACACTCATGAGATCTGATTGTGTTGCTAACTTATGATAACAATGATCTCGTTACACCCTTAGCATGGAATTGGGTGAAAATCGAGGACGACGAAATTATTTCTAACAAAGCATTCACGTGTTCTCGTTCTATGATCCCAAAATCACTTAATCGTGATGAAAACAATACATTATGTCTAAAACACGTGTAGTAGTTTATTTAAGTTTATGTCTTCAATAAAAGTCACATAAAATGAATTTTGGAAGTGCTATGATACTTAATTCTAGCATTGCGTGGGAATACGGCAATGGTTTAGTATGGGGGAGTGATGAGACTGCAATTATACATAGTCTCATCGTCCAAATCGGGCTTAAAATGCTTATAATATCATCAAAATACCCAAATATATGCTTGTGTTTGTTCATTGTGTATTTTAGGTACGGATATCGTGAATTCACCAAAAGATTACAAGAATCAAGCAAAAACGAACACGGGAAACGAAGCCGCACAAAGAACCGGACCCGAGAAATGAATTTCCAAAAATACCCTTAAAGATTGAAGAATTGTCAACTTTGGTCCTTCATCTTTGAAGACTTGTCACAAATGACCCTCCACTATTCATTTGTACAAGATACATCCTTGAAGTTTGAAGACATGTCATGATTGGCCCTTGAAGAATGCAAATATTGCATTAAAAACCCTTGAAACAAGTATTGGAAACTTTTTGTGGTCAAATTGTGAAAAAGGAAACTTGGTTTACAAAGGATATGCAAGTTTTGTGTGTTTAATTCAGAAGTGACAAGGGAAAGGAAAAGCAGGGACCAATAGCGCCCAGACATACAATCTACTTCCCACCTATCCCAATCCGCCACCTCACCTTGACCGGTCAAACCACCAATCAAAACCCTCACCCCTTCCACCTCACACCCCACTCACGTTATTTGACTGATTTTATATTCAGTTTTTAAACATTCCCTCCTTAATACTTTATTTAAATCCTAATCCCCCTAATCAGATTAAACCTATCCTAAACTACCCCATAAACCCTAACTTTCCCAGAACCAATTGACCCAAAAACAAAGGGGTTTTGGCCCCAAATGTCCAGATCCCTAATTAACCCTATTGTCTCCCAAACCCACACCTTAAACAAATCACCACTTCAAAACAGACACCACACGTGAGGTCCCTTGCCCATCACTTTCCCTCAAAACCAAAGCAGGGGACAAGATCAACGATTGATGTTTATTCCTTCCTCCCTACTGTTCTTTGGACGTCCAAGATCAAACTTTTACAACTGGCATATCACTTTCTTTATCAGACTCACATGGGAACGATTTTGACCAAAATTCTTCAAAGGGCAAAGATGGAAGATTGTAGCTAGGGTTTCACATTTGTAATATTTTATTCAATGTTCTAGTATTTTCCATTTAGTTGTATAAATAGGACGTTTGTGTCCAATTTTCAAGTTGTTCCAACTTTTGTATTGTTTTTATGAAATTAATAGTTAAAGTCTTTTGTTAAATGTGCAAAAGTTGAGTTCCAGTTACTGTTTATCTTAGTGTAATCTTATTTCCTTTTCTTAAAAATTTCGTGTGGTGTTAATTTATCAAAATTATTCTTTTTGTTTAAACATTTTTGTTCAAAGGTATTATTTTGAGATCCTTTGGGGTATAGCTATTCATGGTAGCCTAATCTTGACAAAATCAAGCTATTGTGAAGTTATACTTCAAGGTTACTTTTAACTTTTCACTTGTATTCAAAGGACTTTGATTTTCAAATTTTTTTTTTTACTGTAGCATAAGCCCAAAAAGCCACAGCTTACCTGACAAATAAGCTGTGCTTCTTGAGCTTTTTGCTCTTGTTATCCTTACCATTGTTTACTTGTACTTATTTCCTGATTTCAAAAGTTGGTTGTCCAAAAGTTAAGGCACCTTGGTGTTTTCTGTTTCATCAAAGGTATAAGTCTCACAAGCTAGCTTAATACATAAGCTTAACTTGTGAGTTTATCATTTTAATACTTTCACCCATGTTTTTTTTCTTTTCTTAGCAGGTAACAACTAGTCTAAGATATATAGGGTGTGTTGGGACTGTTGTAGTCCAACACCACCATCATCTCTACATACAACAGCTATCTGAAAGCCCCACAAGCTCTTCTTTTAGCTTCTAAGGAGATGGCATCAGCTGGCCATGGTGGGGCCTGGATGTGGGTCCCACTAGGTAAGGCTTGAACCCTCATTATCTAGTTAAAATTTTCTGCTTAGTTGATTAGGCTTGGTGATTTCATGGTTGTGTGTTTGAGTTGCTTAAATTCTGTCTAATGTTAGTTCTTAGGTCCTTTTAAGCTTGTATGAACTAATTCCAATTGATTTGATGAAGCTTTGTTGCAATTTGCTTTGAAACGATTCACTGTCTGAAATTAAAGGGGTGTTTGGATCTGCTATATACTCCCTTGGGTGACACAGGTGTGGGATAGAAATAGGTTTAACATGCTCTAGTAGGTTTGTTCTGAGTAGTATTATGCTTTGCTTGAAGTTTGGTAGTGTAAGTCATTAGTTCACTTGGTAATATTTTAGCATAAAACTGTCAATATAATCAGCAACCCATAACTGCTTTATTTTAGTCTTTTTGTTCATTAAATTTTGGTTTCTGTTAGAATTTGGGTAAGTCTAGGATTTAAAACTTGTTTGTGGAAGATTGGTGGTGATTTGAGTGAGTTTTGGCCAACCAAAACTCACCCAAGTGGTCAAACAGACCAGACTTAACCATCTGACCCATATTGTCCATATCAGAGACTATTTTGACCTTTTTTGTGTGATTCTTGTAAGTGACTTGTGTGTTTTATTGTTCATATAGACTCCCTACACTCCACTGAGTGTAGGGGTGCCAATCATTGCCCAAGAAACTAAGTAACAAGCAATCTACAACCAAAAAGGTCCACAGACCCGTTTTTCTATTGAAAACAGTGGGAACAAAGTTCCCCCTGCTAGTTTTATTTTTCTCACTGCCAAACATAAGGACAAAACAAACCCTAGCTGTCAACATCAGTTTCTGTCTTTTTTGTCTTTAGTGCACTTTTTTCAATCTTTTTCTTTATTTCAATGTTATTATTTTTCTTATTTTATTTATGAATTTTCCATTTAGTTTAATTTTATTTTACTGTTCATTTTCTAGTTTTTTGAATTAATGGCATTTTTAATTAGTTTTTAATTAACTGTTTTTGTCTTTTAGTGCAAGAATTTTATATTTTTTAGTTTTAAACATTTTCTTAGATTTAGAAAAAGATTTTAAGATTTTTAGTTTAAAAAGATTTTACTGTTCACATTTTAAAGTAATTTTTAGATTTAATATTAGTTTAATTAGGGTTTAATTTAAATCTATTTTGTCTTTTAGTGTAAAAAAGTTTTGTTTTAAACTTTTTTTTTAATTTTCTACTTTTTAATAATATAATTTAGGATTTTTGAAACAGTAAGTTTAATTTTAGCATTATTTTATTATTTTTTATCATTATTTTAGTTTAAAAATTGTTTTTAGCATTTTAAAAATAGAAAGTAGTATTTAAAATTTAGGAAAAATACTTTTTAGTCTTTAAATAATATAAGTGAGTTATTAGTTCAATAAAATAATATTTTGGGCTTTTTCTTAATTATATTAATTTTAGGGCTTTAATTAGCATTTAAAATTGAATATTTAATTAATAAAAGGTTTTAAAATATATTTATTGGATTTTTATTCTTATTTATATTATTTTAGACTTAGTTTTGATTTTTAATTAATTTTTAGGTTTAATTTTTAATTTTGTCACGTTTTACGTATTTACGTTCGCGTTTCACGTCATTACGTCGTAGTGTAATCGTAGTCGTAGTTCGTCTTTACTTTTTCTCTCTTTAAAACCAAAAACGTCACTAACCCAAACTTTGATTTTATATAATTGGCACTCTTAATTCACACACCTCCTTCGAGAACGAACCCGTATTTATTCGACTTGTCGGTTTTCCCTAAATCGTCGAGTTTAATACTTGCCCATTATACGCGTTTTTCCTAAAATGTGTACGAAAACACTACATGGGAGTTTGATTCGTTGGATTGGTGGCGGAAAGAGGTAAGAGAAGGGGGGGGGGGTGATCAATAAAAGTGTATGAGGGTGTAGCAGTAGGGGTCATGGGTTTATAAGGAAATTGTGTTTCGTCAAAGGTGACGTGACGGGAAATGATAATTTTATTTGTTTCGAGGTAGAGACACCGAAAGCCAAAATGATAAGAGGGGTAGCCCAAAAATATACACGGAGTGGCTTGGGGTGCAAGTTTAAGAGAGGAGTGTAGGTGGGGGTATCAAAGACATCCAAATATTTAAATAGTCGGGTGTTTTGTTGAAAAGGAGGGTAAAGAGAATTTCGTTATTTATTGTTGTGGAAGGGAGAATGTTGAGGAGAAATGTAGCCATATGAAGGGTTTCGATCCAAAAGTGGGGGGGGGGGGGGGTATGATTAAAAAAGGAGAGTGCGGATGGTGTTATTAATTGTATGAATCATGCGTTCGGCTTTGCCATTTTGGTGTGAGGTTTTAGGGCATGAGAAACGAATTTGGATGCCATTTTGTGAAAGAGACTATGTAGTTGGGTGTATCGAACCCCCCACCATGATCACACTAAAAACTTTTGATTTCACATTTAAACTGATTTTTAATATACGTAAAAAATGTAAAAACTTGGCAAACGTATCAGACTTGTTGCGAAGGGGAAAGCCCATAGATAGTGAGAACAATGATCAAGGAGCAAGAGATAATATTTGAAACCACTAGAGCTAATAATGGTAGATGTCCATAAACCAGAATGAATAATATCAAAAAAGTGTTGAACAATAGAATCCGAAGTATGAAAGGGAAGCTTTACATGTTTGTCGAGTTGACGCACATGAAAAATATGTGAAGAGTTCGTTTTATACAAGAAATAAATTTATAGAAATAAGAGAATGTAGGCTTCATCACCAAGATGACGAAGGCGTTGATGCCACGTTGTGGAGCTAGTGGAAAGGAAAGCAGTAGGAGGAGTAGTCGATTTGGTAAGTAGATAAAGATCGCTCGAGTTGTCACATCAAAGGAGGATACGGCGAGTCAAGAAATCCTTCACAGAAAAACCAAAAGTGTCAAACTCGATAATATATTTTTTTATCTCTAGTAAATTGACAGACAGATCTTAGATTATTAATAATGTTAGGGGTTACAGAATGTTGTGAAGATGTAGAGGGCGATGGGAGAACAAATAATGCCATGGCTTGTGTTGGTGACGGGAATGGAATTACCATTACCAACAAATATAGATGGATATAAAATTTTATTAAAAAGAGTACGTAAATTACTTGTATTAGAATTTAAGTGAGAAGGAGCACATGTGACCATATGCTAATTGGGATCATGTAATGTCATGGTGTTAAACGCACTCACAAGTGAAGTTGCATGTGTTTCATATGAGGATATAGTTGGGCCAAGTAAACATGTCTAGTGTGCGGCTGCTGTGGTTGCTGAGCCAGAGATGTGCCCGTGGGGCCTGTCCGTAGTATGAAGGGTGTGGCTCGTTGGGATGATGTATGGGCTGCACAGGGATGGGAAGGTGTTGGCCTGACGAAGGTAATAAGACACCGATGGGCATGCTTTGGCCAAGGGTTCTCAATTGGTTTTGGTGAAAAAGGCGTGTATGTTATTGTTATCCATTGTTCCAACAGTGTTATAGCGAGTGTTTAAACCCGCCGGTTACGATGATCATGAATAAACCTACACTTGTAGCCAAACCTACACGTTCCTTTATTAAATTGGTTGCAAAGTTTGGAAAAGTTAGATGTCTTGTTTGTAGGTGCCTTTTTGGTTGATGCAATAAGAACAGTAAGGGATGATGAGCTACTTTCAGAATTAGTCGAGGTGCCTCAGTCATCATTAAAGGATGATTCTTTCAAAAGAATCATGGCGCGTATCGTTTCGAAGGTATGAAGAGGGTCACGATGACGAATGATTTCGATAAGTATGGTATAACTAGCATCAAGGCCATTAACCACATGGATCACCAAATTCTTATCACTTACATCACACTCGAGATTCTCGAGTCGATTGGTTATAGACTAAATTTTATTTGAATATTCATTGATGGTCATCTTTCCTATCTTGATGGAACGTAGTTCATCGTCGAGACCATTTGTCCGAGCATCCTTGTTTTCATAAAAGAAGCATGGTGCATACCATTTCGAAGGTATGGAGAGGGTCACGATGATGAATGATTTCGACAAGTGTGGTATAACGAGCAATAAGGCCATTAACCACATAGATCGCCAATCTCTTATCACTTACATCACACTCGAGATTCTCGAGTTGATTAGCATGGACTAAATTTTAGTGAAATATTCATTGATGGTCATCTTTCCTATCTTGATGGAGCATAGTTCATCGTCGAGACCATTTGCCTGAGCATCCCTGTTGTCATAAAAAAGGTTTTTGAGACGACCACATAAGGATTTTTCATTTCCTGGTGTGGTGACAACTTGTTCTTGAAGAGGGTCGGATAAAGATCTTAGGATCCACATCTTTGTGAGATCATCAAGTTGACACCAACCGGCATTAATGATTGCAGTTTCTTTTTCTACATGATCTTTGAGGCCAAGACTACCAAGACGAACGAGGGAGAAGGAACTCCATGAGTTGTAGTTGTATTTTTCAAGATAAAATTTAATGGAGACTATATTTGGGATGCTAATGGGAATGATTTTGTCAACTGATGAAATGGTAGGGATGTCATCGCCTGCCATTGGGGCTGATGGGAAAATAGATTAGGGTTAAGGAGACGTGGGGAGGAATGTAGAGGGTATTGGATTAGAGAGAATTTTTAGGCGAGAAAGGCTCTGATACCATTTTAGAGAGTATAATTGTTTCCTTGATTTTCATTGATTTGTCAATCTCAAATAAATACATTAACATTAGAATATTCTAGACTATGGGCTTAGTCCACTAAACATACATATGGACCATACTATAATCTAAAGAACTAAACCGGAGAACAACCAAACTAGAGACCCTAAACTAGAGAGAAACCAAACTAGAGAACTATTATGTTATCTAATAATATGGAAACCCTAATAAACCAATAACCCACCAATTGGGCTTGGGCCTAACTATATCTTCTAATACCCTCCCGTAGTTTGAGCGGTGAAATCGCCAAAGCTCGTAGTGATGATCAACATAAACCATAAAACATTAAAAAAGAAAACATAAACATTAATTTTTTTATAAACATAGCCCCATTGCTTCTTGAGACTTTTTTTGTTGAGATCTTCTATTTGATGATAAAGATGGTGACCGCTTATGATGCACGACTAGGGTTTGACTAGTTTTAATGATAAAGAAGGAGAGATTTGATTGGTATAAAGACAACGAATCATGATGGCAGATCAGTTTTGATAGTGATAATGGATGAGAGACGATAATCGATTGTTTTTTAGACTTTGGGTTTCGAAGACTTAGTTTTTTTGTGATGTTTTGGGAAACAAAACAAAAAAAAGTTATCTAAGAAAAAGAACAAAATTTATGGCTCCTTTTTAGCCATAGTCTGAAGGAAAAAATGAAGGAGATTATTGAGTTTGGAGATATTTTGATAATGAAAGACAAGAAGTTTGAGAAGCGGCTCATGAGGGCCGAAAATAAGACGATGGAGATAGATATTTTTAGCAGAGGTGGTATTGAGACAATCAGGAAGCGTCTCATGGTGGCCGACTAGATCCTGAATATGAAATCTGATACCCATTTTTTTATGGTGATAAACGGTGAATGAGAGATTTGACGGGTGGTGGAGCAGCGGTGGCTAGTGGCGTGACCATGGTCTTAAGATCATACCAACTAGGTCTCTGATATCATGTTGAACATTAAAACCCTAGGTCTTATGTGTTTATTGATACCACATATATAATAATATGCAAACCTAATATACTAATAACCCACAAACCGAGCTTGAACTAACTATCTCTTCTAATAACTTTAATTTATGTTATAAAATAGAAATAGGAGACAGAGATTTTAATAGTAAGCGTTGTAAATATGTACTAACATAAAGTATTTGCAAATTGAAATTAAAAATGATCTATCTCCCAACCATAAATTGGTGGTTATTTTCATATTATTTACCTGTGATTTTCTATTTGGGAAAGAAATAGGAATCTTTTGTTCAATCCTAGATTATCATATGCATGTGGGCACACTAGCTTAAATCCTTTTAATATTCCGCTTAATCCGGAATTTAATTAGACTAATCCAACCTATTTAAAGTCTTTGGTTGGAGAGTGGCATGTGAACATGTCTACTAAGTTTATTATATAATATTTAATGTTTTATAGTTAAAATCGTAAACCCACCATTATTGGCATCATTAAAAACTTGTACTTAGATTATTGAATATGATGCAGTGAATTTTTTATCCTAGTCCTCAGATTCAGGAGTAAATTATTATAGGATGGCTTACAATTGGTGATTTTTTTCTAATAAAGGGTTTCTTCCATAAATTTATTGACGATACTTCATCGCATGTTTAAAGCATCTTATTACCGATTACCCCATACACTGCGTCTTTTAGGCGTTTAAGTGATGATAGAAATGACGAGTAAAGAAGAGATAAGAAAAGACGTAAAAGGAACGGCATGAATTTTGTTCTTTTAATTTTGATGTTCACGAGTTAAAATTAAAGGAAAATAATAAATGTTGTGTTTTTGAGTTTGCAAGAATAAAAAAAAACAAAAAAGACATAATTAAATTTACACTTTCTCAAACATGTTCATTTTTTCATAAAAGTCTTACAAGTAAATATGAATGATTATATTTATCACTAGATACTTAATAGTTTGTGTCATTGTGTCTAGTTTTATTTTCGTTTAAATCTGCTCATATTTGGGCGGAAATACTTTTGGAGGAAAATGTAATGAAGTCTAATTTTATTTCGTTGACGTTATCTTTCTTTTTTGTTCAAAAAAAAAAACTTATGAACACAATAAAATATTTTTATTAATTTCTTTCTTTTTTAATACTTTTTTAAAGAATTTGAGAATGGAGTGTCATCCTAATTTCAACACTTTTTAAACTCGAGATCTTACTAGTTATTGTTTTCGTCTTTACAAAATCGTAATAGTAAGATAGGATTGGATCTTAAGATCCTACTAAGAGCATCTCCAATCCATGGAACGAATTTGAATTCAATACATCGCCATGTCATCTTCATGTAAACAAGTCATGTTTTTACATAAGTCATCTGCAATGCATTAAGCTACTACATTGTCCAATGACCTCACACATTATCATTTACAAATTATATAATAACTAAGAAAGTAAAAAGAAAATGTATTAGTAATGAGGCCCACCAAGTACAATATGTAAGGTGCAATGCTTGTTCAATGCTGTACAACCGGTTATTACATGAACGACTTACGTGGAATTTTGCAATGCATAGTTGAATCATTTAACATGTCAAGTCACCAAATTTTCTAACATTAAACGCATCTATCATCTTGCATTAGAGATACTCTAAAGTCTCATCTTACAAATAAGCATTGTAAAATAATGCAAATCTACCTTTTATTTTATATTATATATTAAGAACATGTAGGTTAAAGTTATAGTCCTGAAGTTTTTAATACATTTAGCATGTTTTTTTTTTATTTTTCATAATACATTATACATGAATTTTTAGTTAATAACTTGTGGTTCAAGAAAAATAATATCGGATCGAACGAGATCTTAAGATTCTATAATTAAGACCGTGATCCTATCTCGCAAAATACTATAAGAAACGAAATCGTTTTTGCTTTGTAGTATTATAAAATCGTATAATTGTAAAATTAAAATCAGGAGCTTAAAACCAAGGTTTTCAAGATCGAAATTTTTACCTATGATTGTTTTCGTTTTTGCAAGATCGAGATCGTAAAGTAGGATAGGGATCGTAAGATCCTACTATAATGTAATTTTCTTAGTAGTCTTTGCAATATTTACATATTTACAAATTAATACACATCGTAAATACAAAATTATACTAATATTTAATAAAAATGCGGTACTAAGTTAAGATTATGAAATGTATAAGAAGATTTACATGTTGTTTTTTAAATTAGACAAAATAAAGCCTATAAATTTTTAGTTTTTTAGTTTGTCGCTCGAGAAAAAGTAAGATCGGATCGTAATAGATCCTAAGATCCTATGAATAAGATCGGGATCCTATAAGATCTTAAGTATGCAAAGATCAAACGTAAGATTTGAATCGTTTTTTCTTTGCAGTATCGTAAAATCCGTAAGATCCTAAGCTTAAGATCGGGATCTTGACAAGCTCGCTTAAAACCATAATTTCAAAAAAATTTTAACCTATTTATGTTACGACATGAGTATTTGAGCATTTAATGCAAGAATAACTACACATATAAGGTTTTTTTTTTGGTAAGTGTTTATCCGGTAAATATTATTACGCCAAAAATAATTGTATAAATGATGTAGGTAGTTTCTCATCTCAGATCAAATTCATGCGAAACAAACTCATCAAATATAAGTTATTATTAGACAGTTAGATATGACTTGAACTCGATTGTAAGTCTGGGTCCAATAGGTTTAAGTTTACATTTCTTGTTCAGTAAACCATTTATGTGTATACATACATTGGCATTGTTCATTATGTAAGACATAACAACACAATCTACTAATATTATCTTTGCTATTTTTCATAGTATCAAAGCTTTAAGTATAAATCCGTCACAAAATAGTTATCCTTCAATCATCAGTCACTTGAGTGATGATCCAGAGGGACCCCACTTAATTTTATTTCGCTTTATTCATGTCAATAACTAGGTTTTTTATCGATAAACCCTAACATTAGACGATTAGATATGACCCAAACCCGATTGTAAGCTTTGGCCCATTAGGTTCAGGTTTACATTGCTTGTTCAATAAGTCATGTATGTGTATACATATATTGGCAATCTTCATTATGTGAGACATAAAAACACATTAATCAATATTATCTTTATTATTAAAAAAAAAAGAAAAAAAACGTTATGCAAAGGAAGATGCGACAAGCAATGTCACCAAATACAATTATGCTTACGTTTAACCAAACAAAAAAAGACGAGGAAAATAATAAATTATATTTTTATTCATTCTAGTTTATCTGTCTAGAAGATTGTCGTTCTAACTACAAGGAGTATTAGATGGTTAGATATGAGGCAAACTCGCTTGTGGTTTGGGTCCATTAGATTTAGGTTTACATTGCTTGTTTAGTAAGCATGTATGTGTATACGTACATTGACAATTTTCATTATGTAAGACACAAAAACATAATCAATCAATATTATCTTTGCTATATTTCAATTACTCTGAAGGAAAAATGATGCTAGATATGAGTCACTTAAAAAACTATGCCCATTCCATGAATCGCAACTTATCTAGAGCGTGATTACATGTATATTATAACTGATCGTTAATAAAGGATGAATGTGGAGAAGCAATAGAATAATACGTTCGAAATTTGTAAGTAAAAAGCGGATCTACAGGCTGTAGATTTTTAATATACACAAGGATCTAATTTTACATAACCCAAAGTTTTGGGAATTAGTCATACGTCACATGATCATAGACTAAAACCTGTACTCTTACTCGATAGAATATTACTCGGGTTGTTCAACTTTTCAATTTTTTATCAGGTGATTCTTGTTTGAAGATACAGCACGTTACTTTCATTTTAAGCCAGATGAGCCAATTAATATACTAACTTTTATTAACCCGAGTAATAATCAAAAGTCAAGTTTATGTCCCGGTGAGTCATTTGTGTAAGCAGATGACAGGTTAACCTTGTCAACTAAGTTTGATAACACATTTTGAGATAAATATGGATACATCAAAATATGTTTCTAATATTATGTTTAAAAATTGGGTAAATATCAAAAATACACAATGTACTTTCTCAAATAATTCATTATGTCTATCGAACTTTTTTATGTTCGATTTGCACACTTGCCACGTAGGATTTTGGTCAAACATTTGACTGGACCGTTGACTTAACGAAACCGTTAGTACTTCGTTAACTTGGAATTTTGTTTTACAATTTTAGCCCCCTTAGCTAACTAACATTATCATCATCATCATCAACAACAACAACACATCCAATATCCAAATCCCTATATCCCATATCCACAATTACCAGATCCACAATACCAGATGGATCCATCATCTATAGCACTTTGATTATCACTTATGGATCCATCATTTATAGCACAGTTGACACCATCGTCACTGACCAGCGTGATGTCGCTTGGATCAAGTAAATACTTGTGGCTCATGCTGACAGCCCAATGGTCGTGGTGGGCTTTCATGTTAAATAAGAAAATTAGGACAGGACTCATACGACTCTCAACAAATGTTCCAATCTTAATCTATGCACTGAAACCAAGTGTTTAATTCTTCAACTTGGTTTAATTAATGAAATCCCACAATCCTTCAAGAAATTTTTATGAACACCATCGTTACTTTCGTGGGAGCTCAAGAGGATTTAACAAAGCTTGTATGTGATTACGGTTTGAATTGTGCTAAAAGTGAAGATATTCGGGCAGCTGTGATAAAAAAAGTGGCCAAGAAGGTTTAAATGCCATAGTTTGGAGCATCTCGCAAAGGAATTAGCAGGTGTCAAGTTGGAAAGGCCACTTGATAAGATGTTCTGGGTTGGTTGGGGGATCGAGTTCTTGATGACACTTTTGATAAGATGTTCTGGGTTGGAAGAATTTAAAAGAATATTCAAACGGTGTATAGTTTTATGATTTACACAGTGGGTCTGTTGAGTAATTGTGGATCTGGTAATGGTAATTGTTGATGCAGTTTATGACGATGATGTGTACAAGATGATGATTTGATGATTGTTAGTTAAGGGACCAACAATGTAAAACAAAATTCCAAGTTAACGAAGTACTAACGGTTTCGTTAAGTCAACGGTCCAGTCAAATGTTTGACCAAAATCCTACGTGCCAAGTGTGCAAATCGAACATAAAAAAGTTTGATGGGCATAATACATTATTTGAGAAAGTACATTGTGTATTTTCGACATTTACCCTTAAAAATTTATGTGCACCCACTAATATTTAGTTCTCGTTTCATCCCTGATTAGAGCGGTATTGAGCCAAATATTTGAGAGCTTAGAGCAAAGACAAAAATACTCGCAAGTGTGTTTTAGTTCAGAACCAAACAAATTAGAACATATATGATCTTGTGACATACCAACAAAGAACTATATAACACATTGAGGTAACAAACAAACTTCACCTAATTAATTAAATTAAGGTAGTCAAGTAACCAACAAGCTTAGCTTTTTTAAACCTTAAAGATTTAATAACAGTATGATATAAAGAGAGATGCACACTCCTTCTTGTGTGGGTGAACCATGTCCGACCTTTACTAGATGTATTTCTGTAAAAGGTTATACCTGTTTTTGGGAAAAACAAAATTTGTCTAAATCATATATATATGTAGAGGATTCTCTTTGCATAAAGAGATGTAACATAAAGGACACGCACGGAGATAACCCTATGCAAGTGGGGCGGCTGCACAGGGTCACCAAAACTAAGGGGCCAAGGGGCCTCGCAATCTTAAGACTTATAGCAACACGATTGTGTATTATGCTATATATTTGAATGCCTCTTTGTAAATCCCATTAGTAATTGTCTTGACACAATAAATAAAACACTATTAAGAGGCACTACAACAAAATCATTGTTTAGGGTCGGACGAAAATTAGGGTCGAAATTTTCGACCCTAAATTGAGGTGGGGCCCACACATTTTCAACCCAAAAGAGCCCAAAAAGGCTGGTCAAAAAGCAGGTGGGACCCAAAAAATTTAGGATCGAAATTTCGACCCTAAATTAAAAGTTTTAAAAAAATTTAATTTATTTTTTATATAAATTATTTTTAATAATTAAAAACTATTTTAAAAGAATTAAATTTTAATTTTATTAATTTAGGGTCGAAATTTCGACCCTAAATATAAAATTTAAAATAATTTTAATTTATGTATTATATATTATATTTATAATAACTAAAAATAATTTTAAAAAAAATTTATTTTTAATATTTAAAACTTTAGGGTCGAATTTTCGACCCTAAATTTAAAATTTTAAAAATTTTTCACGAAAAATTTAAAATTTCACACGAAAATTTTTCACGAAAAATTTTAAATATTCGCGGTTTATATTTAGGGTCGAAATTTCGACCCTAAATTATTAATTTTTTTTTTAAGTGTTAATGCTTTTAAAATATTAATATATGTATATATTTAGATGGTTTTTGTGTTTGAAATGTACTTGTATGTTTGTATGAATAAAAAAGGCTCCTTTATTTATGAGTTTGAGCAAAATTTGATTGAAGTAAAATGCTTTTGACTGAACTTTTGACTGCAAAACCTAACACAACAGACTTAAACTAAATTGTGTGACTCAAACAAACTAAATTCTCACAATGCTCCTTTGGTTTGTTTGTTTTCGTTGTTGCTGTGTGTGTTTGTTGTAGCTTAGGATGTGCCATTGAACATGGCTTTGTAAAATATTGTAAGCCTCAGTGGGTGAAAAGACAAAAGGGTGTGTCAACAGTAAGAGCTGTTGATATTGGCCTAGGCATGTGTGTTTGGCCATATCAAGTAGTATCTTTTTATCCTACTTTTGGAAAAGAGCAACATGTGAGGATGTGGTTTTTGGAGGGTATACTTTTTCTGAGTACTTTTGGAGAGGCCAGTAGATAGCCATGTAAATGGTGAGTGGTTCTACTGTACGGTGGTGATGGGAACTGTTGGTGGGGGTAAAACGTTTAGTGGGTTGGGTGAAATAGGTGTAGAAAGGAGTCAATGTTTATCTATTTAAGAAGGTGAAAACTGGTTTGGTTTCTTCACATCACAGTTCTAGCAGTTCTTGAATTTAGAAACAAAGGGAAAAAACATGTCTCATCTCCGTAGGTGTGCTGCGCTACAGGCTGAAGCCCAGTCGGAGGACTGGACTAATATGTTTCTATATTATGTGGATAACGACATCCAAGATGAGACATCTTGGCAAGCGAAGGTTCAAAGCATGTATGATGATGTGAATGTGGTGATTATGGCTCGTGAGCATTTACGCCAGGAGCTGAAGACAGTCAGGGGTGTCCGGGCTGTTGAATTGATGGTCGCGTTTCTTAGCAAAACTATGGACAAGGAGTGCAAGTTCCGTGATAAGCTCAGTGCAGAGGTTCAGGCGTCCGCAAAGCGGATACGCGAGAAAGAAGCCTTCAAGGCAAAGCTGACCGGTAATTGAGAAGTGAAAGTGGAATTGTGCGAAAAGCTTGTTGCGTGAAGGTGTGATTGTGTGCAATGTTAATAAAGGGGGTTGTCTATGTCGATGACCTGTGTGTGGTTTTTGTGTGTTTTTTTTTATTTTCTGTATCTGTGTGCCTAGATGTCACATTCAAGTTCTTAGGGTGTGCATCTATAATAACTAAGGGTGGTTTGTGTTGGCCCATGTCTTATTTATTTGGTACGTGAAGCGCGGGCTGTGCGCTTTGCGGGCAATGTATTGTCAGTTTGAACGCGTTAAATTTAAGATGTTGTTGCAACCGATAAATTAATCTGAAATAGCATGGCTTGTTTAAAATCTGGGTGACAGAAACATACCTGATTACTTATAGAAAGTGTAAGGATCGGTGTGACTCAAACAAACTAAACTCTCACAATGATTCAAGCTAGAATACTAATTACTCATAGAACCAAACACTACTTTATTCCAAATATTACATAAAACCTTTTGTAATATCACATGGGAGACTTACAGACAAACACTCCTAAACATAATTTTATTCGTCACGGACACTTAAACACGCGCTTAATTAAACATGGATATTACTACGATATTAGACTCGTAAACACGGAAAAAAACACATCACAAACTAGTTCAAACTAAGGTTCCCCATGTCATCGTAAAGGTCATGAAGTAGTGCAGCTGAATCCATTGTGTGCCTATCGGAGTGGCGGTACAACTCTATCGTACGCTCAAGGACCATTATCATTCCATTCAAGCGCACACAGTTTGCACACGCTGAAGAGCTTGGAGAAGAAACTGGAATCGTTGAAGGTCTGGGAGAAGAGCTTGGAGGAGAAAAGCTCGTTGAAGGTCTTGAAGAAGAGCTTGGAGGAGAAAAGCTCGTTGAAGGTCTTGAAGAAGAGCTTGGAGGAGAAAAGCTCATTGAACCTCCAAGAGAATTGATTAGTAGTTGTACGCGTTCGTCTTTCCATAAAAAAAATTTGCATCCATACGAAACTGGAGGTTGAACCCGTGAACGTGGACAAGCATAGTACAGTCTACCAAAGTTTTCAGTTGTCCACGATTCTCGAAGAACTACATCTCCACGTCCACACTTGCACGGAAAAGCTTCATGCTTCAACATGTACATAATAACAATTTGTTTATGATGATAAGTGTGTGTGATCTGCTGGTGGTTGTGATGATAAGGAGTGTGTGTGGTTCTCTTTTTATGCTAAAAAAGTGAGGGAAATTGTTAACATTTTCCCTCCAATGTTTTCCCTCCAAAGTTTTCCCTCCAATGTTTTCCCTCCAAAGTTTTCCCTCCAATTGACTCCCTCCAATGTTTTCCCTCCCATGCTGGTGGTTGTGATGATAAGGACTCATATCATGTAATACGATACCCTATTGACTCATATCATGTAATACGATACCACGTTGACTCATATCATGTGATACGATACCATATTGGTTCGTATCATGTAATACGATACCCTATTGACTCGTATCATGTAATACGATACCATATTGACTCGTATCATGTAATACGATACCACGTTGACTCATATCATGTAATACGATCCCCTATTGACTCCTATCATGTAATACGATCCTCTATTGACTCATATCATGTAATACGATACCCTATTGACTCATATCATGTAATACGATACCCTATTGACTCATATCATGTAATACGATCCCCTATTGACTCATATCATGTAATACGATACCCTATTGACTCATATCATGCAATACGATCCCCTATTGGCTCATATCATATAATACGATCCCCTATTGGCTCATATCATGTAATACGATCCCCTATTGGCTCATATCATGCAATACGATCCCCTATTGGCTCATATCATGTAATACGATCCCCTATTGGCTCATATCATGTAATACGATCCCCTATTGGCTCATATCATGCAATACGATCCCCTATTGGCTCATATCATGTAATACGATACCCTATTGACTCATATCATGTAATACGATACCCTATTGACTCATATCATGTAATACGATACCCTATTGACTCATATCATGCAATACGATCCCCTATTGGCTCATATCATGTAATACGATCCCCTATTGGCTCATATCATGTAATACGATCCCCTATTGGCTCATATCATGTAATACGATCCCCTATTGGCTCATATCATGCAATACGATCCCCTATTGGCTCATATCATGTAATACGATCCCCTATTGGCTCATATCATGTAATACGATCCCCTATTGGCTCATATCATGCAATACGATCCCCTATTGGCTCATATCATGTAATACGATCCCCTATTGACTCATATCATGTAATACGATACCCTATTGACTCATATCATGTAATACGATACCCTATTGACTCATATCATGTAATACGATACCACGTTGGCTCATATCATGTAATACGATCCCCTATTGGCTCATATCATGTAATACGATCCCCTATTGGCTCATATCATGCAATACGATACCCTATTGGCTCATATCATGTAATACGATCCCCTATTGGCTCATATCATGTAATACGATCCCCTATTGGCTCATATCATGTAATACGATCCCCTATTGGCTCATATCATGTAATACGATCCCCTATTTACATAAATAAAATATATTGGTGATACTTATTAATTTTTTATATAAACAAAATAACTTGTTAATATTTATATAAATAATTTAGTAATTATAAACTCTATTTACTAATGTTTTAAAACATTTTAAAATTAAAATTATTCTCGTTTCGAAATTTACTATTTTAAAACGTAATTATTGTAATTTATAAAATAAATTTACATAAATAAAATATATTGGTGATACTTATTAATTTTTTATATAAACAAAATAACTTGTTAATATTTATATAAATAATTTAGTAATTATAAACTCTATTTACTGTTTTAAAACATTTTAAAATTAAAATTATTCTCGTTTCGAAATTTATTATTTTAAAACGTAATTATTGTAATTTATAAAATAAATTTACATAAATAAAATATATTAGTGATACTTATTAATTTTTTATATAAATAAAATAATTTGTTAATATTTTATATTATTTAGTAATTTAAAAACTCTATTTATTGATTTTTTTAAAACATTTTAAATTTAAAACTATTATAGTTTCGAAATTTAGGGTCGAAATTTCGACCCTAAATTTGGCACTAAAACTTTTTACTTTCGAAAAATTTCACGAAAATTTTAAAATTCTACACCAAAATTAAAAAATTCGCGGTTTATATTTAGGGTCGAAAATTAGGGTCGAAAATTTCGACCCTAAAAATTAGGGTCGAAATTTTCGACCCTAATTTTCGACCCTAAATTCTATCCACAACTTACCCAAAACACTTCATTCTATCTTCATCTTCTATACTAAAAAAAAAAACGGGAAAACCTACAATCTTCATCAACACCACCGTTCGCATCTTCATCAACACCACCTTCGTCACCATCCATCCTTCGCACCACCTCCGTCCCACCACCTTCGTCACCATCCATCCTTCGCACCACCTCCGTCCCACCACCTTCGTCACCATCCATCCTTCGCACCACCATCCGACCCACACTCCGTCCCACCACAAGCGTCACCATCCATCCGACCCACTCCACCCCGTCACCCCACCCCGTCACCCCAGTCATCACCACCACCACAATTATATTATTATAAAGGTATTGATTTTTTGTTTAATATATTAATTTTGTTTAATTTTTTGCTAAATGTGATTGTTAATGTGATTGTTATTGTTAATTTTTTTGCTAGCAACCACCACCACCACCGACGGCAGCAATAGCAACCACCACCGCCGGCGGCAGCAGCACCACCACCACGGCAGCAACAACAGTAGCCACTTTATACTAAAGGTAGCTAATTTTTTTACTTGTTTTCGGCTTATTTTGGCTTAATTGATTTCGGGTTATATTTAGTCTTAGTTGATTTCGGATTATATTTAGGCTTAGTTGATTTCGGATTATTTAGGTTTAGTTGATTTAGGCTTAGTTGATTTCGGATTATATTTAGGTTTAGTTGATTTCGGCTTAATTCTTTTAGGCTTAATGGATTACGGCTTATATATGGCTTAATATTTATTAAGGAATTTGGACTTATATATATATAGGCACGAGTTTAATTTTTTTATATGTTTATCGTAGCCAAGACCCAAGTCACAGCCGAGAACCGAATTCCCGAGTCACAGTCGTATAAAAGGTAATGTTTTTTTTTTGAAATTGTTTTAGTGTTTGTTTCAAATTAGATAAAATCTCGGAAACCAACTAATTTAGATTTTTTTTATTTTATGTTTGTGTTTGGTTAGCACCGGGACAGTCGGGACAAGTTCCTCATCCTGACCTTTTTTTCTATCTTTCCATCTTTGTTTATTTCAGCCGTGACCGAGGTGTGTAATTAATATTATGCATATGTTTATTATATTATATATTGTTAGTCTTTTGTAGTAAATAATTTTAGGATTGTTTTAGGATTCTAGTCGATTAATTTTGGAAAAGCCCCGTCCGAAATTAATCAACCTTAGAAAACCCGTCCGGAATTAATTTATTAGAAATTAATTTCGGAAAGTCCCCATTTTTGGGACTGTTTTTTGAATGTTTTGTCTCATTTAGGATATGAATGCGTATAACTGGTTTATTATTTGAGATGATTTCGACAGCGTTTCTCCTTTACTCCTACGAATATGTCTTTAAAAACACATATTTGGGGAGTAGAGGGGAAATGCTGCCGAAATATTATCGAATAGTAAATCAGTTATACGCATTTATATATGAGACGAAACATTCAAAGAGTGGGTTAGGATTGCCTTCCATAGTGCACTAGTAGGTGAAAAAACATTCCTGATTGTTTGTTTTTAATGTGTTTAATTAAATCATTTATTTGAATAATGTTTATTTGCAACGCAGTTATGATAATTGATAAGAGTTGGACAACTATATCCAATCGTAATTCCGATGAATTTTTATATGGTCTTTTCACCTTCCTCGAGCATTGTAAGACATTTGTGCACCCCATCACACAAATGATCCGTTGCCCATGTAAACGTTGTTGTAACTGTGAGAGATTGGTTGACCTCCACACTCTTGAGGTACACTTATCCCAACACGGGTGGGACGAACATTATACCACTTGGAAATATCACGGTGAACCGATTCTTCCGCTTCCTACACCAGTATCACATTCACCTGAACACCTTGACATGAATACGTTCTTAGAAGATATTTCTGTAACTAATGTCGAAACTACACCGACTCAAACTCCTCCGACTCAAACTCCTCCGACTCAAACTCCACCTGATCAAACAACGGGTCCTAATAACGAGTTTGAAGAGTTACTTAGTAGGTCCACCCAAAAGTTGCACACGCTTACCAATTTGACTACATTGGAATTTACAACAGAGATTGCACACATCAAGGTTTTAAATAAAATTAGTGATGTCGGGTTTAACCAGATTCTAGCTTGTCTCCAGAAGTTTTGTACCCGTAGTCAAGGTTTCAATTTCCCATCGTCATACTATGAAATCAAGAAGACATACAGAAAGATCGGGTTAGGATACGAATCGATTCATGCTTGTATAAACGATTGCTTTTTATATTGGGGATCAGAGGATAACAAAAAGAGGGATGATTGTCCAGTCTGCGGAGAGAGTAGATATAAAGACCCCAAGAAAACAAAGGGGAAGTTGGTTGCGAACAAGGTGGTGCGTTACTTTCCGTTAAAACCTAGACTTCAACGCATGTTCAACACAAAACACATAGCAAAGTGGATGACTTGGCATGCTACTGGACAGTCTAAGGATGGCAAGTTGAATCACCCCTGTGACGGTAAAGCATGGAAACATTTTGACTTGATGGTACCTGATTTCTCTAGTGACCCTAGAAACGTTCGATTAGGGTTGGCTGCAGATGGTTTTAATCCTTATGGCATTATGAGTCAAAATTACAGCATGTGGCCGGTCATATTGACAGCATACAACACACCACCGTGGATGTGTATGAAAGAAACTTCTTTAATGTTGACGATGTTAATTCCCGGCCCTAAATCACCTGCAAAAGATATTGATGTTTTCCTGGCGCCTTTGATTAAAGAACTCAAAGATTTATGGAAAGGAGTCAGGACGAAAGACGCTGCTACGGGTACTTATTTCGATATGAAAGCGGCGCTTTTATGGACCATCAATGATTTTCCAGCTCGGGGTAGTCTTTCTGGGTGGGTTGGGCAAGGCTACTACGCATGCCCCACTTGTAACAAGGACACTCCATCGATGGCTATCAAGAACAAAATCGTTTATGTTGGTCATAGAAGATGGTTAAGAACAAATCATTATCTAAGGAATAAAACTAGGCAATTCCATGGTAAAGCCGAACGGAAGCCTAAACCGAGAAAGTTTACCGAGATGGATATCCAGTTACAAATTAATAGCCTCTTGAGTCGTAAGCCGGGGAAGCATCCAAAAATTAAGAAAAGCAACCCACCTCCTGATAGAAATGTTGAATTGAATTGGTCTAAGCGTTCTATCTTTTGGGAGCTTGAGTATTGGCCCTTTCTTCTACTAAAACACAATTTGGATGTCATGCACATCGAAAAGAACGTGCTTGAGGCAATACTGAATATCTTGTTACAAAACGATAAATCCAAAGACACGGCAAAGGCAAGGCAAGACTTGGAAAAATTGGGAGTTCGACCCGAGTTGTGGTTAGTTCCAAAAGGAAACGGGAAGTTTGAGAAGCCTCATCCAAAGTACTCTTTCACCAAAGCTAACAGGGAACTTTTTTGTAAATTCATCAAAGGAGTTAGACTACCTGATGGGTTTGGATCCAACTTTAAGCAAAAAGTCACTGCTAATTATGACAACATAACGGGCATGAAATCTCATGACTGTCATATAATGATGCAACGGTTACTTCCTTACGGAGTACAACAATACTTGCCCAAAAACATTGCAGATCCTATAATCCAGCTTTGCTTGTTTTTTAAGCAGCTTTGTTCTAGAATTTTGACGGAGGAGGACATGGTAAAAGCTAAAAACCAATTGATCAGTGTGATGATTAATTTAGAGCAAATCTTTCCTCCTGCTTTTTTTGACATAATGCCTCATTTGGTTGTACATCTACCCGATGAGGCTATTCTAGGTGCCCTCATTCGCTGCAGGTGGATGTATCCATTTGAAAGATACATGAATAAGCTAAAGAATTATGTCCGAAATAAAGCAAAGCCCGAAGGTTCTATCGCGGAGGGTTATGTTGCAGAAGAAGCATTAACTTTTTGTTCGCGTTATCTTGCTGAGGATGTCGAGACGAGATTTAACCGTCTTGACAGGAATGACGACGGTTTGCCTGAACAAAAAGATAAATTCCAGGTGTTCCGGTCCGCATGCAAACTGATGGGTAGAGTCAAAGATATTCATATGAGTTTAGATGTCGCGGGCAGTTGTATGGTATATACTTAACAACAGTCCTGAAATCGAATCAGACATCTTGGCTTACAAAGAGTTTGTCTCTTCCTTATCTATATTTTAAAAAATCTTCTTTCGGGATGACTTATCCTAATATCATGAACTTTTGCAGAGAATCGCCTGATAACGTGGAAACGAGGTTTCCCACCTGGTTTAGTCACAAGGTAAATACATTAGATATATTACCTTGGAGTTATTGCTCATATATCTAAATATGTTTGTATCTCTTTCGTAGATTCGTGAAAAAAAAAACGACAGGCGACTGTAATGAAGAGTTATTCTCTTTGGCATGTGGACATACTAGTGCATGTACATACCCCGCTTGCGTAGTTAACGGTGTGAGGTTTGTGATACATGAACGCGATAAACTTCACACCACTCAATGCAGCGGTGTTTCAACAACCGGGCTTGATGGAGAGATGTATTATGGTCAACTCGAAGAAATTCTGGAGCTCACTTATATCGGGAACCGCAAGGTTGTGTTGTTTCGATGTAAATGGTTTGACACCATTAACCCCCCAAATTGTACGAAACGCAATAGACGTTCTTACATTGAGCAGGGCATACATCATATTTTGACTAATAAGGAATTTCACAAAAATAACCAATACATTCTTGCGACACAAGTATCACAAGTATTTTACCTTGAAGACCTTGCTAGAAAACCAAAGGGTTGGAAGGTGGTCGAACATGTTTATCATGGCGATGTTGAAGAGCCCGATCAAGATGTTATACATGGTAGCAGTTCATCAAATTTTACGCTGAATGTTGGTTTGACTTGTTTGGAGGATACAAATTTGAGTTTGAATGACGAATCGGCAGAAGTGTCCGCCACACAGGTTAATGAAGACGATGATGATCTAATCAATAATGAAGATGATGACGTTGCACATGCCCTTGATGATGATGATGTTCAAATGTCTGATGATGATGAAGTGAACCCTAATAATGTTGTTGAAGAAGTTTTATCTAGCGATGATTCAGATTGTGATAATTGATCTTAAGTTGTAATTTGAATGAAACAATGATTTAATCTTTAGATGTGTAATTTTTTTTAATGAAATTGTTCTTATATGTTTAAATGTGTAAATTTTTATGAATTTGTGTATTAGCATTAACCGGTCCACGAAATTGTGTGTTCATGTACTTGTTATATTACAGATGGCGTGTGTAGGTGGTAGATCACACGGTGGGGATGGTGATGGTACTCCACCTAGACGACCTACAAAGTCCGTACCCGGCAATTGCGAAAGTAAGAAATTGTGATTTATTTTTATTTTATGTCAACTCTTATTGTTAATTAAGTGTGTTTGAATTTTCACGAATCAATAACTTCAATAACTAATCTTTGCAGGTGAACCGATACCACATATGGTTACGGTTAATACGAGCCTAAGGAGGAAGCATAGGGCGCATGGAGGACCTTTGCCAGTTTCATTTGATGTTTATGATCTTAATAGCTTCCATCCGTTAGGCAATAATGCTGCGATGTTGACCTCTCTGATGGGGGAAACAGTCCGACCACTTCCACTTACTTGCGAGTGGGAACAGATACCATTGCACCTCAAAGCCCATATCTTTCCTACACTTGAGGTATTAATTGTTTGCGTTACATCTAGTCTTATTAACTGTTTTGGTTGAAAATTGTTTGTTTATTTAAATGCATATGTTTACATGTAGACCTATTTCAACCTGACGGGTTGGTTGGATAGTCATGATACTATGACTTATGGCGGGGTAACATATGTGGTGGGAGAAAGGATAAAAACAGGAATTAACTGTAAGTTGAGGCTACTTTGGCGCAAAAATAGGAACTTGTTAAAGCATGACTATTATTCTATCCATGATTCGGCCGAGGAAGCGGCGCTTGTACCGCCCCCATCGAGTTCTACATGGGCCAACAGATCAGCAAGGGAGTGGCGTGATTTGTGCCGGTATTGGTCCGACCCGAAACAAGTGAGGAGAAGTGAAATTAATGCAGTTAACCGCTCGAAAAACAAAGTTTCTACACATCAAGGGAAAAAATCATTCGCTCAAGGAAGGAACGAATATGTAAGAATCGTTATAGTTTTTGTGATCATTTAAAAGTTTTATATTGTTTATTTATATTTTGTTATTAATTTTTTTTGGTAAAGATCTTGTTATTAATTTATTTGATATTGTACAGAAAGTCAAGCATGGGACCGACGAGGACCTTATACAAACTTGGAAGAGGGCACGCACAAACAAGATGGCACTATGTCCGAGGAAAATGCAGACAGATATGTAAGTAATTTAATTTATACATGCTTTAATAACATATTTTTATTTGTTTTTAACTTCTTTTTTTCTCTTTCTTTTTCACAGTCGAGAATGATGTGCATAAAAGAAGCGATTTCTTGCGGTGCTGAGCAGTACAAAAGTGATCAAGAAATAATTGATCTAGTAAATCCGAGCCGCAACACTCAAAATATCGTCGGCAGGGGCAGGAAGTTGCCGGGTGGTGGTACCTCATATGGATGCGGGAGTAGTTCTTATAGTGAGGGAGTGACTCGAGAACAACTCTCGGAGGTACTTAGGATTCATGAGCAAGAAAAAGAGCTGCTGAGGAAGCAAACCGAGGAGGCGCAGCAACGGGCTAATTTGGCCCATATGTATGCTAGTATGGCGCAACAAAATGCTGAGGTAAACAACGCCCGCCTAAGTCATTTGATTTCTCATTATACTTCACATGTGGGTCGAGGGTATACCGGACCTCCTAACCCTTTTATACCGCCACCCCAATTCGCTTCTATGCCTGGCATGTCTCAGATCCCTGGTATGCCTCAGTTCCCTGGTATGTCTCCCTGTTATGCCCCAGTTCCGTGGTATTCCTCCCCCTCCCGGATTTCCATATAATGCTCCACTCAACCCACTCCAACCTCCAATTACCCAAAATAACGGTTTCACTAACTGTAATCGACCCGTTGTCAACACCACTGGCCCCTCGAGTTCTAACTCTCGGGAAAGTCCCAACTATACCGTCAGCCTAAATCCTCATCAAAATGATACTCGGACCGTCGACGAGTTGGCTCGAGATCTTGAGAATGCCAACAACATGTCCGATAATGAGCTAATTAACTCGGATGCTGATGAGGGGGATGATTCGGGTGATAATGATCAGGCCAACGGGGACTATTCAGATTAGGAGTTGTTGGTTTTAGACTTTTTATTTTGTGTAATAACTTAAGACTTGTTAAATTGTGAAACATGGATTTATTGTGATGTGTAATAATTTTAGACTTGTTACATTTGTGAATTAAGGATTTGGTGAAATGTATTCTAACGTTTTGGCTATTTAACGTATTGTAAATTAGTAGTATTGTACTGTTTAGTGATTTGTAATATTGTGGATTTGTTGAAATATATATTTTTTTCCGGAAAAAATGCCGAAAAAAATCTGGAAAAAAACTGCAAAATGCAGTTTTTTTTTTTGCCCAGAAACTATTTAGGGTCGAAATTTCGACCCTAATCATATAGGTAGGGTCGAAATTTCGACCCTAAATTGTAGTTAGGGTCGAAATTTTCGACCCTAAATTTTAGGGTCGAAATTTTCGACCCTAAATTTCGACCCTAAACCCCTTCCTGCACGAAATATTCTGGAAAAAAAATAATATAAAATGTTTAGGGTCGAAAATTTCGACCCTAAATTTAAAGAAATTTTCGACCCTAAATTATTAAATAAAAAAAAAAAACGTTTTTATAAACTTTTTAATATATACACGTGGATATTAAATAAAAAAAAAAAAAAAAAAATTTCACAAAGATAAAAAAATACACGTGGATATAATTTAGGGTCGAAAATTTCGACCCTAAATTAAAAAGTGATTCGACCCTAATTTTTGGTCAAAATGATTTTTGGAAAGTGGTGGGCTCCAAATTTTCGACCCTAAATTGCAAAGGGTTTTTCGACCCTAGTTATTTAGGGTCCAAAACTTAGGGTCGACCACTTAGGGTCGAATATTTCGACCCTAAATATTAGGGTCGAAAACCCTTTGTATTTAGGGTCGAAAATTTCGACCCTAAACCCAAAAATTGTTGTAGTGAGGCCTCGTTATAACAAAATTGTTATCAGCGAACACCTTTTATACACGCTCTCAAGTTTTTTTATTTTGTTTTGAGGGGGCTTCCTTTAGATTTTCGCCGAGGGCCTCCAAATTCATTAGCCGGCTCTGACCCAAAGTGATTGATTTCGCTGTTTTAAGCAAAATATAGAAACGTTCGTGAATAAGAAAACTTCTATCGCGTGGTATCTCCAAAGTCTATTTATTCACAGATCGATCTAAACCATTAACTATGTCTATATCTAACTCACATAGTATTTGCACATGCATGTCTTAGTCGAATTATTTGAACATACAACATTTTCGTACTGGATGGTAACTTAAATACCACTGCACAAAAGCTAAAAACATTTGGCCCTATCTAGTAGAATTATTGGAGATGTGATAAATTTAACTTGTTTTTGAGTGTATGCATTTACCAGTGAGCCAGCTGACTGATATATGTCAGCAGTACTACAAGCACTCAAAAGAGGACCATGCACCCCCACAAACACAAATTAAATGTTAAAAGCAACCCCAACAATGGCAGCAAGCAATATGACATATATTGATGATTTAGATTCAAAGTATCCAACACCTACCACCTTGCTAGCAAATATTTCTATGGTTATTTTTCAAGCTACATCATCCCTTGCAAGATATGGTTTTTTTAGCATTGAATGATATCCAATGCCCCTTGGATTTTGAGATGACGTCATCAGAAGTTAAATTATCATATGGATTGTGTCATCTTAGTCTCAGTTTACAAGCTTCAATAATCTTCTTTAGTGGTTGAAAAGAGGTAGTAAGAAAACCAAATAGAACCATCATTAAGGAACTATATTCCTAATTCACTATCATCATATCCAATTAAATAAGAATCGACCCTTAATCACACAAATACAATATGGAGTAGAAAAATGAAACGAAACCAAAAGAGTACGTTTTATATGTTTCGCCTATATGCTTATATACGAGATATTTACTACTGTATAAACTTGGGATTAACTATATATCCTATAAGAAATAGTGGTTAACAAAACGAAAAATGAGTATATGTATACAAACTAATCTTATGTTACATGAACTTTGGATATCAAGCTTCGTGGGCGAATTAAGTAGTAGGTTATGTTTGGTGTCTTGTGGAGTTAAATGTAAGTTTCCTTCGTTACAGAAGTAGCCATGTTGTTATGTTATCGTTTGCAGTTAAACGTTTTTGGGAGTAATTCATTCATCGGACGTAACAACCTTCTATCCCAAAAAATAAAAATAAAGTCTCATATGAAACATAGAACAAAAAAGTGAAATTAACCAAAGTAGTTAATACAGAGTAGTACTTAAACAAAGTACATTGCACTCGGATTCTGGATTATCACAGTCAAAACATAAAGTTTCTAGGATACATTATATTCCTTTCATTTCATGGTTATTTCAAGATGTACCAACTTCATGAAATGGCTCGGTGTTGTAAAAAACTCAATGTTATTTGCTTCTAACTGAAGACGTTAATATCATATTTGATTAGGCACTAGATGTAATTTCTTAAATGTATGTTACTAATCACTTAAAAATGTAGATAATCACCTTTTTCAAGAGTTTGTATGTATGAAGTTAACCTATTAATTAAGCTTTGAAGAAATAATTAACCCTAATTCCACCAAGGTGTCATTAAACTGTATAGTCCTGATAAAGACATAAGTTCAACATGAATTACCAAGAAAACTCTAAGCGATGGAAACACTGAAAGAGAGACCATCAAGGACTAATACTTAATCCTTAGATATAAATTATTACAAATTAAGACTCGATTCTAGGATACTAGAGATCGACATAGCTTGGAATAGGGAGAACAAGCTAAGTTTTGATGATTCCAACTCTAAACAACATTTATTGTTCATGATTAGAATCTCTTAATCACTAGATGTTGATTTAGAGTACAAAAGAACATATATGTACAACCTTCAACCATAGATCTAAAAATAGCAAGTCAGAAAAGACATGCACAAGCATATTAAAGACTTTAAATTTCTGAATCTTTTCTGAAAAAGAATTGCTAAAAGTATAAAATACCAATCTTATGCAACAGTGAAAGCTACCAATTAAAGAAAAACATACACAGAAAACAAGAACAAAATACCCACCTGATAACCAGTTTGGGAGAGTTGGAAACTGACACATTTCATGAGTCAGTCAGCTCCAAATTTAACCATCACCAATGGAGACAATACAACTCATGATACCACCTAGATGGCTAAATATCCCTTTGATGTGCTGCTACTTTAGCCGTTTTATTTCCGATGCAGCATCATCAAGATTCTCATCATCAAAACGGTTTTTCATTTTGTACGTGAATCTTGATAATGCTGCACCAGAAAATAACGGCTTTTATCTATGAGCGGCGATGCGGCTCTGGCGGCTGATTATCACCTTTGATGAACAAGAAGAAAAATAGGGTTTTATTTATGGAAAGAATGGCTAGAAAACCCAAAAGTATTTAGTGCGTTTTCATGGGGTTCACTCTCAATAATTAAGGCCACGAGGGAAAGTGAGATGTGGCATGTCATGATTTGTTGAATTGTAAAGTCTTGATGTGTGGGCACAAAATAAAAAACCAAAAGATCTACTGTAGTAACTCTTTTTTGAAAATCTTATAAATAATAAACAAATAAAGAAAATAATAATATCAACATCAAAACCCTATTAGCCTTAACCGCTGACTGATCTAGATTTCATTTCTGCTGCCGAGTCGAGATATAATCTTAGAAAATTTTACACCCTTGTTTTCAGAATCTCGCAGATCGAAAAGAAACCAAATACTAACTAGCTAGTTATTCTTATACGCAAAAGTTATTCATTTCTTGTGGATCTTGAGTAGATTTAGAAAATTTGTAAACTTAAACTGATTGGATTGGGCTTGCAGCTCAAGTTTAACATAACAAGCGGTCACTCTGTGACCGCTAGCTTTCACTTTGCTTATAATAATTTTTTAACCAATCTTAATACAAATAGAAAGTAGATTTGATAAAATTTGTCGATGCTTGGATCAGAAAATCAAATATATAAAAAATTAATTAGGAAAAGAATCAAAGATATGTTTAAGAACATGAGCATCTAGAATTAGATATATAGTCTATGATGATGAGATACCAGAAAACAGAATAGCATATAGATGACGGAAACGACGAGTGGCTTGCCGGAGATCTAAAGTTGCTTAGAAGATGTTTTAGATCAGAGAGGAAAGGGATTAAGAGTAGGATACTCACACTAATTGGGGGAACTGTGGAGTTTAGATATAGAACTACAATAATATAATGTTGAAAGATGCATGACCTCACTTTTGGAGTAAATACTAAGTTATATCTTTTAATATTAATTATGATAAATGCTAATTATTGATCCTGTTAAGGTTCGATCCTTGTTTGAGACATACCTAACTATAAAAGATACATTCGTTTTAGGAAAAAGTAGATAATATATGTGAAAGTGGGGTATTGTCTTTTGATAAAAATTTATGAATGTTATACGTACTAGAGAATATTCTTTAAATTATACAAGGGACCTTATTTTCATGATACATACATATGAAATAAAAGCTTACTATGGTTGAAACACTACATAAACTTATTCACAAGTTTTAAACATGGTATTTAACCTCTCATTATGGATGACTTTAGAGAGGTGGGCGACGTGTGTTATTCACACGCGGAAGCCAAAAAAGAGAGACAAATAGCGCCTATTGCCTCACTGGCGAACACGTTATTCACAAGCCAAAGGGAAATTCACCAAGCCCCTAACGAATGTTGTTGATTATTTTCTTTTTTTGAGTGAGTGCCGTATTTTTGGTGATGTTTTTGTGTGACCCATAACATGTTATTGGTATTTTTGCAAAGAAAGAGGTTTTAGTTGTTGGTGTGTTATCGGAAGGAGGATGAGATGACACACCTATAATGTGTTGTTAAGCAACATTTTAGTAAACTGTTAAAGATTTAAGGATCAAGTACCCTGGCAGAAGCATGCGGGAAGGCATTTTTTAGAAATTCAAATAGCATACTGCATTTCTTTCTTTCTTTGGTTAGACTTTCATTTAACATCTATGTTGATCACTGGAAATGCCCATCAAATTTTTTTAATTATATAGAAATTTTGAAAATTAATACAAAGCAAACTAAAAACTTTAGTTAATTACATTTGATCTGATCTGTAAATGAAAAACTTAAAAGAAAATTTGGGGCAGGAAGATTCTCCATTTTCTACAACTTGTAGGGAGACAGAAACAAGTCACAAGCCTCACTTTAAAGAAGTGGGTTCCATTTTCCGTACAGTTTGATGTGCTCATTTCATATATTTTATTACTTCTGCATTTGAAAATAAATACTTATTAATCATCAAAATATATTTGAGATCAGAACCCATAATTGAAAAGTTTGGTTCGAGTTTACATCCATGCATATATCCAATCTATAAAAACCTGTACCTCAAGTCTCTATATCCTATATAGTTCATCTGAGACTTCTATTGATGTCGGGCAGAGCTATGGACCGGTCTTTCAATCGAAATCTGGATATAGGACGGGCTTCATCGGACCGAGAACCAGGCTTGCCGTTTTGTCAATATTTATATGGATAAGGCAATATGTTGTCATTATAAGACCATACCAGAACCTTCTATTGTTGAAAAGAGGACCTAATCTGCTAACCTTAATTAACCTAAGGGACTAATCTGGCTTGCTTATTGTTTCAGTTTTTATCTTGTGGACTTCTAATAGAAGCTTTAGTTGGAGCTGAGGACTGATGGTGTCAAGTTGCTATAAACCTCAGTCATATTCGAGCCTCTTGTGAAGCCCATATGGAACGGCTCTTTTGTGTTTATTATTCCAGTCACACAAACACAAACCTTATCTAGGTTTTCATCTTGTGTGTGTTTTTTATAAAACTCTCTCTCTTTTTTTTATGTAACCCACATCGTTTTGATTATTTGTAAGACTATTATCAAGATAAATAACAGGATCACACAGATTAGCTGTGGTGATCTTTTCGTTTTCTGGTTGTAGTTGAATCTTGATTCTAAATAAAAGTTTTTGACGATTCTTGTTTATAAACTGGTTTAAATCCTTTGGATCTTGTTTTTCTACATGGTATCTGAGTCAGGTTGCTCTGAAATCATAAAAATACTTTTTTTGGGTTTCGAAAAATTTGGGGGTTTTTTAAATTGATATATTTTTTTGGGTAGATCTGCTATTGAGATAGTCAGATCGATAATATTTATATATATTCTTTTTATAATTTGTGGAAAAAAATTAAGGTTTCTAAAATTTTTTTAGGTTTCGATAATATCTTGTTTCCTAACCCTTGTTTTGATCCGGGCGGTTGATTCGATAGATCTATTGTATAAATCTGTTAGATTTTATGGTTCCCTACTTTTTCATAAATTAGGGTTTGGTGTGAAGGGTTTGTTTCTTCCTAGACTAAGTGAATCTAAGAGTGACAGATCGATTGTGCTTTGGTTTCATGCTCTAGAGAGAGAGAGAGAGATTAAAATGAACCAACACCCTCTTCCACACATGGAAGAGGGTTTATATACCCATGAGCTTGGTGGGCTCATGGGCTTGTTTCCTTGGGCCAGGCTTGGCCTATATTGGGCATAAAGCCCCTACCTTAGACAATATTAGCTTAAGGTCCAAGTCCGGTTAACCTGACTAACCTATTACAATACAAGACCATTTGCAACTAAGATGACCTATTACATTCTTGTTCGACTATATAAAATATAGGGCTAACAATATCCCCAGTGTATCGGTCATCTTTAAATGCATAAGATGATTGAGTGAATACATTTTTGTGGAGGTGATCTTCCTTCTTTGGTCTTGTATCTTGGTCTTGATCTTGTTTGTAACGACTTTGTTCCTTCATGCCTTTGTGATCTTTATCTCGAGCCTTTGTCATTTGACTTTGAGTGCATGAGATCTTCAACTTGTGCTCTTTGTGACTAAGATGACCTATTACATTCTTAGGTATCTTGATTATCGCCATCTTGTGCTCTTGTGGCTTCTGAATTGACATATTCATACTTTGTTGATTTCGAAAGGCTAACAATCTCCCATACAAATACAGTTGTAGTTAGTCCTTCAAATATTCATGAGAGTTGCGGAAGACTTTAACTTTTAGTATGAACATGTGAAGACGACTTTGGTTAGTACACTGCTACACCACCTTCTTGATATGCTGCAACATATATAGGCACTGATAGGTGTGAAAACACCCATCCTTTTTACCACTTAGTTACAATAATAACCGAGCCAAAACGTGTATTTTATGTCATTTATGTCGGAATTATGCGTGGTTTGTGTTTTTGTTGTGATTTAGGACGAAAAGGTGAAAAGTGGAGAAAACACGGCATTCACGGGCTTTTATTGAAGAAAAAGACGAAAGATGAAGTCGAAAGATCAAGAGTGAAAAAAAGAACGGAAATCCAAGAACAATTCTAAAGATTTATCGAAGAAAAAGTCAAAAGACGGAAGTTTACTAAAAGCTGAAGAACTCGAGTCTTATTTATAAAGAAAATACAAGACAAGTTTGAAGAAATCCCTAGACAAAGTCCAAGTATTAAGAAGATTAACAAAAGATTAAGAAAATCAAGGACCTAAGTGTGCAATTAAGAGAAAGAAGAAAGAGGGAGGAAGCTTCCTAAGCTCCTCCCTAATCTCCCTATATATAGCAACCAACCTCATTTGTTTAGAGTTGTTAGCTAATTTTGACAAAATTAGTCTTTCCACCATTTTCATTACTTGTACCTTTTAATTTCTTGTCACTTTAATTTCATGTCTTAAATTTCGTACCGTTTAATTCCAAGTAAGTTAATTTAATTGTTGAATCTTAATTTCCCTTTTATCAAGCTTTTATTTATCTTTCTCATCCTACTTTTCTTGTTTTTGATTTGATTTTGGTTCGGATTAAGTTTTGGTTTTGCTTAATCATATTGCTTATTTGATTAAAAAGTTCACCTTTTTACTTCTATATAAGTTTTTGTATGAAATAAGCTATAAGTTTGACAATCTTATTGGCTTATTTTGTACTTAGCTTATTTGCTTTTTAGTTTTCTTAAAAAGTTTAGTCTTTTTAAAGTTTGCTTATTTCGTATTTTAAAAGTTTTCAAATTTATGCTTATTGATCTTTTAATGTTTGATTTTTATAGCTTAAAGTGTTTTAGTGCTTATTGTGTTAATTTTCTTATTTTTGATCAAGTGCTTTTTAGTTAATTTTTATAAAAAGTTGTTTTTAAATTTTTTTTATTATTTAGTATTTTTAAAAGTTTTTAAATTTTGGTCTATTAGCTTTTTCTTAAATTTGATTTGGTTAAGTTTTTAGATAAGTGCTTATTTATTTGCTTATTTGCTTATTGTACGTCATCGTAATGTTTAAGGGTTTTACCAGTACGATCCAGTAAGTGTGATCGCATAAACCCCGAGGGTTTCTACTTGCGATCCATTACTGCGATCCTTAGTACGATCGTTCACTACGATCACACTCTTTAATCCACACCACGATCACTTGTTGCGATCGTGGGTACGATCATAAAGTGCGATCCGTGTGGGTACGATCTCCTAGTACGATCCAGCATTACGATGTCATAAACATGCATTACGATGGCATAAACATGTATAGTACGATGGAATGTAAAATGAGTACGATGGATTCAACATAAATGACTACGATGGAATGTAAAATGAGTACGATGGAAATGCAATTAGCGCCATTTTCATTTTTCACCTAGTAGGCTGGCTGCTTCCAGCAGCTAGCCTGCTAGCTTGTTTATTTAATAGTATTGTTTCGTAATTGTTTAGTTTTTGTCTGAAAGTTGTTCCGATTTTATTTTTGAGAGTTACGTATTTTTAGTTGAATTTTTCGTCGATTTGTAGTATTAATATTTTTTCGTAAAGTTTAAGTTTTATCTTTTATTTAGTACCCGCTTTAGGTTTTGCCTCGTTTAGCTTTAAAATACCATTTTAGTTTTGTTCTCTCCTTTTTCATTTAGTAAACTTTATTTTCGAGTCGATAGTTAATTTCGTCTTTTAGATTTATTTTTATTAATTGTTTCGCTTTAAATTACGTTTTATTATTTGTTTTAATATTCGTTTTAATATCGTTTTAACTTTTAGTTTTTAATATTCACCTTGTTTCACTTTTATTATTTGTACTTGTCTTTAGTTTGTTTTTAAATACTTTTCGCATTTACTTTTTAATTAGTTATAGATAATCAACTTCCCTTTTTCTTAACCAAAAACAATTGAGTCACACATTTAACCGGAAATCAATTCGATTAGACACCGAGAAAACGAACAACTTTCAACTAGTAAAATCTTTGTATTAAAATGGCGCCGCTGCCGGCTCTTTTCGTGAGGATCAAAGGTTTTTAGTGAGAGACGCGTTGGCTTTTGGGATCCGTTCACTCGTGAACGTTATTTTTCGTATTCAAAAATTTTCAAAAATCCAAAAACATTTGAAAAATCATAAAAAGCATTTCTTTTTCAAAGTTTTGCACCAAAAATATTCTTCTTGCTTATCTATCTTTCTTTATGGATTTTTATGTCCATTGCGTCCGGTGTGGGAAACAATTATCTGGGAACAACTCTTGTCAATGGTGTACATGTGAGCGGTGTGGAAACGATATCGACAACACACAATTCGGATTTTGTCCTTTGTGCAACTCGACTAATTCATTCTTTTTGAACCCACCTCCTGTTCCCCCGTGCATCTATTGTGGAAGCGATTCTCATTGGCATGTTTCGTGCCCGGTTCGATACCCGTATGGTCACGGGCAAGAACCGGGGTACAATTATGAAAATGATAATAGCTATCCACAAGAGGCACCCAGTTTCTCTCCATACCCATGGTGCTATATTTGTGGGGGCCCTCACGATGCTTCTTTTTGTGATCCGTCGCAAATCTTTGAGAAAGTACCGTGCTATCATCCTAGTGTCTATAACCGTGAGCCCCCACATCACACCCTCAATCATCAATCCTCTCAGCAAACTAGTCTTGATCAACAACTCACTTCTTTGAATGACATTCTAGAAAGTATAGCTCAACTTCGAGCTGACTTACATCAGGAAAGGCAACCGTTGCTTGATGTGGACGAAACCTTGAAAACCACCGACACCTTTTTGAGCCAATTTAGTCGTTTTCCCTTCTTTTCTACACCAAAATGTTTAATTACAGCGTGGGATAGAATTGGTGAAATTGAACATACTCGGGGCGATGAACAACAAAAGTTGTTGCATGAGCTTCTTAAAGATGTGGAGGTTATCAAGGAAGAGTTAGCCGACTACGTCACTCCTAATTGGACTCGTCCCATCTATTATGATGATGACGATGACGATGATGTCTACACTTTCAACCAATCTTCTGAAGTTGCTGCTCCTACTGTCGATGTTCCTACTGCATCTAAGGATCTAGATTCGTTGAATGAGCTTAGTGATGTTGGTCTCGACAAAGTATTGGATGATGAGGTTTGTGACTTACCTGCTATGGAGCCTGAGGACGACATTGCTCTTACGGAAGAGGTCGATCCTAGTGATGACGATTCTTCTCTCTGCTATGAGACTTTCACTTTTAAAATTTCTCAATCTCCACCGGGAGATGCAGACTATGACGATTTATTCTCTCCGGTTTACGAGAAGTTCACCGATGAACATGATCTTGTGGATAAGGTGGAAGACGTGCTTCTTCGCGATAGATTACGGAACGTTCATCTTCTTATTGCTCAAATCGAAGAGTTGACTTCTCCTTCTCTTTCCAAGTCTTTACCTCCATCTATTCCTCCCGTTGAAGATAATGACCCATTGCTGGAAGAAATCGATATCCAATCCATCCCTCCAGGTATTGATGACTCTGACACGGAGGGGGACATTATTTTTGATAATTTACTGCAGGAAAATATTGTCCCAAGTCCCCCTCCCGAGCACCTTTCATCCTCCCCTTTAGCCACTATCACGGAGGGTGAGTGCTTTGACCCGGGAGGTGACATTGATTATGCTATGATTGATAACAATACGGCTTTGCCGCTTGCTCAGCATCCATTGTCTTTGGGGGAGGACAATGTGCTTACTTTACCCAACCCACCTCCCGTGGATCTTGATTTCACATACTTTTCGTATGTTGAAAGGGTTTTTCTCCCATTCAAGACTTATCCCCCCGCCTCTCCTTTGTTGATGTCAACCGGGAACGAGGACAAGGTCTTTGATCCCGGTATCACATTCGAGGCTTCCCTATGGACCATTTAATTCGGGGACGAGTCAGGCTCGTGACTCGGTTAACAAAAACAAGCGCTTTTTGGGAGGCAACCCAATTATTTATCTATCTTTACCATAAGTGTAGGGGGAGCCCCCGTGGTGTTTCTTGCTTTCTTTCTTATCATGTGCAGGGATTAGAGCTTCAAAGACACACCCTTGATGACTTTTGACGAACCGTGATTCCGTGTTCCCTTCTTCCTGGTTCTATCCTAAACTCTTTTTGATTCACTATTTTATATTTCTCAATATTAAAATAGGAATCTCTTTAGTTGTCTTTTCCTTAGCAAGATTTAAACAAAGTGCACAATGTCCTAAGTGTAGGGGAGTTTACTCATACATGCTTAAACATTGAGGACAATGTTTATATTAAGTGTAGGGGAGACTTCTATCGAAGTTAAGTGGCCTTTTCCTTGTATTTGTCCTCATTTTAACCGGAAAATTTGATTTTTCGTCATTTTTCAAAATTTTTAATCTATTTTGGCCTAGTTGTATAGTTGTTTTTACCTTTGTATAGTTATTTTCTTTCCTTATTAGAATAAATGTTTAATAAAGTGGTTTTAATTTTCAGACGTTGTGAATCTTTTGACTCAACCCGAGTTTACTTATCTAAGTTTACTCTAGCTAGTATCCTTAACGTGTTTAAGTCAAGTTTAGCTAGGCTTTTATATAGGGAGCTATAAAACGCGAAAGTCTTAACTCTCACGGGTTAAGAACAAGAACTTTTCGCAAGTTCCTATAATTGATCCTAGAGAGTCGTTTATCAAGGGAACTTTAAAACGCAAATTCTAAACTTGGAAGAGTTTAAGAAGATGCAAGATCCTATAGGCGACTCGAAAACCCAAAACTTTGATTTAATTGGCTAAGCATCCACGAGTCTCATTCCTTGAGATTTTAAATTGTGGAGAACGAGAGATGATAGAGTCAATTATAAGTTTGGTATTCTTTCGTGAATTTATGTGAGTTAATTATAAGCCTATTCTCCCATCGCTTGTTAATAAATTTATCTGCAATAAATAAGGTTGTACGATTTGAAAAGTTACTTAGCTTCTAGCGCAAGATCGTTTAAAAGTTGCTCGGTACGGATTAGAGTTCATAGCCAAGGCATAACTCATTGAAGCGGGATGCGAAGATTGGCGAGTCCGAAAAGGCCCTAACAAGGCATGAGGGCTACATTTTGTTGCTAAAGATCCAAAAGTGATGTGAAGAATCATTTATCGAAAATCAATATGAAGGATCGAGACACACGACGAAAAGCAAATACTCTCCTAAAGATCATGGAGAAGTCTATCCAAAAAGGCCCTAACAAGGTATGAGGATAAATAGATCCAAGTCCTAAAAGGAGGCGGATCGTTGTATATCAAAAGTACAAAATAAAGATTGGAGAAAAATGAAGAAGTCGTGGTCCAAGTATGAATCTCTCAAAATTTCAAGTGAAGAAATTCCTATTATGAAGAGAAGACCATTATTTCATGAACGTCTCTCAAGATTTGAAGTATGAAGTCGCTGCCAAATATCGGTCCGAGAAAGGTCTCAAATCGTGAAGCGAGTTATGCCAAGATATGAACTTTATGATGTCCCGAGAAGCAGTTTTAAAAGATTTTGTCCTTTAGCTAACTATTGATTAAATCGTTCACTTTATTTTCGGACTAAATAACTATCGAAATAAGTCAAAAATGCATCCTCGTGATCATTCAAGACAACAATAAAATAAAAGAGATACACCTAGGAATAGGGGAGTCTAAGTGAATAATTGGCCCACATGAGTTCGTGTTAGTTTGCTAACTTATAATAACAATGATCTCGTTTCTAAGCTTGGTTTGGAGAAAGTGAAAACTTGAGGATGATGATCATTCACGACATGTTCAAAACCCAAGGTATGTTTTTGATTTCTTTACTTTGTATGTTTATAATTTTCTATCTCTTTAATAAAGGCCAACGTGGATTGATTTTGATGAAAAATGTAAACATGCTTTTTAACTAATACATTACATGAGGACATTGCAATGGTTAAGTGTAGGAGATTTGATAGGTGTGAAAACACCCATCCTTTTTACCACTTAATTACAATAATAACCGAGCCAAAACGTGTATTTTATGTCATTTATGTCGGAATTATGCGTGGTTTGTGTTTTTGTTGTGATTTAGGACGAAAAGGTGAAAAGTGGAGAAAACACGGCATTCACGGGCTTTTATTGAAGAAAAAGACGAAAGATGAAGTCGAAAGATCAAGAGTGGAAAAAAGAACGGAAATCCAAGACCAATTCTAAAGATTTATCGAAGAAAAAGTCAAAAGACGGAAGTTTACTAAAAGCTGAAGAACTCGAGTCTTATTTATAAAGAAAATACAAGACAAGTTTGAAGAAATCCCTAGACAAAGTCCAAGTATTAAGAAGATTAACAAAAGATTAAAAAGATCAAGGACCTAAGTGTGCAATTAAGAGAAAGAAGAAAGAGGGAGGAAGCTTCCTAAGCTCCTCCCTAATCTCCCTATATATAGCAACCAACCTCATTTGTTTAGAGTTGTTAGCTAATTTTGACAAAATTAGTCTTTCCACCATTTTCATTACTTGTACCTTTTAATTTCTTGTCACTTTAATTTCATGTCTTAAATTTCGTACCGTTTAATTCCAAGTAAGTTAATTTAATTGTTGAATCTTAATTTCCCTTTTATCAAGCTTTTATTTATCTTTCTCATCCTACTTTTCTTGTTTTTGATTTGATTTTGGTTCGGATTAAGTTTTGGTTTTGCTTAATCATATTGCTTATTTGATAAAAAAGTTCACCTTTTTACTTCTATATAAGTTTTTGTATGAAATAAGCTATAAGTTTGACAATCTTATTGGCTTATTTTTTACTTAGCTTATTTGCTTTTTAGTTTTCTTAAAAAGTTTAGTCTTTTTAAAGTTTGCTTATTTCGTATTTTAAAAGTTTTCAAATTTATGCTTATTGATCTTTTAATGTTTGATTTTTATAGCTTAAAGTGTTTTAGTGCTTATTGTGTTAATTTTCTTACTTTTGATCAAGTGCTTTTTAGTTAATTTTTATAAAAAGTTGTTTTTAAATTTTTTTTATTATTTAGTATTTTTAAAAGTTTTTAAATTTTGGTCTATTAGCTTTTTCTTAAATTTGATTTGGTTAAGTTTTTAGATAAGTGCTTATTTGGTATTTGCTTATTTGCTTATTGTACGTCATCGTAATGTTTAAGGGTTTTACCAGTACGATCCAGTAAGTGTGATCGCATAAACCCCGAGGGTTTCTACTTGCGATCCATTACTGCGATCATTAGTACGATCGTTCACTACGATCACACTCTTTAATCCACACCACGATCACTTGTTGCGATCGTGGGTACGATCATAGAGTGCGATCCGTGTGGGTACGATCTGCTAGTACGATCCAGCATTACGATGGCATAAACATGCATTACGATGGCATAAACATGTATAGTACGATGGAATGTAAAATGGGTACGATGGATTCAACATAAATGACTACGATGGAATGTAAAATGAGTACGATGGAAATGCAATTAGCGCCATTTTCATTTTTCACCTAGTAGGCTGGCTGCTTCCAGCAGCTAGCCTGCTAGCTTGTTTATTTAATAGTATTGTTCCGTAATTGTTTAGTTTTTGTCTGAAAGTTGTTCCGATTTTATTTTTGAGAGTTACGTATTTTTAGTTGAATTTTTCGTCGATTTTTAGTATTAATATTTTTTCGTAAAGTTTAAGTTTTATCTTTTATTTAGTACCCGCTTTAGGTTTTGCCTCGTTTAGCTTTAAAATACCATTTTAGTTTTGTTCTCTCTTTTTTCATTTAGTAAACTTTATTTTCGAGTCGATAGTTAATTTCGTCTTTTAGATTTGTTTTTATTAATTGTTTCGCTTTAAATTACGTTTTATTATTTGTTTTAATATTCGTTTTAATATCGTTTTAACTTTTAGTTTTTAATATTCACCTTGTTTTACTTTTATTATTTGCACTTGTCTTTAGTTTGTTTTTAAATACTTTTCGCATTTACTTTTTAATTAGTTATAGATAATCAACTTCCCTTTTTCTTAACCAAAAACAATTGAGTCACACATTTAACCGGAAATCAATTGGATTAGACACCGAGAAAACGAACAACTTTCAACTAGTAAAATCTCTGTATTAGGCACAAATAAAATGGCTTTGAACATTTCATCCTAACTCGATAGTGTTTTACCTCCGGTCGGTGAAGACCGTTAGACGGTATTAGATACCGTACCTGTGATCGGGTAGATTCAATTAAGAATCTCCTTGACAGGGTTTCCTGGCGGTAGTAGCCAGTTCTCTTTACTTAACCGTCTCAAAGCAGACAGCGAACATAAAGAGTGAATCATAAGGATAAATTATCCGTCTGATTAGAGTCGTCAATTCAGAATTCCTGGAACAAGTTTGATTCTATTAGATTCGCACCATTGTTGCTTCCTAGTTTGTCACAAGCTTGATTCATAGAGAATCTTGCGAGTCACTTATCGCAGTGCTGTTTGATGTTGACACTGGAAGGATTTCTATTCGTCACTGTGAGCACTGAAGAGTGTCACTCTGAATGTTCTGGCAAGATCACACGGATTTTGCGAAGAAGCCTGGAATCAAGTTTGAATCAGTTAAGAATCCAAACTTAGTTTCCTTCCAGTTCTCACAAGTTTGATTCGTGTAGAATCGCACAAGTTACCTACCATGATCTTGTTTTATGTTGTCTCAAGTAGGATTTCCATCTTCATTGTGAATCGTATCACTCAGATGTTCTGGCAATATCACAAGGATAATGCGTAGAACTCGATTGTTTCCTAATGTGATAATAGATTGATCTATTTTTGGCTCTAGACTCGATAAGTGCATTTTAGTAGTCGGAGGCTGGAGCAGACTGCAACCTTTTCAATATTAACTAACTCGAAGTGAGAAAGTTAATAGATACGTGTTGATCTCTGTGACAATGAGATAAGTTTCTTTTGAGAGAAACTCAAATGGCTGGGGAAGGGTTATGCATTGCATCACTGGGTCCATGACACTTGTCTTCAAAATATGTGTTAACCCGGTTTCTGCCTAAGTTGTATAGAATATTCAACTCCTTTAATGCTTACCAATACGTCATCACTAGCACTTTGTTGTGATTGTTCCAGTGCTAACTTAAGTAATTGGTCCGTATTCAGCTTCATTCAACTCCATCTTTCCTAAGGACAACTATTTCTAGCTATGGAATATCCTTGGGTAGATCCCTCCGGTTCTGGTTGGATCATAGGACTTAGTTTCCTATCCTAAACCACCTTTTGACTCCATCGTTCCGTCGTGGATAGTAGGTTGTTTTGGGTATAGATCGTAACCATAAAACCATTGAAAACCATTCAAAGTGCTTGATTAAAATCAAAAGTTTTAACACTTTGAAAGTTTTACATTTCCGAAAAGCTCCCCCTACACACATGCATCGATATACGAAATAGTTTAGCATGTGAAGGAAAGAGTTTCACTTTTGAGTCTTTAAGATCACATGTTGCGATATATTACATTTTAATCACATTTTCTCCCTCTATCTCTAATATAAAAACATGATATTAGAGATACCAATTGATTAAAATAAGACAATTTCTAAAACACGTTGGGAGAGAAACATGTGTGCAAGCATAAATCATGGAACATTAGTAGTCGGGTAGCTCCCCCTCAACAATATATGTGTGTCTTGAAACAAAAATTTGACAAAAATTTGGAAAAACGACACCACAAAATATGTTGAGGTCCGGAGTTGAGATGCCTTATCCGATATAATATATTACATATGACAGCTTTATTATCATTTTCAGAATGTGTTGGATACATAAAATATGACAATATCTGAGATGTACCCAACAACATTAAAGGCTTGATTTTAAAACGCTCCCCCTCAAAAATTGATCCAAATAGCATATGACATTTTTGAGATATAAAAACCTCTTATGAGGAAGGGAGTGTTGAACACACAATTTTGAAAGATTTAGAAAAACCTTTTGAGAAATTCTTGAAAAATTATGTTCAACGGTTTTAAAATATATTCTGATTTACATGAGCTCAAAACTTTGAATGTTTTGTGACTAGCTCATGACCAAGAAAAATTAATTTCCAGTTTTGAAGGATAAGTTATCATCCGTGATAAACTTTCCTTAATGATGAAGTCCGAGTTCTAAGCTGACATTTACTTAGAAGTCGTTTTTCATGAACTTAAAAACTTTGAATGTTTTTATAGGAAGCTCATGACCGAGAAATATTAATTTCTCGTTGAGAAGGATAAGTTATCGTCCATTATAAACTTTCCTTAGTTGAGGTCCGAGTCCTAAGCTGTGATGCGCTTAGAAGTCATTATGAGAGAATATCAAGCACCTTCATTTGCCAAAACCTCCAAGTCTTCTGGAGTCATATACTTCATACCAAGACAGCCAACGAGATACTGAAACCTATTTTGGGATAGAGCTTTTGTAAACAGGTCTGCTATCTGGTACTCAGTTCTGACAAAGTATAATTCCACGATACCACGTTCCACTTGTTCCTTGATGAAGTGATATCTGACTGTGATGTGCTTTGTATGGGAGCGCTGAACCGGATTGCAAGATATGGCTATGGCCGACTTTGAGTCACAATACATAGGTATTTTATCAAAGTGGAAGCCATAATCCGTGAGTTGAGTTCTCATCCAGAGGACTTGAGCACAACACGTAGATAGAGCCACATATTATGCTTCAGCTGATGAGAGCGAACTACAATCCTGCTTCTTTGATGACCAGCTCACAAGTTTGTATTCCCCTAGAAATTGTATGCCATCAGAAGTGCTTTTACGACTATCAAGGCAACCTACGTGATCAGAATCTGAAAAAGCTGTTAGATGAAAACCGGTTTCCCTCAGATACTAGAGTCCCATGTGAATGGTATTCTTAAGGTACCGAAAGATCCGTTTAACCTCCTTGAGGTGCTTTTAAGTAGGTCTGGCTTGATATCGGGCACAATAGCATGTGGCATGATGAATATCATGCTTGCTGGCTGTAAGGTACATAAGAGACCCGATCATACTGCGATATCGCGTTTTATCAATGGGATATGAGTACAAGTCAGCGTCTAGGGATGTGGTCGACAATGGTGTACCAACGCGAGCACATGAGGTCATACCATGCTTTTTAAGTATCTCTTGAGCATACTTAGCTTGGTTAATAAAGATACCACGTGGGAATTGATGAATCTGGAGGCCTAAAAAGAATTTTAGCTTCCCCATCATTGACATTTCAAATTTGTTGTGCATTATTTCAAAACGTTTTGAAAGTTTTGGGTTCGTAGAACCAAAAATGATGTCATCAACATAAACTTGCACAAGCAATATGTCATCCCCATATTTATTAATAAAGAGATTATGATCAATGGAACCTTTGGAGAATCCTTTGGATACCAAGAAGGTTGATAATTCATCGTACCACGCCCTTGGAGCTTGTTTAAGTCCATATACTTCCTTCTTGAGATGGTAGACTTTGTCAGGATGATGAGGATCAACGAACCCTTCCGGCTGATTCACATATACTTCTTCCTTCAAATGATCGTTGAGAAAAGCAGTTTTAACGTCCACCTGATAAACCGTGAAGCCTTTATGTGCAACATAAGCAAGGAATATCCTGACAGCTTCTAAACGAGCAACTGGAGCAAATGATTCGTCGAAAACTATTCCTTCTAGTTGACGATATCCTTTAACCACAAGACGATATTTGTTTTTGATGATGGTTTGTTCTTCATCCAGTTTGTTTTTATAGATCCATTTGAAATCTAAAATTGAAATTCCATAGGGTCTGTCAACAAGTTCCCAAACATTTAGGCGTTCAAACTAATGAATTTTGTCTTGCATTGATTCAATCCACGCATGATCAGTCATGGCTTGCTTGATGTTTGTAGGTACAGTTGAACTCACGGTGAGTGCATACATACACACATCGCCATCGGTTTCGAGTTGTCTGCGTGTTCGAACCGGTTGTGAAGGATTTCCAATGACTTGCTCCAATGGATGATCACGTGTCTAATGGTGAGTGGATGGATATCGTTGGTAGAATGTATAACATGTTGAGTAGAAGAATCTCCAACTTCGCTTATCGGTGTACCGAATGGGTTGATAAATTCTTCTTCATCAGACTGTGCATCGACTGCTTGATTGTTGTTTCCTCCTTCAGCATTGACGGTTGGTGATGTTGGTTGTATGACAATTTCTTGAGTTTGTTGAGTATCCAATGGAATTGTCTCTTGAGCAACGGTTGCTGAGGTAGATGCAGTTGTGTCTTGTTGACTTTGTTCGGGTGCATCAGCAGTATTGATATCGGAAGGCTTTGACACAACTTGATTGTTTCCATAGTAATATTCATCAAACAGTGGATCATATAAATCAACCAACTCATTCATTTGTGTCATATCCATCGAGTCTGTTGTAGGAGTACTTTATTGACATTCTTACACGGGACTTACACTGTTTTGTGTAGGTGCCATTGCTGGACATTGAGGTGCGGGACTTGAGATGTTGTGTTCATTTACCATTTGTGGAAATTTGTCAAAGTTCACATGAATTGTTTCGACAATAATCTTTGTTCTCTTTTTGTGAACTTGATATCCTTTCGACAATGTAGCATACCTCACAAAAATACATGCATCACCTTTTTCTTTCATCTTGTCGAGATTCTCACCATCTTTAAGAATGTAGCATAAAGATCCAAATACGTGAAAGAATTTAATAGTAGGTTTTCTGCCATTGATGATGTGGTAAGGTGTCTTTTCATGCCTAGGGATTACGAGAGAACAATTCTGAGTATAACAGGCAGTTGCAATTGCTTCAGCCCAGAAGAATAGTGGTAATTTTGAAGCAGAAAGCATTGTTCGAGCTGCCTCAACCAAAGTGCGGTTTCGTCTTTCGACAACGCTGTTTTGTTCAGGAGTTCGAGCAATAGACGTTTGATGTTCGATGCCTTCTTCTTGAAAGTAAGATTGCAAAGTCTTGTTAAAAAAGTTAGTACCCCTATCCGTTCTTACTGTTAAGACTTGAGCTTGAAGATTGCGTTGTATCATCTTGAGAAAGTTTTTGAGAACCTCTGGTGTTTCATCTTTGACCTTAAGAATAAAGTCCATGTGTATCTAGAGTAATCATCAACAATCACGAGAATATACTTTTTCCCGTTAATACTCTCTACACGCATGGGACCGCATAAATCCATGTGTAGAAGTTCCAATCGTCCTTTTGAGCTTGGGGTAGTCTTTGTTTTGAAAGACTTTCGTTTTGCTTTCCCCAACTCACAAGAAGAACAAAGATGGTCTTTGACGAATTTTAACTTAGGAAGACCGGTCACAATATCATTCTTCGAAAGCAAGTTGATGGTGTCAAAGTTGAGATGTGATAATCGTTGATGCCATAGCCATGCTTGAGATGATGAGGCTTTCGCCATTAAGCAAATTGGATTTGTTGAAGATGTGTCTTGAAGAGTTTACTGTGTAGAGATTAGAACCACGAGAACCTGTAAGAAGGTCATTCCCATCGTAGTCTCTAACATAGCAAGTAGTTTTCCAAAAAGCCACTTCCAAATCCGCATCACAAAATTGACCAACCGAGAATAAATTGTGATTCTGTCCCTCGACGTAATAAACCCGTTTGATAGTGATATTTCCTTGAACCAAATCTCCATATCCGAGTATCGGTGAAAAGTGATCATTTCCAAACCGTATCGTACCCAGAAACTTCTCCACGAAATTACTGAGAAGCTTGAGATTGCCCATCATGTGCTTTGTGCACCTAGAGTCCATTATGAATAGAATGATCTCGACGAGCTGTATACGAATTAGAAGACGATGTAGAGTTTGACAAATGGGAGCCCTTGCTAGAAGTGGGTTCCAAAATATTAGTAGGCCTAGATACAAGTTCTAAAGGCAAGCTAACATTCATAGGCCCAATTAGAATAGTGGTTGTCTTAGGTACCCATTTGTATCCGGGTGGTGTAAATCTTGAGTACCCCCGTTTACATGTCCTACTCATGTTCTCATAAAGCTTCTTTAACATGTTTTGTTTACGCACAGTAGTGGATTCTAACGCACTTAGTTTCTTAAGTGGTTGAGCAGTGGATTGGTTCAAAGTTCTTGTGGGTTTTCTAGTACTAGTGGGCACAAAAATAGTCTTCCTAGTTCTAGCATTCACGCCATTATGATTAAAAGCACAAGCATCATGGTTAAAAGTACGAACACAATTTCCATATTTAACACAAACAAATTCAACATTTGAAGTCTTAACATTCAAACTATCATTACATGCAGTTACAGACGTTTTATTCTTAGAAAACTTAAAATTCCTACGGTGGTCTTCTACTTCCATCTTCTTCCCTTGACTATTGTTAGGCATGCCCATATCTTGCATTCTAGTGCTATTAAGCTGTGGTCCGCTAACGCTAGTAGTGGAAGTTACTCCTGTAGAAGAAGACACACGTTGATTAGTTTTCCTAGTCTGAGGTAACCGCGATGTTCTAGTTTGAGTGGACCTAGTGTTCATCTTATACATTCCAGGTGCTATCACATTTGTGCTCTTATCAGTTCCTAGCTTAGGCAAAGTCTGTGGGGGTTTTCCCAAAATAGATGATTTAGGGCATTTAACCGCATTCGGTTGACGAACAATAGATGGTTTACCCAATTCAGACTTTCCTTTCAGTTTCTCAATGAGTTTTTGTAACTCACTGATGGCTATGTCCCTTTCTTGTATCTGAGCTTTCAAATCATTTATTTCGAAACCTTTTTCATTTAATTGACGAACCGAAGAAGCTGCCAGTTCTTGACAATTTTTATGATTATGAGATTTTTCACCTTTTTGTAAAGCAAGTTCAAGAGAAATGGAGTGTTTCTCAAGTTGGGAAAAAATTTCGAAAGTTTGTTATATGACTGAATTTGTTTCGAAAGCTCAACTTCAAGATTTTGACATTTCTCGTCCGTTTCTGACACTAGACATGCTACATGACAATATTGATCAAGATCGGTATACACACCAAGTATAACATTCATATGGTCAGCATAAAAGTATTCCTTCGAAAGTCGATCAATTTCGTTAGAAAGTTGGTGTTCTTGTGTCTTTAATTTAGTTTGAAGAAAATCAACTTCATCTTCAAGAGATTTAACATATCTTAAATAAGTTAACATTTCCTTAGTGAGAGCGTTATGTAGAAACTAGAAGGGGGGTTGAATAGTTTCTCACTGGTTTATCTCCTAATTAAAATTCCTTTCAATTAGGTGAGTGCACAAAACTATCTTTTACTTGAAAGCTAGTTGCATAATGATTAGGTTCAATTCTAATGCATTAACAATGTATTGTAAGTGTAGTGATAATGAATGTAAGTAAAGACTAAGGAAAGAAACAACCTAGTAGGAAGACACCAAGATTTATAGTGGTTCGGCAACGAGGCTCTATCCTCGTTCCTACTCCACTCCTCGAGTACACCTTACTCGAGATTTCCACTATATCCACAAGTTCCCTTCTTGGCGGAGAAAACCTTACAACGTCTCTTACATTATTTTCCGACACTAAGCTAAATGTCGAGACCTAATCTTAGCTAGGACCAATCTACACAACGTCGCCCACTTCACTCTTTTACGACACAAGGCTAGATGTCGAGTTCTAATCTAAAGGTAGAACCAATCTTCACAACGTTGCCTACTTCACCATTTTCCGACACAAGGCTAGATGTCGAGTTCTAATCCAAAGCTAGAACCAATCTTCACGACTCTTCACTTTGAAGCTAAGTGAGAACTTCACACAACACAACTACACATCACTTTATAGTTTAGTGAGAACTCACAAGACACAACCACATCACTTTATAGTTTAGTAAGAACTCACAAGACACATCCACATCACTTTATAGTTTAGTGAGAACTAACACAACTAATTACAACTCAACTAATCATATCTAAGTACACACATGTAGCTTGGATCTACACAACATAAATCCAAACACACACATGTGCAATGGATGTACACAACTCTAATCCAAGTATTCACAAATAAATTGGATGAACATAACTAGTCCAAGTATTCACAAATACATTGGATCTACACAAGACACAAATAAACAAATGATGAACATGACTAGATCTTTCGGAGAAGGTGATCTTCATCAATGCTACATCTTTAATCACATCACAAGTGTATGAGTGATTTTCTCTTTGGAAAAGGTAAAGAAGGAGATCAAGAGGATAATCATGAGTAAACATACTTAACACATTAAGTGCTCATTTACAAATGACTAGGATTAGAAAGGAGAAAGAAGGCTGAAGAAGATGTCCAAAAAGGGTTGATGAGAATGCAGATTTGATTCACTATTTATAGGACAAAACATCCAACGGGTATATCTGCCCGCGGTACCTTATTGGAGCCCGCGGTTCCTTATCAATAAGGAACCGCCATAGGTGCTAAGGTACAGCTGGCGTAAACTCCGCTCCTTTTTGTCTTTTAGTGAATTTGAAATATCTGAGACTATTTAAACCTTCAAAGGATATTCTTATGGCATATGGAATATGCCATATTCAAATTTGCATTTTCATTTTAATAAAACATTTTCTTAAAAATAAAGCTTATTAAAAATCTTTTGTAAAGTTAGACAAAAGTGAGTTTTAAGGCTAATCACTTTTATGATCACTAAGCATGATTAAGATATGTTAGTGTAATGATTATTACCTTGATGATAGTGTTTGTTAGATAATTCGTTTTATGATTGTGTTTGACAATAAATGTCTTTGTAATTTGTCGTGATCAAAACTAAGAAAGTTTAATTAATACTAACAATGTTTTTAGGCATTGCTTTGCATTAACAATCTCCCCCTTTTTGATTACGAAAAACTATAAACTCATTTATGTAAAATACAAGTTTATTCGAATTATTAACGAGTTTATCACTATCATTTCTCCCCCTTTGTCGAAGCAAAAAGGTTAGCACAAGTCTTTGAAGAAGAAAAGAACCGGACTTTTGCTAGTAGCTCCCCCTTGGTGCTTACTCCCCCTTGCTTGGGGCACCAAGTTAATGAGCTAAGGTGACATGCTACACAAACGTTAGAAGAAAGAAAAGAAACACCAATGTATATATGTGCACTACTTACTAACTAACTTGAGAGGGAGAAGGAAAAGAAATCTCAAATTAGAAGCAAGCATTTGCTAAGTATGTCCAAAGAGTGTGTATTTACAACATCATAGTTCAATTGGTGGAATAAAGGAAGAAAAGAAACATCCAAACCAATCAAAGATGATTTAAAATGTCAATGGGTTAAAATTTAGAATTTATGGAATCACCCATAATTAATTTTAAGTTTTAACCATGATCAACTCCTTAACAAATGTGTGTAATAGAATTAGAGGGAAAGATAACACACATAACATTCATATTACAAAAATATGAAATAACATACAAGATAAATATTCATACACACAATATGAATATTCAAAACGAAAAAAATTGGAAAATAGACCACAAAGCATAAGCTAATCTAATAGTGATAATCTTCCGAGATTGCTTAAAATTTATTGACTCAAACAACTAAAGTACAAAAAGTGCCTTAGTTGGAAAAGAAAGACGACGAAGCATCATTCGAAGTTTTGTTCACAGGAACGAAAACTTTGATAGGAGGTCGAGTGAGGAGGAATTCAAGAAAATTTAGCTTGTCATAGATATGAGCAAGTTCAATTTTTTGAAAACGGCAACAAGCACACGAGGAACCATGATGCAAAACAAAGTCGTTAGATGGGGGAGGTCCATCAAGATTAGAGGTTGGTGGGGAGGGAGATAATGGATAAGAGATGTTTTCACAATGCCTAGTGAGCTTAGGGTAAGAATTTAGGTCATTGAGTTGAGGAGAGTTGAAAGGTTTAGGTGGTGGTGGAAGAATTTCTTTTTCTCCGGTAATTGGATTTATAGAGTAAGTCTCATTCCAATATTGAATCGGAGAGAAAGAGGAATTCTTGGAGGATTTTGGAGAAGAAGAATCATGAGGATTCTTGTTCTTTTTTTTTATCCAAATGGGGTTAACCGAGATTTTCGGTTTCTTTAAAAGCTTAGAAGAAGAAGCTTTAGGTTGAGAAGTTTGTGACAAAGAAATGTAAAGGTTAGAAAAGGAAGAATTAGGCATTGTGAGGGATGAAGGAAAGAACTCTCAAAAGAGAAGAATTTAAAGAGAATAGACAAGGCAAAGATTTGAAATGAAAAAGAAAGGTTTTAGAGAATGTTTACCCAGATTGGGTAAACAAAGAATCTTAACCAAAATAGTGGTCAAAGAAGAAAGACCAAAAATAAGCCAAAATCGGCTTTACTGGGCGCGGTTCTTTAAAGAGGCCCGCGGTTCAATATCGATATAGAACCGCCTAGAGGCTTGAGAACCGCGTCCAGTGGACTACAAAACCAGATTTTCAAAAGTTTAGGAGAAAGATAAGACTTTTTCAAAAATTTGCAAATCTTGGATTTTTACCTCTTTTAGCACTAGAGTATGCTAGGGTTGCATAAAAGCAACACATTCACAAAGAATGTCTTGACAAAGGGTGACAAAATATTTAAATAACATTTTGGTCTAATTTTAAGTCAAGTTTTTAGAGGTTGTAATAGATTTAGGTTTAATTTTAATTAAACTGAAATTGTTTAATGTGATCACATAGATTAAAGCACATAAAAACTAAATCCATAAATCATCCACATGAGAAAATCATGAGGGAAAGGAAAGGAAATACAAGAATTAAAAAGACAATTAACTAATACAAAGATAGCTAACAACTAGGTCTTGAGTTCATAGTTATCTTTGGCTTGACCTTCTTTTTAAAAAGAATGTTAATTTGAAAACCATCATTCATCTCCTAGGGGGAGGCATGGAGAACAAGACAAGCAAGAAGTCATGCAACCTTCTATGAAGGCCAAGCATCTCCATCTTTAGGTTTTGAATGATGTAGTTATTATAGAGACAACATGGGTAATTTTCACTATGAGCTTCTAAGAACCCAAAGAATTAAGGATCACCCATGAAGTGAGGGATATGAATTCCCAAAATAGGAGCATTAGTGTTAGAGGGTGGAGGAGTTGGTGGAGGCATGGTGTACAAGGGTGAGATGGGAGAGTTTGGTGGAGTGAAAGGAGAGGTGACCAAAGGCTCAAGTACAAAGGGGATACTTTGTAGAGGTTGAGGTTGAGAAATCCCATCCAAAGGAGGACTAGGGGTGAAAGGTGAAGAGAGCTCATTCATTCTTGATTGGAATGAAGAGGAGGTAGAACCATGAGAATGGTTAGTACCATGGGTTGAGTTTGTCTTGCATGGAGCAACGGGTGGTAAAGGTGAAGATGAAATGAGAATGGGAGAGATCTCGTTTTTGGGAGTGTGAAAAGATGAAGAACCAATGTTAGGTATCTTGATCTTAATTTTAAGGCTTCTTTTTTAGGAAGAGGTTTTGGAAGAAGTGGATGTTCTAGTGGGCACCATGGTTGTGTGTTAAGGTTTAGAGAAGAGTTGAAGGGATGAAGAACACAATCAACATGAGGGGGTTTAAGAAGAGAAGGAAATGATCCAAACTAGTAATGGGTTAAAATCATTTTAGGTGAATAATGAAATTAGGTAACCTAGTTTAGGAAAGTGCAGGTTTTTCAAAATTTTTATCAAAGTTTTACACAAATTAAGAAAAATAGTGTAAAGCAAAGATTATGTCAAAACAGGAACAGGTGGTTCCTTACGTAGGTCCGCGGTTCCTTATCGCTAAAGAACCGTGGGTTCGATATGGAACAGCGTCCAGTGGTGACAGAAAAGTGCACTTCCAAAAACTTTGGTCAGCCCAGATTTCACACAGGTAAACATCAAGCCAAAGTTAACTATAAGTCAAAATCTAAGAGGCTAACAAACACATAATATGCATAAAGCAATGCAACTATTAGGATTAAAATACTAATAATCCAAACATAAAGTATTAGTAGACAATCAAAATATAAGATTAACAATTCAAACACGTTTTCAAACATGTAAACCTTGATGAAACAATGCTTCATTTCTTCTTTTTGCCAAGTCCCTTGATCAATTTGGTTATGTTCTTGAACGATCCTCTTGACTCCACTCGATGATCATACAACTCACCTTGTGTTTTAAGATTAGCTCGGTAGACATCCGCAAGACCGAAGTTTTCGGGAAGTCCACTAGTAGGAAAGTGAGGAGGAGGGATGATTTCTTCTAACCCTTCCATGAAAGAGTCCATGGATGGGTTGGAGTTACTCGAAGATCCAACATGAGCACTTGTGCCTATGCCACCACCATCACTTGGTGACATATCAAAGTCCTCATCATCGGACTCTTGTGGATCGGACTTTCTCGAACCTCGATCACTTCTAGCTTTTCGTGGTTGTACCTTTTGAATAGGTAGCATAACACGTTTGACCGAAGAAAGCGAGAAATGTTGATGTTGGGATAATCTTCACCAACCTTCTTAAGAATCCGAGTAAGGAGCATGGCATAGGGAATATTTGTTTTGGGTTTGGAAAGATCATAGGTGATTCGTCGAGCGATATAGTATGCAAGATTTTACTTGGCGTCGGTAGCGATGCAACATAACATGTGCGCCATACACGTCGGAATATGATCCCGGTTTCCGCCAAGACAAAATACATTCTCCATAAGAATGTCGGCCCAACGAACCATACAATCATTTAGGTCGCTTAAGAGAACCTCATAGCGTTTTACTTGACGCTTGGTAGAGTGGAGGCTTCTTACAACGTTTCCACTACGCTCTTTACAAATGACATCAAGAATGAAGTCAAGGTCAATCTCTTTATTTTCATTTGGAGCACGGTCGAATGGTTCAACAAGATAATCAAGTTTCCATTTATCAGTAAATCGACAAGTGCCCACAAATGGAACACGAAGAGCTTGACCAAAGTCTTCAAGAGAGAGTTTAATGAGTCGACCTTCAAGGATGAACCTAACATATACTTTATCATCATCATAAATGAGAGAGTATGTGCTAAAGAACTCTAGGAGAAATTCGGGATATATATCCTCTTTGATGTCCAACAAACAATCAAACCTAATTTGTCCAAACATTGATCGAGTATATATATATATATCCCTCAATATCCTCTTTGACAACTCTACCCTCATGAAAACAACGTTTTGGGAGAGAGGAAAAGGTGTTTGTAAGTTGAAGTGAAGCACACATCTCGGAAAGGTTTGGCATGTATTTTCTAGTGTATTGGTGGTCTTGTTGGTATTCTGAAGGCATGATTAGTATCTAAATACAACAAACAAAGATGTTTCTCCAATCACTCATATGAAAAATTAAAAATCAAAATTTCAAAAGATGAGAATGTGTTTCATCAATAACTTGACAAACAAAGGATTAATCATTGTCATTCTCATGTTCACAATGTAACCCTTTCACCATTGATCAAAACATATGAACTATGCAAAATCAACAATGAACTAGAACATTGGTTTTTCAAAAACAAGGTTTTTAGGTAAGAATTTAACAATGACATTACCAACTTGTTCATGGGTTCGTATCAATTCCATCAATCAACCAAAATATTTAGTCAAAATTTGGATTTGTTCTACAAGTGGGTTTTAGTGAAATCTCTATGAATATGAACCTAAGGAATCATAGTAACAATACTATGTCAACTCTTATTCCTAGTAAGGTTCCGATTCAATGTCAATTTTAAAAATCCCCAATTATGAATGTATGGACCCTAGAACAAATTAGATGAAATTGAAAGAGATAACTTACAATTAATTGATCTTGGATGATGGATGAGTGAAACCCACGAATTTGAATCAATTAATTTTAGTGATTGAAGGTTTTTAAAGCTTCAACAATGGTGGAAAAACAAAGAAAAACCGTCTGCTGTGTGTGAACGAGAGAGAAAGACTTGTTTGAAAAAGATAATTTAATAAAATTGGCGCTCTGATGAAAGATACTGCCCGCGGTTCCTTATCGATAAGGAACCGCGCCTTTGAGCCGCCGAGATAAAGAACCGCCTACAGAGGCATGTTTTTATCAAAACAAACGATGAATTTTTGAAAACCAAAATTTTTAAATACTTAAAAATATATCTTAAACCTTTTAGATATCATTGGACCACCACAACACTAGGTAGTAATGCCTTGTTGAAGGATTACGAGTTGAATCGAGATAGGAAAAGACCGAAACGAATGAACGACTACTCGTAGCGAAAAGGCAAAGGGAGAGGATTCAAGAGAAGTGAATCAAGACCAAGATCATTGCTAAAAGGACAAATGACATTCTTCAAAATGATGATGTGAAGAGCTTGTGTCATATATAGTGGTTTAAGACGTGCCTTTTCGGCGATAGTCTAAACAGCTTTGGTAATGAATTAAACCAAGCAATTTTGATGCATAGAATAAGATCATTTTCAAGAGTAGCCTTATTCTATTTCAAAATAAAAGTATATATTCACTTTCTCTCCCACATGATCGGATAATTATTTCTAGAATTAACAATAACAATATCCTTGGAATATTTCATTTCCAAATGTGTAAAATCCACCTACAACTTAATGAAGTAGTTTGGTATCTCAAGGGATTCACTAATCATCCTAGAGATGAGCCTAATTGCACAAGTTACACATGATATAGGGCCTACTAACCGTAAGGGTGCAAACCATGGAAATCTTTCTTTATACTTTAAGCTTCTACTAACTCACCCTACATCTCCATAGTGAGTCAAGTATCCAAGAAATGAAGGTTTGAGGGAAAAAGAAAATAATCACAAACCACAAATAAATGTCAAGGCAAGGATGCCAAGAACAAGCATATAGTCAATTAATGATCAAAAGAATGATCAATAGGGCGTGTGGAAGAACGAAAGCATACCTTGGCCACGAATTGCATTCCAAGCTTTCAAGGAATCGATGCAAAGAACAACTATGACTCATTGTGACTACTAAGTCTTCAAATACTAGTATCACTTCTACTCATCTTGATATCATCATTCAATGATGTTGGAAATCAAAGAATATGAGTCTTCTACAAATGTAAGTAACTCAATCCACAATCAATAGAATGATTTATCTTCATGAGTACCTACACATAAGAAGATACAAACTAGTAGATACATTTCAAGGGTAAATCTAAAATGCATTAATACTACTAATTTAAGTAATATGCAATATTAACATTTTAAAAGGATTATTTTCAACAAAAAGTAGTTTTGACCAAAGAAAAACTATAGTGTAACTTAACCTTCTAATTTGAAGAGACAATGGATCGATCCAAGTTTTAAAGTACAATATACTTCAAAGATCTTGTGTCACCATCGCTCTGATACCAATTGTAGAAACTAGAAGGGGGGGTTGAATAGTTTCTCATCGGTTTATCTCCTAATTAAAATTACTTTCAATTAGGTGAGTGCACAAAACTATCTTTTACTTGAAAGCTAGTTGCATAATGATTAGGTTCAATTCTAATGCATTAACAATGTATAGTAAGTGTAGTGATAATGAATGTAAGTAAAGAGTAAGGAAAGAAACAACCTAGTAGGAAGACACCAAGATTTATAGTGGTTCGGCAACGAGGATCTATCCTCGTTCCTACTCCACTCCTCGAGTACACCTTACTCGAGATTTCCACTATATCCACAAGCTCCCTTCTTGGCGGAGAAAACCTTACAACGTCGCTTACATTATTTTCCGACACTAAGCTGTCGAGACCTAATCTTAGCTAGGACCAATCTACACAACGTCGCCCACTTCACTCTTTTACAACACAAGGCTAGATGTCGAGTTCTAATCTAAAGGTAGAACCAATCTTCACAACGTTGCCTACTTCACCATTTTCCGACACAAGGCTAGATGTCTAGTTCTAATCCAAAGCTAGAACCAATCTTCACGACTCTTCACTTTGAAGCTAAGTGAGAACTTCACACAACACAACTACATATCACTTTATAGTTTAGTGAGAACTCACAAGACACAACCACATCACTTTATAGCTTAGTGAGAACTCACAAGACACAAATCACTTTATAGTTTAGTGAGAACTAACACAACTAATTACAACTCAACTAATCATATCCAAGTACACACATGTAGCTTGGATCTACACAACATAAATCCAAGCACACACATGTGCAATGGATGTACACAACTCTAATCCAAGTATTCACAAATAACTTGGATGAACACAACTAGTCCAAGTATTCACAAATACATTGGATCTACACAAGATAAAAATAAATAAATGATGAACATGACTAGATCTTTAGGAGAAGGTGATCTTCATCAATGCTACATCTTTAATCACATCACAAGTGTGTGAGTGATCTTCTCTTTGGACAAGGTAAAGAAGGAGATCAAGAGGATATTCATGAGTAAACATACTTAACACATTAAGTGATCATTTACAAATGACTAGGATTAGAAAGGAGAAAGAAGGCTAAAGAAGATGTCCAAAAAGGGTTGATGAGATGCAGATTTGATTCACTATTTATAAGACAAACATCCACTTGCTATATCTGCCCACGGTTCCTTATTGGAGCCCGCAGTTCCTTATTGGAGCCCGCGGTTCCTTATCGATAAGGAACCGCCATAGGTGCTAAGGTACCGCTGGCGTAGACTCTGCTCCTTTTTGTCTTTTAGTGAATTTGAAATATCTGAGGCTGTTTAAACCTTCAAAGGATATTCTTATGGCATATGGAATATGCCATATTCAAATTTGCATTTTCATTTTAATAAAACATTTTCTTAAAAATAAAGTTTATTAAAAATCTTTTGTAAAGTTAGACAAAAGTGAGTTTTAAGGCTAATCACTTTTATGATCACTAAGCATGATTAAGATATGTTAGTGTAATGATTATTACCTTGATGATAGTGTTTGTTAGATAATTCGTTTTATGATTGTGTTTGATAATAAATGTATTTGTAATTTGTCGTGATCAAAACTAAGAAAGATTAATTAATACTAACAATGTTTTTAGGCATTGCTTTGCATTAACACGTTATAAAACATTTCCACATTATTTGAAAGATCATCGATGGTTGGAACAATACATTGTTGAATGACGACTTCTACTTGTGGGTTAAGTTTAATATTCCAAACGGTATCTCTAGATACTTTTTTATAATCGACGACACCTTTGTACAAATTTAAAACCCCTTGTTTTATAAACTCAATTTGCTGAACACTTTTACTTTTCTCATCCTATTTACGTTTTTCATCCGAAATTTGTTTTTCTAACAAAATTGATTGCTTTTTGAAAACCCTTTTTAAAGAAACTTTCTTTTCCGTTTCAGGACTCGGTGGTGGAACATTTATAAACATCTTTTATTCTTTTAAAAGTTCTTTTTGGGGAACAAACTTAATATAATTATCAGAATCAGAAAGGTTTATCAAATCACTTAAGTTTGATCGACTTTCTTCTTGATGACGAATAATTTCGTCGCAATTAGGTGAAAGCATAAGAGCAAGATTATCAACATAACAACCGATATCATAAAGTGCATGCTTGATACTTTGAACTTTCTTGAGATAGTCAGGCTTAACGAAACTCGTTTTCATATTTCTATTGAGCATGTTCATAGTTTGAATAGACTGGCCCGTTTTGTAAACAATGTTGTTTAACGTTTCGACTCTCTTTTCCAAAGCAAGAATTTTTTCAATATCCTTTTCTTCACGAGTTTTATAAAGCTCAGTTTGATCTTTGTTAACCGAATCTAGTTTAGTAATTTGGAGTTTATGTAGCAGCAGTTGTTCTTCAAGTTCCGATATCTTTTGTTTTGACATATGAATTTCATGTGTTACTTCAGGACAATATTGTTTGTTGAGCACCTTACGTTCATATACCAAACTATTAGCTATTCCAACTTGTCGATCAGCTTCTTTTACATAATCACACTCCTTAAGCATGTCTATCTCCTCGGCTAAGGATGTGTTTGCTTGCTTCAAACGTTTATTAGCCTCTTTGTTTTCCTCAATTTCATGTTTTAAAGAATCAATAATGGAGACAAGCAAATCACGGTCCTCATCCGAGTCAGTATCCTGAGCATCATTTCCGTCATCATTACACATATGCGGTGAATCCGTAGAGATATTGCTATCCTCCGTTTCCATTACATATGTGTTATTCATGCTTTCGGGTTGCTCAGGATGCTGTCGTTCATTAGCAAATACATAATAGTTATCGTATGATGGTACCTTTTCAGTTGGCTCAATATCAAATATAGGTCCAGAATTATCAGCAGTCTCTAGAATCACTTCTTGAATCTTTGCCATGTACACATAATGTGCCTCCAACTCTTGATCATCGGCTTCATCATCAGTGTCATCGCGCCAATCAACTTCCTCTGCTGTGAGTGGAATCCCTGCTTCTTTTTTCTTACACAGCAACATCTTTTCCTTGTGATATCCTGAATCCTTAACCCGTTTTGGCTTCTTACATTCCCTATCCATATGCCCAAATCCCTTGAAATTGAAGCATTGAATCCCAGTCTTCTGCACAACCGGAGTGCCTACAGTATCTCTAGCCCCAACTTGATTCGGCATCCTCTGATTATCATACCTAGCATCACGATCATACCTAGGTGCATGATCAACTTCCTTATATCTAGCATTGGATGATGATCTGAGGTTGTTGTTGGTAGGTTTATAGATCTTCTTATAATTTGTGGTGAGTAAAGACATGAGTTCCTCAATTTTCTTGCCCCTTGACGTTTGTTCATCATCACTATCTCCATCAGACTTGGTGTCATACTTTAGAGGTGGAGTGGGGACAATTTCTTTTGCTTTGTTTCTAGAGGTATCTAGAGGTTTGGTGGATGAGCTTGATGACCTTGAGGGATGAGTAGGTGGTTGTTGACGGTGAACGGTTTTCGTTGAAGTAGCAGCCACAAAAAGCAATAGAGTTAGCAGACCGTTCTGCCTTTTCAGCTCTAAGTTCATTCACTTCATTCTGATGTTTTTTAAAGATATCATAAAGTTTGTGATAGGAGATGGTCTTGATATCTTCCCTTTTTAAACCAAAGCCACGAACCTTTGCCATTCCGGTTTGAGTTGAAGTAGAAACTGAACATTGGCATGATGATTGGAGATGGTGCACTGATTTCTGACAAGCTCATTCATCATTTTGTAGAATCTCGAGTAATATGAGTCAATGGATTCACCATCTTCAGAAGCGAATTTTCCAAACTCCCAAAGTAGATTAGTCTTGAGATATTGAACATTGATCGACTCAAATTGCTTCAATCGATTAATTGCATTCCACATTTCCATATCATTAGGACATGCATCAACCGTGGATAGATATCGTTATCAATCCTAGAGAGTATGTAGTTAACAACATCAGCTTCAGCTTGGAGGAGTTTCTTTTTCTCAGCATGACATGTATCGAAATTCTCCATAGCTCGTGTAGTTGATGAAGTGCCATCCTCTGCTTGTGTGGTAATGGGTCTGAATTCAAAAACTGGAGGTGGATTTTCAAGGCAGTGACGAAGAGCAGTTCGGATCTCTTTTCCGTTGAGAAATCTGAGAAAATGAGATCTCTACTGAACGTAGCAACCGGCAGTGAGTACAGGTGGATTATCGTTGTCACCTTGTTCCAAACGAATCTGGTTGGCAGTCCCATTGCTGATGTTGTTGTTAGGCATGGTAAATGTGTGTGAATGGATTAGGATCTTAGTGGATGTGTTGTGATGAGGTGTGGTTTACAATTCCGAAAAAATATTGTTGAAATCCCTTAACAATGTGGTCACGAGAAGCCAAAAAATTCCAAGACCAAAAATTGCACGATTCAAAATTTTTCTCGGAATAATTTGAAGACTACTTTCGGATAAATCTTTAAACACCTTTTACACTTTCGGATAAACTTGTAACAGTCACTTTCGGAATAATCTCCCCTTTTCACTTTCGGAATAATCTCCCCTTTTCTCACTTTCGGAATAAGGTTCACTTTCGTAGAAAATGTCACTTTTGGAATAAAGGTCACTTTTGGAAAAATTGTCACTTTCGGAAAAAAGATTGAGTTTCGGGAAAAAATGGGTTTCGGGAAAGTTGGGTTTCGGAAAAAGTTGAGTTCCGGGGAAAAATGGGTTTCGGGAAAGTTGGGTTTCGGAAAAAGTTAAGTTTCGGATAAAATGGTGACTGATAGGTGTGTAAACACCCATCCTTTTACCACTTAATTACAATAATAACCAAGCCAAAACGTGTATTTCGTGTCGTAAATGTCAGAATTATGCGTGGTTTGTGTTTTTGTTGTGATTTAGGATAAAAATGTGAAAAGGAAGGAAAACACGGGCTTTCACGGGCTTTTATCGAAGAAAAAGACAAAAGACGAAGTCAAGAAATCAAGAATGCAAAAAGAACGGAAGTCCAAGACCAATTCTGAAGATTTATCGAAGAAAAAGTCAAAAGACGGAAGTTTACTAAAAGCCGAAGAACTCAAGTCTAATTTATTGAAGATTACAAGACGAGTTTATTAATCCCGAGTCAAAAGTCGAAGAATTAAGAAGATTAAGGACTAATCAAGCAATTAAAGAAAGAAGAAAGAGGGGAGGAAGCTTCCTTCCACTAACCTCCTCTGCCCTATAAATAGTTCATTAGTGTTAATTTCATTGTTGTTGGCTAGTTTGACAAACTATGCTCTTCCATTTTAATTACTTGCACCTTAATTACTTGCACCTTTAATTACCTTGTCATGTACCTTTAATTCCTTTAAATTCAAGTAAGTTTTCTTTTATTGTTATTGAATCTTTACTTTTATTGTTAATCTCTCATCTACCTTTCTTGTTTGATCTTAATCTTAATCTTTATGTTCATGTTCTTTTATTTTTATGGTTTTCAATCAAGTGGGTTTTGATTGATTTGGTTATATTTGTTAGTTTTGTTGATTTGTTTTGATTGATTATTGTTAGTTGTTCATTTGTGGTTAGTTTGATTTAATCTTTTGGTTGATTTTGATTAGTTTATTTAAATTCGTGTCCTATTTGATTTCCTTGTTCTTCGCTACTGTTAACTTGCCCAGATTCCGAATCAGTTCAATTTATTACGGATGAAGGCTTTGTCTTAAATGTTCCGAATCAGCATTTGTAGTTTAATATTCTGAATCAGTGCTTTATATATTCCGAATGAAGCTTTTCTTGTTATTTATTCCGAATGAAGCTTTTCTTGTTTCTTGTTCCGAATGAACCACTTTATTCCGGATGAAGGACTATGTTCCGAATGAAGGAATTTGTTCCGAATGAACCACTTTATTCCGGATGAAGGAATTTGTTCCGAATGAACCACTTTATTCCGGATGAAGGAATTTGTTCCGAATGAAGGAATTTGTTCCGAATGAACCACTTTATTCCAGATGAAGGAACTTGTTCCGAATGAATGATTTTATAACGGATGAAACCTTTTATTCCGAATGAACGTTTTTATTCCGGATGAATGATTTTCTCATTTTTGTAATTTTATACAGTTAGTTTTAAGCTTTACTTTTCCCGCATTTTTCTTTAGTCGCACTTTAAGTTTACTTGCCTTGGATTTATTTTACGTTTGTCTTATTTTATTTTCAGTCTTTAATTAATTTTGTCTTTTAGTTTTATTTCTATTTATTGTTCTGCTTTACTTTTCGTTTTATTATTTGCATTGCTCCTTTATTATTTGTCTTTGTTTATTTTTATTTTGCTTCGCTTTTACCTTTTCAAATAGAATAGATATCCAACTTCAATTCGAGAAGATACCGAGAAAACGAACTTTCAACCTAGCAAAAGCTTTGTTATTAAAATGGCGCCGCTGCCGGCTCTTTTCGTGAAGATTAACGGTTTTTTGTGAGAGACGCGTTGGCTTTTGGGATCCGTTCACTTGTGAACGTTATTTTTCGTGTCAAAAATTTTCAAAAATCCCAAAAACAATTGAAAAATCATAAAAAGCATTTCTTTTCCAAAGTTTTGCACCAAAAATATTCTTCTTGCTTATCTATTTTTCTTTATGGATTCTTATGTCCATTGCGTCGGGTGTGGGAGACGATTATACGGGAACGACTCATGTCAATGGTGTACATGTGAGCGGTGCGGAAACGATATCGACTATACACAATTCTGATTTTGTCCATTGTGCAACTCGACTAATTTGTCCTTTTCTAATCCACCTCCTATTCCCCCTTGCATCTATTGTGGAAGCGATTATCATTGGCATGTTTTGTTTCCGGTTTGATACCCGTATGGTCACGGGCAAGAACCGGATTACAATTATGACAATGGAAATAGCTATCCACAAAACTCACCGGGTTTTCCTCCATACCCGTGGTGCTATATTTGTGGGGGCCCTCACGATGCTTCTTCTTGTGATCCGTCGAAGGTCTTTGAGAAAGTTCTGTGCTGTCATCCCAGTGTGTATAACTTTGAGCCCCCACATCACACCTTCAATCATCAATCCTCTCAGCAAATTAGTCTTGACCAACAACTCACTTCTTTGAACCATGTTCTAGAAAGTTTAGCTCAAATCCGAGCTGACTTGCATCAGAAAAGGCAACCTTTGCTTGATGGTGACAAAATCTTGAAATCCACCAACACCTTTTTGAGCCAATTTGGTCGTTTTCCCTTCTTTTCTACACCAAAATGTTTAATTACAACGTGGGATAGAATTGGTTTAATTGAACATACTCGGGGAGATGAACAACAAAATTTGCTTCATGAGCTTCCTAAAGATGTGGAGGTTATCAAGGAAGAGTTAGCCGACTATGTCACTCCTAATTGGAATGGTCCAGTCTATTATGATGATGATGACGACGATGATGTCTACGCTCTCGATCCATCTACTGAAGTTGCTACTCCTACTCTCGATATTCCTAATGCATCTAAGGATGATGATTCATTGAGTGAGATTAGTGATTTTGGTCTCGATAAATTCTTTGATGATGAGGTCTGTGACATGCCGACTGCTATGGAGTCTGAGGACGACGTTGCTCTTACGGAAGAGGTCGATCCTGATGATACCGATTTCTCTCCATGCTATGAGAATTTCACTTTTGAAATTTCTCAATCTCCACCGGGAGATGCGGGCGATGACGATTTATTCTCTCCGGCTTACGAGAAGTTCACCGATGAACTTGCTCTTGAAGATGAGGTGGAAGACGTGATTCTCCGCGATAGATTACGGAAAGTGCATCTTCTTATTGCTCAAATCGAAGAGTTGACTTCTCCTCCTCTTTCCGAGTCCTTACCTCCATCTATTCCTCCCGTTGAAGATAATGACCCATTGCTGGAAGAAATCGACATTCACTCAATACCTCCGGGTATTGATGATGATGACACGGAGGGGGATATTATTTTTGATAATTTGCTGTAGGAAGGTATTGTCCCAAGTCCCCCTCCCGAGCACCTTTCATCCTCCCCTTTAGCCACTATTACGGAGGATGAGTGCTTTGACCCGGGAGGTGACATTCACTATTTCATGATTGATAACATTCCGGCTTTGCCGAGTGCTCAACATCCATTGTCTTTGGGGGATGACAATGTGCTTACTTTACCCACCCCACCTCCCGTGGATCTTGATTTCACATACTTTTCGTATGTTGAAAGGACTTTTCTCCCATTCAAGACTTATCCCCCCGCCTCTCCTTTGTTGATGTCAACCGGGAACGAGGACAAGGTCTTTGATCCCGGTATTACATTCGAGGCTTCCCCATGGACCATTTAATTCGGGGACGAGTCAGGCTCGTGACTCGGTTAATATAAACAAGCGCTCTTCGGGAGGCAACCCGATTATCTATCTATCTTTACCTGTTTTCACCATAAGTGTAGGGGGAGCCCCGTTGGTGTTTCTTGTTTTCTTTCTTATCATGTGCAGGGATTAGATCTTCAAAGACACACTCTTGATGACTTTTGACGAACCGTGATTCCGTGTTCCCTTCTTCCCGGTTCTATCCTAAACTCTTTTCGATTTACTATTTTATATTTTCCAATATTAAAATAGGAATCTCGTTAGTTGTCCTTTCCTTAGCAAGATTTAAATAACGTGCACAATGTCCTAAGTGTAGGGGAGTTTACTCCCACATGCTTAAACATTGAGGACAATGTTTATATCAAGTGTAGGGGGGACTTCAATCGAAGTTAAGTGGTCTTTTCCTTGTATTTGTCCTCATTTTAACCAGAAAATTAATTTTTCGACATTTTTCAAAATTTTGATCTATTTTGGCCTATTAGTTTTACCTTTGTATAGTTATTTTCTTTCTTTGCTAGAATAATTTTTTAATAAAGTGGTTTTAAATTTTTCAAAGTCATGAATCTTTTGACTCAACCTGAGTTTACTTATCTAAGTTTGCTCTAGCTAGTATCCTTAACATGTTTAAGTCAAGTTTTGCTAGGCTTTTATATAGGGAGCTTTAAAACACGAAAGTCTTAAATCTCACGGGTTAAGAACAAGAACTTTTCGCAAGTTCCTATAATTTATCCTAGAGAGTCGTTTATCAAGGGAACTTTATGATGCGATTTCTAAACTTGAAAAAGTCTAAGAGTTTGCAAGATCCCATAGACGACTCGAAAACCCAAAACTTTGATTTAATAGGCTAAGCATCCACGAGTCTCATTCCTTGAGATTTTAAACTGTGGAGAACGAGAGATGATAGAGTCAATTATAAGTTTGGTATTCTTTCGTGAATTTATGTGAGTTAATTATAAGCCTATTCTCCCATCGCTTGCTAATAAGTTTATCTGCAATAAATAAGGTTGTACGATTTGAAAAGTTACTTAGCTTCTAGCCCAAGATCGTTTAAAAGTTGCTCGGTATGGATTAGAGTTCATAGCCAAGGCATAACTTATTGAAGCGGGATGCGAAGATTGGCGAGTCCGAAAAGGCCCTAACAAGGCATGAGGGCTACATTTTGTTGCTAAAGATCCAAAAGTGATGTGAAGAATCATTTATCGAAAATCAATATGAAGGATCGAGACACACGACGAAAAGCAAGTACTCCCCAAAATATCATGGAGAAGTCTATCCAAAAAGGCCCTAACAAGGTATGAGGATAAATAGATCCAACTCCTAAAAGGAGGCGGATCGTTGTATGTCAAAATCCCAAATAAAGATTTGAGAAAAAAGAAGAAGTCGTGGTCCAAATATGAAGAATCTCTCAAAACTTCAAGTGAAGAAATTCCTATTATGAAGAGAAGGCAATTATTTCATGAACGTCTCTCAAGATTTGAAGTATGAAGTCGCTGCCAAATATCGGTCCGAGAAAGGTCTCAAATCATGAAGCGAGTTATGCCAAGATATGAACTTTTTGAGGTCCCGAGAAGCAGTTTTAAAAGATTTTGTCCTTTAGCTAACTATTGATTAAATCGTCCCACTTTATTTTCAGCCTTAATAACTATCGAAATAAGTCAACAATGCATCCTCGTGATCATTCAAGACAACAATAAAATATAAGAGATACACCTAGGAATAAGGGAGTCTAAGTAAATAATTGGCCCACATGAGTTCGTCTTAGTTTGCTAACTTATAATAACAATGATCTCGTTTTTAAGCTTGGTTTGGAGAAAGTGAAAACTTGAGGATGATGATCATTCATGACATTTTCAAAACCCTAAGGTATGTTTTTGATTTCTTTACTTGTTTTATAATTTTCTATCTCTTTAATAAAGGCTAATATGGATTGATTATGATGAAAAGTGTAATCGTGCTTTGTAACTAATGCAGTACATGAGGACATTGCAATGGTCAAGTGTAGGGGATTTGATAGGTGTGTAAACACCCATCCTTTTACCACTTAATTACAATAATAACCAAGCCAAAACGTGTATTTCGTGTCGTAAATGTCGGAATTATGCGTGGTTTGTGTTTTTGTTGTGATTTAGGATCAAAATGTGAAAAGGAAGGAAAACACGGGCTTTCACGGGCTTTTATCGAAAAAAAGGACAAAAGACGAAGTCAAGAAATCAAGAATGCAAAAAGAACGGAAGTCCAATACCAATTCTGAAGATTTATCGAAGAAAAAGTCAAAAGACGGAAGTTTACTAAAAGCCGAAGAACTCAAGTCTAATTTATTGAAGATTACAAGACGAGTTTATTAATCCCGAGTGAAAAGTCGAAGAATTAAGAAGATTAAGGACTAATCAAGCAATTAAAGAAAGAAGAAAGAGGGGAGGAAGCTTCCTTCCACTAACCACCTCCTCCCTATAAATAGATCATTAGTGTTAATTTCATTGTTGTTGGCTAGTTTGACAAACTATGCTCTTCCATTTTAATTACTTGCACCTTAATTACTTGCACCTTTAATTACCTTGTCATGTACCTTTAATTCCTTTAAATTCAAGTAAGTTTTCTTTTATTGTTATTGAATCTTTACTTTTATTGTTAATCTCTCATCTACCTTTCTTGTTTGATCTTAATCTTAATCTTTATGTTTGTTGATGCAAAAGTTGGTTGATCCTTGCTAGACCCGAATTAGGTTTAATTCGGGTTGGCTGGGCTCCGGCTCCTGCACCAAGTGAATCGTTTGGTTGGGATCCTGCACACTAAACAGCACGCGTTAGGCTTACCGTGGGAATGTTTCCCACGATTAGACTCCGGCGTGAGAGTAAGTAATCGATTTAAGGTTTATGTGAGTTTAGAGTACAAGTCGTAATACCTTTGTGGAACCCTTGAGGGTTCCTTTTATAGGCAGTGAAACCTTAATGGGCTTCCACTGATGCTTCGGCCCCAAGGAATAGATAATCACCAGAATTAGAATGATTGTTATCTTCTAATCTTGGTAGTGAATATCCTCTCTTATTGGGATAAAGATATTCCTAGACAGAATATTATTCTGTCTAACCCTATGTCGGCCATGTCGGCCGCACCGGGCCGTGGGCCGCACACATGTGTGCGGTTACTGTTCATCCAAGCCCATAAGCCTGAATGACATTATTCCACCCATCTGTGATGGGCCGGATACGGGTAGTACCCATGGGCCGGGTCCATGACCCGGCTGGGGACTATACGTCATCATGTCCCCCCAGTCTAGTTGTTACAACCGTAGGTGGAACCTCTAGACTACAAAGATGCTCCCCGGACGTACCAAGGAAACCATAGTGAATGACAAATTGTCCAAGAATTTATATTGGCCGCACGTGGCAACCTGGCTTAAGAAGTTATCCCATCAATATCTCAGCCGCATATAGCAACCGAGACAAATTAAATATATCATTAAATGTCAAGTCTTACGTAAGAGCCGCATAACCCGACATTAATAACTGTTCATCTGACTTGTTTGACTGACAAAAGTGCAAACCGTCAGAACCTCGAGCAGTGCAAACGTGTGAGTCAGAAGTGACCCATGGGTCCCACCTGACGTTTCACTTGCCACTTGCCCCCTAGCCATACGATTAAGATAGTGGCCAACACGTGTCACACATCCAACAGGTCGTGACCCATGAGGCAACCCTATAAATAAGCCACCCCCACGGCTGTGTGAAACACACAGTTATAACCTCCATTTCTGCCATTAAAGCTTTCCTCTTAGCTTGAACCAAATACGCACGGATCCCTTCATACGCATGTTAGAACACCACGTCCTTACACTCTTTTTTAGTAATGGCTCATAGAAACAGCCCTACCATTGGATCCGTGCTGAATGTCATGACCCAAGACCAATTAAACCACTTTTGTACAAACTATTTCATCCCTACCAACCTACACCCCTCACTTCCTGGCGCTGGAGACCTCATAACTGAGGCTCCAGCGGGTAAGATTGGCCTGTATACTCGCCTCTTTGATGCGGCTAATTACCGCATCCCCTTCACCCACTTTCTTGTAGATCTGTTAGGATACTATGATGTACACATTAGTCAGCTCCACTGCATAGGTGCCTGTAAAATTATTCAATTCGAGATCCTCTGCCGTGCTAGGAGAATCCCCCCAACTGTAGAATTATTCCGGCTCTTTTATGTTCCCAACATAGTAAATGGTTGGGTATCTTTTAAGAAACGAGCCTCCAACAGTCCCCAATCGCACAACAAACCAATGGATTCATTGAAAAAATGGTATGATCACTACTTTTTCATTGACGCAGTGGTATGGCCGGGCGATTATATCATCAGAACTAGGATCCCTCACGACCCCAAGCCACACACAAGTACATACAACCCCCGTCATTCCCAAGAGTTAGATTTGAATAGGACTGGGTTCCATAGAAACCTTCCCGAATCATTCCTATGTTTGCTAGGGATTAGCCGCAATTACTTTGGTCCTTCCAATAGGTATCCCGTTTTTTGGAGAAGGCAGGGCGAAGGTAGGCTAACATCCGTACGCAAAAAATGCATACAATTATTTGATAAATAGCTAACATATGTTGTTTTGTGCTGAACAGAAATGAACTTCTTTGGACTTTTACGCCAGGGCGACCCGAAGCTTGTGCCGGAGGGTCTTCGTCCTCTTCGTGAGAATGAACAACCCCTTCTTGAGCATACCCGCCCCGTGACGGTTGCTCTTGAAGCCGTGCCAGATCCTCATTCGGACGAGGAAGATCATGGAAATAATGTTAATGGTGATAACCAGGTGAATGAAGGAGGAGCCGGGCCCTCCTCACCACATAGGGAGCAGCAGGGGGATAATATTGAATTAACCACCTCCAGCATTCGCCGACTGATGGGGGATGATGATGAAGAAGTACAGCAACAAGTCAACCTGGAAGAAGAAGAGGAGGATGAAGTCGAGGAGGAGATCGACGAAACAACAATGCAGCCCGTCGCCAGGCGTACACGAAAGAGAAGCAACCGTGTGAGGAGAACTGCTTCAGTCGAGATTGGCGAACACAATGCTCCTGCCAAGAGACTTCGAGAAGACCACCCCTTGTATCAATCTGTCGGGAGTGCTACCCAGGGTTCTGAGGCTAACCGGGCCGCTCATGTCGATCCCGTCACTCAGATTGCCCCAACCGCCTCCGAATTAGCAAGAAACAACATGTAAGACCCCATCTTAACATGTAAGAATGACAAGTTTCCTTGTAAGCAATACTTAAGATATTTCGTAATACTTGTTTCACAGGGACGACCAGACCGGTGCCGCACCTCCTTCTGACACCCAAGTTGATAAGGGGAAAGGGAAAGAAGTGGAAAGAGACCCTACGGCCCCCACTAAGTCCGGCCCTGTATTTGAAGAAGGTTCACCCGCAGCCTCCCAAGATTTTCCCGCATCCAGCGCCCCTCAACCGTTCAATCCCGTATGGAATATTACCACGGCGTCACGACTGAGGGACGCTGATGAGTGCCGGGAGTACCTCAACAATTGCATACCACCAAGCTTGGTGTGAGAGGTAAATTCGCTCAGTCATGCAGATTTGGCGGATGAATACAATGGTACCCTGGTACACCAAATGGCGATGGGAACCTCGATGAGGGTTAGGTTTGAAGCCGCGCTTGGGCATGTTGACTCTCTCAAGAGGAAAGTTGGACGGAGGGAGAAAATGATTGAAGATAATGAAGCTCAAATTGCCGACCTCCAATCCCAACTGGCCAATGCCGAGGCGACCATTAAAAAACAGTCAGCCCGCGCGAGTGAATACGACCAGCAAGTAGCCAATCTTGAGTCACAACTAGATGCTGCAACCACCAAGGTACATATCCGTGCCGCACCACCCATACTTATAAAAGGAATATATGCTAACACGTATTTTCCTTATAGGTAGCCACGGCGGAAGCTTCTGCCCACTCGTACTCCAGCCAAGTAGACGTGCTTAACAAGAAACTGGAAGACGCGCACTTGGCCGTCCAAAACATGGAGAAAGTACAGAGGGACCTTGCTAATGAGAGGGTGGTCATCCAAGAGCTGAAAGAGGCATTTTCCCAAAAAGAGTTGATGATTGATGCCCTCACTGCCGAGCGTGACAATGTGCTATGCCCCCAACTGCTAACAGCTATTGCCGGCCGTAGGTGGATGGTTGGGCACGGAGCACGCCTGGCCGTCATGAAGGTATTAGAGGCCCCGGAATTTGTGCAACAATTCGCGAACCTTGTGTCTGATGGTATTGACCACGGACGGCACGAGGGAATGGTTGAGGTCGCTGAGCTGATCACGAAGGGAGAGGATGTCGCCAATCATGCCTTCTTTAAGCCTGAAGCTGCTAGCAAGATGACTGCCTCTATGGCCGTGATGCGAGATCTGCACTACCCATTCCTGGACGAACAGGAGGCCACCAAAGATGCGTTAAATATGGAAATCATGGCACGGCTCAGTCCTAACCCGTCCGCCCATGATGCCTTCACTCCATCCCCCAGCCACCTAACACTTCCCATATACGAGGACGTAACCAGGATCGTGCTTGACGAAGAACCCTTAAGTGTGGTGCTGGAGAGGACTGCGGCTCAAGCCCAGAAGCAGGGAGAAAGTGATGAATGGTTGTCGTGCCTGGTCGAAGAGCAAGCAGAAATGGGTAAGTTTTTCCCCTCTATGTAGGATGCTCCTACTTTATGATCCCTTTCAGACACTTTGGTTTGTAACCTATGAATATGTATTGTTTCTATTCGTCCGTGCATGTACACGGCTAACAATATTTGTGTTTTGTATACAAGTCCGTGAGTGACCACGGCAATTTTGTTATCTATTTTGGAAACTTGTGTATTTTGACTGTGTTTAAATATTGTACCACAATACTGCATGACATATCACATCTTACACACAAAGAGAAAAAATACATACAAGTCCATATTTTACTAGACATGCGACGTGCGTCTTTAATATGCGGAGCACTGTGCGGCTTCAGCATATGGAACTTACCCCAACGTCTTGTAAGTAAGGTGTCTAGTAAGGATACATGATCCGTGCGGCTGGGGTTGCATCCCTCTTACGCGGAAAGTTGAATTAGTAGGTTCACTTAATCCTCTTACCCCGCCTGGAGGCGTATAGTACATGTACAATAATTTGAAAGAATGCATATGAATAAGACATATTATGATATAAGTAAAATTCATACAACTAACAAAAACTCTAAGAAACGATTTGCACGAAACAGGCCGTGGAGCTAGCTAGGCACCACGGCATTTTATTAGAACGTTTACACTTTTGTTTGAACAATAATGACAAGTCCTAAAGAATAAGAAAGGAATCTAAACAAACATAAGACAAAACAAAACAGATAAAACCGCATGGTTCTTTATTAAGACCGCACATAGCGAAGTTCCTCATGCGGAAGCCGTAGCTTTCAAAGATAGCACCTTTTGAGATTGGAAATACTCCATGTGCGCTCAAGGTCGTGGCCATCCATGTCACGTAGCTTGTACGCGCCTCGTCCCAAGGCTTCAGTGATTTCATACGGTCCTTCCCACTTAGGGCCCAGCTTTCCTGTGTTCTCCGCTCGACTTGCTTCGTTAGCACGGTAGACGTAGTCTCCCGGTCTAAAGGAAACACCCTTGACCTTGGCGTCATAATAAGCCTTCATCTTAGCCTTGGACTTAGCCTCATTGATGGCTGCTATTTCCCTTTTTTCTTCCAACAGATCCAGGTTGATTCGCAGTTGTTCATCATTCGTGACGACATTAACCTCCGCCGTGCGGATGGTAGGCATTCCTATTTCTGCTGGTATAACAGCTTCAGTGCCGTAAGCCAATGCAAATGGAGTATCTCTGTTGGCTGTTTTGATCATAGTTCTATGCGCCCATAGCACATGTGATAACTCATCGACCCATTTACCACTTCGTTCATCCAGACGCGCCTTGATGCCATTCCCCAAGCTTCTATTAGCTCGTTCGACAAGGCCGTTTGTCTGCGGATGCTTAACAGATGCGAAGCGACGCTTGATGTTCAATGATGCACACCAATCTTTGAACGGGTTGTCCGTGAATTGCTTGCCGTTATCCGAGATGATTTCTCCTGGTAAACCAAAACGGCACACAATATGCTCCCAGACAAACTTCTTAACTTGTTTGCCTGTGATAGACTTGACTGCCTTGGCTTCTATCCATCGTGTGAAGTAGTCCATTGCAACAATCAAGAATTTAACCCCCCCGCAGCTACAGGAAATGGTCCTGCAATGTCAATTCCCCACTTATAAAATGGCCATGGGTACGTGATAGGTGTAAGCTCCTGCTGCAGGTGCCGCGGTACTGGCCTATGCACTTGGCAATCACTACACTTGCGAATCATGTCGCGCGCGTCTCTGTGCATGGTAGGCCAATAATATCCTGTTCGTAAGGCTCTAGCTACCACGGATCGTGGGCCTGCATGCATGCCGCACAACCCTTCGTGTATGTTACTGATTACGTAAGCTGCCTGGCGTGGTCCAACACACCGCAGCCACGGCTGCAAGAAAGAGCGCTTGTAAAGGATGCCTTCTCGAAGTTCGAAATATTGCGACTTCCTTTTAATGCGCCTTGCTGCTTTTTCCTCGTCTGGAAGGGTCTCATTAGTCAAATAGTTGATGATTGGGGTCATCCATGTAGGTCCCTCCTCTTCAACTATAGCGGCAACCTCCCCTTCCGTTATAGATTTCTCCTTGAGTATTTCCACCAAAACTTGTTTAGACAAGTGAGCGAAGCTTGTGGATGCGATCTTGCTAAGAGCGTCCGCTTTCTTGTTCTCGCCCCTTGGCACCTGCTTGATGGAAAACTTACTTAAAGTCGCGATTAGCGACTTGACTTTTTCCAAGTACCTGACCATGTTGTCCTCCTTAGCCACATACCCACCTAGAATATGGTTCGCGACAAGCCGTGAGTCCACGTAGGCCTCAAGGTTGCGGACCCCCATTCTAGCGGCGATTTTTAAACCCGCAATTAATGCTTCATATTCCGCTTCGTTGTTAGTGTCCGTGAACTCAAAACGGAGGGCGTACGTGAATTCTATTCCTTCTGGGTTTGTGAGGATGAGACCTGCTCCGGACCCGTCCGTACACGAGGATCCATCCGTGAATAACACCCAAGGTTCCGTTGGGATCTCGTCTTGCTTAATGATTGGTCCTTCCTCATCCGGCTTCTCGATCAGGAAATCTGCCAAGATCTGGCCTTTAACAGCCGTCCTTGGTCTGTAAGATATATTGTGCTCCCCCAATAGGATGCTCCATTTCTGTAGCCTCCCTGCCACGTCCGGTCTAGAAATAACCTGCTTGATTGGCTGATCCGTAATGACCACAATTGGGTGCGCCTGAAAGTACCGGCGCAACCGCTTTGTAGCAAACACTAGTGCTAACACCAATTTTTCCATGGAGGAATAATTCAACTCCGGCCCTTGTAGTGTTCTACTTATAAAGTAGACCGGAGTTTGTACTGTATCTCTATCCGTCATAAGTACCGCGATTATTGCGCCATGAGTAGCTGAGAGATACATAATGAGTTCCTCCTTTGGCCGGGGAGCTACTAGCATAGGGAGAGATGCAAGATGTTGCTTTAGTTGACCGAAAGCTTCCTCGGCTTCCTTCGTCCAGCGGAAGTCTCCCTTTCTAATACACTTCTTGAGTGTCTTAAATAGGGGTAATGACTTCTCTGCGGATTTAGATAGGAATCTATTCAGCCCAGCTAACTTCCCATTCAGGGACTGCACCTCCTTCCGTGTCTGAGGGGACGGCAGTTGTATCACTGCGTCCGTCTTCTCTGGGCAAGGTTTGATGCCATTTGGATCAATCAAATATCCAAGGAACATTCCCTCAGTTGCTCCAAACGTACATTTCTTTGGATTTAACTTCATGTTAATCCTTCTCAGCGTGTCGAATGTCTCTTGGACATCCCGGAGAAGTGCCTCCTCCGTGTGACTTTTTATCACCAAGTCATCAACATAGACTTCCAGGTTGCGTCCTATTTGTGATTCAAAAGCTTTGTCCACCAACCGCTGATATGTAGCGCCGGCGTTCTTCAGTCCAAACGGCATTTTCGTATAGCAATATACGCCCTGGCTCGTATGGAACACCGTTTTTTCTGCATCCTCCTCCGCCATCTGGATTTGGTGATACCCTTTATATGCATCCAAGAAGCATTTGAAAGGATATCCACACAAGGACTCCACCTTCCAGTCGATTTCCGGTAACGGGTAACAGTCCTGTGGGCAGGCCTTGTTTAGATCCGTGAAATCCACACACATGCGCCAACTTCCGTCATGTTTCTTGACCATGACCGGATTGGATAACCACTCTTGGTAGTATACCTCGCGCATGATGCCTGCATCCACTAGTTTCCGTACTTCCTCCAATATCACTTGGCTGCGCTCGGGTGCCTGGCCGCGCTTCTTTTGCTTAACGGGTTGGTACCCTTGGCGGATCTGGAGCTTATGCTCTGCTATCGCACGTGGCACGCCTGTCATATGCTTTGGCTCCCATGCGAATATATCTAGGTTTGCACTCAAAAGAGAGCACATGGCCCTTTTGCCGCTATCCGAGAGCGCCCCTCCTATGGATACCTCCTGTTCCAGATAGTCAGGGTGAATTGCTACCTTCCAGTTGGGAGGTGGTGATCCATCCTTGGGTGGGACAGGTGGAGCTGGTGCTGTCACGGTGTGACACTCGGACGTTGGTACGACTGTGTTGTAAATAGTAACGATTCCCCCCTCAACGGGGAATTTGATCATTTCGTGTGCCGTAGAGGGTACTGCCCGGATAGCCAAAATGCCTGGTCTGCCTATGATCCCATTATACGGAGAGTGTGAGCGTATCACCATGAAGTTCATCCACGCCGTAGTGGAATGTTCCTCATTCCCAATGGTTACAAGCAAACGCAATTGCCCTATCGGCCAGATAGTGTCTCCACTAAAGCCAGTAAGCGGCGACGTGGCCGGTACTAATTGGCTTCTTATTTCTGGGCATAACTGCACAAAACAGTGTTCATACAGTACCTCTGCTGACGATCCTCCATACACATACATGCGACGAACGTTGTGTGTTCCAATGCTTATCTCAATAGTGAGAGGCGCATCAATCACATCGCTTGATGTGATGGGAGGGAATGAGATTTCCCTGCCGCGTGAAAATTTTTGGCCAACTTTTTGCCTCGTGCGGCGCTGTCTGGATTGGATCATGTATATGGTCGAAGGTTTGTCCTTTTGGGGATCCTTCTTATCATACTTCTTGTTGTTGTCTTTTCCATCCTTCCAATCCTTAACTAGGTGCTTGAGTTTGCCTGATTTGATCAGCGACTCAATATGCTTCTTGAGCTGGATACACTCCTCCGTGGTGTGGCCTTTGTCATTATGGAACTCGCAGAAGCGATTTCCTTGCCGACGTTCCGGGGGAGTGGTCATTGGGGGAGGCCTCGGAAAGTTCGCCCCTTCTGTTAGCAAGATCTCCCGGTAGGACATCTTTAGGGGGGTGAACTTATCGTCCGACCGTCCTCCTTTGCTTTGGCTCTTATAGTCTGAGCCCTTGTTATTGTTCTGATTATCTTGACCGCTCGACTGCCTCCGGGACTGATCATTTGACCGGTACCCATTTCTTCGTGATGGGTAGGCCGCGGCAACAGCTGTTTCTCCTTCTATGAAATTTCTGACCCTTTCCATGAGGTCATCATATCTCTCTGGACGCTTGTCATTGAGGCGCCTGATCAATTCTCTGTCTGTTATGGCGTGCATGTAGTCAGAGATCTGCAGGAGCTCCGGCATGGTTCTCGTGCGCGTGCACTCATCATTGAAGTGTTCAGTGAAGGCTTCTGTGGACTCCCCCGGCCGTTGCTTGACAGTTGCCAATGAGACCGGATCCCTATTATACTTCTTCCTTTGAGTATAATTATTCTCAAAGGCAGTGCGTAGTTCCGTGAAACTATCAATGCTCCATGGAGGGAGTGCCTCAAACCAGTCGCGGTCATTTCCGATCAAGGTCGAATTGAACATTTGGCACCATATAGGCATGGGCCATCGCTCAATTTTAGCCTGTGTATCAAATATTTTAAGGTGATCCACCGGATCACCGGACCCATCATAAGTCTTGATACACGCCGGCATGCGACGCTTGGTGTCCTCAGAATAGTTCCTTATGCGGAGGGTGAACGGGTCTTCCCTGGGATCGGCCCATGGCCGGGTAAGCCTAGGGTCATCCCATGGTTCACACCATGGACGCGAAAGATCCTCCGCTTCCGCATCTCGATAGTAAGGACCATCATAATACCCATCATTGTTTGGTGGTGGTGGAGGGGTGCGCCTAGGTCGGCGACGCTTAGGCGGATGGTCATCTGAGTCCTCTCCGGACGGGTCCGGGGACGGCGGTGGTGCCCCATCCTTTTCATAGGGACCACTTTTTTGGGATGAACCAGGAGCCTTTTTCCCAGTGTTCATCCTGTCCCACACACTCAGGCGACGTGTGGTTCTAGCCAGCTCTCGATCTGGTCGCTCGGGTGAGCCATCCGACCTTTCTCCTTCTCGAGACTGCGTTAATTCATGTATAAGGCGGTCTCCTATGCGCTCAAACACATTCCGGGGTTGAGGGGTTTCCTCAAAGGTACCCTGCTCCTGAGGCCGAGCTCTCCTTTTCCTCTGATTTTGGGAGGAGGTGGTTGGTCCGGTGTCACCAAAGTTGAGTCTGGCTTGGAGGTTCCTCCCCAGATTCAACCTTGATGCGATCCCTGGGACGATCCTTTCGAAGTTCTGCGTGAGAACTCGAGTAAGATCCTCCTCACTGAGTGGTAGGACTTCCACTTCTTCCTCCGTCGAGGGTCTGCGCGGTTCCTTGTTAGGAGGGTTTGGCGCACTCCCCGGATCAGGGTTGTCCAGGGTTGAAGTAGGCGGGGGTGTCATCTAGATCGTGCTCGTCACCCCCACGGGCTGAAAACCGCTACGGTTACCCGGCCCGCCTGCGAGGCGGCTAGGTGATTGGTTGGGGATGAGAATCCCTTCCCCTTGGGACTTCCGGTTCCCGGGATTCACGTTCCTGGGGTTAGCTTGCGGATGCCCCTTCGTCATTGGAAATTCGAGATGAGGTTTTGTTCTAGCTTAGTGTTATGGGTCCCATAGAAGGCGCCAACTTGTTGATGCAAAAGTTGGTTGATCCTTGCTAGACCCGAATTAGGTTTAATTCGGGTTGGCTGGGCTCCGGCTCCTACACCAAGTGAATCGTTTGGTTGGGATCCTGCACACTAAACAACACGCGTTAGGCTTACCGTGGGAATGTTTCCCACGATTAGACTCCGGTGTGAGAGTAAGTAATCGATTTAAGGTTTATGTGAGTTTAGAGTACAAGTCGTAATACCTTTGTGGAACCCTTGAGGGTTCCTTTTATAGGCAGTGAAACCCTAATGGGCTTCCACTGATGCTTCGGCCCCAAGGAAGAGATAATCACCAGAATTAGAATGATTGTTATCTTCTAATCTTGGTAGTGAATATCCTCTCTTATTGGGATAAAGATATTCCTAGACAGAATATTATTCTGTCTAACCCTATGTCGGCCATGTCGGCCGCACCGGGCCGTGGGCCGCACACATGTGTGCGGTTACTGTTCATCCAAGCCCATAAGCCTGAATGACATTATTCCACCCATCTATGATGGGCCGGATACGGGTAGTACCCATGGGCCGGGTCCATGACCCGGCTGGGGACTATACGTCATCAATGTTCATGTTCTTTTATTTTTATGGTTTTCAATCAAGTGGGTTTTGATTGATTTGGTTATATTTGTTAGTTTTGTCGATTTGTTTTGATTGATTATTGTTAGTTGTTCATTTGTGGTTAGTTTGATTTAATCTTTTGGTTGATTTTGATTAGTTTTATTTAAATTCGTGTCCTATTTCATTTCCTTGTTCTTCGCTACTGTTAACTTGCCCAGATTCCGAATCAGTTCAATTTATTCCGAATGAAGGCTTTGTCTTAAATGTTCCGAATCAGCATTTGTAGTTTAACATTCCGAAACAGTGCTTTATATATTCCGAATGAAGCTTTTCTTGTTATTCATTCCGAATGAAGCTTTTCTTGTTTTTTGTTCCGAATGAACCACTTTATTCCGGATGAAGGACTATGTTCCGAATGAAGGAATTTGTTCCGAATGAACCACTTTATTCCGGATGAAGGAATTTGTTCCGAATGAACCACTTTATTCCGAATGAAGGAATTTGTTCCGAATGAAGGAATTTGTTCCGAATGAACCACTTTATTCCGGATGAAGGAATTTGTTCCGAATGAATGATTTTATTCCAGATGAAACCTTTTATTCCGAATGAACGTTTTTATTCCAGATGAATGATTTTCTCATTTTTGTAATTTTATACAGTTAGTTTTAAGCTTTACTTTTCCCGCATTTTTCTTTAGTCGCACTTTAAGTTTACTTGCCTTAGATTTATTTTACGTTTGTCCTATTTTATTTTTCAGTCTTTAATTAATTTTGTCTTTTAGTTTTATTTCTATTTATTGTTCTGCTTTACTTTTCGTTTTATTATTTGCATTGCTCCTTTATTATTTGTCTTTGTTTATTTTTATTTCGCTTCGCTTTTACCTTTTCAAATAGAATAGATATCCAACTTCATTTTTCTTTACCAAGAACGACTGAGTCACACTTTGAACCGGAAATCAATTCGAGAAGATACCGAGAAAACGAACTTTCAACCTAGCAAAAGCTTTGTTATTAATTCTTTTTGCGGCTTTTCGATTTTTCAATTCTTTTGGTTTTTGATTGTTTTTAATTTTTTTGGATTTTTTGTATTACGTAGACTCAAATCTACAAATCTCTCCTCGAATCGATTTCTCGATTAAAGGAGCCTCAAAGAATTAAAACGATCACGTGGAGTGAACGCCTTCGATGACTTTAGATCGTTGGTGGAACACCAAAACGTTCAAGAGGGTTTAATCTTGAAAACAAGCAAATATATATGATACGTAGATAATACTTGGGCGGCAAACCCTCGATTAGCCTTCTTTCTCAAAACACGCACAAGCAAGCGGGGGAAACGAGGCGGCGCTAAGCACTTAAGAGCCTTTTTCCTTTAGGTCGTGAAATACAACCGCCTTATACCCACCTTATAGTTTGAGTTAATTGAAATTAAGCGTCACGAGAGTATTTACCTATTTTGCCTTTACTTTTGCTTTAGATTCGAATACAATGATCGAGTGATGAAATCCCGAATCAAGGTTGCGTTTTCACGCTTTTGGAGTACTTGTATATTTATTGTTATACGTAAGTACAATATAGTAATATAAAAACGAAAATGATAATGGGATATCTACAATATAGTAAAATGATTGTTGTGTGTTTAGTTTAGGAAAACTAAACACGATTTATTTGGATACTATAATATAATAAGGAAAAAATAACAAAAATGAGTATGTACGTTATATACGCTTTCCAAAAATTAAAAAGTAAAAACGCACTACTCACACAAACACGATAATAATAATGACAACTCAAAAACACCTCCCCAGCGACGGCGCCAAAATTTGTTGTAGTAAAAATACGTGTTTAGGAAAACAACGTATAATGGGCAAGAATTAAACTCGACGATTTAGGAAAACCGACAAGTCGAATAAATGTAGGTTCGTTCTCGAAGGAGGTGTGTGAATTAACTGTGCCAGTATGTAAAATCAAAGTTTGGATTAGTGTCGTTTTTGGGTTTGTAGAGAGAAAAATTAAAGACGAGCTACAACTACGATTAAACTACGACGAATTAACGTAAAACGCGAACGTAAATACGTAAAACGTGACAAAATTAAAAATTAAACCTAAAAATTAATTAAAAATCAAAACTAAGTCTAAAATAATATAAATAAGAATAAAAATCCAATAAATAAATTTTAAATTTTTTTTAATTAAATATTCAATTTTAAATGCTAATTAAAGCCCTAAAATTAAATATAATTAAGAAAAAGCCCAAAATATTATTTTATTGAACTAATAACTCACTTATATTATTTAAAGACTAAAAAGTATTTTTCCTAAATTTTAAATACTATTTTTCTTTTTTTTAAATGCTAAAAACAATTTTTAAACTAAAATAATGATAAAAAAATATTAAAATAATGCGAAAATTAAACTTACTGTTTCAAAAATCCTAAATTATATTACTAAACAGTAGAAAATTAAAAAAAAGTTGAAAACAAAACTTTTTTACACTAAAAGACAAAATAGATTTAAATTAAACCCTAATTAAACTAATATTAAATCTAAAAATTACTTAAAAAGGTAAACAATAAAATCTTTTTAAACTAAAAATCTTAAAATCTTTTTCTAAATCTAAGAAAATTTTAAAACTAAAAAATTTATAATTCTTGCACTAAAAGACAAAAACAGTTAATTAAAAACTAATTAAAAATGTCATTAATTCAAAAAATAGAAAATAAACAGTAAAATAAAATTAAACTAAATGAAAAATTCAGAAATAAAATAAGAAAAATAATAAAATTGAAATCAAGGAAAAAGATTGAAAAAAGTGCACTAAAGACAAAAAAGACAGAAACTGATGTTGACAGTTAGGGTTTGTTTTGTCCTTATGTTTGGCAGTGGGAAAAATAAAACTAGCAGGGGGAACTTTGTTCCCACTGTTTTCAATAAAAAAACGGGTATGTGGACCTTTTTGGTTGTAGATTGCTTGTTACTTAGTTTCTTGGGCAATGATTGGCACCCCTACACTCAGTGGAGTGTAGGGAGTCTATATGAACAATAAAACACACAAGTCACTTACAAGAATCACACAAAAAAGGTCAAAACAGTCTCTGATATGGATAATATGGGTCAGATGATTAAGTCTGGTCTGTTTGACCACTTGGGTGAGTTTTGGTTGGCCAATACTCACTCAAATCACCACCAATCTTCTACAAACAAGTTTTAAATCCTAGACTTACCCAAATTCTAACAGAAACCAAAATTTGATGAACAAAAAGACTAAAATAAAGCAGTTATGGGTTGCTGATTATATTGACAGTTTTATGCTAAAATATTACCAAGTGAACTAATGACTTACACTACCAAACTTCAAGCAAAGCATAATACTACCCAGAACAAACCTACTAGAGCATGTTAAACCTATTTCTATCCCACACTTGTGTCACCCAAGGGAGTATATAGCAGATCCAAACACCCCTTTAATTTCAGACAGTGAATAGTTTCAAAGCAAATTGTAACAAAGCTTTATCAAATCAATTGGAATTAGTTCATACAAGATTAAAAGGACCTAAGAACTAACATTAGACAGAAATTAAGCAACTCAAACACACAACCATGAAATCACCAAGCCTAATCAACTAAGATGAAAATTTTAACTAGATAATGAGGGTTCAAGCCTTACCTAATGGGACCCACATCCAGGCCCCACCATGGCCAGCTTATGCCATCTCCTTAGAAGCTAAAAGAAGAGCTTGTGGGGCTTTGAGATAGCTGTTGTATGTAGAGATGATGGTGGTGTTGGACTACAATAGTCCCAACACACCCTATATATCTTGGACTAGTTGTTACCTGCTAAGAAAAGAAAAAAAACATGGGTGAAAGTAATAAAATGATAAACTCACAAGCTAAGCTTATGTATTAAGCTAGCTTGTGAGACTTATACCTTTGATGAAACAGAAAACACCAAGGTGCCATAACTTTTGGACAACCAACTTTGAAACCAGGAAATAAGTACAAGTAAACAATGGTAAGGATAACAAGAGCAAAATGCTCAAGAAGCACAGCTTATTTGTCAGATAAGCTGTGGCTTTGTGGGCTTATGCTACAGTAAAAAAAAACTTTTTGAAAACCAAACTTTCTTTGAAAATACTAAACTGCAAGTGAGAAGTTAAAAGTAACCTTGAAGTATAACTTCACAATAGCTTGATTTTGTCAAGATCAGGCTACCATGAACAGCTATACCCCAAAGGATCTCAAAAAAAATACCTTTGAACAAAAATGTTTGAACAAAAAGAATATTTTTGATAAATTAACACCACACAAAATTTTTGTAAGAAAAAGAAATAAGATTACACTAAGATAAACAGTAACTGGAACTCAAGTTTTGCCCATTTAACAAAACAATTTAACTATTAATTTCATAAAAACAATACAAAAGTTGGAACAACTTGAAAATAGGACACAAACGTCCTATTTATACAACTAAATGGAAAATACTATAACTTTAATATTACAAATGTGAAACCCTAGCTAAAATATTCCATCTTTGCCCTTTGAAGAATCTTGGTCAAAAATCGTTCCCATGTGAGTCTGATGAAGAAAGTGATATGCCACTTGTAAAAGTTTGATCTTGGACGTCCAAAGAACAGTAGGGAGGAAGGAATAAACATCAATCGTTGATCTTGTCCCCTGCTTTGGTTTTGAGGGAAAGTGATGGGCAGGGGACCTCACGTGTGGGGTCTGTTTTGAAGTGGTGATTTGTTTAAGGTGTGGGTTTGGGAGAAAATAGGGTTAATTAGGGATCTGGACATTTGGGGACAAAACCCCTTTGTTTTTGGGTCAATTGGTTCTGGGAAAGTTAGGGTTTATGGGGTAGTTTAGGATAGGTTTAATCTGATTAGGGGGATTAGGATTTTAAATAAAGTGTTAAGGAGGGAATGTTTAAAAACTGAATATAAAATCAGTTAAATAACGTGAGTGGGGGGGTGAGGTGGAAGGGGTGAGGGTTTTGATTGGTGGTTTGACCGGTCAAGGTGAGGTGGCAAATTGGGATAGGTGGGGAGTAGATTGTATGTCTGGGCGCTATTGGTCCCTGCTTTTCCTTTCTCTTGTCACCTATGAATTAAACACACAAAACTTGCATATCCTTTGTAAACCAAGTTTCCTTTTTCACAATTTGACCACAAAAAGTTTCCAATACTTGTTTCAAGGGTTTTTAATGTAATATTTGCATTCTTAAAGGGCCAATCATGACATGTCTTCAAAGTTCAAGAATGTATCTTATACAAATGAATAGTGGAGGGTCATTTGTGACAAGTCTTCAAAGATGAGGGACCAAAGTTGACAATTCTTCAATCTTCAAGGGTATTTTTGGAAATTCATTTCTCGGGTCTGGTTCTTTGTGCGGCTTCGTTTCCCGTGTTCGTTTTTGCTTGATTCTTGTAATATTTTGGTGAATTCACGATATTCGTACCTAAAATACACAATGAACAAACACAAGCATATATTTGGGTATTTTGATGATATTTTAAGCATATTAAGCCCGATTTGGACGATGAGACTATGTATAATTGCAGTCTCAACAACCACGGACCAACCACCCACCACCCCTAACAACCCAAGACCAAATGATTCTCCTTCACTCGGATAAATATATTATACCCTAATCCCCGATAGCCCAATCCATACTGAAACCCATATCCTAACCGCTCCTATTCCTGAAGCCACTTGTACTCACATCATGACCACACTTTCTTAGTCGGGTATCGTTAAACCCAATCCTATCTTCTCTTACCACGTACATTATTCCTCCTCTCCCAAAATCTCCTTCTCTTGCTCTTAGAGATCCTTAGTGGCTTAATGCAATGTATGATGAGTATAATGTAATAATTAAAATTAGTACTTAGATTCTTGTACCAAGGCCATCTGATGTTAACATGGTTTGTCCATGTGGTTATTTAAGAATAAGTTCATGATGACGGGTCTCTCAGCCGCTATAAGGCCCGTTCGGTTTCCAATGGAAGTACACAACAATTAGGTGTTGATTGTGATGAGACTTTTAGTCCGATTTTCAAACCTGCAACAATTCGATCTGTTCTTAGCCTTGTTATCTCTTGTGGATGGCCTATTTACCAGCTTGGCGTTTAGAATGCATTTCTTAATGGTGACTTATCGGAGACTGTTTACATGTATCAGCCCCTGTTTTTCTTGACTCTAGGTACCCTCACCATGTTTACCTTTTTCATAGATCTTTATATGGACTAAAGAAAGCACCTCATACATGGTTTCAGTGGTTTGCAGGTTATGCCACCGAAGTTGGTTTTTATCACAATCGTGGCGACTCTTCACTATACATTTATGGACATGGCTTAGAGGTTGCTTATCTTCTCATATATCTGGATGACATCATTCTTACAGCTTCCTCCACCACCCTTCTACAACAAATCATTGGTTCTCTACATCGAGAGTTTGACATGGCCAATCTTGGGGTACTAAACTATTTTCTTCGCATCTCTGCTACTTGTCACTCTACACGATTGTTCTTGTCTTGGAATAAGTATGCTCTCCAGCTTACTGAGTTTGCCCACATGGTGTCTTGTAACACCTCTCGAACACCCGTTAATACAGAGTCTAAATTGGTTCTGGAAGGCGTGCGTGTTCAGGATCCTACTTTATATCACAGTCTCGTAGGTGGTCTTCAGTATCTCATATTTACACATCCAGATTTATCTTATGTAGTGCAGCAGGTTTGTTTATACATGCATTATCCTCGTGAGCCTCACTTTGCAGCTCTCAAACGGATCTTACGCTGTGTTCAATGGATGTTGGATTATCGTTTACACTTGTATGCTACTACTTCACTGGTTAGGTATATTAATGTTGATTGGGCTAGTTGTCCTTCTACTCGCCGCTCCACTTCAGGTTATTGTGTCTTTCTGGGCGATAATCTATTATCTTGGGCCTCTACACGACAACATACTCTATCCCGATCTAGTATCGAAGCCGAATATCAGGATGTTGTTAACGTTGCCGCAGAGACTGCATAGATCTACAATCTTCTTCGTGAGATTCACCGTCATTATGATCTACCACACTTGTCTAATGTGACAACATTAGTGATATTTATATGTATGCTAACCCGATACAACAGCAACGTACAAAACATATTGAGATCAATATCCATTTTGTACGTGACATGGTTACTGCAAGCACTGTTCGCGTTCTTCACATTCCGTCTCGTTATCAGTATGCTGATATTTTCACTAAGATACTACCCTCGCCTCTTTTTGAAGACTTCCGGACTAGTTTGAGCGTTCGACCTCCTCCCGCTCCAACTACGGGCGTATTAGATGACATTATAGGTCTCCAGTTTGGTTGTTCTCTTGTTTAGTTTTCGGTTTGGATGTTCTCTATCTTAATTCTCCTGATTATAGTATGTCTCATGTGTATATTTAGTGGCCTAAGCCTTTAGCCTAGAATATTCCAATGTTAATGTATTTATCTGGGATAGACAAATCAATTAAAATCAAAGAAACAATTATACTCTCCAATATTAATAAAGATAATATATATACTATATATAAAGCTTAAAAAATAGTATACAAGTTTTAAAACATACAAAAAAAAATTACATACACTCATTAATGCAAACAACATATAAAAAGAAAGGTTAAATCCACGTATAAGCTATGAACTTTCACAAAATACCCTTGTTAACCAACTTACTTTTAAAAATACTAATATCAGTCATAAAACTTATTATTTTTTATGTTATCACCAAAAATGTGATATTCTCCTAAAATTGACCGGTTATCATCAATTATTATTTTCCACTTCATTTTTTTATTTTTCCAATATTATTAAGGGTTCATTCTTTTATCTCTTTTAGTATAGTACAAAACTTGATTTTCTTCGTATACCAACTCCAAATAAACAAGAATCGGTTTAAAGTGGATCATCTAACCATAACACAATCAAACATAATCCACTCCTATCAACATTTATTTTTCAATCCATCATCACCATTTTCATGTTTCTTGTCTTCTTTTCCAACCCATCACCATTTTTATTTTTCTTGTCTTCTTCTCCAACCCATCACCACTACTCCCTACTGTTAGTCATCGTTGCCGCCACCACTCACGACCAGCCATCACTCCTATTTTGTTAACCACCAATCACCAAATCTTCACCACTATTTAACTCACCTCGATCAACAAGTTTATATGAAAACCAGAGTCGTTAAAGATCTTGAACAAGAAAAAAAAAAACAAAAACTCGCCTCTAGATCCAAATCGCACGTCGAACATCTGATTCGTTCATATCCTAACCCCACCTCCATATCCAAGACCCACTGGTGGTGATAAAGGACGTTGTGTGGTATCTCTCTTATTTTGTGTCGTGTTTGTAGGTGTTGGTTAATTATATGATTTTCAAATAAGTATATTGTTTAAGGTTTCAAGATCTATATTGTGGTATATGATCGTGTGTTTTGATTGTGATATGTTTGATTGTGTGCTTTACTATGAAACTGGTTGAAAATGATATAATAAGTATGAGTAGGACACAAGGGCCTAAAAAATGTATCAGTCGGTAATATAACCTATTTTAGCAAGTTATAACAAGTTTGATGGATGATATTAGTATTTTTAAAAGTAAGTTAGCTAACATGGGTATTTCTTAAAAGTGCGTAGCCTGTATGTTGACTTAACCCTAAAAAGAAACATATTATACACCTTTTTAATACACAATTCATACCTGTATCAAAACACTCAATACTTAAAAATACAAATATTCATGAAATATGTACAATCAACCTATGCACAAACATACACTTATCGATTGCTCAACGTACTAAATATTATTCTTAAAACACCGCTTATTCCATTAAACACACAAATTATAGGGGGTGGTAACATGTTAACACCCAAAAAGTGGTGTCACGTCACCGCCAGATCATAATAACACCAACGGCAAAACAACCTCTCTTATCATAACTTCATCTTCTTTCACCCACCCTTATTTTTCATAAAAACGCTAAACAAAATACACATTACATTAGCCTATATTATTTATCGGGCTTATTAATATAATTAGGCCTTATATCTATCTAATAAAAAACCATGCAAATAGGTCGCTCCATCTTCTTCAACATTGCCTCAATCATCGCCATTGCCTTCATCATCTTCTACAAACACATGCAACGGCAACAAAAAAGCGCATATGTTTTATTTTTCATCTTTTAACCATTTTTAATATTGAGTATCTTGAAAGTTTTCTTTATTACAAAACACACTCAAATCAAGCCAGTGGGTTAACACCGCCCACTTTCATATTAAATTTGGGCTTTCATTACCTCCTTAGGATGGGATTGGCTCTTTCATCTCACAAGGTCTGATAATAGAAACATAATAGCATCACCCAAATCAAAAAAAAGAAAAATGGGTCAAGTCAAATAGTCTTTCTATATACCATATCTAGGAATGTCGTACAAGAATTTCCCGGCATCTCGTAGAAAAAGAGTCTGAAAGAACAAAATTCTTTTTAAAATTTCATTTTTTATCTTAGATAATTGATAAAAAAATAGTTTTACAAACTTGATTTTGTTAAATACGCCAGTCTAGAAATTCATTTCGGAAAAATAAACCTTCTCGAACTGTTTCTTTTTAAGAACCAAAAAGATTTGTGCCACAATAACATATACGAAGAAGAACAAAGGACCTTGTATACGTAATGGATCTTGAAGTACTATTTCTGCATCTCCCTGACCAAATTCGCCCACATTAGGATTACTTGTCAACGTTTGATCCAATAACTTGAGTCTGGATACGACATATCCATGACTTTGCAATACGACGTATTAATACATCAGAAGGGTTTTTGAGTCAATTGTGAACAAGGTTCGAAAGAGGTATTGTGTATATTTCACTGTATTTATACTTTTCAAGAGTCAATAGCTATGGTATTATGTAAATTTGTTAAAGATTAAAGTAGGACAAGTGTTATAAGTCGTTAATGTGTAAAAAAATTACATTTTTGGAAATTTTATGTCGAAGTGTTTATGAGATGTTACACATACGTCTCATGGTATTAGAAGTGAAAGGATAGTGTTTTTTTTGTGTAATGTGATAAGTTATGATATTCTAAAAAAACACTCAAAGGTCAACACTTATCCCACGACGTCATATGATATCTTTCTAAAGGTGTAGGGTATCATAACATTTTCATCGTTCCAGTCCTATGTGGCGAAAAACTAGCACCATCAATTTGCATGCCATAGTACCAAAAGTTGTATGACTGAGTGGGAAAGTAGCTAAACTAGCTTGTGCGCAAGCTAGTTACGAGTAGGAGGAAGAAATGTATTTTTCTTATTATTAAGAATGAATGAATTTTAGCGTGAGAGTGATGGGGTCAAACTCACATGTGCTTTGAAAGATAAGATATTTTGTTGTGTGGATACTTTGTGTGTCAGTTTGATGTAAGGCTGAAACTAGTAGTGACTGCACAGGTGACCGTCACATCAGCGCCACTCGGCTTTCTCTCTCCTGGATCACACACAGACAAAACATCGATAATGATGACCACGTAGGCGACCGAACAATTTATTTTATTTTACGTAATAATAAAAACATTATATCAAATTTAAAAACGTTATATAAAACATTACATAATAATAAAAACGTTACATAAAATTTAGTATGATCCTAGACTCGGATCAAACATTTCCCCCCAAAATTTATACCTAAATTGGGCATCATGTTCTTGCTAGACTATCAGTCTCTCCTCCCGTTCTTTCTGAGCCATTTCTACTTATTTTAAGTTTTCTCTCAGTACCTCTTCATCTTAAAGTATCATACGTTCATGTTCCTCAGTAAGATGAATGTCATGAAACGGGTCCTATTCATGTTCATCAAATGATTCCTGCCGTTTTATAGGAAGAAACGGGAGAAAATGGTTGATATGTATGTTATTTGTTAATGCAATGATGCCTAAAAACGTTACTTTCATTTTTCGGTCTCGCTTTGTTTTGATTACAACAATATATAAAAAACAAGCATTTACGAAAACAACTAAAATCAAATCCTTGAGTTCAAGTATTTTTCATTTAATCCATTATCACTTAAGGTATGGATAAACAAGTTCTCAACCTAACTAAGTGATCAAGGATTTAGTTTTTCTTAAAACTCACTTTTATTTTTAAGTGACAAAAGTTTTTTTTATAAACTTTATTTTTAAGAAAATATTTTATTAAAATAGAAACTGAAAATTTGAATATGGCATATTCCATTTGGTTTAAGAATATCTTTTGAGGGAAAAAACTGTACCAGTTGGAACTTCCCCACTAAAAGACAAAAAGGAGCAGAGTCTACGATCGCGGTTCCTTAAATAGGGGTGCAGTTTCTTAGTGATATGGAATCGCAGGTCCATTTAATGAACAACGCCCAGTTATGACCGTTGGGCTCTTGTCTTATAAATAGTGGACCATTTTTAGATTTTCATTTCACCTCTTTTGCACACAAATTTCCAGATTCAATCCACCTTCTTAAATCACTCAAATCCTTGATTATTTGGTTGGTTACTACTTGTTTAGAATTGAATCTTTCTCCTCCCCTCTCATCCTCTCAAGTGCAAAGAGAAGAACACTTTCATCCTTGAAGTGTTGTGTTTACCTTAAGATCCATTGAAGAACAAAACTTTATTCCATTCTTGTGTTGTTGTGAAGATCCAAATAATTATGCGTATTTAGAGGTTGTGTATGTATTGTGGTTAATACTTAAGTCTTAAAGTATATTGGTGTAGATTGGTCCTAGCTAAGATTAGGGATCAACTTTTAGATTAGAGTCGGAAATTGGGAGACGTGTACAGTTTCTCCACCTTATGGAGCTTGTTGATTAGTGAATTCTTGAGTAAGGAGTACTCGAGGAGTGGAGTAGGAACGAGGAGTGAGCTTCATTTCCGAACCACAATAAATCCTTGGTGTTTGGTTTGATCTTTCCTTTCCTTATCTCTTTCCATTCATTATTTTTTTTGGTAACCGTGATTTCCATTCATTATTACTTATTGCATATACTTGTTATTATTAGTTTGGATCCACTATATATTGTTCATATTGTGCATAAGAAGATTTCACATAATCACTCAAGTCTAAGTTTTTGAAAATGATTTTTGAAAACCTATCTTTAACCAAGTAAATTTAAGAAACTATTCAACTCCCCCCTCCCTTCTAGATTCTACAATTGGTATCAGAGCGTGGTTGCTCAAGCGTTTTTAAAATATATTGTAATTTAAAACTTGAATCAATCTATGGATTCCAACAAGTACCTAGAAGGGCAATTTATGCAAAGACCACCACATTTTGAAACCGATAGTTTTATTTATTGGAAAAAAGATTTGAGACTTATGTGAAATCAAAAGATTTAGATCTTTAACATGTTATTACTGTTGGCGACATTTTACCTTATCAATATAATGAAGCTTCTAAAAAGAAAGAACTAGTTTCTTTTGGAAATTCAAATGATGACACTAAGAAGAAGCTTGCTAAAAATAATGAGGCTAAAATGGTAATTTACAATGCTTTGCCTAAAAAGAGTATGAAAGGATTATTATGTATAAAGCCTCTAAAGAGATTTGGAACACTCTTTTAGTAACCCACCAAGGTAATAGTCAAGTCAAAGAAAGCAAATCGATCTTCTTGTTCAACAGTATGAACAATTTGTCATCTTAGAAGATGAAACTATTGATAGTGCATTTTCTAGGTTTAATACTATTATTACTAGTCTAAAAGCACTTGATGAAGGTTTTTCTAGCAAGAACAATGTTATGAAGTTTCTTAGGGTGTTGCATCCAAAGTAGAGAGCTAAAGTCATGGCGATTGAAGAATCAAAGGATCTCACTACATTATCACTTGATGAACTTATTGGAAACTTGAAAGTTCATGAGATGAGATGATAATCTTGAAGGATTCTGTAAAACCCGCATACTTTTACCATGAACAGTACACTTATTAAACATATGTACCAATTAAAACTTTCCTTTTATAGCATAAACACGTATCACGAATATTAAATTCAGAAACTACATACGTGTTATTACACGATAAGTATTAAGTACGTGATATTACACGATAATTATTAACCATAATAATTATAATCACGAACATGAAATCATGAACGTTAAATCACGAACACGTAATTACGTGTGTATTTATTATAATACAATAAATATCGTTTACGTACAAGTATTAGTTACTACACGAATAATTAATTATGATATAACACGAAAATGCTAACGAATGAACACGTAAATTACAAGACATGAAAAACGTATGGGTTTCTCTCATGGGCCCTTATAGCCGCGGACACAAGACAAAGGGAGGGCCCAGGCCCAGTTGGCTTTTAAATAAATAAACAAAAAGGGAAAACCTTTTCATTCTACAGAGTTTTTGATTAAAAAAAACCCTAGCCTCCATTTTGCCTTCTCCTTGCCGCCGGCTACATCAACACCACCAAGGGGCGTTTGTTTGATTTTGGTTATTGAAAACAAGTGTTAGTATTCGTGTTATTATTCTCATTTGATTCACGCATTCGATAAATCCTTTAATCCTTTTCTTTTATTCTTTTTATTTAAATCAAGAACACATGAACATGAGAAACATTAAAACAAGTAATAAACATGTTAGAAATCATAGGATAACAAAAAGAATGGTTTTTGGTTCGGGTTTGGTTTTTCCGTCAGTGTATCACCACTAACCGAGACCCTAAGGTATCGCTGTGGGCTGTGGTGTCTCGGCAGCAGGGAACTAGGACCCCTACGCATGTCAGGGTGGCCTTGTGGTTTGTTTGGTCTCGGCGCAGCAGCAAGAACACCACCGGTCTAAGACCGATGGCTATTTTGGTCAAGCAGGGGGAACAGCGGCAGCAGGGGGACCACCGGCTAACTGCCGGTGGGAACTTTGTTGTTGTAGTGGCTAGCCGAGGCATACCAGGGGCAAACCACCAGCTTAGGCCGGTGGTGAATATGCACTAGTAGTGGCAACCGGCTATGCCAGGTAGCCACTGCTAAGGGCGTGTTTGGTTCGGTCTGGTTCATGGGGAATTCGGTCCGGTTCACATTAGGTCTAAATTAAAAACACGAGTTCGGTTCATGGGTAATTTTTACAAGTTAATATTTTTTACAAGTTATATTATTTTTAACAAGAAATTAAATTAATTATATCATGGCTAGTAAGTAATTTAATTTATCGGGGACTTAGGTTATAATTATTCTAGAAATAATACATGCTTTAACCTAAGTATTTTTATTATTTAATTTAGACTATAGTATTAATTAATTATTTAAAACATGGACTATAATTAATTAATAAACATGACTTAGGTTATAATTAATATATTATTAATACATGTTTAACCTAAGTATTTTATATGCTTTAACTTAATTAACTCATGCTTATATTTAATTAAATCATATAACCTATAGTTTATTTAATTAACATGATATTATTAATAAACTATACAAATAACTACATGACTTATGATATTTAATCAGTAAACTTAAGCTTATATTATTAGCTTATTAATCCAGCTTATTTCTAAATATGGAAACTTCTATTTCAGGAAAGTTACTATTTTTGGAAACTTTCTATTTTTAGAAACTAATCTATTTTTTAAAATCTAATCTATTTTTGGAAACTTTCTATTTTTGGAAAGTTTCTATTTTTGGAAACTTTCTATTTTTGGAAACTTTCTATTTTTAGAAACTTTCTATTTTAGAAAACCTGGTATTTTTTTTAAAAGTTACTTATTATTACACAAAAAGTATAATAATACAAGAATACAAGTTAATACTTAACCAGAATACATATAATACATGATAACACAGTGTAACATTAAAATCAGTAAAACAAGACAAGAACATATAAAACAAGTTAAGACATGATATAATCAGTTACGCACGCAGTAAACAGAATACTTATACATGTCCCCTATTTATGTAGCATTAGTGAGATCAGAGTAGGCTTTCATCCTTTCGTCTTTCTTCGTTCACTGGACACAAGGTACGGATTTCCCGTCCTTCAGTATGGACATTCTTTCCTTATTACGATTCCCCTTTGCAGCCAACTATTTTCCCAGTATTGTTTTATATGTTTGATACTTATGTTAGGTTAAATACCTAAGCCATATACATGCATGACCAGTGTCACCTAGTTATGAAGGTACCATAACCATAACACTGGAGGCACTAGTGTTATGACTTCCCCACGACGGAGTGATTGTTCGTGGCGTCCCTTTTCAGTTTTGGCCTATATTTATTATCATGTGGGGCGTATGGGTGCATCCTAGTTACATGTTTTACAAGATTTTTCATGGTGAATGCGATGAGTGCCTTGCATCCTTCACAATGAGTTGATCCCTCCTACCCATACTATTTAATTAGAGGCAACCCCTCTAATTGCATGACGAGGTCTCCCCTCCAATTATTCATGCACCGTGGAACCTCATGACCTATATGGACTATTGGCTAATTAATACAGATTTTACATAAAAACATAAGTCTTTTCAAACTATAAAACCAGTTTTATGAACAGGTTACTTAGGACTTATACATTTCTGCTGCTATTAGTCTTTTATGCTTATGTTATTCCATGTTGTACTTGTATGTCCGTTCACTGGGCGTTATGTTCAGCCGTTTTTCTTTCATGTTCCCAAACGGCAGGTACTCAAGGGCGCTCGTAGATTTTAAGCGCACGTGCATATGGATTGAAAGCTATCTAGCCTTCTCTACTTTATGCATCTCATCATACATTTTGCTACTTATTTCATTGGACATTGTTTAGTCCTTTCTCATTACAGTACTTATGTTTGTGTGTGATGAGCTTATACTTGGACTACCGATGTTTGTTTCTGGTATTTCCATTCATGTTAAATTAATGTTTTTAAGACATTTACCTTGTATGCTTTGATGACACGCCATAATCACACGTGACATTCCATTTCCCAAAATGGGGTGTTACAATTATGGTATCAGAGCCAAGGTTTCGACATGTAGGCTCTCAAACATGACCTGTGATTAGTGGGTAATCACCATGGTCTTCCTAGAACTGACAGTTTGTTTTCATGCATTTATATCATGTATCATTGTCACATGAATTTTGACTAAGTAATGGTTGGTATAGGAGTGGCCATATTTAGTCGCATGTGCTTTTATCTATCGTGTTGTTTTGATGAACCGACCCATAGGCGTTCATCTTCGCCATGTCATTTTGTTTAGGTAAACCGACCCAAAGGCGTTCACCCAAACTCATATTGTTTCATCATCATGCATTCATACACTGTTTTCATGCATAAACTTTTCTCATGATTTATTGGCATAAATTTTTTTTCATGTATATATATTATGTTTTAATCAGTTTAATAATGCATTTTGTTTTCTACTATCAGATGGTTCTCACACGCGAGCAGGAACAACTCAATGCAGCAGTTCAAGCTGCGATGCAGGCCATGCTTCCTCAACTGAGGAATGAAATCAGGGCCGAGGTGCAAGCTGCCAACAATCAGCACCAGCACCAGCATTAGAATCCTCCTCCTCCTCCTCCAGCTACACAGATCACATGGCTGGAACGATTCAACAAGCAACGTCCTAGATCCTTCGAGAAGATTGACAGACCCAATGAGGCTGAGAGATGGCTAGCTCATATTGAGAAGATTTTTGATGCAATGGGTTGCGAACCTGTCTTCAAGGCAAGGTTGGCCTGTTACAAGTTTGAAGGACACGTGCTTGGATGGTGGAAGTCAGTGAAGCAGTCTGAGGGAGGAAACAATTGGGTGGTTGGCTTGACTTGGGCTCAGTTCAGGGAGTTGGTTATGGGACAGTTCTTCCGTAAGACTGGGTAGGATAAGCTAAAGAGGGAGTACCACGGGATTAGGCAGAGAGCTGGGGAGAACAGCAACGAGTTCATGCAGCGATTTCTTCGTTTGACTGGTTTTCTTGGCGCAGCAGCAGGTACTAGCGAGGAGCAAGCGTACCACTTTCGCTGGGCTCTTCGTACATCGGTCGCCAATAACTTGGTGTGTGCTACCTTCAACACGGTGGCACAAGTAGCTGATGCAGCACGTAAGTTGGAGATGCTACAGGAGAGGAATGAGTTTGGAGAGGCAGAGAGACCCGAGAAGAGGTATATTATTTCGTCACTCAGCGGTGATCATTTCAATTCATTCAGTACTATCCAAATATTTATCTTTCTCTATAAACTGATCTTTCGGGTAGAAGACTGGGGACCGATCTCAACCGGCTACTCAGCAGCAGCCTAGCCAAAACAAGGATAACGGTCAGACCCAAGAACGTTCTGCTTCGGATAGGCGTGGCGGTAATGATAATTACCGTAACAACGCTAGAAACTCCAACAACAGCAGGTCCCTAAACTTACTCATCTCTTATGTGACATGCTTATAATTCATAATTCTGACACTATAGCATCTTCTACCAGGAATCATGGCAACGGAAGGGAGCAGGACCATAGAGGTTCACAGCCCAACCGTACAGCTATTACTGGTATTATGTCTAACGATTTTCTGCATTGTCCTGTTTGTACCCATAAACCATGTCTCATGTATACTTTTCTGAACAGGCTCCCAGCCAGCATGGGCACTTGTTGGAGGGTATACTCACCATCTCTGCACTACCTACAACCGTAGGCACCCAGGGCCATGTCACCGCGATAACGATGCTTGCTTCAAGTGACGCCAGCCAGGCCATCGCAAGAAGGATTGCCGCAAGGGTGAGATTGAGGGCACATTTGGACATGCCAACTCCAAGCCACCTCCTACTACTGGACGGGTGTACACGACCTCGAGTGATTAGGCTAAGAAGTCAACAGGTACCATCACTAGAATCTTGTATATGTATGGTGAAGCTGCATGTGTTTTATTTGACACAGGTGCTACTCATTCGGTCATCTCTACTGCTTATGCCAAGAATGTTAGGAGATTCCCTATTCCATTAGAGAATGTATTAAACATTTCCACGCCCTTAAGAGACTATGTACGCATAACACATGGGTACAAGAGTCTTTCCCTCGAGTTTGACGATAAGATTCGCCTAGTTGACGCACTTCCATTGGATATGTGCGATTTCGACATGATATTAGGCATGGATTGGCTATCCAAACATCATGCCACCATTGACTGCCATTTATATCGGGTCATCTTCGATGATGTAAATACACCAGAGTACATTCACAACGATTTTATACTTGGACGGTTTGTACAAATAATTTCAACCTTACAAGCACGTGCATTACTGTCACATGGTTGCGAGGGTTATCTTGCTACTATTCATGATCTGGAGGCTGAATCTCCATCTATCCAGAATCATCCAATCGTGTCAGAATTTCCAGACGTGTTTCCAGAAGAACTTTCGGGCATACCACCTGCTCGTGAAGGGGAGTTTAATATTGAGCTCATCCCAGGAGCTAAGCCAATTTCTAAGGCTCCTTATCGCATGGCTCCCATAGAGCTGGAGGAGTTAAAGGAACAACTGCAGGAACTGTTGGAATGCGGTTTCATCCGACCTAGTGCTTCTCCATGGGGTGCACCAGTTTTATTCATAAAGAAGAAGGACGGCATTATGCGTCTCTACATAGATTACCGTGAGCTTAACAAGATCACCATCAGGAATAGATATCTCTTACCACGCATTGATGATATGTTTGAACAATTCTAAGGGGCTAAACATTTCTCCAAGATTGATCTGAAGTCGCGCTATCATCAGTTACGGGTTAAAGAGCAGGACATCGCCAAGACTACTTTCCATACACATTATGGGCATTACGAATTTGTAGTCATGCCATTTGGCCTTACCAATGCTCCACCTGTCTGCATGGACTTGATGAACCGTATCTTCCATGAGTTTCTGGAAAAGTTCGTCATTGTCTTCATTGACGATATTCTGATTTTCTCTAAGTCAAAGGAGGAACACGAAGACCATCTTCGTACCGTATTATAGATACTTCGCCAGAAGCAGCTGTATGCTAAATTCTCCAAATGTGAATTCTGGTTAGACAAGGTGGCGTTCCTAGGCCACACTTTATCAGCAGAAGGGATAACCATGGATCCAGCAAAGGTTGAGGCTAGTACCAAGTGGCCAAGACCGACATCAGCGACTGAAGTTCGTAGTTTCCTAGGCTTAGCTAGTTACTACCGTAGGTTCGTAGAGAAATTTTCCCGTTTAGAATTGCCATTGACCAAACTGATGCGGAAAGGGTAGAAATTCGTCTGGACTAAAGAAAGAGAGAAGAGATTTGAAGACCTAAAGCAGAGGCTAGTATCTGCACTGATTCTTACTCTCCCATCTGGTATAGGTGGATTTAAAATCTATAGTGATGCTTCAGGGAAGGGACTCGGCTGTGTTCTCATGCAACATGGGAAAATGATTGCTTACGCATCACGACAGCTTAAGCCTTATGAGGAAAACTACCCTACGCATGACTTGGAACTTGCAGCAGTCGTGTTTGCATTGAAGATATGGAGGCACTACTTGTATGGTGAATCATGTGATATATTCACAGATCACAAGAGCCTGAAATACATCTTCACTCAACCTGAACTAAACATGAGGCAGAGAAGATGGTTAGAGCTGTTGAAGGATTATGACATTAATCTGAAGTATCATCCTAATAACGCCCAAATCCAACATGTTTTTGGGAGCGTTATCCGTACTTTTGTACATGTATATTGGTCATATCTATGATACTTTTGTGCATATTCTTGCCCAATTGTGTTTGCAAGTCTTTGTGTAGCCAATTGCAAGAATAGAGTATAAAAAACGCAAACATGAAGATTAGTACGAGTACAAAGAATCCTAGTCAAGTTCAAGACCCGTGTATAAGTTACAAGCCTTTGAAGATCAATTTCGGGTGCAAGAACAAGTATTTCTAAGGAGCATACAAGTCACTCAGTATGAAGTTACCACCAACAGAATCAAAGTTGCCACCAGTAAAACTCAGCCGACTTGCCACCAGCAGGATTCAAGTTTCCACCCACATTTGTGTTGGCAGAATTTGTGTCTACATTCATGCAAGCTCAAGGGAGAACATACAAGAAGATTCTAGACTTCCTTTGGCTCCAAGCATTTGTCTTTGGCTCCAAGCCAATCATTAAAGTCTAGGCCTTAACTTTGCCTATAAATAAGACCCTTGGGGTCATGTAATCATATATCTCTTCACATAATCTCATTACTCTTTCGTAACCATAAAATAACTCTCTCAACCTTGTCCAAACCTCCATTCCCGGATTTGAGCAAGGTGGTGCAAGAAAAGTCACTTTTAGAGTCCGAAAAGCAAAGTTAACATCACGAAACTCTTAGGGATCATTACCCTAATCATTAGCAACATATTTCCTCTTTGTAAGACTCTTAATTATGACTTATAAGACTATTATTTCAGAGTTTATTTCATTGTTTGTTATGAGTAGCTAAATCTCATTCTACACTTGGTAGGATGATGTTTGTGGTATGAAGTAGTGGTTGTGATTGTGATTTATGTTTATTTCAATGTCAAGCTTTCCTTTGAACCATTAGTACTTATGTTTCATGTGACAATTGTTATCAAAACTTAATTTGTTGGTAAAGATTTTATAGGTCGAAAGGGTTATTTTCTATCAACAAGTCATAGCCGGTTTGTCTATGATTGGTGATCTTTTGTATTGATCATTTTTTAAGAAGTTTTGATTATCAAGAAACATAATTATAAGTGTTAGCAAATTCGTGGAATGACTATGAAGCGAATGTGTTGAAATTGGATTAAGTCTTGAATTGAGTGATTGAGTCTAATTCTTGTTTTCTTTAACCAAAGTCTTGTCGAATATTGAAGCTTTTGAAAACAATAGATTGGATTATCCATCTAATTATCATAATCATATTTGTTAAACGTGTCATCACAATCATACCACTACGGATGCCTAAACTAGTCTTTACCAAGTGTTGCTTTTAATCTTATTATTAATATCATCATTTTACTTGTTATTTGTTTGTCTACAATTGCTACAATCAACGATTATAGTTTTATTCTTTAATGATCATAGGTTTACCAAATCCCCTTGAACGATCTCGGTATTACCACATAAAAGCTATACATAAATGAAAGGGTTATACTTGCCCGTGCGTTTTTAGTCAATCCGGTAATTCGTGTTTATAAATTTAAAACTTGTTCTCCAAATCCATCACACCGGAGACGCATCAAGTTTTTGGCGTCGTTGTCGGGGATTTGATTGTGTTCTTAGTTCCAAAATCATCTTATAATCAAACCTATTGTAGCGTTCTTGTTTCCAAAAAGCCAAAAATCAAAAACTAAAAATTAAAAAAAAACAAAAAAAAATTGCAGCAGAATCGATTTTGCCGTCGGCAAAACACTTATGCCGCCGGCAACACCACCACAAAACCGTTTTTGCCCACCGGCAACCCTATTTTGCCGACCGACAAAACGTGAGCTGTTAAAAAAAGAAGTTTTTTTTGTTTCTATTTTGTTTGGTTTATATAATTTCTATTTTACTTATTTTCCTATTATTTAAATTTTGTTTGTTTTTATTTTTGTTACTTGTATTCTTTTTCAAAAGTTCTTCAAGACTTGAATGAACACACGTTCTTCCAGTCAAGAATTGCTTAGTCCATACACCGATCCCAAACGTTATATTCATCAATCTCGAAAGAAAAACCACAAGAAGCAACCCTTTGTTTCTTTTGAAAACCGAATTCCAAAAACCAAAAACCCACCATTTGATAATCTCTTAGACGCACTTGTCGTCTATAACCCATTTAACGATCTACCATTCCCAATGGCTAACGATCAATCCATGTGGGTAGCCAACCGAGTAGTAGCACCTACCCCCGAGGCTGCTATAGTTCAAGTTGAGATTGGAGAAACTTCACCGTGAAAGGTCATCACTTTTCAATGATCAAAGACCGCCAATTTGACAGCCGTACGAGGGCCGATCCACATAAGCACATATACGAATTCATAGAAATATGTGGCATGTTCCGATATAGAGCCACGTCAATGTAGACGCTATAAAAATCAAACTCTTCCCATCATCTCTATCCGGAGATGCAAGAGTTTGGTATAATGAGTTGACGCCCGGTACCATTGAAACATGGGAACAAATGAGAACTGCTTTTGTTAGCCATTTCTTTCCACCCGCCATGTACGAAAGACTCATGGGAGAGATCCGAGATTTCGCCCAACTTCCACAAGAAACACTCATTGATGCGTGGAACCGAATGAAAGACCTACTTCGTAGTTGTCATGGACATGGTTTATTAAAAGGAACCATCATCCATATCTTTTATCATGGTCTCAATGAACCGACACAAGCAATCCTTGACGCCGGTGGACTCTTTCTCTATAAGACTCCCAACGAAGCATATCAATTGCTCGAGGACCGAGTTCTCTTAAAACTCGATTGGTCCAAAGATAACTGTTCCAAACCCTTCAAGAAAACCGTTGCTTTCGTTGAAAGTAGAGAAAATTCTAAACTCATGGAAAAGATGGACGCTCTCACATCTAAATTCGACTCGTAATTCAAAACTATCAAAGACGAAATGAAAGAGATGTGAGGCGAATGTATTCTTTGTGGAGGACCACACCCATTTACGGAGTGTGATGACACACCAATAAGAGAACCAACACAAGAAGCAAACTACGCCCAAGGATACCGAGGAGGTGGTTATCAAGGTAACTCGGCACATGGCGTGAGTACCCCAAAAACGAAAATCGTAACTCACAACCTCGTGAGAACGATAATTCCGTTCCATCAAACGAGAAGAAACCTGAAGAATCGAACTTAGAAAAAACGTTGTTAGCTTTCATAGAATCTCAAAAATCAACAAACACGTTCATTATGAACCAATTCTTCGATCTAAAAGCCAACGTTGAAAGAGGACAAAGATACCACACCGCCACTATTAGTGATCTCGAAACCAAGATCGGTCAAATCACCAACCAATTAGCCAATCGACCAAGTGGTTCGTTTCTAAGCAACACTCAAACAAACCCAAAACCAGCTATGGATAAACCATACCGCCCACCCTCCTCCCGTAATGAACATGTGAATGCCCTATTCACAAGGAGTGGGTTGAGTTATGATCCACCACAAAACCCAAACATCAATGCTCCTACTTTCGCCAATGAAAGTGAAGATGAAGCCGATGAGCCCGAGAAGGAAGAAACTGTTCCTTCTTCCAAACCAAAACAAATCACACCCATTCCAACACCAACACCACAAGCATATACACCCAAAATTCCATATCCTCAACGCCTACGAAAGGAAAAGGTGGAGGCTCGTAATGCCAAATTCCTTAAGATGATCAAAGAAGTTAAGATCAATGTTTCCCTTGTTGATATCTTAACCGGCATGCCCAACTATGGGAAATTCCTCAAAGATCTTGTGAGCAACCATAGTAAGACAGAGCAAATCTCTGTTGCGTTTCTGAATGAAGAATGTTCTGCAGCTTTGCAAAGCAAACTTCCACCAAAGCTCGGAGATCTGGGAAGCTTTCTCATACCATGTACTCTAGCCAACAATGTTGAATGTCACGCCTTGGCCGATCTAGGCGCGAGTATCAATCTTATGCCATACTCATTATACAAAAATCTTTTAAACAATACTTTGAAACCTACAAGTATGAGTATACGTTTGGCTAACCACACTTACCAATATCCCATTGGGATATCCGATAACATGCTTGTTCAAGTTGGAAAATTCATATTTCCCGCCGACTTCATAATCCTTGAAATGGAGGAAGACCATCAGGCCCCTCTCATTTTAGGACGACCATTCTTGCACACCGCCGATGCTATCAGTCGTGTGAAGAATAAAGAACTCAACCTTGGAGTTGGTGACGATCGAGTCACATTTTTAGTCGATAAAGCTATGCAACATTCTCATTCTAATGATGACACATGCTTCCGCGTGGATGTTAGCGATGAAGTAACGGGAGAAGATTTGGATGCATTGCTTGATGACAACGCACCATTACAAACAACTTCAGAAAAGATTAGCGATACCGATCGTGATCGTGAATTCGAAGAATTCATGGCCCTTGATTCTGAAGTAACTCTCGAAGAAAATGAAAACAAACCCTTTTGAAGTTTTGCCTTCGAAGTCGAACTTTATACGTAGTAGTTCCCAAATCTATTCATGATCCGCCTACGGATCTTGAATTGAAACCTCTTCCTTCCGGTGATTATCTCAGCCTCACTCGAGGAAGATGAGAAGAAACGCCTTGTTTCTATGCTAAAAACCACAAAGAAGCGTTTGCATGGAAAACATCCGATATACCGGGAATTGATTTGCAATTTTGCAAACACAAGATCAATCTTGAAGACGATTCCAAGCCCGTTATTGAGAGGCAACGTCGACTTAACCCAAAAATGAAAGAGATTGTAAAAACCGAAGTAATCAAACTCCTTGAAACATGAATCATCTTTTCCATAGAAGATAGTCCTTGGGTTAGTCCTATTCACTGCGTTCCTAAGAAAGGAGGAATGACTGTTGTGACCAACGAACATAACGAACTTGTTCCTACAAGAACCGTTACCGGTTGGTGTGGGTGTATTGATTACCGCAAATTAGATGATGCCACACGAAAAGATCATTTTCCTCTACCACTCATGGACCAAATGTTGGAAAGACTAGCGGGGAACAAATTCTTTTGTTTTCTCGATGGCTTTTCCGGATATTTCCAAATACCTATCGAACCATCCGATAAAGACAAGACCACTTTTACGTGTCCTTTTGGAACGTTTGCTTATAGGCGTATTCCTTTTGGTCTTTGCAATGCACCTGCGACTTTTCAAAGGTGTATGATCACGATCTTTCAAGACATGATCGAAGTTTCCATGGAAGTTTTCATGGATGATTTCTCAGTCTTCGGAAACTCATTCGAGTCTTGCCTTTTTAATCTAGAGCACATGCTCATCCGATGCAAACAAGCTCATCTCGTGCTCAATCGGGAGAAATGTCACTTTATGGTGACTGAAGGAATTGTGCTTAGACACAAAGTCTCTGGAGCCGGATTGGAAGTAGAAAAGGCCAAGATCGAAGTGATATCCAAATTACCTCCACCCACTAACGTTAAAGCCGTTAGAAGTTTTCTAGGTCATGCGGGATTCTACCGCCGATTCATAAAAGACTTTTCAAAAATCGCTAGACCGATGACCAAACTCCTTGAAAAAGACATAGTATTTGATTTCAACGAAGAATGCATAAAGGCATTTGAAAAGCTTAAAGACAAGTTAACAAATGCACCAATCATGGTTTCACCGGAATGGTCGCAACCGTTTGAACTTATGTGTGATGCAAGCGATTTTGCTGTAGGATCCGTATTAAGACAACGCGAAGGAAAACATTTCCGTCCTATACATTTTGCGAGCAAAACTCTAAATAGCGCGTAGCTCAACTACACGATCACCGAGAAAGAACTACTTACCGTAGTCTTTGCTTTTGACAAATTTCGATCCTATCTCGTGTTGTCGAAAACGATTGTATTCACCGATCATTCCGCATTGAAATACCTATTCTCTAAACAAGATGCTAAGCCGTGTCTTATTAGATGGATTTTACTACTCCAAGAATTTGACATCAGAATTCAAAATAAGAAAGGAGCTAAAAACGTCGCAACTGATCATTTATCGCGACTTGAAAATCCAAACATGGACGAATCTTATACAAATCTCTACGGACAAATCTCCGCGGTTTACAGATTTTGCAAATTACCTCGTTGGAAGAATTCTAAGAAAAGGTTTAACCTATCACCAATGATGTAAATTCTTTTCCGACCTAAAACATTATTTCTGGGAAAATCCGTACCTTTTCAAGGTATGGCCCGATGGCATGATTTGGAGGTGTGTTTATGGTGCGGAAACAAGAAAGATCCTTGATGAATGTCATCATGTCCCTATTGGGGGACATTATGGTCCTTCCACCACCGCAAAAAAAAGTGTTTGATGCTGGTTTCTATTGGCCAACAATTTTTAAAGAGACCTATACTCTAGTCGAAAATTGTGATGCTTGCCAACGTACTGGTAGCCTCTCACGAAGAGATGAGATGCCTCAAAATAGCATCCAAGTTAGCGAAATATTTGACGTATGGGGAATTGATTTCATTGGACCCTTTCCCAAATCCCATAAGTTCGAATATATCTTAGTCGTTATTGATTACTTTTCCAAATGGGTGGAAGCCGAAGCTTTACCCACAAACGATTCACGAGCCGTAATCAATTTTCTGAAAAAGATTTTCTCTCGTTATGGGATGCCGAAAGCTTTAATTAGCGATTGAGGTTCCCATTTTTGTAACAAACAAATGGAGAAAATCTTAAAGTGTTATGGAGTCACCCATCGCTTTGCCACCGCATATCATCCATAAACAAGTGGACAAGTTGAGAATACCAACAGAGCCTTAAAACGAATACTCGAAAAAATGGTTAAGGACAATCCTTCCATTTGGTCAAGGAAACTTGACGACGCTCTGTGGGCATTCCGAACAGCTTATAAGACACCAATTGGCACAACACCTTATCGTTTATTGTACGGTAAAACGTGTCACTTGCCCTTTGAAATTGAGCACCGTGCTTATTGGGCATTGAGAAGTTGTAATCCCGATCTCAAAATCGCTGGAGAAAACCGATTCTTGCAATTGCATTAACTCGATGAATTCAGACTCTAAGCTTATGAGAATTCCAAATTATACAAAGCACGTACCAAAGCTTATCATGACAAGAAACTTCGAATCTGAAAAGAATTCAAGAAAGAAGACAAAGTTCTCTTGTTTAATATGCGATATAAATTTGTTAACCATAAGATTCAAAGATATTTAGGGGTGATCCAGAGGTCGGGGAGGATAAAACAAGTGTTTAGACATTTTAGAGAGAGAAAGATTACAAGGTGAAAGGAGTGTGTTATTTTAGAGAGAGAAGTGAAAATAAACAAGTGGAAAACCTCACCCCTCCATGGAAGTATGGAGGGGTATATATAGGCTAAACAAGGAGTAACTTTGACAACTTGTCAATAGTAGCCCCTCCACGTTTTGCCTATCTGAATCTAATGTAATTTCGTAAATGGCGCTCACATTTTAGGGCTAACAAAATTCAAAGCTCCAAAGCTTAAACAAAAGTGGTAAGGTCCTTTTATAGTAAAACATGGATACCCGTCCGCTTATGTTGAGTTGTATGACAAGAATGGAGGAAGCTTCATTGTTAATAGACACCGTGTTAAACTATACCATGACGAGTGGAGTGAACATTTTACACTCGATAAAAATGTAGAAAACTAAAAAGAAGTACGAGTCAGGCTGATGACTCAATAATAAAATAAGCGCTTCTCAGGAGGCAACCCGTGTGTTTTGAAGTTTTTAAAAATTTTAAGTGTGATTTTCCTTTTTTAAATAAATTCATGCTTACACCCCCACAATTTTTAACCAATGTTTTGCTTAAGTGTGAGGGGGTGTAACATGTGTCGCTTTTATAAAAACCTACAAAAACAAAAAATAGAGTGTTTTCGTATTTTTGTGTGTATTTTTGTGTGTATTTTTGTGTGTTTTTTGTAGGTACCGCAAGTTGAAGGCGAAGACAAGACTCTTGTATGATACATGATATGCCCGTGATTCTGGTTTTTCCCTTGTTCTCAAACTTTTGTTCAGCTCCATCACATTGAGGACAATGCTAAACTTAAGTGTGAGGGGGTTGTAAGGAAATCGAGAAAAAAGATGCTTAATTGCCATATTTTTGGGCTTTTTTAAAATTTTGTTCTATTTTGCCCTTGTAAATTAAAAAGTTTCAAGCAAATGTATATAAATAATTAAGAAATTATCCAATCGGTAATTTTTGAAAATTTGAGATATATTTTTGTGTCAAACTTACCCAAGTCAAAGTCTCATATAATAGTAGAAGAAAAATCCAAAAAATTAGGAGAAGGTTGCAAGCTCAATGTTTGTCAAATACAACTTGAACTTTGCAAGTATGTGGATCCATGGCTAGGAGTTTTAGCCAAAAAAAAGAGAAAAAGAAAGAAAAGAGTCAAAAAGACAAATAAATAGCCAATGAGATATAATGTTATGAAGTTGAAGGAAGAAGAAGAAATAAAAGGTATCGATTAGCCAACGTGCTAAGTCGGGATACATGTTGCTTCAATCCATATGTTATTAGTGTAGTTAGATAAAAGACTTTCTAGATTTTTATGACTATTGACTTGATATCTCAATTTTTCAACCTTAAAAGCTTAAGTCGTTGAGTTTTATCTTGTACTTGTACTTGGTAGACTTGCATCGAATTTTTATAAGATACATGTACCTTTGGATTTAATTTTCTTTTCTTCTTGCTTGAGAGGATTTGATAACGCCCAAATCCAACATGTTTTTGGGAGCATTATCCGTACTTTTGTACATGTATATTGGTCATATCTATGATACTTTTGTGCATATTTGTGCCCAATTGTGTTTGCAAATATTTGTGTAGCCAATTGCAAGAATAGAGTATAAAACAATGCAAACATGGAGAATAGTACGAGTACGAAGAATCCTAGTCAAGTTTAAGACCCGTGTACAAGTTACAAGCCTTTGAAGATCAATTTCGGGTGCGAGAACAAGTATTTCTAAGCAGCATACAAGTCACTCAGCATGAAGTTGCCACCAACAAAATCAAAGTTGCCACCAGCAAAACTCAGCTGACTTGCCACCAGCAGGATTCAAGTTGCTACCCACATTTGTGTTGTCAAAATTTGTGTCTACATTCATGCAAGCTCAAGGGAGAACATATAAGAAGATTCTAGACTTCCTTTGGCTCCAAGCATTTGTCTTTAGCTCCAAGCCAATCATTGAAGTCTAGGCCTTAACTTTGCCTATATATAAGACCCTCGGGGTCATGTAATCATATATCTCTTCACATAATCTCATTACTCTTTCATATCCTCAAAATAACTCTCTCAAACTTGTCCAAACCTCCATTCCCGGATTTGAGCAAGGTGGTGCAAGAAAAGTCACTTTTGGAGTCCGAAAAGCAAAGTTAACATCACTAAACTCTTAGGGATAATTACCCTAATCATTAGAAACATATTTCCACTTTGTAAGACTCTTAATTATGAATTATAAGACTATTATTTCAGAGTTTATTTAATTATTTGTTATGAGTAGCTAAATCTCATTCTACACTTGGTAGGATGATGTTTGTGGTATGAAGTAGTGGTTGTGATTGTGATTTATGTTTCAGTGTCAAGCTTTCCTTTGAACCGTTAGTACTTATGTTTCATGTGACAATTGTTATCAAAAATTAATTTGTTGGTAAAGATTTCATATGTCGAAAGGGTTATTTTCTATCAACAAGTCATAGCCGGTTTGTCTATGATTGGCTATCTTTTGTATTGATCATTTCTTAAGAATTTTTTATTATCAAGAAACATAATTATAAGTGTTAGCAAATTCATGAAACTACCGTGAATCGAATGTGTTGGAATTGGATTAAGTCTTGAATTGAGTGATTGAGTCTAATGCTTGTTTTCTTTAACCAAAGTCTTGACGAAGATTGAAGCTTTTGAAAACAATAGATTGGATTATCCATCTAATTATCATAATCATATTTGTTAAACGTGTCATCACAATCATACCACTACGGATGCCTAAACTAGTCTTTACCAAGTGTTGCTTTCTTATTATTAATCTCATCATTTTACTTGTTATTTGTTTGACTACAATTGCTACAATCAACGATTATAGTTTTATTTTTTAATGATCATAGGTTTTCCAAATCCCCGTGAACGATCTCGCTATTACCACATAAAAGCTATACACAAACGAAAGGGTTATACTTGCCCGTGCGTTTTTAGTCAATCCGGTAATTCGTGTTTATAAATTTAAAACTTGTTGTCCAAATCCATCACACCGGAGACGCATCACATCCCGGCAAGGCGAATTTAGTAGCAGATGCTCTTAGTAGAAAGTCGGGTATGATCAACGGCATCAAGATAGAGGGAGAGATTATAATAGACTTGTAGCGACTAGACATTGAGATCATGGTACGTGGGCAGCACGGTTACTGGGCTAATCTTAGAGTGGAACCTGAATTACTCTCTAGGATCAAGGAAGCTCAGAAGGATGATGGTGAAATTTGGGCGATCATTCAGAACTTAGAGCAACAGACGGAGTTTCGGTTGGATGACGACGGTATCTTATGGCAGGGCACCAGATTTGTGTTCCTGATGATCTTACACTCAGGGAAGCGTTATTAGCTTAAGCTCATAGCTCCCCGTTCTCCATTCATCCTGGTTCAACCAAGATGTACCACGACATCAAGCAGTACTTTTGGTGGAGTGGTATGAAACAGGATGTTGCTACTTACGTCTCCAAATGTCTTACCTGCCAGCAGGTTAAGATCTAGCATCAACGGTCTAGTGGTCTACTACAACCGTTAGACATTCCAGAGTGGAAGTGGGACAAGATGACCATGGATTTTGTTACCGGTCTTCCGCAGACCAAGAGGTAGCATGATGCGATTTGGGTTATCGTTGATTGACTTACTAAGTCAGCTCATTTCTTACCGATCTACAAGGATGATCCGGTTAGCAAACTCGCCGACACTTACAAGAAGGAGATCATGAGACTTCATGGTGCTCCATCCAGTATCATCTCAGACAGATATCCTTGGTTTACTTTCGCGATTTTGGAGAAGTCTACAGAAAGCTTGGGGTACAAAACTTAAGCTTAGCACGGCTTTTCATCCTCAAACAGACGGACAGTCGGAGCGAACCATTCAGAAATTAGAGTACATGCTTCGAGCATGTGCATTGGAGTGGACAGGATATTGGGATGATTATATTTGCTTCGTGGAGTTTGCATACAACAACAGTTGACACGCCAGCATCAAGTGTGCACCGTTTGAGATGTTGTACGGCAGGAAGTGTCGCACCCCAATCTGTTAGGATCGGGTTGGTGAGGGAACACTTGAAAGACTGGAGATGATAGAGTTGACCAACGAGAAGGTCGCTGTAGCTAAGGAGAAATTACAAGAAGCCCGTGCACGTTGGAAGAGTTATGCTGACAAGCACCGTAGGGACTTACATTTCAACGTGGGAGATCATGCCTTTCTTAGGGTATTACCGGCACGTGACGTTTTGGAATCAAAGGTAAACTCAGTCTTCGATTCATCGGACCGTTTGATATCATCGAGCGAGTCGGTGAAGTATCATACCGTTTAGCGTTACCTCTGCAGCTTTCTCACATTCATGACGTTTTCCATGTGTCCTTACTCAGAGGGTACAATTATCATCCCCTTCACATGGTTCAGTATCCACTGGAACAGATTCGTGAAGATCTTACCTTCATAGAGGAACCCGAGTGAGTTCTTGACAGACAAGAACGCGTCATGAGGAAGAAGACGATTCCATTCGTCAAAATCCTTTAGAGGGATCATATCGAGCGGGAAGACGCTTAGGAAACAGAGGAGTCTATACGGGCTTCTTACCGTCATTCAAGTTTTGAATTCGGGTATGTTCCTCTTTCAGTTACTTTATCTATAATTCAAGGACGAATTATTCTTTTTAGGGGGGAAGAGTTGTAACACCCCACTTTATTAAATGGACCGTTACGTGTATTTATAGCGTGTCATCAAAGCATGCAAGGAAATGTATTAAACATTAACTGACCATACGGAAATACCAGAATCAAACATCGGTAGTCCAACATAAGCTCAAAATATAAAGATTAAGTACTGAAAGAAAAAGGACGAACAGTGTCCAAACAACCAACGTAAAGTGTGCATAAAAATAAAGGAGTCTGGATAGCTCCCATCCAAATGCACGTACTCTCTTAGAAGTCCTAAGATCGTCCCTGTGTACCTACCGTTTGGAAACATGAAGGAAACTACGGCTGAGCATAACGCTCAGTGGACGGATATAGCATGATAAGAATGTACAGAAAGTAATGAAATAGAAGACAACAATGAAGCTATAAGACTGATATGTAACATGTGGTAGAACTCTGCATAAAATCTGAGAAACCTGGTTCATATATACTGATACTGAAATATAACTATTAATTCTGAAAACATGCATTTACTATATTTTATTTGCCAGAGCTTATATAGGTCACGTGCTGTAACAACCGTGCATGAATAACTGGAGGGGTGACCTCGTCATGCTGTAGAGGGGTGACCTCTAAATAACTGTGCTGGGTGGAGGGATCAGCTCCAATGTGAAGGATGTAGAGCACACACCACATTCACGCTGATAACTTGTAACACATATAAGCCTAGGATGCATCCATACGCCCCACTAATAATACTGATAAAATGGCTAAGCTGAGCTGAGTGGGACGATGCAGGATATCACTCTCCTGCATGTGAGTCACGACACCGGTGCCTCTAGTGTCGTGGTTACGGTACCTCCGTAACTAGTACATAAACTGGTCGTGCTTGTATATAATGCTCAGGCAATTTATTTAGTTATTAACATGATTACGGATAAGCTTAAACATATAATGGGGAAAACATTTGGCTGAAGACGGGGAATCCTAATCATGCATAAAAAGGAAGTCCTTACTGAAAGGACGGAAATCCGTACCTCGTGTCCAGTAACTGACTGAATGGAAGACTGAACGAATACTACTCGGGCTTCACGCGTGCTACATGAATAAAGGACGCGAATAAGTAAACTGATATTCGTTTGTTTAATTTTACTGATCTTATGGCTTCTTATTTATTTCTTTCTGAAATTCCATCCGTATAATTGACCGCCAAATCTGATTCTTATAATAATTTATTTTAATGTATTATCGTTCTACCATTAGTTACGTACAAATGTATTTCTGACGATCTAGTATTACTATATTAAGAATCCCGCTAAAATAGAAAGTTTCTTAATTTAGAAGTTCCCCAAATTAATTTAATTCGTTTAATAAAAATTATACCCTTTTAAATATTAAGAAACTATATTAAATTAGTACATTTAAAATATATTTTAAACGTTGATAAAACAATTTAATTTAAAAAGGTATAATATAAGAATAGTTATTTTATTCATTTTAATAGTTTCCCGAGCCTACCGAGATATCCCATCTCGGTCGCACTAAACCATTCAACATATAATAATTAAATCTATCTATACAAATCTGTCTACCAGAATTTGTGACAGAATTTTGTGTCACTAAAAACTGTCGCTAAAACTGTCCTTTTAAAAACAGTATAATCATAACAGTTCTGCGACAGAAAGCTGTCGCTAAAACTGTCGCTGAAGTTATTCAATAGATCCATTTTATAGTCCCCTTTTTCCCACTGTTTTTACATGTAGTTCCCACTGTTGGGCTATGTTTCCCACTGTTTACATAAACCAAACGCACCCTTATTATTCCCGCAATCCCCAAACGCACCCCTTTTGGTCGAATCTGGCCCTAGCCGCCCCTGTGTGGGTCACAGCTGGGCAAAGCTGGAGTCACCGAGACATGGTGGTCTCGGTTTATATAAGCCAGCACGCCCCCTTTCATCCTCAGTTAACCAAACGCCCCTGTTGGGGTCTGTTTGTTTCCTGCTGATCGACCACAGCCCCCAAGCCGGCCATGGTGGTCACGACTGGCAGCAAAAAGGGTATCACCGAGACCTCTTGGTCTCGGTTTCTTGAACAACAACACACCCGACACCCCCTTTATTTTTATTTTTTTATTTCATGATTATTACATAACTCTTCTTTCTTTTTAGATCAAGCCATAAAGTCGTGTATACTGAAATTAAAGGAAAGAAAGATTGATTACCGTTACGATGGTTGAATAAACTGGATGATTACACGCGGATTAATAATGATGAATTGAACCCGAAACCCCCTTGTTCTTGCTCTAAACCCGGCGGCTACAAACCCTAGTTCTTCCCCTTTTTTTTTTGATCGACTATTATGAAAAAAAGAATAACTCCCGTTTAATTTTGTGTAACCAAAATGGGCTAAAGCCCATAATCCCCTTTTTTTATAAAAAAAAACCGGCCCCCTACTCTTTCCTTTTATTTATTTTTATATTTTTTTTTTTAAACTTGTATATAATAATACTTGTATATAACTTCTTGCGTTTGCTTTCGTCAATAATTTCTTCGTAAATAGCTTAAGTAAAATAAACCGCGTATTTACATTTCTCGATTTAAATACGGGTTTTACAATTTTTCCCCTCTAAAAGAACAATTCGTCTTCGAATTAAGGATACGACCGTACTGGGTTTTACAATTCTTCCCCTCTAAAAGAAGAATTCGTCCCCGAATTGTAAGGTATTTAAGCTGACTGGAGTAAAAGCCGAAAATACTAATAAGCTGGAAGACATAAAAGCTGAAACGACATACCCGAATCAAAACTGAAAGTGAGGATAAGAAGTCCGTATAGACTCCTCTGTTTCCCAAGTGGCCTCCCGTTCGGTATGGTCCCTCCACAGGATTTTGACGAAAGGAATGGTCTTCCTTCTCATAACTCGATCCTGGCGATCTAAAACTGCTTCGGGTTCCTCAATATAAGATAAATCCTCTCGAATCTGATCGAGTGGATAATTCACTTTGTGAAGCTCATGATAGTTGTACCCCCTGAGTAATGATACATGAAACACGTTGTGGACGTGTGAAAGCTGAGGTGGTAATGCCAGCCGATATGACACTTCACCGATACGTTCAAGGATTTCGAACGGTCCGATGTAACGAGGGCTGAGCTTTCCTTTGAGGCCAAAACGTCTGACACCGCGTGCGGGTGATACCTTGAGGAATACTCGATCCCCAGTCTGAAATGATAGATCTCTGCGATGTTTGTCGGCGTAACTCTTCTGGCGAGTACGCGTTTCTTGCAGTTTTGCCCTAGCAATGGCGACCTATTCATTGGTCAGTTCTATCAATTCTGGTCCTTCAATCAAACGTTCTCCAACCTGATCCCAACAAATAGGAGCACGGCATTTCCTGTCGTATAACATCTCGAATGGAGCACGCTTGATACTAGCATGCCAACTGTTGTTGTAGGCAAACTCGACCAAGCAAATATAGTCATCCTAGTGTCCTGTCCATTCTAATGCACAGGCGCGTAGCATGTCCTCCAAGGTCTGGATGGTACGCTCTGACTGACCGTCCGTCTGCGGGTGAAAGGTTGTGCTGAGCTTGAGCCTAGTTCCCCAAGCTTTATGCAAACCTTCCCAGAAGTGAGAGGTGAAACGGGGATCCCTATCTGATATAATTTCTGAAGGTGTACCGTGTAATCGTACGATCTCCTCGGTGAATAGTTTCGCTAATCTACTGACTGCGAAATCTTTGTGAATAGGAATGAAATGTGCCGACTTGGTCAAACGATCGACAACAACCCAGATTGTATCATGTCTCCGCTGAGTCTGTGGTAGTCCGGTGACAAAATCCATAGAGATCTTGTCCCATTTCCACATTGGAATACCTAATGGCTGGAGAAGACCACTGGAACGCTGGTGCTCTATCTTAACCTGCTGACAGGTTAAGCATTTAGACACAAATGTTGCGACATCCTGTTTCATGCCGCTCCACCAGAAATGCTGCTTAAGATCGTGGTACATTTTTGTGGAACCCGGATGGATAGAGAACGGAGAGCTGTGAGCCTCAGTCATTAAGGCTTCTCTGAGAGCAGGGTCTTCTGGAACGCAGAGTTTGGTACCCTGCCATACGATACCATCGTCATCAATGCGAAATTCGGTCTGCTGGTCAATGTTCTGGACAATCGCCCAGATTTCACCATCATCCTTTTGTGCGGCTTTAATCCTAGAGAGTAAATCTGGTTCTACCCTCAAACTAGCCCAGTATCCCCTCTGTCCGCGTACTAAGAGCTCAATATCATACCGCTCTAAGTCTCGAATGATTTCTTCCTGGACTTTGATGCCATTTATCATATCTGACTTCCTGCTAAGGGCATCTGCTACTACATTTTCTTTGCCTGGGTGATACTGGATATTAGTGTCATAGTCTTTTAGCAGTTCTAACCATCGCCTCTGTCTCATGTTCAGCTCTCAATGTGTAAATATATACTTGAGACTTTTGTGATCGGTGAAGATATCACACGACTCACCGTATAAATAATGCCTCCAGATTTTAAGGGCGAAAACGACTGCTGCGAGCTCTAGATCATGAGTAGGATAATTTTTCTCATACGGCTTCAGTTGACGCGAAGCATAAGCAATGACTTTCCCATGCTGCATAAGAACATAGCCTAAGCCCTTTCCTGATGCGTCGCTGTAAATCTGATAACCAGCTGTACCGGATGGAAGAGTAAGTATCGGTGTTGAGATCAAACGATGCTTGAGTTCCTCGAAACTCTTTTCTCTCTCCTTGGTCCATATAAACTTCTCACCTTTTCGCATAAGTTGGGTCAATGGTAATGCCAAACGTGAGAAGTTTTCCACAAACCTGCGGTAATAACCCGCCAACCCAAGAAAACTACGTATCTCTGTGACAGATGTCGGCCTTGGCCATTTGGTGATAGCCTCCACCTTCGCAGGATCCATAGTGATTCCTTCCGCAGAAACAATGTGACCTAGAAACGCCACTGTATTCAGCCAAAACTCGCACTTCGAAAATTTGGCATATAGCTTTTCCCTTCTGAGAATCTGCACGACTGTACGGAGATGATTCTCATGTTCCTCTTTGGATTTGGAGAAAATAAGGATATCATCGATGAATACGATCACAAACTTGTCTAAAAATTCGTGGAAGACTCTGTTCATCAAGTCCATAAATACTGCGGGCGCATTCGTGAGACCGAATGGCATAACAACGAACTCGTAATGACCGTACCTCGTGCGAAAAGCAGTTTTGGTTATATCCTGCTCTTTTACATGCAGCTGATGGTAACCTGATCGTAGATCGATTTTTGAGAAGTGCTTGGCACCCTGAAGCTGATCGAATAAATCGTCAATACGAGGAAGTGGATAACGGTTACGAATAGTGAGCTTATTCAACTCACGGTAGTCAATACACAAACGCATGCTACCATCCTTCTTCTTGACAAACAAAACTGGAGCGCCCCAAGGTGACACGCTAGGACGAATGAAACCCCTTTCTAGCAGTTCCTGAAGCTGATCTTTCAGTTCCTTAAGCTCTACAGGAGCCATACGGTAAGGAGCTTTAGATACTGGTTCTGCACCTGGAATGAGATCGATACCAAATTCTACCTCTCGCATGGGAGGTAAACCTGGAAGTTCCTCGGGAAAGACATCTGGAAAGTCTGACACGACTGGTTGATCATGAATTGAAGGTGTCTCAGAAGTCGTGTCATGAACTGTAGCTAGGAAACCCTCACAACCATGATATAGTAAGGTACGAGCCTGTAAAGCTGAAATGATCTGAACATGTTTTCCTGGTAGGAAACCGTGGTGAATAAACTCTGGTGTCTGGACATCACCAAAGATAACCCGGTGAGCATGACAGTCTATGGTGGCACGATGAACCGACAACTAATCCATACCCAGAATAACATCGAATTCACACATATCTAAAGGAAGTGCACTGACTGGACGAATTTTATCATCAAACTCAAGAGGGAGATCCTTATACACCTGGGTAATGAGTACAGAGTCTCGCATGGGGGTAGATATACTAAGTACACTGTCTAGTGGCGTAGGGGTCATGTTTATTCTAACAGCATATGAAGTAGATATAGCTGAGTGCGTGGCGCCTGTATCGAAAAGCACGCATGCAGACTGTCCGTGTATAAACAAAATGCCAGTAATGGTACCTGTGGTCTTATTTGCTTGTTCACGGGTAGTAGTGTAGACACGACCAGTGGTTGGTGGTATCGGTGGTGGTGGAGGTAAAATCTGAGGAATCTGGCCTGAGGTACCAGCAGCATTCCCGCTCTTGCAATCTCTCTTAAGATGGCCCGGCTGGCCACACTGGAAACAATCACTTGTACCACGACGACACGGTCCCGTGTGTTTCTTTCCACATGTGATGCAAGTGGGATGAGTATACACGGTAGAAGCACCTCTGGTTTGCTGAGAACCTGATTTACGATGATAAACACGTGTCACGATTCTGATATCTTAACCTGAAATGAGGCTGATTGACTGAATTTTAAAATTCACCAGAATTTGCCGGTCGGGCAACCTGATAACCTCTGTTGTTTTGGTCACGCCCCTGTCCAGCATCTCTGTTGGAATTTATAAAAAATTTAAGATCTGTTTTACACGATAGTTTAGTATTTTTGGAGCTTAAAGACTCACCTGTAGCTGCCAGATGAGTTGGAGCTGCCGCGGTAATTATCACCGCTGCTCCTCTTATCTGACCGATTTCGGTCATATGACTGACCGTGGTTCCTGTAGTTCTGATGCGGAGTAGCCGATTGGGATCGGTCTCCTCCTCTGTGTCTGTAAGATTATAATTGGATAAGTCATAACATATAAGTTGACAAGCAATAATGGGGCTAAATTGTTTAAGTCTGTTGGGTGAGATGTACCTCTTCTCCGGACGCTCTACATTCTCGAGCTCATCCCTCTCGAAAAGCATCTCGACATCCCGAGCTGCATTAGCTACTTGTGACACATTAGTGAATGTGGCACTCATCAGTCTATCTGCAGTCCTAGAGTGAAGAGCCCAGCGAAATTGCTTTGCTTGCTCCTCTGCGGTACCCGCAGCCTCCCCTAAGAATCCAGCCATCCTGAGGTATCGGTGCATGAACTCTATACTGTTCTCGCCATGATTCTGACGAATAACGTGGAAGTCCCTCTTCATTTTAGCTTGCTTCGCATGCGGGAAAAACTGGTCATAGAACATCATCTTGAAACGTGCCCAGGTCAATGTAAGCTCCCAAGCATCTCCCCCGTTGGACAGCTTCTGAGACCTCCACCAATGCAGAGCAGGACCCTCCAGCTTGTAAACTACAAGCCAAACCTTGAAAACATCACCACAACCCATAGCTCCAAAAAATTTCTCTATATGGTAGATCCAGTCTTCTGCGTCAGTTGGAGCTACAGTCTGCTCAAACAGTCGGGGTTTCTGCTTGTTAAACAATTCCAGCCAAGCGGGTAAAGTGGCAGGTGGTGGAACAGGAGGGTTGTTATTCTGATGAGGTCCATTTTGATATTCAGCTCGGATCTCATCACGAATTTGGGGTAACATGGCTTGTATAGCAGCCTGAATAGCAGCAGCAATGGCAGCTGCGTTAGGATCATTCTCGGTTTCGCGTCTGGGTGGTATCTGAAATAAAGAGGATAAGTTGATAAAACTACCAAAATCTGGGGTAATAAATCTGAATATGCATAGTGTAATTCATGAAGGTATAGTCAATAAAATATAACATGAATACTGGTGAACGCCTAGGGTCAGTTCACAAAATGACAATTACTAAAACATAAATCTGACATGAGTAAGGATGAACGCCTAAGGTCAGTTCATCTACCCAAAATTTAAACGACAAGGGTGAACGCCTATGGTCAGTTCACCAAAAGTTCGCTGAAAAACACATGCGATTAAGTATGGCCAGTCCTGTACCAACCGTTTACTTAATCAAAATTTTGAAAATCCGACTGATAAAATTCATGAGTATCATGGAAGATAACGACGCCAAAATACAAAAAGTTCTTGGTGACTACCCACTAGTCACAGGTCAAGTTTTAGAGCCTACAGGTCGAACCTTGCGCTCTGATACCATAATTGTAACACCCCACTTTATTAAATGGACCGTTACGTGTATTTATGGCGTGTCATCAAAGCATGCAAGGAAATGTATTAAACATTAACTGACCATACGGAAATACCGGAATCAAACATCGGTAGTCCAACATAAGCTCAAAATATAAAGATTAAGTACTGAAAGAAAAAGGACGAAACAGTGTCCAAACAACCAAAGTAAAGTAACGTAAAGTGTGCATAAAAATAAAGGAGTCTGGATAGCTCCCATCCAAATGCACGTACTCTCTTAGAAGTCCTAAGATCGTCCCTGTGTACCTGCCGTTTGGAAACATGAAGGAAACTACGGCTGAGCATAACGCTCAGTGGACGGATATAGCATGATAAGAATGTACATAAAGTAATGAAATAGAAGACAACAATGAAGCTATAAGACTGATATGTAACATGTGGTAGAACTCTGCATAAAATCTGAGAAACCTGGTTCATATATACTGATACTGAAATATAACTATTAATTCTGAAAACATGCATTTACTGTATTTTATTTGCCAGAGCTTATATAGGTCACGTGTTGTAACAACCGTACATGAATAACTGGAGGGGTGACCTCGTCATGCTGTAGAGGGGTGACCTCTAAATAACTGTGCTGGGTGGAGGGATCAGCTCCAATGTGAAGGATGTAGAGCACACACCACATTCACCCTGATAACTTGTAACACATATAAGCCTAGGATGCATCCATACGCCCCACTAATAATACTGATGAAATGGCCAAGCTGAGCTGAGTGGGACGATGCAGGATATCACTCTCCTGCATGTGAGTCACGACACCGGTGCCTCTAGTGTCGTGGTTACGGTACCTCCGTAACTAGTACATAAACTGGTCGTGCTTGTATATAATGCTCAGGCAATTTATTTAGTTATTAACATGATTACGGATAAGCTTAAACATATACTGGGGAAAACATTTGGCTGAAGACGGGGAATCCTAATCATGCATAAAAAGGAAGTCCTTACTGAAAGGACGAAAATCCGTACCTCGTGTCCAGTAACTGACTGAATGGAAGACTGAACGAATACTACTCGGGCTTCACGCGTGCTACATGAATAAAGGACACGAATAAGTTAACTGATATTCGTTTGTTTAATTTTACTGATCTTATTGGCTTCTTATTTATTTATTTCTGAAATTTCATCCGTATAATTGACCGCCAAATCTGATTCTTATAATAATTTATTTTAATGTATTATCTTTCTACCATTAGTTACGTACAAATGTATTTCTGACGATCTAGTATTACTATATTAAGAATCCCGCTAAAATAGAAAGTTTCTTAATTTAGAAGTTCCCCAAATTAATTTAATTCGTTTAATAAAAATTATACCCTTTTAAATATTAAGAAACTATATTAAATTAGTACATTTAAAATATATTTTAAACGTTGATAAAACAATTTAATTTAAAAAGGTATAATATAAGAATAGTTATTTTATTCATTGTAATAGTTTCCCGAGCCTACCGATATATCCCATCTCGGTCGCACTAAACCATTCAACATATAATAATTAAATCTATCTATACAAATCTGTCCACCAGAATTTGTGACAGATTTCTGTGTCACTAAAAACTGTCGCTAAAACTGTCCTTTTAAAAACTGTATAATCATAACAGTTCTGCGACAGAAAACTGTCGCTAAAACTGTCGCTGAAGTTATTCAATAGATCCATTTTATAGTCCCCTTTTTCCCACTGTTTTTACATGTAGTTCCCACTGTTGGGCTATGTTTCCCACTGTTTACATAAACCAAACGCACCCTTATTATTACCGCAGTCCCCAAACGCACCCCTTTTGGTCGAATCTGGCCCTAGCCGCCCCTGTGTGGGTCACGGCTGGGCAAAGCTGGAGTCACCAAGACATGGTGGTCTCGATTTATATAAGCCAACACGTCCCCTTTCATCCTCAGTTAACCAAACACCCCTGTTGGGGTCTGTTTGTTTCCTGCTGATCGACCACAGCCCCCAAGCCGGCCATGGTGGTCACGACTGGCAGCAAAAAGGGTATCACCGAGACCTCTTGGTCTCGGTTTCTTAAACAACAACACACCCGACACCCCCTTTATTTTTATTTTTTTATTTCATGATTATTACATAACTCTTCTTTCTTTTTAGATCAAGCCATAAAGTCGTGTATACTGAAATTAAAGGAAAGAAAGATTGATTACCGTTACGATGGTTGAATAAACTGGATGATTACACGCGGATTAATAATGATGAATTGAACCCGAAACCCCCTTGTTCTTGCTCTAAACCCGGCGGCTACAAACCCTAGTTCTTCCCCTTTATTTTTATTTTTTTGATCGACTGTTATGAAAAAAAGAATAACTCCCGTTTAATTTTGTGTAACCAAAATGGGCTAAAGCCCATAATCCCCTTTTTTTATATAAAAAAAACCGGCCCCCTACTCTTTCCTTTTATTTTTTTTTATATTTTTTTTAAAAACTTGTATATAATAATACTTGTATATAACTTCTTGCATTTGCTTTCGTCAATAATTTCTTCGTAAATAGCTTAAGTAAAATAAACCGCGTATTTACATTTCTCAATTTAAATACGGGTTTTACAAGAGTTGTAAAACCCGCATGCTTTTACCATGAACAGTACACTTAGTAAACGTATGTACCAATTAAAACTTTCCTTTTATAGCATAAACACGTGTCACGAATATTAAATTCAGAAACTACATCCGTGTTATTACACGATAAGTATTAAGTACGTGATATTACATGATAATTATTAACCATAATAATTATAATCAAGAACATGAAATCATGAACGTTAAATCACGAACACGTAATAACGTATGTATATATATTAATACGATAAATATCGTTTACGTAAAAGTATTAGTTACTACACGAATAATTAATTATGATATAACACGAAAACGCTAACGAATGAACACGTAAATTACAAGACATGAAAAACGTACGGTTTTCCCTCGTGAGCCCTTATAGCCGCGGACACAAGACAAAGGGAGGGCCCAGGCCCAGTTGGTTTTTAACTAAATAAACAAAAAGGGAAAACCTTTTCATTCTACAGAGTTTTTGATAAAAAAAAATAAAACCCTAGCCTCCATTTTGCCTTCTCCTTGCCGCCGGCTACATCAACACAACCAAGGGGTGTTTTTTTGATTTTGGTTATTGAAAACAAGTGTTAGTGTTCGTGTTATTGTTCTCATTTGATTCACGTATTTGGTAAATCCTTTAATCCTTTTCTTTTATTCTTTTTATTTAAATCAAGAACACATGAACATGGGAAACATTAAAACAAGTAATAAACATGTTAGAAATCATAGGATAATAAAAGAATGGTTTTTGGTTCGGGTTTGGTTTGGCCGACGCAAGAACCGAGAACCTAGGCTCTCGGTGGTCAGTGTATCACCACCAACCGAGACCCTAAGGTCTCGGTGTGGGCTGTGGTGTCTCAGCAGCAGGAAACAAGGACCCCGACGCAAGTCGGGCTGGCCTTGTGGTTTGTTTGGTCTCGGCGCAACAGCAAGAACACCACCGGTCTAAGACCGGTGGTTGTTTTGGTCAAGCAGGGGGAACGACGGCAGCAGGGGGACCACCGGCTAACTGCCGGAGGGAACTTTGTTGTGGCAGTGGCTAGCCGAGTTAGACCAGGGGCAAACCACCGACTTAAGCTGGTGGTGAATATGGACTAGCAGTGGCAACCGGCTTGGCCGGGTAGCCACTGCTAAGGGGTGTTTGGTTCGGTCCGGTTCATGGGGAATGTTGGGTCTAAAATTATATGAGTTGATGTGGCAGAAACTCAAAACGAAGAAAACATCAAGACGTTTGTCAAAGCCGCTGACATGGCTAGTTGAGACGCTGACGGAAAGTGTTGAGACGCTGACGGATGTTTACACGCTGATGGAGAATTCTATTTAGGGAATATATTGGATATATTATAAATAATATATTCAGTATATATCTATAGAAATAGAAGATTTAGATGTTTATTTGATATTATCTCTTGTAGATTCTGTTCCTTCCACTATAAAAGGAACAAGAGTCTTAGGTTTTATTCATATATTATTCATTCACAATGTAAACCTAAAGTGTGTGTCGCACTAGACGTGGGATTCAATGTATACACGTCTAGTGGTTGTTTATTATTAATATAATGAGCAACCCATTTGTTTTAATTCGTGTTCTTTGTGCCTAAACACCTTGTTCATGATCATTGTTCTTTTCCGCTATGTTATCATATGAACAATGATCAACCTAGATATAATGGTTCATAACCATTGAGTCTAACGATCAATATGGACTCCACAATTGGTATCAGAGCCTAAGGCTCTTGATATCTAGGTCCGACGAGGTGTTCGTGTATGGTGAAGAAGAAAAATTCGTATTGAATTTTTCTGGACGTTTTTGTGTGCGCAGCAGTATTCAGAAGGTCATAACTTTTGATTGAACCGTTGGATCGTCACGAAATTTTAGATGTGTGTTCTACATACATAGATCTAAACATCCACCGGAGGGATTGTCGAGTTTTATCTCCAGGCAAAAGTTATTAAGCGTCAAAGTCAGCAGCAGGGTATATGCAGTTTTCTGTGGACAGCCATGTTCAAAACACGTTTTCTCCTTCGTTAGCCGTTGGATCTTCGTGATTTTTGAACTATAGATTCTTGGCACTTGTGCCTTGAATCTCACCGGAGCGATCTTCGATTTGAGCCCTAATAAAGAAGTTATTTGCTGTCGAAGTTTGCGGGTTAAGGTATTAATGTTTTGCTTTCACATAAAATCATGACCTAGGGTTTCTCAAACCCTAGATCTACCTAGAAAGCAGAATGTTATGATGTTCGTGGCTGTTAAAACGTGTGAAGATACACGATCTAAGGTTATCCACAAACCCTAATTAGGGTTTTGATGCTCAAAGTTCCAAACCCTAGATCGCTGTGTTTTAATGTTGCAGACGTGAAGGTTAATGCAGATTCGTGTTACTGATTTTAATTCGAATCCTATACATGCTAGTCTACAATAACTCACATGGTGATTGGTTATATCTGCGTTCACACGGCCAATTTGCTATTGTTCACACGAAGTTCTAAACAATTGCAAGTCTTCAATTTCTATTGGCTATTCAAGATATGTGTTCACACGGTTCATGATTTTTCATTGGTGGAAAAAGGGAGTGTTCACACGAGATGGGTTACAAGCTTTATGTTTCACACGGCCAAAGAATTATACGCATGTCTGCAAGTGACGTAGGGCTTCAGTTTGTGTTCACACGGTGGTTAAATTTTGATTGGCTATTCATGTTTGCATTCACACGATTCCAATTTGTTTATTGGAGGAAGGTTTGTCTTTGTGTTCACACGACTTCTCAAACATGATTGGTCAAATTATATACGTTCATATGACCAACACAGAAAAGAAATCTTTGATATTAAGCCAAATAAATTATATATGTTGGACGTGAAGTATGCATACAAGTTATCATGTGATACAGTAATTCAGCCAAAGAAACGTGCAGCTTGATTCGCGTAAGGACTGATGGGATGAATATTCTTGGGCTTGAGTTTTATATTTAAAGCCTAAAGATGACTACTCTTAAGTATTACTTGATAACTATTGAAGATTGTTGCCCTAAGTGACGTCAGCAAAAGGAGACGCTGACGAGAGTGAAAGTGACGCTGACAGGAAGGATTTTGACGCTGACAGAATAAGTCAACACTGATGGAGTTGACAGTGTCGTCCGATATATGAACTTCAACGCTGACACGTATTGTCCGATATTGGACAATACATCTGACCAAGATATTGGACAGAAGAAGATATTGGACAACACAAGGTTTGCTGCTGTTTGAGAAAACTGGTACGTTTTAAGCACACAAAAAGGAGGATTATACACACGAAGGTACATGGAATCTCCGTTTTAATATAGAATATCATGATGATATTTATGGCTCGGATATTTTTACATGGAGTAAATGGTTTTTAAGTAAGTTAGCAATAATTCATGAAGACTTTGATTGATATTAGATTATGTAATCGGGATAGCCTTGTGAAAGAGTTATTCGACATCTAACTTTTACATATGAAGATATTGGTTCATTAAGACTTGTCATGAAGAAGTGTTAGCTTAAGGGGAAGAATTCTTATGGTAAGTTTGATGATTGAAGAAGATTTTCGCGATTTTGTGTTCTATCATATCTTAAAGTCATGGACTTCCAGCCACTGACTTTGAAGGTAACTTGTTCGTGCTTTACATGGATGGTGATGAAGACTTGTCATAACACTTGAAGGAGTTACATTATCGTGCTCAGTGTCTCACAAAGGATGAGAATATTGACAAGGGATCGAGGTCTACTTATATTTTTTCAATCTGGTATAAGTTCTTCGTCACATGGATAAACAAGACATGGAACATAAGTTTGGGTTATTTTACTTCTACATCAAGACTACTTTATTTATTTTTCTTCAGGATCATTACATAGAGCTTACTTTTGGAGAATTTTCAAGATTGCATACATTGTTTACTTTCCTTGTTGATGTGACAAAAAGGGGAAGAAAATACGTGCTACACTTGAGGGGAAGCAATTTGAAGATCATGTACAACTTACAAGAGATACACATAAGAGTTTTGCCGACATCAACTAGGGGAAGATTGTTGGGTCTAAAATTATATGAGTTGATGTGGCAGAAACTCAAAACGAAGAAAACATCAAGACGTTTGTCAAAGCCGCTGACACGGCTAGTTGAGACGCTGACGGAAAGTGTTGAGACGCTGACGGATGTTTACACGCTGATGGAGAATTCTATTTAGGGAATATATTGGATATATTATAAATAATATATTCAGTATATATCTATAGAAATAGAAGATTTAGATGTTTATTTGATATTATCTCTTGTAGATTCTGTTCCTTCCACTATAAAAGGAACAAGAGTCTTAGGTTTTATTCATATATTATTCATTCACAATGTAAACCTAAAGTGTGTGTCGCACTAGACGTGGGATTCAATGTATACACGTCTAGTGGTTGTTTGTTATTAATATAATGAGCAACCCATTTGTTTTAATTCGTGTTCTTTGTGCCTAAACACCTTGTTCATGATCATTGTTCTTTTCCGCTATGTTATCATATGAACGATGATCAACCTAGATATAATGGTTCATAACCATTGAGTCTAACGATCAATAGGGATCCACAGGGAATTCGGTCCGGTTCACCTTAGGTCTAAATTAAAAACACAGGTTCGATTCATGGGTAATTTTTACAAGTTAATATTTTTTACAAGTTATATTATTTTTAACAAGAAATTAAATTAATTAAATCATGACTAGTAATTAATTTAATATATCATGGACTTATGTTATAATTATTCTATAAATAATACATGTTTTAACCTAAGTATTTTTATTATTTAATTTAGACTATAGTATTAATTAATTATTTAAAACATGGACTATAATTAATTAATAAACATGACTTAGGTTATAATTAATATATTATCAGTACATGTTTAACCTAAGTATTTTATATGCTTTAATTTAATTAAATCATGCTTATATTTAATTAAATCATATAACCTATAGTTTATTTAATTAACATGATATTATTAATAAACTATACAAACTACTACATGACTTATGATATTTAATCAGTAAACTTAAGCTTATATTATTAGCTTATTAATCCAGCTTATTTTTAAATATAGAAACTTTCTATTTCAGGAAACTTACTATTTTTAGAAACTTTCTATTTTTAGAAACTGATCTATTTTTAGAAGCTAATCTATTTTTTGAAACTTTCTATTTTTGGAAACTTTCTATTTTTGGAAACTTTCTTAATTAGGAAACCTACTATTTTTTAAAAGTTACTTATTATTATACAACAAGTATAATAATACAAGAATACAAGTTAATACTTAACCATAATACATAGAATACATGATAACACAGTATAACATTAAAATCAGTAAAACAAGACTAGAACATATAAAACAAGTTAAGACATGATATAATCAGTTACGTACGCAGTAAACAAAATACTTATACATGTCTCCTATTTATGTAGCATTAGTGAGATCGGAGTAGGCTTTCATCCTTTCGTCTTTCTTCGTTCACTGGACACAAGGTACAGATTTCCCGTCCTTCGGTATGGACATTCTTTCCGTATTAGGATTCCCCGTTTGCAGTCAATTGTTTTCCCATTATTGTTTTATATGTTTGATACTTATGTTAGATTAAATGCCTAAGTCATATACATGCATGACCAGTCTCACCTAGTTATGGAGGTACCATAACCATAACACTAGAGGCACTAGTGTTATGACTTCCCCACGGCGGAGTGATTGCTCATTGCGTCCCTTTTCAGTTTTGGCCTATATTTATTATCATGTGGGGCGTATGGGTGCATCCTAGTTACATGTTTTACATGATTTTTCATGGTGAATGCGATGTGTGCCTTGCATCCTTCTAATAAGTGTGAAAACACTTAACCTTTTACAACTTAATTATAATAAAAACCAAGCCAAAACGTGTATTTAATGTCATAAAAGTCGAAATTATGCGTGGTTTGTGTTTTTGTTGTGTTTTAGGACCAAAATATGAAAAAGGAAGAAAACACGGGCTTTCACGGGTTTTTATCGAAGAAAAAGACAAAAGACGAAGTCAAAAGATCAAAAGTGCAAGAAAAACGGAAGTCAAAGGCCTATTCTAAAGTTTTATCGAAGAAAAAGACTAAAGACGGAAGTTTGTCAAAGTCGAAGAACCAAGTCTACTAAAAGAAGAAAATTAGAAGACGGGTTCATTTTATCATTCGACTAATCCCGAGACAAAGTCGAGAAAGACGAGTCATTTAAAAAGACGAGAAAACAAAAGGAAGAAAGAAGGAAGCATCCTACCAACTCCCTTCTCCTATACCCTCCTAATGCTTCATTAGGAGGGTGTTAGTTAGTTTTTTTTAGAGTCATTTTTAGTTTTTGTTGGAAACTCACTTTATGTGACGACATTTAAGAATTCCCATTAGTTATCATAGTCACACACGTTTAGACTAGACTAGGTTCTTGTACTGTTAAGCATGTCGTGTGTGACTATATATACCCCTCCTTAGCTTCCAAGGAGGGGTGTTGGTTGTGTCACATTTTCACTAAATACATTTCTTATCATTTTCACACACATTCAACCTCTCTCTCTCTCTCTCTAAGCCATCAATGGCTTCCACCACCATTTACCACCACATTAGACCACCGGATCCATTTTAGCATTTCTACATTTGGCATCAGAGCCTCAGTTCCATCCTTGGATCTTGTTTATGTTTTCGATTTTGGTGGTCTAATTTTTCTTGTGTCTCGTTCTATAAACTGGTTTGTCCAATCAATCACAAAAATTTTTTTTTTTTTTGGTCACGTCTTTCCTTTTTTATCCAATCTTTCTAAATTGTCACTGTCCTTTATATCATTCTTTGTCCCAATATATATTGTCACCTTTTTCTCTCTAAATTGGGTCCGAATATATCATTCTATCCAATCTCAGTCTCGAAGTCATATAAGTTTTTAACCAATTTTTGTTCCCTGTTTTTGTTTTTGTCACCATACACATCAGTTTTGCATCATGGGGATAAGGACAAAAAGTTGGTCCAAGATCCATTTTTTTCGGGGTACAAAACTTTTGGTCAAAACCCTATTGAGATGGATATTACGATGCTATCACATTGCGACGGCTTTCTTCTTTTTCGGATGTATTCCGATGGGTATTTTTTCTCATTCCGATGGGTAGGGCCGTCCTCATTGCGATGGATGGTTTGATCCCATCGCAATGGTAGTCATATCGTCATGCTGCCCAAATTCTCCCAACATTGCGATGGGTACCATTGCGATGGGTACCATCGCAATGGGTACCATCGCAATGGGTTCCATCGTAACGAGACATCATGACTACGATGGACTCACTTGTTTTAACTGCGATGGGTCTATAGCCTTGGACTGCGATGGATTCAATTTATTGACTGCGATGGGTCAATTTTTTTTTAACTGAGATGGGTTTAATATATTGAGTACGATGGGTTGTATTTTAGACAGTGGACAAATCTATGATAAAAACTTAATCCATAGCAACCGAGTCAACTCGGTATTTACCGAGTTGACTCAGTTAAACCCAACTGAGTTGACTCACAGCCACCCTTGTAACTCCTCAACACCATGCCCTATCCTAATCCCAACGACACCTAGTCCCATCTATATATCATTAACCAAAACAGAAAACTCATCAAATAAAACAAAAGATCTCAGAATCATTTTATTGTGGCTCTATTTGCTAGGCAAGATCTATATAGATCGACCTCCATAAAAATCTCTCATCATAGATCTTATTTGTTGGATATAAACCCATTTTTAATCTACGAAATTTAAGAATGATATATAACAAGCTTGTTATAATCAGTTCTTTATTTCGTTTTATTTCACAAATTAATCGACATGCAACATAGATCTAATGTTTGGTGTTTACCATGTTTTAATTTTCGAAATAAAAGAAAGATTGATAGCAACCTTGCTATAATCAGTTCTTTTTTTTATCGATTCAAGCTCTCAACGAATCACATACAAACATGCAATACGATTCGAACCTACCTGAGACCTTTATCAAGATCTAAGCCGCAACAAATATTCATTCAGTGTTTACATCGTGGGTCCCTGATGAACATGAATAGCTTGAATCGGATAAAGTATTGATCTATCCTAATTTATTAGGTAGTTGCGATGGATTTATTGTGATGTAGGAGATTGAGATGGTTTTGTTCATATGAGTGAAAAGAAGCAGGGATTGATGTGTGTATTAATGGGGGGCGGACACATCTATGTGAAGTGAGAAATTACTGGGAGAGATGATACAGGGCGATGGTAACAAGAAAATTGAGTGGCGTAGGTCTGATTTGCCTTTTTTATATCTCCTTGATTTTCGATAGTGGTCCACACATGGCCATCTAGGCGATAAGGGACAGACTGTACACGTGGCCATCTTGTGATTAAGTGAGATGTTGGGTTAAACATGATTTTTATCATCAAACATGTGGCCTTCTAGAAAAACTGGGGGGCGGACTTCACAATGTGCTTATATCCCTATTTGCCATTTGCTTGGACCGGGTCCTAGAATGTTGATAATGGGCCGTGTATTATCAAATTGTCATTTGGGCTTATGGACCGGGTATCTTTGCATCTAAATTGGACCAAAATTAATTATCACAACACAATATACACGAATTTTGATTTCAAAATTAATTATTTTGAATAAAATTTTGTGTATATTGTCGGGATTTAAATGTGACATCGTGTCGTGACAAAGTGACGAGACAATTGTGACGAGAATTTATTTGAGACGAGACCAAGAAAAAAATTAGGCGATTTTTTTGGTGACTACAGATTTTTTTTGAATCGGATATTAATTATTTGAAGACGGAGACGAATTTCTTCGAAGGCGTGTACTTATTTTATCCTTGAACAGATAACTTGCTCGTGCTTAATTTCAGAATGAAGACTTGTTTATCTGGTTTCCGGGTTCGGGGTGGATGGTTGATGACTCGGATAACTATCACTCAAAGGGGTTACTTTGTTGTACTCAGTGTCACGCGCATAGTCGACGTGGATAATTTCAAGAGGGGTTGTACTTATAGACATCTTTAGTGATGCATTGGGTACTTAAAATTTTATCCACCGTTCTTCATTCAATAATAGTGCAAGCTTAAGTCACAAGATCGAAGGATTCTTATTCAGTTTCAGGTTTGATGTATCTGGTTCATTCCATCAGTGGTCACTTCAAATTGCCTTCAAGTGGGTTGGTAAAGATGGCCATGGAGAGTTTATGAGAAGAGATTTTCAATCAACAGCTGATTCTCACCGAATATAATTAAGCTTATTTATTATTCTCTCGAGATTTTCAGGTTCATGTGCTTACAATTTATTGATGGTTCCGAGTTTCGAAACCATCAAGGGGGAAGAAGAAGACACATTGAACGCACAACGAGTACACGTGATGAACTTCATACCTTCTTTTGATTTGAAGACATTCCGGGATGACATTTGTCATAGCCGCAGAGAAAATCAGTGTTTTAACTCGTGGCGTTATCAATCTCTAAACGGTACACTACTGATTCGATGATTAATTGTTTGGTTGTTGCAATTATTCATCATCATTATCCTCTATGCATTCTCGGGACTTAATTGACTCTGGTGCATCTCCGGAAGAAGATATGTGCATTTCCGGGACTTAATTGACTCTGGTGTTACGATGTCAACTTCATGAATGGGATAAAGTGTCTACTTCAGGGTTTGAGCTTCATAATGGGGATTGATTTACTTTCTTCAACCATGTGGGGGAAGAAATGTCTTGATTCTTTCTGGTATGCATAACTTGAACTCTCAGGGGGAAGAAAAATTCAGAAGAATTATTCAAGCGTGAGAAGAGAAGTTGTTGATCTACTTGGTGTACCCCAAACTTTCAATCTCTCTTTGCAACATTATCATGTTATATGATGGGATTTGCTTGTTAGATTCCGCTGTGCGCTTAATCATTCTAAGCTTTATTGAAAGCTTTGAAGTTGCTTACGAGGATTGTCGATTTAGGGGGAAGCTATTTAAAAAGCTTCTACATCAAGTTTATGTGGCATGAATTAGGGGAAGCTAATTCAGAAGCTTCTCCTTAACCAGAAGTATATGGGTTACTTAGCTCGTGCCGTTGCAGTATTTCTACTACAAGTTAAAGATGAGTCGTTTTGAAGTCAAAGGCCTCAGAAGACATCATCAGCATTGGACGCTTCATGAAAGCTCTTGTTCTTATCATTATGTACTTGTTAGGAAAAAATATTGTAAGGAATTCTACACGTCGTCCCATGGGGGAAGATTGTTGGAAACTCACTTTATGTGACGACATTTAAGAATTCCCATTAGTTATCATAGTCACACACGTTTAGACTAGACTAGGTTCTTGTACTGTTAAGCATGTCGTGTGTGACTATATATACCCCTCCTTAGCTTCCAAGGAGGGGTGTTGGTTGTGTCACATTTTCACTAAATACATTTCTTATCATTTTCACACACATTCAACCTCTCTCTCTCTCTCTCTAAGCCATCAATGGCTTCCACCACCATTTACCACCACATTAGACCACTGGATCCATTTTAGCATTTCTACAGTTTTCATATCTTTAGAGAGAAGTAGGTGATTCTACTTTCTCTCTCTAGATTTCTTTCATATTTTCTTTCAAGTTTTAAGCTTTTCATTTAATCTTGTAATTGAATCCTTAATCTACAAGTTCTAGTTCAAGCTTTTCATCATTTATCTTATTCTACCTTTCTTGTTTTTGATTTTGATCTTGATTCGGATTAAGTATGCATCTTGTTTAATCTTAATGCTTATTTGATCAAAAAGTTTATCTTTTTGTTCCTATCAAAGTTCTTATACGATTTAAGCTTTTAGCTTATTATGCTTTATGGCTTATTTCGTGTTTAGCTTATTTCTTTTTAAGTGTCTTCAAAAGTTTAATCTTTTTAAAGTATATTTTATAAATCTTGCTTATTTAAGTGTTTTGAAAGTTTTTAATTTGTGCTTATTTAGTTCTTGTAATTGTTGATTTGGTGAAGTTTTGGTAACTGCTTATTTTGAAAGGTGCTTATTCGGTTCGGCTTATTTGCTTATTGTATCCCATCGTAAGTTCTTAAGGTTTCACTTGTTCCGATCGAGTTTCATGATCACATAAACCCTAGGGTTTCTACTTGTGATCAGAGACTGCGATCAAAGACTAAGATCACAGACTGCGATCACATTCTATGATCCATACTGCGATCGCTTGTTTCGATCAAAGGGTGCGATCGAAGACTGCGATCCAGGGTGCGATTGGCTGTCACGATCGAAGACCACGATCGCTTGTTGCGATCTGGACTACGATGCACTTGTTACGATCGAAGAGTACGATCGTCCACTGCGATCCACTTGTTGCGATCGTGGGTACGATCCAATCTTAAGATCACTTGGCTGCGATCGCTGACTGCGATCTGGGGCCACGATCTAGGTCACGATCCAAGTGTGATCTGACCTCAGTATTAGTTTTTATTTCCTGTTTCTATTTTAATTTCAAATTTACCTTTTCCCACCATTTTTACTTAGTGTTATTTTAAACTTGTTTTGTCTTAGTTTAAATTTTAAAGTTTTCTAACTTACTTTTTATAATTTTTCGTCATTTATTTTTAAGAGTCTTTACTTTTAGTTTTTAAAGTGTTCATTTTATTAAGTTTGCAAATTTATTTTTAAATTATTTTAATTCTCTTGCTATTTCGTTCAAGTCTTTCATCTTAGTGTTGTCATTTTGCCTTTTACTTTAAATCTTTCGTGTTTGTTTTATTAAGTTTTATTTATCTTATCCCTTTATATTTGTTATTTGTCTTGACTCATTTTAGTAGATATAGATAATCAAGCTCCCCCTTTTAGTGACCAAAACCGATAAGTCCACCCTAAACCGTGATCAATTCGACTAGACACCGAGAACGGTTGAGTACACATATGCAAAATCCATTGTATCAAATGGCGCCGCTGCCGGCTCTTTCCGTAAAGATTAACGGTTTTTAGTGAGAAAAATTGGATTTTGGGATCCGTTCTTTTGGAACGTTATTTTCAAGCACAAAAATTTTCAAAAAAAAAATATTAAAAAATATAAAATTTTTAGAAATCCAAAAAAAAAGATACAAAAACCAAAAATATTGTATTTCATTTTAGTGCATGCGTACTCGATCTTCGTCTTATTCTGAGCCCGATCCTCTTAGAGACTCAGATATGGCCGGTGTGCATAATAATAATAACAACCCACCTCACCCCAATTTGAATAACAATAATAACAACCATGTCCCTCAACCCGACCTTCGTACGATGGAGGAGCTTTGTCAACCAACTATGAACGGACGTGGAGGACCGATTACGCCGATGCAAATCACGGCTCCTGAATTTTCGTTGAAGCATCACATGATCCAACAAGTTCAAAATGCATGTCCATTTCGCGGATTACCGAATGATGATGCCAACAAACACCTCGATAAATTCATAACCGTCACCCAAAGCATGAAATTGCCCGGTGTTTCCATGGATTTTCTTCGCCTTCATCTTTTTCCACACACTTTATCCCACCATGCCGAAAAATGGTTTGATCATCTTCCCAAAAACTCAATTCATACATGGGACGAAATGACTCAAAAAAATTTGTCGCGCTACTTTACACCATCCATGGTCACTAGTCTTCGCAATCAAATCAGTGGTTTCACTCAAGAACCTGATGAGTCGCTTTTCGATGCTTGGGAACGTTATAATGTCTTGATCGACCGTTGTCCTAATAATAATATGCTCCCCGTCACTTTGATTGATACTTTCTACAATGGTTTAACTTTTCGTGATCGTGATACGATTAATGGTGTCGTCGGTGGTACATTCATGAAGAGAAGACCTGAGGAGTGTAGAGAGCTTATAGAGAACATGACCACTCATCACAAAAATTGGGATTCATCCGCATCTTCAAGAAATAACCCGAGGGCCAATGTTTCTTCTACTTCATCAAACCCCGAGATAACCGAACTTACCCGCTAATAGCTGAGATGAACAAAAATTTCTTAACCATGGCTACGAACCAATTTCAACTAGTTAAAGCTGTCACACCATCTTGTGAGTTTTGCGGGGGTTCTCATTCATACACCGATTGTCCTTCTACTCATGACAATCCGGAAAACGTGTATGCGGCTAACGGTAATTTTTCCACGGGAGGCTATCAAGCTCGTCCTCAAGGTGACCGCAATTTGCTAAGTTATCGTTCAAACAACTTCCTCTCACCACCTGGTTTTCCTCTTCAAAACCAAAACAACTTTAATCGCAACAATCAAAACCAACCTCGAGCTCCAAATCAATATCAAACCCAAAGAAACCCATATCCACCTCAAGGAAATAATCAAGTTTATCAACAAACCACTTATCAACCACCCACTTACCAAGTTCCCCATTCCAACCAACCCACGTCATTTAATCACGAGGTTGAAACTTACATGAGGACTAATGACGCGCTGGTGAAGAATCTTCAGAGTCAAATTATTAACTTGAAAGGTGACATGGCGAAACAAGGGAATGATCTTCGAGCCGAGCTTAGGAATGACATGCGAAACTCTTTAAGCAGTCAAACGAATGACTTAAGGTATATGATGGCTAGTTTCTTCCCAAGTAATCAAACCTCTGGTTCGGGTTTTCTTCCGAGTAACACCGTTGCTAATCCAAGAGGGGAGATGAAAGCAATCACCACCTAAAGTGGAAAAGGTTATAAGGAACCCGAGATTCCTAAACCTAGTCTAGTGATTGTGACAAAGGATAACGAGCCCCCTTCACTAATTCCACCACCTTCTACTTCTACCCCTCCACCACCCAAGGATGTGAGTGAGAATTCAATTCCAAAGCCTTCATCTCAACCCGACATACCTTATCCTTCAAGGTTGAGGAAAGAGAAGTTGAAAAATAAGGATGATATTCAAGTTTCAAACTTTCTTAAAATGTTTAAACAATTGAATTTCAACATCTCCTTTGCCGAGGCTCTCTCTCATATGCCTAAATATGCTAAAATGTTTAAAGATATTCTCCGTGATAAGGAAAAACTCCTTGATATTGCTCAAACCCAACTTAATGAGAATTGCTCCGCGGTTCTCTTAAGGAAATTACCAACCAAACTTGGTCATCTGGGTCGCTTTCTCATTCCTTGCAACTTCCCCGGGGTAGAGAGTTGTATGACCCTAGCCGATCTAGGTGCTAGTATCAACTTAATGCCATTAAGTGTTTGGAAACAATTATCTCTACCCGAACTAGTCCCCACACGAATGACATTGGAATTAGCTAACCGTACGGTTGCTTATCCGGTGGGTATAGCCGAAGAGGTCTTCGTCGGTGTCGACAAATTCACCTTTCTGGCGGATTTTGTTGTCGTTGACTACGAGATGGATCCCCGTGTTCCATTAATCGTTGGACGTCCATTCTTGAGGACCGGTCGCACTCTCATTGGTGTAGCCGCGGGTGAATTAATCATGAGAGTTGGTGACGACAAAATCGTCTTCAACATGGGTAAACTTTCTAAGCAACCTTATGAACACGAGAGTGTCAATTTCATTGACGTACTTGATGAGGCTTGAGAAGAACATTTCAAAGACGCTTGTAAAAGTGGTTTTTCTTCTCTACCCATTGTTGAGACCGTTGCCTCTATTGCTCCCTCACTGACTCCATTTGTTGAAAGTGACTTCCTTTTGAATGAATTTGAAGCAACTTTAGGGGATGTGGACTTAAAATATGACGATTCTCCCTCCGATTGGGATGATGACATTCGTACCATTGAGAAACTTCTCAATGAGGACCATATTTCTCCATCTTCTCCTATGGAAATCACAAACGATGATCCGAATTTGACTACGCCTTCCATCGACAATCCTCCGGATTTAGAGCTTAAGGATTTACCGTCTCATCTCGAATACGTTTTCCTTGAAGACAATAAGAAGTTACCCGTCATAATTGCAAAGGACTTAAAAGAGGATGAAAAATCTCGCCTTCTCGATGTGCTCAAAAATCATAAGAAAGCAATTGCTTGGAAAATTTCCGACATCCGCGGAATTGATCCTAACTTTTATACTCATAAAATTCTCATGGAAGATGACTTTAAACCCGCAATCCAAAACCAAAGAAGGGTTAATCTACAAATTCATGACGTCATCAAGAAAGAAGTTATCAAACTTCTAGATGCCGGAATGATTTACCCTATTTTGGATTCGCCATGGGTTAGTCCCGTCCATTGTGTGCCTAAGAAAGGCGGAATAACCGTTGTTCCCAATGAAAACAACGAGTTAATTCCTACTTGACTTGTCACGGGTTGGCGAGTTTGCATAGACTATCGTAAGCTCAATGATGCCACTCGTAAGGATCATTTTCCTCTTCCTTTCATGGATCAAATGCTCGAGCGTTTAGCGGGTAATGACTACTATTGCTTCTTAGACGGTTTCTCCGAGTATTTTCAAATTCCCATCGATCCAAAAGACCAAGAGAAAACCACATGCACTTGTCCTTATGGAACATTTGCTTACAAAGTAATGCCTTTCGGCTTATGCAATGCTCCTGGGACTTTCCAACGGTGTGTGATGGCTATATTCCATGACATGGTTGAAGAAACTACGGAAGTCTTTATGGATGATTTCTCGGTATATGGTGATTCTTTCTCTACTTGCCTTGCCAATTTAGAACGTATGCTTAAACGGTGTGAAGACACTCGTCTCGTTCTTAATTGGGAAAAATGCCATTTCATGGTAAAAGAAGGTATTGTTCTTGGTCATAAAATCTCCAAAGTCGGTCTTGAAGTCGACCGTACTAAAGTCGTGTGATTGCTAAATTACCTTCTCCTTCAACCGTGAAGGGTGTGAGAAGTTTTCTTGGTCATGCGGGCTTCTATCGTCGATTCATTCAAGTTTTTTCTAAGATCGCTCGCCCGATGACCCACCTCTTGGCAAAAGATACTCCTTTTATCTTTTCTAAAGAGTGTATCGAATCTTTCATTCTTCTTAATGATAAATTAACTAAGGCACCGGTCTTAGTTACCCCTAATTGGGAGTTACCTTTTGAATTGATGTGTGATACTAGCGACTTTGCTATTGGTACGGTTTTGGGACAAAGAATCAACAAACATTTCCAACCAATCCATTATGCCAGCAAGACAATGACGGGGGCTCAATTGCATTATACCACTACCGAAAAAGAGCTTTTAGTTGTAGTGTATGCTTTTAAAAAATTCCGCCCCTATCTTGTCCTTTCCACAACCATTGTATACACGGATCATTCCGTGTTGAAGTACTTGTTAACAAAACAAGATCCCAAACCAAAACTTCTTCGTTGGGTTTTACTCCTTCAAGAATTCAAAATTGAAATTCGTGATAAAAAGGGAGCGGAAAACCTAGCCGCGGATCATCTTAGTAGACTCGAGGATCCTTATCAAGGGGAGATCCCAAAATCAAGAGATTAATGAATCTTTTCCCCTTGAGGCCTTGATGTCTATTAACTCCAATCTAGATGATACCCCATGGTTTGCGGACTTTGCAAACTACTTGGCGGTGGAATTCTCATCGAAGGGTTATCGTCCCAACAAAAGAAGAAATTCTTCAAGGATGTGAAAACTTACTATTAGAACGACCCTTATCTCTTTAAACAATGTGCTGACTTGATCCTTCGTCGGTGTGTTGACGGGCCCGCAGCTTTACAAATCTTGGAAGCTTGCCATAAAGGACCAACCAGTGGTCACTTTGGTCCTAACTATACCGCGAAGAAAGTTTTCGACTCTGGATTTTATTGGCCCAGCATTTATCATGACGCTCATGAAATTGTTAAGCATTGTGATGCTTGCCAACGTCAAGGCAAGATCACACATAAAGATGAGATGCCTCAAAATTTCATCCAAGAGTGTGAAATCTTTGACGTATGGGGCATCGACTTTATGGGGCCATTTCCATCATCTAAAGGGAACAAGTACATCCTCGTAGCCGTCGACTACGTATCTAAATGGGTTGAAGCAAAAGCTTTACCTACGAACGATGTGAGGGTGGTTGTGAACGTTCTGAAACAATTATTTGCTCGATTCGGTGTCCCTCATGCTATCATTAGTGATCGCGGGACTCATTTTTGCAATGATCAATTTGCTCGAGTCATGGCGAAGTATGGTGTCAATCACCGACTTTCCACCGCATATCATCCACAAACAAATGGTCAAGCCGAGATTTCAAACCGTGGACTTGAGAGAATCTTAGAGCGAACTGTGGGAGATCATCGTGCCTCATGGGCTGATAAGTTAGATGATGCTTTGTGGGCTTTTCGTCCGGCATATAAGACACCTATTGGTTACACTCCATATCATCTTGTGTACGGAAAGGCATGCCACCTCCCCATTGAGTTGGAGCATAAGGCTTATTGGGCCTTGAAATGGGCTAATTATGATATCAACAAAGCCGGTGATCTTAGGAAGATCCAACTCAATGAACTTAATGAACTGCGGAATGAAGCTTATGAAAATTTCATTGATTTATAAGGAGAAAACCAAGCTCATTCATGATTCTAAGATCAAACACCGAGAGTTCAAAATTGGTGATCAAGTTTTACTCTTTAACTCTCGGTTGAAAAAAATTTCGGGCAAGCTTAAGAGTCGTTGGTCTGGTCCATTCACTGTCGCCAAAGTCTTTCCTTATGGCACCATTGAGTTATCGCAACCAAATGGGCCAAACTTCAAGGTGAATGGTCAGCGTGTTAAGTTGTACTATGGCGAGGAAATCTCTCATGAGATGATTCCATCCCTCACCACGTTTCCCTTGAATTAGTTCTGGGTCGAGTCAGGCTCGTGACTCGGTTAACAAAAACAAGCGCTTCTCGAGAGGCAACCCGATGATCTATCCTTTACCCGTTTTCATAATAAGTGTAGGGGGAGCTACATAGGTGTTTGTTATATTGTTTCTTATGATGTGCAGGGATTAAAGCTTCAAAGAGCACTTTTGATGATATGACGACCCGTGATCCCGTGTACTCGTCTTCCCGGTTCTATCCTAAACTCTTGTGATTCAATATTTCATATCTTATATGTTAACATCAAATTCACTATAGTTGTCTCTTCCTTAGCGAGATTTAAACAAAGTGCACAATGTCCTAAGTGTAGGGGAGTTTACTCCCACATGCTTAAACATTGAGGACAAATTTTATATCAAGTGTAGGGGGGACTTCTATCGAAGTTAAGTGGGCTTTTCCATTAATTTGTCCTCCTTTTAACCGGAAAATTTAATTTTTCGACATTTTTCTAAATTTTTTATCTATTTTGGCCTAGTAGTATTTTTCAATTATTTACTTTTATCGCATCGTAGGTATATATTTCATTTCAAAAATAAAGTCAAAATAAAAATAAAGGAATAAAATGGTTTTAATGAGTTTAGATGTTTTTGATAGTCATGAATCTTTTGACTCAATCCGAGTTTACTTATCCAAGTTTACTCTAGCTAGTATCCTTAACATGTTTAAATCAAGTTTTGCTAGGCTTTTATATAGGGAACTCTAAAACGCGAGAGTCTTAACTCTTACGGGTTAAGAACAAGAACTTTTCACAAGTTCCTATAATTGATCCTAGAAAGTCGTTAATCAAGGGAACTTTAAAATGCGAATTCTAAACTTGAAAAAGTCTAAGAAATTGCAAGATCCTATAGATGACTTGAAAACCCAAAACTTTAATTTAATTGGCTAAGCATCCACGAGTCTCATTCCTTGAGATCTTAAATTGTGGAGGACGAGAGATGATAGAGTTAATTATAAGTTTGGTATTCTTTCATGAATTTATGTGAGTTAATTATGAGCTTTTTCTCCCATCGCTTGTTAATAAATATAATTGCAATAAGTAAGGTTGTACGATTTGAAAAGTAACTTAGCTTCTAGCACAAGATCGTTTAAAAGTTGCTCGGATTTAATTAGAGTTCATAGCCAAGGCATAACTTATTGAAGCGGGATGCGAAGATTGGTGAGTCCGAAAAGGCCCTAACAAGGCATGAGGGCTACATTTTGTTGCTAAAGATCCAAAGTTATGTGAAGAATCATTTATCAAAAATCAATATGAAGGATCGAGACACACGACGAAAAGCAAATACTCCCCTAAAGATCATGGAGAAGTCTATCCGAAAAGACCCTAGCAAGGTATGAGGATAAATAGATCCAAGTCCTAAAAGGAGGTGGATCGTTGTATATCAAAATCCAAAATAAAGTGTTAATGCAATAATGCCTAAAAACGTTACTTGCATGTTTCGGTCTCGCTTAGTTTTGATTACGACAATATGTAAAAACAAGCATTTATGAAAACAACGAAAAACGAATTCTTGAGTTCAAGTATTTTTCATTTTACCCTTTTTCACTTAAGGTATTAATAAACAAGTACTAACCTTAATCAAGTGATCAAGTGATTTAATCTTTTCTTAAAACTCACCTTTTATTAAGTGTGACAAGTTTTTAATTAAACTTTCTTTTTAAGAAAATGTTTTATTAAATTAAATATTTGAAAATTTGAAAATGGCATATTCTTTTTTGATTTGGAATATTCTTTCAGGATATTTTATAATCAGATAAGACCTCCACCACTAAAGGACAAAAAGGGAGCGGAGTCTACTCCGGCGGTTCCCTAGCGCCTAGGCGGTTCCTTATCGATAAGGTACCACCGGCTGAGATAAGGCCCTTTGTCCTATAAATAGTGGACCTTTCTCAGATTTTCACCTCACCTCTTTTGCACATAAATTTCCAGATTCAAACATACTTCTTAAATCACTCAAATCCTTGATCATTTGATTGATTACTACTTGTTTAGAAGTAAATCTATCTCATCCATCCTTTCCTCTTCAAGTGCAAAGAGAAGAACACTATCCTAGTGAAGTGTTGAGTCCACCACCAAAGATCCTTTGAAGATCAAATCTTATACATTTGTTGTTGTGTCATAGTTGTGAAGATCCAAGTAGTTGTGTCTATTTGGAAGTTGTGTATGTACTAAGTATAGTTGTGTAGATTGGTCCTAGCTACGATTAGGGCTCGACTTTTAGATTAGAGTAGGAAATTGGTTAAGCAATGTGTACGGTTTTCTCCATCGTAAGGAGCTTGTTGTGTAGTGAACTCTCGAGTAAGGAATACTCGAGGAGTGGAGTAGGAACGAGGAGTGAGCTTCGTTGCCGAACCACTATAAATCCTTGGTGTTTGGTTTGATCTTTATTTACCGTTAACTCTTTATATTCTTTATTCTTTGTGCATATATATTAGTTAGTATTAGTTTAGTTACACTATCATTGTTCATATTGTGCATAAGAAGATTTCACTTATTTCCTTAAGTCCAAGTTTTTGAGAAAAAGGATTTTTTGAAAACCATCATTTAAGAAAATATAAGAAACTATTCAACCCCCCCCCCCCCTTCTACTTTCTACAATTGGTATCAGAGCGGGTTGCTCAAGTATTTTTTAAAGTATATTGTATTTTAAAAACTTGAATCGATCTATGGATTCCAACAAGTACCTAGAAGGGCAATCTATGCAAAGACCACCACTTTTTGAAACCGATAGTTTTATTTATTGGAAAAATAGATTTGAGACTTATGTGAAATCAAAAGATTTAGATCTTTGGCATGTTATTACCAATGGTGATTTTTTACCTTATCAATTTAATAAAGTTTGTAAAACAAAGGAATTGGTCACTTTTGACAAATCTAATGACGATACTAAAAAGAAACTTTCGAAAAATAATGAGGCTAAAATGGTGATTTATAATGCTTTACCTAAGAAAGAGTATGAAAAGATTTTTATGTGTGAAACCGCTAAAGATATTTGGAACACTCTTTTAGTAACCCACCAAGGTAATAGCCAAGTCAAAGAAAGCAAAATCGATCTTCTTGTCCAACAACATGAAAAAAAATTCATCTTAAAAGATGAAGATATTGATAGTGCTTTTGCTAGATTTAACACTATTATTACTAGTCTAAAAGCACTTGATGAAGGTTTTTCTAGCAAGAACAATGTTAGGAAGTTTCTAAGGGCCTTACATCCGAAGTGGAGAGCAAAAGTCACGGCGATCGAAGAATCAAAAGATCTCTCAACTTTATCACTTGATGAACTCATAGGAAACTTGAAGGTTCATGAGATGATAATTTTGAAGGACTTGGAATTGGTGAAAACCAAGAGTGAAAGTAAGTCTCTTTAATTCAAAGCCAAGAAGGCACAAAGCGATCATGATAGTTCCTCGGATAGCGATGACGAGGAGTATGCATTGGCGATGAGAGATTTCAAGAGGTTCTTCAAAAGACGAGGTCAACACGTGAGGCAACCCAACAATGACAAGAAACCATTCTCAAAGAATCGGTTTGCCAAGAACGAAAAAGGTGATAGGAATTGCTTTAGATGTGGTGATCCAAATCATTTCATTAGTGAGTGTCCAAAGCCTTCACGCGATAAGAATCACACGACATTCGTTAGTGGTTCTTGGAGCGATAGCGGTGAAGATGTTGATGACAACCCCAAAGAGGAGAAATGTCTCATGGCTCACACTTCTAAAGAGGTACATTCCGAAACCGAATACTATAGCAATGATAGCTTCACCTTAGATGATATTGAATTAGAAGGCTAAGATGATAGTTTACACAAACTTAGCCTTAAATTCATAGAAAAGAACAAAACCTTAAAATCAACTAAAACTAAGCTTGAAAATGAGATTAATGAACTTAGGGAAAAATTAGCCAAGCTTGAGAAAAATAAAGAAGTTGATGTAGGTTGCGTAAGTTGTGAGAAAATTAGATTAGAGAATGAAGATCTCAAGAGCACCTCCATTAAACTGGAAAAGTTCATGAAAGGTACTAGTGCTCTTGATGATATGTTAAACAAACAAATTCATTCTAAGGAAAGACTTGGTGTAGGTTTTAACTCAAATGAAGCATCAACCAGTGAACCTAAACAAGTCATATTTTCAGAAAAACTGTCTGATGTACGTGGTCCCATATTGTATGGGGCAGTTCCTTATCACTATGGAACCGCCGCCCTAGATAAGGAACCGCAGCCAGAAAGTATTTTTGTTGAAAATCTTGAACTTTCTGAAAAGTCAAATTTAGGTGAACATCCTAAGCATCTTATTGTTAACAAGGTGAAATTACCCATACTTGACGAAAATGACGTTGATAAGTTATATAAGCCTTTGAGTAAACCTCTAATGGGAAATAGAAGTTTATCAAGGCCATCTTCTACTCCACCAAGAGTGCGGAATGAGTCTAGGCCTAGAAGTAGAACGACAACACCTAGAAGAGATAATCAAAACAATTCACGACCTAGAAGTAAAACTCCAACACCTAGAAGGAATGACCACAACTCTAAACCAAGATCAAATACACCTAGGAGAAATAATGAACAACAAAATGGTTATATGAATTATTATCCTCCTCCCTTTTGTTCCCCAAGGGGAATCTCTCCTCCATTCATGCATCCTAACCAAATGCAAGGGATGTTTGGAACTAACAATTTTGGACCCATGAGATATTGGGGACCAAATGTTTGATCGTGTGTGTTGTTACCTAGATATGCTTGGGAATTGATTTGGAACCCGACGAGTGGATTAAGGATAGTGGTTGTTCTAAACACATGACGGGTAATCGAAGTTTGTTCTCGCGCTACAAAGCATATGATGGAGGTAACGTCACATTCGCTAGTAGTCTACATGGTAATATCATTGGCAAAGGTACGGTTTCTCTTGACTCTATGACCATTGAGAATGTTGAGCACGTAGATAATTTAGGGTTTAACCTTTTAAGCATAGGTCAAATTTGTGACAATAAGTATAAGGTCATCTTTTCGGAAAATGACAGTGAAATTGTAAAAGATGGAAAGGTCATTGGAAAAGGTGTTAGAAAGCATGGGCTTTATGTCATGAAGGTCAATAAGAAGTCAAAAGACAACATATTTCTTGCGACTATAGATGATAGTTCTACTCTTTGGCATAGGATATTAGGTCACGCTAATATGCGTCTAATTCAATCTTTAGTCTCTAAGGAGTTGGTAAGACATCTCCCCAAGATGAAGTTTGATAGTCACTTTTGTGATGCTTGCAAAGTTGGAAAGCAAGTTCACTCAAGTCACAAAGCCAAGAATTTGGTTTCAACCTCTCGGTGCTTAGAACTCCTACATATGGATCTCTTTGGACCTTCCGCCACACGAAGTTATGGAGGTAACCTTTATACCCTAGTTATAGTCGACGACTACTCTAGATTTACTTGGACTAGATTTTTGGCATCTAAGAATGAATCTTTCGATCATTTCAAAATCTTTAGTCGAAGAATTCAAAATCAACTAGGATGTCCAATTGTCTCTATTAGGACGGATCATGGTAGGGAATTTGATAATGAAGTGCAATTTGGTGCCTTTTGTGAAGCTCATGGCATTACCCATAAATTCTCGGCTCCTCGCACTCCACAATCAAATGGGGTAGTTGAAAGGAAGAATAGGACCATCCAAGAGATGAGTAGGACGATGTTAAACGAGCAATCTTTGCCTCAAAATTTTTGGTGCAATGTCGTGGACACATCGACTTATATTCTCAAGCGAATTCTTATTCGACCTTTCCTAGGAAAGACCCCCTATGAGATTCTTAAAGGTAAGAAACCTCATTGGGATATTTTAGGGTGTTTGGAAGCAAGTGCTTTATCCTCAACACCAAAGACTACCTTACCAAGTTTGACCCAAAGTCTTACGAAGGTATCTTTTTAGGTTATTCCCATACTAGCAAAGCCTACATAGTCCTAAATAGAACCTCGGGCGTAATTGAAGAATCGCTTAACGTGACTTTTGATGAAACCCCTCCTTTAACCAAGACACCACCATTGGTTGATAATGAATTGGATGAAGTAGAAGTAGTTAAAGCCAAAGAGGTTAGAAAAATAGGAGTTGAAGACCTTACTGTTGAAAAGGAAGTAAACATTAAGGAGTCTAAGGATCATACTCTCAATAATATCATTGGTGACTTAAATCAAAGGACCCTAAGATCTCAAGTACAAAACCAAAGCAACTTCTTTTGTTTCGTCTCCTTGATTGAACCAAAGAATGTTAAAGAAGCTTTGACGGATGAGAGTTGGGTCATTGCGATGCAAGAAGAATTGAATCAATTCATTGCTAATGATGTTTGGGAACTTGTTCCTCCACCTAGAAGTTCTAACATTATAGGAACCAAATGGGTATATAGGAATAAGCTAGATGAGAATGGTGTTGTGTCTCGTAACAAAGCTAGACTTGTAGCTCAAGGCTATAATCAATAAGAAGGGATTGATTATGACGGGACATATGCACCGGTAGCAAGATTAGAATCCATTAGAATCCTTTTAGCCTACGCTTGTGCCTTAGACTTTAATCTTCAACAAATGGATGTAAAGAGTGCGTTTCTTAACGGTTTGATCAATGAGGAGGTATATGTTGCTCAACCTCCCGGCTTCATTGATTTTGAGAAACCGGATCATGTTTACAAGCTTAAGAAGGTACTTTATGGTCTTAAACAAGCACCCAAAGCTTGGTATGATAGACTTAAAGTGTTTCTTGTTAAACATGAGTATACCATGGGAATGGTAGACAACACGCTCTTTACAAAGAAGAAAGGTTCTCACCTCATAATCGTGCAAATATATGTTGATGACATTATATTTGGCTCTACTTGTCAAGAATTGTGTGATGACTTTGCCAAAATCATGCATGATGAGTTTGAAATGAGTATGATGGGAGAACTTAACTTCTTTTTAGGACTCCAAATTAAACAAATGGACGATGGTATTTTCTTTAGTCAATCTAAGTATGCTAAAGAAATGCTAAAGAAATTTGGATTAGAAGAATCTAGACCAATGAAGACCCCAATGGCCTCGGATACTAAACTCACCGTAGATGATGATTGTGAGTCGGTAGACAACACCAAATATAGAGGTATGATTGGTAGTTTGTTGTACCTAACGGCAAGTCGACTGGATATCATGTTTAGTGTTTGCCTTTGTGCTCGCTTCCAAGAGGCTCCCAAAACCTCTCACCTTGAAGCGGTTAAGCGTATCTTCCGATACATTAAGGGCACTATACATTTAGGATTATGGTATCCTAAAGGGACCGCGTAGAAACCATTGTCTACGCGGACTCAGATCATGCGGGAGACTATGTGGACCGGAAAAGCACTAGTGGTGTTTGTACCTTCATGGGTTGTTATTTAACTTCTTGGTTCTCCAAGAAACAAACCGCTCTTGCGATATCCACCATGGAAGCCGAGTATGTGAGTGCCGGAAAAACATGCCAACAAGCTCTATGGATGAAGCAAGCGCTTGTTGATTACGGGATTTGTCTTGATGATGTTCCCATCATGTGCGACAATAAAGGTGCTATAGACCTTAGCAAGAATCCCGTGCAACATTCGCGAACCAAGCACATAGAAATTCGTCACCATTTCCTTAGGGATAATGTTCAAAAGGGGAACATTTCAATTGAGAAGGTACCCTCCGAGGATAACTTAGCCGACATCTTCACTAAGCCACTTAAGAGGGAACCCTTTAATTACTTGCGTCTAGGTCTAGGATTAATGGAACATATTCCTTAATTGCTTTCCCTTTATTGAGTCTCTTATTTTCTTTTGAGTCTTTTATCACTTTGAGTCTTTGAGTCTCCTAAACTCTTCTTGAAAATCTTCTCTTCTCCTTTTCAAAATCCTCAAAGTCTCTTTCTAAAATAGTCAAGAAATGTTTTGACATTGTTAATTCAATCTAAAAACGTTTTTCATAGATTCTTGCTATTAATCTCGAGCTTACATAATTCATATGTATGATTCTCTCAAACATAGCAAGAACAAGATAGAATCATGGAGGATCATTGTGTCGTGACTTAAGGTCTTGTCTTACACACCTCCTACATCGATTTTTAAAATCCATGTATTTTGGTCAAATCCCTATTTGGTGAGTTAGTATGTGTTATCTTTGTCTATCTTTGCTTTTAAGCATATCCCTATGATAAGTTAGACTAGAAAAATAAGATTTGCTGAAAAATCTTCCTTCACCACCAAAACACAGCCTCTGTAGGCGGTTCCATATATGAACCGCGGTCCCTTATCAATAAGGAACCGCCAGAAGCAATAAGGAACCGCGTACAGTGCTTCCTTTTTCTGGTATTTCTGAAATTCTAAATTTGTTCCAACACTTTTAGGAATCTTTGTTTGAACCCTTTGACCACCCTAAAAATACCTTGAGCCTTCCCTATTTAACCATAAGCATTTTGCCATTCTTCACATCCCAAAATGTCTTATTCTCCCAATGAAAGCCTTGATTCTCCTCCATTTTCCCCAATTGCTTTCAATCCCAACTCACCCAAGAACACTTTCAATCCAAATTCACCCAAGAACACTCTTAATCACATTTCTCCTACCAAGAATGTTGATTGTGGAACATCTTTTTTTCCACCACCACCCTTTAGTGTTCTTCCTCCTTCTCATGATAATGTCATGCACCATGGGACATATTGTCATTGTTGTCAATATCAACATCTTGCTATGGCACACATCTATGAGGAGTTGAGCTACATCAAGAGTCTCCTAATTAAGCCTCCTCTTCACTTTGATTATGAGATCTCCACCAAGCCACCACCACCACCTTCCGCCACTACCTTGTCTTTCATATAAGCATTGGTTGCTTATCCACAAGACACCTTATTAAAGCAAATCTTAGAATTCTAGATTAACTAGGATTAGATTTATGCTTTTGGCTTGTTTCCTCTTTCATACACCTTTGTATGATTCCTTTTATTTTATATGACTTCACTTGGATCTTAGTCTTTGTGTTTTCTTCTTTTTTTATTTTATTTTTTTTTTTACCTATAGCTATCTCTTGTTGGTTGTCTCTTTTGTTCAACTAACCCTTCTATGTAGCTTGTCACCATATCTCGATTCCTCGGTGCCCCAAGCAAGGGGAAGTAAGCACCAAGGGGGAGTCTTTGAAGAGTCCGTCTCTTCAACACCGGCTTGTGCAACCTTTTTGCTTCGACAAAGGGGGAGAAATGAATAAACTCGTCTTCGAAAATCTTGTTTTTGTGTGATTGAGTTTATGTATTGTCGGAATCAAAAAGGGGGAGATTGTTAATGCAATAATGCCTAAAAATGTTACTTGCATTTTTCGGTCTCGCTTAGTTTTGATTACGACAATATGTAAAAACAAGCATTTACGAAAACAACGAAAACCGAATTTTTGAGTTCAAGTATTTTTCATTTTACCCATTTTCACTTAAGGTATGAATAAACAAGTACTAACCTTAATCAAGTGATCAAGTGATTTAATCTTTTCTTAAAACTCACCTTTTATTAAGTGTGACAAGTTTTTAATTAAACTTTCTTTTTAAGAAAATGTTTTATTAAATTAAATATTTGAAAATTTGAAAATGGCATATTCGTTTTTGATTTGAAATATTCTTTCAGGATATTTTATAATCAGATAAGACCTCCACCACTAAAGGACAAAAAGGGAGCGGAGTCTACTCTGGCGGTTCCCTAGCGCCTAGGCGGTTCCTTATCGATAAGGTACCGCCGGCTGAAATAAGGAACAGCGGGCAGATATAGCCGTTGGCCCTTTGTCCTATAAATTGTGGACCTTTCTCAGATTTTCACGTCACCTCTTTTGCACATAAATTTCCAGATTCAAACATACTTCTTAAATCACTCAAATCCTTGATCATTTGATTGATTACTACTTGTTTAGAAGTGAATCTATCTCATCCATCCTTTCCTCTTCAAGTGCAAAGAGAAGAACACTATCCTAGTGAAGTGTTGAGTCCACCACCAAAGATCCTTTGAAGATCAAATCTTATACATTTGTTGTTGTGTCATAGTTGTGAAGATCCAAGTAGTTGTGTCTATTTGAAAGTTGTGTATGTACTAAGTATAGTTGTGTAGATTGGTCCTAGCTACGATTAGGGCTCGACTTTTAGCTTAGAGTCGGAAATTGGTTAAGCGACGTGTACGGTTTTCTCCACCATAAGGAGCTTGTTGTGTAGTGAACTCTCGAGTAAGGAGTACTCGAGGAGTGGAGTAGGAACGAGGAGTGAGCTTCGTTGCTGAACAGCTATAAATCCTTGGTGTTTGGTTTGATATTTCTTTACCCTTAACTCTTTATATTCTTTATTCTTTGTGCATATATATTTGTTAGTATTAGTTTAGTTACACTATCATTGTTCATATTGTGCATAAGAAAATTTCACTTATTTCCTTAAGTCTAAGTTTTTGAGAAAAAGGATTTTTTGAAAACCATCATTTAACAAGAAAATATAAGAAACTATTCACCCCCCCCCCTTCTAGTTTGTACATAAAGATTGGAGAAAAATGAAGAAGTCGTGGTCCAGGTATGAAGAATCTCTCAAAAACTTCAAGTGAAGAAATTCCTATTATGAAGATAAGACCATTATTTCAAGAACGTCTCTCAAGATTCGAAGTATGAAGTCACTGCCAAATATCGGTCCGAGAAAGGTCTCAAATCGTGAAGCGAGTTATGCCAAGATATGAACTTTATGAGGTCCCGAGAAGCAGTTTTAAAAGATTTTATCCTTTAGCTAACTATTGATTAAATCGTCCTACTTTATTTTTAGCCTAATAAATTATCGAAATAAGTCAACAATGCATCCTCGTGATCATTCAAGACAATAATAAAATATAAGAGATACACCTAGGAATAAGGGAGTCTAAGTGAACAATTGGGCCACATGAGTGAGTGTTAGCTTACTAACTTATGTTAATCCCATTTAATCCATAACACAAGATTTGAAGAATATTTAGAGAGAGAAAGAGAAGAAAGTAGAGAGAGAAAAGAGAGAGAATTGGAAGGTTTAAACTTTTACTAGAGAGAGAAACTAAAAGTGAACCAACACCCTCTTCCACACATGGAAGAGGGTATATATACCCTTGGCTTATTGGGCCGTGGGTTTAAGTGACTTGGGCCAGGCTTGGCTTTGTCATGGGATTACGCCCCTAACTTATACAATATTAGCTTAAAGTCCAAGCCCGGTTTTCCTGACTAACCTATTACAATACAAGACCTATAACGACTAAGATGACCTATTACATTCTTGTTCGACTATATAAAATATAGGGCTAACAATCTCCCCCAATGTATCGGTCATCTTAAAAAGCTTAAAAAGCATAAGATGGTTGAGTGAATACATTCTTGTAGAGGAGATCTTCCTGCTTTGGTCTTGTATCTTGGTCTTGATCTTGTTTGTAACAGCTTTGTTCCTTCATGCTTTGTGATCTTTATCTTGAGCCTTTGTCATTTGACTTTGAGTGCTTGAGATCTTCATTTTGTGCTCCTTGTGACTAAGATAACCTATTACATTCTTACATTCTTAGGTATCTTGATTATCGCCATCTTGTGCTCTTGTGACTTCTGAATCGACATCGGTTAGTACAAAGCTACGCCACCTTCTTGATATGCAGCAACATATATAGACACGGATGAAATGGCTTTGAACACTTCACCCTAACTCGGTAGCGTTTTAACTCCGGTCGGTGAAGACCGTTAAACGGTATTAGATACCGTACCTGTGATCAGGTAGATTCGATTAAGAACCTCCTTGACAGGGTTTCCCGGCGGTAGTAGCCAGTTCTCTTTACTCGACCGTCTCAAAGCAGACTGCGAACGTAAAGAGTGAATCATAAGGATAAATTATGCGTCTGATTAGAGTCGTCAATTCAGATTTCCTGGAACAAGTTTGATTCTAAAAGAATCGTACCATTGTTTCTTTCCAGTTTGTCACAAGCTTGATTCATAGAGAATCTCGCGAGTCACCTACCGCAGTGCTGTTTGATGTTGACACTGGAAGGATTTCCATTCGTCATTGTGAGCACTAAGGAGTGTCACTCTGAATGTTCTGGCAAGATCACATGGATTTTGCGAAGAAACCTGGAATCAAGTTTGAATCAATTAAGAATCCAAACTTAGTTGCTTTCCAGTTCTCACAAGTTTGATTCGTGTAGAATCGCACAAGTTACCTACCATGAGCTTGTTTGATGCTGGCTTAAGCAGGATTTCCATCTTCATTGTGAATTGTATCACTCGGATGTTCTGGAAATATCACAAAGATAATGCGTAGGACTCGATTGTGTCCTAATGAGATGATAGATAGATCTCGTTTGGCTCTAGACTCAATAAGTGCATTTTGGTAATCGGAGGCTGGAGCAGACTGCCACCTTTTCAATATTAACTAACTCGGAGTGAGAAAGTCAATAGATATGTGTTGATCTCCGTGACAATGAGACAAGTTTCTTTTGAGAGAAACTCAAATGGCTGGGGAAGGGTTGTGCATCGCATCACTGGGTCCATGACACTTGTCTTCAAAAGATGTGTTAACTTGGTTTCTGCCTAAGTTGCATAGAATGTTCAACTCCTTCAATGCTTACCAATACGTCATCACTAGCACCTTGTTGTGATTGTTCCAGTGCTAACTTAATTAATTGGTCCGCATTCAACTTCATTCAACTCCATCTTTCCTAAGGACAACTATTTCTAGCTATGGAATGTCCTTGAGTAGATCCCTCCGGTTCTGGTTGGATCATAGGACTTAGTTTCCTATCCTAAACCACCTTTTGACTCCATCGTTCCGTCGTGGATAGTAGGTTGTTTTGGGTAAAGATCGTAACCATAAAACCATTGAAAACCATTCAAAGTGCTTGATAAAAATCCAAACTTTTAACACTTTGAAAGTTTAATATTTTCGAAAAGCTCCCCCTACACACATGCATCGATATACGAAATAGTTTAGCATGTGAAGGAAAGAGTTGCACTTGAGTCTTTAAGATCACATGTTGCGATATATTACATTTTAATAACATTTTCTCCCCCTATCTCTAATATAAAAACATAATATTAGAGATATCAATTGATTAAAATATGACATTTTCTAAAAACTGATTGGGAGAGAAACATGTGGCACGAATGAATCATGGAACATTAAGTCGGGTTGCTCCCCCTCAACAATATATGTGTGTCTTGAGACAAAATTTGACAAAATTTTGGAAAAACGACACCACAAAATATGTTGAGGTACGTAGATGAGATGCCTTTGCCGATATAATATATATTGCATTTGACAATTTCATATCATTTTCGGAATGTGTTGGATACATAAAATATTACAATTTTAGAGATGTACCCAACAACATTAAAGGCTTGATTTTAAAACGCTCCCCCTCAAAAATTGATCAAAATAACATATGACATTTTAGAGATATAAAAACCACATATGAGGAAGGGAGTGTTGAACACACAATTTTGAAAGATTTAGAAAAACCTTTTGAGAAATTCTTGAAAAATTGTGTTCAACGGTTTTAAAATAATCAGGATAGAAGACTTCTCTTCTATTGCTTAGGGAAAGCGCACTGAAACGTACACTTCCCTTTCGGGTCCGTTTTTCATGAGCTAAAAACTTTGATTGTTTTGTGACTAGCTCATGACCGAGAAAAATAAATTTCCCATTGTGAAGGATAAGTTATCATCCGTGATAAACTTTCCTTAAGTTGAAGTTCGAGGTCTAAGCTGACATATACTTAGAAATCGTTTTTCATGAACTTAAAAACTTTGAATGTTTTTATAGGAAGCTCATGACCGAGAAATATTAATTTCTCGTTGAGAAGGATAAGTTATCGTCCGTGATAAACTTTCCTTATTTGAGGTCCGAGTCCTAAGCTGTGATGTGCTTAGAAGTCATTGTTAGTGAAAAATCAAGCAGCTTCATTTGCCAAAAACTCCAAGTCTTCGGGAGTCATATACTTCATACCAAGACGGCCAACGAGATACGCAAACCTATCTTTCGAGAGAGCTTTTGTAAACAAGTCTGCCAGCTGGTACTCAGTTCTGACAAAGTATAATTCCACGATGCCGCGTTCCACTTGTTCCTTGATGAAGTGATATCTGACATCGATGTGCTTGGTGCGGGAGTGCTGAACCGGATTGCAAGATATGGCTATGGCCGAATTTGAGTCACAATACATAGGTATTTTATCAAAGTGGAAGCCATAATCCGTGAGTTGAGTTCTCATCCAGAGGACTTGAGCACAGCACGCGGATAGAGCCACATATTCTGCTTCAGCTGATGAGAGCGAAGTGCAATCCTGCTTCTTTGACGACCAGCTGACAAGCTTGTCTTCGCCTAGAAATTATATGCTACCAGAATTGCTTTTACGACTATCAAGACAACCTGCGTGATCAGAATCTGAAAAAGCCGTTAGATGAAAACCGGTTTCCCTCGGATACCAGAGTCCCATGTGAATGGTATTCTTAAGGTACCGAAAGATCCGTTTAACCTCTTTGAGGTGCTTTTGAGTAGGTTTGGCTTGATATCGTGCACAATAGCATGTGGCATGATGAATATCAGGCCTGCTGGCTGTAAGGTACATAAGTGGCCCGATCATACTATGATATCGCGTTTGATCTACGGGATATGAGTACAAGTCAGCGTCTAGGGATGTGGTCGACAATGGTGTACCAACGCGAGCACATGAGGTCATACCATGCTTTTTAAGTATCTCTTGAGCATACTTAGCTTGGTTAATGAAGATACCACGTGGGGATTGATGAATCTGGAGGCCTAAAAAGAATTTTAGCTCCCCCATCATTGACATTTCAAATCTGCTGTGCATTAATTTTTCAAAACGTTTTGAAAGTTTTAGGTTCGTAGAACCAAAAATAATGTCATCAACATAAACTTGCACCAGCATTATGTCATCCCCATATTTATTAGTAAAGAGAGTAGGATCAATAGAACCTTTGGAGAATCCTTTGGACACCAAGAAGTTTGAAAGTTCTTCGTACCATGCCCTTGGAGCTTGTTTAAGTCCATATACAGCCTTCTTGAGACGATAGACTTTGTCAGGATGATGAGGATCGATGAATCCTTCCGGCTGATTCACATACACTTCTTCCTTCAAATGACCGTTGAGAAAAGCAGTTTTAACGTCCATCTGAAAAACCGTGAAGCCCTTATGTGTAGCATAAGCAAGGAATATCCTGACTGCTTCCAAACGAGCGACTGGAGCGAATGATTCATCGTAGTCTATGCCTTCTTGTTAACGGTATCCCTTAACCACAAGACGAGATTTGTTTTTGATGATGGTTTGTTCTTCATCCAGTTTGTTTTTCCAGATCCATTTGAAATCTAAAATTGACATTCCATAGGGTCGGTCAACAAGTTCCCAAACATTTAGGCGTTCAAACTGATGAATTTCGTCTTACATTGATTCAATCCACGTATGATCAGTCATGGCTTGTTTGATGTTTGTAGGTACAGTTGAACTCACGGTGAGTGCATACATACACACATCGCCATCGGTTTCGAGTTGTCTGCGTGTTCGAACCGGTTGTGAAGGATTTCCAATGACTTGCTACAATGGATGATCACGTGTCCAATGGTGAGTGGATGGATATGGTTGGTAGAATGTATGCATGTTGGACGGATCAACATGTTGAGAAGAAGACTCTCCGACTTCATGTACCGGTGTATCGAACGGAATGATAAATTCTTCTTCGTCGGGTTGTGCATCGACTGCTTGATTGTTGTTTCCTCCTTCAGCATTTACAGTTGGTGATGTTGGTTGTATGATTGTTTCTTGAGTTTGTTGAGTATCCAATGGAATAGTCTCTTGAGCAACGGTTGTTGAAGTAGAGGAAGTTGTGTCTTGTGAACTTGGTTCGGGTTCATCAGCAGTATTGACAGCGGAAGGCTTTGACACAACTTGATTGTTTCCATAGTAATATTCTTCAAACATTGGATCATATAAATCAACCAACTCATTCATTTGTGTTGTATCTGTAGAGTCTGTCGTAGGAGTATTTTCTTGACATTCTTGCACGGGACATACACTGTTGTGTGTAGGTGCCATTGTTGGACATTGAGGAGCGGGACTTGAGTTGTTGTGATCAAGTACCATTTGTGGCAATTCGTCAAAGTTCACATGAATTGTTTCGACAATAATCTTTGTTCTCTTGTTATAGACTCGATATCCTTTCGACAATGTAGCATACCCCACAAAAATACATGCATCACCTTTTTCTTTCATCTTGTCGAGATTCTCACCGTCTTTAAGAATGTAGCATAAAGATCCAAATACGTGAAAGAATTTGACAGTAGGTTTCCTGCCATTGATGATGTGGTAAGGTGTCTTTTCATGTCTAGGGATAACGAGAGAACGATTCTGAGTATAACAGGCAGTTGCAATTGCTTCAGCCCAGAAGAATAGCGGTAATTTTGAAGCAGAAAGCATTGTTCGAGCTGCCTCAACCAAAGTACGGTTCCGCCTTTCGACAACGCCATTTTGTTCAGGAGTTCGAGCAATAGACGTTTGATGTTCGATGCCTTCTTCTTGAAAGTAAGATTGCAAGTTCTTGTTCAAAAATGCAGTACCCCTATCCGTTCTTACGGTTAAGACTTGAGCTTGAAGATTGCGTTGTATCATCTTGAGAAAGTTTTTGAGAACCTCTGGTGTTTCATCTTTGGACCTTAAGAAGAAAGTCCATGTGTATCTAGAGTAATCATCAACAATCACGAGAATATACTTTTTCCCGTTAATACTCTCTACACGCATGGGACCACATAAATCCATGTGTAGAAGTTCTAATCGTCCTTTTGAGCTTGGGGTAGTCTTTGATTTGAAAGACTTGAAGAGATATTTAGAGAGAGAAAGAGAAGAAAGTAGAGAGAGAAAAGAGAGAGAATTGGAAGGTTTAAACTTTCACTAGAGAGAGAAACTGAAAGTGAACCAACACCCTCTTCCACACATGGAAGAGGGTATATATACCCTTGGCTTATTGGGTCGTGGGTTTAAGTGACTTGGGCCGGGCTTGGCTTTGTCATGGGCTTACGCCCCTAACTTAGACAATATTAGCTTAAAGTCCAAGCCCGGTTTTCCCGACTAACCTATTACAATACAAGACCTATAACGACTAAGATGACCTATTACATTCTTGTTCGACTACATAAAATATAGGTCTGACAACTTATAATAACAATGATCTCGTTTATAAGCTTGGTTTGGGGAGCGTGAAACTTGAGGGTGATAAACATTCATGACGACCAAAGCCCTAATGTAAGTCTTCGATCTCTTTACTTGTTCTTCCTTCTTGCATTTTGCAATTTTCTAATCTATTTGGTTTCCTTAGTGTTTAGTATTTAATAACGGCCAAGGTAGGTTAATTATGATGGAAAATGTAAACCGTGCTTTGAAATTAATGCATTGCATGAGGGCATTGCAATGGTCAAGTGTAGGGGATTTAATAAGTGTGAAAACACTTATCCTTTTACCACTTAATTATAATAAAAACCAAGCCAATACGTGTATTTAATGTCGTAAAAGTCGGAATTATGCGTGGTTTGTGTTTTTGTTGTGTTTTAGGACCAAAATGTGAAAAAGGAAGAAAACACGGGCTTTCACGGGCTTTTATCGAAGAAAAAGACAAAAGACGAAGTCAAAAGATCAAAAGTGAAAGAAGAACGGAAGTCAAAGGCCTATTCTAAAGATTTATCGAAGAAAAAGACTAAAGAAGGAAGTTTGACAAAGTCGAAGAACCAAGTCCACTAAAAGAAGAAAATTAGAAGACAAGTTCATTTTATCATTCGACTAATCTCGAGACAAAGTCGAGAAAGACGAGTCATTTAAAAAGACGAGAAGACAAAAGGAAGAAAGAAGGAAGCATCCTACCAACTCCCTTCTCCTATAAATACCCTCCTAATGCTTCATTAGGATGGTGTTAGTTAGTTTTTTTTAGAGTCATTTTTAGTTTTCATATCTTTAGAGAGAAGTAGGTGATTCTACTTTCTCTCTCTAGATTTCTTTCATCTTTTCTTTCAAGTTTTAAGCTTTGCATTTAATCTTGTAATTGAATCCTTAATCTACAAGTTCTAGTTCAAGCTTTTCATCATTTATCTTATTCTACCTTTCTTGTTTTTGATTTTGATCTTGATTCGGATTAAGTATGCATCTTGTTTAATCTTAATGCTTATTTGATCAAAAAGTTTATCTTTTTGTTCTTATCAAAGTTCATATACGATTTAAGCTTTTAGCTTATTATGCTTTTTGGCTTATTTCGTGTTTAGCTTATTTCTTTTTAAGTGTCTTCAAAAGTTTAATCTTTTTAAAGTTTATTTTATAAATCTTGCTTATTTAAGTGTTTTGAAAGTTTTTAATTTGTGCTTATTTAGTTCTTGTAATTGTTGATTTGGTGAAGTTTTGGTAATTGCTTATTTCGAAAGGTGCTTATTCGGTTCGGCTTATTTGCTTATTGTATCCCATCGTAAGTTCTTAAGGTTTCACTTGTTCCGATCGAGTTTCGTGATCACATAAACCCTAGGGTTTCTACTTGTGATCAAAGACTGCGATCAAAGACTAAGATCACAGACTGCTATCACATTCTATGATCCATACTGCGATCGCATGTTGCGATCGAAAGGTGCGATCGAAGACGGCGATCCAGGGTGCGATTGGCTGTCACCATCCAAGACCACGATCGCTTGTTGCGATCTGGACTGCGATCCACTTGTTACGATCGAAGAGTACGATCGTCCACTGCGATCCACTTGTTGCGATCGTAGGTACGATCCAATCTTAAGATCACTTGGCTGCGATCGCTGACTGCGATCTGTAGCCACAATCTAGGTCACGATCCAAGTGTGATCTGACCTCAGTTTTAGTTTTTATTTCCTGTTTCTATTTTAATTTCAAATTTACCTTTTCCCACCATTTTTACTTAGTGTTATTTTAAACTTGTTTTATCTTAGTTTAAATTTTAAAGTTTTCTAATTTACTTTTTATAATTTTTCGTCATTTATTTTTATGAGTCTTTACTTTTAATTTTTAAAGTGTTCATTTTATTAAGTTTGCAAATTTATTTTTAAATTATTTTAATTCTCTTGCTATTTCGTTCAAGTCTTTCATCTTAGTGTTATCATTTTGTCTTTTACTTTAAAGCTTTCGTGTTTGTTTTATTAAGTTTTAATTTATCTTATCCCTTTATATTTGTTATTTGTCTTGACTCATTTTAGTAGATATAGATAATCAAGCTCCCTATTTTAGTGACCAAAACCGATAAGTCCACCCTACACCGTGATCAATTCGACTAGACACCGAGAACGATTGAGTACACATATTCAAAATCCATTGTATCACCTTCATAGGGAGTTGATCCCTCCTACCCAGACTATTTAATTAGAGGAAACCCCTCTAATTGCATGACGAGGTCTCCCCTCTAAGTATTCATGCACGGTGGAACCTCATGACCTATATGGGCTATTGGCTAATTAATACAGATTTTACATAAAAACATAAGTCTTTTCAAACTATAAAACCAGTTTTATGAACATGTTACCAAGTTACTTAGGACTTATACATTTCCGCTGCTATTAGTCTTTTATGCTTATATTATTCCATGTTGTACTTGTATATCCGTTCACTGGGCGTTATGCTCATCCGTTTTCCTTTCATGTTCCCAAACGACAGGTACTCAAGGGTGCTCGTAGACTTTAAGCGTACGTGCATATGGATTGGAAGCTATCTAGCCTTCTCTACTTTATGCATTTCATCATACATTTTGCTACTTATTTCTTTGGACATTTTTTAGTCCTTTTCCATTACAGTACTTATGTTTGTGTGTGATGAGCTTATACTTGCACTATCGATGTTTGCTTCCGGTATTTCCATTCATGGTCAATTAATGTTTTTAAGACATTTACCTTGTATGATTTGATGACACGCCATAATCACGCGTGACATTCCATTTACTAAAATGGGGTGTTATAGATTCGGAGTTGGTGAAAAGCAAGAGTGAAAGAAAGTCTTTAGCACTAAAGCCAAGAGAGTGCAAAGTGACCACGAAAGCTCTTCCTCGGAAATTGATGACGAGGAGTATGATATGGCGGTTAGAGACTTCAAGAAGTTCTTCAAAGACGAGGTCAATACGTGATACAACCAAGAATGGCAAAGGTGATAAGAAATGCTTTAGACGCAATGATCCACACCATTTCATCGGTGAATGTCCCAAACCACCTCGCGATAAGAATCACACGACGTTTGTTGGTGGATCGTGGAGCGATAGTGGTGAAGAATGTGAGGACAATGACAAAGACGAAAAGTGTCTCATGGGTCATTCTTATAAAGAGGTACATTCTGAAACCGAATACTATAGAAATGATAGTTCTTCTCTAGATGATTTAGAATAAGAAGGTCAATATAATAACCTATGCAAACTAAGTCTTAAATTCATTGAAAAGAATAAATTCCTAAAATCAACTAGAACTAAACTTGAAAATGAGATTAGTGAACTAAAAGCTAAATTAAATTGGAGAAAAATAAGGAAGTTGATTTAGGTTGTCTAAGTTGTGAAAATCCTAGACAAGAGAATGAAGATCTCAAGAGCACCCCCATTAAATTGGAAAAGTTCATGAAAAGTACTTGTGCTCTTGACGACATGTTAAGTAGGAAAACTTCATTCTAAAGAAAGACTTAATTTAGGTTTTGAAACTAATGAAGCATCTACTATTGAACCGAAACAAGTTACGTTTTCAACAAAAGGCCTGCTGCCCGTGGATCCTTAAAGTACGCGGCGGTTCCATATAATTATGGAACCGCGAGGCATGATAATGAACCGCTGACAGAGACTCTTAAAACTGAATATTCTCAAATTTCTGAAAAATCTATTTTAGGTAAAGGGCCAAAACATCTTGTTATTACACTATCAAATTACATATTCTTGATAAATGGGAGCTTAATAAGTTTTATACACCTTTAAGTAAACCTTTAATGGGAATGAAGGATCATTCAAGAAAATCATCTACACCTTCAAGAGTACGAAATGATTCAAGGCCTGGAAGTAGAACACCTACACCTAAAAACAATGAACACCCTAAGTCACGACCTAGGAGTAAGACATCCACACCTAGAAATAATAATAGTTCTATATCAAGGTCTAAAACACCTAAGAAAAACAATGGACATCAAAATGCTCATATGAATTGGAATAATTTCCAACAACAATGTTTTTCTTCATGGTGTATGTGTCATCCATCCATGCATCTCAACCAAATGCAAGGGATGTTTAGAACCAACAAATTTAGACCCATGAGATACTAGGGACCAAATGTTTGATTTTGTGTGTTGTTTCCTAGATATGCTTGGGAATTGATTTGGAGCCCGACGAGCGGATTAAGGATGGTAGTTGTTCTAAACACGTGACGGGTAATCGAAGTTTCATATAATGGAGGTAACGTCACATTCGCTAGTAAACTACGTGGTAACATCATTGGCAAAGGTACGGTGTCTCTTGATTCCATGACCATTGAAAATGTTGACATCATTGTGACAATAAGTGTAAGGTCATCTTTTCCGAACAGGATAGTGAAATCGTAAAAGATAGAAAATTCATTAGAAAAGGTGTTAGAAAGCATGAGCTTTATGTCATGAAGGTCAATAGGAAGTCTAAGAACAACTTATGTCTAACGAATTTAGATGATAGTTCTACTCTTTAGAATAGAAGATTAGGGCACACTAATATGCATTTGATTCAATCTTTAGTCTCAAAGGAGTTGGTAAGACATCTCCCCAAGATGAAGTTTGATAGTCACTTTTGTGATGCTTGCAAAGTTAAGAAGCAAATTCACTCAAGTCACAAGACCAAGAATTTGGTATCGACCTCTCGGCGCCTAGAGCTCCTACATATGGATCTCTTTGGACCTTCCGCCATACGGAGTTATGGAATCAACCTTTATACCCTAGTTATAGTTGATGACTATTCTAGATTCACTTGAACTAGATTTTTGGCTAATAAGAATGAAGCTTTCGATCATTTCGAAGTGTTTAGTCAGAAGATCCAAAATCAATTAGGATGTCTAATAGTTTCTATTAGGACGGATCATGGTAGGGAATTTGCTAATGAAGTTTAATTTGGTGCCTTTTGTGAAGCTCATGGTATTACCCATAACTTCTCGGGTCCTCGAACTCCACAATCAAATGGGGTAGTTGAAAGGAAGAATATGACTATCCAAGAGATGAGTAGGACCATGTTAAACGAGCAATCCTTGACTCAAAAATTTTGGTGCAATGTCGTTGACACATCGACCTATATTCTCAACCAAATTCTTATTCTACCTTTTCTAGGAAAGACAGCCTATGAGATTCTTAAAGGTAAGAAACCCTCATTAGAATACTTTAAGGTGTTTGGAAGAAAGTGCTTCATTCTCAACACCAATGATTACCTTACTAAGTTCGACCCATAGTCTTACGAAGGTATCTTTATAGCTTATTGTCAAACTAGTAGAGCCTACATAGTCCTCAATAGAACCTCAGGTGTAATCGAAGAATCACTCTACATGACATTCGACGAAACTCCACATTTATCTAAGACATGACCTTTGGTAGATGATGACTGATATGAAATAGACATAGTTAAAGCCAAAGAGGTTAGAAAACTAGGAGTTGAAGACCTTAATAATGAAAGGGAGTAAATATTAAGGAGTCTAACGATCATGTCCTAGATAACATCATAGGTGATCTTAATCAAAAGACCCTTAGATCTCAAGTCCAATATCAAGGTAACTTCTTTTGTTTCGTCTCCTTGATTGAACCAAAAAATGTTAAAGAAACTTTGATGGATGAGAGTTGGGTCATCGCCATGCAAGAAGAATTGAATCAAATTCAAATGTTTGGGAACTTGTTCCAACACCTAGAAGTACTACCATTATAGGAACCAAATGGGTCTATATGAATAAGTTAGATGAGAACGGTGTTGTGTCTCGTAACAAGTCTAGACTTGTAGCTCAAGGCTATAATCAACAGAAAGGTATTGATTATGATGAGACATACGCACCAGTAACAAGGCTAGAGTCCATTAGGATCCTTTTAGCTTATGCTTGTTATCTATACTTTAAGCTTCAACAAATGGATGTAAAGAGTGCATTTATTAATGGTTTGATCAATGAGGAGGTATATGTAGCTCAACCTCCTGGCTTTATTGATTTTGAGAAACCAGATCATGTTTACAAGCTTAAGAAAGCTCTTTATGGTCTTAAACAAGAACCCAAAGCTTGGTATGATAGACTTAAAGCATTTCTTGTAAAACATGAGTATACCATGGGATTGGTAGACAATACGCTCTTTACAAAGAAGAAAGGATCTCACCTTATCATTGTTCAAATATATGTTGATGACATTATATTTGGTTCAACTTGTCAAAGTATGTGTGATGACTTTGCCAAAATCATGCATGATGAGTTTGAAATGAGCATGATGGGTGAACTTAACTTCTTTTTAGGACTCCAACTTAGACAAATGGACGATGGTATTGTCTTTAATCAATCTAAGTTTGTTAAAGAAATGCTAAAGAAATTTGGATTAGAGGACCCTAAGCCTGTGAAAACTCCCATGGCCTCGGATACTAAACTCACTGTAGATGATGATTGTGAGTCGATAGAGAATACCAAATATAGGGGTATGATTGGTAGTTTGTTATACCTAACGGCAAGTCGACCGGATATCATGTTTAGTGTTTCCCTTTGTGCTCGCTTCCAAGAGGCTCCCAAAACCTCTTATCTTGAAGCGGTTAAGCGTATCTTCCAATACATTAAAGGCACTATGCATTTAGGATTATGGTATCCTAAAGGGACCAGAGTAGAAAACATAGTATACGTCAACTCGGATCATGCGGGAGACTATGTGGACCGGAAAAGCACTAGCGGTATTTGTACCTTCATGGGTTGTTGTTTAACTTCTTGGTTCTCTAAGAAACAAACCGTTCTTGCCATATCCACCACGGAAGCCGAGTAAGTGAGTGCCGATAAAGCTTGTCAACAAGCTCTATTGATGAAGCAAGCTCTTGTTGATTACGGGATTACACTCAATGATGTTTCCTTCATGTGTGATAATAAGGGTGCAATAGACCTTTGTAAGAATCCCGTGCAACATTCGCGAACTAAGCACATAGAAATTCACCATCATTTCCTTAGGGATAATGTTCAAAAGGGGAATATTTCGATTGAGAATGTACCCTTGGTAGAAAACTTAGCCGACATCTTTACTAAGCTACTTAAGAGTGAACCTTTTAATTACTTGCGTCTAGGTCTAGGTTTGATGGAACATATACATTGATTGTGCTTGTTTTTTCGAGTCTTTTCTCTTTTTTGTCTTTATTTTCTTTGAGTCTCTGAGTCTCTTTAAACTCTTTTAAAAATTCTTCTCACTATATTTTTCAAAACGCCTTAAAGTTTTCTCTAAAATAGTCGAGAAATGTTTTTGCATTGTTAATTCAATCTAAAAAATGGTTTTCATGGTTTCTTGCTATTGATATCGAACACATATAATTAATATGTATGGCTCACTCAATCATAGCGAGAAAAACATTGAACTATGAAGGATTCATGGATTATCAAAATGTGGCATGACTATGTGTCTAGATAATCACACTGTTGATACAAAAGTTGGATGTACCGAGCTTGACCTGAATTAGGCTTAATTCGGGGTCTTGTGGACTCCGGCTCTTGAACCAAGTGAAACTTGTTTTAAGGACATTGCGCACTAAACATACACCGTTAGGCTTACCGTGGGTTTGTGACCCACGATTAGACTCCGGCGTGAGAGTAAGTAATCAATTTGAGTATATTAGGGTTTAGGGTATTGTGTGTATCGTACCTTTGTGGAACCATAGGGGTTCCTTTTATACTTGAGGGAGTCCAGGCTGGGCTCCCTATTCGTGCGACCCAAGGGAAAGATAATGATTCAAAATAGACTGGTCCTTATCGAATAACTGAAGTAAGTGTATATCCTCTCCCCTTAGGCGAATATAACCATAAGATAAATTATATTCTTGTCTTATCATGTCGCAACGTGACGAGGACGCTGTTAAGCAGTGAACCATATGTGTGACAACGACCTACCAGGCCTCTTGGGTTGTGCGCACATCGCATAAGTATTAATCCATTCCTGATGGATGCGGGTAGTACCCATGAGTCGGACTATCCAGCCCGACTAGGGACTATACGTCATCATGTCCCCCTAGTTTAGTGGTCGCAGGTTCTAACCGAGGCTACTAGACTATAATCTTCTAAGCGCTCAAAAACCAATACACGCATAGACCACACATGAGTAAAGAATTCAAACATTCCCGCCGAGAAGACATTCATCCCCCTTTTACCTAACCTCCTCGAAACCCGGGAAAAGCGTCTGCCACGTCATAGTTACCCCTTCATCTTCCACCGTTGGATTTAGCAAGTGGGTAACACGTGGCACATATCTAAGTTGTGAACAGTAACTTAGGAGGGCTATATATACCCTTGACCCCCCCCCCCCCCATCTTTGACTGTTTATTTACTTCTAAACTCTCAAGCTTCTATTATCGTCTCCAAAACATTTGATCGTTACTAGATTTCTTCTAAGGTAACCTTTGCGACCACCTCATCTTATACACATCATCATGGTGAGATAATTATCCGATGTCACGTCAATCTTGACCATTGGGGAGCTAGACCAATTCACGACGGACTACTACATACCAAATTATCTACACCCAGAAATTCCAAATCCTCTGCACAATATAAGCCAGGCTCAGTGGGAAAGATAGGAGTGTATACCCGGGTTTTTTACTACGCGAATCAGCGTATACCCATGTCGTGCTTTCTTGTCAGTGTGTTGATGCATTACGAGACCTACATCTCCCAATTGCATTGTATAAGGGCGGCCAAAATTTCTAATTTTGAAATTAATTGCCGCACACCAGATATAGAGCCCATAGTAGACTTATTTTGTGTCTTCTACCAACGGCAACTAGCCAATGGTTGGGTTTCCTTCGCTAAGTGAAAGGGCGGGATGCAATGTTATGATGGGAAAATAGACTCCTTAAAGGACTGGAATGATAGGTTCTTTTGGGTTGACGAACCCACCTTTCCTTTTCACTTCCCCTTTTTGACCCCTGGAACAGTGAGGAAGGCCTAATGCCTGGCCCTAACTCCTACAACTCTGAGGACGCGGAGACCTTGAACAACAACCACATCCCTATGCAACCCTATCCTGAGACGTTGTTGGTAATCCTTGGTCTGAGCTGCCAGTCATCTGCGGTGCACATCAGATACCCTTCTTCCGCACCCAGAGTGGTTAGGGTTAGTGGTTCTTCCCGCATTCTTCATAGCATTCTGTAAGTACCATTCTTGCGCCAAAAACTAATATTTGTTCTCTTGCTTGTCTGTTTGTTTGTCACGTAAGCATGGATATTCTTGACCTTGTTCGTGGTGCCTTCCCTGAAGATTTGATAGTCTACTCCCGTCCTGAGAGGGAGAATGAGGAGTAAATTCAGGAATGTGCTCAAAAGAACACCATGGATCTGGAGGTTAGGGAGGCTTCTGCAACGCAGGAGCATGAGGACATTGGCGCAGACCAGCCATCACCACCACCAGTACAGCAACAACCACCCACTCAACAACAACCACCAGCACAACAGCAACCACCACCCTTCCTCACCTCCTCGCTATCATCGGATAATCTTACCGAGGATGCTGAGAAAGCCGCGCAGGAATTTGAAGAAGAGGAGGACTTCTGCTTTGGGTAAGAGGCAAAGGAGCCCCCCACTAGCTTCGCGCAAAACCGCTCGCACTGGGGTTGGGCCCTCATAGACAGATGCACGCGTGACTGAGGAAGAGATTGAGGAGAATCTCGCGAGGACTCCTCCACGTACTCCCCTTGCCACCATCAACTTAAGGTAAACACTGGTTGGTATATTGTGGCTATCATCTATATTCCTCCTTATATCTCTCTGATCACTTTTGTCGTGTATCAGTGTTGACCAGGAAAAGTCCTTCGTGAAGGCTGATGTTACGCCTTCCCCCTAAAAGGAGACTTCAACCGCGAGGGGAAGCGCGTTCCCTCAAGACCCTGTGTTCGCTCCTGATTGGGAATTTCCCGTGTCTTCAGAGTTGACTGGTGCGTTTGACTGTTCCAGCTTCTTGGACAACATTGTGCCACCTGGCCGAGCTGCGATACTGGAGGGGATGAGTGATGTGGTTCTGGCAGACGAAGTTAGTTATTTTTCGTCGCAGAATGTGACATTGATGTCGCGCATCAAGAAGAGGTTTTTGGAGTTATCCGCCCAAGTTCAGACCACTAAAGAGAGACTTGGGAAAATTATTGAGCAGAAGTCTTTTGTCCTTGGGGAAATGAAAGAAAAAATCAACCAAGAGGTCGATAGAGGGCGATAAGACGCTTCCCTCATCCACTCCCTAACAGAAGAGAAGGAGAAGCTAGCCTCCGCACTTGAAGATGAGCGTGCCCAACTTAATTAGCTAAAGGCCTCCAATCATGTTGTAATGGGGGCTTTTGAGGAGGGAAATAATAAGTTTGTGGCAGATGTAGATGCGATGGGCGCGAGGGTTAAAGAATATATGGGTGATCTCAGCAGCCAACTGAAGAGGTTGAGTATTGAGTTGGATGAAGACATGTATCAACGGTTGATGAAGGAGGTAGCCGAGAAGCGATGGCTGGTGCGCTATGGTTTGCGCCTAGCCGTCATGGGTGCTTTGGAAGACCCCACTTTGCAGGCTGCCTTTGCCCAGTTTATCATAGCTGCAGTGAATGAGGGCACTTCTAAGGGTTTAGTGAAGGCACAAAAAGCTGATTTTTTGAAGAAAGAGTTGACAGAGGTGCCAAACTATGACCCGACTGTCGAGTCTAAGCTTACAACCGCCCTGAAGGATATGAGTGTTTTTCCATTTCAGTCTTTCGGTCTTGGCGACAAGGATCATGAGCTGCCCATTGAGATTGTGATGGAAGGCCTCACTTTGGCGCGTCATAAGGCAGAGGGCGCAGAAGCACAAGCCGGATTTTCACTTGAAGCCTTCCGTGGAGCAGCTAACAGTACCAATATTTTCTCAGCCCAGGGATGTGCTTGACCCATTTAGGGTTGAGAAGGAAGTGTCGTTGTCTGAGGTGCTCGCGGCACATGAAAGTCGTGCTGCTGCCAAGAAGGTTGTGCTGAACATAGAGGTTGTACCTTCTGTTGGTGCGGCCCACATTTCTTCTTCCATCCCTGTACTACCTTTGCCGCTGCTAGAGAGGGACGCACGCGTGCTGGATCTAATGGAGAAGAGCATGAAAGAGCACTGCGCCACAGCTTATTGCCCCCCTCCCCCCTGCTGAGGTTGAAGAGATCCTCATCTGACACCAATTTACTTTCCAACAACTTATCTGATTTGTAAATATGTTGTGTATTTTTTATGTGCGAATGTTCGCCCTCTATCTGTAATGAACACTTCCTACTTTTGTTATGAGAAATATGTTTAATGTTTATAGCGCAGATTCGTATTATAAGTTAATGTAAACTCATAAAGGGTCCTTATGGGTTAGGCAAACTCATTACGTGCGGTATACCGCTACTACCATAAGGACGGCCAGGTGAGGCTGACCCATTGTTAGGTGTGCACGATTGTGTCTTATCAGTCTTAGAGTGTACTGGTTGTATAACTTGCTACGACTTCATTAATAGCGAGGGACCTAACAAGGATACATGATCCGCGGTCGATGTGGTTGCATCCCTCTTACTCGACGAGTCTAATTAGTAGGGTAGGATCATTCCTCTTATTTCACCTGGAAACGTTGTGCACGCGTGCGCCAGTAGGCAACATATAACATAGACAAAGTGCACGTACGATAAAAATAACTATTTTTTAGAATGCGTCGTGGAACTAGCTAGGGACCACGACAGTTTTATTAACACTTGCAAGATTTTTAATACATGAAAATAAAGAAAAAAATAATACATTGGTTTCAGAAGTTCGCCGCAAAGGTAGCACTTCTTTAGGTGGCATATGTTCCGAGGCCTCTGTAAGTCGCGACCATCCATGTCGCGTAGTCGATATGCGCCATTCCCCAATGCATCTGTCACCATGTAAGGTCCCTCCCACTTAGGCCCAAGTTTTCTTGTAATTTCAGCGCGGCTGGCCGCATTTGAGCGATACACGAAATCACCTGGCCTAAAGGAAGTCTTTCGTACCCTAGCATCGTAGTAACCCTTCATTTTTGCTTTTGACTTGGCTTCGTGGATAGCTGCCAACTCTCTCCGCTCCTCGGTTATCTCTAGGTTCAATCGTAATTCATGATCATTTGTGACCATTTGTACTTCTGTTGTGCGGAGCATTTGTAATCCAATCTCGACTGGGATGACTACCTCTGTTCCGTATGTTAGGGCGAAAGGGGTATCGCCCGTAGCTGTTCTTATCATTGTTCGATGTGCCCACAAGACATGTGATAATTCGTCGGCCCATTTATTCGCGGATGGGCTACCGATGCGAACCTTTGGTTTACGTTGTTTTTCGCGCACCAATCTTTGAATGGGCTCTCCGCGAATTGTTTTCCATTATCAGAGACTATCTCCCCGGGTAGCCCGAAGCGACATACTATATTGTCCCATACAAACCTTTTTACTTGGTCCCTGTAATTGTTGTGACTGCCTTTGCTTCAATCCACCTCGTGAAGTAATCCATCGCCACTATTAGGAACTTAATTCCACCCGCGGCTATGGGAAAAGGTCATGCGATGTCTATTTCCCACTTGAAGAATGGCCAAGGGGAAGTGATGGTTTTAAGTTCCTCTTGGTGTTGACGTGGTATCGGCCTGTGTACCTGGCAGTCATTGCATTTGTTGATGAGCGTACGCGCATCCGCGTGCATGGTTGGACAGTAATACCCACTGCGCAACGCTGTTGCCACCACTGACCTTGGTCCTACGCGCATGCCGCAGGATCCCTCGTGTACTTCACTAATGACATACTGCGCTTGTCGCGGCCCCACGCATCTTAGCCAAGGCTGAAGGAATGATCGTTTGTAAAGAATCCCGTCTCTGACTTCGAACTGCCTCGAGCGTCTTCGTATTCGCCGCGCTTCGATTTCGTCATGCGGGAGCGAATCTTTCGTCAAATAGTCCATAATCGGTGTCATCCATGTAGGACCTTCTTCCTCTACTACCGATGTGACTTCCTGTTCTTTTATTGATTTGTCTTTAAGTATGTCTACCATGACTTGTTTTGATAGGTGTGCAAATCTGGTGGACGCTATTTTGCTAAGTGCGTCTGCTTTCTTGTTCTCCCCTCTAGGTACTTGGCGTATTAGGAACTTTTTAAATCCTTCAATCAATGACTTGGATTTTCACAAGTATTGTACCATGTTCTCTTCTTTTGCCTCGTATTCGCCAAGTATGTGGTTTGCTACCAGGCGAGAATCTACATTTGCTTCGAGATTGCGCACGCCCATTCGGGCTGCAATTCTTAGTCCTTCTATAAGTGCCTCATATTCCACCTCGTTATTTGTCGCTCTGAACTCAAAACGCAGCGCGTATGTAAATTCCATCCTTTCAGGATTGGTGAGTATGAAGCCTACGCCAGATCCATCAAAGCAAGAGGACCCATCAGTGAATAAGATCTATGGGTCTTGGTCTTCTTCCTTTTGTTTTTGCTCCTGAGCGTCCTCTTCTGGTTTTTCGATGATGAAATCTGCCAGGATTTGTCCTTTTACTGCATTGCGCAGTCTGTAGGTAATGTTGTGCTCCCCCAGTAGGACACTCCACTTCTGTAATCTACCTGCGACGTCCGGTTTTGATATTATTTGTTTTATGAGTTGATCTGTTATCACCACTATAGGATGTGCTTGGAAGTATCTGTGCAACCTTTTTGCTGCAAATACTAGTGCGAGCACCAATTTCTCCATTGGGGTATAATTTAGTTTCGAGCTTTGTAATGCTCTGCTTATGAAGTATACTTGTGTTTGCACATTTTCCCTATCTGTCATTAGCACCGCGCTGATTGCACCGTTTGTGGCTGACAAATACATTATCAGTTCTTCCTTAGGGCGTGGCGCGACTAACATAGGGAGTGAAGCTAAATGTGTTTTTAGTTCCTCGAAGGCTTTCTCAGCTTCCTTTATCCAATTTAATTATCCTTTCTTGATGCACTTCTTGAGTGTTTTAAATAAAGGGAGCGACTTCTCTGCGAATTTGGACAAGAACCCCGCGAGCTTCCCATTTAGCGATTGTACTTCCTTTTTCGTATTTGGGCTTTGAAGCTAAATGATTGCGTCTGTTTTTTCCGGGCAGGGTTTGATGCCATTGGGGTCAATCATGTATCCTAGGAACATGCCTTCTGTTGTCCCAGAAGTGAATTTCTTTAGGTTTAACTTCATTTTTATTCTCCTAAGTGTTGAGAATGTTTCCTCTATATCCCGGATAAGTTCACTCTCTGTGTGACTTTTTATTACCAGGTCACCAACATACACCTCCAAATTTCACCCTATTTGACCTTCGAACGCTTTATCAACCAACCGCTGGTACGTGGCCTAATATTTTGTTTTTAGTGTAGTTTTTGTCTTCTCAGCTCGATTCGAATTGATATAACGTTTTCTAGCAAAGACTTAATTGTTTTTGGTTGTAAAATCTTGTTTGGAATTATTAACTACTTGGACAAGTAAAGCATGTAAAAAAAATGCAAAATATTATACTATATCTACTTAATACGTACTAGTCTAAAAACATTTAGCATGTAAATCAATTAAATGGACAAAATGTAAAAATGAAATTTCAAGATTATTCTATAAATGCAAAATGACAAAATACAAATCTAAATCTACTGTTATAAAAGTAAAAATTCAATTTTATTTAAATTCTTAAAATTCAAAACAAAACCCTATTTATCTGTGATTTTACTTTTACAAATTTTAAAACTTTAACTACTCTTTAAATGTAATAATGAACTAAATGGGCCTAATTGAACCTATAACGTCAAAATGAAACTAAGCCCAAAGGCTCATTCTAACTAATCTGCACCATTTATCAAATCAATAGCAAAGTAAATGTTAAGTATGACTGTTCTAACTTTCTAATATGTATACGAATAACAGTGACCCTATATCATCTAACTGATTTTAAATGATTTCAATAGCAGAATTTCAACTGAACTCCAAGATATGTGCTGATCCTAACACCCTATTACAGCTATAATGCAAAAGTTAATATACAAACCAACAAGAATCAACTAATAATTCCTATAACAGATAATGAACATTAAACAAGTAGCAAATCTGATCAAGTACTTCTATATTAAATCTATACTACAACCTATAGCTAGAAGATTATACTAAACATATGTAGAAAAGAAAATAAATGCGCTTAACCTTTTTCATCCAGGCCAGCCCGTTGAGGACGAAGCTCGGCACTGAGCCGGCTTAAAACTGGCACAGAAATCGAAATCACTACTAAAAGCTGGAACTGAAACAAACGCCTGCTACCACCATACGACAAATCTTAAACCTGCATAAACATGAAACAAACGAAACACTTCTCTAGTGGATTAAGCTATGTTCCTGCTGAAAGTTCTTTCAACCAGTAGCTTATTCAAGATAAGCTATTTCGAACAGTAATTCTCGAACAAAACCTGCAAAATCAAACAAAATTCGAATACCAAATATAACCTATCTATGTTAGCTGCCTTCCGAAACCAGCCGCTGAAATACCAAAATCAAAGATAACAGCTTAAAAACCTTAGCTATTTGACTGACTTTTGAAAACTGAATTCAACTTAACCATTTATGAACTAGAGTAAACTTCTGAGAATCAACATGATTTCTACTCTACTGAACGTAAATTGACTCTTTAACAGAAATCTCCAAAGAAAACAATCTCATAAGCTGGAAGCACTTAAAGACTCAGATTAAAACTTCAGTTATTGAAAAGTTAAAGTAAAAAATAGTACTTAGACTCAATTCCAATTACCGTTCTAACTGGTTCATTCTAATCTGTAACAGTAAACTACGTGAGCCGCAACATCAACAAAATCGACTTAACAGTAATTTCCTTGTATTAACAGTAATCAATAACAAGAATCTAACAAGAACTAAAGATATATCTAAAACATGTAATTCAACATCATAACAGTAACTCCATGAAATCTAAAGAAACAGTGAAGAAGAAAGATTAAAACGAAAAGCTTGTTATTCCATTAATGGTGGAAAGAAAACATTCGGTTACAACTGACTAACAAAATTTCTAACTGAATGATTAACTGAATACCAATAAGCTTTGAAAGAAAACCTAACTATCTAACTAATCCTAACTAACTAAGTGTGTGAATCTACACCTAAGCTAACCGTCTTGAATGAGGGGGTCTTCCGGTATTTATAGGCGATTGAGAATGGAGTCGAGGTGCTGATGACGCGTTTCTTCCAATCAGGAGTAGACACGTGGAAAATACGAGGATTGAAATTCGTTCTTCAAGTTAAATCTCATTTGGAGGTTTCTTTTCCATTGAGTCTTGATCTAATTAATTGCTACCATCTTGTAGAGGAGAACAAGAGGAGCAATTTTGTAGTTGAAAGCTTTGGCTGAAACCTTCTTGATCTTCATAAAAAACGAGTTGCAGGTCTTGGTGGTGGAAAAGGTATAACCGACTCAACTTTCTTTCTCTCTCTTCGTTGGAGAAGAAAGACGTGTTTCTATGTTTGTGTTGTTTGACCAGTTTGGTCAATTTGACCAAGTATATATGAAAAGTTATAAACTTTCCATTTAATTTTCTTTTGATCCTTCCTTTTTCATTTCTTTCCAAATGTATATTAAAGCTTTTAAGTAATCTCTTTTTAATCCTTCATCTTTGTCAAAATTCCAACTTAAGCCCTTGCTCTTTAAAAACTTGGCAAACAAAGTCCTTGAAGCATCTTTCGTCTTTTTCTTCGTCTTTTGATCAAATAAGTCCTTGAAAGCTCGTGTTTGTCTCAAATGTACCTATATTACCTGAAAATACACAAACACAAAATACACACGTAATTCTGATAATTTACAGTTAAATATTATGTATTTGACTGTGTTTTGAGTGGTTTATGGATCATAATTGATGAGTGTTTTCACACTTATCAACTCCCCTCCACTTGACCATTGCCATGTCCTCATGCAATGCAGCATTTTAAAGCTCTAAAGTTACACTTTTCTCATAATTAACCCACCTTGGCCATTATGGAATGCATCTACACTACTCTACACTATATGATGCATGATTTTGAATTATATGTAATGCAAGAAAATCAATTCTATTTATATATTTTTGATTTTTATTGAAATGGTTTTGATGGAAATAACTCATAAAGAAATCAGTGACTTAGATTAGGGCTTTGGTACCATGGACATTTATCACCCTCAAGTATCACTTTCCCCATACCAAACATAAAAATGGGATCATTGTATTCACAAGTAAAAAGTGCATCAACTTATTCATGACAATTAAATGTGGAACCGGTTATTATTTGAGCAAATTGCTTGTGAGCAAATTTGTCATTATTCAAGTGGGAAGTATAAGAAGTGTAAAATCCAAAAATAAGGAAGCACGGTTTTAATCCTAAGTAATCCTCTCATCCATTACTTGAAAAACCGCTCACAATTAATACAAGTCCGTTTCAAGAATAATAAGTCATTCGCCTTATGTGTAAAATCCTCATGTCATGCTTTCATAAGTAGCTACACACTCGCTAAGGAAAGAAAAATAAACTCACGCAATAATTTACATCCGCCATCTTTTTGAGACTTTGGATCTTCAACCCCGCAACCCGTCAAGGTAATATTGGATTGGAGCAATCTATTGAATCCCCGCAACCCGTCAAGGTAATATTGGAACTCAATAGTCACTATAATTAACACCACACTGCCCCTCTTGGGAGTCTTGCATTATTTTTTTTCTTTTTCTTTCTTTTTCTTTTTTCTAGCCACTCATTTTTTTTCATAAGCCGCTCTTATTTTTCTTTATTCCTCACAAAGAAAGTTGAAAATAATAAAGGAAAAACACCCGCTAAATATTGAGCATGACATAAGTCTAGTACACATAAAACGTACTAACTTAGAATCTTAAGACGTACTCATATCAACCATGAATGATTAGCCAAAAATGCATAAGAGATTACAAACCAATTAAAACCGTACTTGATTATTTGTTAACAATTATATACATGCGAAGAAATTAGAGGTAAAGAAGAGAAGGGTTTAGCCACAAGTAATTATCATGAAGTTTATCTAGCCCTTTTACACTTGCTTCAACTCTATCATTTCCCATTCTCCACAAATTTAAAATTTCAAATAATGAAATTGGTGGATGCTTAGCCTAATAGACCAATGAAGGACTACATGGTTAAGGATACTAGCTAGAGAATGCTAAAATAAGCAAACTCGGGTTGAGTCAAAATATCCATGGCGGGCCTAATATGTCAAAGAAGTCTAAACTTGTTAAAACCATGTTTTATTATATTTTTTTCTTTTTATAACTTTTTGATGAAAAATAAAAGAAGAAATATATACAATGTAAATGTGATATGCAAATGAAAAATGATTAATGCAAAAATTATGAATGCATATTTTTGTTGGCCAAAGTAGATTAAAAATTTGAAAAATGTTTGAAAATTTAATTTTCCCAATTATCATGAAGTTAAGGCAATGGTCTAGGTAAGGTCACTTCGATAGAAGTCTCCCCTACACTTAAGATAAACATTGTCCTCAATGTTTAAGAGTATTGGAGTGAACTCCCCTACACTTATTACATTGATTACTTTGCTTAACCCAAGTTAAGGAAGAGACAACTAAAGGGTATTCATTTTAAGCACAAATGTTTTATATCACGATAGAAAAAACTAATCGAAGTGAACCAGATACACGGGCCTCCTCCATAAGCTCCAAGCATGAAATGTGAGAGAGCAACCCTAGAAACAAACACGAAAAAAACGAAGAAAGGCACCCCTTCACTTCAACTCTACTATAACATCCTTTTAATTAAACCTAACCTATTGAAAATCTACTCTACGTTTTCTAACCTAGTTATTCAATGCTTGAGTTTTTTTAACCCTAAGTCGCTAGCTCGACTCGGCCCCGAATTAGGTTGTCCTTGGGGAAACCATCATGGAGAGTAAAAGATTTACCCTCTTAGGAAAAACTCTCCATGATAAGGTAAAACAAGTTCTTAAGTACACAAAACCCCATAAGTATCCACCAGGATCAAATACATAATTGCCCTCCCAAGAATACCACATCCCAAAAGTGGACTTCTTAATCAATGGTGAGGTGGGTGAGGTTTCTTTGTTTATGATTCTATCCCTTAAGTGTCCCATAAGACGATAAGGTGATACTTTAAAGTTTCCCACAAGTTTCCCTTTTAATGCATCAAGTGGATACTGAGTTGGCTCAACATTCTCTATACCAGGATCAAAAATCTTTTGCTTCATAGGAAAATAACAGGTGGTGGGAGCCTTTGAAGATTCTCCTTGATACTTCACATCATGAGAGAAAGGGTGTGGAGTAGTAAGTGTCATCACACTTGTAGAAGAAACCACCATTTCTTTCTTGTTCTTAGAAAACTCCTCATCAAAAACATCCTCATATGGTGACATAAAGAATCTCTCCATTTCAACATCCAAATGATATAAATCACTATCATCTTGAAACTTCTCAAATATTGGTTCATCAAGTGAAAGCTCAAAAAGGTTATGTGAATTGGTCTGTAAGAAAGGTGGTGAAATAAGTGAAACATTTTGGTTTTGAGGTGTTCCACAAGGTGTGTAAGAAGGAGTAATATGTGAAGGTTCATGAGAAGGTTGAGTGGGAATGGAATCTCCATAAAGCAATCTTTCTATTTCACGAATATCCTCATCCCAATTAGAAGAAAATGTATCAACCACAATATCATCCCTCTTAAGATAAGCTTCAATCTCCTCATTAATCAACTCATCTTCACTAAGCATTCTTTCAATTTCACGAATATCCTCATCCCAATTTGAAGAAGATGTATCAATCACAATATCATCCCTCTTAAGATAATCTTCAATTTGTTTATCTATCAACTCATCCTCACTAAGCAATCTTTCAATCTCAAAAACCTTATCACTCTCATCAATGATAGAACCCTCCTCATCATGATAGTCATCATAGATTGGCATATCAAGTATTGGTGTTTCAAAAGGTATCTCCTCAAAACTCAAGGTAGTATGATCATCAAATAATGGAGGCTCAAAGATGGAGAACTCATCATCACTATATTCATCATAAATGGGTGTATCAAAAAGAGGTGGTCCATCATAACTAGAATCCTCATTTGCTTCCTCATTTGTGTTGAAAACATGACTCAAATCTCCAAAATGAAATTGCTGGGGTTCATGAATACTCAATGAGGAAGTAATGGAGGCTATTGTCTCAACATAAGGAAGATCATATTCACCACTCTTACAAGCTTCATGAAAGTATTCATTACACACTTCATCAAGAATATCAACGTGATTCACCTCTTTATCAAGAATATCAACATGCTTAACCGTCTCAGGCTCATCGGATTTCTTAGACAATTTTCCCATGTTAAACACAATCTTTTGATCTTCTACCCTCATAATAAGTTCCCCCTCCGCCACATCAATAAGAGTACGACCCGTCCTTAAAAAGGGTCTACCAACAATAAGAGGAACTCTCGGGTCCATATCATAATCAACCACTACAAAATCCGCGGGAAAGGTAAACTTGTCAACCCCTACAAACACATCCTCCGCTATGCCTACCGGATAAGCTATGGTACGGTTAGCTAACTCAAGTGTCATCCTAGTAGGTGTGAGCTCGGGAAGTGAAAGTCTTTTCCAAAGCGATAATGGCATGAGATTGATACTTGCCCCAAGATCCGCTAGTGCCATGCAATTTTTCACCCCAGGAAAATTACAAGGTATCAAGAAGCGTCCAGGATCTCCAAGTTTTGTTGGTAAGGTTTTAAGTAACACGGCGGAACAATTTTCATTAAGGGATGTGTTGGGCAAATCAACCAATTTTTCCTTGTTTGAGAGTAGATCCTTGAACATCTTAGCAAACTTTGGCATATAAGCAAGAGCTTCCGCAAAGGATATATTGATGTTGAGTTGCTTGAACATTCTTAAGAAATTTGAGACTTGGATGTCATCCTTGTTCTTTAACTTGTCCTTTCTCAATCTTGAAGGGTAAGGATGGTTCGGTTTTGGTATAGGTGGAATAGGTGTTGTAGTGGAAGATTTGTCTTTGTTAGCTTCTTCATTAGGAGGTGTGGAAGGAAGAGGAGAAGTAGAAATAGGTTGAGAAGGTGTGTTTGATTGAATAGGAGCATTTTGAGATGGTGAATTAGAGGTAGAAGGCTTGTCACAAGTAGGAGCACAAGTGGATTGAACAATAGTAGGTTTAAGAGGTGAAGGATCCTTTGTTGTTGTTCCACTTCTTGTTGTAATGGCATTGACATTGGCCCTTGGATTTGTTTGTGTGTTGGAAGGTAAAGCCCCTTGTGGTCTTTGATTTAATGCCATTAAAACCTTATTCATTTGGTCATTCATTTTCTTCTCCATAGCTTGAAACTTCCTTTCATTCTCTTGATTCATTTTTTGCAAGAAATCCATTGTGTGATAATCTTGTGGCACATAACCTTTGTTGGGAATCTAAACTTGTTAGATTCCCTGATCATTGATTTAAACATAATTAGGCTGATAGATAGTCCCTTGCCTGTGCCTAGGAGGCAGGCAAGTTTCGCAAGACTCACAGAGATCCAAGTCTCTGTGAGCAACCTCAGAGGAGTCCATGTCAGAGACATTGTCAGGGAAGTCGAAGATTACCTGAAGACATACTCCTTGGCTGTGATGGATAACAGCCAAGATGTATTAGGGACTCTGAGGGGTTGAGAGTTAACAGGGGTGGCAATACCCTGATAACTCTCAGCACACTTTGGACATGCCATTTGTGTGTTCGAGAATATGAAGAATAAGGAAACTGTTTTTGACAACTGTTCCTTAAAGCATAATGGAAGACTACCAAGAATAGAAAGACATCATGTGACTGATGTGGGAACTTGTAAAAGCTTGTGTAGTCGACATCAAGTACTGTTTAAGTCAAACTCGTAACACTATAAATAGGATGTGTATCCATGCATTAATGTTTAACACTTTGAGATATTAAGAACATTAGTGCGTATAACTTAGTGAATCAAACAGCTACGACTGTATTCATAAGTTAGGGTTTATTGTTGTTCAAAGTGTGCACAACACATTGTCATCAAACGGTGTTATCCATAACACTTGTAATTCTTTATTATACAATAATAAGATTACGTTTGAAAAGTAATACCTTGTGTTGATTAAGTTAAGATTAGGGTTTCTAGCATTGATTAGGGACTTTCAATTGGTATCAGAGCGGTGTTTGATATTAAAACCTTCAAGAAACATCGTTCTCAGTTTTATAATCAAGATCCACCATGCCGGAAACTTCTAGCCCACAATCACCTTTCGCAAACCCATCTTCACCAAGACTTAACCCTCCAGCAAATGACGATGATCTACCCCAACTTCTTGACTCAAGAGGTAGATCACACGTGACCAGTGTACCAGTCTTTGATGAAGAAGACTTTGCCAGTTGGAAGAGTCAATTTCTTGTATACCTTGATGGACTTGAACCTTTCCTCTTAGAAATTTTAGAAAATGGTCCATATATTCCCATGGCGCTTACATCCACTGAAGAAAACCCTCTTCCCAAACCTGTCAAACAATGGACTTCAGCTGATAGGAAATTAGCAAACCAAGATAAACGTCTCAAAAGCATCATAATTTCCTGTCTTCCCAAGCATATCATGAAGTCTGTCATTCAGTGTCCCACAGCTAAACAAATGTGGACAGACCTCATTCTTGGCCATGAAGGACCCTCTAAAACAAGAGAGACAAAGATTCAGGCACTCAGACTTCAGTTTAATGCCTTTAAGTCACTTGAAGGTGAAAAGGTTCAGCAAACCTATACTAGGCTGAAGATTCTTCTAAATGACCTGGCTATGAATGATGTCACTATTGGTCAAGCTGAGATCAATGCTACTTTTGTCAACAGCCTTCCAAGAAAGTGGCTGAGCATGAATCAGACTCAGAGAGCTAACAACTCAATCAAAAATGATACCCTTGCTCAGCTCTATGGTAAGTACAATTATGAAGAAGGGCTGATCGATACTATCTACAAATCAGAGACTGAAAGATTTGTAGTCCAAGGAGCATCTTCCAAAGCTTTGATCTCTGCAACACATCCTCATGACAGCGATTCTGATATTGAAGAAGATACCCGTAGCAGCCAAGAGTTCTTGTCAGACCTCAATGCAGAATTCCATGAAAGAGCACTGCTAGCCAACCAAAGAAGATACTACAAAAGATCTGGAAGAGTAGGATCAGCTAGCAAACCAACTGACAGGTCAAAAGAAACCTGTTTTGCCTGTGGAAAGCTTGGACATTATCAAAAAGAATGTCCCTCCACCAAGACATCCTCACCCTCTTATCCATCATCTTCATCCAAACCCTACAAGTTCAAACAACATAACAACTCATCTCAATCCAATTCTTCAGACACTGAGAAGAAAGATTACAAAAATAAGTACAAGGCACTTAAAGCTGAGTTAGAACAAATGAACTTGAAGATTGAAGCTATGTCCAAAAAGAAAGGTGGTGAGAAAAAGACAGAGAAAGGGTTGGTTGCTGAAACTTATGATTGGAATGATGAACCATTGACTTCAGATGAAGAAGACACCATAAGAGTCAGGGCTTTTATGGCGATAGCTGAGGATGAACCAGCTGTTGGAAAAGGTGATGCAAGATCAGGACAATGGGTTGACATCACAATGAAAAAGGTACACAGGCTTTTATCTATGTCTGATAGTGATGAACGTAAGCATGTCCTTGATTACACCATTGTTGATTTGCACTTTGTTGAGGAACAAAGAAAGAACCTACTTGATAAGTTTCACTCTGTTAAATCTGAAATGATAAATGCTAAGGCTGAATGTGAAACTCTCAGGCGGGTTAACTTAGAGAAAATATCCCTGCAAAATGAAGTAACTAGATTAACCTTGAAAAACATAGCTTTAAATGATCAAGTCACTGAATTGAACAAGATTATTGAAAAATGGCTGTGTGCTAGGTTTACTATTGATGAATTGCTTAGGGATGAAGTGCCTGCTGACTTAAACAGGGATATAACTGCTAAGAATAAAAAGCTGAGGATTCTCACCAAACCCAAAGACATTGTCTTTAAATCTACAGAGACTATTCATATGTCAGATACCTCTTTGACTAATGACCCTGTCTCTGAAGATGTGGCTGAGCTACCACCTTTGCCCAAACTCTCTGGAGTTGAACCTAGCAGTTCTTCTAGATCTGCTAAGGACAAACTTAGGACAGATATTGAGAATCCTCCAGCCAAAGTTTTTCGTGTGCCTGCTAAACAAACTGGTAAACAAGTAGCTTTTAAGCCTGTTACTACTAAAGCTGTGAATAAGGTTGACCCCACCACTGAAGATCGCCTGTTGTCTCTTATGAAAGAAGTAGAACTCTTGAAACAACACATTAAGCCTTCCGCTGAATGCTCTACTTCTCATGAACCTAAGTCAGTCCTAGGTGAACCCAAAGGGGAAAGGTTAATCAAACCTTATTGCAATGTTTGTAAAAATTCTCACCATTCGACCTTAGATCATGACAGACACATGGCAGCTAAAAGAGCTCAGACACCCTCTAGGGACAGACCACAGAGTTCCAAAAGACAACAGGGAAATTACAAATCTTATCCTCCCTGTAAATTCTGTGGGTTCACAGACCATCACTCAGACGAGTATGGTGACTTCCCTGGGTGTGATATCTGTGGGAGTTATAACCATGAAACAATGAACTGTCCATCCCAACGCCAAAAGTTTTTCAGGAACACAAGAGTTGCTAACAAGCAATTCAGGGAACCCACTGGAAAGTGGGTTCACCATAGGAACTAATCTGTTTCTATGTATCTGTGCAGAAATATCTCAAGGAATCGGTATGGTATCTAGATAGTGGCTGTTCTAGACACATGACAGGGATTCAACAATACCTGCACAGATACTCAAAGGAGCCAGGTCCCAAAGTGGTGTTTGGAGATAACTCTTCAGGTGACACAGAAGGATATGGCTCAGTGAATTGCAATGGGATCACATTTACCAGGGTTGCATATGTGAATGGTCTTAAACACAATCTTATTAGCATCAGCCAATTATGTGATGTTGACTATAAGGTTTTGTTTACTAAGACTCAGGGAACCATATTCAACAAAAACAATGATGTTGTGCTGGTTGCACCTAGAAGGAGAGATGTTTATGTCATCAACATGGCTGTGTGCTCTGAAGACAGTTCAAACTGTTTTCTTGCCAAAGCCTCTGAAAGTGTCAACTGGCTGTGGCACAAAAGACTGTCTCATCTCAACTTCAAGAACATCAATAAGATAGCCACTCAAAACTTGGTTGCTGGTCTACCTTCAGTAATGTTTTCCAAAGACAAAACTTGTTCTGCCTGTGTCAAAGGAAAACATCACAGGTCCTCATTCAAGACTAGGCAATCATTCTCTATTGACAAGTGCTTACATCTCCTTCACATGGACTTGTTTGGGCCTGTCAAACCTCAAACCATTAATCACAACAAATACACCTTGGTCATAGTTGATGAATTTTCAAGATATACATGGGTGTTCTTCCTCAGAAGGAAAAGTGATGCAGCTGAAACCATCATGTCCTTCATTAGACAGGTTGAAAATATGAATGATGTTAGAGTCAAAGCTCTAAGAAGTGATAATGGTACAGAATTCAAGAATCATCAACTTGAATCATTTTGTGATGAAAAAGGGATTTCTCAGAACTTCTCTTCAGCTGGCACTCTTGAACAAAATGGTGTGGCTGAAAGAAGAAACAGGACTCTGATTGAAGCAGCAAGAACTATGTTGAATGGTGCAGCCTTACCAAAGCAATTTTGGGGAGAAGCTGTACACACTGCCTGCTACACTCAAAACAGATCAATCATTGTCAAAAGACATGGCAAAACCTCCTATGAAGTTTTCAGAAAAAGATCTCCAGACGTCAGCTATTTTCATGTGTTTGGATGCCCTGTGTTTATTTATAACTACAGGGATAAACTTGGAAAGTTTGATGAAAAAGCTGATGATGGTTTCTTTTTGGGATACTCTCCAACAGCCAAAGCCTTCAGAGTATTCAACATCAGAAGACAAGAAGTAGAAGAAACTTTCCATGTCAGATTCAATGAAGATGATGAAGTCATACAGAGGACAGGAACAGAGGGTGATGAAGTAGATTTTAATGAAAATATTTCTTTCCCAAGTGATGAGTTCACAGAACCCAGACCTACCAGTCATCACCACTCCAACACTCTCACTCCTTATGTTCCTGCTTTTGACCCTCTGTCTATTCACAACATAGAAGTTCCTACCTCTCAGGAACTTGATGAAGAAGAACCTCAAATCTCTGATGGTCCTTCTCATGATATTGATGACTCACAAATTCTTCAAATCTCTGAAGATTCTCCTGCTGATAATGAAATAGCTTCCCTTGATATGGCTGAAGAAGACTCTGACACTGAAATAGTCTTTGAAGAAAGCCCTCCTAGTCAGCAGGATGAGACTCAAATTGTACCAGTTGTGCCCTCAAGTACCCATGTTCTTGAATCCCCAGCTCCTCAAAATAAGTGGTCAAGAGATCAACACATTCTTCTTGTCAACATTATTGGGGAACCAAATGCAGGGGTCACAACCAGACAGCGAATCCAAGACTCAGAGTCAGCCTCAGCCAATGAATGTCTATTTGCTGAATTTCTTTCACAAATTGAACCTAAAAGAGTAGCTGAGGCTCTGGTAGAAGAAGGATGGGTAGCTGCTATGCAAGAAGAAATCAATCAATTCAAAAGGAAAAAAGTATGGACACTAGTGCCAGCTCCACCTGGAAAGAATATCACAGGCACTAGATGGATCTATAGAAATAAGATGGATGAAATTGGGAACATCATCAGGAACAAGGCAAGACTGGTAGCACAGGGGTTCTCTCAGACTGAAGGAATTGATTATGATGAAACTTTTGCACCTGTTGCTAGACTTGAGGCCATCAGAATCTTTCTTGCTTATGCTGCCTATATGAACATCACTGTGTATCAGATGGATGTAAAGAGTGCCTTCCTCAATGGTGATTTGGCTGAGGAAGTCTATGTTGCACAACCTGAAGGATTTGAGAACAGCGAGTTTCCCAACCATGTGTACAGACTTCACAAGGCAATGTATGGTCTGAAACAAGCTCCAAGAGCATGGTATGAAACTCTTTCAAATTTCTTATCTGAAAATAAATTTATCAGGGGTTCTATTGATAAAACACTCTTTACCTTCAAGGACAAGAGTGATTTCATCATTGTGCAGATTTATGTGGATGATATCATCTTTGGGTCAACAAATGTCAATCTTAGTAAACGTTTTGCTAAATTAATGACCAAGAAATATGAGATGAGTATGATGGGTGAATTAACTTACTTTTTGGGCTTTCAAATTAAACAATGTCCTAAGGGAATTTCTATTTGTCAAGAAAAATATGTTAAGGATTTACTTAAAAAATATGACTTAGCTGATTGTGCATCAGTGAAATGCCCCATGCTACCACCCAACAACTTGGGCCCTGATGAGTCAGGGGTCTCTGTCAATGAGACTTTATATAGAGGCATGATTGGGTCACTGATGTATCTAACAGCCAGTCGTCCAGATATCCAATTCTCCACATGTCTCTGTGCAAGGTACCAAGCTAACCCAAAAGAATCCCATCTAGTGGTTGTTAAGAGAATTTTCAGGTATCTCAAAGGAACACCATCCCTAGGTCTATGGTATCCAAAGGAATCAGGCTTTGATCTCAAGGCCTATTCAGATTCAGATTATGCTGGATGCTGTATTGACAGGAAAAGTACTTCAGGCAGCTGTCAAATCCTAGGAGGAAAATTGGTTGGATGGAGTGCTAAGAAGCAAAACTCTGTGGCTATGTCTTCAGCTGAAGCAGAATATGTCGCTGCAGCCAGCTGTTGTGCTCAGGTGCTCTGGATGAAAAGTCAATTGGCTGACTATGAAATCTTGTATGACAAAGTACCAATCTTTTGTGACAACACCAGCGCCATTGCCATATCCAACAACCCTGTTCTTCACTCTCGCACCAAACACATTGATATCAGGTATCATTTTATCATGGATCATATAATGAAGGGAGATATTGAGCTGCATTTTGTTCCCATAGAGCTGCAACTAGCTGATATCTTTACAAAGCCTTTGGCTGAACCTTCGTTCAACAGGCTAGTTGCTGAGCTAGGGATGCTCAATATCTCAAAGCCTGTGGCTTGATATTAAATGTGTTCATTAAATGATTGATTCTATATTAAATGTTTATTAAATGTTTTTCACATGAAACTAGGTAGTTACTTTCCAAGTAAATGCAAAAAACATTCTCATATATTTAATCATTTATTTTTCGGATAACGAGGAGACAAACTTTTTGAAAGGTCAAGGGGACCCACTTGAGCAGTCATTTTCGCCCTTGCATTTAATACGGTTGAATAACTGTTCACTTAAGTTTGAATATATATTTTCTTCTTTCTCTTCTCACCCACCACCATTCTAAAATCAACTTCTCTCTCTAAATTCTTATCTCTCTCAACCATCCGCCATTTTCATTCACCTTCAACCTCAAATCAATGACGTTTCCCGTTCCAAAAGCCTCCAATGTGAACTTCGAGATCAACGAGAGCATCATCGCCTCCAACAACGCCATTGGATGGATTAAGGCACCAAACAGCACCTATTCAGATCTAGTAAATTTCATGCAGAATTGTGACCTAAATGAAGCCTTCACCAAATCTCCATCCACTTTTTACCAAGAATACCTTAGGGAATTCTGGTATTCTGCTGAAGTAGTTGAAGACACCATTACATTTAGCCTTTCATGCAATGAACATCCTTTTGCCTTTTCCCTTAAAGACTTTTCTAGTGTGGCCGGACTCAAACATGGAGATGAATGCTTGAAGACTGTTGACAAAAAGGCTGTCAAGGAAGCCCTGGCCACACTCAACCCTTGCCATGATGTTAACCCTGCCCTTACACCAGCTGAGGTCCTCGCCAAAGCCCCTCTGAAGATTAAGTATTTCACTCCTATGTGGCGTGTCCTCTTCACCCACATTGTGAAGTCCTTGGGAGGAATGCAGGGATCACAGGATCAGATGTCGTCCAATCATCAGGCTATTGCGTATGGATTAATCTGGGGAGCTGATGTCGACTTTGGAAGCATCCTATTCTCAAACCTGGTAGAACAACTGAAGGGAAGGAATCAGGTCAGGGAAAAGAACATCTGTTATGTGCGCTACCTGTCCCTGATCTTTGAGAGTTTGCTGGGAGAGAATTACCACAACAAGGCCTTGACAGCTCTTAAGCCCTATCGCATCACAGGCGCCATCTACAAGGAGATAGGAGCTGAGGATACCCCTGTCACCGCCCACATGCTGAACGTGGCCAACCAGGTACCTAACGCTGAGAAGCCCTTGCTCCCTTCCTCTGAGAAGGTGAATACTTCTAGTGTCGCTGGCAAGTCTATGTCTTTGACCTCTGGGCAGCACACTACTAAGTCCAAGGCTTCATCTGGCCAACAGCCAAAGAAGAAGAAAATCCCCTCTTCTTCCCACTCCAAAGCTGTTAGTAAGGCCAAGGAAAAGAAGATTGACACCGCCTCTGGTCCAGATACTCTTGTGGATTCAGAATCTTTGGCTGACAAACAACAGGCGTCTAGTGTCTCTAGGTCAGCAGAGACAACAGGAAACCAGCCAAACCAAGCTGATATCTCACAGGTAATCAGTGTACATTTTTAGAGGTTCACAAGCAACCACTCTCATTTGTCTGTAGGAGAGAGTGGTGAAGTTAGGGTACTCCTCGACCCATAAAAGTCTGTCATTACACTTAGAATACTTTAAGACTTCTGTACACCCTGTCTTTGCACCAGGGAGTGATTCATTTGTGTTTATAAAGCACCCCGATGACCCTGAACCCTCTAGACAGTATTCAGGCTAACAACAACCTGAATACACTAATGTCTCAACCTTGATTAGCTGTACTTCACACAGCCTCTTGGTTCCCTCCTTAAAAGAGTCCCAAAGGATTTATCCTTTCAGGGGGAGCTGAATCATCACCCTCAGCTTTCCTAGGGGCAGCGTAACAGGCGACCTACAACAACATATGTTTCACTCTTAAAAGAGTCCCAAAGGTTTTACCTTTTGGGGGGGGCTGAATAATCACACTCAGCTTTCCTAGGGGCAGCGACTGGCGATCATTAAACAACATATGTTTCACAATCAAAAGAGTCCCAAAGGTTTTTTTACCTTTTGGGGGGGCTGAATAATCACACTCAGCTTTCCTAGGGGCAGCGAATGGCGACCATTAACCACACTTCATTCACACTTAAAAGAATCCCAAGGATTTATCCTTTGGAGTGGCTGAGTAATCACCCTCAGCCTCTCTGGGACAGCGAAATGGCGACCATTCCCCTTATATTTTTTCCCTGTTACTAATTACAACAAACTTGCAGGCTGAAATTGTACAGCCAGTCAAAGAATCTCAGGTACACGAAAAGGAGGCTGAAACAATGACTCAGGACAATCCAAATGAAGAAGAACCTGTGCTCAATGCTGATGAAGAAATGCTCTCAGTAGAAGATTATGTCTCTGAGTTTGAGCCCATGCCTGAAGATGAATTCCCTGAGGGAATGTTTGATGAAGAGGATGAAGAAGATGAGGATGACCAGCTGTCAGCCTCTCCTCCTAAAGATATAGCTGTGTCCACACCAGCTGATGACAAGACTTCTCCTCTCAAGGAAGCTGTTGACACTCCAAACTCTGCTACATCTGCAACAACGGTCTTCCAAACACCCACATATGATCCAACAGCCGAATTCCTCATGTTTGATCATCCAGCCCAGACCAACTTTGACTTAATTCCAAGGGGGGATGATTTTGCTCAGCAAAGCCTCAATATCAAGAATCTTCAGCCCGTACATCATCAATCTGATATTGAGCGCTTATCAAGGAAGCTGGATGTGATCAAGTCAGAGATGCACAATTTTACTGTCACATTTCCAGGCATCATAAAGAAGGCTGTGACTGAGGCTGTCACTGAGCCAATTCAGGAGGGTGCAAGAAAAGGTGTGGCCCAGGGACTCAGTCATCTCTCAACACGAATCAAGGATGCCATTGACTCAGTTGTCCCTGCTATGTTCCATGCACAAGAAAACACCTTGAACAGGCACTTCAATGCGGTTCGCAACAGGCAATACAACCATGCTGGCTTTATTGTCAGGCGTGTTCAGGCAAATACTATGCCAATGCCAACCTCTTGCTGAAGATTGCCAGGGCTTCGAGAAAGAGACAACGTGCCATGGCTGCCTCTGTGGAGCATATTGCAAGCCGTTTTCAGGCACGTTCATCCAAGCATCAGGGAAGTAAGGATGAACGTGAGGGGGAGAAGAATACTACACTCAGCCTTGCATCTGCTGAACAAGGCTCATCATCAGCTAATCCCTCAACTACACCTGTTCCTCTACAAGTCATCACACCAGTTATAGTACCTGATGATGAGGATGATACTCAGGGGGAGCAACAAACACAAGATGGAGCTGAATCATCTAAATCCATGATCTTAGTTAACATCAGCAAGCCTGAGGATGATGATGAGCCAGCGGCCAAGAAACTAAAATTCACTGTGAGCTCTCTCCCAAAATCTATTCAAACTCAGGCTCAGACAGCGTTTCTCAAAAGAGCTGATGATTTGAAAAACATAAGTGTGGAGTCCTCTGTCTCGAAGAAAGGAAAGGAGATAGTTTTGGTTGATACTGACACCAAACTTAAGAAGATAGCTGCGATGCTAGAGACAGGAGGATCCACCACAGACCTTTCCCACTTTTCAACCTTTACACCTTCCGATGAGAGTCCTTTAACTCCTGAAGAAATAGAGCAACAGGCTGAAGAATTCAAAAGACTAAATGAGCTCAAGACAGCCAAAGAATTAAATGAAGCTACTCTGAGGAAGATGACACCACCTGAAAGGGAAAAACAAAAACAAAGGTTGAGGGAAATGGAACTAAAACGCTGAGGCCTTGAAGAAAGTCAAAGCTGACTATGATGCCTGCGTGAACAACAAGTATGCTGCTGGCAAGATAACCAAGTTTAAATACACCATTCACAAATCTACAAACACCCCACAGATGATCTTATGGAGGGAAAACCAACAGAGGAATATGGATGTGTTTGACAACTTCAGGTTAAAGACACTTGGGTTATCAGAATGGTTTGAACTCGAAGCCTTAGCTGCCAAAAAGTCTGGACAGGCAAATTTCCTTCTGCTTAAAACTCTTAAGGCCAAGTTTAACTGGATCAAGGAAACAGCTGCCAAACTCAAGATTGATCCCCCACCACAGCTTTTCGAACAAGAACCCCCAAAGACTGGCAACAAAAGAAGAAGAATTTCACAAATTGTTGATGAAACTTTTGTTACTGAAGATGTTCGTGTGGATGGTATGCACAGGGATTTGATCCTTCCAAATGGTATTGTTGGCCCTGTTGATGGTCAGACATACTCAGTGCCTGAAAGAGGAATGGCATTTATGAACAAGGCTTGCCAGTATGCTTTTCAGAGGGAAGATGAGTTGTGCCTGGCTTCAACTATTCAGCTACTCTGTCACAAGAAGTGTCTCAAGATCAACACAGAGTATTCCAAGAAGTTTGCAAAGACTTTGCAGGATGAAATTGATAACAGATTAGATGTGGCCGAAGCTGAAGAAAGAATCAAAAATGATGACTATTGAAGATGGTGTCAGCCCTTTTTACCTTCATCTTTTATTTTACTTATGTAATGAACTTGTAATTTTCTTTAAGTCTTAATAAAATCATGAGGTATGTTTGTTTAGATCTGTTATGTGTAAGAAGAAGCTGTTAAACTCACTTACCTTAACTTAGTTAGATCTAGCATTATTTATGTTTAAATAGGGGGAGATTGTTGGGAATCTAAACTTGTTAGATTCCCTGATCATTGATTTAAACATAATTAGGCTGATAGATAGTCCCTTGCCTGTGCCTAGGAGGCAGGCAAGTTTCGCAAGACTCACAGAGATCCAAGTCTCTGTGAGCAACCTCAGAGGAGTCCATGTCAGAGACATTGTCAGGGAAGTCGAAGATTACCTGAAGACATACTCCTTAGCTGTGATGGATAACAGCCAAGATGTATTAGGGACTCTGAGGGGTTGAGAGTTAACAGGGGTGGCAATACCCTGATAACTCTCAGCACACTTTGGACATGCCATTTGTGTGTTCGAGAATATGAAGAATAAGGAAACTGTTTTTGACAACTGTTCCTTAAAGCATAATGGAAGACTACCAAGAATAGAAGGACATCATGTGACTGATGTGGGAACTTGTAAAAGCTTGTGTAGTCGACATCAAGTACTGTTTAAGTCAAACTCGTAACACTATAAATAGGATGTGTATCCATGCATTAATGTTTAACACTTTGAGATATTAAGAACATTAGTGCGTATAACTTAGTGAATCAAACAGCTACGACTGTATTCATAAGTTAGGGTTTATTGTTGTTCAAAGTGTGCACAACACATTGTCATCAAATGGTGTTATCCATAACACTTGTAATTCTTTATTATACAATAATAAGATTACGTTTGAAAAGTAATACCTTGTGTTGATTAAGTTAAGATTAGGGTTTCTAGCATTGATTAGGGACTTTCAACCTTGAAAACCTTGAGGTTGGAAAGGTAAAGGTTGGGCATTAAATCCTTGATTTGGTGGATAAAAGGTATTTGCTTGAGGTTGAAATTGATTTGGTGCCTTGTAGTTATTTCCTTGATAAGCATAACACTCCCTTTGATAGCCTTGAACTTTATCACATTGATGGTAGGAATGGGGACCTCCACAAGTCTCACATGAAAGAGCAATAGCATTCACATCATTGGTGGAATTCTTGTTCAAAAAGAGTTCACAAAATTTCATGAGTGTGTTGGTCATAGTATCAAGCTTTTGAGAGATCATGTTTTCTATTTGAGGAGTAACACTCTCTTGCACCACATGGACTCTCTCATCAATTTGTGTGTTAGCTTGCACCATCGATTTGTTCTCAATAATGTCCCAAGCTTCTTGAAAGGATTTAGAGAAAAGATTTCCACCCGCGGAAGAGTTGAGTGAATCTTGGTGGTGTGGTCTTAATCCATTATAGAAAGTGTTGAGTTGGTGAACCTCATCGAATCCATGATTTGGACATTTCCTCAATAACTCCTTGAAATTTTCCCAAGCCTCACTAAATGTTTGATCATTCCTTTGTTGAAAACCAATAATTAACTTTCTCAAAGCCGTAGTTCTTGATAGAGGAAATAACTGGTTCAAAAACTTCTTCCTTAAATCCTCCCAAGTGAAGATGCTCTTAGATGGTTGCCTATCATACCAATTTCTAGCAAGACCCTCTAAGGAGAATGGGAATAGGATCATCTTAATAGCATCAGGAGGGACCCCATTATACTTAAGTGTATTGCAAAGTAACAAGAACCTCTTAATATGGTCGTGGGGGTCATCTATGGATCTCCCTAAGAAGGGGCTAGAAGAAACCAAAGTGATCATGTGGGCATTAAGCTCAAAAGTCTGTGCGGTTATTTCAGGTATAACGATGGCGTCGGCATTTCCCTCTACTTTCGATTGGAGAATCTCCATAATAGGACGTTGATCCATGGCTACAAAATGGTCGAATGTATATACAAGTGAAATGACGACTAAAAGCTTCCTCAGGGAAGGAAGTAATACACCAAAGGTGGTATGTTTACACGCGTGCGAGTACACGTGTAAGTAAACACGAGGAATGAGGGAGTAGCCCTCGGTCGACTTTTGAGAGAGAAGAGATTATCTCCCTCGAGGTTCGATATGAAATATCCACAAGAAAGTATATATATAATTACTACTTGGGTGCAAGACCCCCAATAAAGCCTTCCTTCTCAAAATACACACTAGTGAACGGGGGGTTAGGTGGCGCGAAGCACTTAAGTACCTATTGACCCTTAGACGGCATTTTATAGCACAGCGCCTTTCTATTCACTTTGTAGTTTGTATTCTTTGAATTATTGCCTATTGAAAGTATTTATCTATTCTTGCTTTATTAAATTTGATCGATACGCGTGTCAAGGACCGGAACGCCCCTCAACACGGTGTATTGCCTCGGCAATACTTATGGAGATAGGTAACTTGGTTGTTCGTATATGTATACGTATTTACATATAATAATATATCAAAAATATTTTTGTATTTATTTGATTTTTTAAAGAAAAATACTATATGTACGTAAAAAACGATGAAAACGATATAATATATATTTTTGGGTGTAATCTTTTAGGAAAAAGATTACTTTTTGGATTTTTTATTTTTTTTTGTTTCAATTCTTTAGGAAAAGAATTGATTTTTGTGATTTTTTTATTTTTTTGTATTTTTATCTTTTTGATTTTATTTTTTTTTATCTTTTTGATTTATAATACGTAAAAATAACGTTCACAAGGTGAACGGATCCTAAAATCCAATCGTCTCACTCGAAACCGTTAATCTTCACGAAAAGAACCGGCAGCGGCGCCATTTAATATTTCGTTTTTAGTGTAGTTTTTGTCTTCTCAGCTCGATTCGAATTGATATAACGTTTTCTAGCAAAGACTTAATTGTTTTTGGTTGTAAAATCTTGTTTGGAATTATTAACTACTTGGACAAGTAAAGCATGTAAAAAAAATGCAAAATATTATACTATATCTACTTAATACGTACTAGTCTAAAAACATTTAGCATGTAAATCAATTAAATGGACAAAATGTAAAAATGAAATTTCAAGATTATTCTATAAATGCAAAATGACAAAATACAAATCTAAATCTACTGTTATAAAAGTAAAAATTCAATTTTATTTAAATTCTAAAAATTCAAAACAAAATCCTATTTATCTGTGATTTTACTTTTACAAATTTTAAAACTTTAACTACTCTTTAAATGTAATAATGAACTAAATGGGCCTAATTGAACCTATAACGTCAAAATGAAACTAAGCCCAAAGGCTCATTCTAACTAATCTGCACCATTTATCAAATCAATAGCAAAGTAAATGTTAAGTATGACTGTTCTAACTTTCTAATATGTATACGAATAACAGTGACCCTATATCATCTAACTGATTTTAAATGATTTCAATAGCAGAATTTCAACTGAACTCCAAGATATGTGCTGATCCTAACACCCTATTACAGCTATAATGCAAAAGTTAATATACAAATCAACAAGAATCAACTAATAATTCCTATAACAGATAATGAACATTAAACAAGTAGAAAATCTGATCAAGTACTTCTATATTAAATCTATACTACAACCTATAGCTAGAAGATTATACTAAACATATGTAGAAAAGAAAATAAATGCGCTTAACCTTTTTCATCCAGGCCAGCCCGTTGAGGACGAAGCTCGGCGCTGAGCCGGCTTAAAACTGGCACAGAAATCGAAATCACTACTAAAAGCTGGAACTGAAACAAACGTCTGCTACCACCATACGACAAATCTTAAACCTGCATAAACATGAAACAAACGAAACACTTCTCTAGTGGATTAAGCTATGTTCCTGCTGAAAGTTCTTTCAACCAGTAGCTTATTCAAGATAAGCTATTTCGAACAGTAATTCTCGAACAAAACCTGCAAAATCAAACAAAATTCGAATACCAAATATAACCTATCTATGTTAGCTGCCTTCCGAAACCAGCCGCTGAAATACCGAAATCAAAGATAACAGCTTAAAAACCTTAGCTATTTGACTGACTTTTGAAAACTGAATTCAACTTAACCATTTATGAACTAGAGTAAACTTCTGAAAATCAACATGATTTCTACTCTACTGAACGTAAACTGACTCTTTAACAGAAATCTCCAAAGAAAACAATCTCATAAGCTGGAAGCACTTAAAGACTCAGATTAAAACTTCAGTTATTGAAAAGTTAAAGTAAAAAATAGTACTTAGACTCAATTCCAATTACCGTTCACATGGTTCATTCTAATCTGTAACAGTAAACTACGAGAGCCGCAACATCAACAAAATCGACTTAACAGTAATTTCCTTGTATTAACAGTAATCAATAACAAGAATCTAACAAGAACTAAAGATATATCTAAAACATGTAATTCAACATCATAACAGTAACTCCATGAAATCTAAAGAAACAGTGAAGAAGAAAGATTAAAACGAAAAGCTTGTTATTCCATTAATGGTGGAAAGAAAACATTCGGTTACAACTGACTAACAAAATTTCTAACTGAATGATTAACTGAATACCAATAAGCTTTGAAAGAAAACCTAACTATCTAACTAATCCTAACTAACTAAGTGTGTGAATCTACACCTAAGCTAACCGTCTTGAGTGAGGGGGTCTTCCGGTATTTATAGGCGATTGAGAATGGAGTCGAGGTGCTGATGACGCGTTTCTTCCAATCAGGAGTAGACACGTGGAAAATACGAGGATTGAAATTCGTTCTTCAAGTTAAATCTCATTTGGGGGTTTCTTTTCCATTGAGTCTTGATCTAATTAATTGCTACCATCTTGTAGAGGAGAACAAGAGGAGCAATTTTGTAGTTGAAAGCTTTGGCTGAAACCTTCTTGATCTTCATAAAAAACGAGTTGCAGGTCTTGGTGGTGGAAAAGGTATAACCGACTCAACTTTCTTTCTCTCTCTTCGTTGGAGAAGAAAGACGTGTTTCTATGTTTGTGTTGTTTGACCAGTTTGGTCAATTTGACCAAGTATATATGAAAAGTTATAAACTTTCCATTTAATTTTCTTTTGATCCTTCCTTTTTCATTTCTTTCCAAATGTATATTAAAGCTTTTAAGTAATCTCTTTTTAATCCTTCATCTTTGTCAAAATTCCAACTTAAGCCCTTGCTCTTTAAAAACTTGGCAAACAAAGTCCTTGAAGCATCTTTCGTCTTTTTCTTCGTCTTTTGATCAAATAAGTCCTTGAAAGCTCGTGTTTGTCTCAAATGTACCTATATTACCTGAAAATACACAAACACAAAATACACACGTAATTCTGATAATTTACAGTTAAATATTATGTATTTGACTGTGTTTTGAGTGGTTTATGGATCATAATTGATGAGTGTTTTCACACTTATCATGGCCCCTGCGTTCTCAAGTCAAAATGGAATTTTTGTGTAGCAATACACACCCTGGCTGGTATGGAATGCTATTTTTTCTTCATCTTGCTCTGCCATTTGTATCTGGTGGTATCCCTTGTATGCGTCCAGGAAGCATTTAAAGGATATCCACACAGCAATTCTACTTTCTAATCTATCTCTGGGAGTGGATAGCAGTCTTGGGGATAAACCTTATTGAGGTCCGTGAAGTCAACACACATGCGTCAGCTGCCATCATGTTTTTTAACCATTACTGGGTTCACGAGCCAATCATGGTAGTAAACTTCCCTCATGATTCCTGCGTCTACCAGTTTCTTCACTTCCTCAAGTATCACCTTGTTGCGTTCTGGGGCCTGTCCTCTTTTCTTTTGCCTAACTGGGGGGTATCCTTTGCGGATTTGAAGCTTGTGTTCAGCTATTGACCTTGGTACCCCCGTCATGTATTTAGGTTCCCACGCGAAGACGTCTAGGTTATCCTTTAAGAGGCGGCACATGCCAGCCTTTCCTTCGTCAAACAATATCCCCCGATCGTTATCTCTTGGTCTGGATATTGCGGATGGACTGCCACTTTTAGGTTCGGCGGCGAGTCTATCCTGGGTTCCATTGTAACCCAAGGGGGTTCCGAGATCGTGTTGCACTCTGGGAGTGCTATCGTTGTGTTGAAGATCGTTACGATTACTCCCTCCACTCGTAACTTCATCATGCCATGGGCCGTAGAAGGTACTGCTCGCATTGCTAGTATGACAGGTCGCCCGATAATTATACTGCGATGGCGACCGTATGATCAGGAAGTTCATTGAGAATTTTGTCGAATGTTCTTCGTTTCCCACTTTTACTACTAGCTTTAATTGGCCCAAAGGCCACACCGCTTCCCCGTTGAATCCAATGAGCGGGGAGGTTGCAGGTACCATTTGGCTCCTTACTTCTGCGCTGAGTTTCAGGAAACAGCGTTCATACATTATTTCTGCTGATGAGCCTTCATCGACATACATACGATGTATACTGTGTTCACCGATGTTTATTTCTATCACTAACGGGCCTTCTGCCACATTTCTCGCGCTGAGGGGGGGGGAGGAGATGTCTCTTCCTTTCGAGAATTTTTGGCTCACCTTTTGTTTTGTTCTTCGCTGCCCGGCTTCTACCATGTAAACGTTTGCATTAGCGGTTTTTTTTTTCTTGTCTTTCGCGGTTCCTTTGACAAGGTGTTTTAGCTTGCCTTCTTTTACCAATTTATCGATATGTTTTTGCAGTTGAATACATTCATTCGTAGCGTGCCCCTTCTCATCATGATATTCACAATATCTATTGCCAATGCGCCTTTCTACCGGGGTGGTCATTGGCAATGGTCTTGGGAAGTTCGCACCTTCTGATATAAGGATTTCCCTCGGAGTTAACTTAAGGGGAGTAAACCTGAAGTTACTGGCTCGCCCCTCTCTTTTATTTCCTTGGTAATCCAGACCTCCAGGCCTGATTTGCCTGCTAGACCCTTTATTAGGCGCTTCGAGAGATCTATAACCATGGGCATTTTGTATGACTTCTGAGGTAGCTGATTCCCCCTGTATGAAGGATCTTACTCGTTGTAGTACTCCATCAAAGGTTTCTGGTGTTTTTTCATTCAGCTTTTTTATTAGATCACTGTTGCGTATACCTGCCATTAAGCAAGATACTTTCAAGATCTCTGGGCATTCTTTTATTTGAAGACAATCGCTCTTGAAACGTTCTAAAAAATCCTCCAGGTATCCGCCCTGGTTCTGCTTGATTCTGGAGAGTGATACAGCGCTCCTATCATGCCTTTTCTGTTGCACATAATTTCTTTTTGAATGCTTTCCGCAATACTTCATGCCCGTTAATTGTTCGTGGTGGAAGTCTGTCAAACCAGATCTGCGCGTTTCCTACGAGTGTAGAGTTGAACATATTGCACCATACAGGTTCTGGCCATTGCTCAATGCCTGCTTGGGATTCAAAGACCTTTAAGTGGTCTTTCGGATCTGAGGTGCCATCATACGTTTTTACATTTGCTGGCATGCGGCGCTTTCTCGTATCCACGTAATACTGTATGCGTCTCGTGAAAGCATTTTTCCTGGCTCTTCTCCAAGGTTGTGAAAAGCCTTGGTCATCTGAGGAGTAGCATTCACGCCTGCGCTTTGCAGGGTAGTTATCACTCGATCTAGATAGATTTCTCTCAGAGGATTCACCGTGTTCTACGCGCTCCTTTACCTTCTGATTTTTCCTGTGTCTGGCAACTAGCAGAATAAGGGCTTGTAGATTATTAGTTGCATATTCCTCCATCGCGCGCGCCTCCGTAGCGATTGCTTCCTCGCTTTCTTCAGGGAGTATCCTTCCTTTTTGTTTATTAGGAGGAGGCTGAGTTGACTCCTGTTCTACGTTTCTTTCCTCAACAGTAGGTAGGGGAGTTGAGAATAGTACACTTGTTCTTCTGAAAGGTGGATTTGTTACACCCCGAGTGTTTACCTCGCTGGCAGATCCAGGAGTAACGTTCGCGGATGCAATGTAACCATCTACCGTCGAGGATCTTCGATGGCCTTCGTTCATACCGTTTTTTGTCATTGCTTAGAGCTTTAGTGTAGGGTCCCATGGATGACGCCAACTTGTTGATACAAAAGTTGGATGGACCGAGCTTGACCTGAATTAGGCTTAATTCGGTGTCTTGTGGAATCTGGCTCTTGCACCAAGTGAAACTTGTTTTAAGGACCCTGCGCACCAAACAGACACCGTTAGGCTTACCGTGGGTTCGTGACCCACTATTAGACTCCATCGTGAGGGTAAGTAATCGATTTGAGTATATTAGGGTTTAGGGTATTGTGTGTATCGTACCTTTGTGGAACCATAGGGGTTCCTTTTATACTCGAGGGAGTCCAGGCTGGGCTCCCTATTCGTGCAACCCAAGGGAAAGATAATGATTCAAAATAGACTGATCTTTATCGCATAACTGAAGTAAGTGTATATCCTCTCCCCTTAGGTGAGTATAATCATAAGATAGATTATATTCTTGTCTTATCCTGTCGCAGCGCGACGAGGACGCTGTTAAGCAGTGAACCATATGTACGACAGCGACCTACCAGGCCTCTTGGGTTGTGTGCACATCGCATAAGTATTAATCCATTCCTGATAGATACGGTTAGTACCCATGAGTCGGACTATCCAACCCGACTAAGGACTATACGTCATCACACACCTCTAACATCGATTTTACTTTAAAATCTAAGAATTTTGGTCAAACTCGTGTTTGTTGAGTTCTTGTGTGTTTCTTAGTCTTTTATTGCTCTTAAGCGTGGCTTTATGATAAGTTAGACTAGAATATTAGGATTTGTTGAATTGGAAAATTCTCCTTGTCCTTCAAAACACACTCCCTGTCGGCGGATCATTAAATATCCGGCGGATCCATATACATATGGAACCGCGGGTACATTTGTTGAACCGCGGGCAGACATCCAAAAACGGGTTTTCCTGAAACTCCAAAATTGCTCCAACAATTTTTGGAATCTTTGTTTCAAAACCTTTGACCACTCCTAAAATATCTTGTGCTTTCTCTACTTAACTCTAAGCATTTTGCATCTATTTCTCAAATCAAAATATCTTATTCACCAAATGAAAGCCTTGATTCACCTCCATTTTCCCTTATTTCTTTCAATCCAAATTCACCCAAGAACACACCAAATCAAATCTATTCTCCTTCAAAGGAAATTGATTTTGGAAACTCTCCTTTTCCACTACTTCCCTTTTGTGTTCTTCCTCCATCACATGATAATGTCATGCATCATGGAACATATTGTCATTGTTGTCAATATCAACATCGTGACATGTCTTATATCTATGATGAATTGAATTACATCAAGAGTATCCTAGTCAAGCCTCCTCTCTATTATGACTACCAGATCATTGCCAAGCCTCCACAACCACATTCCGCTACCATTTCGTCTTCTAATTAAGCATGTGGGTTGCTTATTAATAAGACATCTAATTTAATCAAATCTTAGAGTTTTAGTGTAACTAGGATCAAATTTATGCCTAAGTTTTAGGCTTGTGTTTCATACATCTTTGTATGACTTGTTTTTCCTTGTATTTGTTCATGTTTTTATATTAACATGATTTATTATGGATCTTGGATATCTTTCTCTTCTCTTTTTATTTCTTTTTACTGTGTGACCTTAGCTATATTGTGTTAGGTGTTTCTTTTCTTCCTCTAACCCTTCTATGTAGCTTGTCACCATAGCTCGATTCCTTGGTACCCCAAGCAAGGGGGAGTAAGCACCAAGGGGGAGCATTAGCAAAGTCTGATTCTTCTCTTTTACAAAGACTTTTGCTATCTTTTTGCTTCGACAAGGGGGGAGAAATGAAATAAACTCGTCTTCGAAAATCTTGTTTTTATACTTGTTTGAGTTTATGTATTGTCGGAATCAAAAAGGAGGAGATTGTTAATGCAATGATGCCTAAAAACGTTACTTGCAGTTTTTCGGTCTCGCTTTGTTTTGATTACAACAATATATAAAAATAAGCATTTACGAAAACAACAAAAATTGAATTCTTGAGTTCAAGTATTTTTCATTTCATCCATTATCACTTAAGGTATGAATAAACAAGTTTTCAACCTAACTAATTGATCAAAGATTTAGTTTTTCTTAAAACTCACTTTTATTTTTAAGTGACAAAAGTTTTTTTTTATAAACTTTATTTTTAAGAATATGTTTTATTAAAATAGAAACTGAAAATTTGAATATGGCATATTCTATTTGGTTTAAGAATATCCTTTAAGGGTAAAAATTGTACCAGTTGAACTTCCCCACCAATAGACAAAAAGGAGTAAAGTCTACGACCGTGGTTCCTTAAATAGGGGTGCGGTTCCTTAGTGATATGGAACCGCAGGTCCATTTAATGAACCGCGCCCAGTTATGACTGTAGGGCTCTTGTCTTATGTCATTTCTAGATTTTCATTTCACCTCTTTTGCACACAAATTTCCAGATTTAATCCACCTTCTTAAATCACTCAAATCCTTGATTATTTGGTTAATTACAACTTATTTAGAAGTGAATTTTTCTCCTCCCCTCTCATCCTCTCAAGTGCAAAGAGAAGAACACTTTCATCCTTGAAGTGTTGTGTTTACCTCAAGATCTATTGAAGATCAAAACTTTATTTCATTCTTGTGTTGTTGTAAAGATCCAAATAATTTTGTGTATTTGGAAGTTGTGTATTTGTTGTGGTTAATACTTAGGCCTTAAAGTATATTGGTGTAGATTGCTCCTAGCTAAGATCAGGGCTCGACTTTTAGCTTAGAGTCGGAAATTGGTTAAACGACGTGTACGGTTTCTCCACCTTAATTAGCTTGTTGATTAGTTAACTCTCGAGTAAGGAATACTCGAGGAGTGGAGTAGGAACCAGGAGTGAGCTTCGTTGCCGTACCACTATAAATCATTTGTGTTTGGTTTGATCTTTCCTTTACTTATATCTTTTCATTCATTATTATTTATTGCATATACTTGTGATTATAGTTTAGATCTAATATCCATTGTTCATACTGTGCATAAGAAGATTTCACATAATCACTCAAGTCTAAGTTTTTAAAAAGGATTTTTGAAAACCTATCTTTAACCAAGTAAATTTAAGAAACTATTCAACACTCCCCCCCCCCCCCCCCCCCCCCTCTTCTAGTTTCTACATTGTTGACTTGACGAACCACTCATATCTTGTTTAGGAATTTCTTTTGATTTTTTCGGTATTGGTGAGTTGATCCGAGTGTTTTTGGTTGTGTGTTTTTGAGATATTTGTTTTACCTTTTTATGATGTAGCCAATTAAATTTACATTGCCTTTGTCTTTCAATTTCTCTTGTTTTACCACATAAAGAATTATACATCGTGTAACCTTTATCATCATATTCTTTCTTTAAAAAGGTGTCGATCAAAACACGACTCTCATGTGGAATATTAATACATTTCGTTCCTCGTATCATATTTATCGTTTGATGCATTTTCACATTGGCCAACTAAGTCCATAAGCATTACACGACTCTCATGTGGGTTAGTTTTTTAACTAATGTTTCGATTTCGTCGTTTGTATGTGAAAGTGGATAAGTCATTATTTTGATAAATATAATGTTGTATAATGTGTAAGAAAATTTAAGAGAAAAAGTGAGGTTTTACGGTGAATAAAGAGGTATTTTTTATGTAAATAAAAGAGAAAAATAAAGTTTTATAGGGAATAAAGTAAAGTTTAATAGTTAATAAAGATGGTTTAATGTTTAAAATGGGTGGTCTGTTATGAGCCTAATGAATACAAAGGCTGAGAAAAATGCATGTATTTTATGTAGGGGTGAGAAAAAAATCGAAAAATCGAAAAAACTGAACCAAACAAACCGATCGAATATAAAAACCGATTAATTTGGTTTTTACGTTTCCAAAAACCGAAAAGTATCGGTTTCGTTTCAGTTTTCATTCAAAAACCGAACCGTAAAAACCGAACGGTTTTGGTTTTTAGTTTTATGAAAACCGAATATATTGGTTCGGTTTCGGTTTTAACCAAAAACCGACCCAAACCGAACCGTACACACCCTAATTTTATGTCATGTAAAGTGGGAACACGTCTTGGTTGGGAGAAATTCACTCGATGGACCGAGCAAATTTCTCCCACGTGACGGCCGATGCCATACTTAGATGTAGTGTGAATCGTCAATTGAAGTGGTCCATATGTACCTTATGGTCCTCTTTTTAAATATTACAGTACTTTATTTCTTTTCCTAATTTTTGTACGTTGTTTATTTTATGAAAAAATTGAATATGTTACAATCACAAAAAGAGTTCAATATGGGCCTTTCTAGTAAGCATGAACATGATGTTTAGAAAAAAAACATACAAATTCTAGCCATAGAAACAGAAATCAACAAACTAGCTTCTATACATCACCAACACCAGGGACACACTAATCAAACATGTTCTCACGTCTTGATACGCCGTGAAAAGGCCTCGTTCCGTGTTTTCTAAACCGGACTTGACCAGCTGGTGCAAGGGAAAGCTGAACCTCGTTAAACAGGAACAGTTTAAAAATCCCGGCTCGGTTTCGGTTTCGGTTTCATAGTACACATAAGCAGCAATAGTGAGCCTCCTCAAGACACTTCAGATTTGGGAATTGTTAAATGATAGAATTGTCCGTCGGCGTTATCTTTCAAACTCGATAAATAAGAAAGGAAAACTGTCTTCGAGCACAACAATGCCCGGTACTATATATTGCTCGTGAACGATAGGATATGATTTCTCTAACTGCAAATTCAACGTCGCCTGCACTACAGTTTTACGAGACTTGGAACATCTACCTCTCTAAAGAAGTAAAGAACACATTAATAATTTTGGATACCATTGATACAATTTTATCAAAGATACAACTGAAACGTCCATCTTTCTAGGTCAAACACCGCTTTACCTGCTTTACCTACAACCGCATAAATTGCGCCCTGTTGGGGTGGAAAGAAGTAGCAGAACAATTGGCATAACATGATACAATGTCAAGAACACATCCATGGTGAATTTACATGACGAAAAATTTAGCAAACAGCAAAGATGTTTCACTAATATCACAACACCACCCACCTTACAGGACAAACCATCAGCAAACTACTTTCAAGAACTAAGAACAGATGTTCGTGTCAACTACAAAAAATGAAATCAACAAACTCGACTGTCAGCGCGTCTATTTCACATTAAATATACATAAACTAATGTTAATGAAAGCTGGAAGCGCCAAAGCGGCATAGAACTAACTCCGTGAACCACTTGAAACAGGTCGTCTCATGAGTCCACCCGCTACTAAGCTTGAGGTTGTTCTTGAGACAGGTGGGCTTAGTTGTTCCTTTCTCGCAGAGACTGAAATGCTATAGGACCGTCCTCTGCCTCTAAGGCTTCCTGAAGATGCCAATCTTCTCTCTTTGGGGATGCTTGAGTTAACCACCAATGAATCAATGACTGGCTCACTTTTCGCTCTTAGGAAACGATCTAGATTTTGTTTGTACCTGTCTGCACGAGTGTTTGTACTCATATCTTCTTTATATTCTAATTCTGCGTCGGTGAAGTAGCCATTTTCTTGAATATCCTGCATTGCAAGATCATCATACTCCTCATCTGATTTAGTCGACTCCTCGTCAACTGACCCTTCCATCTGCATAAATAAACAAAAGATAATACTTTAGTGACATCCATCCAAAAGGTGGCAATATGGGTGGGCCGAGCAGGTTGGTGTAACAGACGCAGGATTAGAAGGGGTCTTTTAAGTACAGGCTGGACTGGGTTGGTTTCAGCCCAAGCACTTTTTGTCCATTTTTTGAAGTGTTCTATGAAAAACTAATTCGATAAATTTTTAACTGCATAGAAATATTAATATAAATCTTTAGATACATAATTGAAAAGATTGTATGCATTAAAGTATAAACATCGAGCTACTTTCAAGTTTGAACCCGTTTGATATGTTCCCTTTTCTCTACATAATATTGGATCCGTTCGACATAAACACAACAAATATCGGCCCATTTGAAATGGAAATGGGTCAATATGGCTACATCTGCATTCATTAGCATAATTACATGGGGAAACAAAAGACACAGACGCATTAGATCTTGTAAAAATGTCATATGGTACCTCTTCATGCATATGTTCTTTGGCATCATCGCTAAGATCCTCATCGCTATCTACCTCAGGGGTCTCGTCCACCTCTTCATCACTGCCATACACAGACTGGTCTTCTTTCAACTGATGAGTAGGAATTATGAAGTTAGAAATCAAGATATGGCTTTTCTTACAATTAAAAACAAACATTGGCAGATTAAATATACCTCTTTAGCATGTGCTTCTGAGACCTTGGGTGAGCTACAACATGAAGAATAATACTTGCTGCCATTATCAGTAAGCTCTCCTCTTGACTCATCAACACTACTAGTATGACTAGTGCAACCGAGGTCTGTCGGCCAAGCACTGATCCCAAACTTACCAAATTGTAGGTTAACCGATTCAGACCTACCAATTTGCAATGGTCCATTCATTGGTATTCCTAACCCGTCTTCAGCAGACCATGCCTTTGCAACTGATCCATCGTTGTTAAGAAGAGCCATCAAATGACGCGAAGAACCTTGCCTTTGAATCAACTGTAACATCCCTTTAGACCCAAGTGAATTTGCTTCACGTTGATGTCTGTACTCTTCATCAATTACAAGAACTGTGTTAGTCGAAGAATCGTAAAGCTTCTCTCCAGCCTCACGTCTTCTCAAACAGCTGAAAACTGTTGCGTGTATAGCAGCAACACTTTTATCAACATTTGTGTTGTTTATTTTAGGGACTAAATGTTTGTCAGCACGATTGCATAGATACTCTTGGATTGTTCTGATATTTCTGATATACTTTACGTACTTATTCTTTGCGGGATCTAGAGTCATATACTTTGCACGAACCGCAAATCTTTCCATGTGTTTGTCTTCATTTGTAATGTAAATCATGAACGGTATGATTGATGGATGTTTCTTCATTAATCCCATCTGCGTATTCAAAAAAACGCATCAGGCCTGAAATAGCTACATATCATGAAACATATGAAAAAAAAATAATCAAATATTGCATACCACAAAGTTAAGGCTTAAGTGAACACCCTCCACAACAACCGATTCTTTACGTTCTTCCCATGCAGTAATAAGTCGATCAAGACTATCAATAACCATCTCGCTTTGTGCCTTGAAACCTTCGATGGCCATTTGTTTAGAACTAATTAAGTCAACTGTAGTCAAACTAGATCCTTCCTTAGGTGGTGATTCAGTTTTGGAAGCTTCATGTACACCATTGACCTCTTTTTTTGCTTGTTTCTTGGCCTTCGCTTCAGAAACGGCCACTGGATCTAGATGTTCACCAGCATGGTAAGTAGAAGACCAGAGGAGCGGGTTTTGCTTTTCATCAACAAAGCTCCTCATCATATGCCGTATGGAATCTGTAGATATAACGGTTGTAATCCCTAACCTGCTTGCCTGCAGAATACTTTCAGTGGGTTAAAGTATAAATAACAAAACTACTGAAATTACGTTCTGGTAGCATCAATCGGCATTCAACATACTACTTTGACATGTAAGCCTGTAGCATCCAAAAATCATCATACAAGATTTTTAAGAAGTCCTATTAGTACACACGGTAAACTCATAAGATTGATCATCATTGCTAGAGGTGGCAAATTCAACCCACATATGGAAGTATGAATGGGTCAATTTGGGTCGTGTTCTATTTCAATGGGTCAAATGAGAAGCTTTGGCTAGAAAGAATATGGGACAAACGGGTTGAAAGTCGTCGTATAGCTATTACTGACGCATATATTAGATACCCCTCTCTTACAACATTTCATTCAAAGATTCAGATTATGCCAGTAACAATATTGCTTTGTAATCATAATTAACACGTTGTTTCTGTGAGATATAATTGCGGATTAAGCAGCCTGGCATAGCCTGTTTTGACCCATTGTTTATATGGCCTATTACAACCTGAACTAGTTATGACCCGTTATCCAACCCGCCCAACAATCTAACTCTAATCATGCCCCTAAACATGATGGCTGTTATAATATACAACACAAGTACACTGAAGCTAGCAACATAGATCAAGCTGCAAGACCAAATTTAGGAATCTGTGACTATTAGATCCAGAACAAACATAAACGCCAAAAAACACAAAAGCTAACAGCAAAGGTAAGTGTTTTTGGAGCAAGATGGAAGTACCAGCAAAGCCGACAATGTAGATTTGCCACATCCACTAGTACCACACAGTAACACGGTCACAGATTCCTTCCTCTCCCGAATTCTGTAAAAAATTAGGCATAAAGTATTGAACCTCTAACGAAACCACCGATCTTTCGTGACCAACAATAATTACACACACATGCATGGTTTAAAACACCCAATAGAGAGTCATATCCTCCAAAGCCTTTAATCTATATATTTGGTTGTTCGTTTACAAAAAAAACGGAAAAGAAACATACACAGAATAACTTTAGTAAGTCGTGAAATTTTCGCAGACTAATTACAGGTTACAAGCAACCACAACGCTGCTACTATCAGTTAAAAAAATAGTTAAAGCAAACAAGAACCAACACACGTTCATCACAACTAATCGGAAGGAAAAGATATCGACACTACATGCAACTAATATAGGAACCCAATCATACCTGCAGGCTAAAATGAAATCAGTCCTCTGATTTGGACCAACATATTTGTACTCAGATAAAGCATCACATACAACATCTATGAACCGCCTCCTTTTGATGACTATTGTTGTGCGTTTTTTGTATGATTCATAAGGTTTGCTCGTTTGCGTACCATCTTTCTCTGAAACCACATGGTCCTTCCCATTTATCTTCTCAGACAGATTATCAACATTGCCATTGTTCTCCTTCACGGGATGAACTTTCAAGAAATCCTTTCCCCATTGAATTACGCCTATATCAGCCAAACTGTCCTCTAAGCATTTTTTTCTTAAAACTTCGAAAACCCTTTGGCTTATCTGTAAGAAAAGAATATCATATTCAGCACAAGTATCCACCATATAACATAACTCACCAATATCATAAGAAAGGGTAATGAATCAGAAGTTTAGGTTCTCTTTCGAAAACGGTTCTAGAGTTACATAAGGCCATAACTTGAATAAAATAAACATCCAGTAAACTACAATGATCCAGAGATATATAACGCAACTGAGGGGTGTTTGCCATTGCGTTTATCTGAGTATTGCATTTCTAGGTCGTGGATGGTCAATTTCTAGTCTGTGGAGTACTAAGTATGATTATCCAGCTACAGATGGTCAAATAACCAGTTGACGTTCAAAAATAAATAAATAATAACCAGTTAACGACTTGCTGAACAAAATCAATCTTCGATTGTCTGATTATTTGTTAACTTCAAACAGCATAAGCTTACCCAAACACTTTGTACTTAAGAGGCTGCGGGGGTGTTTATTAAAGCTTATATGCGAGCTTATGAGCTAGTTTGATTTTGGCTCGTATTTCATAAGCCACAATTTTCCGGCTTATTTTGAGACTAATGGGCTTATATAAGTAAACCATATCATAACAAACTTATATAAGCCCACAATTCTCAAAATATAAGCCGAAAAAACAAATAAGCTCATAAGCCGCATATAAGCTTAAACAAACACCAGAGAGTTTTCAATTTTCACAAAGCCTGAAGTTTGTTTTTTTACAAAATCTATAAGCTAACCCAAACACCCCCAAATATGAGATTAATAATTCCAACTTTAAAGATGAAGCAAAACAGACAACAAATAAACTGATACAAACATTTTAAACGCCATAGATCATGTTTCCTATGCTCACTTTTTGCGGGGGTGTTTGGATTAGCTTATTTTTTTACCTTAAGGGGCTTACTTGATTTTGGGAAAGCTCAAGAGCCCAATGTTTCTAGCTTATGAACTTACCAAGTATAGCTTGTGGATTTCCATAAGTCATAAGCAATAAGCTCATAAGCTGAAAATTTGAGCTTATTAGCTTTCCCAAAATCAATAAGCTCGTAAGCTCAAAAAGTAAGCTAAACCAAGCACCCCGTTGGATATTAAAAAAAAGTCGCTTTCAATTTAATTTTCTTTTATAGAAAGAAAAACATCCCAAAAAACATCACTTTCAATGGAACAGTAAAGATCTAAACTCATTTCACAAATCAAATCCAAATAACAAATCATCATTCATCATCATCATAATAATCCATAAAGTCGGCTTATGAGCTTATTCGATTTCAACTTATATTTCATAAGCCCCAAATTTCCGAATTTTTTTGAGACTTGTGGGCTTATGAGCTTAATTCATTTCTGCTTATATTTCGTAAGTCTATTTCAAGATTTATGGGCTTATACAATTCTATCATATCATAATCTGCCAAAAATAACTTATATAAGCCAACAGATCCCAATTCCCAAATACGGTCATAATAAGCCAAAAGATCCCAAATAAGGCCATAAGCCGACTATACGGTCATAATTAGCTTTGCCAAAATCAAATAAGCTCATAAGCTCGAAAGATAAGCTAATCCAAGCACCCCCTTTGATAATTAAAAAAAAAAAGTCGCTTTCAATTTAATTTTCTTTTATAGAAAGAAAAACATCACTTTCAATGGAACAGTAAAGATCTAAACTCATTTCACAAATCAAATCCAAATAACAAATCATCATAAAGTCGGTTTATGAGCTTATTTGATTTCGGCTTATATTTCATAAGCCCCAAATTTCCGACTTATTTCAAGACTTGTGGGCTTATTGCTTAATTCATTTCTGCTTATATTTCGTAAGCCTTGATTTTCCGGGTTATTTCGAAATTTATTTGCTTATACAATTCCATCATATCATAACTAAAATTAACTTACATAATCCAACAACAACAGATCCCAAATAAGCTCACAATAAGCCCCAAATTTCCGACTTATTTCAAGACTTGTGGGCTTATTGCTTAATTCATTTCTGCTTATATTTCATAAGCCTTGATTTTCCGGGTTATTTCGAGATTTATGGGCTTATACAATTCTATCATATTCATATCATATCAAAAATAAGTTAAATAAGCTAACAGATCCCAAATAAGCTCAAAATAATAAGCCACACATACCTTAAAAGCATGACGAGCTTTACATCCCATCAACTGCAAAGTACTCTGTAAAACCGGCCTGGTATATCGAAAACTCGATTCCTCTTGGTTCCCTTTAATTTCATTATCATCATCTTCTTGAACTAATATATACAATAACTTCCCTACCTCCGTCATATCTATATAACAAACCAAAAATTAACAATCCTTACTTATTCTTTTTAATTTAAATAAAAACGAGTAACAAGCTGCGCCGCTAACAGAAAGACATTATATAAGAAATAATAATAAAAAGACCAATGTGGTAAATAGAAGTAGAGATATACCTTACGTGGGTGGCTTTTTTTTTTTTTTTTTTTTTTTTTTTTTGGGTTGGAATGGATTTAGGGTTAGGGTTGTTGTTGTTGTTGCAAATTAAATAGCAGCAGCAGGTGAGATCGTCATTGATGATGATAAAGGGTCTGGCACATGGTAACACGAATCGTCTCCATTAGCAGTCCACGACTTGTCTCTATGTTTTCAAAAAAAAAAAAAAAAATTGGATTCTTTTTTTGTGTTTTTGTTTGACTTTGTCGGAGTCTAGATTCTTTTCTAAGAGCCGGTTTATGACTTTTTTTTTTGTTAAGGTTGTGTGTGTCAAGTTTTGTTGTTTGTATTTATAGGGGGTGTAATGTTTTAAAACCCGGGTTTTGAATCGACCCGGTCGAGCCACCGGGTCACCGGGTCACCGGTTCAACCGGTTGGACCGCCGGGTCGACCCGGTTTTCAATTAAAAAAAATTATTTATATATTTCCAATATTACTATATATATAAAAATATAAATCATGAATATTTCATATATTTGGCCCAAAAATCCATTTACTAACAAATATAACACGTAAAAACAAAGTTACGTTATAATTACGTATAATTATATCGCGAAAAAACGAAAAAAAAAACAAAAAAATCGAAAAAAATCAAAACCCGGCCGGGTCGCACGAACCGGGTCAACCCGGGTCGCTTCAAACCCGGCGGGTCACACCGGGTTTCCAAAATGTAAGACCCGGGTCAATTTGACCCGTTTTTTCGGCCGGAACCGGTCCAACCGGTTGAACCGGCCGGGTCGACCCGGGTTTCAAAACATTGGTGTTTATACTTTTCGCCTAATTTTGCATCCTGATATTGACTATTTCTATTTCAAATCTCTTCATAAAAAAACGACATTTATCAAGTTATTTTAATTTTGAAAAAATTTCAAAAATAGTCTTTATCGTTTACACTGAAAATCAGGTCTCGTCCCTATTTCAAAATAAGTGCACCAGTCGTCCTTATCGTTTACAACTTGGATCAAAAATCGTCCCTATCTTAGATGGGAGTTAGTTTTGCTCGTTAAGTGGTAAAGGGGGAGGGGTATTTTGGTCCTTTACTAACTACCCCATGCATTTATATCACCCACACTCATTTTTCACACACTCGCTCTTAAACTTCATGAGAATTTCTAGAACCACATAATTTTTACAAAAAAACTTCCACATAATGATGTGGCAAAATATTTGGACCAATCATTGCATTCTTTCTCCACTAACTATTTGTTTCATAACAAATCATATTATTACACCTCATTATGTGGAAGTTTTTTTGTAAACATTATGTGATTCTAGCAATTCTCAACTTCATTCCCTCCATTAAACTTAAACAGATTTAGCAAAATCCCCAATTCATTCACTTTGATTTTTTTCCCCAAAAAATGGATGGTACTGGTTGGAAGATTAAAGAGGCATTTGGACCTTACAAAATGCATATTGAATACGGTAAGACGAATGAATCAACTAGACCTAATTTTATCTTTAATTTTACAGCTTTTTTAGGTTTGTTCAAATTACTTTAATCATAATGTAATTGAAGTAAATTTGCATATTTAATTGTTTTTGTCAATTGCATTTTGCAGAAAAGGATCTTGCTCTGTTTTCCCTAAAAATACATCATGTTGGTAAGATCATATATGTTAATAATAGAAGGAGATATGTAAATGGGTTAGTTAGTTATGTCGAATGAGTTGATATAGAGAGGTTTTCAGTTCATGAGTTGAATGTTGTAATGTGGGAATTAGAATATGTGAAACAGGAACCTATATACTATCATTATATGATTCCTGGGACTGACCTTGATGTGGGATTGAGAGCTTTAGGTAATGATCAAGATGTTATTGGGTTAGCTAGGTATATCTCTAACAACAAACTAATTATTGTATACTGTGAACACCTAGAGACTGTGGTAGACACATATGCTTGCCCCCTCCTTCTAGCAGTGTTGTTATTGAGGAGATAAACCCTAGTTTAATCCCTAAGAATGTTTTGTATTTAACATACCCCACCAAACAGCCTTCTACCTCAACTCCTACACCCTCCACCCAACTGCCACCCTCCACCCAACAGCCTTCTACCTCATCTCCTACACCCTCCACTCAACAGCATTATACCTCAACTCCCCCACCCTCCACCAGTCAGCATATGCCTACTCACCATGAGACTATGGAAACCATATATGCAGAGTTGTTGAACATGAACTATGAATTTGATCCATTTGAGGATAATAGTGAACAAGATAGGGGTAGGGTGGTTAATGAACCAGAAAGCGATAGGGTTGTAAATGAACAAGAAAGGGATAGGGTGGTTAATGAACCAGAAAGGGATAGGGTGTTCAATAATGAACCAACAGAAACATTGTTTGAAGGGAAAACATTGTTTGGGGATGAGGAGGACAATAGCACAGAGGATGATGATACTGATTCTGAGGATGATGATGATTACATTGTAGATGAAGATACATTTTTAGAAGAAGTGAATGTAGACATGGCTGATTATCACTTTAACATAGATGCAGATGTAGAGTGGGTTAGGCATGATAAGGAGGTACAAGTGGTTGCTGATTTAGATCCAAGTGAGGTAAATCCAATTGATAATGACTAATTTGATAGTGGAATAGATTCAGAAGATGATGGGATTGATCATATTAGGAGAAAGAAGCTTAGAGAGATTAAAAAAAGCAAATGAAAGTGAACATAACATTGTCTTCAAGCATTTTTTCTATGTTGGCCAAACTTTGTCAAGTGCAGCTGAAGTAAAAGAAAGAGTGAGACTTCATTCTATTGAAACTAGAAGGAATGTGTGGTTGGCAAAGAATGATAAACAGAGAATTAGAGCAAAGTGTAATGGAAAAAACCTTGTGTTTTTACTAGAGGATGAAGGGCCTAGTAACAGTGAAGATGTTGGGCCTAATAAGAAAAGGGCTAAAAGTATAACATATATGGGGGAAAGTGAGCAAGTAGGGTCTAATAAGAAAGGAGCCAGTGAGCAAGTAGGGTCTAATAAGAAAGGGGCCAAAACAGGTGGTAGAGGAAGGCCTAAACAACTTGCACCAGATGAATGTCCATGGGCTTTCCAGGTTACTAAAGTTAAAAACTCTGAATCATGGGAAGTCAGGACATATAATAATGTACATAACTGCTTGCAAACAAGGAAAGTCAGTGCTTGTACTTTCAAGTTTTTGAGTAAAGGCATCATTGACCAAGTTGAGAAAAACCACATATACCCTTAAGAGCTCTCCAAGATGAGTTGCAAAAGAAGTTTGAGCTAGGTGTGTCTATTCAAAAGGCAGGTAGAGCTAAAACAGCAGTTGTTAATCAAGTCAAAAGAGATTATAAGAACCAATATACCATGTTGAGAGATTACTGTCTAGAATTAAGAAGGGCTAATCCAGATACCACAGTAAGGATTGAAGTTGAAAGAGATGCAACTACTGATGTTAATACAAGAATTTTCAAGAGGATATATATTTGTTTAGGCCCTTTAAAGAAAGGTTTCAGATCTTGTGGTAGAGAGTTGTTGGGATTAGATGGTGCATTTATGAAGGGACCAAATCCAGGGCAACTACTCACTGCTATTGGGTTAGATGCAAACAATGGCATTTATCCACTTGCATATGCCATTGTTGAGAAAGAAACAACATGTTCTTAGACATGGTTTTTAGAATACCTAGGTGATGATCTTGGATTGATAAAGGAATCAAATTTCACCTTTATTAGTGATAGACAAAATGTAATTTGTCTTTTTCCTACATTTGACTTTTTGTTCCATACTTGGTCTCTAACATTATAAATCACTAAAACTTTGTCTTTTTCTATAGGGTTTATCTATTGCTATAGCAAATGTTTTTCCTTGTGCAGAGCATAGATATTGCCTTAGGCATATCTATGAAAACATGAAAAAACAGTGGAGTGGACTAGCTTATAAAGAGCTGTTGTGGAGATGTGCTTCTACAACAACTGTTCCATATGTTGATAAGGCCATGGAAGCATTGAAAGAGTTTAACAAAGAAGCTTTTGAATTGTTGGATAAAATACCAGGTCACAGTTGGGCTAGATCATATTTCTCAGGTAAAATACCATTTTGTTTAATCTACTTTTTGCTTATTTTGTAGTTAAACAGCCACTTATTACTCCCCCATTATAATGATAATAGGTAGAGCTAGACCAGACATCTTGTTGAACAATCTGTGTGAGTGTTGCAATGGTAAGATTTTAGATGCTAAGGATGCACCAATAATCACAGCCTTAGAATACATTAGGGAGTACTTAATGAGAAGGATGGTCAATGTTTTAGCTGTAATTAAAAAGTCAGAAGGACCACTTACCTGTAACACCCCATTTTGGTAAATGGAATGTCACGCATGATTATGGCGTGTCATCAAAGCATACAAGGTAAATGTCTTAACAACATTAAATGACCATGAATGAGAATACCAGAAACAAACATCGGTACCCTAAGTATAAGCTCATCACACAGAAACATAAGTACTGTAAAGGAAAAGGACTAAACAATGTCCAAAGAAATAAGTAGCCAAATGTATGATGAAATGCATAAAGTAGAGAAGGTTAGATAGCTTCTAATCCATATGCACGTACGCTTAAAGTCTACGAGCGCCCTTGAGTACCTACCGTTTGGGAACATGAAAGGAAAACGGCTGAGCATAACGCTCAGTGCACGGATATACAAGTATGACATGAAATAACATAAACATAAAGACTAATAGCAGCGGAAAAGTATAAGTCCTAAGTAACCTGGTATCATGTTCACAAAACTGGTTTTATAGTTTAAAAAGACTTATGTTTTTATGTAAAAGAGAGAAGTGCAAAAATCATCTCTGTGGTATGTCGAAAAATCGAATTACATCCTTCGTTAACTTTTTGGACAACAGCCATCCCTCCGTTAGTGCGCGGGGCACAATACATCCCTCATGGACTAACGGTGCAAATGTTTTCTCGTTAAAAATTAACAAAATCTAAAAAAGAGGGTATTCTTGTCTTTTTCCTTTCTCAGGGATGTATTGTGAACATTATCATAAATAGTTTCAAAAAAAGAATTATTTTTGAAAAAAAAAATTATTTTCAGAAAAAATAAGTTTTATTTTCAGAAAAAATAAGTTTTATTTTCTCGAAAAAAAATTTATTTTCGAAAAAAAAAATTATTTTCGGAAAAAAAAGTTTTATTTTCTAAAAAATAAGTTTTATTTTGGAAAAAAAAAGTTTTATTTTCGAAAAAATATGTTTTATTTTCGGAAAAAAAGTTTTATCTTCGAAAAAATATGTTTTATTTTCGGGAAATAATTTTTTTTTTCGAAAATAAAACTTTTCTTTCGAAAATAAATTTTTTTTTGAAAATAAAACTTTTTTTTCGAAAATAATTTTTTTTTTCGAAATTAAATTTCTTTTAGAAAATAATTTTTTTTTCGAAAATAATTTTTTTTTTCGAAAATAATTTTTTTTTCGAAAATAATTTTTTTTTTCGTAAATAACTTTTTTTTTCGAAAATAATTTTTTTTTCCGAAAATAATTTTTTTTTTCGATAATAAATTTTTTTTAGAAAATAAAACTTTTTTTTCCGAAAATAATTTTTTTTTTCGAAAATAATAAAACTTTTTTTTCCGAAAATAATTTTTTTTTTCGAAAATATTTTTTTTTTCGAGAAAATAAAACTTATTTTTTCTGAAAATAATTTTTTTTTTTCAAAAAAATTTTTTTTGAAACTATTTATGATAAGGTTCACAATACATCCCTGGGAAAGGAAAAAGACAAAATTACCCTCTCTTTTAGATTTTGTTAATTTTTAACGAGAAAACATTTGCACCGTTAGTCCATGAGGGATGTATTGTGCCCCGCGCACTAACGGAGGGATGGCTGTTGTCCAAAAAGTTAACGAAGGATGTAATTCGATTTTTCGACATACCATAAGGATGATTTTTGCACTTCTCTCTATGTAAAATCTGTATTAATTAGCCAATAGCCCATATAGGTCATGAGGTACCACCGTGCATGAATACTTGGAGGGGAGACTTCGTCATGCAATTAGAGGGGTTGCCTCTAATTTAATAGTCTGGGTAGGAGGGATCAAATCCTAGTGAAGGATTCAAGGCACACATCGCATTCACTCTGGTATTACTGATAAACATGTAACTAGGATGCACCCATACGCCGCACATGATAATATAATATAATGGCCAAAACTGAAAAGGGACACCACGAGCAATCACTTCGCCGTGGGGTATTCATAACACTGGTGCCTCCAATGTTATGGTTATGGTACCTCCATAACTAGGTGACACTGGTCATGCATGTATATGGCTTAGGCTCTTAAACTAACATAAGTAATCAAACATATAAAACAATACTGGGAAAATAGTTGGCCGCAAACGGGGAATCCTAATAAGGAAAGAATGTCCATACTAAAAGGACGGGAAGTCCGTACTGTTTGGTCCACTGGTTGCGGATCTTGCAGCCTGTTAAGGATGGTGAACGACTTCTGTAATCACAAGTCTATTCACAGAGAGACTCTTAATGTAATACAAAGTATAAGTGCGAAATACACATACTATAATCAAGAAGAAATAGAATAACTAAAATAACTTGATCCTTACTAAGGATTTCTACTATTAATATGAAATGAATAATGGTGAAAGGTGTGTCTAACCCTTCTGCCAATGGGTTTCTTTTATACTACAAGGAAACCCTAATACAACATTAAACATAAACGTGTAACTCCTTATATGCATATCCTTTCCTAACATATCTCATGCATATCCTAACAAACTACTAAGAATAACATTGTTTGACTTTCTACTAGACCAGGAGCACGTGTTGCTTCTACTACTACTAGAACCAGGAGGAACTACATACCTCCTAGTTTATCTACTACAAATATCTATTACATAGGTCCTAACAATCCTCCCTTAAACTTGAATTTGACTGGTTGAGTTCAAGTTTCTTGGTAGATCTTGCAAAACAGCACGAGGATTGAAACAACAAAACAATAGCAGCAAAATACCAATCAGAAGTGAAAGCACAAAGACTGCTGCAACTAGTAACTCTAAGAAGCTTCTTGAAAGCTTGGAACATATCTGCACTTGTTGGATCGTAACAGCAACATGAGCAGATTTGATAAGCTTTTACCAAGTAGCTGCTCGCTCTTGGGCTAGCTAGTCTTTGTGGTGGAATAAGCATCACCCTGGGAGACCAGAACCCAACCCAACTCTTAGAACGTAAATCAATGGTGAGTGGGGGTACCCTAATGATTTTGGGCAAATCATCACAGCCGTCAACGGATTTGATTGAAGTCTTTACCAAAAGACGCACCCTTCCGGACTAGCCAACTCTTAGCAATAAAGCATCGGTGAGCTGAAAACCCTATAGCTTTGAGCAAGATATTACAACTATCAACGGATTTGATATGAGTCTTTACCAAGAGTCGTACCCCCTTGGACTAGCCACTTTTTAGTCGAGGACCAAGGCAAGTGAAAACCATCCAATTTTGGGTAAACTGGCAACCATCAACGGATTTGAGAATCACACCAGAGCCGTACCCTCATGGTGAACCAACTCTTTCTTGTTTGCAAGACATGGTGAGTTGAACACCATTTGTTGTGTGGAACAGATCTAACACCAGTAGTATACCACATGACAACCCAAGTGTGAAAAACCCAAGAGTTAAAATAGTTTCATGATGAAAAGTATAAGCAGATATTATATGATATACAAGTTTGAAATCCCATCACATGTTAGAAGTATAAGCATATATTATATAAAATTATGTTTTTTTAACAAACTAAGTAAAGTGTTAGTCACCAATCACTGTACATATTGGTGAAAAGAATGTATGAAGTATCAAAAGTATAGAAGAAATAAACCAATCACTGACCAGAAGCTGCAACTTTGTCCGCAAGTAGCCGAGCTTGAGTTCCTTCAACCAAGGTGGTGGCCATAGCAGACTCGTTGCTAGAAGGAGCATTGGACACCACCAGGTGGCTCTCCAACATGGCTTCCATGGTAGAAATGGTCAAGGGATACTCCAAATCCACAAGCATAAATACACTAGCACTAGATTCCAATTCCAACACATGCACAACACAACCCGCATACAACTTCCACCGTTTAATCACCCAACAAGGTTGTTCCTTCCACACACCAGCACTAGGAGAATCAGGGGGACAATCTAACATGATCTTCAAATTACCGCGAAGGACCAACACAGGCCAGTTAGGAACATCACTCGGGGACTTTGGAATAGCAGCATCAACCAACCCATATAACACCATAAGATCCTGACGATCCAACCAAGATAAAATATCATTCAAACTAGAGAAGTATTTATGGTGGCTATCATTGGTCTGGACCATATGAGTAAATGTTCCAACACGAATGGGCGATGGTTGAACCTCCCAATGCACAATCCTTCCACGGCCAAGGGGCAAGTCATCATCGCTATCAGAAGCGGCATCTATTAAGTGAGCAGGATCCCTCTTCTCAAATGGAACTGTCTTACCACGGCAAGCATGCTTCTTTCGAATATACCAGCGAGGGGTGGGGACAACAATAGAGGGTTCCACCTTTACCTTGACAGTAGTGGCAGCAGCAGTAGAAATATAATCATCAACATTCATAGGTTCAATAGTGGCTGCAGCTGTATGTTGTGTAAAGGGTGGTGCAGAAATCGGTGGAGGTGTAAAATCATCAATATGAGTAGGATTAACAGCACGTGTGGTAGCAACATCAGGTGTGGTGGTAGCAGCATCATAAGAAGGGGTGGGATCAACCTTTGAAGAAGAAGTAGTGGGAACAACAGTAGTAGCTTCACCAGAAGTTGGTACACCAGTAGTATCTCCTTATGGAACAACGGATGATGGAGTGGGAGCACCAGTAGGCTTGGAGGTGTAAACAACATGAGGAGGAGGGCGATAGATAGCATGAGCAGGCACAGGGACATCCTTCTGCTTGATCATCTTTGTGTACAGCTCCTTAAGCTCATCATCAGATAGCTTCCTTATCCTCTTCAATGTCCAGCCAGTCTGATAATAGGCTCCAGATTGATTTTTCACATACTGTTGCATTAACCTCTTTTGCTCAGCATAAGAGAGAGGGCGGTAGCGTCGATTTTGGCGAAGTTGAGCAGCTAGATCTTCCTTTTGCCTTTGCATCAGAGACATCGCCCTTCGAACACAGTTTCCCTGGTTCACATCCGCACCCAACACATCGGTAAACTGAGAGTAGTCAGAGGTGAGGATTTTAACCACATTCATCCAATATGCATTATCCCAAAATATGGCATTGTGTCTGATCTACTCACGGCGTTGTTGTTGCAACGCTTCATCCTCAGCCGCAGTCGTTGAGGCAGCCGCAGCCTATTGGTCAAACTCCTCTTGTAGCTTTTGAGCAGCCTCCTATCCCATCCTCTCTTCCTCTAGTTGTCGACGGGTTCTCTTCCTAGGAGGGGAGGGAGCATCAGTCATTGGGGCTTTACCCTTCTGGTCATGAGAGGGACCAAGAGCGGGGGATGAAGGACCAACAATATCATCCTTTGGCATGGGGCCAACAGCAGTGGGTGGAATGCGTGAAGCACTAGGAGGAATAGGTAGATCTTCACTCGGCTTGGAGGCAAAATCAGCCCTAGCGAGAACAGTCAACCCATCTTCCTCCTATCCTCATCAAACTCAGACAACACCACCTTCTTCTTATGGCGCTTTAGTTGCTTCTCCAATGACTTGACCCTGTTTGCCAAAGGGAGCACAAAATCCCTTGTGAGCTTTCGATGATGGTTGAGCTCATCCTTCAAAGATACGATCTTTTCATAATACTTGTGCACTAGAGCAAGCAAAGAAGTCAGAGTAACAGGTTCCTCAACTTCCCCACCAAGAGGACTTGGTTTGGGGGATGCTTCATTGGGACCAGAAGCAAAGAATTGGTCATCCATATGCGCATGAGAGCTAGAAGGCTCCTTAGCTGAAGGGTGAATTGGACTAGGAGGGGGAGAATCAGCAAATGGGGACACATGTGGGCGAGAAGAAGAGGTGGCCTTTGAGGTAAATGGCATTTCTACCACCACCTCTCTAGCCGGCTCCTCAAACTCCACATGTGGCACACCAGTAGCAGGAATTTCCTCCTCCATGGGATCATCCACCAATTGAGGTTCCTCCTCGGCTTGAACAGCCGGAGGAACCACATTGGGACCCCCATGGGCAAGGCCCAGCATAGCAGCAGTGAGGGGCCTGTGAGGACCAAGATGTCCAATTTTCATATTCGCATAAACCTTAGGAGTAAGCCTAGAAGGGTGATATTCTTTCCTATTACGAGGTAAGCACATAAGTATCTGTTGTAAGAACCTAAGATACATAAGAAACTTCTTTTTAGACCCAGTAACAATAAGATTGCTAACCAAACCATCAAGCAGATAATGAGAAAAGTTAAAAGTACGACCTTGGGCAATACACACCAAACCAGTAGCAAGGAAGATGGGAAATGCATCCCAACTCCCGGCTTTGGGACTCAAGCATTGGATCAAGAAGTGGATGAGCAGCTTCCATTGAGGGGAGAAGCGATTTTTCTAAAAGTTAAACTTCCTCTCATGGTTGTAACCAGTAGCAGCCATTCCATCCAACACCTCCTGATTAGGAAGTGAGATAATGCCATCTTCATCTTGGAGATGAAGGGCAGACCTAATGGATGCTTCTGTTACTACATAGAAGCAACCATCTATAGTAGCATGGATCTCCAATGGGAGACCTAACACCTCGTGGGTGGTGGCAGTGGCCCAGAACTGACGAATAACCGAGTCATACACAGTGGGGCAAATAGTAAAAGCATACCTGAGATTAGAGGCCTCGATGTATTCCAAGATGTCAAGAAACTCCTCCCTTCTAGGGCCTTCTCCGAGATAAGCAACCTTGTTGTGATCAGATTTGTATTAAAGTGATGCCATTGATGATGATTGAGCAGTGGAAGATGATTGCTTGAAGATTGTTAAGGGTAGGAGTGTGTGTGTGTGTGTTTAGATTGTGATAAGTGAGTCAAATGAGCCCTTTGACCATAAATAATGGTTAGGGAAAACTGTTCATTGACCCCTAATTATGGGGGTTGCCCTTTCCAAATTAAGTCATTAATGATGAGTAACCACTTGCCCTCTAAACCATTATTAGCAAATCCCAGTTACCAAAGATAAAGATATATGGGTACCAGAAGTAGCCTGCGTTGACTGAAAGTCAAAACGACTAGAGGTCAACGCTAGGAGCAGCGAGTGGTTAAAAAAAGTCAACATAATGAACAGTGACCCAAAGTAGTACTAGAAGCCAAACACACGTGGATAAGAGGTGTTTTGACCCACTAGGAGCAGAAGAGTGCCACAAGGAGAAACCAAAATCTTCCACTAGAAGTTGCACAAACCGCAAATACCCATTGAAAATGTTGTTAGTAGCTACCAGATGTAAGAATGTACAAGTATATATGTACAATAAGCCTCCCCTTAGGCTTTGCCTCCCCTCAATCCTAGACCTCAAGGATTGACCATACCAATTTGAACCACCAAGTGGTTAAACATTGGACCATCAAAAGCTTTAGTCAATAAATCAGCAACATTATCATCCGTATGTACCTTGAGAACCTGTATCATCTTCTTTTCATTGGCATCACGTATAAAATGGTGCCGAATCTCTATATGCTTGGTTCGTTGATGAAACACAGGATCCTTCACAATGCAGATAGTGCTTTGATTGTCGATGAAAATTTTTGTGTTCATAAAGTTGAACCCATAGTCCAGCATTTGATTTTGTATCCACAAGACTTGTCTACAGCAACTAGCAACAGCTACATATTCAGCTTCTGTTGAAGAAGTAGCTAATATTGTATGTTTCTTACATTGCTATGAGATAAGTCTTCGACCCAAAAACTGACAACCACCAGTAGTGGACTTCCTATCATTATTAGCACCTGCATAATCACTGTCACTATAGGCTTCAAGAACAAAAGGTGATTCCCTTGGATACCACAAGCCTATCTTGGGTTGTGCCTTGATATACTTGAAGATTTTCTTGACTGCATATAAATTAGATACGGTGGGAGCCACCTGATGTCTACAACAAGCACTAACAACAAACATAATGTCCGGGAGTGAGGCAGTCAAATACACGAGTGAGCCAATCATTGACCTGTACATGTGAACATTTACCGGGGGATCTGGTTCATTCTTGAGTTTGACTTTAGTGACTTCATAAGGTGTTGATGCTGGTCTAAGAGGTTCCACATCAAACTTCTGAATGATCTCATGAACATACTTATCTTGACTAATGAAGATACCATCCGACTGCTGCTTGACTTGAAGACCAAGGAAAAATGTGAGTTCTCCCATGGCACTCATCTGAAATTCGCCTTTCATTAGCTGTTCAAACTCATCACACCATTCCTTCTTAGTAGAACCGAATATAATATCATCCACATATAATTGAACCAAGATAATGTCTTTGGCATTCCTCTTAAGGAACAATGTTTTATCAATAGTGCCTCTTCTATAGCCATGCTTCAACAAGAACGTGGATAGACGCTCATACCAAGCTCTAGGAGCTTGATGAAGTCCATAAAGAGCTTTGACCACCTTGTAGACTTTCTTAGGATGAAGTGGATCCGCAAAGCCCTTAGTTTGAGTGACATATACTTCCTCGTCAATCTTGCCATAGAGAAAAGCACTCTTGACATCCATCTGAAAAACTGTAAAGCCAATATAAGAAGCAAAAGCCAATGGCCTCAATTCTTGCAACAGGAGCAAAAACTTCAGTATAGTCAATTCCTTCAAGTTGAGTGTGACCTTGTGCTACTAGTCTAGCCTTATTCCTCACCACAATACCCCTTGCATCTTTCTTGTTTTTGAGAATCCATTTGGTACCAATTGTTGTCTTTCCATCTAGTAAATCAACTAGGATCCAAACATTCTGAAACAAGAATTGTTGCATCTCCTCCTACATAGCCTCCACCCAACTTTGATCCTCAAGAGCATGTGAGACAGACCTAGGTTCCACCTGAGAGAGAAAACAAGCAAACAAACAGTGAAGAAAATCTATGTGATTATTACCCTTTTGGTCTTCAATGTAGCTCACAAGAGCATGATGACCAAAAGTTGCTTTCTTATGCATGCTGCGAGTCTTGACCGTAGAACCAGGATCTCCTATGATTTGAGTAGTAGGATGCACTTTATTGATTTGTTGAATAGGAGTAGGAGCTACTTCTACTTCTGGTGCCAAGTTATTAAGATCCCCAACTATGTCATCATCATATGAAGTAGAGAAAATTCCATCTATTGGTTGCTTATGAATATCATCCAGCTTAGTTAAAGACTTCTTTTGATAGTTTTCCAAATCAGAAGGACCAGAGAACCTAGTTGTGGAAGTAGGATCACTAACCGAGCTACCAATAGGTGTTGAACTTGCACTAGGAGTAACAATAGGAGCACCAGGAGTAACAGGTACAACATGAGTACTCAAAGGAAACTCAAAGCCTCCTTGAGTAACTGCTGTTGTAGCATCTTGCTGTTGCTTAAGTAGTGTATCAAGAGCTCCTTGTGAGTCCATAATGTCTGATGAAGTAGAACCAATAGGAGTAGCAGTCATGTCTGGAGCGACTGTGGTGGAATAGGGTGTTATGACAAAAATGTCATCATCTTCTTCTGAGTCCGAAAAACTAGATGTAGCACCTGCACTAGAAGACGCAAACACTTGTGGACCTGCATTTTGGTTAGTTTTAAAACGAAAATATCCCAATGAGTCACTAAGATAATCAAGATCAAAATACCATTCAGGACCTTTGCCTTGGATGTTTGTCTTCTCCTCAAAGTACCTGAGATTAATAGTTCCAATGACACGCTTGGTAGTGAGATTATAAACCCTATAGGCTCTCGAGTGAGCCGAATATCCCACAATGTAGCCTTCATCCGCCTTGCCATCAAATTTCCCCAAATAGTCACTAGTATTTAAAATGGTGACAGGACAGCCAAATGGCTTTAAATTAGTAATGCTTGGGACTTTAGCTGTGAGTAGCTCATAGGGAGTCTTCTTATGTGGATTGGTAATGGATAACCTATTCAACACATAACTCGCGGTGTTGACAACTTCTGTCCAAAACAGAGTTGGATGCTTGGAATCAGCAAGCATGGTTCTTGCAACTTCTATAAGAGTCCTGTTTTTCTTTTCTGCAACACCATTCTGTTGAGGAGTCGTGGCAGCGCTATAATCTCTTTTGATACCTTTGGCATTACAGAGTGCTATGAGGTCTGCATTCTTGAATTCGGTTTCATTGTCACAACGAATACCTTTCACCTTCTTGGACAGCTGATTCTCAATGAGTGCAATGAAATCTTTGAGAATGGGGTAGGTCTCACTTTTAGCAGCCAGAAAGAAAACCCACGAAAACCTGCTATAGCCATCAATTACCACAAGACAATAGTGTTTATGGTCAATGCTCCTAATAGAGGTAGGACCAAACAAATCCATATGTAGTAGCTGTAATGGTTCAGTTATTAAGATGAGAGCAGTAATGGCTTTGAAGGATGCTTTGTGTTGTTTGCCTTTGCTGCAAGCAAGGCAGTTGATGTCATTCCTTAATGTTTTGGGAGGTAAACCATAGACCAAGTTCATATTCGCCAGTTTGTGAATGGTCTTGAAGTTTACATGCCCCATCCTCCTATGCCATTTGGTGGCTTCATCTTCTGGTGCTTTGGCAACCAAACAAGCTAGTTGACCAGTAGGATTAACTTCATTCATATTGATACTGTAGAGATTATGTCTTCTTGGGATTTTGAGAAGAACATGAGAGTCATCCGGTAGCTTAAAGTCTTTGGACAACACCAATGCTTTAGTATCCGTAAAGAGGACAAACTGCTTCTTGTCACAAATCTGAGAGACAGAGATCAAGTTGAAGTGTTGAAGTGCTTCTACATAGTAAACCTGCTCAAAATTAAGGTTTGGGGTCTGAATGGTTCCTTTGCCAGAGATCCTTCCTTCACCACCTCCAAAGTACACCTTCCCGCCTTGAAATGGTACAAAATTAGTCAAAAGTCCTTTATTCCCTGTCATGCTCCTAGAGCATCCACTATCTACAATTCTAAGAGATGGATCTTGGTATGGAGTAATCTACAACAACAGAAAAGTCATATGTAAAAGTTAGTGTCTTAAGGGGACCCAGACCTTTTCAGGCTTGAGTCTGCCTTGTGGATCATTAGTAGATAGCCAAGAAGATTGATGAGATCCACTGTTGTTCTTGTGTTGCATGTGCATCATATGAGTGTTATTTTGTGACCAAGAACAACCTGCTGAGGGCTTAACAGTAGAACCCAAATATCCTAACCCAAAATGCATTTGGTCTGAAGTAGTAGCATAATTCTGATTAAAATTCTGAAAATAATTGTTGGTTGGTCTATTAGAGGTATAAGCATTTCTTCTCCAAGAAGTAGAATCTGAATGAGAGGTCCTTCTAGTAGAAGGAAAAGATTGGACACATGGATTTAATCTTCTAGAAGCAAAACCCATGCCAAAAGGAGCAACTCCTGGTGGACCAGGAGTAGCAAAAGCTTGATAGCCAGGAGGCTTTTGATCATAAAAATCACAATCCTTAATCAAATGAAATTTACTACCACAAATAAAGCATGTTTTAAAAGACCTTTTATTCAAATGACATTGTTTTAAACTGCTATTCTTATAACAAACCATTCTATGAGAAACAACATTCCTAGATTCCAACAAACTAGAATTTGAAATAATGGAAGTAGAAGCAGTAGCAACTCTCTCATCACTCATCCTAGCACTAGTAGTAGCAGTGTCATTTATCTTGGGACTCGGTGGTCTTGAATCTTCACTTGAACCACATAATGCATAGTCACTTGCCTTGTCACTGAAAGTACAAGAGATAAAGTCATTAGTGTTAGTAGAGCTTTTGGGAGACTCATGCATCTGTGATCCATCCAAGTCTGTATGCATGGATATGGGCATAAATGTTCCTGTAAGAGGTGGGGGGACAACATGCATTGCTACAGCTGGTTTAAACCTATTGTAACTAGGTTTTCCCTCCTCCTCGTTGTCAGAATCACAGACACTTGAACAAGATAAATAAAAAACATCATTTGGACCAATATATTTGTCAAAACTTAACCCTCTATTAGTTCTACCAGACATGCTACTATATATTAGTTTGGAAAGATTTTTGGGTGCTTTTTGCCATTTATCAAATCTTAATAGAGTAGCATCCAGTTTTTCTTGCATTTCTTGTTTTGCCTGAATACCCTCACTGTTAAGTTTTTCAGTATATTTAAGCATATTAGTAGTATTCTCTAAATCAATGCTTAGCACTCTAATCTTATCCTCATACTCAAGTTGAGTATTTTGAAGCCACTTCTTTTGTTGTTCTAAAGTTTCTAGAGAACTCTTATAAGCTTGAACTTCTAAAAAATATTTATCATTTTGATCATTTAGTTCATTACATTGAGTCAAGAGATCAGAATATATATCATCACAACCAAGAGGGAAATTTTGTACCTAAGGAGAGATTCCCATAAGAGCAAATTCCTCTGCTTCCTCTGCGTCAGATATGTGATCAGCAATCATAGCAAACACGTCAGTAGAAGACTCAACTAATTCCAAGGTAGGAGTCTAATGATCATTCCAGTTGTCCATGGAATCAACCGACACCAAAGCTTTCTTTTCATCCTTGAGCTCTTGAACCTTGAAAGCTGAATACATGTTCTTCTCTTGGTCATTTTTGTTAGGGCATTCCCTAGCAAAATGTCCTTGCTGCTGACAGTTATAGCATCTGACCTTGCTCCTATCAAACCTGGCTGGCTCTCTTGGGTTGTAGCTGAATTTTCTACCGACTTTCTTTTCAAACTTATGAACCCGGAGAGTGAGCATAGCCATCTGCCACTTTAGATCCGTTTCATCCAAGTCAAGCTTATCAACCTGTTTGAAATCATCAAAAGCTAGCTGTTGTTGTGGATCAACATCAGCAACAAAGGAGTGAAGAACAGTTTCTACCATGCTACTAGTCTTAGCTTTTGATTAAGGAGTAGGAGTATGTTGGGATGACAAAGTATAGCTTAGGCTACTGGCATAAGACATTGGACTAGAGCCTATGGAACTTACAAAAGTAGAGTTAGCAGGAGCGGGGTAGGAATCACTTGAGTATCCTCTCACATGAGACTCAATGGTTTTGAGTTTATAGAACAAGTCATCAAAAGAAAGACATTCAAGGCCTCCTTTTGCTTTTAGAGAGATGACTACCTGATTCCATGAATGAGTCAAGGCACTAAGAAACCTGGCATTGATGTCTTCATTTTCAGGTTTGGATCGGAGTTGATTCAATTGGCTGAGAATCTTTTGAAACCTGTCATAGCCTTGATGAAGACCTTCTGTCTCATAAATCTTGAATTCCGTGAATTCATCTCTTAGCATTGATTTGTGCATCTTCTTGGATTCCTCATTCCATCTAAATCTTGCCTTTATCCCATTCCAAATCTCCCTAGCATCATCCAAGTGATAGAAATCACCCATATGATCATCAGGAAGAGACTGAAGCAAAATGGTTTTTGCTTTGATTTCCTTCTGAACAGCAGTGATTTCTTCATTAGATTTAGGATCTCAATTTATGATCTGGTCATTCTTGTCTCTACCAGTTTTCTTCTTGCTGTTGCCATTCTGAACAATCTTCCACAAGTCTAGATCAGTATTGGTGATCCAACACTCCATCTTTATGGCCCAGCTATCATATTCTTCCTTATTCAAGAGTGGGAATTTTCCATTGGTATTGGAAGCAGTAGCAACGATTGTTTCTTGGTCCACTTCAAAGTTGTTTGCACCTAGCATGAATTGAACTTGATACCTTACACATTCTATAGTGATAGACGCAAACTCTTTTGTCACCGTGGCACCCTTTAGTTGTTATAAGCTCCAAACCTTTGTTTTTAATCGCCCTAACGCGTATCTATCACCTGCAACCACCGCTCAAACTAACATAATGATGAAAAAGCTTCTCCTCTTGAAAGATAACAAACATATTGGATTGTTAGTTTGTAGGGAATGTTTAATGTGTGGATTTTGTTAACGAATAAATAATGATAACTTATGTTTTAACATTGTTAGAAAAATGACGTAAACTTTAAGAGTTCTTTCGTGAACTTGATAATTTGTGTGACTTACCACCAAGTTTGTTTGGAATTAGGAAATTATCCAATGAAGGTTAGTATAGCCTATGAATATGGACTAATAGTTTTAGTTTTCTTTGTACATTTTAAATAAGGTTTTTGTACCCTTGCATTTATCTTTGTATTCGGTTTAGTAATTTGAATGAAGCTTTCACTCTGTTGTTTGTGTTTGTTGTTTGTTTCGTATTTGAATTACTAGCAAGTGGTATCAAAGCGATAGGTTAAAGATGAAGAATAAGAAAAGAAAAAAAAAGGTTTATTGCGTATTTGAATCGGTATGAAGGCCGATCTTTCGGTTTCTTAGAATCGTTAGATAAATATACTTTTACTTTGGAATAATCTTGGTGCGTACTTTTTCCTTGTGTTGTACTCGATTGTAATTCATTATTTGTTATTTTTCGATAAAACAATACGTCATTGTTGTTTTGGTAATATTGATTAGAATTTGCACCATAATGCTTTATTAGATAAATAGGCCATTAGATTTATTAACTGTAAAACTCGCATTCTTTTACCATGAATAGTACCCTTTAGATCGTACGTACAAGATTAGAACTTTCCTTTTATAGCATGTTTACGTTCACGTATAAGAATTTAAAGTATTACGTACGTGTTAGAACACGATAAGTATTTATTACGTATGAACACACGATAATTATTCCAATAATAATTATAATCACGAACATGCGATCATGAAATCATGAACGTAATTTAATCACGAGCTAATATTATTTACGTATATATATTTATTACGAACATGAATAATTATATTAAGTCACGATCAATAATTAATTAGAACACGTAAAACACGGACTCGATAAAACACGAGAACACACTATAATATTTAGACACGAGAAAAGTACGGGTTACCCCATGTGGGGCCCCCTACCCACGGCATATACAAGGACATGGGCTTAGCCCATGCAAAATTTAACTAATTAGGAAAAAGGGGTAAAACATGTTCATTATTCACAAAATATTGAAAATAGAAAAAACGCTAGTTCTTCCTTTGGTTCCTCTTTGGCCGCCGGTTATACATCATCACAAGGGGTGTTCGGGTTGATTTTGATCTTGGATATTTTGCAAGGATTCGTGTGTGTTCATCCTCATTTGTTTTACGTAATCGGTATAACCTTTTTAACCTTTTCTTTTATGTTTTGATTTAATGAATCACATAAAATCATGATGTTTTCAAAAACTAATTAAAAACAATTATTTAAACATGTTAATGATCATGGGGTAAATCAAATCAATGGTTTAGGGGTGTTTTTGGTCTAGCCGACGCCTAACCGAGCCCCATAGGGGTCTCGGCTTGGCTTATTACCCACCACCGAGACAATATGGTCTCGGTATGGTGGTGGTGGTCCCACGGCAGCAGCAAAACCAAGGGGAAACTCGACGTGGTTCGGGTTATGGTGTTAGTTACGGGTCCGGTTCATGGTTTTTAGTCACGGGTCCGGTTCATAAATTATTTTTAAGGTTTATGATTTTACTAGTTATGTTTTAAAACTAAATTAATAAAACATGACATGATTAATTTAATGTACATGACTTAGGTTATAAATTTAATTATTAGATCATAAATTTTAACCTAAGTATTTATATTTTGTTAGACTTTATAATTAATTAATTATTAAAACCATGACTATAATTAATTAATTAACATGACTTAGGTTATATTATTAATAGTTAATAATACATGTTTTAACCTAAGTATTTTTACCTTTATTTAATTAAAATCATGTTATATTTAATTAAATACTTTTAACCTATAGTTTATTTAATTTACATGTAATAATTAATAAACTATACCTTATAATCACATGACTTAGAATAATAATCAGAAAATACTTAAGCTTATATAATTAGCTTATTTAACCAACTTATATCTATTTATGGAAACTTTCTATTTTTAGAAACTTATTTAATTAAGGCAGCTAATCTATTTATGGAAACTTTCTATTTTTAGAAACTTATCTATTTTAAGCAGTAATTCTATTTTTGGAAACTTTCTATTTTCGAAAACTTTCTATTTTTGGAAACTTTCTATTTTTGGTAACTTTCTATTTTTGGAAACTTTCTATTTTTGGAAACCTGCTATTTTTAGAAAGTTACTTATTATTACACAACAAGTATAATAATACATGAAATACAAGTAATACTTAATCAGAATAGACAGAATATAAGATAAACACAGTATAAAGCTTAAAACAGTAAAACATGACATGAACATATAAAACAAGCTAAGACATGATATAAAACCAGTTACATATTTAGTAATCAGATACTTATACACGTATGTATTTATGTAGCATTAATGATATCGAAGTAGGACTCTCTTCCGTTCGTCTTCTTCGTTCACTGGACATAAGGTACGGATTCCCGTCCTTTCAGTATGGACATTTTTTCCTTATTAGGACTCCCTGTATGCAGCCAACTGTTTTCCCATAGTATAAGTTTATATGTTTGATTGCTTATGTTTAATTAGAATACCTAAAGCCATATACATGCATGACCAGTTTCACCTAGTTATGGAGGTACCATAACCATAACACTAGAGGCACTGGTGTTATGACTTCCCCACGGCGGAGTGATTGCTCGTGGCGTCCCTTCAGCTTTTGGCCATATTATTATATTTATCATGTGGGGCGTATGGGTGCATCTTAGTTACATGTTTTTCAACAGATTACTCAGTGTGAATGTGGTGTTTGCCTTGCATCCTTCACAAGGAGCTGATCCCTCCTACCCAAAAACCAGTATATTAAATTAGAGGCAACCCCTCTAATTTGCATGACGAGGTCACCCCTCCAAGTATTCATGCAACGTTGATTTTCATGACCTATATTGGCTAATGGTAAAATATGTTAAACAGTTTTTACAAGATAAACATAAGGATTTTCAAACTATAAAACCAGTTTTATTAAGACTTAACCGGGTTATTCAGGACTTAGTTTCTTCCGCTGTTATATGCTTATATGCTTATATTATTCATGCTTTATTGTACATCCGTGCACTAAGCGTATTGCTCAGCCGTTTTCCTTTTCATGTTCCCAAAACGACAGGTACTCAGGGACGCTCGTAGACTTTAAGCGTACGTGCATATGGACTGGAAGCTTTCTAGCCTTTCTCTACTTTATGCATTATCTATACTTTGATACTCTTTCCATGGACATTGTTTAGTCCTTTCATTTACAGTACTTATGTTTGTGTGTGATGAGCTTTACTTTTGGACTACCGCTGTTTGATTCCGATATTTCCTTTTTATGGTCATGTAATGTTTTAGACATTTATCCTTGTATGCTTTGATGACACGCCATAATTACGTGTGACATTCCATTTATCAAAATGCGGTGTTACATTAAAAGTATCGTATTTAGGCGTTTAAATATTTGAGCTTGTTTGTCAAGTTATTTATTAATTTGAGTTTGTTTGATACGGATAATAATCTGAAGTTCGGCCATTAATAGTCATCAAAAGGGTTAATATACACGCAAGTTACTAAAGTTTGGTCAAAGTAACGATTTTGTTACTAAAGTTTAAAACCTTACACTTGGGTTACTAATGTATTTTTTACTTGAACTTCAAGTTACCCATAATGTTTTTACCCGTAGTTATAAGTTGCATGTCTACGTGGACTCCAACTTACGTTTTCGTCAGTAAACTTACGTTTTCTTCAGTAAAGTTACGTTTTCTTCAGTAAACTTACGTTTTCGTCAAAACATACTTTTCGTCAGTAAACTTACGTTTTCGTCAGTAAACTTACGTTTTTGTCAGTAAACTTTCGTTTTCGTCAGTAAACTTACGTTTCCGTCAGTAAACTTACGTTTTCGTCAGTAAACTTACTTCTCCATCAGTAAACTTACGTCTCCGTCATTAAACTTATGTTTTCTCAATAAACTTACGTTTTCTTCAGTAATTTTACGTTTTCAGCAGTAATTTACGTTTTCATCAATAAATTTACGTTTTCGTCAGTAAATTTACGTTTTCATCAGTAAAATTTCATTTTCGTCAGTAAATTTATGTTTTCGTCCATAAATATACGTTTTCGTCATTAAATTTACATTCTCCTCATAATTTTGACGTTTTCGTCAGTATTTTTACGCTTTCGTTAGTAAATTTACGTTTTCGTCAGTGAACTTACGTTTTCGTCAGTAAATGAATATTTTCATCTGTACTTTTACGTTTTCGTTAGTAAACTAACGATTTCGTCAGTAAATATATGTTTTCATCAGTATTTATACGTTTTCGTCAGTATTTTACATTGAAGAAAACGTAAAAATACTAACAAAAACGTAACTTTACTGACGAAAACGTAAACTTATTGATGAAAACGAAAATTTACTGAAGAAAACGTATATTTACTAACGAAAACGTAAAATTAGTGACAAAAACGTAAATTTTATGACGAAAACATAAAAATACTGATGAAAACGTAAGTTTAATGATCAAAACATAAGTTTACTGGCGAAAACGTAAAGTTATTGACGAAAACGTAAATTTACTGACGAAAACGTAAAATTAGTGACAAAAACGTAAATTTTCTGACGAATACGTAAAAATAATGATGAAAACATTAGTTTAATGATTAAAACATAAGTTTACTGGCGAAAACGTAAAGTTAATGACGAAAACGTAAATTTACTAACAAAAACGTAAAAGTACTGACAAAACGTAAAATTACTGACGAAAACGTAAAAATACTGACGAAAATGTAAAATACTGATGAAAACGTAAGTTTACTGACGAAAACGTAAAATTACTTACGAAAACATAAAAATACTGACGAAAACATAAAAACTGATGAAAACATAAAATTACTGACGAAAACGTAAATTTACTGATGAAAACATAAGTTTACTGACGAAAACGTAAGTTTACAGACGAAAACGTAAGTTTATTGACGAAAACGTAAATTTACTGATGAAATCATAAAATTACTGACAAAAACGTAAATTTACTAACGAAAACATAAAATTACGAACGGAAACGGAAAAAAACTGACCAAAACGTAAAGGGTTAATATAGACGCATGTTACTAAAGTTTGGCCAAAGTAACGATTTTGTTACTAAAGTTTGGCCCAAAAGATGACATGGCAATGCAACCGCTTGCTTAACCGATAACCCCTCCAATGAGTAACGGTGGGATAGTTTTTCTGAACGTTTAGTAACAAATAAACCATACCCGTATACATTAGTAACCCAAGTGTAAGGTTTTAAACTTTAGTAACAAAATCGTTACTTTGACCAAACTTTAGTGACATGCGTGTATATTAACCCTTATCAAAATAACTAGGTCAGTAGATTTTGAGGTTGGTATTTGGGTCGTAATTCTTATTAATAAGTGGACCACTAGAATTTGAATTGGATATTACTTTGAAGATCGACTTAGTGTTTAAAGACTTGAATATTTCCATGTCGTTTGAAGTTTGTTCGATCGTTGAAAATTTGTTGGATTGAAGAATATGGATCTTTGTTCGTCGGGTTTTTAAAGTTGGTTGTCTGAGTTTGATAGTCTTTGTTAAAGATCATTTGAGTCTATTTATTTATTTGGTTGATCGAGTTTGAATTTGTCGTTAACATTTGATTGTTCGTTTGAAAGTCGTCGGCTTTTGCTTTCAACCAAACTTGCTTTGAATTCCTTTTGGATATTGATCGTTTGATCTAAAAATAGCTAGTACCATTAGCGTTTGAAACTTTGAATTTTGGTTTGAAGTAGGTAGAGATTCTTAGAAAAGTGACGTAAACTTTAATGGTTGTTTTGTAAACTTGATAATTTGTCTGACTTGTCCATCAAGTTTGTTTGGATTAGGAAAATATCCAATGACTTGCCCATCAAGTTTGTTTGGATTAGGCAACTATTCGGTTTGGTAATTTGAATGAAGCTTTCACTCTATTGTTTGTGTTTGTTATTTATTTCTTATTTGAATTACTAACAAGTGGTATCAAAGCGATAGGTTAAAGATGAAGAATAAGAAAAGGAAAAAAGAGGTTTTATTGCGTATTTGAATCGGTATGAAGGTCGATTCGGTTTTTTAGAATCGTTAGATAAATATACTTTTACTTTGGAATAATCTTGGTGCGTACTTTTTCCTTTTATTGTACTCGATTGTAATTCATTATTTGTTATTTGTCGATAAAACAATACGTAATTGTTGTTTTGGTAATATTGATTAGAATTTGCACCATAATTCTTTATTAGATAAATGGGCCATTAGATTTATTAACAGTATCGTATTTAGGCGTTTAGATATTAGAGCTTGTTTGTAAGGTTATTTATTAACTTGAGTTTGTTTGATACGGATAATAAGTTTGAAGTTCGGCCGTTAATAGTTATCAAAATAACTAGGTCATTAGATTTTGAGTTTGGTATTTGGGTCATAATTCTTATTATATAAGTGGACCACAAGAATTTGAATTGGATATTACTTTGAAGATCGACTTATTGTTTGAAGACTTGAATATTTCTATGTCGTTTGAAGTTTGTTCGACCGTTGAAAATTTGTTGTATTGAATATGGATCTTCGTTCGTCGGGTTTTTAAAGTTGGTTGTCTGAATTTGATAGTCTTTGTTAAAGATCATTTGAGTCTATTTATTTATTTGATTGATCTAGTTTGAATTTGAATTTGTCGTTAACATTTGATTGTTCGTTTGAAAGTCGTCAGCGTTTTCTTTCAATCAAACTTGCTTTGAATTCTTTTTTGATATTGATCGTTTGATTTGAATATGGCTAGTACCTCTAGCGTTTGAAACTTTGAATTTTAGTTTGAAGTAGGTAGAGATTGTTAGAAAAGTGACGTAAATTTTAAAGGTTATTTTACTCCATTCGTCCTAAAAATATTGTTTCCTATCGATTTTTTTTGGTTTTTTTTCTTACAACATTGAGCTTAAACATATTTGTTTGTGTTATGTAATACTTGATAATAATTCTAACAATAAAAATGTAGAGTATATTACACCGTTCGTCCTTATGGTTTGCGTTGACCGACGTCGTTCGTCCCTTGACCAAAATATTTGCACCGTTCAGCCTTAACTTTGAAACCTTTTCCGTTGTTTGTCCCTCGCTTTAACTGACCCCAAAAATGAATGTCAAGTTGTTTAACCACACGGGTAAATTCGTCTTTTCCTATCTCAAACCCACTATTACCAGCCACAACATCTTCATCTTCTTCCTTTTAACGTTATCTCCATCTTCGTCACTACACCTTACCAACACTATTACTGCCACAAATTGGAGGTCTTGGCATTTCTAGTTTTTTTGCATGTAACCGCGCCCTCCTATTTAAATGGGTGTGGCGCTTTTATACTGACAGTTCGTCGTTGTGGGCTTCTTTCATCAAAGCTTTATATGGTAACTCTGGAGCTCTTGGTACTTCTGTTCATTCGCATCGTAGATCAACCTGGGTGGAATTAAATTCCTCAACTCGTTACATGCCAAAGGTATAAATCTTCCTCAGTTTATTCATAAGAAGATTGGTAATGGTGTGAACACCTATTTCTGGAACAAAGTCTGGTTCGGGGATATTGCATTTAAAGATAAATTCAGAAGATTATATGCTTTAGAGGAGAATAAATCTATAAGTGTTGCTGATAAATTAGGGCTCCCTTCCATATGCCATACCTTTCGACGCCTTCCAAGAGGGGGATTGGAACTTGAATCCTTTACCTCGCTGTGCAAACTTGTTAATTCGTTTGTCCCCCCTAATATGGAAGATCGTAGGAGTTGGACTTTAGAAGGCTCGGGTATGTTTTCTGTTAAATCTACTCGTTCTTACATTGATGATCACTTTCTGCCAAACCTTGGTGTTACCACAAGATGGGTCAAAGTAATTCCAATCAAAATTAACGTTCACGCCTGGAAGGTTTCTTTGGATGCTTTGCCCACCAGAATTAATTTATCTCTTCGAGGAATTGATATTCCCTCGATTTTGTGTCCTCTATGTAACGTTGCAGTAGAGTCTTCATCTCATATCTTTTTTACATGTCGTGTGGCCCGAAATATATGGAGAAGGATTCTGACCTGGTGGGAGCTTGATGATCATACTTTTCAATCTTACACAGACAGGCGCCCGTGGCTCGTTAACACACGCCTTCATAAACATTTGAAGGTTTTGCTTGAAGGTATCTGTTATGTAATGTGGTGGCTCATCTGGAAATTTAGAAATGTCGTGCTTTTTAGTGATGTGCATCCCAATCAGATGTGTATCTTTGATGACACTGTTCAACTGTCGTTTTGGTGGATAAATAGTCGTTGTAACTCCAAGCTCAATTGGATTTCTTGGTTAAAAAACCCAAATCGTATTAGCTTGTAATTATTTCTAGCTTCTTGCTAGTGTTCTTTATAAAATCTCTGTCGTTAAAAAACACTATTACTGCCACACCAATTCATTATCTTATTCCCACCACCATTGTCATCATCAATTTCTATCTTATCACTATAAATAATCAAAACACAACCCATTCTCAAATCTCCCATGCATTTTCTGTGTTCACCATCTTCCTATATTTCCCTATTCTAAAATCACCCATAATAATCTTTACCCACCACTACTAGTTTCTTCTCCCACAATCCACCTACTCTCCCACCTACCCCTTACACCACCAACAAAATCCGACCACCACCACCCAAATGCTTTTTGCAATCCAACTCATATACACATAAGCTTAGAAGGATCGGTTTACCATTATTTTTGACCAACAGCGGATTCTTTTGGGCCACTACAATCATGGGCATTCTCCAGCACCATGTCCAATATCGCGAACCTCAAATCATGCATCTCGGTTTGTAGATCTAGGTTTAACAAGAACTCATGCATCGCGAGTCTCAACTCGTGTATCTCAACCACCGAGCGAACTGGAAACAACCACCATTAGCAGATCTAATGGTGGTGATGAGTCGGTTGTTGCAAGCCTGCAAGTGGGAGCGCTGGATCTACATGATGATGGTTGCGGTCGTATAAGAAGCTTGTGTTTGAATGGTTAGCTGCCTTACAGGATTGTTTTTTTTTTGTATAGATGGCCACATGGGTATACCTGGGTTACGAGATTGTTTTGTAAGGTGGGTAATTATGTTTTTTATGATACGGGATGAAGTCGGGTTTAAGGTGGGTACATGGGTATACCTGGTCTATGAATGCTTCTTTTAGCGATCGCACCTCTGATGATGATTATTATTGTTAACGCTTGTGTAATCAATTTTTTTTATCATAATTAAGTTTTGGCACTTCATATCCCCATTTCTGCTTGATAATTCACTAAGATGTGTGATTTTGCAAAAGTGAAACAATTTTTCTGATTTTAGTGCATATAATTGGTTGTGTGCGTAGAGGATTCTGCTTGGTTTAAATAAGGTGGGATATGATCTGGCCAGATTTACATTTAGCATTGAATGATGTTGATTTTGATAAGATGATCTAAAGTGGGAGGTGAAGTTGTGAAGAAGATGAAGATAAATATGAAGAAATAAAGAAAGGTAAAGAAAAGGTGGAGTAAGAGAGTGAATGGACGAATTTGCCCCTGTGGCAAAATGACTTAACGTTCATTTGTGGGGACAGTTAAAGCGATGGACAAACAACGAAAAAGATTTCAAAGTTAAGGCTGAACGGTGCAACTTTTTTTGTCAAGAGACGAACGACGTCGGTCAACACAAACCATAAGGACGAACGGTGTAATTTACTCAAAAATATATTTAAAAACGAATCATTACATAGAGTTTTTACTAAGGGCTGTTTTGTTCGCAGAATGTTTTTAAGGTAATTGTAATCTTTGGAAGAAATTGTATTTTGATGTAATTGTAATCGAAAGAATTGGAATGTGTTGAAATTGTAATGTTGTGGAATCGTAATTTTGTGGAATTGTAATGGATTAAATTTGAGATTTGTTTGGTTGAGTCTCAACGTAATATAATTCAATTTTTTTTACAAAACTTAAAAAATTAATAAAAATAATAGTTAAAGTAAAATAAAAAAAATAAAAAAATAAAAAAATAAAATAAAATAATAAAAATATAAATAAATTATAATAAAATAAAGTTATTATTTTAATAAAAAATATTATTATTGTTATAAAAATAAAATAATAATAATTAATTATTTTAATATTTCGAAAATATAATAATAAAAAATATTATTATTATGAAAATATTAAAATAAATAATATTAACATCAATTAAAAAATATTATTGTTCAGAAGAAGAAGAGGAAGTATTCTTCTATTTGTGCTGAGCATGGTTACTCGTTTATTCCATTCGCCTTCTCGACTTTCGGGGAGTTTGAGGAGGAGGCGATGGGTACTCTCTCGCGTCTTAAGTGGTTAGCTGGTTGTCATTCTAATGACGCGAGGAGTGGTGGTTTTTTGATGTCTAGACTTAGTTTTTGTATTCAAAAAGGGGTGGGCGCGCAGCTTGTTTCGCGGCTCCCTTCCAATTTTGTGTGATTAATAAAATTGGAATTTTTGATTAAAAAAAAAAAAATTTTAAAAAAAAAATTATAAAAATAAAAAGTAAAATAAGTATTATATAAATTAAACTTAAATTTTTTTTTTTAAAAAGAAAAAAATATAAATTAAAAATTATAAATTTATAAATAATACTATAAAAAGAATAATAAATAATAGTAATTAATAATAATAAAATTGTTATTATTGATTTTCTATTATTTTATTATATAATAATAAAAATAAATTTTATTTTTATTATATTATTTTAATATAATAATATTAATAATATAAATACAAAAATAATATATAATAAAAATATTAAATATTAATAAACTAATAGTAAAATATTATTATTTATTATTATTATTTTTATAAATAATAAAGATAATAATAATAATAACTATTATTTTAATTATATTTTATTTTTAATTATAAAATCGTTTTAAATAAATCAGTTATATTTATTATTATTTATTTATTTTTAGCTATTATATTATATTATATTTTTATTTTATTTATTATTTTTATTATTTTTATTATTATTCAATTATTTTTTATATTATTATTATTTGTACCGATAATTAAAATTATAAACAATCTTGAATTACGAGGTAATTCAAAATATTCCATCTAATTTGCCATATAATCTGAATTCCCTCATATGTTGTAATTGAAATGAATACATTACGATTACAAACCAAACAACTTATGTAATGTAATTCAAATTACAAATCCTCAGCATTGAACCAAACAAGATTACAACGGAATACAGATTACAATTAAATTAGATTACATTACATTACGGTGAACCAAACGAGCCCTAATTATATAATACAAATAAAGATATTTAAAGTAAAGTTGATAAAAAAAAGATCGAAAACATCACTAAAAGGCAATAATTTAAAGACACAAGGTTATATTGCACTGTTGGATTTTCAATCATTGTTGTTTCTTTGTTTTTTTTTTGTAAGAGTGGCTAAATAGGTGGACTGAACGGGTATGGGCAATGGGTTAAATGGACGTTGGTCCATGGACGTGGACTAAATGGACAATTTTTAATATTTGGACTAAATGGACTTGGACCAAATGGACATTGGACTAAATGGACATGGGTCAAATGGACAATATTAAAGGAGAAACAAATAGACTCAAGATTAATTTAACCAAATGTTTTTATGTTGTCCAAATAGTACATAATACCCATTTATTTAACCACATGCTTGTCCAAATAGTCCAACTAAAATAAAAGTAATATCCATTTAGTCCATTAGTTCAAAAAAAGGTACAAATAACCTAAATTTAAGCATATAGACATAATTTGTCACCTCTACTTTTTTTAATTTGAAACTAGTATCTTTGGTTCACCAAATCTATCTTACCAACTCATTATGTTTTTTTTTTCTGTCAAATTTTAGTAAGGCTGAAAACGACAAATATTTGATGCAAAGTTAAGTAGGCTCAAAAATGAAAATATTGGGAGATAACTTATAAACGTATAAAGTAATTGAATCTGCCAAAGTTCTAAAGACGTGTGTGTCTTGTTTGTCTTTTGGGATGAATATAATTACCTAGTTGTTAGCTATAACTTCATGCAAGGAATCTTACGAATACCAAATCAAGTTTAACGAAATGAAAATGAGAGTTCAAACTTTGCAGGCCAGCATACTTATGACTAGGGTGGTAATTTTTGACCTGATACGAAATCTGACCTTAAACTGACACAAAAATTAACAGTTTGGGTTGAGTAAATTTAGATTGAGGTCAAGTTTGGGTCAACCTATCTGACCCGTTTATTATACAGGTCAGGTTCGGGTTGAAAAGAAATTAACTGAGTCGACCCGTTAACCCGTTTAATTTATTTTTTTACATTTAAAATTATTTATTGGGTTTTGCTAGCCATCACCCATAGGTACCTTTCCGTAATTAAAATTATTTCCAAATATGAACTTACTTGATATTAATGCATACCTTATTATAACTAACTTACCTTAATTGTATATGCTGAAATTATGTATTTAGAGAAATAATGAGTTAATATTTGGAAATAATTTTAACTACGGAAAGGTAAAAAAACACCCTATAGGTGGTGGTTAGCAAAACCCTTATTTATATTATACTATACGGGTTAAATGAGTTAAATGACTTGATCAACAAATCTGTTTAACTTGTTTAACCCATGTAATGTGTCAACTTCTATATATAAAACGGATTAAACGGGTCAACCAAACCCCGTTTAACCTATTCAACCTATTTAACCCGCCAATCCAAGTATATATACGGTTTAAATGGGTTAGGTTCGGGTTCTGTGTAAACAGGTTAGGTTTGACAAAGCTAACCTGATTATTTAAATGGGTCGGGTTTGGATTGAGGTTTTCTGACCCGCCAACCCGTCAACCCGAACCCGCCAACCTGAACCCGACACGAATTACCACCCCTACTTATGACCAGTGTTGCAAAAATCATTCTAGACGTTGGATTAATCCTCGTTTAAGCGCTAAACGCTTTAACTACCTTGATTTTCATTACTCGTCCTTATTAATCGTTTTGGTCAAAAATCGGTTAACGTATCGATTTATCGAATGAGAATCGATCAACATACCAACTTATCTAAAAAAGGACAAGATCGAGCATAAATTAGTCAAATCGGATAAAATTCGGCTAACTTTACCAACTCGATTGATATAATTCGGTCAAATCAGACACAATTTAGTGAAATAAGATAAATTAGGCATATGGTATCAAAAGTTTATAATCTTATATATAAAAATCAAATTCGATTAATTCTCGATTAATTTCCGTCTAATCTATTAATCGTTTAAGTGCTACCCGTCTACCCAACTAACAACAAAAATGAAAGCGAAAGACTAAACCAATCTTCTCTTTCCTTTTTCAGCCTTCCGATTTATGCCATTTTAACCGACTAATTTGCGTGAATTAGGCATAGCATCTTACATGCTTGAAGTGGGCAAAACTCTTATTTTTTGAGCAATCAACGTCGCTACTTCATATCTGAATTAATGGTGATTATGAAATCCTACCATTTTGTCAATTAATAAGCATGTAATCAATGTCGGAACCAGGAAATAGAGTTGTGGGGGAAAAAAAAATATTTTTACAATAGCAATAAAATATGAAAAAAAATATTATCGAAAAGATAAATCGATTATTTTTACTACAAATGACTGATTTATAAAGTTTAAAGCGTTAAATATTAGGATTTACTATATGGATGAGGGCAATTTGATTTTTTAGTGAGGGGCGCTGTCAGAAAAAAGTCAAAATCGAAAAAAATATATTAAAATTTCATCGTATCAGGCTAGTCATAGAAGGCAACAGACCCCATACTTAATTACTATATAGATCCATCCCTGCATGTAATAAGCTTTACAACCTATCTTAATGGCACATGTTTCATCATGACATTGTATACACATTTTTGTGTATAAAAGCTTTCTAGAACAAAAAAAAGCCTAAAGAGACATGTTATACAAGATTGATCATTATAAAAACATGCGTAATCGTTACATCGCCGTCAAGTAACCATCATGGCCTTGATCGTGAAATGTTCGTTTTTTAATATCATAAAAGTGTTCGACTTTAGTTGTTTGAATATTGTAACAATAACGATAACGATAATAACAACTTTTGCACTATAGAGTTTGATACCTACACGATTTGCAAAAGATCTTTGAGCCAAAGATATTGTGAGTTTGAGTTTCATTTTATACGTTAATGATATACTATCATGGAGTTCGCGTAATGCGGCGACGAGTATTTGATGATAATTTACGAAACAAATAAATGTTACTATTTTACCTTGTATTCAAATTAATGTTATAAGGGTAAAAAGATGAAACTGAAATAAACCCGCTAAAAATAAAAAAATAAAAATTTAAAGTAATAAAATTTATCGAAATTAATATTAAATTAAATAGGATAAAATTTTAGAAAATATGTTGAACTTATATTATGAAAACGATAAATAGATAAAAAGATATTTCAATTTCAAATAAAAATATTATTTTAATAGTTTGTTACAAAATGTCATATGATATAAAATGTGAAAAGACAACAACAACTTGTTATATTTAGTAAGTAAAATTAGCTAAAGATTTAACTTTTCTATTTTTAAAAAGTTCAAAATGCTTTCTATATTTTTTAATTTTAGAAAATATGGTGAACTTATATTATGAAAATATAAATAAATAAAAGAATATTTTAATTTAAAATAAAAATGTTATTTTAATAGTTTGTTACAAAATGTCATATGATATAAAATGTGGAAAAAAGACCAACAACTTGCTATATTTAGTAAGTAAAATTAGTTAAAAATTTATTTTTTTTATTTTTAAAAAGTTTTAAATACTTTATAATATAATTATAGATTATGTTTTGTAGATATTCGGGATCATTTTGTCTCACACTTTTATCAATCTCAACATATAAAAGCTGAAGGAATATGTACACGTAAATAATATATGTCCGGAAGTCGTCCCGAGCCTAAGGAGACGCACGCGTTAATACGTAAAACAATTATACATTAATATATTATGCGTAATATATTAATTAGTGATAAGCTATTACAAACGTTAATTAAGTAGTTAATTAACGAGATTTTATAAATAATAGTTAAATGTTAACTATAATATAAAACAATAAAAGAAAATAACTTTTGTTTAGTAATGTCTCCTTTTCCTATTAGAATTGGGCTAACCGACATATAACATAGTATAAATATTGAATGACTTGATCATTGTCAATATACTATTGTTTTCTACGGCAAAAAGAAACCAAAAGCGATTTGTGATCCCATGAGATATACGATAAACAAAGTAATCTAGTATTCTTTGTTTCGGTTATATTATATGCGATATAACTAATACCTTGGTTATCGGTTTCGTATTTATTTGTTTTAACAAATATCAATTAGCTTATCACTATTAGTACTAGCATACTTAATTGTTTGCTATAACGTAATGTGTGCGTAATCTTAGAGAGATCATTGTTTGATCTTTGGGTTTTCGTTTATATTGGTGGTTCGATAAAGGTGTTTAATCCATCGCTAAAAGGTACGCGTTTCTTTATTGTTTATGTTAATTACTTGTCTATACGTGATCCTATAATCCGCTGCGTACTCGTGATTATTAATGTGTTAATATGATAAAAGTTTTTATAAATTCCAACAGTGGTATCAGAGCCATTCATATAGCTTTTAATTACATTAAAAATAACGAAAGAGATAAAATTGTGTAAACTTACTATGATGGTGTTTGAATTATTTTATTTGATGATTAGTTTTTCATAAACCCTAATTAGGGTTAATAAATTTAATTAGACAAACCCTAAGTTGTATGCAATTTTTGTTGATAAATATGTTGTTAATTGATAATTAGTCTTTATTTATCACGTTGTTAATTGTTAATTTATGGTTCGATCCACGGGAATCATGCAAGTTTACCATGGATCATGTGTTCTTGATTAATTGTTTTAATTAAAGTCATGATAGATGTGGTATGCATGAAGTATGTGATTAATTGTTAATTGGATATATGTTTTAGGTTAATATTTATTTGTTTTGCTTTTGATTATAATTGTTATATCATGGTTCAAGCAAAGGGTTTTTCGAAAAATAAAAATAAACCGGACTAAAACTATATGAAATTTGATTTATTATAATCTTGTTCTTGCACGATCATATGTGGCAACAAACGAGTCGCCCTTACTTGGTTTTAAATCTAACTCACACCGTGATTAGCAAGAATCAAGTTTATAATTTGTTTTCTATTTTAAAGTTGTAAAATTTTATTAATGACGTAATTTGCAAAAGTACTATCTAGTTGCAAGGCTAAGGTTCGGGAAGACTCATCAAGACTTCGGTCTTGTAGATACCATTGCCCTATAATACCTGACTATATGTAGTCTCCTTATCTTGCATACTATTTAGGAAGCCGCGAATGGTCTAGGGTTTGAATGATTTTAATCATTCTTTAATCTTTTCCCGTGATAAAATTAAACTTCTTTAAATAGAATACATGTTGAATCGTCAATTTTTATGATATCACTATTTATACAATTGAATTGTAAGTTAAATAAGTGATATTTATAATTAACGAATTGAGTAAATTTTATAAATTATCATGATACAAAGATGTTGCATGCTTCTTTGTACATGTTTTGAATTGTCAAAATTTATACCCTTTGAAATAAGTTTATTTGCCATCCAACGTGTAAAAGCACTTGCACTTACTCTTTCACCATACGTGAGACTGTGGTGATTTTGTAACCCAAGGTGATATAATACACTCGATTGTGAGACGTCGGTGCTATATAATCACAGTTTTTAGTTGGACGACTTAAGCAAGTTAAGATAGGTGAGACCTTAACTCGTGGCAATAGATGGGATAAACATGCTCACTTTTTCACTTTTGAATTGTCACAAGTGATGGATATAAAGTTGAGTCCCATAATTCTAGAAGTTGTATTGGATGCAATTATTGAACGTCAATTACCCCTTGAATATCATCATCACTAGCAGATCAACTGATGCGGTGGTGGTATGTCTTGGTGGATTCTAGCTTTTAGAAAATTAATTGTTTATTTATAGACATGGGTATTTAATTTTCTATAAAGGGAGTATTATCGAAAATACTAAATTATTGAACTTTGTTTATTTGTAGATGGCAATGAATAATGCCCAAACCAAACAAAACAGTTCGGCTTTCAGGTCGATGCTTGAGAAGCAACAACTTACTGGTCCTAACTTCAATGAGTGGTTACGCGCGCTCAAACTAGTTGTGCGTGTGGAGAAACTAGAGGATGTGTATGACAATCTTTTGCCTGACCATCCTGGTGCTAATGCTACTAATGAACAATTAGTAGAATGGAATGCTCTTTATGATCGTCATAATGAAGTTGCTTGTTTAATGCTTGGAACTATGTCTCCATCGCTTTATCAGCAATTTGAATACAAAAGTCCTAAGGACATGATAACTGAGCTCCAAAAGATGTATGGAAAGCCTTCTGGTGTCGAACTACAAGAGTTAGTACACACTTTCCATTCATGCAAGCAGGAAGAGGGTCAATCCGTTAGCGATTATGTTCTATTGATGAAAAGCTATTTGGATCATTTGGCAACTCTCAACTATGTTCTTCCAGAAGCTGTCTCTGTCAGCTTGATCCTCAATTCACTTTCGAGTGATTTTGAGGGCTTTGTGCAAAATTACAATATGCAAAGCATGGGGAAGACAATTAGTGAAGTTCATTCTTTGCTTATTGAATTTGAGAAAGGAGTTAAGAAGAACAAGAAGTCAAATGTTGCATCTTCTTCTACACCACAAGTGATGGCGATCCAAGGTGGTAGGATCCAGAAGTACAAACCGCAAGGAGGTAAGGCTAAAGGTAAAGGTAAGGATAAGGGTCCTAAAAATTCTTATCCTCCTAAACCTAAAAAGCCTCAACCTTATAAGAAAGAGCATCCGGCAAAAGATTCCATATGTCACCACTGCAAAGAGGTTGGACATTGGAAGAGGAATTGTCCTGTTTATCTAGCTGAGTTGATGAAAAAGAAGAAGCAAGTTGGATCGTCCACTTCTTCAGGTATTTATACTATTGAATTATTTGCTTGTTCTAAAAATTCCTGGGTGTATGACACTGGTTGTGGTACTAATATTTGTAACACAAAACAGGGACTTAGAGGAGCAAAGAAGCTGAAGCAAGGTGCTGTCTACTTGTATGTTGGAAACGGCGTACGTGCTGAAGTAGAAGCTATTGGAAGTTTTGACTTAGTTTTACCTAATGGTTTAATTCTTGTTTTGGATGATTGTCATTATGCACCTACTATAACTAGAGGTGTTGTTTCAGTTTCTTGTTTGCATAATAAAGGATTTATTCATAAATTTACGGATTCTGGTATGACCGTTTCTTTTAATGATATGATTTATTTTAATTGTATCCGTGTTAATGGTATTTATGAAATTGATATGCATGATCCTACTTTGCAAATTGTGAATTCAATGTATTCAATTAGCAATAAGAAATCTAAAGCAAGTTTAGATTATACTTATCTTTGGCATTGTCGACTTGCTCATATTAGCAAGAAGCGAATTGAAAAGTTGCAACATGATGGACTTTTAAACTCAACGGATAGTGAACCGTTTGATCAATGCGTTTCTTGTATATCGGGAAAGATGACAAGGAAATCTTTTTCGCATAAAACGGAAAAGGTGAAAGATCTACTTGGATTAATCCATACCGATGTATGTGGTCCACTTAGACATGTGTCAAAACAAGGTGCTACATACTTCATTACCTTTACTGATGATTATAGTCGTTATGGTTATGTTTATTTACTTAAACATAAACATGAAGTCTTTGAAACATTCAAGGTATTCAAAAATGAAGTAGAAAATCAACTCGGGAAGACTATTAAAGCCATTCGATCGGATCGTGGTGGTGAATATATTAGTCAAGAATTTAAAGATTATCTAAAGGCTAGTGGAATTGTCCAACAGCTGACTCCTCCTTATACGCCACAACGGGTGTTTCTGAGAGGAGAAATCGAACTTTGCTAAACATGGTTCGATCAATGATGAGTCTTTCTACTTTGCCACTATCCTTTTGGGATTATGCTCTGGAGACTGCTACACGCATTCTCAATATGATTCCAACCAAGAAGGTTGACAAGACTCCATATGAACTATGGCATGGAAAAGTTCCTAACTTGTCTTACTTAAAGGTCTGGGGTTGTGAGGCACATGTGAAACGTCACACGCCTGATAAACTTCAATCAAGATCGGTTAAGTGTGTCTTCATAGGTTACCCTAAGGAAACTATGGGTTACTATTTCTACTACCCACCTGAAAACAAAATAGTTGTTGAGAGGTATGCAGATTTCTTTGAAAAGAATCTCATAGTTCAAAAAGAGAGTGGGAGGATTGTAGAACTAGAGGATGAAGATATTTTACCTTCTGAAACTACTAGCGAACATCCAATTGAGGAAGAAAGTCTTGCACCTGATGTAACTCAAGAAGAGGATGTTGTCCCCATTCGTAAGTCAAAAAGAACAATCAAAGCACCTGAACGACTATGTCTAAATGTAGAAGTCGAGGAACATAGTTTAGGGGATCTTAATGAACCCACTAACTATAGAGATGCAATATTGGATTCTGAATCCGATAAGTGGATTGTTGCTATGAATGCGGAAATGCAATCTATGTATGATAATCATGTCTGGAGACTTGTAGATTTACCACCCAATGCGAAGGTCGTAAAGGGTAAGTGGATTTACAAGAAGAAGACGGACATGGATGGCATTGTACACACCTATAAAGCTCGATTTGTAGCAAAAGGGTTTACACAAACTTATGGTGTTGACTATGAGGAAACCTTTTCTCCTGTTGCAGATTTGAGAGCTATTAGGATTCTCATAGCTATAGCAGCGTATTATGACTATGAGATATGGCAAATGGATGTAAAAACCGCGTTCTTGAATGGTTACTTGGAAGAAGAAATCTATATGGAACAACCGGAAGGTTTTGTTGATCCTAAGCATCCCGGAAAAGTATGTAGGCTTCAAAGATCCATTTATGGACTTAAGCAAGCATCAAGAAGCTAGAATAAAAGATTTGATGAAGAAATCAAAAAGTTTGGTTTTGATCAAAATCTAGACGAGCCATGTGTATATCAAAAAGCTAGTGGGAGTAATGTTATTTTCCTAATCTTGTATGTTGATGACATAATCATTATGGGAAATCATATTCCAAGTTTACAAGAGGTAAAGACCTATCTTGGGAAGTGTTTTTCTATGAAAGATTTAGGGGAAGCGGCATTTATTCTTGGAATCAAAATCTATAGAGATAGATCAAAGCGGTTAATTGGACTAAGTCAAAATGCATATCTTGATAAGATCTTGAAGAAGTATAGAATGGATAATTCCAAGCGTGGTCTCATTCCTATGCAAGTGCACACTGACTTAAATAAAACACAAGGTGCTACTACATCTGAAGAGATGAAGCGTATGCAGAATGTTCCTTATGCTTCGGCTGTAGGATCTATTATGTATGCTGTGAGGTGCACTAGACCTGATGTTGCGTTTGCGCAAAATATTACAAGCCGATTTCAGCAAAATCCAGGTGAAAGTCATTGGACTGCTGTGAAAAATATTCTTAAGTATTTAAGACATACTAAGGATACGTTTTTGGTTTATGGTGGAAATCCTGAAGCTACTGAGCTACAAGTTAATTGTTATTGTGATGCTGGATTTGAAACCGATAGAGATGACACTAAATCTCAAACTGGGTATGTTTTCGTTTTGAACGGAGGCGCGGTAGTATGGAAGAGCTCCAAACAAAGTACTACTGCACAATCTGCCACAGAAGCTGAATATATCGCTGCTTCTGAAGCTGCAAAGGAAGCTGTTTGGATGAGGAAGTTTATTGGAGAACTTGGTGTAGTTCCTACCAATGAAGAACCTATAAAGATGTATTGTGACAATTCAAGTGCAATCATCATAGCTAACGAACCGGGAGTTCAGAGAGGCGCCAGACACTATCAAAGGAGATATCACTATGTTCGAGAATGTATCGAATTGGGTGAAATTGATCTAGTTAAGGTTCATACAGATAATAATCTAGCAGATCCTTTTACGAAGGCTTTACCTGGTAAAAAGCTTACTCAACATGCTAGGAGCATGGGACTTCGTCCTGCTAGTAGTTTCATGTAATTTGTTTTAGTATTTGGATAAAGGATATTGTTAAACAATATTTATTTTATGAATTGAAGTATTGGATATATTCGTTTTCTTTAATATTTATTGGTCCTATTTTTGCATGTTTAAATCCTTGAATAATATGTTATTCTAAATTGTCTATGTCAATTAATTATATGGGAATATAATTAAATTAAGACATATATGAGAGATGGTAATATTCGTAGAATATGCAAGAACGGTTCACCAACTCATACGATATCCAAAAGTTGTATATTGGACATCTCCTACCAACAAGTCAATCACTTTATGGATCGGCGTCTTTAAGTGAAACTTGTAAATGATTTACATTACTAAATCCTTTGACTTGAGATGCAAGCAGGTCTTATATATGTGGATGATACTTTTTGCTATAGTTCTAACGCTATCCTGAATAAGGTAGTAATAAAGGCTATAATCATTTGTATCTTGAAGCATGTAAGAGACACGTGTAGTCAAGATAGAATTTGTTCATTCAACTAGGATTGAAGAATAATGCTACTGGGCCCCTCGTTAATTAATTAGATGTTTGTATGGCCATACCCAATGGTAATCTAGATTTGTCTCGATTAGATTGGTAATCTATATTAATTATGTAATGCGAGAAACAGAATAGTTAAAATGGAATGACTTTGATCCATATCCATTATTAACATGGCATTTGAGAAACAAAGGGATTGTAAATGTTTTAAGTCATTTAAATGTACTTTATGGAAAACTACACTCGAGAACTTCCGGGAGCATTGGCGTGTTGCTAGACGCTAACCAATGTTATTATATTATATTATTGTACATGTCCAAGTGGGAGCTGAAGGAATATGTACACGTAAATAATATATGTCCGGAAGTCGTCCCGAGCCTAAGGAGACGCACGCGTTAATACGTAAAACAATTATACGTTAATATATTATGCGTAATATATTAATTAGTGATAAGCTATTACAAACGTTAATTAAGTAGTTAATTAACGAGATTTTATAAATAATAGTTAAATGTTAACTATAATATAAAACAATAAAAGAAAATAACTTTTGTTTAGTAATGTCTCCTTTTCCTATTAGAATTGGGCTAACCGACATATAACATAGTATAAATATTGAATGACTTGATCATTGTCAATATACTATTGTTTTCTACGGCAAAAAGAAACCAAAAGCGATTTGTGATCCCATGAGATATACGATAAACAAAGTAATCTAGTATTCTTTGTTTCGGTTATATTATATGCGATATAACTAATACCTTGGTTATCGGTTTCGTATTTATTTGTTTTAACAAATATCAATTAGCTTATCACTATTAGTACTAGCATACTTAATTGTTTGCTATAACGTAATGTGTGCGTAATCTTAGAGAGATCATTGTTTGATCTTTGGGTTTTCGTTTATATTGGTGGTTCGATAAAGGTGTTTAATCCATCGCTAAAAGGTACGCGTTTCTTTATTGTTTATGTTAATTACTTGTCTATACGTGATCCTATAATCCGCTGCGTACTCGTGATTATTAATGTGTTAATATGATAAAAGTTTTTATAAATTCCAACAAAAGCAACTATGGTTTCATTTTGAAATCATTTACTAATAGAGGAACAAGCCAAAGAGTTTATATGCTACTTTTACAATTATCATTTTGATGATGTGAGATTGGATTCATGTTGGTGTAAATAGTCTACTTTTTTTAAAATAATCTATCTTTGTAAATAAAACAAGGATGTTTTTGTTAGACTACATTAAACCCCCATGAATTAGTATTGCATTATTAATGTATATTTATACACATACACAGATCATCCTACAAACCATAAGTTCACAAGTCGGGCTTGGGTCACTTTATTGACTAATACTCCCTCGCAGTCCGAGGGGTGAAATCACGAAAGCTCGGACTGGAGAAGTAAACTAGAAAAGAAAAACAAAACATAATAAGAACATATATGAGAAACAGATATTTAGAAGCATCGTATCTTTAGCAGCAGCGGATCTTGGTACCCTAGATTCGACACGAACAAAGTCGTCTAGGGACTTATACCCTGGATTCGATAAAAATCGTCTCGGGACTTATACCTGTTGGGAATCTAAACTTGTTAGATTCCCTGATCATAGATTTAAACATAATTAAGCTGTTAGATAGTCCCTTGCCTGTGCCTAGGAGGCAGGCAAGTATCGCAAGACTTACAAAGATCCAAGTCTCTGTGAGCAACCTCAGAGGAGTCCATGTCAGAGACATTGTCAAGGAAGTCAAAGATTACTTGAAGACATACTCATTGGCTGTGATGGATAACAGCCAAGATGTATCAGGGACTCTGAGGGGTTGAGGGTTAACAATGGTGGCAATACCCTGTTAACACTCAGCACACTTTGGACATGCCATTTGTGTGTTCGAGACTATGAAGAAAAAGGAAACTGTTTTGACAACTGTTTCCTTAAAGCATAATGGAAGACTACCAAGAATAGAAGAGCATCATGTGACTGATGTCTGAAAAGTGAAAGCTTGTGTAGTCACCATCAAGTACTATTTAGGTCAATCTCGTAACACTATAAATAGGATGTGTATCCATGCATTACTGTTTAACACTTTGAGTATATTCATAACATTATTGCTTAGAACTTATAGAATCAAACAGCTGCGACTGTATTTATAAGTTAGGGTTTATAGTTGTTCAAAGTGTGCACAACACATTTTCATCAAACGGTGTTATCCATAACACTTGTAATTCTTTATTATACAATAATAAGATTACGTTTGAAAAGTAATACCTTGTGTTGATTAGTTAAGTTTAGGGTTTCTAGCATTGATTAGGGACTTTCAATTGGTATCAGAGCAGTGTTTGATATTAAAACCTTCAAGAAACATCGTTCTCAGTTTTATAATCAAGATCCACCATGCTAGAAACTTCTAACCCACCACATTCACCTTCTACAACACCATCTTCACCAAGACTCAACCCTCCTGCCAATGACGATGATCTACCCCAACTTCTTGACTCAAGAGGTGGATCACATGTCACAAGTGTACCAGTCTTTGATGAAGAAGATTTTGCCAGTTGGAAGAGTCAATTTCTTATGTATCTCGATGGACTTGAACCTTTTCTTCTAGAAATTTTAGAAAATGGTCCTTATATTCCATGGCGCTTACCTCCACTGAAGAAAACCCTCTTCCCAAACCTCTCAAATAATGGACTCCAGCTGATAGAAAATTGGCAAACCAAGATAAACGTCTCAAAAGCATCATCATATCCTGTCTTCCCAAACATATCACGAAGTCTGTCATTCAGTGTCCCACAGCCAAGCAAATGTGGACAGACCTCATCCTTGGCCATGAAGGACCCTCTGAAACAAGAGAGACAAAGATTCAGGCACTCAGACTTCAGTTCAGTGCCTTCAAGTCACTTGAAGGTGAAAAGGTTCAGCAAACCTATACAAGGCTGAAGATTCTTCTCAATGACCTAACAATGAATGATGTCACCATTGGTCAAGCTGAGATTAATGCCACTTTTGTCAACAACCTTCCAAGAAAGTGGTTGAGTATGAATCAGACTCAGAGAGCTAATAACTCAATCAAGAATGACACCTTAGCTCAGCTTTATGGAAAGTATAATTATGAAGAAGGGCTGATCGATACTATTTATAAGTCAGAGACTGAAAGATTTGTAGTTCAAGGAGCATCTTCCAAAGCCTTGATCTCTGCACCACATCCTCATGACAGCGACTCTGATGTTGAAGAAGACACCCGCAGCAGCCAAGAGTTCTTGACAGACCTTAATGCAGAGTTTCATGAAAGAGCCTTACTAGCCAACCAAAGAAGATTCTTCAAAAGATCAGGAAGAATAGGATCAGCTAGTAAACCAACTGACAGGTCAAAAGAAACTTGCTTTGCCTGTGGAAAGCTTGGACACTTCCAAAAAGACTGTCCTTCCACCAAGACATCCTCACCCTCTTATCCATCATCTTCATCCAAACCTTACAAGTTCAAACAACACAACAACTCATCTCACCAATCCAATTCATTAGACACTAAGAAAAAGGATTACAAAAATAAGTACAAGGCACTTAAAGCTGAGTTAGAACAAATGAATTTGAAGCTTGAAGCTCTATCTAAGAAGAAGGGTGGTGATAAAAAGATAGAGAAAGGGTTGGTAGCTGAAGCTTATGATTGGAATGATGAGCCACTGACTTCAGATGAGGAAGATACTACTAGAGTCAGGGCTTTCATGGCTATAGCTGAGGATGAACCAGCTGTTGGAAAAGGTGATGCAAGATCATGACAATGGGTTGACATCACAATGAAAAAGGTACACAGACGTTTTTCTATGTCTGATAGTGATGAATGCAAGCATGTCCTTGATTACACCATTGTTGATTTATACTTTGTTGAGGAACAAAGAAAGAACCTACTTGATAAGTTTCACTCTGTTAAAACTGAATTGCTAAATGCTAAATCTGAATGTGAAACTCTCAGATGGGTTAATTTAGAGAAAATATCCCTGCAAAATGAAGTCACTAGGTTAACCTTGAAAAACATTGCTTTAAATGATCAAGTTTCTGAATTAAACAAGGTTATTGAAAAATGGTTGTGTGCTAGGTTCATAATAGATCAATTGCTTAATGATGAAGTGCCTGCTGACATTAAAAGGGATATATCTGCTAAGAAAAATAAGCTGAGAATTCTCACCAAACCCAAAGACATTGTCTTCAAATCTACAGAGACTATTCATATGTCAGATACCACTTTGACTAATGACCCTAACCCTGTCTCTGAAGATGTGGCTGAGTTACCACCTTTGACCAAACTCTCTGGAGTTGAACCTAGCAGTTCCTCTCGAGCTGCTAAGGGTGAACTTAGAACATATATTGAGAATCCTCTAGCTAAAGTTTTTCATGTACCTGCTAAACAAACTGGTAAACAAGTTGCTTTTAAGCCTGCCTCTACTTAAGCTGTGAATAAGGTTGACCCTACCACTAAAGAATGCCTGTTGTCTCTAATGAAAGAAGTAGAACTCTTGAAACAACACATTAAGCCTTCCGCTGAATGCTCTACTTCTCATGAACCTAAGTCAGTCCTAGGTGAACCCAAAGGGGAAAGGTTAATCAAACCTTATTGCAATGTATGTAAAAACTCTCACCACATGACCTTAGATCATGACAGACACATGGCAGCTAAAAGAGCTCAGACACCCTCTAGGGATAGACCACAGAGTTCCAAAAGACAACAGGGAAACTACAGACCTTATCCTCCCTGTAAATTCTGTGGATTCACAGACCATCACTCAGACGAGTGTGGTGACTTCCCTGGGTGTGATATATGTGGAAGTTATACCCATGAAACAGTGAATTGTCCCTCCCAACGCCAAAAGTTCTTCAGGAACAAAAGAGTTGCTAATAAGCAATTCAGAGAACCCACTGGAAAGTGGGTTCACCATAGGAACTAACCTGTTTCTATGTATCTGTGCAGAAATATCTCAAGGAATCAGTATGGTATCTAGACAGTGGCTGTTCTAGACACATGACAGGGATTCAACAATACCCGCACAGATACAAAAAGGAGCCAGGTCCTAAAGTGGTGTTTGGAGATAACTCTTTAGGTGACACAGAAGGATATGGCTCAGTGAACTGCAATGGAATTACGTTTACCAGGGTTGCATATTGAATGGTCTTAAACACAATCTTATTAGCATCAGCCAATTGTGTGATGCTGACTATAAGGTTTTGTTTACTAAGACTCAGGGAACCATATTCAACAAAAACAATGATGTTGTGCTTATTGCACCTAGAAGAAGAGATGTTTATGTCATCAACATGGCTGTTTGCTCTGAAGACAGCTCAAATTGTTTTCTTGCTAAAGCCTCTGAAAGTGTCAATTAGCTGTGGCACAAAAGACTGTCTCATCTCAACTTCAAGAACAACAACAAGATAGCCACACAAAACCTGGTTGCTGGTCTACCTTCAGTAATGTTTTCTAAAGACAAGACTTGTTCTGCATGTGTCAAAGGAAAGCATCACAGGTCTTCATTCAAGACTAGGCAATCATTCTCTATTGACAAGTGCTTACATCTCCTTCACATGGATTTGTTTGGGCCTGTCAAACCTCAGACCCTTAATCACAACAAATACACCTTGGTCATAGTTGATGAATTTTCAAGATTCACGTGGGTGTTCTTCCTCAGAAGGAAAAGTGATGCAGTTGATACCATCATGTCCTTCATCAGACAGGTTGAAAATATGAATGATGTTAGAGTCAAAGCTCTAAGAAGTGATAATGCTACTGAATTCAAGAATCATCAACTTGAATCTTTTTGTGATGAAAAAGGGATTTCACAGAACTTCTCTTCAGCTGGCACCCCTGAACAAAATGGTGTGGCTGAAAGAAGAAACAGGAATTTGATTGAAGCAGCCAGAACTATGTTGAATGGTGCAGCCTTACCAAAGCAATTTTAGGGAGAAGCTATCCATACTGCCTGCTACACACAAAACAGATCAATCATTGTCAAAAGTCATGGTAAAACTTCCTATGAAGTTTTCAGAAAATGATCTCTTGATGTCAGCTATTTTCATGTGTTTGGATGCCCTGTGTTCATTTACAACTACAGGGATAAACTTGGAAAGTTTGATGAAAAAGCTGATGATGGTTTCTTCTTGGGATACTCTCCAACAGCCAAATCCTTCAGAGTATTCAACATCAGAAGACAAGAAGTAGAAGAAACCTTTCATGTCAGATTCAATGAAGATGATGAAGTCATACAGAGAACAGGAACAGAGGGTGATGAAATTGATTTTAATGAAAATGTGTCTTTCCCAAGTGATGAGTTCTCAGAACCAAGACCTACCAGTCATCACCATCATCACTCTAACACTCTCACTCCTTATGTTCCTGCCTTTGACCCTATGTCTACTCACAACATAGAAGTTCCTACCTCTTAGGAACTTGATGAAGAAGAACCACAAACCACTGGTAGTCCTTCTTCTTCTACTTCTATTGATGACTCACCAATTCTTCAAATCCCTGAAGAATCTCCTGCTAATAATGAAGTTGTACCTCTTGATATGGCTGAAGAAGACTCTAACACTGAAGTAGTCTTTGAAGAAAGCCCTCCTAGTCAGCAGGATGAAACTCAAATTGTACCAGCTGTGCCTACAAATGTTCCTGTCCTTGAGTCACCAGCTCCTCAAAATAAGTGGTCAAGAGATCAACACATTCTTCTTGTCAACATTATTGGGAAACCTAATGCAGGGGTTACAACCAGACAGCAAATTCATGACTCAGAGTCTGCCTCAGCCAATGAATGTCTCTTTGCTGAATTTCTCTCACAAATTGAACCTAAAAGAGTAGTTGAGGCTCTGGTAGAAGAAGGATGGGAAGCTGCCATGCAAGAAGAAATCAATCAGTTCAAAAGGAACAAAGTATGGACACTAGTGCCAGCTCCACCTGGAAAGAATATCACATGCACTAGATGGATCTATAGAAATAAGATGTATGAAATTGGGAACATCATCAGAAACAAGGCCAGGCTGGTGGCACAGAGGTATACTCAGACTGAAGGAATTGATTATGATGAAACTTTTGCTCCTGTTGCAAGACTTGAAGCCATCAGAATCTTCCTGGCTTATGTTGCTTATATGAACTTCACTGTGTACCAGATGGATGTAAAGAGTGCATTCCTTAATGGTGATTTGGCTGAAGAAGTGTATGTTGCATAACCTGAAGGATTTGAGAACAGCGAGTTTCCCAACCATGTGTACAGACTACACAAAGCCATGTATGGGCTGAAACAAGCTCCAAGAGCATGGTATGAAACTCTTTCTAATTTCTTAACTGAAAATAAATTTGTTAGGGGTTCTATTGATAAAACACTCTTTACCTTCAAGGATAAGAGTGATTTCATCATTGTGCAGATTTATGTGGATGATATCATCTTTGGGTCAACAAATGTCAATCTTAGTAAACGTTTTGCTAAACTAATGACCAAGAAATATGAGATGAGTATGATGGGTGAATTAACTTACTTTTTAGGTTTTCAAATTAAACAATGTCCTAAGGGAATTTCAATTTGTCAAGAAAAGTATGTTAAGGATTTACTTAAAAAATATGACTTAGCTGATTGTGCATCAGTGAAATGCCCCATGCTTCCACCCAACAACTTGGGCCCTGGTGAGTCAGGGGTCTATGTTAATGAGACTTTATATAGAGGCATGATTGGGTCACTCATGTATCTGACAGCTAGTCGTCCTGATATCCAATTCTCCACATGTCTCTGTGCAAGGTACCAAGCTAACCCAAAAGAATCCCATCTAGTGGCTGTTAAGAAAATTTTCAGGTATCTCAAAGGAACACCATCCCTAGGTCTATGGTATCCCAAGGAATCAGGCTTTGATCTCAAGGCCTATTCAAATTCAGATTATGCTGGATGCTGTATTGACAGGAAAAGCACTTCAGGCAGTTGTCAAATCCTAGGAGGAAAATTGGTTGGATGGAGTGCTAAGAAGCAAAACTCTGTGGCTATGTCTTCAGCTGAAGCAGAATATGTCGCTGCAGCCAGCTGTTGTGCTCAGGTGCTCTGGATGAAAATTCAATTGGCTGACTATGAAATTTTATATGACAAAGTGCCAATATTTTGTGACAACACCAGCGCTATTGCCATATCCAACAACCCTGTTCTTCACTCTCGTACCAAACACATTGATATCAGGTATCATTTTATCAGGGGTCATATAATGAAGGGAGATATTGAGCTGCATTTTGTTCCCACTGAGCTGCAACTAGCTGATATCTTCACAAAGCCTTTGGCTGAACCTTCGTTCAAAAGGCTAGTTGCTGAGCTAGGGATGCTCAATATCTCAAAGCCTGTGGCTTGATATTAAATGTGTTCATTAAATGATTGATTCTATATTAAATGTTTTTCACATGAAACTAGGTAGTTACTTTCTAAGTAAATACAAAAAACATTCTCAAATATTTAATCATTTATTTTTCGAATAACGAGGAGACAAATAAGTTTTGAAAGGTCAAGGGACCCACTTGATCAGTCATTTTCTCACTTTGCATTTAATGCGGTTGAATAACTGTTTACTTAGTTTGAATATATATATTGCTCTCGTCTCTTCTCACCCACCACCATTCTCATTTCACAAATCTATTTCTCTCTCTAAGTTCTTCTCTCTCTTAAACCATCCTCCATTTTCTTTCACCTTCAACCTTGAATCCATGGCGTTTTCCATTCTTAAAGCAACAAACGTTAACTTCGAGATCAACGAAAGCATCCTCGCCTCCAACAACTCCATTGGATGGATCAAGGCTCCTAATGACACCTACTCAGATATGGTAAACTTCATGCAAAATTGTGACTTAAGTGAAGCCTTCACCAAATCCCCAACCACCTTCTACCAAGAATACCTTAGGGAATTCTGGTACTCTGCTGAAGTGGTAGATGACACAATAACCTTTAGCCTTTCATGCAACGAACACCCATTTGCTTTCTCCATCAAATATTTCTCGAGTGTGGCTGGATTGAAACATGGTGATGAATGCCTTAAGGTTGTTGATAAAAAGGCTGTTATAGATGACCTGGCCACACTCAAACCCTTCCATGATGTAAACCCTGCCCTTACGCCCGCTGAGGTTCTCTCAAAATCTCCTTTGAAGATTAAGTACTTTACACCCATGTGGCGTGTCCTCTTCACCCACATTGTTAAATCCCTGGGAGGAATGCAGGGATCCCAAGATCAGATGTCCTTTAACCATCAAGCTATAGCATATGGGCTGATCTGGGGAGCTGATGTTGATGTTGGAAGCATTCTCTTCTCCAACCTTGTAGAACAGCTGAAGGGAAGAAATCAAGTCAGGGAAAAGAATATCTGCTATGTTCGCTTCTTGTCGCTGATCTTTGAAAGCCTGTTGGGAGACAACTACCATAACTCTGCATTGACTGATCTAAAGCCCTACTGCATCACAGGTGCCATATACAAAGAAATCGGAGCTGAAGATGTCCCTGTCACCTCTCATATGATGAACGTTGCCAACAAACAACCAACAGCTGAGAAGTCCTTGCTCCCTTCTTCTGAGAAGGTGAATACCTCTAGTGTGTCTGGCAAGTCTAAGTCTTTGACCTCTGGGTAGCACACTACGAAGTCCAAGGCTTCTTCTGGCCAACAGCCTAAGAAGAAGAAAATCCCCTCTTCTTCCCACACCAAATTTGTTGCTAAGGCCAAGGGAAAGAAGACTGACACCTCCTCTGTTCCAGATACTCATATGGAATCAGATACTTCTGCTGACCAACAACAGGGGTCTAGTGTCTCAAAGTCAGCTGAGACAACAGGAAACCAGCCTAATCCAGCTGATATCTTACAGGTAATCAGTGTACATTTTTAGAGGTTCACTGCAGCCACTCTCAATTGTCTGTAAGAGAGAGTGGTGAAGTTAGGGTAATCCTCGACCCATAGAAGTCTGTCTATGCACTTAGAACTCTTTAAGACTTCTGTACACCCTGTCTTTGCACCAGGGAATGATTCATTTGTGTTTATAAAGCACCCCGATGACCCTGCACCCTCTAGACAATATTCAGGCTAACAACAACCTGGATACACATATGTCTCAAACTTGATCAGCTGTACTTCACACAGCCTCTTGGTTCCCTCAGAAAAAGAATCCCAAAAGTTTTACTTTTAGGGGAGCTGAATAATCATCCTCAGCTCTTCTAGGGACAGCGTAATAAGACGATCTTAACCCTTAACTTTTTCACCTTAAAAGAATCCCAAAGGATTTATCCTTTTCAGGGGGAGCTGAATCATCACCCTCACCTTTCCTAGGGGCAGCGTAACAGGAGACCTTAACCCACATATGTTTCACTCTTAAAAGAGTCCCAAAGGTTTCTTAACCTTGTGGGCGGGCTGAATGATCACCCTCAGCCTTCTTAGGGGCAGCGAATGGCGATCCATAAACAACATATGTTTCACAATCAAAAGAGTCCCTAAGGTTTTAACCTTTTGGGGGGGCTAAATAATCACACTCAGCTTTCCTAGGGGCAGCCAATGGCGATCATTAACCATATATTTTTCACACTTAAAAGAATCCCAAGGATTTATCCTTTGGAGTGGCTGAGTAATCACCCTCAACCTCTCTGGGACAGCGAAATGGCGACCATTCCCCATACTTTCTTCCCTGTTACTAATTATAACAATTTGCAGGCTGAAATTATACAGTCAGTCACTGAATCCCAGGTACAACAGGAGAAAGAGGCTGATACAATTACTCAAGACCAACCTAATGACAATGAGCCTCTGCTGAATATTGAAGAAGACATGCTGTCATTAGAGGATGATGTCTCTGATCTTGAGTCAATATCTGAAGATGAAATCCCTATGGGGATGTTTGAGGAGGAGGATGAAGAAGATGAGGAAGATCAACAATCTGTCTCTCCTCCCAAGGAAATAGCTGTTTCCACCCCAGCTGAAAATAATACTCCTCCTCCCAAGGACGCTGTTGTTACTCCAACCTCTGCTACCTCTACAACAACAGTCTTCCACTGCCCAGCATATGATCCAACAACTGAGTTTCTGATGTTTGATCATCCTGCCCAAACCAACTTTGATCTTTTACCAAGGGGGGATGAGTATGCTCAACAAAGCCTCAACATACATAATCTTCAGCCTGTTCATCATCAATCTGACATTGAACGCTTATCAAGGAAGTTGGATGTGATCAAGTCTGAAATGCATAACTTCACTGTCACTTTTCCAGGGATCATACAAAAGGCTGTTGCTGAGGCGTTTACTGAACCTATCAAAGATGGTGCTCGAAAAGGTGTAACACAAGGACTTAGTCACCTTTCTACAAGAATGAAGGATGTAACTGACTCAGAGGTCCCTGCCTTATTCCATGAACATGAGCTAACCATGCACAGACAATTTGAAGCCATTCGCAACAGACAATACCGTCATGCAAACTTCATTGTAAATCGAGTTCAGGCCAATATGAATGGAAATAGCAACCTTCTGCTGAAGATTTCCAGGGCTTCAATGAAAAGGCAACGTGCTATGGCTGCCTCTGTTGAACAGATTGCAAGGCATTTTCAAACACGTTCATCCAAACGTCTGCGTAAGAAGGATGAACGTGAGGGGGAGAAAGAACCAACACTTAACCTTGAGTCTGCTAAACAAGGCTCATCATCAGCTGACAACACCATTACACCTGTCCCCCTCCAAGTCATCACACATATTAACATATCTGATGATGAGGATAACACTCAGGGGGAGCAATAGAATCAAGATGGAGCTGATTCATCAAAGTCCCTGGCTTTGGTTAACACCAGCGAGTCTGGGGATGATGGTGAACCAGCTGCCAAGAAGCTAAAGTTCACTGTTAGATCCCTTCCCAAAGCAATACAAACTCAGGCTCAGACATCATTTATCAGAAGAGCTGAAGTTTTGAAAAACATGAGTGTGGAATCCTCTGTCTCGAAGAAAGGAAAGGAGATAGTTTTGGTTGACACAGACACCAAACTAAAGAAGATAGCTGCGATGCTAGAGACAGGAGGATCCACCACAGACCTTTCCCAATTTTCAACCTTTACACCTTCCAATGAGATTCCTTTAACTCCTGAAGAAATAGAGAAACAGGCTGAGGAATTCAAGAGATTAAGTGAACTCAAGACAGCCAAAGAATTGAATGAAGCTACTCTAAGGAAGATGACTCCACCTGAAAGAGAAAAGCAAAAACAAAGGTTGAGGGAAATGGAAGTTAAACGCGCTGAGGCACTAAGAAAAGTCAAAGCTGATTATGATGCCTGCGTTAACAACAGATATGCACCTGGCAAGATAACCAAGTTCAAATACACCATTCATAAATCCACAAACACCCCACAGATGATCTTATGAAGAGATAACCAACAGGGAAACATGAATGTGTTTGACAACTTCAGGCTAAAGACACTTGGGTTATCTGAATGGTTCGAACTTGAAGCCTTAGCTGCCAAAATAACTGGACAGGCTAATTTTCTTCTACTTAAGACTATTAAGGCCAAGTTTACCTGGATCAAAGAAACGGCTGCCAAACTCAAGATAGATCCCCCACCACAGCTTTTTGAACAAGAACCCCCAAAGACTGGTAACAAAAGAAGAAGAGTTTCTCAACTTGTTAAGGAAACTTTTGTCACAGATGATGTTCAAATGGATGGTATGCACAGGGATTTGATCCTACCCAATGGTATAGTTGGCCCTGTTGATGGTCAGACATACACAGAGCCTGAAAGAGGAATGGTATTCATGAACAGAGCTTGCCAGTATGCATTTCAAAGAGAAGATGAGTTGTGCTTAGCATCAACAATTCAGCTACTTCGTCACAAGAAGTCACTCAAGATCAACACAGAGTATTCCAAAAGGTTTGCAAAAACTTTGCAGGAAGAGTTGGATAACAGACTAGACTTAGCTGAAGCTGAAGAAAAGATTAAAAATGATGACTATTGAAGAAATTCACAACCCAATTTTACCTTCACATTTTATTTTACTTTTGTAATGTACTTGTAATTTCCTTTAAGTATTAATAAAATCATGAGGTATGTTTGTTTAGATCTGTTATGAGTAAGAAGAAGCTGTTAACTCACTTACCTTAACTTAGTTAGATCTAGCAATATTTATGTTTAAATAGGGGGAGATTGTTGGGAATCTAAGCTTGTTAGATTCCCTGATCATAGATTTAAACATAATTAAGCTGTTAGATAGTCCCTTGCCTGTGCCTAGGAGGCAGGCAAGTACGCAAGACTTACAGAGATCCAAGTCTCTGTGAGCAACCTCAGAGGATTCCATGTTAGAGACATTCTCAAGGAAGTCAAAGATTACTTGAAGACATACTCATTGGCTGTGATGGATAACAGCCAAGATGTATCAGGGACTCTGAGGGGTTGAGGGTTAACAGGGGTGGCAATACCCTGTTAACACTCAGCACACTTTGGACATGCCATTTGTGTGTTCGAGACTATGAAGAAAAAGGAAACTGTTTTGACAACTGTTTCCTTAAAGCATAATTGAAGACTACCAAGAATAGAAGATCATCATGTGACTGATGTCTAAAAAGTGAAAGCTTGTGTAGTCACCATCAAGTACTATTTAGGTCAATCTCGTAACACTATAAATAGGATGTGTATCCATGCATTAATGTTTAACACTTTGAGTATATTCATAACATTATTGTGACAACCGTGGTTTTGAGGTTCGTCACTTGGTCTTACTTTTAGGTTATTTTATGTGTGACTACTCGATTTTTGTGCTTACGTGTTTATGTTGTGTGAATGAGGTTGGTGTGGTTATTGTTTATGAGTATAGAGTACTCATAAGTAAATCGAGGTACGGTTAATTCATGTTCATGAGATCACAATTGGTGACTATGAAATGAAATGGTGGTATTTTGGTGGTTACGTATACGTATAAGTAATATAGTAATAATGTATTTTTTTAGGATTTGCGGTTTAGCATTTAGAGGTCTCGGATAAGGTAATTAGCCATATGGATATTTTTCGGGATGGTTTTAAGTCATTTAGGACATAGTTATAAAGTTTATTTAAAAATTTGAGAATTTTTTTAAAAGTGTATATTTTACGTCTTTTACGATAAAACACGTAAAATTGACTAGTTTTACGGTTTTGGGGTTTTGGAAGCTTTAGGAGCTGTAATAAATTAAGACAAATTAAGGTAATGTTAGTAACATATTATTTAACAATAAAAAAAGAAAAAAAATATATAAATATATATATATAGGCGGTTATTAGGCCGGCCTAATCAAAAAAAAAAAAGAAAAAGGAATTTAAGGTAAGTAGTGTTTGGGTTGGGCTAGGACTTTTGGTTATATAAGGAACCCTTACACCAAAACAAATCATATTTTTTTTCTCCTGGAACATTCAGTCGACGGCATAAGAGAGTTTTTAGGGTTTTCTGTATTTTTTTTTCATTCTCCATTTAATTAAAGGTAAACCTTCTTAAACCTTTTTGATTTAATTGTTTTTATGATTAAATTAATCATTCTTATGATGGATTAGGGTTAGGGTTTATATAAAATCTGTAATTAATGGTGTTATAATCATATTATGATGATCATATAATCTAGGGCTTGTATTAGATGGGGTTATGGGTAATTAATTAGTTCAATTTGTTTAAAACCCATTTTTAAAAACTGGGCAGATTTTGAGTCAATTGTTTTGATCATATCGGGAGTTCTATAAACTCTTATTAAACTATCCAAGTACCCCTGGAAAGCTATTTGAAGTGGCTTTCCAATGCAAGAAACGAGAACTAAATTGGAGGTCGGGAAGTGGGTCAAAAATAGGTTACAACAGTCGGAGGTCAAAACAGTTTTGAATTCAGCCTGTTTTCTTTTTAGGTTTTGGGTTGTTTGGGGCACTTAGGGTTGCATTGGGATCTTCTCACGAACGTGAGAGATGGTTTATATATTGTAGTTAATATCTGCACTTGGGATAAGGTGGTGGTTTAGGGTAAGACCCCTTAATGGTAACAAACTTTTAGTACGTTTAAAATCAGGAAATCTGGAATGACAAAAGTAGATATATATATATATATATATATCGGGGCCTTATCAGTAGCTTTAAGGTTAGGGAAAGTGGGAGGTGTTAGCCAACATATGTAAGGGTATGAATATTCCTTTTACAGAAACCATGGGTAGGTTTAAGTGGGCGTTTGAGCTAAAGTTTTGAGACCTAAAACTGGGACTGTTTTGGGTAAAATACGAACGAGTTAGTTATTAAACTTAACCAAGTTAAGGACTTGTTAAGGAAGGGTATTGGGGTAATTAGAGCTTATTAATGAGGTATATATGTGAGAATATGCTAGATGTCCATCATAGGTTAATGAGCCATCTTAGTGATTGGTTCGTTTATTGATTTCGTGTTTTTGGTTTGTTAGCTTGTCGCTAGTGCAAGGACGTGTGAAGGAGCTATCAGGTGAGTTTCATAGTCCCATGTTTATTATTGATTTTGACTTCCAGATGGGATGGAAGAGACACTATGTTGAGTTGTTTCTAAATTGTTGCTGTGAATGTTTTATGGTTGTGATGGACTTGTGTGTACACTTATGTGATTAACTGCTATGCGATTTTTGATTTGTTATTGTGGTTTGACAAGGTAGTGGCCTTGTGGTTTGCCAAGGTAGTGGCCTTGGGATAGGTACATAGGGTGATCATCTAAGGTACCATGATGTTGTTTGGCAAGGTAGGATCCTTGGATTGGTTTGGTATGATTGGTCTTGATTGATAGTTGTTAATACATAATTGTAACACATTGTCCATATGTTCTTTTGTTGATGATTGCTATTCACAGCTTGTAACTGATTTATCGTTGGAGTCTAAACCTATGACTCTCACCAACTTTATGTTGACGTGTTTTAGTGTCTCTTTCAGGTGATACTATGGTTAAGCATGAGAAAATAAGTGGCTAGGATGGGAGAAGCATAGGATTACATATAGAAGGAGAATCCCCGTTTCCTTCTTAGTTTTATTTGATTGTTCTTTTAATAAGTGATACTGTGGCACACATTTGTTTGTTGGTATGTTATTTGTTGTCTTGGGTAAGAAGTAGGATTGTTACTTACTTACCTAGACCCCTTGCATTTTGTTGAGATATTGTCATGACCTTCGTGTCACCATTTTTATGACATTTCTTATTTCATATAGTTGTCTCTATAGACACGCCATGTTGTGATGATATCCATACGTCGCGCCCCATGTTCCGCCATTGTGGGGTGTGACAGAATGGTATCAGAGACAATGGTTATAGAGAATTAGGTTGCCTAGTCGCGTAGCCTAGTCTATAGCTTAAGGGTCCCTGCATATAGGTGTCATAGGAGTATGCGTGCATTTTATAATAATTGATGTGTTTGGATGTTATTTTGCGATGTTGTTAAGTTAGGAACTAATATGGTTCATACTTGACCACATAATATTTTCCTTTCGGGTTTTGACTAGTGCGGGTTTAACTACCATCGTCCACGCTAGTCATCTTTGTAATTTGCTAGAAAATGTATAGTTATTTGTTTTAATTTTTCCGACTCTTATGGACGTCATGCCTTAAAATTATTTATGTTTTCGTTTGGATTATGTCTACGCTAGTTTAGCTAGACCATGGATTTGTGATGTTTCAAGTTTTGACTAGGTTATTTTAATAAATGGAAATTTGGATTTTATTTTGTGTGTTTATGTGCTTGTGAGTTGATGGATTATGTGTTATGTGTAGTATTAATTTCTTATAAGTGTCATCATAGGAGGGAGTACATTGGTGAAAGGGAACATGTATAATTATGGAGGTCTACATAATTATATATGTGCCACAACACCACTAGACTTTCAAGTATGATTGCATGAAAGAGAATTGATACATGCTTGTATAGCATATGTTGGTAGTATGTATGATTATGATTAGGCGTATGTATAGTGGTAAGTATACTATATGGAGTATTCTGGTAGTTGTTAACGGGTGTCATGTTTTTACTATCAGCATGGTAAACACGCGAAATGGTGCTAGTGGAAGTGGTGCTGGAAATCCTGACTTGGCTACTTTGATTGCTGCTCAAATGGCCAACATAATACCAACCATTGTTCAGCAGGTGACTAACAACCTGAACAACAATAATAACAACAATGGTAAAGGAGGAGGTGGAAACAATGGTTGTAGCTATAAGGCATTCACTTCTTGTGGTGCAAGAGAGTATGATGGGAAGGGCGGCGCGGTAATACTTACCCAATGGATTGAGAAGATGGAGAATGTAATTCAGATGAGTGGATGCTTACCAAATCAAATGGTCATGTACGTAACTGGTTAACTGGTAGGGAAGGCTTTAACTTGGTGGAACACTCAAGTTCAAGCAAGGGGAAGAGTTGCTGCAAATGCTATGGCTTGGGCCGATTTTAAAGCTCTTATGACTACGGAGTTTTGTCCAAGCAATGAGATGGAGAAGCTGGAAAATGAGTTTTGGGGACATGCTATGGTTGGAGCAGCTCATGCAGATTACACAGATCGCTTCCATGAATTGGCAAAGTTGGTTCCCCATTTGGTTACCCCTGAGGCGAACAAGATTAAGCGGTACATTGCTGGATTACCTCCTCAGATCAGGGGAATGATTAAGGCTACTCAGCCTAACATAATACAACAGGCCATACTAACGGCAGGAATACTTACTGAGGAGGCGATATCTAGTGGAATCTTGGTCAACGCGGGAGATAAAAGAAAGGAGCCAGAAGCCGCGAAGTCGCCTGACACCAACTGGAAGAATGCTAAGAAGGCGAATGATGGAAGAAATTTTGCCATGAGGGTACCTCAAGGTTCTGGACATCCGAACAACAACAATGCTGCCTGCCGAACCTGCTCTAGGTTCCATCCAAGAGGTACGCCATGCCAGACATGCTACAATTGCCAGAAACCAGGACACTTTGCCAGAAAATGTGACGCACCTAACAGAAACGCAACACCAATCCAGTCTGTAAGGACGAATGTCACCGGGGGAAATTATTTTGAGTGTGGACAACCCGGGCATTTCCAGAGGGAGTGTCCTAGATTGGTTGGAGCAACCAACCAGGGTAGAGGCCAGTTAGCTTTGGAGGGAATTCGAGGAAACCAAGGCGGTGGAAACCGGAACAATGCTAACCGCAACAATGGGAACAATGGGAATCGGAACTGGAACAGGAACGAGGGAAATCAGAATAGGGGAAATCGGAATGGAGGCAGGGTTTACCTTGCAAATGCAGTAGAAGCGGTTCAGGACCCGAATGTAGTCACGAGTACGTTTTTGTTAACAATCACCTCGCTACGATTCTTTTTGACTCTGGGGCAGATTTTAGTTTTGTGTCGTCTCAATTCTTGCCTTTGTTAGATATGAACCCTAGTGTAGCGAAACCAGGATATGTGATTGAAATAGCTAGTGGTAAGCAAGAAGAAGTAGATGAGATATTTTTGAACTGCAAATTAGAGTTGGGAGAATTTAAGTTCACCATAGATTTAATCCCTCTAGGACATGGGAGCTTCGATGTAATCATTGGGATGGATTGGTTATCGAAGCGTAGGGCTGAGCTAATGTGTCATGAAAAGATTGCTAAGATACCCATAGGTGATATGAAGGTGTTATGCGTGTACGGAGAAAGGAATGAGAAGAAGACCAGGTCCCTTATGAATGCCAAGGATGATGAGCCACAAATCAATAAGATTCGAGTAGTAAGAGAGTTTGTCGATGTATTCCCGGATGACTTGATGGGGTTGCCACCGGTGAGACAAGTAGAGTTTAAGATTGACTTAGTACCCGGGGCAACACCCGTAGCGAAGTCACCATATCGTCTAGCACCGTCAGAGATGCAAGAATTAGCCGAGCAACTTAAGGAATTACAGGATAAGGGTTTCATTCGACCAAGTTCTTCTCCATGGGGAGCGCCGGTGCTATTTGTCAAGAAGAAGGATGGATCTTTCCGAATGTGTATTGATTATCGGGAGTTGAACAAGCTGACCATTAAGAACCGTTATCCTCTCCCAAGGATTGACGATTTATTTGATCAGCTGCAAGGAGCAAGGTACTTCTCAAAAATTGACCTTAGGTCCGGTTATCACCAACTAAGGGTCTGTGAGGAGGACATACAAAAGACCGCGTTCATAACAAGGTACGGACACTTTGAATTCACCGTTATGCCATTTGGATTGACGAACGCGCCAGCAGTGTTCATGGATCTAATGAACCGAGTGTGCAAGCCATATCTAGACAAATTTTTCATAGTCTTCATTGATGACATACTTATCTACTCTAAGACGGAGGAGGAGCATAACCAACATTTGAGATCGGTATTGGAGCTGCTCAGGAAGGAGAAACATTATGGGAAGTTCTCCAAGTGTGAATTTTGGCTGCAAGAGGTACAATTTCTGGGGCATGTAATCGATAATGATGGCATACATGTAGACCCAAAGAAGATTGAAGCAGTAAAGGATTGGAAGGCACCTACTACACCGTCAGAAATAAGGTCATTCTTAGGCTTGGCAGGATATTACAAGAGATTTATAGAGAATTTCTCTAGAGTATCAAAGCCTTTGACACTGTTGACCCAAAAGAATCAGAAGTATGAATGGGGCGAAGAGCAAGAACATGCGTTTCAGACACTAAAGGATAGGTTGTGTAATGCACCTATCTTGTCTTTACCAGAAGGGGTGGAAGATTTTGTGGTTTACTGTGATGCGTCCAACCAGGGATTGGGATGTGTTCTTATGCAGTGAGACAAGGTCATAGCTTATGCATCACGACAATTGAAAAACCATGAGAAGAATTACACCACACATGACTTGGAACTAGGAGCTGTAGTCTTTGCTCTCAAGATATGGAGACATTACTTGTAAGGGACGAAAAGTGTGATCTTTATGGACCACAAAAGTTTGCAGCACATCTTTGATCAGAAAGATTTGAACATGAGGCAGAGACGATGGTTGGAGTTATTTTGTGATTATGACTGTGAGATTAAGTATCACCCTGGGAAGGCCAATGTGGTGGCAGATGCGCTAAGTAGGAAGGAGAGGCTAAAACCAAAGAGAGTAAGGGCAATGAGCATAACAATTCAGACAACTCTTAAGGATAGAATTCGGGCAGCACAAATAGAGGCCGTAAAGGAAGAAAGGCTGGTTGAAGAAAATCTACATACTATGGATCAGTACATGGAAGAAAGAGGAGATGGTTGCAAGTATTACTTGGATAGAATCTGGGTTCCGTTGTTTGGCGACACAAGGAAGGTGATATTGGATGAAGCTCATACGTCGAGGTATTCGATACACCCAGGAGCTGATAAGATGTATCGAGACATGAGAGATATGTATTGGTGGCCAGGAATGAAGAAGGATGTAGCTTTGTACGTTAGTGAATGTTTGACTTGCTCCAAGGTGAAGGCTGAACATCAAAGACCGTCAGGATTACTACAACAACCAGAGGTTCCTAAATGGAAGTGGGAGAATATTGCCATGGACTTCATTACAAAACTGCCAAGGTCTAACAGTGGAAATGATATGATTTGGGTAATAGTGGACAGACTGACTAAGTCTGCCCATTTTGTGGCAATGAAGGAGGATGATAAGATGGAAAGGTTTGCCAAGAAATACTTGGAACATGTGGTGGCAAAACATGGAGTACCGGTGTCGATCATATCAGATAGAGATAGCAGGTTTACGTCTAGATTTTGGGGACTATTGCAGAAGGCTTTGGGTACGAGGCTGGATATGAGCACAGCTTATCATCCGCAGACGGATGGACAGAGTGAGAGGACTATACAAACACTGGAGGACATGTTAAGAGCATGTGTGATAGATTTTGGAGGAAGTTGGGAGAATCATCTGGCGTTGGCAGAATTCTCGTACAATAATAGCTACCATGCTAGTATAGAGTGTGCACCATTTGAGGCACTCTATGGTAGGAAGTGTAGGTCACCGCTGTTATGGGCTGAAGTAGGAAGTAGCCAAATAATTGGACCGGAGATGGTACAAGAGACTACGGACGCAATTACCGTGCTTAAGGAAAAATTAAAGGCGGCTAGAGATCGACAAAAGAGCTATGCGGACAAGAGGCGTAAGCCGTTGGAATTTGGGGTTGGGGACAAGGTGATGCTAAAGGTTTCACCATGGAAAGGGGTGATGCGGTTCGGGAAGAAAGGGAAGTTAGCACCTAGGTTTGTGGGGCCATTTGAAATCCTTGAAAGGATTGGGCTAGTGGCATACAGGTTGAGATTACCAGAAGAGTTAAGTAGTGTACATGACGTGTTTCATGTCTCAAACTTGAGGAAATGCTTAGCAAGAACTGACTTGCAAGTGTCGGTGGACGATATTAGTATAGATGCGAGCCTTCGTTTTATTGAAGAGCCGATAGAGATTATGGACCGTGAAGTTAAAGCCTTGAAAAGAAGTAAGATACCGTTAGTTAAGGTTAGGTGTAATTCTAAACGTGGACCGGAGTTCACGTGGGAACGGGAAGAGTTTATGAGGAGTAAGTATCCTCAGCTGTTCGTTAATGACGATCCTAAGGAGTAAATCTCGGGACGAGATTTCTATTAGGAGGGAGTGATGTGACAACCGTGGTTTTGAGGTTCGTCACTTGGTCTTACTTTTAGGTTATTTTATGTGTGACTACTCGATTTTTGTGCTTACGTGTTTAGGTTGTGTGAATGAGGTTGGTGTGGTTATTTTTTATGAGTATAGAGTACTCATAAGTAAATCGAGGTACGGTTAATTCATGTTCATGAGATCACAATTGGTGACTATGAAATGAAATGGTGGTATTTTTGTGGTTACGTATACGTATAAGTAATATAGTAATAGTGTATTTTTTTAGGATTTGCGGTTTAGCATTTAGAGGTCTCGGATAAGGTAATTAGCCATATGGATATTTTTCGGGATGGTTTTAAGTCATTTAGGACATAGTTATAAAGTTTATTTAAAAATTTGAGAATTTTTTTAAAAGTGTATATTTTACGTCTTTTACGATAAAACGCGTAAAATTGACTAGTTTTACGGTTTTGGGGTTTTGGAAGCTTTAGGAGCTGTAATAAATTAAGACAAATTAAGGTAATGTTAGTAACATATTATTTAACAATAAAAAAAGAAAAAAAAATATAAATATATATATAGGCGGTTATTAGGCCGGCCTAATCAAAAAAAAAAGAAAAAGGAATTTAAGGTAAGTAGTGTTTGGGTTGGGCTAGGACTTTTGGTTATATAAGGAACCCTTACACCAAAACAAATCATATTTTTTTTCTCCTGGAACATTTAGTCGACGGCATAAGAGAGTTTTTAGGGTTTTCTGTATTTTTTTTTCATTCTCCATTTAATTAAAGGTAAACCTTCTTAAACCTTTTTGATTTAATTGTTTTTATGATTAAATTAATCATTCTTATGATGGATTAGGGTTAGGGTTTATATAAAATCTGTAATTAATGGTGTTATAATCATATTATGATGATCATATAATCTAGGGCTTGTATTAGATGGGGTTATGGGTAATTAATTAGTTCAATTTGTTTAAAACCCGTTTTTAAAAACTGGGCAGATTTTGAGTCAATTGTTTTGATCATATCGGGAGTTCTATAAACTCTTATTAAACGATCCAAGTACCCATGGAAAGCTATTTGAAGTGGCTTTCCAATGCAAGAAACGAGAACTAAATTGGAGGTAGGGAAGTGGGTCAAAAACAGGTTACAACAGTCGGAGGTCAAAACAGTTTTGAATTCAGCCTGTTTTCTTTTTAAGTTTTGGGTTGTTTGGGGCACTTAGGGTTTCATTGGGATCTTCTCACGAACTTGAGAGATGGTTTACATATTGTAGTTAATATCTGAACTTGGGCTAAGGTGGTGGTTTAGGGTAAGACCCCTTAATGGTAACAAACGTTTAGTACGTTTAAAATCAGGAAATCTGGAATGACAAAAGTAGATATATATATATCGGGCCCTTACCAGTAGCTTTAAGGCTAGGGCAAGTGAGAGGTGTTAGCCAACATATGTAAGGGTATGAATATTCCTTTTACAGAAACCATGGGTAGGTTTAAGTGGGCGTTTGACCTAAAGTTTTGAGACCTAAAACTTGGACTGTTTTGGGTAAAATACGAACGGGTTAGTTATTAAACTTAACCAAGTTAAGGACTTGTTAAGGAAGGGTATTGGGGTAATTAGAGCTTATTAATGAGGTATATATGTGAGAATATGCTAGATGTCCATCATAGGTTAATGAGTCATCTTAGTGATTGGTTCGTTTATTGATTTCGTGTTTTTGATTTGTTAGCTTGTTGCTAGTGCAAGGGCGTGTGAAGGAGCTATCAGGTGAGTTTCATAGTCCCATGTTTATTATTGATTTTGACTTCCAGAGGGATGGAAGAGACACTGTGTTGAGTTGTTTCTAAATTGTTGCTGTGAATGTTTTATGGTTGTGATGGACTTGTGTGTACACTTATGTGATTAACTGCTATGCGATTTTTGATTTGTTATTGTGGTTTGACAAGGTAGTGGCCTTGTGGTTTGCCAAGGTAGTGGACTTGGGATAGGTACATAGGGTGATCATCTAAGGTACCATGATGTTGTTTGGCAAGGTAGGAGCCTTGGATTGGTTTGGTATGATTGGTCTTGATTGATAGTTGTTAATACATAATTGTAACACATTGTCCATATGTTCTTTAGTTGATGATTGTTATTCACAGCTTGTAACTGATTTAGCGTTGGAGTCTAAACCTATGACTCTCACCAACTTTATGTTGACGTGTTTTAGTGTCTCTTTCAGGTGATACTATGGTTAAGCATGAGAAAATAAGTGGCTAGGATGGGAGAAGCATAGGATTGCATATAGAAGGAGAATCCCCGTTTCCTTCTTAGTTTTATTTGATTGTTCTTTTAATAAGTGATACTGTGGCACACATTTGTTTGTTGGTATGTTATTTGTTATCTTGGGTAAGAAGTAGGACTGTTACTTACTTACCTAGACCCCTTGAATTTTGTTGAGATATTGTCATGACCTTCGTGTCACCATTTTTATGACATTTCTTATTTCATATAGTTGTCTCTATAGACACGCCATGTTGTGATGATATCCATACGTCGCGCCCCATGTTCCGCCATGGTGGGGTGTGACAATTATTGCTTAGAACTTATAGAATCAAACAGTTGCGACTGTATTTATAAGTTAGGGTTTATAGTTGTTCAAAGTGTGCACAACACATTGTCATCAAACGGTGTTATCCATAACACTTGTAATTCTTTATTATACAATAATAAGATTACGTTTGAAAAGTAATACCTTGTGTTGATTAGTTAAGTTTAGGGTTTCTAGCATTGATTAGGGACTTTCAATACCCTTTATTCGACACCAACAAAAGTCGTCTCGGGACTTATAACCTTGATTTGACACCAACAAAAGTCGTCTCGGGACTTATACCCTTGATTCGACAAAATTCGTCTCGGGGCTTGATACCCTTGATTCGACAAAAGTCGTCTCGAGACTTATACCCGAGATTCGACACCAACACAAGTCGTGTGGGAATTGATACCCTAGATTCGACATTAAAAATAAATAATAATAAACTATAAAAAATAACTAAAGATAACCAATAGAAACACAATTCCATTTTTATGTTTGAATCTTCCGCCATCTACCCATCTTGCTGCTATTATTCTTCTCGTAATTTTTGTTTCATTCTGAAACGATAGAAAAGTAAAAGAAGAAAAATAAGGTTGTTGAGATTTGATTAAAAGATGGGACACATTGACTAGTAAAAAACAGTAGCGATTTTATGGTTTAGGGACTGGATCTGTAGAGGAGAGATTTAGGTTCCGAGGTTTTTTTTTCAACGATAGATAATTTTTAGGGTTAGGTGGTGTTTGAGACAACGAAAGTGTTTTTAGGGTATAGGATTGGGGTACGACTCTCATACCATGTTAGACTACATTAAACCCCCATGAATCAGTATTGCATTATTGATGTGTATTTATACACATACACAGAACATCCTAGAAACCTTAAGCCCACAAGTCGGGCTTGGGCCACTTTATTGACTAACAGATTTCATACCAATTATTTGCCAATAACTCTGCAAATTGCTTATTATTTATAGTGTGTAGAAACTAGAAGGGGCGAATAGTTTCTTAAAATTTACTTGTCAAAAGATAATTTTCAAAAATCCTTTCAAAAACTTAGACTTGAGTGATTATGTGAAACCTTCTTATACACAATATGAACAAGGTATAGTGCAATTAAACTAATAATCACAAGTATAAAGAATAATGAATGTAAAGAGATAAGGGAAAGAAAGATCAAACCAAACACCAAGGATTTATATTGGTTCGGCAACGAAGCTCACTCCTCGTGCCTACTCCACTCCTCGAGTACTCCTTACTCGAGAGTTCACTAATCAACAAGCTCCTTAAGGTGGAGAAACCGTACACAATGTTGCTTATCCAATTTCCGACTCTAAGCTAAAAGTCGAGCCCTAATCTTAGCTAGGACCAATCTACACTAGTATACTTTAAGGACCAAGTATAAACCTTAGTACATACACAACTTCCAAATAGACACAACTACTTGGATCTTCACAACAATGACACAACAATGACTAAATAAGATTTGTTCTTCAATGGATTTTTGATGTAGACACAACACTTCAAAGATGAAAGTGTTCGTCTCTTTGCACTTGGACAGGAAGAGATGGGAGAAGAAAGATTCACTTCTAAACAAGTAGTAATCAACCAAATGACCAAGGATTTGAGTGATTTTAGAAGTATGAAAGAATTTGGAATTATATGTGCAAAAGAGGTGAATAGAAAATCTGAGAATGGTCCACTATTTATAAGACAAGGCTCCAACGGCTATATATGTCTGCGGTTCTTTATTGCAGCCCGCGGTTCCTTATCGATAAGGAACTGCATAGCCACTTAAGGAACCGCCGGAGTAGACTATGCTCCTTTTTGTCTTTTAGTGGTATGGTTCGAATCTGGTGATTAAAATATCCTGAAAGAATATTTCAAACCAAGATAAAATATGCCATTTTCAAATTTCAAATATTTAATTTAATAAACATTTTCTTAAAACTAAAGTTTAATAAAAACTTGTCACACTTAATAAAAGTGAGTTTTAGAAAAGATTTAATCCTTGATCACTTAATTAGGATGAGTACTTGTTTGTACATACCTTAAGTGATAATGGTTGAAATGAAAAATACTTGAACTCAAGAATTCGTTTTTCGTTGTTTTCGTAAATGCTTGTTTTTACATATTGTCGTAATCAAAACAAAGCGAGACCGAAAAATTCAAGTAACGTTTTTAGGCATCATTGCATTAACAATCTCCCCCTTTTTGATTTCGACACTACATAAACACAATCACATGGAAAAAAATATTTTTGAGGACGAGTTTATTTTACTTCTCCCCCTTTGTCGAAGCAAAAAGGTTGCAAAAGTCTTGGTAGAAGAGAAGAATCGGATTTTGCAAATGCTCCCCCTTAGTGCTTTGTAACACCCCACTTAGATAAGTGGACCGTTACGTGTATTTATGACGTGTCATCAAAGCATAAGGTAAATGTCCTAAAACATTAACTGACCATAAAGGAAATACCAGAATCAAACATCAGCAATCCAAACATAAGCCCAAAATATGAAAAGTAAATACTGAAGGAAAGGACTAAACAATGTCCAAATAAGCAGAATAATGTAAGTACATAAAGTAAGAAGTCTGGATAGCTTCCATGCAAATGCACATGCTCTCAGAATCCTAAGAGCGTCCTGGTGTACCTGGCGTTAGAACATGAAAGGAACTACGGCTGAGCATAACGCTTAGTGAACGGATATAAAGCATGATAAGGAATTACTGAAATGAAACATATGATAAAATACTGGAGCTGTAAGACTGATAAATAAAGTTGCAGCGGAAATCTGTGTATAATCTGTTAAGTCTGATTTATAAATAATAAAACTGAATTGTTATCTGTTAAATCTGAAAACATGCATTTACTGTATTTTAATTGCCAGAGCTTATATAGGCCACGTGCTGTAACAACCGTGCATGAATAACTGGAGGGGTGACCTCGTCATGCTGTAGAGGGGTGACCTCTAAATAACTGTAGAGGGGTGACCTCTAATTACTGTGCTGGGTGGAGGGATCAGCTCCAATATGAAGGATGTAGAGCACACACCACATTCACCCTGATAACTTGTAAACTGATAAGCCTAGGATGCATCCACACGCCCCACTAAACATACATATAAAAATGGCCAAATTGAACATGAGTGGGACGATGCAGGATATCACTCTCCTGCATTTGAGTCACGACACCGGTGCCTTTAGTGTCGTGGTTACGGTACCTCCGTAACTAGTACATAAACTGGTCGTGCTTCTATATAATGCTCAGGCAACTTATTTCGTTTTTAACATGATTTCTGATAAGCTTAAACACATACAGGGAAAAACATTTGGCTGCAGACGGGGAATCCTAATCATGCATAGAAAGAAAGTCCTTACTGAAAGGATGGAAAATCCGTACCTTGTGTCCAGTAACTGACAGAAGCTGAAAAGACGGAAACCCTACTCCGACTTCACGTGAGCTACATGATAAAAGGGGATGAATGAGTTGTTTATGCATGACATGAATTACTGGTTCTTGACTTGATTTACTTGTTCTTGACTGGTTATACTTGTTCATGTATTTATTATGTATATTCTTGATCTGGCGTGATTCGTGAGTTCTTGATACTGTATTTCATGATTCTTGTGTTATAATACTTGGTATTTTCATAATTAGTAACTTTAAAAAAATAGCAAGTTTCCATATATAATAACTTTAACTATTATTCATAAAGCTCATGTAAAAAAAAGTTACGTTTCATTTATATCATATCATCTTATTTACTACTAACATGTATAGTATATTAGTAAAGACATTTTCATGCAAGCTTTAAACTTCTAAATATAAAATTAGTTTAAGCAATGAGAATACCCTTTTACGTACTAAATTTGCTCATATTAGTATTAACTATGACTTTGATATAGCTAATTGTTCTTAAACAAAACAATATGCGTGTAAATTAGGAAGATAAGTTTACTACGTTAGTTAAGCTTTAGTATCAAACCACAATATATACTTTGTGCCATCGATGATTTGAATACAACATGAGTGAAATACTACCATAACCATATGAACGTGAAGTCGTTTTAAGGTTTACCTCCTGAACAAACGATGATAGATGATCAGAAACGAAATCCAACACGAGCATAGATCTGAACTAGAAGACAATCAACAGACTTTAACAAAATGGGATCGAAACTCAATCACCACACGTATGAGATATTTATGAACTATCGTCACCAGCGAACCTACTTGTACCGTCTTCACAACATCACACAATCCACTTTAACACGATTAGACCCAAAACTCGAACAACTTTGTCGAGGTCGTGAACTATAAAAAGAACGCAACTCAAATGTAATCATAATCGGCCAGAATGATCGTTCATCGCAGCTATGAACAAAAAGATAACACATCGAAACCACCAAGTAAGAACACTATGTAACCCACCGAACCAGATTGAAACTTAGTCCCGCGAGTCTCGCCCAAACTCAAATGGAGTAAACAAAACTGAATTTCAGAAAACGAACACGAACCGAGAATACCAAGAACGCTAGCGTGTAGCAAAAGTTGGATCATGTTATTCCCCAATACTAGTTTATGTGTATGCAAATTGTGGATTTAAGCACTTTAGGTAGTATACATAATGCATGCTTTATTACGGTTACTTTGTCTATAATTTCTCTCGAAATTAACGGAGATATTTTGTGAAGTTGTTAATGATGGAGCGTTTTGAATGCGAAATCATCATCCTATTAATAGTCGTAGATTGTTTACATAAATACCGACGTTGTAGGAAGATTTGAGTTATGTCACTCTTTGACCGAATATTATCAAGATTTTGGCCACAAAATTACAGATCTTGTTTTTACACATTGAGCCTATTTTTTTTATCTTAACAGGATGTTATTGCATAAAATAATAAAGTATCTTTTGTTTAACTGAAAATATCTTATGTTAAAACTTAATAATAAACAAATAATATAACATGAGATTTTAATATCAGACGCTAGTTATTTAACTTTAGGTTATATTCAAAACTATAAAATAAAATACAAACCAAATTTGTGGGTTTTACAATTCTTCCCCGCTAAAAAATAATAATTCGTCCCCGAATTAAGGATACGATTATGCCGATTATGCCGTGGTTTTACAATTATTCCCCTCTAAAAAGAGAAATTCGTCCTCGAATTAAAGGTAATAAGCTGGTGAAGGTATAAAAGCTGAAAGGACATATATGCTGAAAGAGCATGAAGGCTGAAAAGACATATAAGCTGAAGGATCATTCGTCCTTGAATTAGAACATGATGTTGCTGAAAGGGTATAAACGTGACATGACTGAAGTAAACATTGAACGTGACATGGATGAAGAGGACATGGAACGTAACATGGCTGAAAGAACTTAACTGGATTTATTGAAGGAAAAGGATGAGAGGTCCGGATGGAATCCTCCGTTTCGAGTGGCCTCCCGCTCGAAACGATTCCTTCAAAGGTCTAAACATAATAAAAATCTTGGTCCTGATGACCCTGTCCTGATGATGCTGAATAGTTTCTAGTTCCATACTTAAGATGGATTTTCTGAATCTGATAGAATGAACAAGCCATAGCATGAAAAGGTACGTACAATTATCCTGGAGAGATAATAGTTATATCTCTGGCAGACTGCTGAAAATATATAGGGACGAACTACGTGAACAATTGTGAACGTACTACATGAGCAATTGTGAATGTGGTTCATGATTATATGAGGAATGCTGGGCATAGAATATATTGTGCACGATGATACATGAAACATACTGTGAATGTGATGCTAGAACATATCATGAACATACGATGACTCAGGAAAGAATGCCAAATGATACGGCTTGAGACGTAAAACGTCTGCCTGAGTATGGAGACGCTGTACTAAGCTTGAGTCTGGTTTCTTAAGATTTCTGTAACTATATTCAGTAACAAGCTGTGAAATGTGCATTGCGAGATGGAACACGAATCTAAACGTGAACGATGTCATGTATGCGTATCGTGAATTTAAATCATGAGATAGCATAAAACATGAACTAAAACAGCATCATACTTCGAATGAGACGTAAACGTGCAAGTGAAAATAAACGTGAACGTGAATGTACACGTGATCGTGAACATGAATTCCGTCTGAGATGATGGTCGATGGAATACCTTGAAATCGTACGATTTACAGTTGAATTTCCTGCAGGTCCGCTACTGCGTAATCATTTCGGATAAAAGAAGACGTGTAGGCTGGGTTAACTGGTTAACAACGACTTAGATAGCATCATGCTTCGTCTGAGTCTGTTATAACTGACAATAACCCCCATGAAATCTTATCTCATTTTTGTTCAGAAATTTCTAATGTGTGACGCCCCCAAATTGAGTCAAATGCAGCGGAAATAATATTTGGGTGTCACGTAGGTGGATCAACAGCAGACAGATTATAGAGCGACAGATAAAAGATTATCCTTACATTTATTACATGATTAAAAGTGCAAATGTTCTTAAAACAAGTCTTAAACAATATTCAGTAGTTTGAATTATTCCCCGGTTTATAAAACCCCAGATGAGCTCGATAAATGCAGCCTATCATGATGCTTGACTCCATGCACACCAATACCTGCTTTAGTTTCCTGAGAAAACATGCTTAGAGAGTCAACATAAAGTTGGTGAATTCACAGGTGTAATTAAAATAAGTTTGGACATATAAACATTCACTGAAGTAGCAATGCACAAAGCATTAATACTTAAAAGTAATTACATTTCCATATTGCCCGAAACTGAAGCTTGACAGTTAAGCCCTTAACAAATAAGGGCCCTTCGCCTTATCATTATCAAAGCACCCATAAATAATAATGTACTGACATGTGAAACATCTGTTGTCCTGGCCTAGGCACAGTGAGCATGACTCACCCAGATGGGGACGGTCAATCCCAAATAGATCTATTTATAACATTCAGGCAATTCAAAAATTCTAACAGTTTCGGATGCACGGGTCATGCGGGTTCATCTACAATAGGCATTGTAATCAAAGGTTTTGCAGTTCAGTTTACGTCCATAAAATAAAATATGTTGCATGTTTTCTTCCCCATAAAAGAGTTTAAAAGTTTGTCAATATATAAAAGTGGGGCCATGAACTCACCTCAATCGTACGGCAATAAGTCAATAGATAAGTCTGATAGGGATGCTCACGATACAGTCAATGACCTAAATAATTATAAGGTCTCAGTAAATGCATAATATAAATGCATAAAAGTTCCAGAATAAATCTGTACATGTTTAAACGGGTTTAAGTATTTAATAATAATACTTGAAATTTGTTCGTCGAAGTACAAGTTCTAATAGTATTTATTTTAGGTGTAAAATAAATAATAAGGTTTAATTAATTAATTCGCTTAATTAATATTTTGTACTTACGTTGTTATAAAACACTTTAAGTATTCATATAGGATGGTTTTATATATATTTAAAGCGATAGGAAAATAAATATAATTAATATATTTATTTTATAAGTTAACCATTTACAATTTATATTTAATATATAAATAAGGTTTATAAATGTATGACATTTATTTAAAATCCATATTTACGTAAGATTTACATTTATTAAATTATAGGTTTGAAAATAACAATTGTTACATTTATTCAAGTTTTACGTTTAAATAAATGACTTAAAATATATAAGGTTTTTAAGGTTCGTAATAATTGTATAAAAGTACGTTTTAGTCCTTTTAATAAACGGATACTCGCGATTAAATTACTTTTATACCCCTAGGGTTTCTAAATCTTTCAAGTATTTACAGTTTTGGTCCCTCCTAGTTACACGTGCAACTAGGGTTTCTTAAAGTTTCATAAAATGTCCATTTTGGTCCTTATAGTATACGGCATATTCTAGGGCTTATAAGAGTTTCACTTAATGGCAGTTTTAGTCCTTGAAGTTTCGGCTAGTATTAGGGTTTATTATAAGTTACAATTATGCCCCCTAGGGCTTGATTATGTTTCGGCTTTAGGCAAGATTAGTCCCTAGGGTTGCTTAGTGTTGTATTAAGTTTAGTAACTTGACACTATTAGTCCCTAATGTTTATTTTAGGTCACGGCTTGTGTCCAAAGTGGTCCTTAGACTTTCCAAAATTTACACAACTCACCCTAGTAATTTAGTAATCACTTTTTAGTCCTTTTTAACTTTACAAAGTTTCGGATATGTGCAAAACACACCCCTAGACTCTCGGCATGTTTTTAAAAGTGGTTTAATGTTTATGTTTTTGAAATATCAAGTTCTATACTTATTCATTTAGCTCCCTTATACTTTATAAATTTACAATTTAGTCCAAAAGTATCATATAAGCTATTTTTAATCCGAAAATTTATGTATATATTATTTTAGTTTCAAAACTTCTTAGATCTATTATTTAAATCCAAAATGATTATAGATCTATATTTCTTTTTAGTATGTAACTTTATAAAATCATAACTTTGACACTAAGAGTTTTATAAAACATTTATTTAATAAAGGTGATTATTTATCTAGGAAAAGTATTATAGTGCTTAAACTAATCCTATAAGGCCTAATAGTGATCTTAATATTTTAAGGCACCTAATAACATGAAGCTAATATTTCTAGTTGTATCTAAATATTATAAGGTCACTAAAAATCATCATATGAGCTTTAAAGCTCACGTCCCATTTTATTTGCATGGTTAGGTTTTCATGATTTTACAAGTTAAACAAGATTATGTTAATGTGTTCTTCCAAGTTGACAAGTTTTTACATCAAGTCTTACTATATATAAAAATTAGCCGTGGGTTTTATCTTGGTTTTTAGGGTTTCCATGTTTGTTTAAATGTTAACTTTACCATAATAAACATGTACACATAAATATATATGAATGTAATGTATTGAAAAAGATAGGTTTTGACTTGGACTTACTTGTTTAGTTAGGTTTAGGAATGATATGAGAATAGGTAGAAACAAGTGACAAGCTTTCAACAATGGAGGTCTAGGAATACAAATGCATGCCGTGGGCTTCAAGTGAGGCGTCTAGGGCTTCTTTGTGGCTTCAAGGATTAAGGTTTCTTGTAGGTTGATCTTAGGATTAGCCTTTAGGTTGTAGAAGACATAGTATGGATGTAGTAGTAAACTTTGGAGGTTTAAAAATGGTGGTGAAGGTATAGTAACCGTGAGTTGAGAGAGAGATGGAGTGAGATTTAGGAAATGTTTTGTGTTGTGTGAAGTGTGTGTGTTTCGGCCTATAAACAAGAGAGAGAGAGATCAAATGTAATCTTAGTACCTAGTACTAAAGATATCAAAGGATTTTGGTTGGATTTGAAATATCTTCCAAGTATTTTGACACATGCCTAAACTAGAAAGTCCACTTTCTTCCCTTTTGGTGTTTTAGCCGTGTGTTTACAAGTCAAAGTGGGGGACAAAAACTTACAAGTATAGTAGGTTGCATGGTGGTTGAGTGTGTAAGTGCCTAAGAGTGCTTTGGTGTAAGTAAAGCATGGTTAGGTGTAAGTAAGACATGGTTTATGCATGTGTTAGTATAGGGTATTAGTGGAGTGCATGATTACATAGGTTACTTGTAGCTAGTTGAATCAAATGATGGCATTGTATGCATGCATGCACATACACGTCTAACATATGCTTGGGGAAGGGTTTTGGGTAAATTTTGCCAAGTGTTGTATGATAATAATAGCCTTTGTATATTATTATAGGTACTTGTGGTGTTGTAGGTATTTTTGTGGAAGCTCTTAGATAATTTAATGAAAGTGTATAAAATATATCCTTGTAAGTATTTACTTGAAGAAAATAAATAAATGACACTTGTTAAAATAGTGTACATTATATTTAGAGTGTTAGGTGTTTATTCCTTTTAAGTATTATATGTAAATATATACATATAAAAATAATTCAAGTACTTAATAAATAAATTAAGTAAGGTTACTTATCTTAAAATATGTACTGAGGTGATGAGTTCATTAATAAGTCAGGTGGCCAGTCAGTTGCCAGGGTAGTCAATACATGACTAAAGGTCCACATTAATATAAAATAAATGGGATAAATAATATGACAAAAGGTATATGCTTAATAATAAAACATAGAAAGGTGAAATTATATAAATTTCATGAATAAGTAGTACAACAGTTGACAAAGTCAATAGGATAAAATCAGGGATTTTACAGCACAATCCCGTTATTTTAGCTTTGTCCTCAAAGCTTAAGATGAAGTCATTGGTCAGGTGAATAAGTGTGGGTACTTGGTTTTGAACGAGTCTTCTCGTTCCCAAGTGAACTCTAGGCCTCTCCTAGAGTTCCAACGTACCTTGACCAACGGGATACGACTACGTTTCAATTTCTTAACTGTTCTCTCCATGATTTCTACTGGTTCCTCTGTGAACTGGAGTTTGTCGTCAAACTGAACTCCTTCTAATGGCATAGCCAATGGTCCTTCAGCATAGCACTTCTTCAAGTTAGACACATGAAAGGTAGAGTGTACCCGACTCAATTGTTGGGGCAACTCTAAACGGTAAGCTACTTCCCCGATCCTGGCTATCACTTTGAAAGGGCCAACATAACGTGGATTCAGCTTTCCACGTTTGCCAAAACGTACCACACCCTTCCAAGGAGATACCTTGAGCATAACACGGTCACCTACTTCAAATTGCATAGGTTTTCGCTTCAGGTCCGCGTAGCTCTTTTGTCGATCGCGGGCAGCTTGAATTCTCTGTTTAATGAGGACAATCTTATCTGAAGTCTCTTGGATTAATTCTGGTCCGGTGAGTCGAAACTCTCCTACTTCTGCCCAACACACAGGTGAACGGCATTTGCGACCGTACAGTGCCTCAAAAGGGGCAGCCTTGATACTGGCATGATAACTGTTGTTGTAGGAGAATTCCACTAAAGGGATGTGGTCAACCCACCCACTTCCAAAGTCAATTACACATGCTCGCAGCATGTCCTCTAGAGTCTGAATGGTTCGCTCACTTTGTCCATCAGTTTGTGGATGATAAGCTGTGCTCATATCCAATTTGGTACCTAAGGCTCGTTGAAAGGCTTTCCAGAAATTTGAAGTGAACCTACCATCTCTATCACAAATTATTGAGACTGGTATTCCATGCTTGGTCACGATCTCCTTCAGGTACGTTTTTGCCAGTTTGGCCAGGGAATCGTTCTCCCTAATCGGCAGAAAACGGGCGGACTTAATGAGTCGGTCGACAATCACCCAGATAGTATCGTAACCGTGAGATGACCTTGGGAGTTTGGTGACAAAGTCCATAGTGATGTTGTCCCACTTCCATTCCGGTATCTCGGGTTGTACAAGCAAGCCCGATGGTCTCTGGTGTTCAGCTTTGACACGTGCACATGTCAAACATTTCTGAACGTAGGTGGCAATGTTGGCTTTCATATTCGGCCACCAATACAACTTCTTCATATCCTGATACATCTTCTCAGATCCGGGATGTATAGAATATTTAGACTTATGAGACTCGTGCATGATCACGTTCCTCAAGTCTCCATAACAAGGTAACCAACTTCGTCCGTGCAGGCATAGGGTTCCATCTGTCCTTGGTTCTAGCTTTTCCTTAGTAAGGTCGGTCCTGAGCATTCCTCCAACATCTTCTTTCACAAGGTTTTCAGGTAATTGGGCTTGAGTCTGAGCTTCCAAAATCTGTTTGGGTAAGTCCAAACTGATCGTCATAACTAATGCCCGAACTCTCATAGAGGGTCCGTATCCTTACGACTTAGAGCATCTGCAACCACGTTTGCTTTACCGGGGTGGTATTTGATCTCGCAGTCGTAGTCACTCAACAACTCAATCCAACGACGTTGTCTCATGTTCAGCTCCTTCTGGTCCAATATGTGTTGCAAGCTTTTGTGGTCAGTATGCACTGTACATTTTGTTCCGTATAGGTAATGCCTCCAGATTTTGAGAGCAAAGACCACGGATCCGAGTTCCAAATCATGAGTGGTATAGTTCTTCTCGTGCTTCTTCAGTTGTCTTGAAGCATAGGCGATCACCTTCATTCTCTGCATCAATACTGCACCTAAGCCTTTGTGTGAGGCATCGCAGTACACAACGAAATCATCGTTGCCCTCGGGCAAGGCCAGAATAGGTGCACTACACAACTTCTGCTTAATCAGTTGAAATGCTGCTTCTTCTTTCTCTCCCCAATCAAACTTCAATCCCTTCTGTGTGAGCTTGGTCATTGGCTTGGCTATTTTGGAGAAACCTTCAATAAATCTACGATAGTACCCGGCAAGGCCTAGAAATTGGCGGATCTCCGTCGGTGATTTAGGAGATGCCCAATCTTTGACAGAATCGACCTTTGCTGGATCTACGTGTATGCCGTCACAATCAATGACATGACCAAGGAAGTGCACTTTGGGAATCCAAAATTCACATTTGGAGAATTTGGCATAGAGCTGTTCCTCCTTGAGTACCTTCAGTACTTGTGCAAGATGTTCCCCGTGTTCTTGTTCGTTCTTAGAATAAATGAGTATATCGTCAATGAAGACTATCACGAATTTATCCAAATAAGGTCTGCATACGCGGTTCATAAGGTCCATGAAAATAGCGGGTGCATTGGTCAGCCCGAAAGGCATAACCTGAAATTCATAATGACCGTAACGGGTTCTGAAAGCTGTCTTTGGAATGTCTTCCTCCCTGACTCTCAGCTGATGGTATCCAGATCTCAGATCGATCTTGGAATACACGCTTGACCCTTGCAGTTGGTCAAACAAGTCGTCAATGCGAGGTAGCGGATAACGATTTTTCACTGTTAACTTGTTAAGTTCTCTGTAGTCAATACACATACGGAAAGAACCATCCTTCTTTTTGACAAATAGGACAGGAGCTCCCCACGGAGAGGAACTGGGTCGGATGAATCCTTTGTCAGATAATTCTTGGAGTTGTTCAGCTAATTCCTTCATCTCTGATGGTGCCAACCGGTATGGAGCTTTAGCTACAGGTGCTGCTCCGGGAATCAAATCAATTTGAAATTCCACTTGTCGAGTCGGTGGTAAACCTGGCAACTCATCAGGAAAGACTTCTGGAAAATCTCGGACAATGGGTACGTCCTTGATTTGCTTCTTCTCGGGTTTTTCTTCTTCATCTGTTCGAGAAATATGGGCCAAGAAGATAGGACATCCTCTCAACAAATATTTCTGAGCTTTGGTACAAGAGACAACACTAAGTCTGGTGTCAGTGAGGTCAGTGTTACCGTCTCCTCTAATGATTAAGATCTCGTTTCCCCAAGGAATACGAACTAGTTTTTCATCACAAACAATGACTGCGTGGTATTTTGCTAACCAGTCCATGCCGATAATTACATCAAAACTACCAAGGTGTACTGGGATAAGGTCAATATTGAACGGATGTTTCGAAAGGTTTAAGGTACAACCTCTAACGATGGTGTTAGTGACTACAGTTTTACCGTCAGCTAGTTCTACCGAATAATGGTGATCTAAAATCGATGGGACGACTTCTAACACATTGCTAAATTCAGTGGATATAAAGCTTCGGTCTGCTCCAGTATCAAACAAAACAGATGCATAACGATTGTTTAGTAGGAACGTACCAGTAACGACATTTGCATCGGGGTTGGCTTTTGCATTGCCGACCACGTACACTCTGGATGAAGCTCCTCCACTGTTCTTGTTCTGGTTGGCCCGCTTAGGGCAACTTGGTCTTACGTGTCCCGGTGCTCCACACTCATAGCACACCACTCCTTTCTTGGGTCCGTTTCCATTTCCTCCGATAACATTACGGTTTCCTTGCTGTCCATTCCCGTTCCCACGAGCATTATACCCGCTCCTGTTGTTGTAGTTCCCAGTGTTCTGATTGGGTCGGGCCTGAGTGACAGCATTAACTCGACAGGTCTTAGCAAAATGACCTACTTGTCCACATTTGTAGCAGGTCTGGCATGGGCTATCAGTAGTGTGATGATATTTGCACTTTGAGCATAAAGGTTTGGCGCCCACGTACGAGTTAGCTCCTGCAGAAGTAGCACTGTAAACCTGTCCAGCATGTTGTTTCTTAGGCTGCTGCTGGTGCTGACTGCGGAAATACTCGTCTGCCTTTCGTTTGTTGTCAGTGTGCCTCTCAGATATGGTACGGACTCTTTTGTTTATCAACTCAGTAGCAAACTCAATAGCATTCTCGACGGTAGTAGGTCGAGATGCGAGTACACTGTCGTGAATGGTGTCTGGGAGTCCTCCCACATACTTCTCAATCCTATCATCCTCTTCCACAAACATCCTGGTGCACATTAGGGTCAACTCTTGGAACCTCTGGTTGTACGCAGTGATGTCATTGTTTCTGCATCTGAGATCCCACAATTCGATCTCCAGTTTCTTCATTTCTCCCCTTGGACAATATTTCTCCGTCATCCTTTCCTTCAGCTCGGTCCAGCTGAGAGTATAGGCAGCATCGTGTCCAAGGGTAGCAACTACAGAGTTCCACCAAGTCAGAGCACTCTCAAGTAAGGTGCAGGTGGAAAACTTCACTTTGTTCTCTTCTGTACAGTCGCTGATGCGGAACACAGTCTCCAATCTCTCAAACCACTGCATTAGTTCCACTACTCCTTCTTTTCCTTTGTAGTAGGAAGGCTTGCATTTCAGAAAGTCGGGGTAAGAGCAACCTCTGGTGGCTTGGTTGTTCCTGCGAGCGTTGGAGTTTTGACTGTCATCTACGTTCCTGCTGGCAGCCATCGCAGATGCGATGCCTTGGTCAATCAATTCCCTTAATTGGGCAGCAGTGACATTTTGGGCAGTCTCGGCATTGACGGGGTTCGTTCTAGTGTTTACCATTTTTCTATAATTTATAAAAAAAATGAAATCATTAGTTCAAGGTGTTAGCACAGTTTTATATAATTACACGAAAAGGAATTTCATGCATACACTTTGCAACAAATTGGATAACCTGTTTAAAGTTCACAATATAATACAGTACAGATTTAACAAAAGTTAAGGAGTACATGCCATAAGTCTAGAATAAGAATATAGTACAAAATGCACAACCTGATCCAAGACAGAGCACAGCCCGCCTGTCTGGGATGGTGGTACATATAATCTAAGGTACATCATCTACAATCTAAAAGTACAGTACAAGGATACAACTGATGAAAGGAAAGTACAAATACAAAAGATCCTAAATCATGCGAGCCGGGATGCAACCCTAATAGCTTGTCATGATATACAGAAATCTAGTATAACTACTCTAACCACGTCTAACAGACTCCTCGGAAACTGCGGGTGCCGCTGGTGGTGGTGAGGCAACTGGTGCCCTCCTAGCATCCTGCATCTCTGTCAGCGCAGTCCTGGTCTCCTTGAGCAGTCGGATTGCCTCAAGAAACTGGTCTCTGAAAGTCTGCTGAGCTCCTCTGAGATGAGCGGTCTCTGACGTCAATCCCTGATGTCGGACATCCTGGAGGTCAAAGAAGATAGCAAGAGTCTGCTCCATGGACGATAGAGAGATCTGGGTCTCTGTCTGCAGGCTCTGGAGCGAGTAGATCTGCTCACGTAGGAACTCATTCTCATCCAGCAGCCACTGGATGGAATGATAAGTAGTAGACCACGCTCCTCGGGCGGCGTGCGCCTCCGAACTCATAGTCCAAGATAGAAGGTCCTGATGCTGCTGTAGAACAGCGCGTCCCGCCTGTCCAGCCGATAACAGAGCATGAATGTCTGCTACAACCTGTGCCTGGCGTGCGGCCAGTGCAGCAATCTGGGCCTGGACGGGGTCTGCCTGTCTAGCCCGGGAACCCTCTCCGATCTCATAGGTGGAGTCGAGAGGTGCCTCGTATCTCCTCTTACGAGGGGGTAGAGACTCCGGAGCATAGCCCTGAAGGGTAGAGGCTGGTGGTAAGGGTGGCAAGGCAAAAGTAGGTGAGACCTCTTCCCCAGCGGGGGAAACAGGTGAGATAGGCGGAGTGGAGATAAGCGCCTCCAATGATGCAGCATCGACTGAAGTGTGGCTGTCGTCTGCGTCACTAGCAGATAGCCATCCGCATAAGACGGTAGTCGGCGATACGGCAGCAGGAGTATCGGTAGGTGATGTCATGATAATCTGAAAGTAATATAGTTTTAATTGACATAAGTATAAACTTATTCAAATTAAAAGTTTTGGGAAATAATAATTTAATTTATATGATAGTGCCGTTAGTATGGCGATATAGAAGGTTACGTTAATACTTAATAGATTAATCAACCGGGTGTTAATAATCAATGCACAGTCAATCACACAATCGATGTATGCTCTACAATCTATATGCTTAACTATTCTAGTCCCGAAAATCCCAAGAGATTTTTAAAAGCAGTTATAGTCCAGATTATATAAAAATTTTATTTTTATATTTATTTTAATTTTGCTCTGATTCTCTATAACTATCGCTCTGATACCATTTCTGTGACGCCCCCAAATTGAGTCAAATGCAGCGGAAATAATATTTGGGTGTCACGTAGGTGGATCAACAGCAGACAGATTATAGAGCGACAGATAAAAGATTATCCTTACATTTATTACATGATTAAAAGTGCAAATGTTCTTAAAACAAGTCTTAAACAATATTCAGTAGTTTGAATTATTCCCCGGTTTATAAAACCCCAGATGAGCTCGATAAATGCAGCCTATCATGATGCTTGACTCCATGCACACCAATACCTGCTTTAGTTTCCTGAGAAAACATGCTTAGAGAGTCAACATAAAGTTGGTGAATTCACAGGTGTAATTAAAATAAGTTTGGACATATAAACATTCACTGAAGTAGCAATGCACAAAGCATTAATACTTAAAAGTAATTACATTTCCATATTGCCCGAAACTGAAGCTTGACAGTTAAGCCCTTAACAAATAAGGGCCCTTCGCCTTATCATTATCAAAGCACCCATAAATAATAATGTACTGACATGTGAAACATCTGTTGTCCTGGCCTAGGCACAGTGAGCATGACTCACCCAGATGGGGACGGTCAATCCCAAATAGATCTATTTATAACATTCAGGCAATTCAAAAATTCTAACAGTTTCGGATGCACGGGTCATGCGGGTTCATCTACAATAGGCATTGTAATCAAAGGTTTTGCAGTTCAGTTTACGTCCATAAAATAAAATATGTTGCATGTTTTCTTCCCCATAAAAGAGTTTAAAAGTTTGTCAATATATAAAAGTGGGGCCATGAACTCACCTCAATCGTACGGCAATAAGTCAATAGATAAGTCTGATAGGGATGCTCACGATACAGTCAATGACCTAAATAATTATAAGGTCTCAGTAAATGCATAATATAAATGCATAAAAGTTCCAGAATAAATCTGTACATGTTTAAACGGGTTTAAGTATTTAATAATAATACTTGAAATTTGTTCGTCGAAGTACAAGTTCTAATAGTATTTATTTTAGGTGTAAAATAAATAATAAGGTTTAATTAATTAATTCGCTTAATTAATATTTTGTACTTACGTTGTTATAAAACACTTTAAGTATTCATATAGGATGGTTTTATATATATTTAAAGCGATAGGAAAATAAATATAATTAATATATTTATTTTATAAGTTAACCATTTACAATTTATATTTAATATATAAATAAGGTTTATAAATGTATGACATTTATTTAAAATCCATATTTACGTAAGATTTACATTTATTAAATTATAGGTTTGAAAATAACAATTGTTACATTTATTCAAGTTTTACGTTTAAATAAATGACTTAAAATATATAAGGTTTTTAAGGTTCGTAATAATTGTATAAAAGTACGTTTTAGTCCTTTTAATAAACGGATACTCGCGATTAAATTACTTTTATACCCCTAGGGTTTCTAAATCTTTCAAGTATTTACAGTTTTGGTCCCTCCTAGTTACACGTGCAACTAGGGTTTCTTAAAGTTTCATAAAATGTCCATTTTGGTCCTTATAGTATACGGCATATTCTAGGGCTTATAAGAGTTTCACTTAATGGCAGTTTTAGTCCTTGAAGTTTCGGCTAGTATTAGGGTTTATTATAAGTTACAATTATGCCCCCTAGGGCTTGATTATGTTTCGGCTTTAGGCAAGATTAGTCCCTAGGGTTGCTTAGTGTTGTATTAAGTTTAGTAACTTGACACTATTAGTCCCTAATGTTTATTTTAGGTCACGGCTTGTGTCCAAAGTGGTCCTTAGACTTTCCAAAATTTACACAACTCACCCTAGTAATTTAGTAATCACTTTTTAGTCCTTTTTAACTTTACAAAGTTTCGGATATGTGCAAAACACACCCCTAGACTCTCGGCATGTTTTTAAAAGTGGTTTAATGTTTATGTTTTTGAAATATCAAGTTCTATACTTATTCATTTAGCTCCCTTATACTTTATAAATTTACAATTTAGTCCAAAAGTATCATATAAGCTATTTTTAATCCGAAAATTTATGTATATATTATTTTAGTTTCAAAACTTCTTAGATCTATTATTTAAATCCAAAATGATTATAGATCTATATTTCTTTTTAGTATGTAACTTTATAAAATCATAACTTTGACACTAAGAGTTTTATAAAACATTTATTTAATAAAGGTGATTATTTATCTAGGAAAAGTATTATAGTGCTTAAACTAATCCTATAAGGCCTAATAGTGATCTTAATATTTTAAGGCACCTAATAACATGAAGCTAATATTTCTAGTTGTATCTAAATATTATAAGGTCACTAAAAATCATCATATGAGCTTTAAAGCTCACGTCCCATTTTATTTGCATGGTTAGGTTTTCATGATTTTACAAGTTAAACAAGATTATGTTAATGTGTTCTTCCAAGTTGACAAGTTTTTACATCAAGTCTTACTATATATAAAAATTAGCCGTGGGTTTTATCTTGGTTTTTAGGGTTTCCATGTTTGTTTAAATGTTAACTTTACCATAATAAACATGTACACATAAATATATATGAATGTAATGTATTGAAAAAGATAGGTTTTGACTTGGACTTACTTGTTTAGTTAGGTTTAGGAATGATATGAGAATAGGTAGAAACAAGTGACAAGCTTTCAACAATGGAGGTCTAGGAATACAAATGCATGCCGTGGGCTTCAAGTGAGGCGTCTAGGGCTTCTTTGTGGCTTCAAGGATTAAGGTTTCTTGTAGGTTGATCTTAGGATTAGCCTTTAGGTTGTAGAAGACATAGTATGGATGTAGTAGTAAACTTTGGAGGTTTAAAAATGGTGGTGAAGGTATAGTAACCGTGAGTTGAGAGAGAGATGGAGTGAGATTTAGGAAATGTTTTGTGTTGTGTGAAGTGTGTGTGTTTCGGCCTATAAACAAGAGAGAGAGAGATCAAATGTAATCTTAGTACCTAGTACTAAAGATATCAAAGGATTTTGGTTGGATTTGAAATATCTTCCAAGTATTTTGACACATGCCTAAACTAGAAAGTCCACTTTCTTCCCTTTTGGTGTTTTAGCCGTGTGTTTACAAGTCAAAGTGGGGGACAAAAACTTACAAGTATAGTAGGTTGCATGGTGGTTGAGTGTGTAAGTGCCTAAGAGTGCTTTGGTGTAAGTAAAGCATGGTTAGGTGTAAGTAAGACATGGTTTATGCATGTGTTAGTATAGGGTATTAGTGGAGTGCATGATTACATAGGTTACTTGTAGCTAGTTGAATCAAATGATGGCATTGTATGCATGCATGCACATACACGTCTAACATATGCTTGGGGAAGGGTTTTGGGTAAATTTTGCCAAGTGTTGTATGATAATAATAGCCTTTGTATATTATTATAGGTACTTGTGGTGTTGTAGGTATTTTTGTGGAAGCTCTTAGATAATTTAATGAAAGTGTATAAAATATATCCTTGTAAGTATTTACTTGAAGAAAATAAATAAATGACACTTGTTAAAATAGTGTACATTATATTTAGAGTGTTAGGTGTTTATTCCTTTTAAGTATTATATGTAAATATATACATATAAAAATAATTCAAGTACTTAATAAATAAATTAAGTAAGGTTACTTATCTTAAAATATGTACTGAGGTGATGAGTTCATTAATAAGTCAGGTGGCCAGTCAGTTGCCAGGGTAGTCAATACATGACTAAAGGTCCACATTAATATAAAATAAATGGGATAAATAATATGACAAAAGGTATATGCTTAATAATAAAACATAGAAAGGTGAAATTATATAAATTTCATGAATAAGTAGTACAACAGTTGACAAAGTCAATAGGATAAAATCAGGGATTTTACATAATGGTTGTAATAACTCCTTAGCATGTTGGTGTCCGATCTTGAAACTGTGGTATGTCAGGCATCTAGATATGAACATAGCTGCATCAATTGTGTTATACTGCTTCCATCAAAATTCTGTCTGGGACATTATGGTGGAAATCTGGTTGAATAGTTAGGGAAGAATTTTTAGTGAGAACTGTCAGCAATTTCTGTGGTAGCGGTCAATTGAGTTATAGAAAAGTTTGTACTTCGTTCACAGGCGTCGGTCGGGACCATCAGGTGATGGCCTTCACCTTCACAGGATTGTCTGAAATTTCTTTCTCCTGAAATAGGGTGGCCCAGAAATGCCACTTTGTTCATCTGGGATATACATCTGGAAAGCTGCTTATATAATTTCCTCTTATCATAAAATCTGATAAATCGTGAAAAGATGATTCCCATGTTCTTCTCCAGAATTTAGGAGATCAAGATGTTATCAAAGAACATACTGATGATTTTGTTTGTGAAGTCGTAAAAAAATTATTCTTAAATTTCATACTATCTCTGGGGCATTAGGGAGCCTAGACATATAAGTCAAAATTTTAGAGAGACTGTAACGTGTTCAACAGCAATCTGGAAAACATCGCGTTCTTCTCTCACCACTGCTGGTGGCATGGTCGCGAATTGTTCTGGAAAAATATTTAAGATATCGCAGTAGGTCAGGTAAACCTTCTATACGTGGAATGAATATCGATTAAGAATGGTGATCTGGTAAATTTTTTGGTGGTCGATACATGATCTCATGTTACCAGACTTCTTCCTAATAGACATAAACAATGCACTTTCTGGTGGTGCGCTAGGGCGAATAAGGCCTCGTTCCGGTAACTTTTGCAGAAAATGCTGCAACTCTTTAACTTAGCTGAAGCCTTGCAATAACGAGTTTTGAAAAAAAAAATCCGTTCTTGAGACTAACTCGATGTTAAATTCTGTCTTGTGGTTAGGAAAGAATTTTTGGAAAACCTTCTGGAATGACATTTGTAACTTTTAGGATAATCTGCTGATCATGCATTTAAAGAATTTTAGAAGTCACATCATGAATGGTGATTAGAAATCTTCACAGCCATAAGATAATAATTCACGTGCTTGTAAAGCTGAAATAATTTATACTGATGTTTCTGGCAAAATATAATGAATAAATCAGGAATTAGTAAAACGAATCTCGTTTTTAACTGGAAGAAAAGCCTTTCTAAATATGGTGATACTGTGGAATCTTTTCTGGCTGCGAGGTAGGTAATACATGATTTAAGATAAAGCTGGCATAGGAATACGTGAAGTAAACGTGACAACTTTCACTGATGGTGTTCATCTGTAACCTAACAAAATGAAAACTGCATGTCTAACCTGAATAGTACTCCGGTGGTGATAACTGAATTGTATTGATCTAATTTATGCGTGGCATAACAGAACGGGTATACCCCCTTGGAGGGTACCCTGAATTTCTGCTGACCTGGTTTAGAAGGCATACTGGTGTTATGAATCTAACTCGTACTTTGAGAAGATAATCATATGACATGTATCGTAACTGGTGTCCTGAAAGGTGTCTTCTGAAAGGATACTTGAGACCTAAGTCTTGACTGATGTCTTGATAGGTGTTTTAGTAGGTGTATCTGAGCAAGGCTAAATTTTTTTTGATAACTACTAGGGTTGGCGGACCGGTTAGACTGCTGACCTCTGTATTTCTGGTCACGTCCGTTCTGGAGTTTCGATGGTTACTGACTAGTTAATTATTAGGACGGCGGTTGTCACCACTGCCTTGTCTGTCAATTAATGACGGTCATTATCATGACCGTGATTCAAGTAACTATTTCTGTTGAGTGGCCGGATGGTTACCGGTTCTCACTATTCTGACTGAAAGATTAGCTGAGTAACGTGTGTCAACTAACTGAGGAAGTAAGGCATGGAATAGAATGATAGTGTCTGATGGTTGAAATTTATTTTTGTTAGAAATTTCAAATTTATAGTTTCCGTCCTTGCTCTGCGGAGTCTTTATAGTATAAACAACATCAGCATCAACATCTTGAGAAATCTCCAAAGTATCAGCAGCATCAGCAAGTGTGAGGTCTTCAAAGTGTTAGCAGCATTAGCATCTGGTAAAATCTTCAACTCACGAGCAGCATCAGCACCTGGTAGAATATCAACAAGTGGAGACGCCTGAGATGATTTAGAATTGATTAGCAATATCCATGGAGTAGTGTACCTGGAGTACACCTGGACTACTGTACATGAAGTACAAAATGAATACTGCACATGGAGCATGTCTAAGACACAGTACGTGGAGTACTCATGAAATACTGTACATGGAGTATAACTGAGACACTGTACATGGGGTACAGATGGATTACTGTACATGGCACTGGTGGAAATTTTTATGGGATGATCGATACTGGTGTCGCTTGTCTGACATGATCAAAGAATTAAATTGATTTAAACGGTAATAAACTGAACTGAAATGAGTAACATGATATCCTGGTAATTTCTGCGTGGACTTAAACTTGGTTGGTTGTAGTCCAATTCATATTTTTCACGATTTTATGAAATGTCATGATGTGACAAATGTGAACAACTATGGATCGGTTCACAAAACAACATTCGACTGAAAAGCATGAAATTTGACCTGAGAAATGGTGAACGATTATGGTTGGTTCAATAAGTAATATTTGACTGAAAACATGAATCTGACATGAGTAAGGGTAAACGCCTATGGGTCGGTTTACCAATACAAAATCTGAATCGGGCAAGGGTGAACGCCTATGGGTCGGTTCACCAAAACAAATTTCGCAGAAAAGCATATGTGACTAAATATGGCCAGTCATGTACCAACCTTTTACTTGGTCAAAATTTTAAGAAAAATTGACTGATAATTGCATGAGAAACATGAAAGATAACAATGCCAAAATCTGGGAAGTTCCTGTTGACTACCCACTAGTCACAAGTCAAGTTTTAGAGCCTACATGTCGAACCTATAGCTCTGATACCATAATTGTAACACCCCACTTAGACAAGTGGTCCGTTACGTGTATTTATGGCGTGTCATCAAAGCATAAGGTAAATGTCCTAAAACATTAACTGACTATAAAGGAAATACCAGAATCAAACATCGGCAATCTAAACATAAGCCCAAAACATGAAAAGTAAATACTGAAGGAAAGGACTAAACAATGTCCAAATAAGCAGAATTATGTAAGTACATAATGTAAGAAGTCTGGATAGCTTCCATCCAAATGCACATGCTCTCAGAATCCTAAGAGCATCCTGGTGTACCTGCCGTTAGAACATGAAAGGAACTACGGCTGAGCATAACGCTCAGTGAACGGATATAAAGCATGATAAGGAATTACTGAAATGAAACATATGATAAAATACTAGAGCTGTAAGACTGATAAATAAAGTTGCAGCGGAAATCTGTGTATAATCTGTAAAGTCTGATTTATAAATAATAAAACTGAACTGTTATCTGTTAAATCTGAAAACATGCATTTATTGTATTTTAATTGCCAGAGCTTATATAGGCCACGTGCTGTAACAACCGTGCATGAATAACTGGAGGGGTGACCTCGTCATGCTGTAGAGGGGTGACCTCTAAATAACTGTAGAAGGGTGACCTCTAATTACTGTGCTGGGTGGAGGGATCAGCTCCAATGTGAAGGATGTAGAGCACACACCACATTCACCCTGATAACTTGTAAACTGATAAGCCTAGGATGCATCCATACACCCCACTAAACATACATATAAAAATGGCCAAACTGAACATGAGTGGGACGATGCAGGATATCACTCTCCTGCATGTGAGTCACAACACAGGTGCCTCTAGTGTCGTGGTTACGGTACCTCCGTAACTAGTACATAAACTGGTCGTGCTTGTATATAATGCTCAGGAAACTTATTTTGTTTTTAACATGATTTCTGATAAGCTTAAACACATACGGGGAAAAACATTTGGCTGCAGACGGGGAATCCTAATCATGCATAGAAAGGAAGTCCTTACTGAAAGGACGAAAAATCCGTATCTTGTGTCCAGTAACTGACTGAAGCTGAAAAGACGGAAACCCTACTCCGACTTCACGTGAGCTACATGATAAAAGGGGATGAATGAGTTGTTTATGCATGACATGAATTACTGGTTCTTGACTTGATTTACTTGTTCTTGACTGGTTATACTTGTTCATGTATTTATTATGTATATTCTTGATCTGGCGTGATTCGTGAGTTCTTGATACTGTATTTCATGATTCTTATGTTATAATACTTGGTATTTTCATAATTAGTAACTTTAAAAAAATAGCAGGTTTCCATATATAATAAATTTAACTATTATTCATAAAGCTCATGTAAAAAAAGTTACGTTTCATTTATATCATATCATCTTATTTACTACTAACATGTATAGTATATTAGTAAAGACATTTTCATGCAAGCTTTAAACTTCTAAATATAAAATTAGTTTAAGCAATGAGAATACCCTTTTACGTACTAAATTTGCTCATATTAGTATTAACTATGACTTTGATATAGCTAATTGTTCTTAAACAAAACAATATGCGTGTAAATTAGGAAGATAAGTTTACTACGTTAGTTAAGCTTGTATCAAACCACAATATATACTTTGTGCCATCAATGATTTGAATACAACATGAGTGAAATACTACCATAACCATATGAACGTGAAGTCGTTTTAAGGTTTACCTCCTGAACAAACGATGATAGATGATCAGAAACGAAATCCAACACGAGCATAGATCTGAACTCGAAGACAATCAACAGACTTCAACAAAATGGCATCGAAACCTCAATAACCACACGTATGAGATATTTATGAACTATCGTCACCAGCGAACCTACTTGGACCGTCTTCCCAACATCACACAATCACTTTAACACGATCAGACCCAAAACTCGAACAACTTTGTCGAGGTCGTGAACTATAAAAAGAACGCAGCTCAAATGTAATCATAATCGGCCAGAATGATCGTTCATCGCAGCTATGAACAAAAAGATAACACATCGAAACCACCAAGTAAGAACACTATGTAACCCACCGAACCAGATTGAAACTTAATCCTGCGAGTCTCGCCCAAACTCAAATGGAGTAAACAAAACTGAATTTTAGAAAACGAACACGAACCGAGAATACCAAGAACGCTAGCGTGTAGCAAAATTTGGATCATGCTATTCCCCAATACTAGTTTATGTGTATGCAAATTGTGGATTTAAGCACTTTAGGTAGTATACATAATGCATGCTTTATTACAGTTACTTTGTCTATAATTTCTCTCGAAATTAACGGAGATATTTTGTGAAGTTGTTAATGATGGAGCGTTTTGAATGCGAAATCATCGTCCTATTAATAGTCGTAGATTGTTTACATAAATACCGACGTTGTAGGAAGATTTTAGTTATGTCACTCTTTGACCGAATATTATCAAGATTTTGGCCACAAAATTACAGATCTTGTTTTTACACATTGAGCCTTTTTTTTATCTTAACAGGATGTTATTGCATAAAATAATAAAGTATCTTTTGTTTAACTCAAAATATCTTATGTTAAAACTTAATAATAAACAAATAATATAACATGAGATTTTAATATTAGACGCTAGTTATTTAACTTTAGGTTATATTCAAAACTATAAAATAAAATACAAACCAAATTTTTGGGTTTTACAGCTTACTCCCCTTGCTTGGGTCACTAAGGAATCGAGATATGGTGACAAGCTACATCGATGGGTTAGTAGAAGAGAAAAAACACCTAACAAGATATAGCAAAGGTCACAAAAAAATAAAAAAAAAATAAAGAGAAGAGACCAAGATCCAAGATAAGTCATGTTAAAAGGAAAACATGAATAAAAGATACAAGGAAACAAAACATACAAAGATGTATGTAAAATAAAGCAAGCCAAAAGCATAAATCTAATCCTAGTTAAACTAGAACTCTAAGATTTGCTTGAACTAGATGTTTTGAAGATAAGCAACCAATGCTTAGATAAAAGACAAGGTAGTGGCAGAAGGAGGTGATGGTGGCTTGGTAGTAATCTAATAGTCATAGTGAAGAGAAGATTTGACTAAGAGACTTTTGATGTAATTCGACTCCTCATAGATATGAGCCATAGCAAGATGTTGATATTGACAACAATGACAATATTTCCCATGATGAATGACATTATCATGTGAAGGAGGAAGAACACTAAAGGGTAGAGGTGGAAGAAGAGAAGTTTCACAATCAACATTCTTAGAAGGAGAAGAAATGTGATTTTGAGTATTCTTGGGTGAACTGGGATTGAAAGCAATTGGAGATAATGGAGGAGAATCAAGGCTTTCATTTGGAGATTAAATGCTTAGGGTTAAATAGAGAAAGCTCAAGTTATTTTGAGGGTAGTCAAAGGGTTGAAACAAAGATTCCAAAAAGTGTTGGAACAAATTTGGAGTTTCAGAAATACCCGAAATAGGAAGCGCTGTACGCGGTTCCTTTTCTCCACCCGGCGGTTCCATATCGATATGGAGTCGTTGTTTCTATAAAGAACCGCCCATAGTGGGTTGATTTTGGCGATGAAGGAGGATTTTCTAATTCAGCAAATCCTATTTTTCTAGTCTAACTAATCATAGAGATATGCGTAAAAGTAAAGATAGACAAAGAAAACACATAAGAACTCACCAAACAAGGTTTTGACCAAAATATATAGATTTTAAAGAAAATCAATGTTGGAGGTGTGTAGAACTAGACCATAAGTCATGACACAATGATCCTCCATAGTTCTCTTTTGTTCTTGCTGTATTTGAGAGACACATACATATGAATTATGTAAGCTCATGATTAATAGCAAGAAGCTATGAAAAACATTTTTAGATTGAATTAACAATGCATAAACATTTCTCGACCATTTTTGAAAGAACTTTGAGAATTTTAAAAAAGAGAAGATAGGTTTTCGAAAAAGAGTTTGTAAGACTTAATGACTCAAAGAAAGAAAAGACTCAAAAGAAAAAAAACTCGATTAGTAAAATGATTAATCAAGGAATATGTTCCATTAAACCTAGACCTAGACGCAAATAATTAAAAGGTTCCCTCTTAAGTGGCTTAGTGAAGATATCGGCTAAGTTTTCTACCGAGGGCACCTTCCTAATCGAAATGTTCCCCTTTTGAACATTATTCCTAAGGAAATGGTGGCGAATCTCTATGTGCTTGGTTCGCGAATGTTTTACGAGATTCTTGCTAAGGTCTATTGCACCCTTATTGTCGCACATGATGGGAACATCATCAAGAGAAATCCCGTAATCAACAAGCGCTTGCTTCATCCATAAGCTTGTTGACAAGCTTTACCAGCACTCACATACTCGGCTTCCGTGGTGGATATAGCAAGAGCGGTTTGTTTCTTAGAGAACCAAGAAGTTAAGCAACAACCCATGAAGGTACAAACTCCACTAGTGCTTTTCCGGTCCACATAGTCTCCCGCATGATCCGAGTCTGCGTAGACAATGGTTTCTACGCCGGTCCCTTTTGGATACCATAATCCTAAATTTATAGTGCCTTTAATGTATCAGAAGATACGCTTAACCGCTTCAATATGAGAGGTTTTGGGAGCCTCATTGAAGCGATAACAAAGGCAAACACTAAACTAGTATCCGATCGACTTGCCGTTAGGTATAACAAACTACCAATCATACCTCAATTTTTGGTGTTGTCTACCGACTCACAGTCATCATCTACGGTGAGTTTAGTATCCGAGGCCATAGGGGTCTTCATTGGTCTAGAGTCTTCTAATCCAAATTTCTTTAGCATTTTTTTAACATACTTGGATTGATTAAAGAAAATACCATCGTACATTTGTTTAATTTGGATTCTTAAAAAGAATTTAAGCCCATCATACTCATTTCAAACTCATCATGCATGACTTTGGCAAAGTCGTCACACAATGATTGACAAGTTGAACCAAATATAATGCCATCAACATATATTTGTACGATAATGAGGTGAGAACCTTTCTTCTATGTAAAGACCGTATTCTCTACCATCCCCATGGTATACTCATGTTTTACAAGAAACACTTTAAGTCTATCATACCAAGCTTTGGGTGCTTGTTTAAGACCATAAAGAGCTTTCATAAGCTTGTAAACATGATCCGGTTTCTCAAAATCAATGAAGCCGGGAGGTTGAGCCACATATACCTCCTCATTGATCAAACCGTTAAGAAACTCACTCTTTACATCCATTTGTTGAAGCTTAAAGTCTAAGGCACAAGCGTAGGCTAAAAGGATTCTAATAAATTCTAATCTTGTTATGGGTGCGTATGTCTCGTCATAATCAATACCTTCTTGTTGATTATAGCCTTGAGCTACAAGTCTAGCCTTGTTACGAGACACAACACTATTCTCGTCTAACTTATTCCTATATACCCAATTGGTTCATATGATGGTCTAACTTATAGGTGGAGGAACAAGTTCCCAAACGTCATTAGCAATGAATTGGTTCAATTCTTCTTGCATGGCGATGACCCAACTCTCGTCCATCAAAGCTTCTTTAACATTCTTTGGTTCAATCAAGGAGACGAAACAAAAGAAGTTACTTTGATTTTGGACTTGAGATCTTAGGGTCTTTTGATTTAATTCGCCTATGACGTTGTCGAGAGCATGATCCTTTGACTTCTTAATGTTTACTCCCTTTTCAACATTAAGGTCTTCGACTCTTATGTTTCTAACATCTTTGGCTTTGACTATGTCTATTTCTTCCAAGTGATCATATACCAAAGGTGATGTCTTAGATGGAAGAGGGGTTTAATCGAATGTCACGTTAAGTGATTCTTCAATTACGACCGAGGTTCTATGAGGACTATGTAGGCTTTGCTAGTTTGGGAATAACCTAAAAAGATACCTTCGTATGACTTTGGGTCGAACTTGGTAAGGTAATCTTTGGTGTTGAGAATGAAGCACTTTCTTCCAAACACCCTAAAGTAATCCAATGAGGGCTTCTTACCTTTAAGAATCTCATAGGGGGTCATTCCTAGGAAAGGTCGAATAAGAATTCGGTTGAGAATATAGGTCGATGTGTCCACGGCATTGCACCAAAGTTCTTGAGGCAAAGATTGCTCATTTAACATCGTCCTATTCATCTCTTGGAGGGTCCTATTCTTCCTTTAAACTAACCCATTTGATTGAGGAGTACGAGGAGCCGAGAAGTTATGGGTAATACCATGAGCTTCACAAAAGGCACCGAATTGAACTTCATTATCAAATTCCCTACCATGATCCGTCCTAATAGAGACAATTGAACATCCTAGTTGATTTTGGATTCTTCGAGCCAAGATTTCGAAGTAATCGAATTCCTCATTCTTAGACGCCAAAAATCTAGTCCAAGTGAATCTAAAATAGTCGTCAACTATGACTAGGGTATACAGGTTACCTCCATAACTCCGTATGGCGGAAGGTCCAAAGAGATCCATATGTAGGAGCTCTAAGCACCAAGAGGTCAAAACCAAATCCTTGGCTTTGTGACTTGAGTGAACTTGCTTCCCAACTTTGCAAGCATCACAAAAGTGACTATCAAACTTCATCTTGGGGAGATGTCTTACCAACTCCTTAGAGACTAAAGATTGAATTAAACGCATATTAGCGTGACCTAATCTCCTATGCCAAAGAGTAGAACTATCATCTAAAGTCACTAGACATAAGTTGTCCTTTGACTTCCTATTGACCTTCATGACATAAAGCCCATGCTTTCTAACACCTTTTCCAATGATCTTTGATCTTTCCATCTTTTACGATTTCACTGTCATATTCCGAAAAGATGACCTTACACTTATTGTCACTAATTTGACCTATACTTAGAAGGTTAAAACCTAAGTTATCTACGTGCTCTACGTTTTCTATGGTCATATAGTCAAGAGAAACCGTACCTTTGCCAATGATATTACCACGTCGATTACTTGCGAATGTAACGTTACCTCCATCATATGCTTTGTAGTGCGAGAACAAACTTCGATTACCCGTCATGTGTTTAGAACATCCACTATCCTTAGTCCACTCGTCGGGCTCTAAATCAATTCCCAAGCATATCCAGGTAGCAACACACACGATCAAACATTTGGTCCCCAATATCTCATGGGTCCAAAGTTGTTAGTTTCAAACATCCCTTGCATTTGGTTGGGATGCATGAATAGAGGAGACATTCCGCATGGGGAAAAGTATTTTTGTTTAAAATTATTCTAATTCATATGGCTATTTTGTTGTCCGTTGTTTCTCCTAGGTGTCTTTGATCTTGATCTAGAATTATTGTTATTTCTAGGTGTTGGAGTTTTACTTCTAGGTCGTGACTTAGCTTCATCGTTCCTTTTTGGTGTAGGTGTTCTACTTCTAGGTTTTGATTCATTTCGTACTCTTGGAGGATTAGATGTTTGTCTAGATAAGTTTCTAGTTCCCATTAGAGATTTACTCAAGGGCTTGTAGAATTTATCTAGAGTAGGCTTTTCAATAACATGTACTTTGACCTTGTTAATAAGATTATGTTTTGGCCCTTCACCTAAACTAGACTTTTCAGAAAGTTGAGGATTTTCTGTGATACCCAGAACCCGAGGTCATTTACTTTACCCTAAATCACGAATATTTTTGAAATTTTTAAGAAATTTCGTTTATTATATATTTGACTGTTTAAGTTGAAACCGATGTTTAAGGTCGTAATCTTGAAGATTGACGATTTAGAAAGACGACGACGATTACGATCCCGACGGATGCCCAATTTTTATATTTTATTGTCGTTTTGTCGATATTAGAATTTTTCGAGAATTTTATTTTTGGTTCGTGTTAAGTCGAGCCGGGTGCGTTTTTATTTTATCCCGGGTGTGTTTAAATTGCTTTAAAAGTATTTTCGAGTGTTCGGGGCGACCTCCGACTCTCGCAAATATTCAAAATCAACTAGTAAATAACTTCCCTCTACTAAAAATTGTCGTTTAAAAAGGAGGCCAAAAGAAAACCAAAATGGCAAAAGAGTCCCCTAAAATTTTTAGAAAAAAGGAAGGATTAAACACACACAAACAAAAATCATTTCAAAATTTTCTCTCCTTCCTCCTTCTCTCTCTTTGGCCGTCGGCCTCCGCACCACCACCACCACCAATTTTTTTCCCCTTTGATTTTAACAAATCCAAGTTTAGACCACATCTTAGTTTTCATTTGTAAGTGTTTTGGTGTAATTCATTCCAATATGCATTAACAAAATTTTTTCAAGAATCAAAGATTTTTCAAAAATATGTTTTGATGTAATTAGACTAGTTGGATGTTTGGGTAATGGATAATCATCCACAAAACCAACAAAAATTAATTTGGTTGGGGTGTTTTGAACACCAACACCCCACGGCTGAATGGGGGTGTTTAGTTGTTCATGGTGGCTGAGGATTTGTGTTGTGGGTTTGTGTTTAGAGTTGTGTTTTTGATGTTTTTAAATAGGTTAAACATAATGCATGTGTGATTTAGGATTTGGGTTTTTATGAAGATTTGATTTTCATGGTAGTATAGGCTGATTAGGGTGCTTGGGAATGTTTATAAGTGGTTAGGTTAGGTCTAGATGATGTTAGAATGGAATGGAAACAAGTGTTGGGTTGATTTTGAGGAAGGAAATTTTAGGCATATTGTTTAAGCATGTTTTCGTCGGTTTAAGTTTGAAAACAGGTCATGAGGCTAGGATGTAGTTGTAGAGCATTGTCTTAGCTTCGATTTGGTATAAGAAAGAGCTTACGACTCCTAACGAGTCAAAAGTTATGCTATTTTGAAAGTTCGTGTACCCGGAGATGAGAATCAACATAATCCGAAATTATGTTTGGTTTTAAGTCAAATCCCGGGGACCACAGATAGAGTTTTATAAATAATTGAAAGTTGTTCTTTGGTTCCAAACCTGCATTTTGAGTCTATTTTTAGACTTAAGGGTCAAATTAGCTAATGGTATGTTTTAAACAAGTCAAAGAAGTCTTACATGGTAAAAGTGCAAAATCAGTCCTAAACGTTTACGTCTTGTGATGTAGTGAGTAATGGGTCATAAAAGTGAAAACTTTATATGGAATTTAAAATGGGTTTTCTACAGGTTATAAGGGATTTTTACAAATTTTCTCGTAATTTATAGTGATGCTTAAGTGATAGAAAACAGCCCGTACTTTTGGTAAGTACCGACAAAGTTATAAATGGGAAACATTTCTAATTACATAGATAGATAGTACGAGTCTAGTAATAATCACATGTATGAGTTTTGGCGTGAGTTTTTATACGTATTAAGTGTTTTTATATACGCGTGTTTAGTACAATAATGTACACGAAGTATTGACTCGGTTTTTCGTATTTTGATTTCTAGGTCACGTGTTAGATTTTCTGGAGCAACCAAATCGTCGGTGATATTTTCGTTACGTCTACGCTAGAACCACTACTACTACGCAAGGTGAGTTTATAGCCTCGCTTCTTACACTTTTAAATGGTTTTACCCGCGAGGGGGATGTATGCTATTTTAAATAAAACGAACATAAGTCATGAATGATTGTTGGACCCGAAAGTTGCCTGAAATGTGTTGAGTACCTAGTTGCATAAGACCCTATATTCATGAACTATTAACTATTTTTAATCCTCGTGTGGATTGAAAATAGCCGCTTATACAATTGATAGTACTATGGGTTGACGACCCTATCCGAGACGAGAGCTAGTACGTTGAGTACCCTTTGCGGACAGATAACTTGTGATAAGAAATAAGATATAATTGCAACTAATGCCTTTAGAAGGGGCACTGGTTTCATCTTAATCATACCGGTAAATATACGCGGGTGATTGAGTTAACCTATTAGTGTCATGAGCTTAAACACAATTATTAGCTATTGCTAATGATAATAACCTTGAATGATAGATTGTTTGATCGACAATTCTATAAATGATCGTTATTTATTTTATACACTTATGTTCAAAAATGAGATTGTAAAACCTATAAATTTCCCTCAACATTATTTGTTGACCCCTTTAAGCATGTGTTTCAGGTAATCGATGATAAGGTAGCAAGGAGCATGCTAGGATGGAAGTTGTTGTGGCTTGGCGGTCTACTTTGTCTTTCCTCCCTTTTATAACTTAAAACTTTTATATTTTGTCATGTGAAACAAGTAATGTAGTTGTGGGTTGAGATTCAGTGGGGACCTAAACGCAACTCTGTTTTGTATTTTCTATGGGGTTGGGAAGTAGTAGACTTTGATAGTTTAACAATTTTTAATTTATGTTTAAATTTTTACGACTCTTTGGGTCGTTCGAAATAGCTTGTGTGTAATGATAATTGCCTAGCACCCAACTGTTGTAGTTCCGCTGCGCATACGATTTAGTGGGGCTGTTAGAGATTGGTATCAGAGCCATGAGTTATAGAGAACTAGGTCATTTTGAAAAATCCTAAACTATAACTTTTGGTGTCGTCAGAAATTGTCCAAGCACACAACTATCATGCATGGCTCCGGTAAGGTTTACTTTTAGTATTGATGGAAATAGATGTATCCCTTTTATGTTGAAATGAATGTATGAGTATTTATTACGTAAATACTGAACTACTATATGTAAGTGTTGAAATTGTACGTGGAGTACTCGATACCGTAATTCTTGTAATGCATATGCATGAGCATCATATTATCGCGTTTTGGGCATGTGTACCACCTTTGCATTGCATTTGCATGCATATAACTATAAATATTGAATGATGACCTTACGTACCCTCCAAAATTTTCTGTGATTGCAGAGATGGCTGAGGTACCGCCTAACGGTAATGGAGACGAATTTCTTGTGGGATACGAAGGGGGACTAATTCCTCCAAACCCGCCGGATGACACCAATGGATGGATAACCCAAGAAAAGGAAATAGAGCCGACAAACGATAGTGATGAAAGTGATGTAGATAACTTCAGTGTTACTCACGATGGCGAAGAGGATTCTGAAGAGGAGGATCCGGTGGATGACGGAATTCCAGCAGATGTCGTCGGTCAAACTGAGCCTGATTTGGTTCAATCCCCCAACTCACCAAAAGGATACAAAGTGCCTCCAACAGGCCGTTACGATCAGCAACCTATTCGTTCCCCAATGACTACTTGTAAGGATTATCTGAGGACTGTGCCAGGGTTTGCTCGGGTAAGTGATGAGTTTCGTGCGGAGTCCAGTGCTGCAGCTAGATCACGTTCTCTTCACGAAAATATTGCGAAGGTTTACTTTCCAAGGCCAAGGAACTATATGGAATCTGAAAACCGTTTGAGAAGGATTGATAGGCTAATGTACAAACGTTATGTGGTGGAAACAAGAGTGATCAAAAGGTTTGACGAGAACAAAAGAGCACATCAGAAGTTATTGACAAGGACTGCAAGGGTTGAGTACGATGGATCATCGACTAAGAATGATATTGACAGTTTGAGATCCATGATAGCAAATTTGAGTGCAAGTCTTGAGCGGGTTAAGGAAGACCAGGCCAGGTTGGTCAGAATGAAGAGTTGGGAGCACCGTGTAAGATCATCCCTACCGCAAGATTGGAGATTTGTGGATGACTCTGAGCTGGAGGCCAATGATTTCATGGTTCAACTGCCTGCCAGGGGTGAGTGTGTTGCTTTTGGGAATCAGGTAGCACCGGAGTTTGGGTCTACTTCTAGAAGGGAGAAGGTGGCAGATTGTGAGCCGAGCGATAAAGGGAAGTGAAAGATGGATGAGGAAGAAGATAGTGATGAAGAGCCCGAGGAGGATGAGGAAGAACCACCGTCCAATAAGTCATGTGGATCACCACGTGGCTAGTTACTTGTATTTCATTTTTATCTTTTGATCGTTTTAATTGAACTTATTTAGACTCCCGTATGATGGCATTGTGATGAAAACTTGATAACTTTAAGTTTGGTGGTGTATGGTTGTAGTGGCATTACTTGTCACAAATTTTGGTTGATATATCAATGCAATCCATGTTTACCTTTCATAATCTATGATAAGTCTTGAATTTGCTCTTTTGTGATGTGATTGATGAATATTAGTAACCTTTTTTGATGTGTTGTTGTATTTATATTATGTCCTGAAAGAGAAATCCTTCTTAATCTTGATATGTATACTTACCTTGTTTTCTATTTCCCTGTCATTGCAGAGAGGTGTAACTAAGAATTCACCATGCCTCAAAAGTTGACAGCCGATCGAGTAAACACTATGATTTAAGAGGCAATCGCCAATGCTCTTGAGGCAGATCATGCGAACAGAGACCAGGGTCAAGGTGGAAATATGGAGAGGCAACCAACCCCGAGGGAATGTTCATATGCCGGTTTTGTGAAATGTGGTCCCACACAGTTCCGTGGTACCGGTGGAGCTTTGGAACTCCGTAGATGGGTGGAAAAGATTAAGAGCACTTTCGAAATCAGTGGGTGCTCTAAGGCAAACAAAGTAAAATTTACAGCTGCTACTTTCCTGGATGATGCTTTAAGCTGGTGGAACAACCAGGTGGCTATTGTCGGATTGGTAGTAGCGAATGGAAGAACTTGGGCTGCAACCAAGGCACTTTTGACTAAGAAGTTTTGTCCCGAGGAAGAGCTGGGTCAGTTAGAGGACGAGTTGAGACACTTGTCGTTGAAGAATAATTACATCACTGCTTATACAAGAAGGTTCAATGAGTTAAGCCTGTTGTGTCCTGATGCTTTCGTAGACGATCGCAAAAAGATGAAACAGTATATCAAGGGTCTGTCGAGCAACATTAAGGGTGAGACTACTTCGTCAAAGCCCGAATCATTTGATGAAGCCGTTCAGATGGCTCATGCACTGATGGATGTTAAGTTGTAAGACAAGAAAGACAATATTGCTGGGGGAAACAAAAGGAAACGGGAAGCTGCCTAGGTGAGTCAATCACAAGGATAGAATCGTGGGGGTAATCGCAACAACAATCAAGGACCGAATCGTAACCAGTAGTTCAACCAAAGGAGTAATGATTGGATGAGAGTCGCTACTGCCCCAGAGGAGTTAAGGTCAATCCTCATTGTGGCCGTTGTAACTTGTACCACATTGGGAATTGTCCTCCTGCATGTGGCAAGTGTGGGAAGGTTGGTCATAGAGTTGCAGATTGTCGATCTAGAGGTGTGGCTACAGGGGCGAATGCCACTAGAGTAATGGTTTGTTTTGGTTGTGGAGAAAAGGGGCACAAGAAAGGGAACTGCCCGAAAGCTGGGAATATGCAGGGTGGAAATGCTGCTGCTGTATACAGAGTGGGTACCGCTGACAAACCGCAAGGCCCGAATGTGGTGACCGGTACGTTTCTACTTGACGCTTGTTATGCTAGTGTATTATTTGATTCTGGATCAGGCAAAAGCTTTGTAGACGTAAAATTTAATCGCCTTATCGATAGAGAACCGGTGATGCTAACGACTAACTATAATGTGGAATTAGCCGATGAAAAGATTGTTAGTACTAACTAAGAGGGTGTTCCTTGAAGTTAGGGAATTATGCTTTCGATATAGACTTAATGCCTATAGAGCTAGGATCTTTTGACGTGATTATTAGGATGGATTGGTTAATGGCGCATAGTGCGGTGATTGTTTGTGGAGAAAGGTTGGTCCAGATCCCGTTGAGGAATAGGGTATTGACTATGAAGGGTAATGAATGTACTTCTCGTCTAAGAGTAATATCTTGCTTGAAGATGATGAGGTATATGGAAGAAGGATGCGATGTATTTCTGGTGCAGATTTCTAGTGATGGTGATGTAGAGACAAAGTTGGAAGAGGTGCCTGTGATTCGAGAGTATCCGGAAGTTTTTCCTGATGCGTTGCCGGGTTTACCGCCCTCTCGTGAAGTGGAATTTCGGATCGATTTGATGCCAGGAGCTGCACCAGTTGCTTGTGCACCTTATCGATTGGCACCGTCAGAACTAAATGAGTTATCTGATCAATTGAAAGAATTGACGGATAAGGGGTTTATTAGACCGAGTTCGTCGCCATGGGGAGCGCCTGTGTTATTTGTAAAGAAGAAGGATGGGTCGTTTAGAATGTGTATCGACTATCGAGAGCTTACTAAATTGACGGTTAAAAATCGGTATCCATTGCCGAGGATTGACGATTTATTTGATAAGTTGCAAGGATCGTGTGTGTACTCGAAGATTGACTTGAGATCAGGGTATCATCAACTACGAGTTAGAGAGGAGGATATTCCTATGACTGCTTTTCGTACGCGACATGGACATTTCGAATTCCAAGTGATGCCTTTTGGATTAACGAATGCGCCTGCAGTATTCATGGATCTTATGAATCGAGTGTGCAAGCCGTATTTGGATAAGTTTGTCATTGTATTCATTGATGATATTCTTATTTACTCCAAGAGCAAAGAAGAACATGAAAAGCACTTGAGGACGATATTGGAGCTGTTGAAGAAAGAGAAGTTGTACGCAAAATTCTCCAAGTGTGAGTTTTGGTTGGAATATGTACAATTTCTTGGGCATGTGATTGACAGCGAAGGAGTTCGTGTAGATCCTGCCAAGGTGGAGGCAATTAAAGAATGGTCGGCACCAACAACGCCGACTGAAGTTTGACAATTTCTTGGTTTAACTGGTTATTATCGGAGATTCATCGAAGGGTTTTCGTTGATTGCAAAGCCATTGACCAAGCTTACTGAGAAGAATCAGGTGTTTGAATGGGGAAATGATGAAGAAATCGCTTTTAAAACACTTAAGGACATGTTCTGCTCCGATTTTGTCATTGCCAGAAGGAATCGAAGACTTCATGGCTTATTCTGACGCGTCTCATAAGGGTTATGGAGCTGTTTTGATGCAGCGTGAGAAGGTGATCGCTTACGCGTCGAGGCAATTGAGGAAACATGAGGAAAACTACACTACGCATGATTTGGAACTGAGAGCTATAGTTTTTGCGCTAAAGTTGTGGAGACACTACTTGTATGGGACTAAGTGTGTTGTATTCACTGACCATAAGAGTTTGCAGCACATATTAGACCAGAAGGAGTTGAATATGAGACAAAGACGATGGGTGGAGCTACTGAGTGACTATGACTGCGAGATTCGCTACCATCCCGGCAAGGCGAACGTTGTAGCGGATGCACTTAGTAGGAAGGATAGAGAGAAACCTTTGAGAGTAAGAGCATTAGTGATGACTGATGGTGTTGATTTGACCGGAACAATATTGAAAGCACAAGATAAGGGATTGATGAAAGAAAATATTGGCGCCGAGAATCTGGGAAGACTGAAGAAACCTCTTTTTGTGGTAAAGTCAGACGGGCTGAGATATTTTGAAAATCGGATTTGGTTACCGCTATATCCACCTGAAGAAGGAACGCCTAGAGTACGAGATTTGGTTATGAATGTGTCTCATAAGTCGAAGTATTCGATACATCCTGGAGCGGATAAGATGTATCACGATATGAAAAAAGTCTACTGGTGGCCGAATATGAAGGCGGAAATTGCTCGTTACGTCAGTAAGTGTTTAACTTGCGCGAAGGTTAAAGCTGAACATAAGAGACCGTCTGGGTTGTTGGTACAGCCTGAGATTCCAGAATGGAAATGGGAAAAGATCGCTATGGATTTCGTGACGGGTTTACCTAGGACTCCTAGTGGTTGTGATATGATTTGGGTAACTATGGATAGATTGACTGAATCTCCTCACTTTTTACCTATGAAGAAGACGGATAGCATGGAGAAACTTGCCAGTGTGTACGTGAAGGAAATTGTTTGTCGACATGGAGTACCTTTATCGATCATTTCGGATCGCGACAACAGATTTACTTTAGAATTTTATTAATCTCTTCAACGTGCGATGGGCACCGAACTGAGTTTGAGCATGGCCTATCATCCTAAAACTGATGGCCAAAGCGAACGAACCATTCAGACGTTGGAGGACATGCTTCGAGCATGCGTGATTGATTTAGGAGGAAGCTGGGAACGCCACTTGCCTTTAGTGGAGTTTTCGTATAATAACAGCTATCATGCGAGTATTAAGGTTGCACCATTTGAAGCGTTGTATGGAAGGAAATGTAGATCTCCTGTGTGTTGGAGCGAAGTGGGAGAAAGTCAATTGACTGGGCCCGAAATGGTTTTAGAGACGACAGATAAGATTATGCAAATTAAGAACCGCTTACTTGCTGCGAGAAGCCGACATAAGAGTTATGCCTATAATAGGAGGAAACCGTTAGAATTTGAAGTCGGAGACATGGTCATGCTTATGGTTTCACCATGGAAGGGTGTGATACGTTTTGGGAAGAGAGGAAAGCCGAGTCCAAGGTATATTGGACCGTTCAAGATTGTTAGACGAATTGGACCTGTAGCTTATAAGTTGGAATTGCCGAAGGAGCTTAGTGCTATTCACGACACGTTTCACGTATCGAATTTGAAGAAAAGTTTGCCGAATAAGGAATTGATGATTCCTTTGGACGAGATTCAGCTTGACGATAAAATGCATTTTGTGGAGGAACCAGTGGAGATTATGGACTGAGAGGTTAAGAGATTGAAGCACAGTAGAATTCCCATTGTGAAGGTACGATGGAATTCTAGACGTGGACCGGAATACACTTGGGAACATGAGGACTTCTTCAAGGAGAGATATCCTCATCTGTTCTAGCGGCACGAAATGTGAGTATAAGAAGAAGCGAGCGCCGGGACGTCGCTCTCTTTAAGGAGGGGTGGATGTGATACCTAGAACCCGAGGTCATTACTTTACCCTAAATTATTAATATTTTTGAAATTTTTAAGAAATTTCGTTTATTATATATTTGACTGTTTAAGTTGAAACCGATGTTTAAGGTCGTAATCTTGACGATTGACGATTTAGAAAGACGACGACGATTACGATCCTGACGGGTTATGTTTTATTGTCGTTTTGTCGATATTAGAATTTATGGAGAATTTTATTTTTGGTTCGTGTTAAGTTGAGCTGGGTGCGTTTTTATTTTATCTCGTGTGCGTTTAAACCGCTTTAAAAGTATTTTCGAGTGTTCGGGGCGACCCCTGACTCCCGCAAATTTTCAAAATCAACTAGTAAGTAATTTCCCGCTACTAAAAATTGTCGTTTAAAAAGGAGGCCAAAAGAAACCAAAATGGCAAAAGAGGCCCCTTAAATTTTTAGAAAAAGGGAAGGATTAACACACACAAACAAAAATCAATTCAAAATTTTCTCTCCTTCCTCCTTCTCTCTCTTTGGCCGTCGGCCTCCACACCACCACCAACACCAATTTTTTCCTCTTTGATTTTAACAAATCCAAGTTTAGACAACATCTTATTTTTCATTTGTAAGTGTTTTGGTGTAATTCATTCCAACATGCATTAACAAAAAAATTTCAAGAATAAAAAAATTTTCAAAAATATGTTTTGATGTAATTAGACTAGTTGCATGTTTGATTGATGTTTGGGTAATGGATAATCATCCACAAAATCAACCAAAATCAATTTGATTGGAGTGTTTTGAACACCAACACCCCACGGCCAAATGGGGGTGTTTGGTTGTTCATGGTGGTTGAGGATTTGTGTTGTGGGTTTGTGTTTAGAGTTCTGTTTTTGATGTTTTTAAATAGGTTAAACATAATGCATGTGTGATTTAGGATTTGCGTTTTTATGAAGATTTGATTTTCATGGTAGTATAGGCTGATTAGGGTGCTTGGGAATGTTTATAAGTGGTTAGGTTAGGTCTATATGATGTTAGAATGGAATGAAAACAAGTGTTGGGTTGATTTTGAGGAAGGAAATTTTAGGCAGATTGTTTAAGCATGTTTTCGTGGGTTTAAATTTGAAAACAGGTCATGACGATAGGATGTAGTTTTAGAGCATTGTCTTAGCTTCGATTTGGTATAAGAAAGAGCTTACGACTCCTAACGAGTCAAAAGTTATGCTATTTTGAAAGTTCGTGTACCGGGAGATGAGAATCAACATAATCCGAAATTATGTTTGGTTTTAGGTCAAATCCCAGGGACCATAGATAGAGTTTTATAAAGAATTGAAAGTTGTTCTTTGGTTCCAAACCTGCATTTTTTAGTCTATTTTTAGACTTGAGGGTCAAATTAGCCAATGGTATGTTTTAAACAAGTCAAAGAAGTCTTACATGGTAAAAGTGCAAAATCGGTCCTAAAAGTTTACGTCTAGTGATGTAGTGAGTAATGGGTCATAAAAGTGAAAACTTTATATGGAATTTAAAATGGGTTTTCTACAGGTTATAAGGATTTTTACAAATTTTCTCGTAATTTATAGTGATGCTTAAGTGATAGAAAACAGCCCGTACTTTTGGTAAGTACCGGCAAAGTTATAAAATGGGACAAATTTCTAATTACATAGATAGATAGTACGAGTCTAGTAATAATCACATGTATGAGTTTTGGCGTGAGGTTTTATAAGTATTAAGTGTTTTTATATACGCGTGTTTAGTACAATAATGTACACGGAGTATTGACTCGGTTTTTCGTATTTTGATTTCTAGGTCACGTGTTAGATTCCGGAGCAACCAAATCATCGGTGATATTTTCGTTACGTCTACGCTAGAACCACTACTACTACGCAAGGTGAGTTTATAGCCTCGCTTCTTACACTTTTAAATGGTTTTACCCGCGAGGGGGATGCATGCTATTTTAAATAAAACGAACATAAGTCATGAATGATGTTAGACCCGAAAGTTGCCTGAATTGTGTTGAGTACCTAGTTGCATAAGACCCTATATTTAAGAACTATTAACTATTGTTTAATCCTCATGTGGATAGAAAATAGCCGCTTATACAATTGATAGTACTATGGGGTTGACGACCCTATCCGAGACGAGAGCTAGTACGTTGAGTACCCTCTGCGGACGGATAACTTGTGATAAGAAATAAGGTATAATTGCAAATAATGCCTTTAGAAGGGGCACTGGTTTCATCTTAATCATGCCGGTAAATGTACGCGGGTGAATGAGTTAACGGATTAGTGTCATGAGCTTAAACACAATTATTAGCTATTGCTAACGATAATAACCTTGAATGATAGATTGTTTGATCGACAATTCTATAAATGATCGTGATTGATTTTATACACTTTGTACAAACTAGAAGGGAGGGGTGAATAGTTTCTTATATTTACTTGTTAAATGATGGTTTTAAAAAAACCATTTTTCTCAAAAACTTAGACTTAAGGAAATAAGTGAAATATTCTTATGCGCAATATGAACAATGATAGTGTAATTTAAAACTAATACTAACTAATATATATGCACAAAGAATAAAGAATGTAAAGAGTTAAGGGTAAAGAAAGATCAAACCAAACACCAAGGATTTATAGTGGTTCGGAAACGAAGTTCACTCCTCGTTCCTACTCCACTCCTCGAGTACTCCTTACTCGAGAGTTCACTACACAACAAGCTCCTTATGGTGGAGAAAATCGTACACGTCGCTTAACCAATTTCCGAATCTAAGCTAAAAGTCGAGCCCTAATCGTAGCTAGGACCAATCTACACAACTATACTTAGTACATACACAAGTTCCAAATAGACACAACTACTTGGATCTTCACAACTATTACACAACAACAAATGTATAAAATTTGATCTTCAAAGGATCTTTGGTGGTGGACTCAACACTTCACAATGATAGTGTTCTTCTCTTTGCACTTGGAGAGAAAGGGATGGATGAGATAGATTCACTTCTAAACAAGTAGTAATCAATCAAATGATCAAGAATTTAAGTGATTTAAGAAGTATGTTTGAATCTTGAAATTTGTGTGCAAAAGAGATGGATTGAAAATCTGAGAAAGGTCCACTATCTATAGGACAAAGGGCCAACGTCTATATCTGCCCGTGGTTCCTTATCTTAGTCGGCGGTACCTTATCGATAAGGAACCGCCTAGGCGCTAAGGAACCGTCAGACTAGACTCCGCTCCCTTTTTGTCCTTTAGTGGTGGAGGTCATATCTGATTATAAAAATATCCAGAAAGGATATTCCAAATAAAAAGGGAATATGCCATTTTCAAATTTTCAAATATTTAATTTAATAAAACATTTTCTTAAAAATAAAGTTTAATTAAAAACTTGTCACACTTAATAAAAAGTGAATTTTAAGAAAAGATTAAATCACTTGATCACTTGATTAAGGTTAGTACTTGTTTATTCATACCTTAAGTGAAAATGGGTAAAATGAAAAATACTTGAACTCAAGAATTCGTTTTTCATTGTTTTCGTAAATGCTTGTTTTTACATATTGTCGTAATCAAAACTAAGCGAGACCGAAAAATGCAAGTAACATTTTTAGGCATTATTGCATTAACAATCTCCCCCTTTTTGATTCCGACAATACATAAACTCAATCACACAAAAAACAAGATTTTCGAAGACGAGTTTATTCATTTCTCCCCCTTTGTCAAAGCAAAAAGGTTGCACAAGTCGGTGTTGAAGAGACGGACTTTGCAAAGACTCCCCCTTGGTGCTTACTCCCCCTTTCTTGGGGCACTGAGGAATCGAGATATGGTGACAAGATACATAGAAGGGTTAGTTGAACAAATGAGACAACCAACAAGAGATAGCTATAGGTCACAAAAAAATTAAAAAGAGAAGAAAACACAAAGACTAAGATCCAAGTGAAGTAATATAAAATAAAAAAAGAGTCATACAAAGATGTATGAAAGAGGAAACAAGCCAAAAGCATAAATGTAATCCTAGTTAATCTAGAATTCTAAGATTTGCTTGAATAATGTGTCTTGTGGATAAGCAACCAATGCTTATATGAAAGACAAGGTAGTGGCGGAATGTGGTACTGGTGGCTTGGTGGAGATTTCATAATCAAAGTGAAGAGGAGGCTTGATTAAGAGACTCTTGATGTAGCTAAACTCCTCATAGATGTGTGCCATAGCAAGATGTTGATATTGACAAGAATGACAATATGTCCCATGGTGCATGACATTATCATGAGAAGGAGGAAGAACACTAAAGGGTGGTTGTGGAAGAAAAGATGTTCCACAATCAACATTCTTGGTAGGAGAGATGTGATTAAGAGTGTTCTTGGGTGAATTTGGATTGAAAGTGTTCTTGGGTGAGTTGGGATTGAAAGCAATTGGGGAGAATGGAGGAGAATCAAGGCTTTCATTAGGAGAGTAAGACATTTTGGGATGTGAAGTAAGGCAAAATGCTTATGGTTTAATAGGGAAGGCTCAAGGTATTTTTGGGGTGGTCAAAGGGTTGAAGCAAAGATTCTCAAAAATGTTGGAACAAATTTGGAATTTCAGAAATACCCGAAAAGAGGAAGCACTGTACGCGGTTCCTTATTGCTTCCGGCGGTTCCTTATTGATAAGGGACCGCGGTTCATATATGGAACCGCCTATAGTGATTAAGTTTTGGTGGTGAAGGAAGATTTTTCAGCAAATCTTATTTTTCTAATCTAACTTATCATAGGGATATGCTTAAAAGCAAAGATAGACAAAGAGAACACATACTAACTCACCAAATAGGGATTGACCAAAATACATGGATTTTAAAAATCGATGTAGGAGGTGTGTAAGACAAGACCTTAAGTCATGACACAATCATCCTCCATGATTCTATCTTGTTCTTGCTATGTTTGAGAGAATCATACATATGAATTATGTAAGCTCGAGATTAATAGCAAGAATCTATGAAAAACGTTTTTAGATTGAATTAACAATGTCAAAACATTTCTTGACCATTTTCGAAAGAGACTTTGAGGCTTTTGAAAAGGAGAAGAGAAGATTTTCAAGAAGAGTTTAGGAGAATCAAAGACTCAAAGTGATAAAAGACTCAAAGGAAAGTAAGAGACTCAATAAAGGAAAAGCAATTAAGGAATATGTTCCATTAATCCTAGACCTATACGCAAGTAATTAAAAGGTTCCCTCTTAAGTGGCTTAGTGAAGATGTCGGCTAAGTTATCCTCGGAGGGTACATTCTCAATTGAAATGTTCTCCTTTTGAACATTATCCCTAAGAAAATGGTGACGAATTTCTATGTGCTTGGTTCACGAATGTTGCACGGGATTCTTGCTAAGGTCTATAGCACCTTTATTGTCGCACATGATGGGAACATCATCAAGACGAATCCCGTAATCAACAAGCGCTTGCTTCATCCATAGAGCTTGTTGGCATGATTTTCTGGCACTCACATGCTCGGCTTCCATGGTGGATATTGCAAGAGCGGTTTGTTTCTTGGAGAACCAAGAAGTTAAACAACAACCCATGAAGGTACAAACACCACTAGTGCTTTTCTGGTCCAGATAGTCTCCCGCATGATCCGAGTCCGCGTAGACAATGGTTTCTACGCCGGTCCCTTTAGGATACCATAATCCTAAATGTATAGTGCCCTTAATGTATCGAAAGATACACTTAACCGCTTCAAGGTGAGAGGTTTTGGGAGCCTCTTGGAAGCGAGCACAAAGGCAAACACTAAACATGATATCCGGTCGACTTGCCGTTAGGTACACAAACTACCAATCATACCTCTATATTTGGTGATGTCTACCGACTCACAATCATCATCTACAGTGAGTTTAGTATCCGAGGCCATTGGGGTCTTCATTGGTCTAGATTCTTCTAATCCAAATTTCTTTAGCATTTCTTTAGCGTACTTAGATTGACTAAAGAAGATACCATCGTCCATTTGTTTAATTTGGAATCCTAAAAAGAAGTTAAGTTCTCCCATCATATTCATTTCGAACTCATCATGCATGATTTTGGCAAAGTCATCACATAATTCTTGACAAGTTGAGCCAAATATAATGTCATCAACATATATTTGCACGATTATGAGGTGAGAACCTTTCTTCTTTGTAAAGAGAGTGTTGTCTACCATTCCCATGGTATACTCATGTTTAACAAGAAACGCTTTAAGTCTATCATACCAAGCTTTGGGTGCTTGTTTAAGATCATACAGTGCCTTCTTAAGCTTGTAAACATGATCCGGTTTCTCAAAATCAATGAAGCCGGGAGGTTGAGCCACATATACCTCCTCATTGATCAAACCATTAAGAAACGCACTCTTTACATCCATTTTTTGAAGCTTAATATCTAAGGCACAAGTGTAGGCTAAAAGGATTCTAATGGATTCTAATCTAGCTACCGGTGCATATGTCTCGTCATAATCAATCCCTTCTTGTTGATTATAGCCTTATGCTACAAGTCTAGCTTTGTTACGAGACACAACACCATTCTCATCTAGCTTATTCCTATATACCCATTTGGTTCCTATAATGGTAGAACTTCAAGGTGGAGGAACAAGTTCCCAAACATCATTAGCAACGAATTGATTCAATTCTTCTTGCATCGCAATGACCCAACTCTCATCCTTCAAAGCTTCTTTAACATTCTTTGGTTCAATCAAGGAGACGAAACAAAAGAAGTTACTTTGGTTTTGGACTTTAGATCTTAGGGTCCTTTGATTTAAGTCACCAATGATATTATTGAGAGTATGATCCTTGGACTCCTTAATGTTTACTTCCTTTTCAACACTAAGGTCTTCAACTCCTATTTTTCTAACCTCTTTGGCACTAAATAATTCTACTTCATCCAAGTCATCATCAACCAATGGTGGTGTCTTGGTTAAAGGAGGGGTTTCATCAAAAGTCACGTTAAGTGATTCTTCAATTACGCCTGAGGTTCTATTGAGGACTATGTAGGCTTTGCTAGTTTGGGAATAACCTAAAAAGATACCTTCGTAAGACTTTGGGTCGAACTTGGTAAGGTAGTCTTTGGTGTTGAGAATAAAGCACTTGCTTCCAAACACCCTAAAGTATTCCAATGAGGGTTCCTTACTTTTAAGAATCTCATAGGGGGTCTTTCCTAGGAAAGGTCGAATAAGAATTCGGTTGAGAATATAAGTCGATGTGTCCACGGCATTGCACTAAAACTTTTGAGGCAAAGATTGCTCGTTTAACATCGTCCTACTAATCTCTTGGATGGTCCTATTCTTCCTTTCAACTACCCCATTTGATTGTGGAGTGCGAGGAGACGAGAAGTTATGGGTAATACCATGAGCTTCACAAAAGGCACCAAATTGCACTTCATTATCAAATTCAATACCATGATCCGTCCTAATAGAGACAATCGGACATCCTAGTTGATTTTGAATTCTTCGATAAAGATTTCAAAATGATCGAAAGCTTCATTCTTAGATGCCAAAAATCTAGTCCAAGTGAATCTAGAGTAGTCATCAACTATAACTAGGGTATAAAGGTTACCTCCATAACTCCGTATGGCGGTAGGTCCAAAGAGATCCATATGTAGGAGTTCTAAGCACCGAGAGGTAGAAACCAAATTCTTGGCTTTGTGACTTGAGTGAACTTGCTTTCCAACTTTGCAAGCATCACAAAAGTGATTATCAAACTTCATCTTGGGGAGGTGTCTTACCAACTCCTTAGAGACTAAAGATTGATATAGACGCATATTAGCGTGACCTAATCTCCTATGCGAAAGAGTAGAACTATCATCTATAGTCGCAAGACATATGTTGTCTTTTGACTTCTTATTGACCTTCATGACATAAAGCCCATGCTTTCTAACACCTTTTCCAATAACCTTTCCATCTTTTACGATTTCACTATCATTTTTCGAAAAGATGACCTTACACTTATTGTCACAAATTTGACCTATGCTTAAAAGGTTAAACCCTAAATTATCTACGTGCTCAACATTTTCAATAGTCATGGAGTCAAGGGAAACCGTACCTTTGCCAATGATATTACCACGTAGACTACTAGAGAATGTGACGTTACCTCCATCATATGCTTTGTACCGTGAGAACAAACTTCAATTACCCGTCATGTGCTTAGAACAACCACTATCCTTAATCCACTCGTCGGGTTACAAATCAATTCCCAAGCATATCTAGGTAACAACATACACGGTCAAACATTTGGTCCCCAATATCTCATGGGTCCAAAATTGTTAGTTTCAAACATCCCTTGCATTTGGTTGGGATGCATGAATGGAGGAGGGTTTCCCCATGGGGAACAAAAAGGAGGAGGATAATAATTCATATAACCATTTTGTTGTTTATTATTTCTCCTAGGTGTATTTGATCTTGATTTAGAGTTATGGTCATTCCTTCTAGGTGTTGGAGTTTTACTTCTAGGTCGTGAATTGTTTTGACTATCTCTTCTAGGTGTTGTCGTTCTACTTCTAGGCCTAGACTAATTCCGTACTCTTGGAGGAGTAGAAGATGGTCTTGATAAACTTCTATTACCCATTAGAGGTTTACTCAAAGGCTTATAGAACTTATCAACGACATTGTCATAGAGTATGGGTAATTTCACTTTGTTAACAATAAGATGCTTAGGATGTTCACCTAAATTTGACTTTTCAGAAAGTTCAGGATTTTCATCAAAAATACTTTCTGGCCGCGGTACCTTATCTATGGCGGCGGTTCCATAGTAATAAGGAACCGCCCCATACAGTTTGGGACCACGTACAACAGATAGTTTTTCTGAAAATTGGACTTGTTTAGGTTCACTAGTTGATGCTTCATTTGAGTTAAAACCTACACCAAGTCTTTCCTTAGAATGAATTTGTTTGTTCAACATATCATCAAGAGCACTAGTACCTTTCATGAACTTTTCCAGTTTAATGGAGGTGCTCTTGAGATCTTCATTCTCTAACCTAAGTTTCTCACAACTTAAGCAATCTATATCAACCTCTTTATTTTTTCAAGCTTGGCTAATTTTTCCCTAAGTTCATTAATCTCATTTTCAAGCTTATTTTTTTGTTGATTTTAGTGTTTTGTTCTTTTCTATGAATTTAAGGCTAAGTTTGTGTAAATTGTCATATTGGCCTTCTAATTCAATATCATCTAAGGTGGAGCTATCATTGCTATAATATTCGGTTTCGAAATGTACCTCTTTAGAAGTGTGAGCCATGAGACATTTCTCCTCTTTGGGGTTGTCATCAACATCTTCACCGCTGTCGCTCCAAGAACCACTAACGAATGCCGTGTGATTCTTATCGCGTGAAGGATTTGGACACTCATTAATGAAATGATTTGGATCACCACATCTAAAGCAATTCCTATCACCCTTTTCGTTCTTGGCAAACCGATTCTTTAAGAATGGTTTCTTGTCGTTGTTGGGTTGCCTCACGTGTTGACCTCGTCTTTTGAAGAACCTCTTGAAATCTTTCACCGCCAATGCATACTCCTCGTCATCACTATCCGAGGAACTATCATGATCTCTTTGTGCCTTCTTGGCTTTGAGTGCAAAAGACTTCCTTTCACTCTTGGTTTTCACCAACTCCGAGTCCTTCAAAACTATCATCTCATGAACCTTCAAGTTGCCTATGAGTTCATCGAGTGATAGAGTTGAGAGGTCTTTCGATTCTTCGATTGCCGTGACTTTTGCTCTCCACTTCGGATGTAAGGCCCTTAGAAACTTCCTAACATTGTTATTGCTAGAAAAACCTTCATCAAGTGCTTTTAGACTAGTAATAATAGTGTTAAATCTAGCAAAAGCACTACAAATAGCTTCATCTTCTAAGATGACAAATTGTTCATATTGTTGGACAAGAAGATCGATTTTGCTTTCTTTGACTTGGCTATTACCTTGGTGGGTTGCTAAAAGAGTGTTCCAAATATCTTTAGCGGTTTCACACATAAAAATCCTTTCATACTCTTTCTTAGGCAAAGCATTATAAATCACCATTTTAGCCTCATTATTTTTCGAAAGTTTCTTTTTAGTATCATCATTAGCTTTGTCAAAAGTGACCAATTCCTTTGTTTTAGAAACTTCATTAAATTGATAAGGTAAAAAATCACCATTGGTAATAATATGCCAAAGATCTAAATCTTTTGATTTCACATAAGTCTCAAATCTATTTTTCCAATAAATAAAACTACCGGTTTCAAAAAGTGGTGGTCTTTGCATAGATTGCCCTTCTAGGTACTTGTTGGAATCCATAGATCGATTCAAGTTTTAAAATACAATATACTTTAAAAATACTTGAGCAACCCGCTCTGATACCAATTGTAGAAACTAGAAGGGGGGGGGGGTTGAATAGTTTCTTATATTTACTTGTTAAATGATGGTTTTAAAAAAAAAATCCTTTTTTCTCAAAAACTTAGACTTAAGGAAATAAGTGAAATCTTCTTATGCACAATATGAACAATGATAGTGTAATTTAAAACTAATACTAACTAATATATATGCACAAAGAATAAAGAATGTAAAGAGTTAAGGATAAAGAAAGATCAAACCAAACACCAAGGATTTATAGTGGTTCGGCAACGAAGCTCACTCCTCGTTCCTACTCCACTCCTCGAGTACTCCTTACTCGAGAGTTCACTACACAACAAGCTCCTTATGGTGGAGAAAATCGTACACGTCGCTTAACCAATTTCCGACTCTAAGATAAAAGTCGAGCCCTAATCGTAGCTAGGACCAATCTACACAACTATACTTAGTACATACACAACTTCCAAATAGACACAACTACTTAGATCTTCACAACTATTACACAACAACAAATGTATAAAATTTGATCTTCAAATGATCTTTGGTGGTGGACTCAACACTTCACAAGGATAGTGTTCTTCTCTTTGCACTTGAAGAGAAAGGGATGGATGAGATAGATTCACTTCTAAACAAGTAGTAATCAATCAAATGATCAAGGATTTGAGTGATTTAAGAAGTATGTTTCAATCTGGAAATTTGTGTGCAAAAGAGGTGGATTGAAAATCTGAGAAAGGTCCACTATTTATAGGACAAAGGGCCAACGGCTATATCTGTCCGCGGTTCCTTATCTTACCCGGTGGTACCTTATCGATAAGGAACCGCCGGACTAGACTCCGCTCCCTTTTTGTCCTTTAGTGGTGGAGGTCATATCTAATTATAAAAATTTCCAGAAAGGATATTCCAAATCAAAAGGGAATATGCCATTTTCAAATTTTCAAATATTTAATTTAATAAACCATTTTCTTAAAAAGAAAGTTTAATTAAAAACTTGTCACACTTAATAAAAAGTGAGTTTTAAGAAAAGATTAAATCACTTGATCACTTGATTAATATTAGTACTTGTTTATTCATACCTTAAGTGAAAATGGGTAAAATGAAAAATACTTGAACTCAAGAATTCGTTTTTTGTTGTTTTCGTAAATGCTTGTTTTTACATATTGTCGTAATCAAAACTAAGCGATATCGAAAAATGCAAGTAACGTTTTTAGGCATTATTGCATTAACACACTTATGTTCAAAAATGAGATTGTAAAACCTATAAATTTCGCTCAACATTATTTGTTGACCCCTTTAAGCATGTGTTTCAGGTAATCGATGATAAGGTAGTAAGGAGCATGCTAGGATGGAAGTTGTTGTGGCTTGGCGGTCTACTTTGTCTTTCCTCCCTTTTATAACTTAAAACTTTTTATATTTTGTCATGTGAAACAAGTAATGTATTTGTGGGTTGAGATTCAGTGGGGACCTAAACGCAACTCTGCTTTGTATTTTCTATGGGGTTGGGAAGAAACAGACTTTGATATTTTAACAATGTTTAATTTATGTTTAAATTTTTACGTCTCTTTGAGTCGTTCGAAATAACTTGTGTGTAATGATAACCGCCTATCACCCAAATGTTGTAGTTCCGCTGCGCATACGATTTAGTGGGGGTGTTAGATTTTCACAAAAACTATTCTCTGTCTGCGGTTCGTTATCAATACCCGCGGTTTCATAGAAATAGGGAACCACGCCATATACTGGCGTACCGCGTACAATGGTTCGTTTTTCTGAAAGCCTGACTTGTTTAGGTTCACTAGTAGATGCTTCATTAGTGTTATAACCCAACCCAAGTCTTTCCTTAGAATGAATTTGTTTGTTTAACATGTCATCAAGAGCACTAGTACCTTTCATGAACTTTTCCAATTAAATGGAGGTACTCTTGAGATATACATTCTCTTGTCTAAGGTTTTCACATTTTAGACAACCTAAATCAACTTATTTGTTTTTATCAAGCTTGGCTAATTTCTCTCTTAGCTCACTAATCTCATTTTCGAGCTTAGTTCTAGTTAATTTTATCACTTTGTTATTTTCAATTAATTTAAGGTTAAGTTTGTGTAAGTTATTGTATTGGCCTTCTAATTCTATATCATCTTGAGAAGAACTATTATTTCTATAATAATCGTTTTCAGAATGTACCTCTTTAGAAGTGTAAGCCATGAGACATTTCTCATCTTTGGGTTTGTCATCAACATCTTCACCGCTATCGCTCCATGAACCTCCAACGAACGCCGTGTGGTTCTTGTCGCGTGAAGGTTTAGGACAATCACCGATGAAATGATTCGGATCACCACATCTAAAGCATTTCCTATCACCTTTATTGTCCTTGGTAAAACGGTTTTTGGAGAAGGATTTATTTTCGTTGCTTGGTTGCCTCACGTGTTGACCTCGTCTTTTGAAGAACTTCTTGAAGTCTCTAACCGCCATGGCATATTCCTCAGCATCACTATCCGAGGAGCTTTCATGGTCACTTTGTGCCTTCTTGGCTTTAAGTGCTAGAGACTTTCTTTCACTCTTGGTTTTCACCAATTCCGAGTCCTTCTAAATTATCATCCCATGAACTTCCAAGTTGCCAATTAGTTCATCGAGTGATAATGCGGTGAGATCCTTTGATTCTTCAATCGTCGTGACTTTGGCTCTCCACTTTGGATGCAACGCCCTAAGAAACTTCCTAACATTTTTCTTGCTAGAAAAACCTTCATCAAGTGCTTTTAGACTAGTAATAATAGTGTTAAATCTAGCAAATGCACTATCAATAGTTTCATCTTCTAAGATGACAAATTGTTCATATTGTTGAACAAGAAGATCGATTTTACTTTCTTTGACTTCGCTATTACCTTGGTGGGTTACTAAAAGAGTGTTTCAAATATCTTTAGCGGTTTCACACATAAAAATCCTTTCGTACTCTTTCTTTGGTAAAGCATTATAAATCACCATTTTAGCCTAATATTTTTAGCAAATTTCCTTTTAGTGTCATCATTAGCTTTGTCAAAATTGACTATCTCTTTGCTTTTAGAAACTTCATTATATTGATAAGGCAAAAAATCACCATGAGTAATAACCTGCCAAAGATCTAAATCTTTTGATTTCACATAAATCTCAAATCTATTTTTCTAATAAATTAAACTATCAGTTTCAGAAAGAGGTGGTCTTTGCATGGATTGCCCTTCTAGGTACTTGTTGGAATCCATAGATCGATTCAAGTTTTAAAATACAATATATTTAAAAAAGGCTTGAGCAACCACGCTCTGATACCAATTGTAGAAACTAGAAGAGGGGGGGGGGGTTGAATAGTTTCTTAAAATTTACTTGTCAAAAGATGATTTTCAAAAATCCTTTTCAAAAACTTAGACTTGAGTGATTATGTGAAACCTTCTTATACACAATATGAACAAGGTATAGTGCAACTAAACTAATAATCACAAGTTTAAAGAATAATGAATGTAAAGAGATAAGGGAAAGAAAGATCAAATCAAACACCAGGATTTATAGTGCTTCGGCAACGAAGCTCACTCCTCGTCCCTACTCCACTCCTCGAGTACTCCTTACTCGATAGTTCACTAATCAACAAGCTTCTTAAGGTGGATAAACCGTACACAACGTTGCTTATCCAATTTCCGACTCTAAGCTAAAAGTCAAGCCCTAATCTTAGCTAGGACCAATCTACACTAGTATACTTTAAGGACCAAGTATAAACCTTAGGACATACACAACTTCCAAATAGACACAACTACTTGGATCTTCACAATAATGACACAACAATGAATAAATAAGATTTGATCTTCATTGGATCTTTGATGTAGACACAACACTTCAAGGATGAAAGTGTTCTTCTCTTTACACTTGGAGAGGAAGAGATGAGCGAAGAAAGAATCACTTCAAAACAAGTAGTAATCAACCAAATGACCAAGGATTTGAGTGATTTTAGAAGTATGAAAGAATCTAGAATTATATGTGCAAAAGAGGTGAAGAGAAAATTTGAGGATGGTCCACTATTTATAAGACAAGGCTCCAACGGCTATTTTTGCCCGCGGTTCTTTATCGCAGCCCGCGGTTCCTTATCGATAAGGAACCACATAGCCACTTAAGGAACCGCCGGAGTAGACTCCGCTCCTTTTTGTCTTTTAGTGGTATGGTTCGAATCTGGTGATTAAAATATCCTGAAAGGTTATTCCAAACCAAGATAAAATATGTCATTTTCAAATTTTTAAATATTTAATTTAATAAAACATTTTCTTAAAAATAAAGTTTAATAAAAACTTGTCACACTTAATAAAAGTGAGTTTTAAGAAAAGATTAAATCCTTGATTACTTAATTAGGATGAGTACTTGTTTGTACATATCTTAAGTGATAATGGTTGAAATGAAAAATACTTGAACTCAAGAATTCGTTTTTCGTTGTTTTCGTAAATACTTGTTTTTACATATTGTCGTAATCAAAACAAAGCGATACCGAAAAATGCAAGTAACGTTTTTAGGCATCATTGCATTAACATAGTGTTTGACATTAAACGGACAACAAGTTGTGTTAGATTTTTTAAATTACAAAGTTAATTTTATGAAAAATAATCATATTTTTTGATCTATAGGTCATAACATTGTTTATAACCTATTAAACTTTATTAAGTAGCTCGACTGGCTCAGATGTAAAGAAATCAAAAGTATCAGGCGCGAAAAGAATAAACATATGTTGATTTTTAATGCATGATTTCTCGTGTTTAATCATTTTGCATGAGACTGTTTTTAAAGCAGTTTGACCCACCGTAATACCTCGACTACTCAACCTTGCGAAAGAAGAAACCTCAGTCAATTCCACGCACCCGTATTTCTCTCAAACCCATCAAAAATCAAAATATCAATCGATATGAGTATTGATCTTCCATTTGATGAGTCAGTCAAAAAATCCATAAACACTTCTTCTTTTATATATATATCAGCACGTCTACATATATCAAAAATATATATATAAAAGCTCTATATATAATAAACCGCATGTTCCAAAAAAAATTATACATACCATACGACAAACAGCTAAAACTCTACAAGGATGAAACCTCAAAAGGAATAATACGTTTTCAACAACTTTATGTGTATGTATGGACGGAACTTTTAAGGGGTCGAGGGAGTTGTGGCTTCTCAAAAATTTCGAGTTTATGTATATTTTATACCTTTTTAATACGTTTTTAGTCGTTTTTAATAGAATTTTTTTTAAGATAATGTATATCGCCGTTGTAAAATAAATATTTTTTAAGTTCGCTCTTCCGCAGAAAACGTTCAAGTTTCGTCTCTGTGTGTATAAATAACATACATTTGCAATTATCAAACTAAATAACACTTTTATTGACACTACCAATATGTAACTTTATTAACAAAACATTTTTTAGAAAAGGTCATTGTTCACCGACATAGTTAGTAAGGGGGACAAGGTACGACGTAAGTAACAGGGGCCTTTACACAGGACAAACGAGGTAGCATCATAATGTAGTTGGTGATCATTTTGGCAAGTCGACGAGTGTTAGTTATGATTTGTAACAATTTTCAAAATTAAGATAAACACTTATTAATTGATTTATTCAATTAAATAAAAAGGTTGATTTTAATTAATTTTTTTATGTGTTTAATTATATATGTTATACCAACTTTATTTTGCTGTATACTCGTAATTAATAGTGTAACTAACTTGGTTAGACTCTTCTTCTTCGCTTACGAATAAAGCTCGTTTGTTCTTGAATGGCGTGGTTGGGACTCTCTTGTGGTGTATTTAGAGCTTTCGCAATAAGACGGTTTTTACTACTACTCCTCCTAAGAAAAATGTGCTTTGGGATAATATAGTTACGCAAGCATTTTTATGGATTTCTTCTAGAAATCCTAAGTTTATGCTTAGTTGGACTAGTTGGTTGAAAAACCCATTAGATATATAACTTTTGTTTCTTTTTTCTAGCTTTCGCTAGTTTAATATAAAGCCACCGTTAAAAAAACTAGTATTCAAAATCCCAATAAGATATTTCTAACATTTAGGTGTCGTTTGGTTGGGGTATATTGGAGGATATTTAAAATACTTACATTTTAAATTCCCCCAAATATTGTGTTCGGTATGTCCAACGAAGGAATTTCAAATTCTTAGAAATGTCAAAATTAAGGATATTAGAATTACTTCAAAAAGTGAGAAATTTTAATTTACTTAAAAAATTATAAAAAATTTTCAACCCTTTTTTATTCGGGTTTTGATGTTTATATACAAAATTATAACATAAAAAATTTACATAATTTTTTTTTTGGTTTTTACTCTTTTAAATAGCAAAAATAAAATTTATACAAAAATATTTTTATGAAACTCAAAAAAAAATTTACATAAAAAAATTATAAAATTTATTTAAATTTTATAGAATTTATAATTTTTTTATAAAATTCTAAATTTTTTTTTTAAAATTCATTGAAATTTTTTATAAAATTTATATAAATCATTTTATAAAAATAATATAATTTTTTATAAAAATTTATATAAAATTTAAAGAATTTTTTTTATAAAATTTATATAAATTATTTATAAAATTTATAGAAACTTTTTATAAAATTTAAATAAGTTTTTTATAAAATTTATCGAATTTCTTAATAAAATTTATATAATTTTTTTTATAAGATTTATATAAATTTTTTATCAAATTTAATTTACTTTTTTATAAAATTTATATAAATTGTTTATAAAATTTATATAAATTGTTTAGAAAATTTATATAAGTTGTTTATAAAAGTTATAGAAATTTTTAATAAATTTTATATAAATGTTTTGTAAAAATTATTGAATATTATAAATTTTTTATAAAAAAGTCAATTCAATTTTTACTATTTTAAATAGAACTTTTTTATAAAAAGTATTTATTCGTTAATTGATTCAACTAAAAATTAAGATTTCAAAATATTATTAATTTATGCCAACCAAACAGGCGTAGGCATTCTAAATTCTTGAATTTTAAATTCTTAGAAATTCTAATTTACTAGAATTTAAAATTCCATAATTTCAAAATCCTGAATCAAACGGAGCCTTAGGGTTTTCAAGAAGTTGAGGTATATGATGAAGTTTTATATCATAACAATTATTAAAACCATAACAAAGATCAAAACACATATAGAGAAAGTGGTTTAACAAGATTATAAAAACACAATTATAATTAATCAAATTAGGGTTACGTACCTTTTAGCTAATGCGATTCTACAAAATAAAAACGAACCTTCAATTAGGGTTTATAACGGATCAATGATTAACCCATTACCGTTTTGTTAATCGATCCAAGATCAATGATTAACCCCTTACCATTTTGTTAATCGATCCAAGATACAATCTAAAGTAAGATTGTATTACGTTCTTGTACACACGTATAATAACGAGTTAACCGTAATACTAGTATGTCAAAATCGAGCTTAAACATTTAGTGGAAAATCAACTCAACAACCATAAAAAGGGGCTAGGACTTGATTCAAGAAACCAAAACCAAAGGTTAAAAGGAACATAAAAAAGGTGTTTGCCTTTGGTGTTGATGGCAGGAAAGAAAGAGAGAAAATAGATTATGGAGTAAAAAATAATGAAGGCTAGGTTTGTTTATATAGTGTGATTTAAATTTGTAATCCAAGTTTAACATTAATAAGGAAACAAATCCTTTTTCTTCTTCTTTTTGTTCACCGCCGTCCAAGGCCAAACCAAAAGGGAATTGATTTGTACACTCTAGATAGTTATTAGCACACTCAAATTATGTGTGTTGTGACAATTATAACCTTAATAATTATACACTTCACTAAGTGATGTAAGGGTATAAATGACAAAACACTCAACATTTTGAGTGTACAAATAACTTTTGAGAGTGTGCAAATCACTAGCCAAACCCAAAGGGTGCATCCAGACTTTTCTTTTCTTCTAGTATATTCCACAACGTTCGTTAGTTCTTAACTCTTAATACATAACGTTCGTTAAAGTTTCTAGCTCGATTTAATTAATAAACATATAAATATATTTATTAATAAAAATTAACTCTTTACGTATTGTGTGCAATCCCGTAATCTCGAGTTCGATCCTAACACACGACTATTAAATATAAGTCCATAAACTTTCATAAGATGTCTACATTTTACATTTTCATACATCGCTTTATTTGGATTAAGTATTGTTGTTGTTGTTCTTGTCGTCTACTTCTCCTTTTGTTAAAAAACGGTTTTATTATATAACACTAAGGGTGTGCTTGGTTAAGTGTATTAGGGGGTAAGGAATGGGAAAGGGAATGATTAATACTGCTTGGTTTATGAAAATATAGGTAATCATTACCCACTAATGGGTAATGACCCATTCCCCTGTAAATTGGGGGTAATGGATTCAAGGTAATAGATTGACGTATGTATATATGTGTGTCTCCACCTACCACCACCAACATCACTACCACCAACATCACTGACCACCACTATTACCGCTACGACCACACCCTCCTAACGCCACCACCACTCTCTGACACCACCACCAATGATCACCACTATTGTCGCTACCACCATCGTCCTAACACCATCACCACTCTCCGACACCACCACTCTCCGACGCCACCACCACCACTGACCACCATCATTGTCGCTATCACCACCCTCCTAACGCCACCACCACTCTCGGACACCATCACTCTCTGACGCCACCACCACCAGTGACCACCACAATTTTCGCTACCACCACCGTTCTAACACCACCACCGCTCTCCGACACCACCATTCTCTGACGCCACCACCAACTACTGACCACCACCATTGTCGCTACCACAATCCTCCTAACGCCACCACCACTCTCTGATGCCACCACCACCAGTAACCACCACTATTATCGCTACCACCATCGTCCTAACACCACCACCACTCTCCGACACTACCACTCTCTGACGCCACCACCAACTACTGACCACCACCATTGTCGCTACCACCACCCTCCTAACGTCACCACCACCAGTGACCACCACTATTGTCGTTACCACCATCGTCCTAATATCCCCACCACTCTTGTCGCTACCACCATCGTCTTAACGCCACCACCACTCTTCGACGCCACCACCACCAGTGACCACCACCATTGTCGCTACCACCACCCTCCTAACGCCACCATCACTCTCCGACACCACCACTCTCCGACGCCACCAACACCACTGACCACCACCATTGTCGCTACCACCACCCTCCCAACGCCACCACGACTCTCGACACCACCACTCTCCGACGTCATCACCACCGCCACTACCACCGGAGGCTACCACCGCGCTATGGTAACGCGTCGCACAATCACCACCCCTACCATCATCGTGACCGCTGACTATCACCCTAACAATTGTTACCATCATCTCCAATCACCACCATATCTTATATTAACCAAGCACTAGCAATGGTAATGATAATACTAAGGAATATTCATTACATTCCTTTGTATTCTCTTACCCTTACCCATTCTCATTCCCCTCAGGTTAACCAAGCGCCCCCTAATATTCTCACAAGAAATTAATGACAAAGTATTATGTTTAGGCTATGTTTGGCACCAAGATCCTAAAAAGATTTTTTTTTTGGGTAAAAGGTTACCCCGATAAATATAAAGATTATAAAGAGATTATGATTATTTTTTTGGAAAAATAAGTCAATTAAAAAATAATCTTTGTTTAATATATCAGCTTATAAGAGATTATAAGAAAAATAATCTCAGATAATCTTTTAAAACTAAAAGCTGAGTCATATAGCTTATAATAATAATTTCTTTTCATAATATCCAGCACTGTTTTCATCTTTAGCATCATCGCCAGTTACAGCAACATTTACTTTCACCAAACATACCCTTAGTGTTTGACTTTAGCTTGTGAATCTATGTAACACTAATATTCTTTCATTGGCATGCATGGAATATATACGTAACTTCTCCTTTGCACACGGGAGATTCTATTATCAACTTTAGCAACAATAGACTTTTACGTAACATCATATTGACAATTTAACCGCAATAAATCATCGAGACAACGCGTTCAAATTAGAATATATCTATTGGTCCTCAAAATAGTTCAACAACTAACGCAAAAGATTCTTGAAAATGACTAAAAGGTGTTTTGACACCCGAGACATCCATTAACATCGCAATATGTCGATATCTAAGAAAAAGCACACCTCAGATAAATAGATACGAGTCGATAATCATCCGACTGTGTATGATTCTTTAAAGAGAATCTTAGAATAGTGGTTGGAAAATTATAAATGAAGGTAAAGGCGGACCCATAACACTTACTCATCAACCAAGTGCAAAAAATAAATAAATTTATAAGTAAAAAAAAAGCAAATGAACTAAAACAGGTAATTAAATAACACACATATTTAATATCGAGTTCATTTTAAATAAATTAATATTTTTAACGAAAATCTATACTACGTGATAAACTGTCATCGTATTTCCGTTAACTCCAAAAACCTCCTTGAGTTCACCTCTGAACCGAGGTAAGATAATCAACCAATGAGCTATTTATCGTTACGAAAAGATAGCAAATAAAATGACGAATTCCATGGTACATATCATATTCAAAATTAAACTATTATTTACATGTTAGATAATAAACGGGTAACAAATTATAAGCACTTTATTCAGATTGCAAAATTAATTTTATGAAAAAATCACTATTGATCTAGAGAAGTCATAACATTATCTATCTATACTACATTATAAAGGGTGTATCCTTTTGGTTGAAAGTTGAAAATGTTAAATGGTTGAAAAATGTGGGTCACACTAATCTATATCTATACTACATTATAAAGGGTGTATCCTTTGGTCGAAAGTTGAAAATGTTGAATGCTGGAAAAATATGGGTCCCACTAATGTATATTTATATTACATTATAAATGGTGTATCCCTTTGGTTGAAAGTTGAAAATGTTGAATGCTTGCAAAATGTGGGTCCCATTAAAAACTACTACATGCAAATCTTATTCATTAAAAAGATATAAACTTTCGTTAATTAAACAAATGGCACCCTTTCATCCAATTGAAACATACTTATAAGATATTTTGAATTATAACATGTTACAACGCTTTGAAATAAAAGTTTAATCTTTTGACGTTATATTTTGAACTTCACCGAAACACTTACCACAATATCGCATCGTGTTAATTATCTGTTGCTAGACAATTTCCGCCGCTATGCGCGGGTACTCGTCTAGTACTAACTATAAAGCATGCATCCCAATTGTTGAAAGTTGAAATTTTTTAACATAGCTTCCCATGTAAGTTTCATTCCAATCTTTAATATACACTGTTAACTCATGTAAGGAAAGTATTTACAAAATATATGCATTTATATGAAAAATAATGAGCAGTTATTTATTTACAAAATATATGGCAATGATGAATGATTGAGCTAACTAAGGAAATGTTAAAAATTTGAATATTGAAAATTGTAATTGCAAAAGCTATAAACGCGTATACCAATTTTAAATCTTCTTTTATACGTTTCATTCACCATTAATCGGTTTCCTTCTATTTCTTTGTCAAAGCTTCTGCAATACTAATTCCAATGTTATTTAATCTTCGGCTTTTTAGGAGTAGAGGAATTATGTGTAGAGATAATGTATAGAGATGATCATGCAAGGTAAACAAAATTATATATTTTGTATTGTTTTGTGATTGTGGTTACTCTAGATGTTATTACTGATTATGGATTCGTTATTTTTAGGCCTTAAAAATTATGTCTTACCTATGTAACGTTGTATAATTGACAGACTATCGAAGCATCGATCCTGATCAGATGAGAGGAAACAGTGTAGACAATGCAAACACAATCTACAAGGGTATTCCGAGTAGATCTAGGCTCCTTTAAGGAAAGGGCTGTTTGGATATGCATTTCGTAAGTGAGTATGTGATATTATAAATCATAAACCGATAATTAGTTGGCATAATATCGATCACTCAAACTATATTTGAATGTACTATAATAGTTTAAGGCTATTATAATGTTTGAGCAAGTGCAAGTCAATGAAGGGTACCCGCATTGTTAAAAAAAGTTGAAAGTAAAATGTTATTACCCGATAGAAACTACATTTGTTATCTTGTTTAATCATTGAGAAAAATGTCACAGGTTGCATTTGCTGGTGAAAGTACGTGATGTACATACTCCACTAGGAAAACAAAGAGAAAGGTAAACAACAATATATATGTGTTTTGTTTTTGCTCTATTATTTGCAGATAAAGTCATACAACAATCTTTTGTATAACTATAAACGTGATGTTTTTATGATAGTTCTTATCAAGTACTTTCCTCTCTTTTATTCTTTATATTATAGGGGATGGTAGTATGAGCTTACTCGATCACATAGTTGAAAGCTTATAGCTTATTGCGTTATCAGCACACATTAAGTTCATTTGAGTGGGTAAATTAAGCCAATGGGCTTAAGTGTATTAGTTTGAAAAAGTTGATAACCATATTTAGCTCTTCACCATAAGCTTATCTAGCTTTTTTACTACTTTACTCAAATCAGATTGCGCAATTAAGTGAGACATTCAGTAAAGATCACTATGTTGAATTGAATTTGTTCTTGGATGAAGATATTGGACAAGTAATATCATCTTTACTACTTAACCATCTGCGTCATATTAGATCTTCTAAAATTTGTTTTTTTTGTTTATCGTAGTCGTATTTATTTTTTTAGGATTTGAATTCTCTTCCCCCAGCAAACAAAGCTAAAGATGAGATACTTCTTTTCTTCAAGCTTTACAACTTTGAGGAGGAGCAACTTCGGTAGATTGATAGATACTAACTTATTTGCATTCAGTTATGGAGTACTGGAAAAATCAACAACTTGTGAATCTAGGCGACACAGGTTGACGTCAGAAGTTTTTTCATGACGAATTAGTGATAAGGTTAGAGCCGTAATCAATTGAATATCCAGGAAACGATTGTATTAATACAGCAGAAGTTCAAGAAAAACAAATAATAAAGGAAAACAGACCTCCTGTTATTAGAGAAAACAGGTAAACTCCCTGGATGTCGACCCACTTAATTCGTACCCTCAATTATGACCCTAAACCCCTATTTATAATAAGAGACTAACTTGGACAACAAGACATTCCATAATAAGTAAAGAAGATAAACTATTAAACCCCTGCTCTTTCATTACTAACAATTCAACCCCTCAACTTATCTTTTATGGCGCCTGCGATAAGTTTCTCTAAACCGGGTCTTATCAATAGTTCCCTCCCAAACATCCACCTTGTCCTCAAGGTGGAAATCAAGAAATTGCTCGTCGATAATATCGTACTCTTCCCAGGTTGCTTCATATGCTGGTAGATCCTTCCATTTAATTAATACTTCACGATCCTCCCTGCTTCGAGACTTCCCCTCACGAACTCCTTCAACCCGATCCGGCACCAACATTAATTCCATATCTTCTGTCAAACCAGCCGGTATTTCTTGACGTATTATAGTCGGATTCTTCACTTTCTTAAGCTGTGATATATGAAAGACAGAATGTATGCGAGCTGTTTGTGGAAGTTCCAACTTATATGCTACCTTCCCCACCCTTTCTAACACTTGATATGGTCCAAAATATCTTGGAGCCAATTTCTGGTGACGCCTTATTGCCATTGAATGTTGACGATATGGCTGAAGTTTTATATAAACCCAATCACCAACTTCAAATTCAAGATCGGTACGATGTTTATCAGCTTGTTTCTTCATCCGTTCCTGGGCCCTTAATAAATGCTCCCTCAACTCTTTTAATATACAATCTCGTTCTTCTAAATACTTATCTACTTCAAATACGGGAGATGGAACATTACCATAATAAATTAAATGTGGTGGATCTCGTCCGTATAGAACTTTGAAGGGAGTCATGTTCATTGAAGTGTGATAAGATGTGTTATACCAGTACTCAGCCCATGACAGCCACCTTGCCCATTGCTTAGGAGAATCTGAAGCAAAACAACGCAAATAGGTCTCGACATTTCGAGGTATCACCAGCCTTCCCTTGTATAACAACCGTTGACCATCCAAACTATATCCATTAGGCACGGTCTCCCCACGAATCAATTGATCTCATAGAGTACTAAGTTGTGTATCTCTAGATATTTCACGAACCAATTCTTGCCAATGAATAACCCATGGAATGGACAAAGCCGCTAATGTGGGGTATTCCCCACGTCGAGACAAAGCATCTGCCACACGGTTTTCAATTCCGGGACGATATTGAATCTCGAAGTCATAACCTACCAATTTTGATAACCATCTTTGATGCTCTTCAGAAACTAACCTTTGCTCCAATAAATGTTTTAAACTCCTTTGGTCAGTTCTAACAATAAACTTCCTGCCTAATAAGTAAGGTCGCCATTTCCGAATTGCTAAGACAATTGCCATTAACTCCCTTTCATAAACTGACTTAAGCCGAGCTCGTGGACCTAAAACTTGGCTGAAATAAGCGATTGCTCTTTTATTTTGCAATAAAACAGCCCCTATCCCAAATCCTGACGCATCTGTTTCTACAATAAAAGGCTGTGAGAAATCCGGCAACACTAGCACAGGTAATGTTGACATTGCTGTGCGCAAACTCTCAAAAGCCTGATTTGCGTCCTCATTCCATTTAAAACTATCTTTTTTAAGCTGGTCAGTCAAGGGTGAAGCAATCTTACCGTACCACTTAACAAATTTCCGGTAATACCCCGTCAATCCAAGAAATCCACGTAATTCACGAATCGATTTTGGAACCGGCCATTCAAGCATTGCTTTGACTTTAGTTGGATCTGCTGCCACCCCCGTCACAAGTAACAATATGACCAAGATATTCAATCTGTTCTTGTGCGAAAGAACACTTTTTTCGGTTTACATACAGCTTATGCTCCCTTAAAATTTGTAACACAGTGCGCAAGTGAACCTCATGCTCCTCAACAGATCGACTATAAACCAATATATCATCAAAGAATACAAGTATAAATTTACGAAGATATGATTTGAATACCTTGTTCATTAAGGATTGAAACGTTGCGGGAGCATTAGTGAGTCCGAAAGGCATCACCAAGAATTCATAATGCCCTTCATGAGTTCGAAAAGCAGTCTTTGATACATCGCTACTTTTCATTCTAATTTGATGATAACCCGACTTAAGATCAATTTTAGAGAATACTTTGGCCCCTTGTAATTCATCTAATAACTCATCAATTACCGGAATCAGAAACTTATCTAAAACTGTTGCATTATTTAAAGCTCGGTAATCAACACAAAAACGCCAACTTCCATCTTTTTTCTTAACCAACAAAACGGAACTCGAAAACGGACTTATACTTGGTTGTATTATCCCAGCTTCTAGCATTTCTCGTACAAGCTTTTCAATTTCATCTTTTTGCACATGTGGATAACGATACGGTCGTACACTAATGGGTGTTGTTCCTTCTCATAAGTTGATAGCATGCTCATGTGCACGGTTTGGGGGTAATCCAATCGGCATGTTAAATACATCTTCATATTGAAGTAGTAGTTTTCTAAACGGCTCTGTATTCACCCCCTTATGGCTTGAGTTATGCGTATCCAGCTCCTTCAATTCCACTAGATAGCATTCTGCGTTTGCCTTTATTGATTTCTCCATAGCTTTAAAAGTGAATTTGGATCGACATAAACTCGGATCCCCACATAAAGTTACTTCACCTAACCCGACCATAAACTTCATTGTCAACATCTTCCAATTCATTCTAACATCGCCCAAAGTTTGTAGCCATTTAATTCCTAAAATCGCATCAGTACTGCCAAGTTCCAAAGGTAAAAATTCTTCTATCACTTGTACCTCTGGAAATACTACTACTAAGCCCTTGCAAATTCCTTTACTTCTTGTAATTTCACCATTACCAAGAGTTACACTAAATGTTCCCGACTCACTTACTTTAAGTCTGAGCTCTTCTACTATTTTTGTGGAAACAAAATTGTGGGTTGCTCCGCAATCAATCAAAACCGCTACTTCTCGATCACCGATCCTCCCACGTAGCTTCATCGTGCGATTTGGAGTAAACCCCATTACAGAATTCAAGGACACCTCAACCATGTCAAGGTGTGCATGATTCGTTGCCATATTCAACTCTTCTTCATCCTCCTCCTCCCTTGTATAACTTTGCCCGCTATTTTCTTCAAAACGTAAGGTATTTTGAATCGGTTCTGCGGGTACATTGGTTGTTACCGGTGGCGATATGGGATTCCGTAAAGACTGAATTAGATTTTTCATCTCTTCAAGCTTTTGAATACATGCTTCACGCCACTTATCCTCTTCAATTTTTTCTTTAATCATTTGATTCCATTCTTCACGCCTCTTATTCTCTTGGTAGGTTCTAATCGCCGAATATTGCTCATACGAACTACCCTCACGAGATTGTTCGAATCTGTTTAATATTCGCCTTTTAAAATCCTCCCAAGATCTAAACGGAGTTCGACAATCACTCCAACATAACCAAGAAAGAGCTTGTCCCTCTAAACATAACTCCGCAGCCGTTAATTGATCCTTAGCCTCAATCCTCTCGATATGAAAATATCGTTCCATGCGGTAAATCCACCCAAAAACATCACCTCCTTCAAAGTTAGACATCTTTAAATCTCTTCCGAATGAACGCATGCTGTTAACCATCTTCTTGTGCCCCGGATGAACAGTAGTAGATGAACAGTAATTTCTGGACGTGAACAGTGATTCGGATGAATAGTGTCCGGGTAAACAGTTTTTTTTTTTTTTTTTTTTTTTTTTTTTGCTGAAACCCTAGAATCGAAACAGCTCTGATACCAATTGATAAGGTTAGAGCCGTAATCAATTGAATATCCAGGAAACGATTGTATTAATACAGCAGAAGTTCAAGAAAAACAAATAATAAAGGAAAACAGACCTCCTGTTATTAGAGAAAACAGGTAAACTCCCTGGATGTCGACCCACTTAATTCGTACCCTCAATTATGACCCTAAACCCCTATTTATAATAAGAGACTAACTTGGACAACAAGACATTCCATAATAAGTAAAGAAGATAAACTATTAAACCCGTGCTCTTTCATTACTAACAATTCAACCCCTCAACTTATCTTTTATGGCGCCTGCGATAAGTTTCTCTAAACCGGGTCTTATCAATTAGTCACGCATAAGTCAAATTTTACAACAATTTGGTTATCCATACTTTTTACTTATTTGAAGATACCAAGGAGTACATATAATGCAGTTAGATAATTGAAATTGAAAAAGTGGCCATGTTTTTAACGTGTAATTAAAGAAAACTAATCAGTGTTCTACTTTGTTTTGTGACATATTTTTCTTTTCTTCCTTTTTTGTCTCAGGGCGAAGTGGAAGATTTCCATCTAGAAGGGAGTCTGGATTTAAGAACGAGAACCAAGGCGTTGATTTTGGTGATAGGCGGAATGGTTGTGGCAGCATTAGGAATGAACTTGGATAACTTCATCTATATATAACTACTAATTATGTTAAAGCTCGTTAATAATTGAAAAGAGAAAAAACGTGTGGAGAAAAAACGTGTTGGTACATCAGCATATTTGTAAAGAGATCAAATCATAAAAGAGATGATAAAAAGATGAAATCGTGTAGGTTGGAATCCCTAAAACCGTTAAACCAAAACACTGAATTCTACTTTCGAAAAGATACGAATGTAAGAAAGTCATGTGCAGCTTTCAATTTTTTGTGTCAAGATTGAAAAGAGACAAAGTCATAAATGATATCAAATCATGTATGATATATTTTAAAACGTGTGCTCTTAATTTGGATGTGATTATGTGAACTACACAGCCGTCAATTACACATAGTTTGATGTGAATTACAAACTAATTCTGGAAGTTAATGAAATCCCAATGATTTTATAGGAAGAAATTATAAGATTTAAACAACCAAATGGTTTCATATCACTAATTAAGGAGATTTAGTTTTTATTTAAGTATACTATAAAACCACTAATTAAAGAAATTATACATTATTAGTAGAAGCTTGTGATGTAAGCCTTGTGATAAGAACAAACCGTATATTTTTTTATGCAAATGAAGGATACATTGTGACCTCGATGTAACTAAATATGGCAAGCTTTTTTATATTAGACTATTAGAGTATGAAAACAACAACATTTACATAATATCATTAACACATATGTCTATATGTAAGTGAAATTATATTATGTATTTATAAGTTCATCTTAAAACCATGCCATTATCTAAGTGATTTGAAGTTGTTTTAGTCGAGTGTTTAGGTAAATAGATTTTGTGATCATTAACTTATATACAATATTTCGATGTTTTGGACCATAGCGGGTAAAGAATTTTTTTTGAAACATCTATCAACCGACAATCAGCATAAGCAATGCCTTTTTTTCTTATGCTTTAGCTCTTAATGTATTTGTGAGCTCTTAATGTATTTGGCAGCTTACTCAACTGGTTTGTGCACATAGGACATTTAGATGACCAACGTAAAATAGAGTCATGTACCAACAAGTTGTTAGTTGATTTTTAATCCAACCTTAATACTCTTGTTTAGGTTGGAGCAATTTGAACCATGTTCAGATAGACCTTATACGTATCACTTTAGGTATTATTGATAGCTTTGTTGACTTCGCTTATGGTTTTATGAGAATAAATTAAGGGTTGCATTTTTTTTATGTTCCGCATAGGTTATGAATATAAACACCATGGATTGATCTTTTCACATTCTATTATGAAAGTTGTATAAAACACTTACCAATATATCATATATTTGTAATTATCTGCCGTTAAGTATTTTTCATATTTTTAGTTATCTAACCTTAGGTATTTCCGCCGCTATGCGCGGGTAATCATCTAGTTGTTCAAAACTCATTAAACTTTATTAAGTAGCTTGATCGCTTTCAGTGTAATGGAATTAACGATACTAAATGTGAAAGGAATAAACACATGTTGATTTTCAATGCATGTTTTCTCGTGTTTAGTCACTTTGCATGAGACGCCTTTCAAAGCAGCTTGACCTACTATAAAAACCCCAACTATTCAATCCCATGAGACGAGAAACCCCGGTCAAATCCGTGCACGCGTATTTCCTTCCAACCCATCCAAAAACCAAAATATACGCTAGTCTGAGTGTCGGTCTTCTATCTGACTAGTCTGTCACAAAATTTACAGGTGCCTTATTTTTGGCATATATGATAGCACGTCCACATATGTAAAAAAAAACACCTCTAAGTGTCTAACTATATCATATCATTACTATTGATTTATGTATTTTCCATAATGCCTATTAGCTAAATAACCGAATGTATAAATACAGATATTGTCTTGGGCTTTAAGCCATCATATGACTAAACCAAACAAGCCATGGGCCTTATTAAATAACGATGCTAATACTCCCCCACAGTTGGAACGGGAGGTATTCGAACGTTCAAACTGGAGCGAAATTCAAGAAATAAAGCACTCGGGAGACCTTTGGTAAAAATATCCGCATACTGAAAACTAGAAGGAACGTGAAGCACACGAACCTGGCCAGAAGCAACATAATCTCGAACAAAATGAATGTCAATCTCAATGTGTTTAGTCTGCTGATGCTGAACGGGATTAGTGGACAAATACACAACACTTTTACATTGTCACAGTAAACAAGAGTAGCAGTAGCAAGTGGAGCATGCAACTCAAGTAATAAATTCCAAATCCAAGCAGTCTCAGCAACAACATTTGCAACACCACGATATTCCGCCTCAGCACTAGACCGAGACAATGTGACCTGCCACTTGGTAGACCAAGAAAGAAGATTATCACCAAGGAAAACACAATACCCAGAAGTAGATCTACGAGTAACAGGACAACCAGCCCAGTCAGCATCTGTGTAGGCTGTAAGTTGAGTAGTAGTGGAAGCATGAAGTTGAAGGCCATGATAAATGGTGCCACGAACATAGCGCAAAATGCGCTTCAAAGCAGTAAAATGAGGATCACGAGGGTCATGCATGTAAAGACAAACCTGTTGCACAACATAAGATATATCTGGGCGAGTGAAAGTCAAATACTGAAGAGCACCTGCAAGACTACGATATAAGATAGGATCACTAACAGGGTCACCCTCAGAACCAAGCTTCGACTCAGTGTCCACAGGGGTCTTGCAAGGGTTACAATGTTACATGTGGGTCCGCTCAAGAATTTCCTCTACATATTTAGATTGAGACAAGAACAAGCCAGACTTCGAGCGTTGTGCAGATATACCAAGGAAATAACTGAGAGATCCAAGATCAGTCATAGAAAACACACTATGAAGTGATGTAATAACACGTTGTAGAAGAGTTGTAGACGAAGCAGTGAGTACAATATTATCCACATATAGCAATAAATAAGCAATATCTGAACCTTGATGATAGACAAATAACGATGCATCGGTTTTGCTGTGTTGGAAACCGACACGTGTGATAAAGCTAGAAAACCGCTGAAACCACGCACGAGGGGCTTGCTTAAGCCCATATTGTGAATGCTGCAAATGACATACATAATCAGGGTGAGTGGAGTCCACAAACCCTGGAGGATGATGCATGTAAACTGTCTCAGATAAGTGGCCATGAAGAAATGCATTATTCACATCAAGCTGATGAATAGGCCAATCCCGTGATATTGCAAGACTCAAGACAGTACGAATCGTAGCCGGCTTTACAACCGGGATAAAAGTCTCATCACAATCAATCCCTTGTTGTTGACTGCGGCCATTAGCAACCAACCTGGCTTTATACCTGCTTAAAGAACCATCTGCATGAAACTTATGCCTGAAAAGCCACATGGAACGAACCACATTAACGTTAGCTGGACGTGGCACAAGAGCCCACGTTCCGTTAGAAATCAAAGCATTATATTCATCAACCACACGTTCCGTTAGAAATCAAAGCATTATATTCATCAACCATAGCCTTATGCCAATTGGGTTCACGGAGGGCATATAAGTGAGAGCGTGGAAGAGGTGAGGTAGTAGTTACATGACAATTCATGCGTGTGAGGGGTTTGGATATTCCATCCTTCGCTCGTGTGACCATGGGATGCATATTGGTTGCGGAAGGATTAATAGGGGCCTGATTATTTAATTGTGGTGTAGTGGAATTTGATGGTGGACTGGTAGAATTTGGTGAGCCTATTGGACATGGTGTAGATGGTTGTTGAGCCATTTCGACAGGGTTGTAAGTCGGTTGGGTTGGTGTAGTTAAATGGTTTTGTTAGGCTTGTGGTGAGGTGGTTGGGCTAGTGGTAGGGGGTTGCTGACCGTGGACTGTTGGAGGGGGTAGAGGGTTAATCTGAGAGATGTTATCGGATACATGTGTTGTGGCTTGGGGTGGAGTAGAAACGGATGGATTTTGTAAAGGTAGCAAAAATCATATTTTGGTGGTGTATCGGGTGTCATAGAGGCAAAGGGAAATTGTTCTTCATTAAAAATAACATGCCGTGAAATGATGATTTTGTTGGTTGATAGGTCAAGGCATCGATACCCGCGGTGTAAGGTAGGATATCCAAGAAATACACATGTCGTTGAACGTGGTTGAAGCTTATGATCAAAGAAAATGTGAGGGTAACAAAGGCACCCAAACACTCGTAAGTGATCGTAGGTAGGTGGTTTGTTATAAAGCTTCGTAAATGGGATTTCATTATGAATGGCGGTAGATGGGAGGATATTTACTAGGTGAGCGGCCATGTTAAGGGCTTCCACCCAATATGATTGGGGTATGTGTGCTTGAAACAACAAGGTGCGGGTAATATTGTTAAGGGTGCGTAACATACGTTCGGATTTTCCATTTTGTTGAGAGGTCTTGGGACATGAAAACCGAAACTGTATGCCATGTTGGCGAAAAAGGGTGTGAAATTTGGTATTATCGTACTCTCCCCCATGGTCACACTACAAGGCCTTAATATCAACATTAAATTGTTTATTTACATACGCACGAAAGGTGGAGAAATTATTAAACAACTCAGATTTATGAAGCAGAGGATAAACCCAAACATAATGAGAGAAATGATCCAAAAAGATAGCATAATATTTAATTCCACTCTCACTTGAAATGGGAGAGGTCCATAAATCGGAGTGAATAATATCAAAAATAGACCCAACATTTGACTCAGAACTGTAAAAAGGAAGCTTGGTATGTTTTCTTAATTGACAAGTATGACACATAGCGGACAACTTTGATTTATTACATGAAATAAAGCGACCAGACTCTAAGCGACGAAGCACATCTTCACCCGGATGTCCAAGGCGTCTGTGCCACGTAGTTTGACTAAAGTAAGCAAAGCAAAAGCGGTGGTGTTGGATAGTTGTCGAGTGACGGGGTAGAGATCGTCGGTACTGTCACAATGGAGAAGGAGTCGGCGGGTCTGGTAATCCTTCACAGAAAAACCATAAGCATCAAATTCAACAGACACAGTATTATCACGAGTAAATGTACAAACAGAAATCAAATTTTTGATAATATTAGGTGTAACAAGAACATCATGAAGGTGAAGAGGTTTGTGCGACGTGTGCAAAAGGCTATGGCCCGTATGAGTCACGGGTATAGGTTGGCCATTGCCAACAAATACTGATTTATATATGCTTGGATCGCTAAAAGATGTGAGCATACCTGTGTTATCCACCAAATGTGAAGAAGCTCCTGTGTCCATATTCCAAGTCGGGTCTGGAAGCATCATGGGTTGATAAGCTTGAGGAATCATAGTGGGAGTATTTGGATACCCGCCAATAGCTGAAAGACCAAACTGAGAAGCATGTGGGTACGCAAATGGCACATGGGTCTGTTGGACAGATAAAGGACCAGTAGTCGTGGCGTGTTAGGCTGGGATTAAAGCTTGCTGGGCTTGTTGTGTCGGCTGATCAATAACAGAAGACATAAGGTGGGCTTGTTGGGGCTGTGGAAACTGGGTTGGGTTGTATAATTGTCCAGGAGAGTAAAATTGGCCCGGGCCCGTCTAGAGATAAACATACCTAATATTGGATTGGGTTGAGGCTGCATCATATCTTTATTGGGCTTGAGGTTGCTTAAAAGATGCATTTTGGGCCTATTGTTGTTGCATCCTATTGGTGGTTCCACGTGAGCCACCAATTCTATTCTTTATATTTGAACTTGATGGAGTATTAGAGGACGTACCATTATGACCAGTAGCATGCGATTATTGTCTTGGTCGAGTATCATTTACTCCATGAACGAATTTACAACGACTTCCATAGGTACAAGTACCACGTTGAAAGTTGCGACATTGTTCAACACCGGAAGCGCTCATTGTGTTCGCGTGTGAATTAGTGGCAACTAGAACAGTAGGAGACGATGAGGAATTTTGGTAAGCAGTTGTCGCAGCCGAGTGATGTGCCATATCACTCTCCTCAAGGAGTATCATGGAACGAACCGTATCAAACTTGGGAGGTGGATCCCGATGTCGTATGATACGAGCTATTTCAGGAAAACGATCTCGAAGACCATTTATGGCATATGTAACTAGACTTGTTTCACTGACCTTTGCACCAAGATTATCAAGACGGTTAGCCTTGTGTTTTATCTCCTGAAAATAATCGGTGACAGTGAGGCTTCCTATCTTCATGTTACCTATCTCATTATCGAGTTGAATGATACGTGCTTCTTTGTTGTCATGAAATATGTCTTTGAGACGTTCCCATATTCCGTTGGCAGTGGCATTAGAATCAAGGACCATTTCCACAAGTTTTGGCGAGATTGATGCATAGATCCACATGACAACAAGTGAATCATTCGATTCATGGTTAGGGGGGATTGTGGAAGTGCTCGCGGAAGGCTTGTCTAAGTGGTGTAGCACGTTGTATCTCTTGCAAAAGCGCTTAAACAACTCACTCCAAGAATTGCAGTTGAGTTTGTCTAAGTCAAGAGGGGTTGGGATGCATGCTTTTATGCTGGAAATCGAGTATGCCTGATCGATCGGCTGTTTTGTTGCGTTTGAGTCTCCTGTCATTGAGGAGATCTAGGGTTTATGCAAGGGTTATTAGGAGGAAGATGAAGCAGAAGAAAAAAAAATTAAAAAGCGGCAGATTTAGGGTTAGGGTAGGGATCGTGTTTAGACTTTCATACCATATTGATTTATGTATTTTCCATAATGCCTATTAGCTAAACAACCGAATGTATAAATACAGATATTGTCTTGGGCTTTAAGCCATCATATGACTAAACCAAACAAGCCATGGGCCTTACTAAATAACGATGCTAATAATTACTTGAAGCTCAAAAACTTTTTATCATATATTTTTTAAAAGAATTCAAACATGTCTTGCAACGAACCGCAGATTTAAACCAAAAATATTGATGCGAATGTTACCGCACAAATGGAAAATGGAAATGTTGCCATATTGGGACCAATTTTAGCATCGAATTTTCACTTTACTTTTTCATTTGCCACTAGCTTGTGGATAGGAACTATTCAACAAAAATGTCTTTGGAAAACGACCTCTTCGATTATGGAAGACTTGTAGTTAAGAATTCTAAACAATCTAAGTGGAAGAATTATGCAAAGATGTGCCAAAATACATTCATGTTTAACACGTGAGAGAGGCCTAAAAGTTGAGATACCCTTGATATAATAATCTATATCTATATCTATACTAGTATATAAAGCATTTGGGACTTTCTAAAAATAGAAAGGCTGAAAATTAAGATTTTTTTACCTACTAAATAAAGCAAGTTGTTGATATACTCATCAACATTATATAGTATAACATTTTCCAACAACCTTTTGTAACAAACTTTTGTAACAACCTTTTGTAACAACATTTTTTCTTTTAAATTGAAAAATCTTTTTATTTATTTATTATTTTATAAGCTAATTTCACTATATTTTTTAAAATTTTATGCTTTTTAATTCGATATCCATTTTGATATATATTTTTATTAACTTTCAGTCTTTTTCAATTTTAGTGGATTTTTAGTTCGATTTTTAGAACTTTACAATGAGTAAGAGACTAATATTTATTAGTCTCAAAATTCGTTATTAGGTACCCGCCGCCGCATTGCGCGGGCACCGTTCTAGTTTTACTAAAATTTGAGATGTCTCAAGCTTAATTCACGTCAAATGCAAATAACTTAAGAACAATCACGTTCGTTTCTTGCACTTTTACTTGTTTTGAGTCTGTCTAATTGTTGGTTCAAACCTAAGATTAATCGGTTAAAAAGGTGAACGTGTATTCAAATGTGATTTTATAACAAATTTATAAAAAATATATATATATGAAAGTTAAAATAACATAAACGATAATATATGTTTCTCTTAAAATAATTAAAAACAATCATATGCTAATATTACACTTGTTTTGTTGTTTTACATTCATTCATTTACATTTTATTAGTTCATTTATTTTATAAAGTGAGATTGAATTGAATCTAGACCTTACGGTTCTATGATAAAATCGAGATCGTATTGAAGATTATAAGGCTTTTAAGATCTTATGCAGGACCGACTTGATTTTTCTTAATGAGATGGTAAAATCGAAAAATCTTAAGAGTAATATTGCGATCTTGACAGTTATGGTTCAAAGACTTCATTTCTATTATCGCGATCTTTAAGCAACTGTGAGACTAATCCATGTATTAAGTTAAGTTGGTAACTTTACTAGTAGAAGAAGATGACAAGTCTTTAATAGTAAAGAAATGAGTCTTTAATGCAACCAAATCTTACATGTGCTAAATAGAAGGATTTGGTCAAATTGAACACTTTGTAGTCAAGTGAAAAGAAGTTGAAAATTTTGGTCATCATCATACAAAATATGACAAGTGTCTCACTAAATAATCTTTTTAAGTGATCAATCGACGACGCTCAATCCCCAAATGCTCAACTTGTCAGTTTCACTTTTATTGGAAATTGAAAAAAAAAATCAACTTTAAGAAAAAATTGATCATTTGCTAGTTGAGCGTCGTCAGTTGACCATGTGATAATATAATAGGAAAAATATTGTCATTATAAGTGGGGACATATGTGGGTCCGGTCAATTGGTAAAAAAATGTACTTGGATGGACATATGACAATTATTTAGTAGAGTTGTGCATTTGTGTAATTGTGTATGACCAAACTTATCAAATTTTTCAGTTAACTTACATAGTTACATTTAACTAGAGGGGTAAGATTATAACTATATCCCCGTTTCTTTCCCTAATTAAAACTACCATGATTCTATAATGGTTTACTTTTATAATCACGAAATCTGTGACAGATTAACCAAAAGTCTATGCAAGTTATTTGGTTAGATATTATAGGTATATGAGCTAGGTGGTGCGATCCTAAAACATTGGCAATATTCATTAAGTGTATGATTAATATTTAATGACATTATCTTAAGCATTAAGTTTAATCTAACATCCTTTTTCTATATTGACACTTGTTTCAAGTAAACCATAAAATAATATGGACCGCGTTAGTTGAATAGATGAACCGCGTTGTATGGGCTCTCATAAGTGACAAATCCACTCGAGTCAATGTTAGGTTTTTGTATATACTATTATGCAACATTGCAACTCTATTTTTGTCTTTTATAAACCATTAAAAATACTTGTAAATGTTTACCTAAAACACAAAGAAACAAAAAGTATATGTCATAGAGGCATAGAAGAGTTTGAATTAGTATCAAATGCTCAAAATTACGTTAAAAAAAGAAGCTAGCTCAAAATAGGCTATGTCTAAATAAAAAAGTTAGTAGCTTTAAAAAAATAGACCATAAGAGGTCCTTTAAGAGTGTTAAGAGCGGTTGGCACGAGAATGTGGTATTAAAGCCGCCACGTAAGATTTTAGGGTTTTGGCACTAAAATCCTGTTAACATCATGTTTCAGGAGTAACAGTTTAACACCAGATTTTCTGGTGCCAACGAAAATAATTTTTTATTTTTTTTTAAAACACAAAATAACTTAAATAAAACTTCATTAATTAAAAAGAAACATATAAAAAAACATAACAATAAAAAAAATACGGAACATAAAATAATACATAACGGAAAGAAATAAACTAGTTCTCGGGAGGGGCATAAGATGCGCGAATTGCATTTTTTTGCAATTCAATGATAGCCCGATCCGATGCACTCATCTTGCTTGTGTCGATTTGATGAATCGCAAATTCTTGAGCCACCTTGTGCGTGTGGAAATACTCAATTTTTGCGTTTGACTCACGCTCCATGATATCCAACTTAGCTTTTGTCTCACACTCGTATTGCTCTTTCACCAAAATTAATAAGCTTTCGGGTTTGAACCGGAACTAGCCGATGACTTGGTGGATCGTTGACTTTTAGCAACACGATACGCCCTGGTTGACATCGGGACCGAAGAACTCGGGACTTTCTTCGGTAACACGGAGACGGTGTCGCCTTTCTTGAGTCGAATCGGTGTTCCTCCATTTATGCTTGTCCTTCAAAAAATTCCAAGACGACTTGTGCTTAAAAATTACCCCCCCCCCCCTCCCCCGTCATCCGTTTATACGCTAGCTCAACCCGTGCCATAAACCCCTCATCATTCTCCCCACTCATCATTTGCATCTCGTCATAAAGACTAGTAAACTTCTTGATAGCACGATTCAACGGGGTCCATTTTCCCGTTAACATGTTCTTGGTGCGTTTCGGGAATTTTTTGTTTTCGCCACCGCATTGTATGCCTCTTCTACCCGGTAACAAAAAGTATCCTTTGTTTGATTCACACCAACATTAGGATCCTCGGAAATTTCTATGTAACATTTGACCAAAAGCAACTCCTCATCATCGGTCCACAAATGCCGACCCGAACCATCATCTTCTTCGTCCTTCGCCACGTGAACTGCCTCTTTAGCCTTAGCCTTAATAGTCTTACGGCGAACTTTCTTTGACGTTTGTGTCGAGACATGTTCTTCATATTCGTCGAGTAGGTGATGGGATTGTTGGTCGGATTGTGGTGTAGGTTGTGGTTGTGGATGTGAACCCATTTGGGATTGTTGAAATTGTTGAAATTTCGCTCATTGATCTTGTTGGTATTTTATGAAAGCTTCATTTTATTGTGGTGGATAAAATAGGGAATAGTTGAATTGTGGTTGAGAAGAAGCACCTGGATTCGAAGATGAACTGGGATTGTAGTTTTGGAATTGATTGGACGGATCGTTAAGCATGTTGTTAGTCCAATGGGGATCCTTTTTTTTAGAGAAATTGAAAGAATTTGGATAAGAATGAGATAAAAAGTGTAATATTTGATTGTAAAAAATTGGGTGAAAAGGGGTTTAATATATAAAGTGATTTGGGGGTGTTTTTTGAAAAAAATTTAAAAAAAAGCCCGACGGCTCAATTTACAGCCTCCAACGGCTAGTTTTCAAAAAATTTGATTTTTTTTTAAAAAAAAACCCACCAACGGCTAGTATCTCAAATCCAAAAAAATGAAAAGTGGATGGCGATGGCTGTTCGGTTGGCGCGAGGGTGGGAGTGGTGCGCCAAAGGAAGGGTGGCGCCAAAGGGCTACCAGCCCACCTTACATCCCCCCTCCCCCCACTCTAAAAGAGAATTTATTGGCGCGAGGGTGGGAGTGGTACGCCAAAGGAAGGGTGGCGCCAAAGGGCTACCAGCTCACCTTACAGCCCCCTCCCCCACTCTAAAAGAGAATTTATTTGTGAAGTGCTACTAAGGAAGCATTTAACATAAACGGTAAAAAAGCTCATTGGTTAAAATTAAAAAAAAAATAGTATTTAGCATAAAAATGCAACTTTCTCATATGCTTTTTCAATAAGCATATTTAAATCAATATAAATAATGAAATAGCATAAACCTTACACTCTGTTCTTAAGTCTGGTTTAAGAGGTAAAGAGGAGGGATAGGTAGGGAAAGAGATGAAACAAAAGTAAAGGTGCGTTCTTTTATTTTGTTAAAAAAAGGGGAAGGAAAAGTGAGCTCATTTAGGTGTTTTTTGTATCTAAGTTTACGTCTCAATATTGGGCTGCAAAGGAAAGGAAGCAAACCAAAAGACACAAATACCCTTTAAATTATTGAATGTACTTGTCTTTGTTAATCTCACATTTTTTTCTTTCATACCTCTCTACATCAACGATTTGTCACCATCATTTTCATTCATTAATCGTGATATTTGTTTCTTCTTCCTACACTTTTTTTTATCATCATCATCATCCTCTACCTAACTTTTTGAATGCCCAGATAGTATCAACAATCTATGACCATATTGAAAGAAATCACGAATACATGTTGTAAGCTTTTGAAAATTGGTGTTTCATACAGAATATGATTCATGGTTAGATTCAACTATGGAATTATGCTGTCATTTGTTACCACAAATGAAACAGTGAATCGTAATGTACATTCAAGGGGCTCATTCGTAAATTTATTATTACGTTTCACTAGTTTGCTTTTCTCTTCTTCCAAACAAGAGAACACCAAAACTAAAATCCAGTCCTTTCCTTTTACGCACTTTTCTCTACTTTACTTTAGCTCACTTGCCTTTACTCTTTCTAAAAGACTGGAGAATAGAGTGTTAGTAAACTACTCAAATGATCTCATTAATATAACACACTCAAATTTAAAAAAGTTTTATTTATATATGTATGTCCTTTTACGTCATTTTTCACATTCAAATTATTCTTACTGCTAATCTATCAAACACTTCTATAATTTAACTAGTATCGTTAACCGCTATTGCTAATTCTTACTGCTAATTGTTACTACTAACTGTTACTGCTAACTGCTACTTACTGCTAATTGCAACTACTAGGTTCATAAACATACCCTAAACATAAATTGAGTTTTTGTGAGAAAAATTACATACTCTTTTCGTCTCATTTTAATAGTCCCCCAACAATTTTTATTTATTTATAACAGATTCAATGAATATAGACATTTAATGTTTAGAAAAAACAAACTTACCATTTAACTATATTAATAGTTTCCTTATAAAAATATTAATGGCATGGATAAGACTGGAAAATTAATTAGTTTTGACTTCTTATTTAAGAAAATAAAAAATGTTTTGGGACACATTAAAATAGTAATGAAAATAATAAAAATAAGCCGGAGAGAGTAATAACATAAATGCTTCACCTCCTTTACCAACATGCCTTGTTATGAGAAATCAAAATTTTGACAAATTAATCTACAGAGTTTGAATTTTCGACACACATAGTCGAATTAAGTAAATCCTCCGTTTACCATATATATCTGAAAGAGAAATGTTAGAACCACAAACAAACTTTCACAAAAAAATTTATAAAATGATTTGTCATGTGTAGTGGATACATGTAAGAGAGAGAGTTCAAAAATAACTTTAAGAATGCCACTAATCACATGACAAATCATTTTGTAAAACTTTTTGTGAAAGTTTGTTTGTATTTTCTATCTGAAAATTAAAAGCATCCACAATGGTTGGACCTCTTAAGGCATCCATTATGGTGGTTTATGAATAGGTTTATAAACTATAAATAGGTTTAAGAACTTGTTAACCATAGTGAAGAACCATTTCATGTTTGTGTGGCATAAAATGTTTATAATCCTAAACTTTTTCATAAATAAATGCATTTGATTTATATATGAGGTTTATAAGACTTTATGAGAATTCAACATAGTGAAATAGGTTCAAGGTTTATAAATTAATGTCATGATGCAATCATAAACCTTTTAAAAAGTTTACCCTAGGAGATGCTCGGTTTAAACATTAATAAATCATTAATTTATAAAGCTTTTGGTTTCATAAACCTTCTTGCACTATGTATAAACCTTTTCAAGTTTATAAATTCTCAATATTTACACATGTATTAAATTTTCAAGATGTCTAATATTCTAGACTTATTCAATATAAACCTATTTATAAACTTATTTCCACTATGGTTTACAAGCTCTTAGACCTCTTCAACATTTTATAAACCTTTGATTAAGGGCATCCACTATGGTAAAAAGTTATAAACCTGTATGAATTAAAATTTTCATGCCACATCAACAAGTTTTAGAATTTTTGAATTAATAAACTTCTTTCTACTATGGTATAAACTTCTTATAGCTTCATAATTGTTTCATACAACACATGCATTAAATTGTGAAGAAGTCTAAGATTTAGGACTTATTCATGCCACATAGAATTAAAATGAAACTCTACTATAGTTAATACAAAACATAAACCTCTTCAAACTTTTTAGATGATCATTAACTCTTGGACCTCTCATAGTGGATGCTCTAACATACTTATTTTCATAAACTTCAACTCTTGAAAAGCCTTGAGCTAGATTTTCGAAATAAACGATTTGTCTCCACAATACGGAGATAGTAAACCCGACACTACTTGTCCTCCAATTTTTTTTCTTCGATTCATGTCATCGGATACCTAGTCGGGCACGCGTAATGACTCCTAACCAACTAAAATTAAATGATCATTAACTCATTACAAGAAATAAGTTAACAACTTAAAATTAAGTCATACTATAAACAATTTGTTATTTTAGTAGTTGTTAGAACATGTTAAAGAGGTAGTTACTCGTTATGGACGTGGAGTTAGTTAAGTGGTTGGATCACTTGACTTTTAATGATTATCATTCAAGTTTTTTTAATGCAAGTATCATGTCTTAATTAAGTTTAAAGAAATAGAGATGGATCTTAGCATATTATTTCTAGTGGTCCACTCCATAAAGTATGAAGCAAGAATATGAAAAGGACTAGAAAATATTGCCAAAAGTTTTTGATATAAACTAAGGTGGATAGTGATGAATAAAGAACAATTTTCTTTTGAAATTTGTAAAATGCTACTAAACGCGTTATGAAAATGTGACGTTGTTGTTATACCAAACTTGTATGATCTCGTCAACTTATTTGTAAGAGAACACTTTATCTGATCTGTTTGTTTACTTTTTTTATTAAGTCGTGTTTAATTAACAGATAATTTATTAAAGACAATTTCAATTTTATTACTTAATATTTTAAGTCATCTTTAATAATTAAGTCATTAACAAACAATTTTTGTACGGCTTAATAAATTCAGTTTTTTTCTTATTAAGTCAATTAAGCCCATTTCAAACAGCACCTTAAATTAGTGATTAAACCTAAATTGTCAAGATTGAACCAAATCAAATTAAGTATGCGCGTTTCAGCGTAGATGATATTCATATCTTGCATGAATTAAAACATCTTTTACACTTGAAATATTTCTTTTTCAAAAAATCTATGTAGTTAAAGTTTTAAAAAATATATAAATTATATTATTCAGACGACTTGAAACTTTGTTTCAATTTTAAATTTTACATAAAAAGAAATTAATCTTACAGTGCTCACGGTCTAAAAACTAAACCAGGCAGATCAAGACAGGGTCTTAGCTAAACCAAAATGGTCCACAACGTCAGACCAACCTATAGTCCCATATAAAAAAAACAGATGGTATAAATTTCGGAAGACTTTTCCCGCCGGATCTTTTGCAGGAAAGTGATTCTTTTTTTTTTTTTTTTGAACGGCGAGTTATTAGTTAGTGATCGAGCTTACTGACATCCAGTTGGACAGTATGCAATACCTCCCCAAGGTTACCCTTGGTGGCCAACTGAGCTAACTCAGCTGGTTTGCAGGAAAGTGATAATCTACAACTTCGAGTTGTCAATTATATCCTTTATTACGACCTAATTCTTGAAATTTGGGACACAAATATTCAATTAGTTCGGACTTGTTTAGTGCTGAACTGGGACCAAGACAAAAAGATCGAAAAAGCCTGTGCTTCCTTTGTTGAAATAAGGCCAAATGGTTTAATTAGAGATTTTCTAAGAATCGACTTAGCGAAGTCACCTATTGCGTTCGATCTTCGGTCCAGTACGGTCCTACGAAGCATAATCGTCAAATTGTTCATAAGACCAAACCGCACCGGACTAAAAATCGATTTAACGAAAATTATAAACAGAAGACGGGATTAAAATACGTTTGGTCCGATTTTTCGAACTAGTTGACAGTCATGCTCAGCCCTAATTAACCGAACCAATAGAGCTGAATAAAACGAAATAACCGATAACCAAAATGATAACCTTAATTTTTTTTTCTTAATGACCTGCTTGTTAAAATTCAAAATGGGCCTATTACATATCATACGTTATTGGTCGCTTAGCAGCCCATCAATCAAACCGTCGCTAAAACCATAATATCTGACATTATCATTATAGTCTTGTTTTTATAGCAAAACAAGTACAACGTTTGTGGATTTGAGTGTGAAAGCGTTACTGTTCATAACACGTTGTATTGTGGTGAGTAACTCAACCTGTTAAGTGTCGTAAATTATCATTATGTAATGTGTAAAGGTAAGTGTCGTAGATTAAGTTTGTATGTTAAGTGTTTGATGAAATGTCTCAAAGAGAAATGTGACTGGTTGGGTTAACCTTAATTTTCACGCCTTTGAGCTTGTTGAAATTTTGAAAAGCTGATAAGCTCGGGTTTAGCACCTTTTAAGCCTTAAGGTGGAAAAAATATAGCTTAGTGATACAAGTCGAAAAGTTTCAAAATAAGCCCCAAAAAAGCGAGCTTATGAAACATAAGCCCAAAACCAAATAAGGTGTAAGGCGATTAATATAAGGGGTGTTTGTTTCGGGACATATGTAGGCTTGTGAGCTTATTTGGTTTCAGCTTATCTTTCATAAGTCCCTATTTATGGCTTATTTTGAGAATTATGGGCTTATGTAAGTTTATCATATCGTAATGAACTTATATAAGACCAAAGTCTCAAATAAGCCGGAAAATTGGGACTTATAAAATATAAGCCAGAATTGAATAAACTCATAAGCCCACATATAAGCCATATAAGCCGAAACAAACACCCCTAAGCCGAAACATACATCCCCCTAAGTAAAATACGTATTTGAATCATTAAAAATATACATCAATGATTAATGATCATTGAGTTTTTTGAGTAAACATGTTGATATAATTCAGCTCATGTTGATTTCTTTTTATAGGTGCAATTCCCCTTTTAAAATAACATATTAACCAATCATGATCATGGTTTCTTATTCTGGCTAAGAAACACGTTTTTTTTTGCATTTGAGAAGCTTTTGATACCATGGTGATTAAGCGTATGTTGTGCAACTACATTAAAGTTTCGGGATACTCGTCAACCGCTTCAGTACTAAAAGTAGGTGATAAGTTGAAAAAATCAAGAGTATTTGCGTGTAAAGATCTTGTTGAGTTTTCGAAAGTGAGTTTTGATGAAAACCCGTTGCATCTTGACTCTGAGTATGCGAGAAATGCTGGATTTAGAGATGTGTTGGTTCCGGGAATGCTTGTGGCGTCTTTGTTTCCGAGGATCATCGCTTCTAATTTTGTAAGATGTTTGCTCATTTATTGCATCAGAATGTAACACGCCTTTAGTATTCATGTAGGGGGTGTTTGGGATTGCGTTTTAAATATGATTATTGCGTTTTTAAGTTGCGGAAAGTAATCAAATACTAATAACCTCTGCATAACCACTTACAAAACTATCACGTGAAACCTGCAAGTTTCAGTTAACTGTTTAATTTTGGGTCTTCCATGTAACTTTCAAAAGCGCAATGCCAAACGCAAGCAATAAAGAATTTAAACTTTATTAGATCTTACTGTAACGCATTTGACCTAATGAATGACTCTAAAATGTGTTTGTTTCTTCTTTTCTTTTTTTGGTAGCCTGGAGCAGTATACGCCTCACAGACTTTGCAATTCAAATTGCCAGTTTACGTAGATGAAGAGATTACCAGTGAAGTTGAAGCTCTTAGCATAAGAGAAGTGAAGAAGCAATACATGTGAGTTGATAACGCCTGCGCTTGATTTCATTTTTATCTGCATAGATGAATTGGTTTAAAAGTTCTAACTCTCTTTTATATCTTGTGGTAGTGCAAAGTTCTCAACAAGTTGCTTTAACAATGACGGTGTTCTTGTTATCAATGGGGAGGCTTGGGCTGTTTTACCAACACTATGTCCAGCGGTATCCGTAAACTTGGGGCATTCTATGGTTTAACGCACGTTCTATTTGAACTAAAAATGAGCCAACCTGTGTCCAGCTCTTGTTATGTACTAGATCGAAAACTCTATTCGTGTTTCTGGTGTTTACTTTATGCCCTTTTGCATTGTAAGTGAGATCATTGAAAGTGATATTATCATGGTTTAAGACCCAAATGTGAAGAACCGGTGAATGATCATGAAACTGGTACAACCTATATACTGTTCTCCGACTTCTTATTTGAGATGGTATATGCTCACTCGACACTCGCGCAGATTATACAGAACTTGCATATCAACAAAAACCGCGGGTATAGCAACTTCTCTTGACAGTGACATAAACAAAATGACACAAATTCCGTAGTAATAATTTGATGTAAACAATTAAAAGATGTGCATAATTTTAACGTGGTTTGATAACTTGAATCTGATTTACTATTGCCAACGTGTTTTATTAATAACTTCTGTTATAAATATGAAACAAAACTAAAAACAAACGGTTACACTTGGCCGTAATAAAGTTCCATCTCGAATTGCTACAAAAATGGACCCCATTTGGTCCAATGTCACCTCTAAATTTCTTAATCATACAGAAAACCCTCCTTGTTGCGCAGCAGCAGCAGCCGCAGCACCTGTCTTAGGCTGAGCCTTTTCGACGACGATAGCTTGTGTGGTTAGAACCATTCCTGCAACTGAAGCTGAATTTTGCAGAGCACATCTGGTCACCTTTGCTGGATCGATAACTCCTGATTCTACCAAATTCTCGTACTTGTCTGTCATTGCATTGTAACCAAACTCCCATTCGCTCTCTTTTACCTTCTCCACTACCACTTCACCTTCAACTCCAGCGTTTTGGGCAATTAGAGATGCTGGTGCGACCAGTGCCTATAATCAACCAAGTAGGTGTTAACAAAAAAGGCCCAAAAAACCAAGCTAGCCGGGGATAGAAATCGACCCATTTACTGGTCTAGTAAGAAAAATGCTAGAATTCAATAGTTTTACGGATTGAACTTTTAAGCCATTTCGACCTGTAACATAAATTACTTGTTTCAATATGGCTATTTTAGACATTTGCCCAGCGTGCCCATTTTGCCATTCCTAAACACTTGACCAAGCAAACATAATCATGGTTCAATACTGACCTTTTGAATGATGTCAGCACCTAATCTCTCATCTGCATCCTCAATCTTCTCCTTGATGGCGGGAACCAATGTTGATAGATGAACAAATGCAGCACCACCACCGGGAACTATACCTTCCTCAATAGCAGCAAAAGTTGCATTTTTAGCATCCTCGATACGAAGCTTACGGTCTTCCAACTCGGTTTCTGTTGCAGCACCAACTTTAATAACAGCGACCCCACCGGATAACTTTGCAATTCTTTCAGCTAGTTTTTCAGAGTCATACACTGAATCAGTCTCATTCAACTCTTTCTTAATTTGGGCAATTCTAGACTGAATTTCGTCCTTTGATGCAGCATCAGCAATGATGGTTGTTGAGTCTTTGCTGATAGTGATCTTCCTAGCTGTTCCAAGCTGCTCAACAGATGCATTTTCAACGAGCAGACCCAAGTCACTGGCTTGATACTCGGCTCCTGTAGGCTCAAAAAGCAGAAAATGAATGACGAGTAACGAAATGGAACTAATACGATGTAATTAAAAGCACGGAACTAAATGTACCTGTCACGATGGCAATATCTTGAAGCAAAGCCTTTCTCCTTTCACCAAAACCAGGTGCTTTAATGGCAGCAACATTAAGGATACCACGAAGCTTGTTTACAACAAGAGTAGCCAAAGCCTCACCACTGACATCCTCGGCAATAATCAGCAAAGGAGCTCTTAATTGAGTAGTTTTTTCCAGCAATGGAATAATCTCCTTTATTGAAGATATCTTTTGATCTGTAATCAACACTCTAGCGTTCTCAAATTCAACCAAAAGTTTCTCGGGGTTGGTCACAAATTGTGGGGAGATGTATCCTCTGTCAATCTGCAAATCCACATCACGAACCCATCAAGTAAACATTAATTCCATCAAATATTTTAAAAAAATTTGGTCAAAAAAGTTAATGCGGTTCAAACCTCCATTCCTTCTTCAACATCGACGGTTGTCTCAAAAGAAGACGAAGACTCAATGGATAGAACACCATCTGATCCAACCTTGTCGATAGCATCAGCAATCATGGTTCCAATAACATCATCGTTTCCAGCAGAGATCGAAGCAATTGCTTGAATAAGATAAAACGAATCCATTTAGAAGATGACAGAATTTATGTTGAATAAGATATATAAGGAAATCTTGTTACCTCTGATATCCTCACGGCCTTTCACGGGTCTGGCTCTCTTCTCAAGCTCCTCAATCAAACCAAGTACAGTCTTGTCAATACCTTTCTTCAATGAGACTGGGTTAGCACCAGATGTGACACTCAAGAGACCAAGTTTGATGATTTCACGTGCAAGAACCGATGCAGTTGTAGTACCATCACCAGCTGAGTCATTGGTTTTGCTTGCAACCTGTGCAAGTAGTGAACAATTAAATAACTAGTATTCAACTTTTTTTCGGTTACCCACTTAATGTATGTATCTCGAGAATATTATTATTTCTAACCAAAAACAGTCGGATAACAAAAAACATCCTTGAATTCTTTGAAAATACAACAAATTGAACATATTACATATAACATGTTCACATTTCATCAGGAGTATCTGATTTTTTTCAAATGTAATCCACCATGTTTTTCCATCAATATAGGTAATGATGATAGTTATGAAATTGGGTGGCCATCATATAAGATAATCTCATTAATTTAATATTAAAGAGCTAGACTCAAACCTCTCTGATAAGAGCAGCACCGGCATTTTCCATGGCGTCAGGTAGTTCAATAGCTCTGGCGATTGTGACACCATCGTTGACCACCTTTGGTGAACCGTATTCATCCAACACAACATTCCTCCCTAACACATTCAAATACTTGATGAGCATTTTCAGTTGAAGTTAACACTAATGTATGAAAGAAGAGGATTGAAATAGCTTGATCAACTTAACACTTTTAGTTCAAACAAACCACAATTCACGTGAAGAGCTAAAGAAAGTGCAGAATATTATAATGAAATTATAGTTCAAATAACATAAGTGAAAATTAAACAGTTACTGTGCGTTTTAATCAAGGCAGAGCATAAGGCTGCAAGAGAAAGAACCGGAGCTCAAGCTTAGAAAGAGAAGCATAGGCAGGCTCGAATTCTACTCGAATAGCCCAAAATAATAGTATTCTACCTATATATTACATAAGACCATTCTTTCGACTTATATATCTGGCTTATAGCTAATTGGGTTTTGGGCTTATGTTTCATGAGCTCATTTTTTGTGGCTTATTTTGAAACCTTCCTGCTAATATAAGATTATTATGTCATAATATAAGCCGAAAAGTTTCAAATAAGCCACAAAGATGAGCTTACTAAACATAAGCCCAAAACCAAATAAGCCACAAGTCAGCTAAATAAGCCACAACAAAAACTTATCGGCTTATGAAAGTTTATCATGTGATAACGAATTTATATAAGCCGTAAATGTCCCACTCATGAAGCTGTAAGTCTTATCATATGTTATTAATAAGCTGATGTAATTGGTATCAATGAAACATCAACTCATGTACTGTAATCATAGTCAATGAAACATGATCAAAAGACCATATTATTCAAGTTCTATTCTTTGTCATCTGACATTACCTTATCTGAATATAAACCTAGAACTAGCCATACGCATCTTTGGATCCAAAAACAAATAAGAAATGAAGTTTTCTTTCTCATTTCACCCATATATACCAAAACTCGGAAGACTATAAACAAACACTCACAGGGGCAGAGACAAAGGGGGTCACAAGGGTCATGTGACCTCCCTCGCAAAAAAATTGTAGTGTAAATTTTTGAAAATATCCGAGATTTTTTATAATTTGGCCTCCTAAGAACCATCATTTTATAGAGTAGTTTATAAAAAATATCAAAGTTTTGCCCCCTCGAGCCGAACTTTCTGGCTCCGCCTCTCTGAACACTCATATCAATTAACTAAACCACAAACAAACTTCATTTCATCTTAATTTTGTGTGCGTTATATAATACTTAATAAAAAATACATGAATGAAATGGGTTTTTAACCTATTTCCATCGGTATAGCGAAACTCCTAAGGCTATAAATAAACACTCATTTTCAAATATTTCTTTTTCAAATGCTATTTCTTTCATTTCACCTTTATTATTTTTGCGTGTGTTATATAATACTAGATACAAATTATATAAAATGAAATGGGTTTTCATCGGTATAATTTTCATCACGTATTATACAACAAAATGGAATGGGTTTTTAACGTATTTCATCACGCATTATACAAACAAAATAATTCAAGGTCAAAATTGAAAAAAAAAGCGAGGAAAAAAATAGTCAAAAGGCTATAAATAAACACCCATATCAATTAGACTATTGAAATATATCCTATTCAAATGCTATTTCTTTCATTTCAACTTAATTTTGTGTGTTGTATAAACGAAATATAATTTCCATCAAGTATTATATAACACAAACAAAATAAAAACAATTTAAGGTGAAAGTCGAAAAAAGAAATACGAATAAGCTACTACCTCTTGGGCCAAGAGTAAGACCAACAACATCAGCCAGCTTATCAATACCAGCTTGCATAGCAGCTCTTGACTTTTGGTCAAAAGCTATTTCTTTGGCATTTGCTCGTACCACAAACCCACGCTTCTTGTTTCTACCCATTTTCAAAAGCTGCTGGTTATTCACCTTTCTAGAAGTGCTACCATTTAAGAGACTGGTAGTACTAGTCTTGTTGTGGGATGAGAAGATGGAAGAAGCTGTTGTGAGAGCGTTTGCAGAGGCCATTGAAGATGTGTGGGTTTTGGATAAGAGAAAGGATAGTGAGAAATGAAGATTGTGTTTAGGGTTTCTGGGTTTTTGTTAGATAAGTTAGCTGGTTATACGGTGTCGTTTTAGGGGATTGGGTGATCTTTCATTTTGGGTCTCCACTTTTTAATCTGAGTCATCTTTAGCTCAAACAGTTTTTTTTTTCTTAAACCAACTTTTATTTTGATGAAATAAGTGATGGTTGTGTTTTGTTGCAGAAAAATCGTCTATTTTTTTATAGTAAAAAATTTCATTTGAAAAGTGAAAAACAAAAAACTTGTTTAGTTGAACTTTTTTTAATATTTTTAAAAAAATGGAAAATTTTCATTTTTCACTTTTACATAGAAAAATAGAAAACTATGAGGCTGTTTAGTTGTGGAAAAAATTTCATAATTTTCTGTTTCTAATTTTCTAGAAAAAGAAAAGACTTTTCTTTTCTACAAAAGAGTTGAGAATTTTGAAAACTTGTTTAGATAATATTTTTCATTTTCTAAAAAAATAAACAATGTTTAAACGAAACTATTTTCAAACATTTTTTTCATGATCAACTTTTTTTTTCACGTTTTTGCTAGTTTTTTTTTTACGTTTTCGTCTGTTTTTTCCCGTCTTCTTTTTTCATATTTTCGTAATTTTTTTTACGTTTTAATTAATTTTTTACTTTTTATAAGTATTATTACGTTTTAGTGTATAAACTTACGTTTTCGTCAGTATATTTACGTTTTCGTCAGTAAATTTACGTTTTCGTCAGTAATTTTACGTTTTTTCTATAAATTTACGTTTTCGCCAGTAAATTTACGTTTTCGTCTTTAAATTTACGTTTTCGTCGGAAAATTTACGTATTCGTCAGAAAATTTACGTTTTCGTCAGTAAATTTACGTTTTCGTCAGAAAATTTACGTTTTTGTCAGAAAATTTACGTTTTCGTCAGTAAATTTACGTTTTCGTCGGAAAATTTACGTTTTCGTAAAAAATTTACGTTTTCGTCAGTAATTTTACGTTCTCGTCTGTAAATTTAGGTTTTCGTCAGTAAATTTACGTTATCGTCAAAAATTTAATTTTCTATCAGAAAATTTACGTTTTCGCCAGTAAATTTACGTTTTCGTCTGTAAATTTAAATTTTCGTCAGTAAATTTACGTTTTCGTCAAAAATTTACGTTTTCGTCAGTAAATTTACATTTTCGTCAGTAAATTTACGTTTTCGTCAGTAATTTTACGTTCTCGTCTGTAAATTTACGTTTTCGTAAGTAAATTTACGTTTTCGTCAAAAATTTACTTTTTCGTTAGTAAATTTACGTTTTTGTCAATAATTTTACGTTTTCGTCTGTAAATATACGTTTTCGTCAAAAATTTACTTTTTCGTCTGTAAATTTACTTTTTCGTCCGTAAATTTACGTTTTCGTCAAAAAGTTACATTTCCGTCAGTACATTTACGTTTTCGTCAGTAAATTTACGTTTTCATCTGTAAATTAACGTTTTCGTCATAAAATTTTAAATTTAAATTTACTGACGAAAACGTAAATTTAAAGACGAAAACGTAAATTTACTGACGAAAACGTTAATTTACTGACGAAAACATAAATTTACAGACGAAAACGTAAATTTACTGCCGAAAACGTAAATGTACTGACGGAAACGAAATTTTTTGACGAAAACGAAAATTTTCTAACGAAAAAGTAAATTTATAGACGAAAACGTAAATTTACTGACGAAAACGTAAATTTAAAGACGAAAACGTAAATTTTCGGACGAAAACGTAAATTTTCTGACGAAAACGTAAAATTACTGACGAAAACGTAAAATTACTGACGAAAACGTAAAATTACTGAAAAAAATGTAAATTTACAGACGAAAATGTAAATTTTCTGACGAAAACGTAAATTTTATGACGAAAACCTAAATTTACTGGCGAAAACGTAAATTTTTTGACGAAAACGTAAATTTTCTGACGAGAACGTAAAATTACTGACGAAAACGTAAAATTACTGACGAAAACGTAAATTTTCTGAGGAAAACGTAAATTTACAGGCGAAAACGTAAATTTACAGACGAAAACGTAAATTTTCTGACGAAAACGTAAATTTTCTGACGAAAACCTAAATTTATTGGCGAAAACGTAAATTTTCTGACGAAAACGTAAATTTTCTGTCAAAAACGTAAATTTTCTTACAAAAACGTAAATTTTCTGACGAAAACGTAAAATTACTGACGAAAACGTAAATTTTCTGACAAAAACGTAAATTTACAGACGAAAACGTAAATTTACAGACGAAAACGTAAATTTACAGACGAAAACGTAAATTTTCTGACGAAAACCTAAATTTACTGGCGAAAACGTAAATTTCTGACGAAAACGTAAATTTTCTGACAAAAACGTAAAATTACTGACTAAAACGTAAAATCACTGACGAAAACGTAAATTTTCTGACGAAAATGTAAATTTACAGACGAAAACATAAATTTACTGACGAAAACGTAAATTTACAGACGAAATCGTAAATTTATAGACGAATACGTAAATTTACTGACGAAAACGTAAATTTTCTGACGAAAACGTTAAAATAATGATGAACGGTGAATACTGAATAGAGTAATGTGTTATTGAAATAGGTTAAATAAAACAATGGTAGGTATTAGGTGAAAATTTAGAAAAGGGTAAAATGGAGTTTTCTAATTTTTTATATAAATTTAGAAAATGAAAATTTTGTAATTTTTGAAAAATATTGAAAAATGATGTTGCTAAACAGGTTTTCTATTTTTCACTTTTCAAATGAAAATTTTTCTAGAAAAGTAGAAAAATTTTCTCCAACTAAACAGCCCATATATTTTACACTTTTCTAATTTTTTTCCTTCCACCTAAACACTTTTCCACTTTTTGAAAAAAAACTCATCTAAACGAGTTTTCAAAATTTTCAAATCTTTTTTAAAAAATAAAACTTTTTCTTTCTCTAGAAAATTTGAAATAGAAAATTATGAAAAAAGTTTTCTACAACTAAACAAACCCTGAGTTTTTTTTTTTTTATGAATTTTAGTGGCCCTGTGTCACGAGTACACAAAGACTTTTTTTCTTATTTGACTTTTCATAATTAACCGTTGTGAATGTGCATATGTGTGCTTTATCAATTTTTTTTTTTAGAACGACAATTTTTACAACTCACACAATTATTAGACTTGAACCCACAACTTAAGTGACATGTTTTTTAAAACATCTAATTAGTTAGTTATACATTGCTATCTTACATTAGAGATTACTCAATACTAAATAACATCTGATATTAGATCAACTCCAAATAATTCCCTTTTATTAGAAGATTAAGGGTATGTTTGGTTTGTATGTGGGTTTTGATTTTTATTTGAATTTGGGAAAGGTTGAACACTGTGTTCACGAGTTAACATTGACGGGAAATGAAAAGAAATTGAAACTTTTTTGTGTTCTTTAGGTTTTTTTTTAAGAATGAAAAAGGAATTAGAAAGAAAAATGTAAGGAAGTTTTGTTATAAAACTTTCCTCCCACTTTTGGGAAGAAATGGAAAGAAAACTTTATTTTAAGTTGTATAAAGACAAAAGTGCCCTTTTTATATAGAGTCTCATCGCCTAGATCGAGATTAAAATACTAAAAAAATCATAAAACCTTGCAAAAAACCCTTTTGTTTTGTTCATTGTGTGATTTTCGGGTCGGATATCATGAAATTATCAAAAGATCACAAGAAACAAGCAAAACAAACACGAAAACGAAGCCGAACAAAAGAACCGAACTCGAATGTTAAGTTTCCACAAAAGACCTTGAAGTTTTGAAGATGTACAAGTTTGGTCACTTAACTTTGCCAGCTTGTCACAAATGGCCCTTAAAGAATCATTTTGTATAAGTTTGGTCCCTAAAGTTTGAAGAATATTCAAGTTTGGCCCTTGAAGATTAAAACAATTGCATTTGAAGTCCTTTTAATAGTAATATCAAAACACAAGGACTAAAACTGCCCAATTCTAAAGTTATAATACAAAGGAATTTGCCAAAAATCTGCTCAAAACCAAAGGGATTATTTCTGCCATATTGAAAGGGGAGGGATCATTAGCTGCTAATATCATAACCCGTTTATCCCATTCTCCGTCTTTATACCAAGCCCAATCCTAGTATCCAACCAAAACCTATCGCAAGCCCACACCCAAACTCATATAACCCAACAAGCCAAAATCCCTTTACTCGGTTTTATTATTATTAATCATGTTTTTAAACTAGTTTAATGATAATATAATTGGGCGCCAAACACTTTTTCCCTCCCACATAATCAGATCAAAAACACACTTTAACAATAACAACCATAAACCCTAATCTCAAAACTAAATCAAATCAAAGGGCAAATACCCGATTCGCTCCAAATTGAAGATTAAATGTTTTGTGGACATTCCCATGTGATCAAATCATCCAGCTCACCACTCAAGGACACCACCCGTGAGTGTCCTGCACCATAGTTGTGAGCATGGTTGCAAAAATCGTGAATCGTTAGCCGGCCGGTCGACCACCTTGTAACTTGTAATCATTCTAGGCGGGGTTACTCGTTGATTAATTGGATTCACATTTTTAGCAAACTTTTGATATTTTCGGAAAGTTTTGGATATTTCTAATAAGTTTTAAGTATTTTCAGAAATAATATTCTTAATATATAACTGCTAATACATATAAATAGTTATTATAAGTGATAAACATAAGTTTATAGCGAGTTTTTGGTATTTTCGGCCAAATTTGCAGGTTTTCGGCAACTTTGACATCCTTTGACCGTCGTTGACCATAGTTGACCGCCATTAATCGCCTTTTCATTAATCGGAAAGGTTGAAAGCCTTGTAGCTATTAACCGACGATTAATCGCCCTTGTAGACCTTGTTTTGCAACATTGGTTGTGAGAACTCGTATTTTTTCGGTAATTAAATTATTTCTTTTATACGAGCATTATTTGTAATTTACGTTAAACCTTTAGGCGTTATTCGTTTATACGACGTGTTAAAGTTTATTAATTTATAATTCCTCGTTTATTTACTGAAATATCAACGTTCTTCGAATGCCGATGTTTTTATTTTATATTGAGCGTTATTTTTCATGCTTAACACGTATCTTTTAAATCGTGTAACTTTTAAAATATCGGGCTTCGATAATACACACGTTTGTATATTGTGATGTGAAAATTGTAATAAACCTTACCTCACTCACAAATTATACACGTTCTAAACATACAAGACACGTGTCTTGTATATGCCATCCAATGTTTCCAAATGTTTTTATCACATATTGCAAATAAACATAACCCTTATTTTTGGTCCTTTTGTTTTGTCAACCAAACAACATCAACACTAACACCATTTCATTTCGAAGCTTATCTAATTTCTTCTCACAAATTGAAGATTAAAGATCCTAGTATTGTTCTTGGTTTGGATCATCATCAAAAAACATGTTTATCAAAAAGGATCTTTGGAGTTTTTGGGGCTGAAGAAAATTGATTTTGGGAATGATACTACTCATAGGTTTAATATCTAACTGAATGTAGATATGTCAATCTCTTGTTCACTATTCTTGTTGTTCATAATCCATCATCCTCCACTGTAAGGATTCTTCATTTTTTTATATTTATCAATTTTATATTATAATTACTTGATGGGTTTTCTAATTTTTATGGACTTTATGTGTTCTTATATGATTGATGATAATGTTATGGCATTAGGTGATGTTAGGATGTTAGAAAACGAGTTTGGTTGTTTGATTTGAAAGTACTGAATTGATAACTTTTGGACTACAGGTTATGGGGTAAATTTTTTTCTGGCTTAGAACCTGTGGTTTTATGATTTTATTGTGTAGGGAAACATACATAGATGTGTGTGGTGCTTTGTATAGACCCGTAACTCCTCCGGACAAGTGAGTTATGCCCAAATTAGTGAAACTAGTTTATATGGGTGACCTGTAGATAGTTTTTGTTTTAAAGGGAAATTTTTGGCATAAAGCCTACTATATATTTACAAAAATAGATAGTTTGCAATCTCTGGTCTAACTGGTGAGTTGAAAGGTTCCGTAACTCATCCAGATGACCAAGTTATCATCAAAACGATTTTACTAGTTTTATCGGGTGTTAAATAGTTTTGTGCAGATAGTTCAAAACTTTGACTACAATTTTTGGCTTGAAGCCTACTGTATTTTTACATGGTTGGAACGTCAGGTCCAAATTGTGATTCGGATAGAGTCGTATCTCATCTGGATGACTAAGATACATCTAAATTGGCTAAGGTAGTTTGAAAACGAACTCAGAAATCATACTGCAGATAGTTAGACCAAAAACAAATTATTTTTACATCGGAGACTATTAGGTTTTTAAATTTATGAAGGGTATAATATATGAGAGTACTATGTGGATAGGTCCGTAACTCTTCGGGATGAATGAGTTAAGTCTAAAATGATCATATTGAATCTAAATTGTGTCCATAATTTTAATTAAATTTATGTCCAGGTATTTTCAAAGTAAGCACCCTATTTTCTAAGTCACACCTATATGGATTTCATAAACTTAAACATGAGCTTTCTTTTCGAGTCAAATGGAGTTACGAAATGGGAATTATGCTAAAAATGGTGAAGCGAGGAAACATTTTGAATAATCAGATTTGGTACTTAAGGGTAAAATGGTAATTTCACTTAGGTTCTGATCACTATGGGATGTGTGGCCTGTAACATCAGCAAATTAGATTCATTAATCTTGATTGAGGCGAAAACCGTTCGTCTATAACTATTACGGTTCATGAGATATAGGTTTATCAAGTCGGGGTAATTGCAGAATTTTGAAAGGCATGTGGTTTTAAATGGGTTAACAGGCGTAAAGAACTTTATTAAATGGTTGAATAACAGGTAAATGTGGTACACTTATATATTGGGTTCAATACAGGTCATAAAGGTGTGTTTGGATAAAACATAGTTGGCTAACAAGTCTAATAGGATGTCATATCATATCACGGATTTCTCATCATATATTTTGATTATTTTGTTTTGTGAGTTGTACTTTCCGATACTAAGTCACCATTCTTTCTAGGTGATACTAAGGCGTCTATTGTTTCGCATCGTCATTGATCTAACCTCAGTACTTATATTCCATTATTCTTATTGGCTTAAGGTGAGTTCATAGCCCCTTTTTATTACTTGTACATTATTTCTAAACGCGAGGTGAGATTTTACATGGTGGAACACATTCATTTAAAACTGTATGTTATCCAGAACTTGTATGCTTTCTAGAACTTGTATGCTTTCCAAAACTTGTATTTTTCCAACAGTTTTCATTGTCATTATTGCTTTAGCACCAACAACTATAAAAGTCCCCTCTTTATCATGAACCATTAATTTTTGTGTGTTAAGTGTGAATGTTATGGGTGGATCCATCGGGACTGACAATCCCCGTCTACAGATTACGGTTATTGTAACCATTTTTGGACGCATTTAACATTTGAATACTTTGAGTATTTAGGCTGAATACTCACGAGGAGTATTTCTTAACCGTTAATGCTTCGGTGTGATGAGCTAATAGCAATAATCACTATACTGTCTATGTATTTATTACATAGTCACTTTTCCTCTTTGAGCTTATTTTTACAACTTAATGCTTGTGTTCCATAACTTTACTACTAAACCTATGAATATCACTCAACTTTTCGTTGACGTTTTACATGTTTAATCTCGGGTAATAATGCTTAATTTTTCTTGGATGGGAGTCCGCAGGATATTTTCGCAGCTTGGAGATTTCTGTATAGTTTAAAGCTTTATTTTGTTAAAAGCTGCCAAAGAATATTTATCCTATTCTTTTGGTAATTATGTGTCAAAATATGTGTATCAGTACTTTATTATGTTTCAAAACTCTAGGACCTTTAAATTAAAAACTCTTATCTTTATTATGCAATGTAAATGTTTTATTACATCATTTTTGTGTCATCTATATTTTATTATTTCTTGTACCATGACGTGGCAACCCCACGCTGCCTACTTGTTCCTTGCCTGATTTCGGGGGTGTTACAGATTGGTATCAGAGCGATGGTTATAGGAAACTGAGTCGTTTTCAAAACTTGGTCCATAACCATAAGATCAAATATTTCGTGTTTCTTAGTGTCAAACACAGAATCTGCCATGGTTGTTCGATATCTGCGCGGGTAATTCTCTAATCCTTATTATTTACTTTAATTACTCTTATAATATTTCATTCCTTGATTACATTTTGAAATATTATACTACTTTAATGACAATACTTATTACCTCCTTCCAAATCCCTTGTGCTTATTGTATACATACTTCTTTTCCTAACGCAGATGAATTCGTTGTGTCACACCCCCACCATGGCGGAATATGGGGCGCGAGCTATGGATATCATCACAACAATAGCGTGTCTATATAGAGAACTAAATAAAATTGAAATATCATAAAAGGTGACACAAATGTCATGACAATATCTCAATAATACAAGAGTCTAGGTAAGTAGGTAAAAGTCTCACCTCTTACCAAAGACGACAAATAAAACAAACATCAACACAAAGGTGTTCATAGTATCACTTATTAAAAAACGAAAAGAAACTAAGAAGGAATGGGGATCTCCTTCTAAATGCATTCCTACGCGTCTCCAATCCTAGCCACTTATGTTCTCACACTTTACCACATTATTACCTGAAAGAGACACTAAAATACGTCAACAATAATGTTGGCGAGAGTCATAAGTTTAGACTCCAATGCCAAAACATATTACATTAGTTGTGAATAACGACATTCAATAACATATAAGACATTTGCACAGTGTATTACTAACATTAACTATTCAGTACTAAGCGCTTATTCATTTCCGTCTAAGGCTCCAAGCCTTTCCTACCTTCCTTCCATCCATGAAATATTAGGCGCCAATACACCTAATAACCAAACCCCAAGACCCAGTCTTGTCCTCAAGACCCTGCCTTGTTACCCTTGATATCTAGTGCTACTTAAATAAATTAAGTATTCCACATAGCAGTTAAGTGCATAAGTATAACACATAAAGTCCAATTCAAAATACTAAAACATTCACATCATTCATTTAAAAAATAAAGTAATTCAGTATGTGTCTCTTCCATCCCATCTAGAAGTAAAAACATTAAGAAATATGGGACTATGAAACTCACATGATTGAGCTTCTCCAAATATTCGCGTACTAGCAAAAAGCTAAACAAACTAGTGCAATACATCAAGACATGAACCAATAACTAAAATGGCTCATCAGTATATGATGGATGTCTAACCCTCATCCTCATTCTAACCTCATTAACATGTCCTAAACATCCCATTACCCCTCTCTAATAAGCCCTTAACTTCGTTAAGTTCATAACCTATCCCGTTAACATTTTACCAAAAAGTCTTAATTTTTATACCCCAAACTATGAGCTGAACGCTCACCTAACCAAACCCATACTTTCTGTAAAGGAAACCCTATGCCCTTACATGTGTTAGCTAACTCTCACCTTTGACCCAACCTTAAAGCTACTGTTAAGGCCCTGGTACATATATATTTATACTTTTACCTATCCATTTTTTACTGTTTCTGAACATATGAAATGTTTGTTATGATCAGAGGGTCTTCCACTATCCCATTTGATTAGCCTCCACCAGACCTTTTATTTAATATATAAACTAATCCCCATGTTTATTTGAATGTCCAATTGTACTCCTAAGTACCCTAACCATCTTAAAACATTAATTTAAAACTGACTGATCCAAAATTATTTTGACCTCCGACTGTTGTAACCTGTTTTTGACCCACTTCCTGACCTCCAATTTAGTTCTCGTTTATTGCATTCAAAAGCCAATTCAAATACCTTTCCAGGGGTATAAGATTCGATTAATTAAAGTTTATAAAACTCTAGATATGATCAAAACAATTGACCTAAAGTTCTGCCCAATTTTTAATGACAAATTTAATACAATTAATAGGTATACTAGTAATCCAAGTGATACACATTAGAAAGATATAATTAGGGTACTTCACTATTTGAGATACAGTCGCGATTATGGACTGAATTATGGTAGATATCTAGCTGTTATCGAAGGATACATTGATGCAAATTAGATATTTGACATAAAGAATTCTAGATCGACTAGTGGATACAGGTTTACACTAGGAGGGGCCACTATATCTTAGAAGTCTTCCAAGTAAACTGTAATAGCTAAGTCCATGACGGAATCAGAATTTATCGCGTTAGATAAATGCAGAATGGCTACGTCAATTCGTAGAGGACATACCCAGGTGGTCTAAACCGGTAACAACCATTAGTATATATTGTGATAGTCAATTGGCAATTGGCAAAGCTCATAGCATAATGTATATTAGAATGTCTAGACGTATCCTTCATCGACATAATTTGGTACAACAACTACTCTCAATAGGAGTTATCTCAATTGACTATGTGAAGTCAAAGGATAACATCGTTGATCCGCTTACGGAAGGCTTTAGTAGAGAGTTAGTTAGTAAGTCATCTACAAGAATGAGACAAAATCCCTTGAAGAAATGTGTTTCTATAATGTAAAACCTAACCTAGTTGACTGGAGATCCCAAGATCTAGGTTCAATATGACAACTTAATCATAAAAATGTGGGGGAAGTCACTACAATGTAGGGGAGTTACTTACTATAATAACTTTCCTAGTCCATACCTATAACAGTGTGACTCGTTGAGAGGTTAAACATATGGCTCTATGATTCGAGATGAAATCACAAAGCATAATGATTCAAGATGAAATCACAAAACATATATTTGTAATGATTCAAGATGAAATCACCTATGTGAGAGAGAAGTGGGGTCGTTGCGAAGGAAATTCAGAGAGCAAAATTTCTAAGAGCTCTTGTAGAACCAAGCGAGTGTTCATGACCATAAAGAGTATGACTACGAGGAATTGGCAAGGTCAATGAGAGTCTTGTGTGAGTGTGTATTTTCATCTACATAAACAATGGTTGAGTTCAAGGAAATCGCGTCTACTCAGATCTAGGAGCCTAAGTGCATCTCACAAGGGAATGTTCAAAGGGTTACACCTACCTATCCTATGCAGGACTTAACCGCGGAAATTTTACCGAAACTATTGTGTGTTTTCGACTGATTTTCATTCATGTGAGGGATTGTTGGAAAAATGTATTTTGCAAAATGAGTTTTTGTAAAGTTTGGACGTAATTTAATACATGAATATGTTATATATATTCAGAGTAATTAGTAGCTTTGCTTTCTCCTCGAAGAGAGTTTCACAACGAGCTAAAGTATGTCCAAGTTGGGGTTAATATGAATGAGATATTGTGTCTCAAAGTGAGGCACGTGAAACACAAAATTTTTGAAATGAAAATGCCCCATGTAGATTAGAAAAGAAAGTGAAAGTGGGTTTATAAGTAAATCATGGTATTGATAATAAAAATATTTTTGGTTTTTTTTACGCCAACACCCACGTGCGCGCGCAGAGGGGTGGCATATTTCAGGATTTATGGGCCAAAATGAGTGTGCGAGCCGGCGCGATCTGCGAACATGAATGCATCTCCGAAACCTCGCCTACGGACTATCTTTTTCTGGTGCCCATTCAAATTTTCTTTTCAAGTTTTCTGTAATCTATTTTAGGAATAGATACAAACTTATTAATTAAGTTTACAGAATTCAGTTTTGTATATTAAAAGATTTGAGAATCTGTTTTAGAAATAACAGAGTTTCACGTCGATTTAATTCGGAATAAAATAAGTTGAGAATATAACATATATTCATACCAGTTTAATTCTGGAACAAATATTATGTGTTGGTGACCAAGACATATAGTGCATATATATTAAACTCGAATTTCATTCATAGAAGGCATCCGAAAACACAACTTTTTTGCAACAAATTTACTTCTTTTTCAGTCATAAATACACATTGCTTTCGTTATCTTTCAAGCAAGTGTTATTTTGTCACTCTTCCAAATGTTGCATGTTACTCGTATTGAGTTATATTTTCAGGTTTGGTTTTGGGCCTTTATGCTTGGTGGGCTTCTTACTCTTGGTGGGCTTTGGAACCGTTGAGCCCTTTTCTGCCTTTGATATATTACCCTAGCTTTGGCTAGGGTTTCTTATCACTTCATTCACAACACACACACATATCTGTGTGTGCGCAACTCTCTCTCTCACTAAACTATGAAGGTTGACCTGAGAGTTTGATTATCTTCGTCTTGTATAGCTGAGTGTTTGAGTGATCTTTGTATGTGAGGGAGAACAGATCAACCTAGTTGGGACGTTCTCATCTTTTCTATTGTAATCGTTTGATTAGCATCCGTTTGGGGACTAATCTTTATCTGTTTTGTTTTGTACTTTGATTTATAATAAAATACACCAAGGGGTGGTTGGTTGGGTGTAAGATCTCTCTTGTTCTGTGATATTATGTTTGTTAACATGGTATCAGATCCATGGTTATAGATCTTTCAGCCTATCAAAGCTCTCTCGTTTTCTTTTTATTATAATCAATTTTTTAATTTTACGAAACCCTAATTAATTTTTTAGGGTTTTATACTTTGGGTGGTGATTCTTGCTCTCTTGACGTCTTTGGAAGCTTGTATTGGTGGTGTCGTTCGTCTTCTTGAAAAATATTATTAGGGTTTTGACAAACCCTAATTTTATTTTTTAGGGGTTTTGATTCCGTGGTGCCCAGGAAGCTTTAATAGGTGGTGCCGTTACTTTATTCGGTGGTGCCGTTAAAAAATCTTGAAGATTGGATTAGGGTTTCTTGAAACCCTAATTTAATTTTTTGGGGTTTTCTCTTTACTTGGTTTCCTGGTATCACCTTTGGTGGTGCCGTTACCTTTTTTGGCTAGCTTGCACAGGTATATCCTTGCTAGGGTTTGCTAACCCTAGTTTGTTACTCTTGTTTTTTGGGGGTTTCCTGTTGGTGTCTCACCCATCCTCTAGAATAAGTAAATCTAGAGATTGGGTGTCTTTTGGTTAGATACTGGTTGTTGTTTTCCTTGTAAGTCTTCTTTAATTTTGTTTCTTACCTCTCTCTTAGTTACTTGTGAGTTACTATTGTTAAGTTTGTGGGTGCAAACGAATTCGGTTAACACCTTGACCCTCCAGCCTTGACTGGTGTGGATACCTGCTCTGGCCAATCCCAGTCTGCAGCTTAAAATTTCTGGTGCTCACTTTCTGGGTGTTTTTTTGTGTTTATTTGCTGGTTTGCTCTACTTGCTTTATTTGTCTCTTATTCTTGTTTTGCTTTTGTTGTTTCTTGTTGGCCTGCTTTGCTGCTTTTCTCTCTCTTTTGTGTGAATTATGAGTGTTGGTGGTCCATCTCCTACACCCAATGGTGGGGGAGGTAATGGTGGTGGTAGGGGTCCTGAAACCACTACCAATCCAGTTGCTCTCATTAGCAACTTGGATGCTGGAAACCCACTTCATATTCATAATAGTGACAACAGTAGTTCTGTCCTTGTCCCTTTCAAATTATTGGGGACTGAGAACTATATGATGTGGAACAATGCTATGAGACTTGCTTTACAAGCTAGGAACAAGTTTGCTTTTGTTGATGGTTCTTTTTTAAGGGAGTCTTATGCTGATGATGTCTTGTGTGCTCAATGGGATAGATGCAATGCTATGGTTCTTACCTGGATTATGAATGTTGTCTCTAGTGATGTGTATATGGGGCTTGTTTGTTCTGAAAATGATGCTAATGTTTGGAAAGAGCTTAATGAAACTTATGACAAGGTTGATGGTTCTGTTGTCTATAACTTACTTCAGAAAATTGGGTTTGTTAAACAAGGGGGTAGCTCTATATCTGATTACTATCACAGATTAAACTCTCTTTGGAGAGAGTTTGATGCTGTCTCTAAGATTCCTAAATGTGTTTGTGCTGTTAAATGCTCCTGTTCTGCTAGCACTGAATTAGCTTTGCATCAGCAAATCATGAGGCTTATGCAGTTTCTTATGGGGCTTGATGACTGTTATCAACTTGTTAGAACTGCACTTCTCACCAAGGATCTACTTCCTGATGTTAAGGAAGCTTATGTCACTGTATCTAGAGAGGAATCCTATAGGGGTGTTCATGATAACTCTGACCATACAGAGGCTAAATTGAATGCTACTTCTTTTGCTGCTAAGACCTTTAATCAAAATAGAAGAAGCACTTCCAATGTTTCTAAGAACCCCCAACAAGGGCAATGGGTCCAAAAGCTTTAGGGGTCCTAACCCTAACCTTTTGTGCACTAATTACAATCAAATTGGTCATACTGTTGATAGATGCTTTGAATTGATTGGTTATCCTGCTGGTTACATTATGATGGGGGGTAATAGTCAAAGGCAAACTGGTTTTAAATCTAATTTTAATGCTAATTGTGACATTAAAACTGGAGAGAAACAGTTTTCCACTTGTAACTCTCCAAAGTCTTTCACCACTGAACAAATGCAGAAGCTTCTTACTCAGATCAATGACACCTCTGGCAATGCTTAGTCCAATATGGAAGGTAGAATTTCCTTCTTTAATGCTAATGTTTGGTTTAATGTTAATTTTTCCAAGTTTTTCTGTGGGAACTCTAAATTTCTTGTCAAAACTATTACTTTGGGTTGGATTATTGATTCTGGGCTAACCAACACCTTACCACTTCCACAATTGGTATGTTTAATGTTGTTGATATTTCTAACCTCAACATTTCTGTTGGTCACCCTAATGGGACTGTTGCTAATATTAGTCACATTGGTGACCTCAGACTTTCTAATAATGTTGTTCTTCATGATGTGTTGGTTGTGCTTGGTTACTGTGTTAGCTTGATGTCTGTTAACAAGCTTATTAAGGATAGCAAGTTGTTTGTTGGTTTTAATGAGGATAAATGTTATATTCAGGACTTGGCCAAGGGGACTACTCTGGGGACCGGTAGTGAATCTAGGGGGCTTTACCTGTTTGATGACCTTAAGACTAAGAGCTTAGGTACTATTAACTCTGCTATGACTTTTAATACCTCCAAATATACCTGGCATAGCAGACTTGGTCATCCCTCTGACCAAGTTCTTAATGCTCTCAAGACTGGCCTCAAACTTTCCAAAAACACCAATATTTATGTTTGTGAAACTTGTCATAGGGGCAAACAAACAAGGGAACCCTTTCCCTTGAGTGATCACAAATCCAGTCACCTTGGTGATCTTGTTCACTTAGATTTGTGGGGTCCTTACAAGGTTCCTAGTAACGAAGGGTATAAATACTTCCTTACCATTGTGGATGATTACTCTAGAGCTGTATGGACTTATCTTTTGAAATCTAAAGATGAAGTTTTTGATTGGTTAACTCAATTTATTAATCTTATTAAAAATCAGTTTGATTCCAAAATAAAAATCTTTAGATCTGATAATGGGACTGGATTTGTTAACAACAAAGTACACACATTGCTCTCTTCTTTGGGTATTATCCATCAGACCTCTTGTCCTCATACCCCTCAGCAAAATGGGATTGCTGAAAGGAAACATAGACACCTGCTTAATGTAGCCAGGAGTCTTATGTTTAAGGGTAGGATTCCTATCAGTTTTTTGTCTGAATGTATTTTGACTGCTGTTTATTTGATTAACAAGCTCCCCTATTTAGTCTTAAATAGTAGGTCCCCCTATGAATTGCTATATGGCAAAAAACCCAATCTCTCTTATTTAAAGTGTTTTGGATGTCTGTGTTTTTCTACTTGTCTGAATAACAATTACAAACTCACATCTAGGTCTGAGAAGTGTGTTCTAATTGGTTATTCTTCTTTTAAAAAGGCTTACAAATAGTTTAGCTTAGATAATAGAAGAACCCTGTTTTCTAGAGATGTGAAGTTCTATGAAACTGTTTTTCCTTTCAAAATGAAAAACAATTGTGGAAAAGATTCAACAGATGTAGTCATTACAAGTGATGCTGAACTCTTAACCTTTTTTGATAATCAAACACCTCCAAGTCCCAATGATGATGAGAGAGCAACACCTAATGTGGATGGTAGGGTTCACCCCATTATTGATGATGCCTCAGTGCATCATCAGGAGGAGAACTCTGCAACCACTATAGGTGAAAATATGCAATCCTGCTATGAGGGCAATTTTGAAAATGAAAATTCTTCTAACTTTTTTATTGAGCATAGTGGGGACCATCCTCAAGATAAGAAGCAGCATGTCAGAAAGTCTAGTAGACCCACTAAACTACCTGCTAAACTTAATGACTTTGTTCTTGATAGTAAGCTCAAGTATGGTATTGAGAAGCATGCTAATTATTCTAAGTTGAACACTACTAACTTTTGTTTTGCTACCACTCTTAACCAATCTGTTGAACCATCTACCTACTATGAAGCTGTAAAGAATAGTAGGTGGGTTGAGGCTATGAACAATGAAATTGAGGCCCTGTTAAGGAACAATACTTGGACTTTATGTGATTTACCTATTGATAGAAAGGCTATTAACAATAAATGGATCTATAAGATTAAATACAAGTCCTCAGGCCTTGTTGACAAGTTTAAAGTTAGGGTTGTTGTTAAAGGTTATAGTCAAAGGGAAGGCATTGATTTGATGAGACTTTCAGTCCTGTTGTTAAAATGGTTAATGTTAGGTGTCTTATTAGCATAGCTGTCTCTAATGACTGGCCCCTTTTTCAAATTGATGTTAACAATGCTTTCTTATTTGGTGATCTTGATGAGGACATTTATATGATTCTTCCTTTGGGCTTCAATTGCAAAGATAAAGGTAAGGTTTGCAAGTTTAATAAAGCTTTGTATGGTCTCAAGCAAGCCCCAAGGCAGTGGAATGCAAAACTTACCACTGTCTTGGTTGGGCATGGCTTTATCCAAAGTAAGTCTGATTACTCCCTTTACACTAAACAGAATGGTAACATGTTTATTGCTCTTCTTGTTTATGTTGATGATTTTATCATCACTAGTAACTGCATTAAGGAAATTGAATCATTTAAAAGCTTTCTAAAAACAAAATTCATGATCAAAGACCTTGGCATTATGAGGTATTTTCTAGGTATTGAAATTCTTGAGAACTCCAATGGGATCTGCATGACCCAAAGGAAGTAGTGTCTTGAACTTATTCATGAATTTGGTTTACTTGCTGCTAAACCAGCAGCAACCCATTTGCCTGAGAATTATGTTTTGGCTGTTGATGAAAGCAAAGATGATAAATTTCTCTTAAACATTTTTGAGTATCAAAGATTACTTGGGAGACTCATTTACCTGACTCATACCAGACCTGATATTTCTTATGTTATTCATTGTCTTAGCCAACACATGCATGCACCCCTTCAGTCTCATCTTAAAATTGCCTTGGGAGTTATTAGGTATCTTAAAAACTCACCTGGGACTGGTATACAGTTCTACAAGGATATTTATTTAAGACTATCTTGTTTCACTGATGCTGATTGGGCCAAATGCCTTAAGACCAGAAAGTCTGTGTCTGGATACTGTGTTTTTCTTGGAAGGTCTCTTGTCTCTTGGAAGAGCAAGAAGCAACCCACAGTATCTAGATCTTCAGCTGAGGCTGAGTATAGATGTATGGCTAGTGCTACTTGTGAGGTAATTTGGATCACTAATTTGCTTAGTGATCTAAGGATTAAGACCCTGTTTCCTGTCAACCTTTATTGTGATAGCAGCTCTGCTATACAGATTGCTGCCAACCCTGTATTTCATGAAAGAACAAAACATTTTGAAGTTGATGTTCATTTGGTTAGGGAAAAGGTTCAAGATGATGTGATCAACACCATCAAGGTTGCTTCACTTGATCAAACTGCTGACATCTTTACTAAGGCTCATGGTTTAAACCAACACCTGAAACTATGTAAACAGCTGAGGCTTGTGAACATGTTTGATAAATGATTTTTTCTGCTCTCTAATTTGTAAGATTGAGGAAGGGTGTTATTTTGTCACTCTTCCAAATGTTGCATGTTACTTGTATTGTGTTATATTTCCAGGTTTGGTTTTGGGCCTTTATGCTTGGTGGGCTTCTTACTCTTGGTGGGCTTTGGAACCGTTGAGCTCTTTTCTGCCTTTGATATATTACCCTAGCTTTGGCTAGGGTTTCTTATCACTTCATTCACAACACACACACATATCTGTGTGTGCGCAGCTCTCTCTCTCTCTCACTAAACTATGAAGGTTGACCTGGGAGTTTGATTATCTTCGTCTTGTATAGTTGAGTGTTTGAGTGATCTTTGTATGTGAGGGAGAACGGATCAACCTAGTTGGGACGTTCTCATCTTTTCTATTGTAATCGTTTGATTAGCATCCGTTTGGGGACTAATCTTTATCTGTTTTGTTTTGTACTTTGATTTATAATAAAATACACCAAGGGGTGGTTGGTTGAGTGTAAGATCTCTCTTGTTTTGTGATATTATGTTTGTTAACACAAGTAAGTCAAGTCCGACTGTACAATAGTTTTAGACGTCGTACCATAGGAGATAGACGACAAATCTATTTTAAGGGAGACGTGTCTAACACGTGGCTCGTCTCATAATATTTACTGCTTTCAGTTATTTTCATTATTTAATTTATGTTTTTTAATTTTTATGTGTCATTCAATTAATTTAATAAAAATGCGTCATTTCCTATGATAATCTACTGTCATAGATTATGTGACAATGTTTTTTCTTCCTAACATTACTTTTTTTTCACAACATCGCTTTGTTGCTTTCGATGCTTCTAAAAAATTGTCGAGGTTGGCCATATGACTTTGCCATTTACTTGTTAGTCAAGAAACTTATTTTTACATTTTGTTGAAACGTCATCTATATATATTTTCGGGGTTGTGTTCTTTTATGAGAAAAAAAAACGTCATCTATATACTTATATAGAAAAACAGCTCTCTTGTTTACACCATATATTGACCTCGCGTCTCTTATTTCTTATAGTATGATACAACCATCGAAACAGTACAAGGTTCCTAAGACTATGGTACTACTATATATTAATTATACAACATATCATACATCTTAATTAGCTACTATAGCTAGTAAAACTTCATAATTAAGGATAGACATTAGACATGCATGCAAACTAGGGATTATATTGATAGTTTAACTCCCAAAACTATGTACTTTCAAGGCTTCATTTCATTGTCGTTAGCATCTCCAGTGGAACCACCATTATTGAAGTCTTGCCTCGGAAGGTAATGATGGTTCTCTAGGTTTGCATCGCTAGACGAGCCACCACCGTTGCCAAAATCCTGTCGTGGAATGTAGTGATGGTTGTTAACACTACTATCTACACTTTCTTTGAGCTTGCGTTGGTGGATTTCACGACTTTTGTCATCTTTCAAATTTTTTCGATGGTCAGTGGCAGCAAAACACGAGGCGGTGGCAACAAGCAACACAGCGAAGATAGCAAACACGGCAAACCTCATTTTTTGTAGTGAGTTGATAATTTTGTGTTTGAAGAAGTGAAACTAGACGTTGCTTTTATAGGGAAATGTTATGAACAAGGATTATGTGTATTGTGACATAGGTGTTCTAATAAAATGAGGCAATATTAAGTGGAGACACTATACTTCACCAATAATACAAGTTTCAAATGATGCTCTAGAAATAGAAATTTCCACCATGTCCATAAATAGAAACTTTCCACCATTAAAGTGTAATATGAAGATAATTTAATTAACAAAAGTCAAATCATGGACTAACCATTAATTAACACACTAAATGATGAATGATTACTCGATTTAGTGAATCAAATTTGGTGTAATAGGAAGGGTCAACCGTCATATTATGATTTATTGTGATGCATTAAAGACAATGGCTTTTATTCGAAAGTTATGAATGAATCCCAAGTGTTCTTTTGATGTAACGTGACTAATACTTGCTCATTTTTGATATAGTAATCACTTTGCTAACTACTTAGTATATTAGATCCTTAAGAGAGATTGTGTAAATCAACGGAACCAAGACTAAATATTACTGGATACATACAAACTTTTGAGCCGTAATATTAAAAATGTATTTTGATGAATCGAAAGCATTTAACATACATATATAAAAAAGACGATGCTTTCTCAAAAATCAAGATTACATTAAAAAAATTCATGAGGTTCTCAGACATTCGTAAAAACGCCCTGATTTCGTCCATGGCGTAGATATATATAAATGGCCGGTTTTGTGGCAAGTGTATCAATGATTCGATGCATATGTACATGACTACATATATTCATTCGATTGAAACATTTTCATTAAATTGATAGCGCATTTCACCTTACCTAGTTTGTTCCGTAACATCGACTCTCTCGTCAGAAGCTAACATTAGTTTTGAAACCAAATGCTATTCATTACTATCCATATCATAATTTTCACCTTTAACAGTACATTTTCACAATCATGTATTTTTTTAAGGGCATGTTAGTTATTAGTGGGTCGAGTCGTGCAGTGATATTCAAGCGGACAATATGTCTTTTTCGAACCCTTGCCTAATTATGGTTAAACTCTTTATCCGTTTCGTTTAAGAGGAAAAGCCCTTAGCAGGTCTTGAACTCAAGACCTCCAGGGAAACAACCTCTCCCAAGACCACTTAGTGGAACCTACATACTGTAAAATATACTAGATGTGTACTCGCGCATAGCTACATAATTATTTATCTACACATAATTGACGATATACTAGGGATGAGCATTTGGACCCGAATCCCGAATTGGACCCGAACCGTTCCCGGAACCGTACCGATTCCCGATACCCGAATCCCGTTCGGTACGGTACCGGGACTACGAAATAAGGTGAAAAAAAATTCGGGACCACTAATTCGGGACGGGACCGGTACCAAATCGGGAAATTCCCGAAAAAGAACGGGAAAATCCCGATTTCCCGGTACCGGTACCGATTCCCGTACCGGTACCGATACCCGAATCCCGTTCGGTACGGTACCGGTACCATAATTTTATGCTCGGGAAATAATCGGTACCACTAATTCGGGACGGGTTCGGGACGGGACTGGTACCGTGCTCATCCCTACGATATACTAATTGATTCGGTTCCAACTGATAACTCGGTGACTCGACCAGGTTGACCCGGTGGTCTAACACATGCCCGCTAACTCAACCGGGTTGATCTAGTAATCAAACTCGTAACCGGGTGACTCGATATGATTGACCCGGTGATCAAACCCGTGACCCAATAACTCGATCAGGTCGAACCTGTGACCTAATGCCTGATACACATGTTTCCTATCACCAGTTTGTTTGATTTAATTATGAAAATGTTGAAATTCATGCATGTTGGATATAGTAATTTTAAATTGATAAAACTTAAAATGGATGAATATCGGAGGACTAGAAATTGCTGAATAAACTATTTCTAAAGAATGGAATTGCTGAATCAACTACTTCTACAGAATGGATGGTTTCAACATTTCTAATATTTAAAATACATCATTTATATATAGTAGAGATATAGATATTACCAATTAATCTAAAAAGTAGTTGATATAAGTAGTAGCAGTGATTTGTAGCTGTAAACAGTAACAATTATAAAGTTGTCAACACTCGTCACTCATTTGCCATGCCTTTTTAAATAAGCATCAACCTTCCTAGAAAACAATGACGAATCTAGTATTTAAAGATAAGGTATGCACTTGCTAAAAGAAAATAATTTCAATGTTTTGTATTAGATAGTTTTCCGCTAATTTTTCAAGTAGAGAAAAGAGTAACCAAAAAACTATAGTAAATGTTCTTCAAATAGTAGATAAAAATCTAAATCTTTAAACTATAAAATTACTATCGTAAGGGTCCGTTTGGTTTGTTGTTTGGAATAATAATAGATATGCGTTTGATAAACTGATGAAATATGAACGAGATTTGAAAATCAACAAAATGAAAATCGACACAATGAAATCAATACTCATATTAAGTATAACAAATATGCAACTATGCAAGTAGTATATTAGATTTGAGTGTATTGGGATTGGTTGGGTTTAATATTCTAAACTTGCTATGTATATCACAAGTGGCAACACTCTCTAAGATTGCTCTACTCACCGTCACTTCAGTGCCACGTCAATTTTTAAACAAACTCACCCAAACTCACCCACGAGCGTAATGACACTCACCCAAACTCACTCACACTCACTTTTCATACCTATTTTTTTATTATTTAAATACACCCACTCACAAAAACACCCAAAATTAAACCTAACATAAAAAATAAAAAACATATGGACCCACATGTATAAAACTCATCTGGGTGAGTTTGCCCAGTTTTTTTTCTTGGCTGGGAACAAGTCGCGCGTGGGTTTAGAGGAGTGGGGTGAGAGCTGCGAGTAGCTTTGGCCAACCCACGAATGGGACTTAACCCACTCCCACCAGCCTGATATATACAATACAACTTATCCCAATTAGTTTGCTTTTTTCTTCTTCTTCAAATTTAGAGTTACAGTGGTGGTAATTCTTATTTCTCTTATTTTCAGCAATGATGAAATCGACTTGGGTATGTAGTTAAACTTTTTATATATATATTTAAGGGTTTGCGCTCAATTTTTTTAGTGTATCTCAGATTTACTATCTAAATAAACAACAAAAATTACACCTTAAAATCTACATATGGTATGCACGTAAATACCATGTGCTCAACATAGATCCCACTCAGCTCAAATAGAAAAGCTGATCCTTTTTCGAACGACAAATAATAATCAAAATGCTTATTGCGTTTTTTTTGTCAAACGGGCACTAAAAGTAAAATTGTTCATGGTTCAGTGCTCAACGCCCCAAAAGCTCTGAACCACTCTTTAATAAAAATTTCATTAGGGATGGCAACGGGGCGGGTTTGGGGCGGGGCGAGCATCCCCATCCCCAAACCTGATTACTAAAGTTATCCCCAAACCCGCCCCGAATCCCGTCGGAGATTTAATCGGGGCGCCCCGTCGGGTGAGATGCTCGCACAAACCCGCTTCGTACTAATCGGGGATCTTAGCTGGGTATTGTTTTTTGGATGCAATTCTCGACCAATGTCGCACAATTTGATATTTATTACTCCATTATTTTTAGAACGTTTAGCAATAACTTCAAAATTTTAAAATTTATTAATATCAATTACAAACAAGGCTTATTAAGTTTTCACTGATAGTATCATACTTATGATAAATTATAAGAAAAAAAAGTTACAACTTAAAAAAATGACATTTAAGTAAGTTTTTTACAATATTACATTCATAAAAACTAACAATGTTAGAGAAATATTTGTTTACTACGTAAAGAGTAACAAAATACTTCATACATAGATTTATTTGTGTATGTCTATGTATTAATCGGGTGGGGCGGGTCGGGGATGTTATTCCCCACCACCGCCCCAAACCCGATTAAAAATCCCCATTTAAGCCCCAAACCCGTCCCGTAAGCTGATAAGCGTGCTCCGCCCCGCCCTAATTATTTTGGGTTTCTCCGTCGGGTTCGGTTTTTTTTTGCCATCCCTAAATTCCATCAATAGCAGTATAATTTATTTTGTAAAAGAACTTGAAATGTCAAGTAAAAAAATATATTTATTACATGGATAATTTAACAAAAAGTCGTCTGTCTAGATGGAACCCACCTAGAAACATCTATAAGAGTAAACGGTGTCACGGTGAGGGGCCCCCGCCGGTCCGAGGTGGCACCCTCGCCGGTGTTCGCCGTGACACCACCCTCACCCTCGCCGCTCCCTTCGCCATATTTCAACGAGAGAAAAATAGAAAAATTTGGGCCTACATGGTTTTTTTGTGAGGGGTGTTTAGTTGGTGGGACTCAAAGTGAAGAGGACAGAGAATAGTTGTGAGTGAGGGGGTGTTTAGTTGGTTTTTTGTTTTGGTTAGTTGAGATGATGTGGCGCTGAGATGACACAAGCGAAAAGAGGAATCCCCTTCGTGACACCTTTTGCTCTAAGACAACATAAATCCCGTAGGAACACATAATTCCTCGTAGACATCATACTCTTATTGATAAGTATTTATAATGACGAATACACAAAAACTCCAAAGACTTATTAATCTACAAACAGGCTTGAACCTATTAATCCATCTAACTGTAGGTTTATGTTTATCATAACAATTATAAAAACCTAATATGGATCAAAGAACACACATCAGAAGCAATTAACAAGATCTTTAATTAAACGATTATAATTAATCAAGGCTAGGGTTACATACCTTTATCCTAGCAAGATCTACAAGTTGACGGAACGGTCACCGGTAGAGATAGATCACGAACACCACCAGGATGTAATCTAAAGCAAGATTACACCACGATCTTGTACACACGTGATACGGCGAGTTAACCGTGAGTCTAGCACGAACAAACCGAGCTTCCAAGTCTATGGAAGATCTACCCAACAACCCTAGAGAGGGGCTAGGACTAGATCTAGAATAGCTTAATAAAAATTAAAGAAGAACCCTAATAGGGTGTTTGTTTGGCCAGATTTTAAAGCAAGAGAAAGAGAGATATATGAGGTGAAAATTATGAGGCTTTTGGTTTGTTTATATACACCTTGGAAAACTTCTCTTCCAAGGTTATACAAAATAAAGCCACAAAATCTCTTCCCCTTTTCTTTGTCTCCTCTTTAGGCCGGATATACATCACCTCCAAAAAAGGTTTCCGGAACTTTTCCGACTCCTTCTTTTAGCTTTTTTAACCTTCTATAACGGTCGTTTAATACTTAACTTTTAATTACTTAACGATCGTTAGCTACGGTTTGATTTAATAAGTATAATAAATATATTTAATAAACAGATTAACCCTTCACGTAATATGTGTAATTCCGTGATCTCGAGTTCGATCCTATCACACGTAATCGATTTTTAAGTCCATAAACTTTCAGCTCCCACTTGGACAAAATTCAAATATCGTGATCACATTGATTAGCGTCTAGTTACACTAACAATGTCACTAGTACAACTCGAGTAAGGCCTCCTGGACAAGAACCTTTTAATGATTATATCATTATTATTATTCTTTCATTTCAAATACATCGTTAATAAGGATATGGATCTTAGTCATTCCTTCATTAACTATTCCGTTTCTCGTTTACGGATATAGCAAGATTACCAAAACAAATTTAGGTGTGGCCACACAAACATCTTACTATTCCCCCGAGGGGCCCAGTTGTATTTATTCTTCAAATAATAATTTGAAGGAAACGAATCCCATTTCGACTACAAGCAAAACACATGAACTTTGCAACACTTCTGAAAATAACCCTTATGACTACCAGTTACGTTTAGCGTTAGGTTACCTTACAGAAATGCACTATATTCAATGCAGTTTTCTGGCATCTCAGGTCTAAGGATAACTATTTATGATTTACTTAATGACAAAGATCCATAAAGTAAAATCACATAGTTGAGCTAAGTCCAATATTTGATCCATCAAATATCATCCAAAATTGACCAATATACTTTCAAGTATACTCTGTCACTATTTTGAATTGTCTTAGTTTAATAATACTCCCATATTATTAATCGACAACGGACATTTAGAAACATCACAATGCTCACGGATTAAAACATGTAAAATAGGATACAAAATCAAATAACAGAAAATAAACGAAATCCAATCTTTATTTCATCAATTCAATAATGTCTTACATCCTTTATCCAAATACTAATCAACAAATTTATTGCATGAATTCGCTAGCTAGTTGCAGCCCAATTGCCTTGACATGCTTAACTACCTTTGGCCTAGATAAAGCCTTAGTAAAAGGATCAGCTACGTTATCATCTGTGTGAACTTTTATTAATTTTATTTCTCGAGCTTCCACTTGTTCTCGAACGTAGTGATATCTACGTTTAAAGTGTCTGGCGCCTTTCATAACTCCAGGGTCATTGGCGAATATTATTGCAGCAGAATTGTCGCAATATATATCAATATGTTCTTTAATTGAAGGCATCACTCCAAGATCTCCAATAAACTTCCTAATCCAAACAACTTCCATTGCAGCTTCTGAAGCGACCATGTACTCGGATTGAGTCGCATGCATAGCAATGGTTTTCTGCTTACTGCTCTTCCAGTCAACTGCTCCTCCATTGATGACAAACACGTAACCCGTCTGAGACTTCGTATCGTCTTTATCACATTGCCAGGACGCATCACAAAATCCTGTTACATTCAATTCTGTGTCTGGTTTACCCCCGAATACCAAAAACATATCTTTCGTACTTCTTAAATACTTTAGAATATGCTTAACAGCAGTCCAGTAGAACTTTCCTGGATTCTGTTGGTATCTACTGACCAAGTTCTGAGCAAACGCCACATCAGGCCTTGTGCATCTTACACCATACATAATAGATCCTACAGCCGAAGTATAAGGCACCTTCTTCATGTAAGCCACCTCTTCAGGTGTTGATGCATCTTTCTCATGACTTAACTCATGCTTAACCTCCATCGGTAGAAAATCTTTCTTAGAGTTATGCATGTTATACTTCTTCAATATCTTATCAATATAAACATCTTGGCTAAGACCAATTAACCGTCAACTCCTATCTTGATAGATTTTAATTCCCAGAATATACGCAGCATCTCCCAAATCCTTCATAGAAAAACATTTACCAAGATAATCCTTAACCTCCTTAAGTCTTGGAATGTTACTTCCCATGATTAATATGTCATCGACATATAGAATTAGGAACACTACATTACTCCCACTAGCTTTGCGGTATACACATGGCTCATCACGATTTTGAATAAATCCGAACTTTTTGATTTCTTCATCAAATCGCTTATTCCATTGACGTGATGCTTGCTTCAAACCATAAATAGATCTTTGAAGTTTACACACGCGCTTTGGATATTTATGATCAACATACCCTTCCGGTTGTTGCATATAGATGTCTTCATCTAAGCGACCGTTCAAGAAGGCAGTTTTAACATCCATTTGCCATATCTCATAGTCATAGTATGCTGCTATAGCTATGAGAATCCTAATAGCTCGTAAGTCTGCTACAGGAGAAAATGTCTCCTCGTAGTCTACGCCAAAAGTTTGAGTAAAACCTTTAGCCACTAAACGCGCTTTATAGGATTGTACATCACCATCCATGTCAGTTTTCTTCTTATGGATCCACATATTTTTCACTACTTTAGCATTTTTAGGTGCGTCTACAAGAATCCAAACATCATTGATTTCCATGGATTTCATTTCCTCATTCATCGCAACTATCCATTTTGACTTTTCTGGATCAGACATTGCGGACCGATAGTTAGCAGGTTCACCAAGATCCCCTACTTCCTCCTCATTATCCTCTATGTAAAGACATAGTTTGTCCGGCGCACGTATGGTCCTTTGAGACCTACGTGGAGGAATTAATTCTGGTGGAACACTCAGACTTTCTGGTTCTTCAGGAATTTCTTCGCTAGTATTTTCAGAAGGCAATGTATCTTCTTGAATTTCTTCAAGATCATAATTTCTCCCACTTTAGTTCTTGATTTACAAGATCATTTTCAAGGAAGTCTCCATACCGAGCCACAACTATTTTGTTCTCAGCCGGATAATAAAAGTAGTAACCCATAGTTTCCTTAGGGTAACCTACAAAGATACATTTTACTGAGCGTTGTTGGAGTTTATCTCCAGAGTCACGTTTCACATACGCCTCACAACCCCAGATTTTCAAATAAGATAAATATGGCTTCTTGCCATGCCATAGTTCATATGGTGTCTTATCAACCTTCTTTGTGGGAACCATATTTAGAATACGAACAGCAGATTCAAGAGCATAATCCCAAAAGGATAATGGTAAAGTTGTAAGATTAAACATAGATCGTACCATATCCAATTATGTACGATTTCTCTTTTTAGATACACCATTTTGTTGTGGAGCATACGGAGAAGTAAGTTTCTGAACAATTCCATTCTCACTTAAATAATCTTTAAACTCTTGACTTAAATATTCACCACCACGATCAGAACGAAGAGCTTTAATCTTCTTTCCTAGTTGTAACTCTACTTCGGCTTTAAACGTTTTGAATGTTTCAAATACCTCATGTTTATGCTTAAGTAAATAAACATAACCATAACGGCTATAATCATCCGTAAACGTCAAGAAGTAGCTAGCACCTTTCCTTGACACATGTCTAAGTGGTCCACACACATCAGTATGTATTAAACCAAGTAGTTCAGTAGCCCTTTCAATATTGCTATTAAAAGGTTTCGGTCATCTTTCCAGAGATACAAGATTCACATTTATCAAATGATTCATCATTGATACTTTCTAAAAGCCCATCACGTTGAAGCTTTTGTATGCGAGTCTTCCCAATATGGGCAAGCCTACAATGCCAAAGATAAGAAGAGTTCTTGTCTAACTTACTCTTCTTATTCATGCTAAAAACAGAATTATTTTTCCTCTTGGAATTTTTATCATGCATGTTAATTTCAAAAACACCATTCACAGAATTTGCATCAAAATAGAATAAACCATCTTTGAAAACAGAAATTCTATTATTATCAATCGTGTGAGTAAATCCAAGATCCAACATACAAGAAAAGGAAATGACACCCTTAACAATTGTAGGTGCATAATGACAATTATTTAAAAACAGTACTAAACCTGAAGGTAAAACTAATTTAAATATTCCTATAGCTTTAACCGCTGCTTGTGCGCCATTGCCCACTTGCAGAAATTGTTCCCCATAGGTAAGCCTCCTTTTCAACTCAAATCCCTGCAGGGTATTACAAATATTAATACCACATCCCGTATCATATACCCAGGAGCTTGATTTGTATGAAAGATTAAATAACTCTATCATAAAAAAGTTACCAGAAGATGGTGCTGCAGCAGCTTGCTCAGACTTCTTCTTATGTTCTGCCATTTCATGGAGATAGAGAGAGCAATTCCTCTTCCAGTGTCCAGTCATCTTGCAGTAGTGACAAGTCTCATCTTTCAGAGATTTCTTAGCAAAGTTCTGCTTTGGTTTTGATGTAGTCACAACTTGCTTGCTCTTATCAACCTTGCCTTTGCCTTTCTGCTTCTTATTCACTTGCAGTTTTGGTTTCGACACTCTACCCTTTTGTACATGAAGTACTTGAGGAGTAGCAGTGGATGCCTTATCTTTCAAACCCTGTTCAAAGTCAATGAGCATTGCATGCAAATCATTAACTGTCTTCCCCGTGCAATGCATATTATAGTTACAAACGAAATCATTGAAGTCCTTATTAAGGGACCTATTGATCAAGTTAATAGCCATATTATGATCAAAGGGTTGTCCTAGTGCTATGAGTTGTTCCATATAACCCCTCATCTCCATATAATGAGCACTTACGGACTTTCCAGGAGCTTGCTTGCAACTATGTAGAGCATCAACTAGATCATAGATCTCTACAGCTTGCGGCGTTTCATACACTGCCTTGAGTTCATCAAGCATTTGCTGAGGTGAAGCTAGCTCATACTTCCTTTGAAGTGATGGAGCCATTCTCCCTAACATTACAGCAGCCACCTCATGGCGCTTCTTAACGTTAGCAGCGTGTTGAAGCCTTTCCGCATCAGTTGCTCCTTCAGCAAGATCCTCCGGAAAAGGAGTTTCCAAGATATTGATAGTACCCGCTACTCTCAGAACAATTCTTAGTGAGTGGTACCAGTCATTGAAATTAGGGCCAGTAAGTTCAGGCCGTTCAAAAAAAGCTTTGAACGCCGAGCTTATTGTCAGATTGTTTTCGGGTTGAGCCATTTCTACATAAATAAGTTCAAACATTAGTATTTTCGATAATACAATTCAAGAAAATAAAATTACCCCGGTAATAAAACCATAGTATTTTCCTTGAAAAACTAGAATCCATATTGACATAGATTTATCACATCAGTTGATCTGCTAGCGACAAATGTATTCAACATAGTAACTTGTTGAACAATAATTGACAAACAAATTTGCAATTTCTAGATATGTTAGGGATTTACATTGCCAAAATCATTTGCATTGTAAACATGTTTTATCCCTATTTTATGCCTTAAGTTTCCAGTTCTCACTGAGTAACTCAATTAAGTCGACTAATCTAAAGAACGTAAAACCTTCATGTGCAATCTTATTCAGTCATGAAGTTTACTCTCCATTACAACATCGTCCGATATCTTATATGACGACAATTGTAACTTCAAGTGTTCGTCAATTAGAGGGCATATGACTTAAATTTTAGGGTATAGATTTTGGTGTCAAAATCATGTATGGAGAAGCATGCATACATCTCCATAACATAAGTTTAATAAAACGTTTAGTAAACTTCTTGGTGAGACTAAAACTTCATCATATATTTGCAAGTTGAGGTACTGGTTAAACCAATTAAAGATTTTACACACAACTAAATTCACACCGTACTTTTTCTAGAACGAAGCTAAAGCACAAAGCAATAACCTTTCATTGTGTTTCGGATGTGATATAATGTAGTTAAAATCAAACTTAAATAATTATACCAATAACAACCGTAGGTAATTCCAATTTTGACGCACAGGCGAGCCGGGAATTTGGTCAGCGCTGAAGCATAACACCTCCTTCCTTAACCGGGTACTTGACCAGCGGTGCGTTATACCCACTTTATAGTTTGTCAAAATTGAGTAGGCCGTTAAGTTGCTATTGCAATTCTAATCAACACAAATCATATGTAATTTAGATCTCAAAACAATTCATTAATTTTGATAGGATTTAGTCCATATTATTTTTCTTAAAAAAACTACCCTTGTTTACAACATACAATAAAACGCATGAAAACAAGTAGTACAAAAAAAACTAAATCAAATAGCCACATGCATAACAATTTATTCAAAGAACATTAAATCTAGGGTTTTTATGAACATAAAAAGTCTTCCCTAATTTTAAAATTTTGAATCAAATAAAGCAAATAGCAATCAAAATTATATGATCCGTAAAAAAACATGCATGTTTATTACGGATCTCCCACATTCTCTTAACAATTAAAAAACTACGGATCGTAACCACGCATGACATAACAATTAATTCATGCAAAATATCTAAAGTTTAATTACCATGTAATTTTAGGGTTTACTAATTTTTTTTTTTTATAAAAATTCGGCAGATCCGAATTTAAAAAACAAAAAACAAAAAAAAACCTAATTTTTTTTATAAAACCTAAAAAACAACATGTAATTATTAACACCAATCAATATTAGTTAAAAAACTTTAGATCTTGATAATTAAAATCATGTTAAAACGACTCTCGATGCCACTGTAGGTTTATGTTTATCATAACAATTATAAAAACCCTAATATGGATCAAAGAACACACAGCGGAAGCAAATTAACAAGATCTTTAATTAACACGATTATAATTAATCAAGGCTAGGGTTACATACCTTTATCCTAGCAAGATCTACAAGTTGACGGAACGGTCACCGGTAGAGATAGATCACGAACACCACCAGGATGTAATCTAAAGCAAGATTACACCACGATCTTGTACACACGTGATACGGCGAGTTAACCGTGAGTCTAGCACAAAAAACCGAGCTTCCAAGTCTATGGAAGATCTACCCAACAACCCTAGAGAGGGGCTAAGACTAGATCTAGAATAGCTTAATAAAAATGAAAGAAGAACCCTAATAGGGTGTTTGTTTGGCCGGATTTTAGAGCAAGAGAAAAAGAGATATATGAGGTGAAAATTATGAGGCTTTTGGTTTGTTTATATACACCTTGGAAAACTTCTCTTCCAAGGTTAAACAAAATAAAGCCACAAAATTTTTTCCCCTTTTCTTTGTCTCCTCTTTAGGCCGGATATACATCACCTCCAAAAGAGGTTTCCGGAACTTTTCCGACTCCTTCTTTTAGCTTTTTTAACCTTCTATAACGGTCGTTTAATACTTAACTTTTAATTACTTAACGATCGTTAGCTACAGTTTGATTTAATAAATATAATAAATATATCTAATAAACAAATTAACCCTTCACGTAATATGTGCAATCCTGTGATCTCGAGTTCGATCCTATCATGCGATAATCGATTTTTAAGTCTATAAACTTTCACTAACAGCACCAAATTATGCACATTTCTCGGACTACAATGATTCATAAAACCATATAGTAAAAACTTCTGAATTGTTATTTTTACATGTAAATCATGGCAACAAAGTCACCAAAGCAAAAAAGAATTGGTCCAATGCTTCTCTTTCTAGAAACAACAAGGTTTCAATAAAATTTTTAATATAAAGTCAACTTTTAACATGATTATTAGAAAAGAAAGGTAGATATTACATTAAATACATGTAAAAGTCATCTTTTAACATGATTATGTATAACATGCACAAAAAATTAAAGTAAACTAGTAAACATATTAACATAAGTTGAATACACACATTAAAGTCATGTATGTGACCCATCATTTGCCTTTCTTGCTTAAAGTCAATCTAATCCCAATAACTCGATGTTACAAGTCATGTAACCAATAAGTGTTCTCTTAAAAATAAAAAGAAAGTAGAAGCGTGTGGAGAAACCACTGAAATTTCGATGTCACAAACGTTGTTAATGGTGTGCTTTTCACACATATACACACTTAATTTCATGGAATTTTTTAGAGATGATATTTGTATTTATGCTCGCTGGTTACCATCACGCGATGGATGTTATGTCACGCGTGGTTGACGCTTTTCGGGTTTAATCAGTGGTGATAACCGATTGACAGTCATTGAAATGAAGGTGGTGCTAGTATTTTTAGTGAGTACGGGTGTGCTCTGTGAGATATTTTTATATTTAAGTGATATATTTTAAGAATACAAAATATCATGGTTGTTAAGATCCTCATCTTAGGATTTTAGGATTTTACGTAGGATCCTTATATGCTTAAAATCTTACAGGATCTCGATCTTGATCATATGATTTTAAGATCTATTACGATTCGATTTTACTTTTTCTTAATGACAAACTAAAAAATTACAAATTTACAGGTTTTATTTTGTATAATCTAAAAGCAAGCGTGTTAGTCTTATTATACATTTTATTATCATAACTTAGGACCGTATTTTTATGAAATATTCGTATAATTTTGTGTTTACGATGTATAATAATTTTTAGATTTGTAAAATATTGCTGATACTATCAAGAACATTATATTATAATAGATAGTTACGATCTCGATCCTACTTGCGATCTCGATTTTGTAAATACGAAAATAATTTTAGGTAAGATCTCAATCTTAAAAACCTTACAAAACACAATAATAACTATCATGAAAAATTAACATACAAATATTTAATGATACATATGTAAACCAACATGAAGCTTTTCGTACAAATATTTGATATCAACATATTTAAAAACCTACGAATGGAATACTGTTGCAAATATTATTATATTGAGTGTGCTCGAATTGAAAGTTTCTTTCTGCACCTCAAACCTGCCAACACAGAAAGAATTTCCCGGTCACACGTTGATATCAAAGAATTTATTTTCTTAGACTTTCTTTCTTCCTAGCATATCCTATGGTCAAAAATCAAAATTCTCATTCACATACAGTATATATCATATATATAGCCTATGTTGCCTATATATATACAAAACCTTGAAAAGAATCTTATATACACACAAAGAAATGAATAGCAAAAGCTTATTTTCTTCAGTCTTCATTGCTCTTTTTATCATATTTTGTGTACCTTTGGCTATATCTCAAGAAGTTGGTATGTTCCTATAACAATCTAAATTCAACATTATGTTTCTTTTTTGTTTATATTTCGTGTTACTGAAACATGTTTCTAATGGTTGTATAGATGACGAGCATGAGTTCACGTATGACGTGAACAGTCCAAACGGGCCGGATCATTGGGGAGAGATCCATCCCGAGTGGAGCATGTGTAATCAAGGAGACATGCAGTCGCCAATTGATCTCACGCATAAAAGGGTACAAATGACATCTAAACTTGGAAGACTTGATAGAGACTATAAACCTTCTAATGCAACGCTTGTTAATCGAGGCCATGATATGATGGTAAAATTGTTGGAACGATCCTTGCTTAAATATTCATTATATTGAGATAAATTATAAAGCGAAAATTTATATATGCTAATAATAATTGCGTACGGAAAATACAGCTGAGATGGATCGGGGGAGCAGGACATATGCATATAAATGGAACCGAGTATCAACTGAATCAACTTCATTGGCATACGCCTACTGAACACACCATCAACGGCCGAAGGTAGGGAAAAAACTTATACTTTAACCATAACAAACTCAAACAAACACTCATATTTGCTACATCCTACATGTGTAGATTCAATTTAGAGCTACACTTAGTTCATCAAAGCACAGACGGAAAAATTGCAGTGGTTGGAATCTTATACAAAATTGGCAGGCCTGATTCCATTTTAGCAATGGTAAATTCAGTTAAATGTTTCTAATTGCGGAGTACTATTCATTACGTTGAACCTATAGATTTTAGTTTCTTATAAAATCTTGATGTTCCTATTTTCGACATATCTAGATGGAACCATATTTGAGAGCAGTGGCTTCTACAAGGGGAGTCGAAACAAGTGTTGGAATAATTGATCCACGCCAAATTAAAATTGGTAGTAGAAAATACTATCGATATATTGGTTCACTTACTACTCCACCGTGCCACCAAAATGTTACCTGGACCATTGTTAAAAAGGTAGTGATAGCTTGTGCTCATTTTTACACCATCCCTATTGTACTAATCGAATTAATTAAGTGTTTATCGTTAGGAAATAGATTACTCAAGATCTCAAATAATAGTCTTTTTTGGTGCTTGATTCTTATTAGGTGAGGACAGTTTCACGAGAACAATTGCGTGTAATACGTGAAGCAGTCCATGATGTGAGTTTTACTTATTCGATACTACTATACTAGCCTGCAACTTTGATATGGATCTATGTTTAATAAAGCCTATACTTGTAACAGGAGGCTGATGCTAATGCCAGACCGGTTCAAGCAATGAATGATCGATGGTTGAAGCTTTACAGACCAGATGACGATGAAACAAACTAAGGGTTTCGACTATATGGAAATATTACTTAGGAACAACACAATTGATTTCATTTCTGTTGCTTATAGATTTTTATTACTCGATGGACACAAACTATATAGAAAATACGAAAATTATAGCTTCAAAGCTTTCACTTATGAGCTTTCACATTTTCTACTGTATGATTTTTAACACATGTCGTTGAAATATTTTGTATGATTCTTATAAACATAAATCAGTTTTAAACATTGGAAATTGCCCATAACTTACATGAGAGTCGAGAGCTAATGATCCTAACCTTTATGAGGTGCACTACAACAATTTTCAACCCTAGGGACGACTTATTCGTCCCTAGGGACGCCATTTTTCGACCCTAAACTCCTAGGGACGACTAAGTCGACCCTAGGAGGTAGTGCCTAAAAAATCGTCTCTAGAATCCTAGGGACGAACAATCCTTTGTAACCTAGGGACGACTTTGTGGGTCCCACAACCCACTACGTTGAAAAAAATTGACAAACCTAGAGACGACTTAGTCGTCCCTAGGTTTCAATAATGCCCAGGTTTTCAAAACCTAGGGACGACTAAGTCGTCCCCAGGTTTTGACACCTGGGCATTTTTGAAACCTAGGGACGACTAAGTCGTCCCTAGGTTTATAACCTGGAGGAAATTTAATAACCTAGGGACGACTAAGTCGTCCCTAGGTGTACCTGGGGGCTAAAAAAAAACTGGGCTGTTTTGCAGTTTCCAGATTTTTTCCGGAACTTTTTCCGGACAAAATCCACAATTCAAAATGGCAGAATTTGACAAATACAGAATAATAACAAATCAATAAACGTTACAATACCATATTACGATAAATTATCCAACGTCACGATACAATATTCATCAAATACACTTATTCAATCCTAAATCAAATGTTTCAAACGCTACAAGTCTCAAACTTTATTAAACATGCATAATAAGAAAAATATTACCACAACCTCTACTCCGCATCCTCGTTAGGTGAAAAGTCACCTTCCCCCTCGTCACCCTCCTCGTCACCCCCCTCGTCATTCCCCTCGTCATCGCCTGATAAGTCGTCACCACTGTTTTGTACATTCCTATCTCGACACAACTCGTCAACGGACCGGTAATCGTGCTGATGGGGATTTATGATTACACGAGAACCTTCGGGTATGGATTGTGAAGTAGAGCCGATCTCATGAGTCGAGTGTGTGGTAGGACGATAACAATGGTTAAATGTGTTATTGTTGGTGACGGGAGCAATAGGATAAGTGCCGGTATAGGGAGGTTGGAGTGGTTGGAGATTGTCGGGCAAAGATGGTCGGTATGGGTCGATGGAAGGAGGTTGCACTGGTTGTGCCCAAGGATAGGGGGGTTGGACTAAATGAGCCCAATCAGGAGCTAGGGTGGGCATAACAAAGGGTCGGGGCGGGGGTACAAAAGTAGGAGGTCTAATTGGGTGATCAGTATTTGAGTTGTAGTTCTGGAAAAACTCACCCAATTGACTCTGATATTGCGCCATATGCTGGTACGACGTCTGAGTATATTGTTGCGCCGCATCTGCCTTTAACGCTGCCAAGTAAGCCCGTTGCTGCGCCTCCTGATTCTCTTTCCTCAGCAGCTCCATCTGTCGCTCATTTCGTTCTATCAATTCCTGAAATTCACTACGAGAGGGAACATCTGGTCGACGTGGAGCACCCCGCCTGCGATAAGTTACAACAACAATTTTTCATTATATACAACAAGACATAAATATGAACAATTGATTTACATTTTGTTTTATTAAGGATATATAACCTGCGAGTTGTGTTATTAGCACCACCCGGTAACTTTCTGCCTTGTCCCGACACATTTTGCTTATTTTGACTTGGCATGATTTGAGCCACTATTTCTTTATCAGACATGGGCGGGATGACCTTGGCTCTCACTTGGTCACTGAGGGCTTTCATCTTTTGCTGGGAAAAAAAACGATTTAAAACAAATGAAATTAGTTACTAAGGCATGTAAAGAGTTATATATTACTTACATATCTTTCCTCGTTTTCTTTACTTTTAAACGTGCCACCACTTGAGTGCCCCTTCCTCCATGTTTCAACCAGGTCCTCGTAAACCCCTTCCTTGACTTTCTGTAAAATCTCAAATAAATTAATAACGAGCTATAATAAGTAAACAATATAAACGCTTTTAAATAAATCACAAAAATTATAAAGAGTCTTACGTATTCATTCCTTCCTCGGGCGAATGGTTTTTTGCCTTGAGTGGTCGGTACCATGTTTTTGGAACGATTAACAGTATTAACCTGACTTCTTGCCACCCTCTTTGGGTCTGACCACCACTGAACCAATTCAGCCCAATTACCTTCGGTTCTATTGTCCCACACACTCGGCGGCGGTACATGTTCTTGTGCCAGTGCGGGCGTCTCATATTTCGAATAAAAATCTGTCTTGATCCTGTTCTTGTATTTTCTATACAGCAACCTCAGTTGGAGTTCCAACGCAAGCCTAACACGAGTACACACCTCATACACACCACTGCCACACACCACCTCAGTACGATCATTGTACCATGGCTCGAGGTCGAAATATGTCTACATAAAAACATATGAATTTAAATAAACAAACAAATTAAACATAACACACATATCTAAATGTCGATAACAATAACAATATAAGTAAAATAAACAATTTTGACCTCAATTGTAGGATAAATATGAGCTTTATCACACTCTGGAATTTCGTCCCATTCGCAGTTCAGGGGAAGTGACCGGATTAATTCCCCCATAAGATGAGACAACAATGATGCATAATTGCCCAGAAAATGGAAGGTTTTCAGATCTTGAAATTCAAAGCTAATTGTCAAAGGTTTTTCGTTATTATTTCTGTACGCCGTCCTTAATTTTCCTAGGTTGGTCACAAAGCGTTGATTTGAACCTACAAAAGATATGTTATTTACTCGTAAAAATTTAAGTGACATAAATTATAAATATCAGTGTTATAAAAAAATATAATGATTTCTTACGCTGACACTCGGCCGGTACAGGACGTGTGGGCCGTCTAGGTGGACTACCACCAGCATCCCCACTGTGTGACCTAGGAGCTACACATGCCATCTGTAAAATAACAAGTTCATATCAGTATACACATTTTATCAATATACACATTTTAACATATAAAAACATTTTCATTAAAAAACAAAATTACACAATTTAATTAACCAATTAATACTAATACACAAATTCATATCAATATACACATTTTAACATATAAAAACATTTTCATTAAAATACAAAATTACACATTTAAACAAATAAAAACAACTCATCATCATTTAAGCGTATAACAATTGTTTCATTCAAAATACAACTTAAGCATATAACAATCGTTTACAAATAAAAAATTACAGATTAAAGCATATAACAACTGTTTCATTCAAAATACAACTTAATACCAATTGTCATCATCTTCAGAATCATCGCTAGATAAAACTTCTTGAACATCATTATTAGGGTTCACTTCATCATCATCCGACACTAAATCATCATCATCAACATTACCAATGACGTGTGCAACTACCTCATCTTCAATATTAATAATATCATCATCAACCGGTGGGGCGTCCACTTCCGTTGGTTGAGTATTTACACTCAAATCCGTAATACCCAAATTAGGCAAAGCAACAGACAGTGTAACATCTGATGAACTGCTACCATGTATAACATCTTCATCGGACTCTGCCACATCTCGATGATAAACCTGTTCGACGACCTTCCAATGAAGCGGTCGTCTAGCAAGGTCTTCAAGGTAGAATACTTGTGTTGCTTGTGTCGGGGAAATGTATGGGTTATTTTGGTGAAATAGCCTATCGGTCAAAATATGATGTATGCCTTGCTCAGTGTAAGAACGTCTGTTGCGTTTGGTGCAATTGGTAGGGTTAATTGTGTCAAACCATTTACATTGAAACAACAAAACCTTGCGGTTGCCGATATAAGTGAGCTCCAGAATTTCTTCGAGTTGACCATAATACATCTCTCCATCAACCCCGGGTGTTGAAACTCCGCTGCATTGAGTGGTACGAAGTATATCGCGTTCACGTACCACAAACTTCACACCGTTCACTATGCAAGAGGGGTATGTACATGAACTAATAGGTCCACATGCCAAAGAGAATAACTCGTCACTACAGCCCACACTCACTTTTTTTTCACGAGTCTACAAAAATGAGATACAAAAAGGTTTATTAGATGAGGAATAACTCCAAGGTAATATATCTAATGTATTTACCATGTTATTAAACCACACAGGAAAACTCGTTTCCACATTATCAGGCGCCTCTCTGCAAAGGTTCATGATATTAGCAGAAGTCATCGAGAAAGAAGAATTTTCAAAATTATAAAAAATAGGAAGAAACATACTCGCTGTAAGATGAGATGTCGGCTTCGACTTCAGGACTGTTGTTAAGTATAAACCACGTAACTGCCTGCATGTCGTCATTAGTCATACGAGTTGGTTTGATTCCACCCGTCGGTGTGCATACGGTCTGGAACACCTCAAATTTATCTGGTTGTCCAGGAAAATCGTCTTCATTTCTGCCAAGGCGGTTAAATCTCGTCTCGACATCCTTAAGGTAACGCGAACAAAAAGTTAATGCCTCTTCTGCAACATAACCCTCAGCAATGGAACCTTCAGGCTTTGCTTTATTTCGTACATAATTCTTTAGCTTTTTCATGTATCTTTCAAATCGATACATCCACCTGCCGCGAGTAACGAAACCTAGAATAGCCTCATCGGGTAGATGTATAACCAAATGAGACATTATGTCGAAAAAAGCAGGAGGAAAGATTTGCTCTAAATTAACCATCATAATGATCAATTTGTTTTTAGCTTCTTTCATGTCCTGCACAGTCAAACTTCGAGCACAAAGTTGCTTAAAGAATAAGCAAATGTCGATTATAGGTTTTGCAACGTCTTTGGGCAAGTATTGTTGCACTCCATAAGGAAGTAACCGATGCATCATTATATGACAGTCATGAGATTTCAAGTTCGTTATATTGTCATCATCAGCGGTCACTTTTTTCTTGAAGTTGGATCCAAAGCCATCAGGTAGTCTAACTCCTTTAATGAATTTACAAAAAGTTTTCTTTTTTCTAGAGTGAAAGAGAACTTTGGATGAGGCTTATCGAACTTCCCGTTATCTTTTTTAACTAACCACAACTCCTTTCGAACTCCCATTTTTTCTAAGTCTAGCCTTGCCTTTGGCGTGTCTTTGGATTTGTCGTTCTGTAACAGGGTATTCAGTAAAGCCTCAAGGAAATTCTTTTCGATGTGCATGACATCGTAACAGTGTTTTAGTAGAAGAAAGGACCAATACTCAAGATCCCAAAAGATAGAACGCTTACTCCAGTTCAATTCAACATCTCGATTATGGGGGCGGTTGTCTTTGAGAATTGGTTTATGTTTCCCCGGTTTACGTTTAAAGACTTTACTAATCTGCAATTGGATATCAAGTTCTGAAAACTTTCTTGGTTTAGGCTTATTTTCGGGAAAACCGTAGAATTCCTTGGATTTTTTCCGATCTGGATGATTTGTTCTTAACCATCTTCTGTAACCAACATAAACGATTTTGCTGTTGATACGCATCGATGGAGTGTCAACATTACAAGTAGGGCATGCGAGGTACCCTTGCCCAGTCCACCCAGACAAACTACCTCGAGCTGGAAAATCATTGATGGTCCATAAAACCGCCGCTTTCATTTTGAAATGAGTACCCGTAGCAGCATCTTTCGTCCAGACTCCCTCCCATAAATCTTTGAGTTCTTTAATTAGAGGCTGCAAGTAAACATCAATGTCCTTTGCAGCTGATTTAGGGCCGGGAATTAACATCGTCAACATTAAAGAAGTTTCTTTCAAACACATCCACGGTGGTGTGTTGTATGTTGTCAATATAACCGGCCACATGCTATAAGTTTGGCTCATCATGCCATAAGGATTAAAACCATCAGCAGCCAACCCTAATCGAACGTTTCTAGGGTCACAAGAGAACTCAGGTTTCATCATGTCAAAATATTTCCATGCTTTGCCGTGACAGGGGTGATTCATTTTACCGTCTTCCTTAGACTGTCCGGTCGCATGCCAAGTCATCCACTTTGCTATGTCTTTTGTGTTGAACATACGTTGTAGTCTAGGTGTTATCGGAAAGTAACGCACCACCTTGTTGGTAACTAATTGCGTCCCCTTTTTCTTCTTTGGGTTTTTCCATCTGCTCGCGTTACAGATTGGACAAGTGTGCATCGCCTTGTTTTCCGGTGATCCCCAATATAAAAAACAATCATTTATACAAGCATGGATCGATTCGTATCCTAACCCGATCTTTTTGTATGTCTTTTTTATTTCATAGTATGAAGACGGGAAATTGTATCCTTTACTAGGGGAACATGCCTTTTGGAGAAGAGCTAGAATTTTGTTAAACCCGGCATCAGTTATTTTGTGTAAAACCTTGATGTGCGAAATCTCTGATGTAAATTCCAATGTGGTCATATCACAACCCGGGTACAACTTTTGGGCAGACCTAGCGAGTAACTCTTCAAACTCGTTACTAGGACCCGATGTTTGGGTTGGTTGAGGACCGGTTGTTTGAGTTGGTGGAGTTTGAGAGGGTGGAGTTTCAGATGGTGGATTTGGAATATTATTTGCAGAAATATCTTCGAAGAACGCATCCATGTGAATTCGATCAGGTGAATGTGGTAATAGTGGAGGTAACGGAAGAATTGGTTCACCGTGATATATCCAAGTGGTGTAATGTTTGTCAAACCCGAATTTGGATATGTGTGCCTCAAGTTGGCCGAGGGTAACCAACGTTTCACGGTTACAACAATGACTACATGGGCAACGGAGCTTTTGTGAGATGGGGTGCAAAAATTTCTCACAATCCTGGATGAATCCAAAAAGACCATCTAAAAACTCATTGGAATTACGATTGTTTACAGTGGTCCAACTCTTATCAATTGTCATAACTGCGTTGCAAATAAACATACTCAGATAAATTATTTTTTTTATACGTAAAATGTCATACTAACAAAATGAATATGAACTCTTTTTTTTCTTCCTAGTGCAACTATGGAAGGCAATCCTAACCCACCTTTTGAATGTTTCGTCCCATATATGAATGCGTATAACCGGTTTACTATTTGAGAAAATTTCGGTAGCATTTCCCCTCTACTCCCCAAATATGTGTTTAAAGACATATCCGTAGGAGTAAAGGAGAAACACTGTCGAAATCATCTCAAATAATAAACCAGTTATACGCATTCATATCCTAAATGAGACGAAACATCAAAAAGCAGTCCCAAACAGGGGACTTTCCGAAATTAATTCCTTATAAATTAATTTCGGACGGGTTTTCTATAGGTTGATTAACTTCGGACGGGAATTTTCCGAAATTAATCGATAAAATCCTAAAATATTCCTAAAATTATTTACTACAAAAGACTAACAATCATATATATATATATATATATATATATATATATATATATAATATAATAAACATATGCATAATATTAATTACACACCTCGGTCACGACTAAAATAAACAAAGATATAAAGATAGAAAAAGAGGTCCGGATGAGGAAGTTGTCCCGACTGTCCTGGTGCTAACCAAACACAAACATAAAAAAAAACCTAAATTAGTTGGTTTCCAAAAAATTTTCTAATTTGAAACAAAAACCACCACAACGATTTAAAAAACATTACCTTTTTTTCGGCTGTGACACGGGTCTCAGTTCTCGGTTGTGACTCGGTTCCCTGTGACTGTGACTCGGGTCTCGGCTACGACAAACATCAAATAAGCTCATAAGTCTTAGTATATTCCAAAACAAACATCCATATTAAGCCGAAATCAACTAAGCCGAAATCAGTTATGCCAAAATCAAATAAGCCCGTAAGTCTTAATATAAGCAAAAACAAACACCCACCTGTCGTGGTGCTGCTGCTGCTTCCGCGGCGGTGGTGGTGGCTGAAAACAGATAAGCCGAATTAACCTAGCAAAAAAAACGAAATTAAACTACTATATAAGCTGGAAACATATAAGCAAAAACAAACACCCATACCGTTGGTTGTGGTGGTGCTGCTGCTGCCGCGGCGGAAAATGGTGGCTGAAAATAGATAAGCAGAATTAACCTACTATATAAGCTGAAAAAATATAAGAAAATGGTGGCTGAAAACACACCGTTGGTTGTGGTGGTGGTGGTTCCGACTACCGTCGGATGGGATGGGGTCGGGGATGGTGGTTTTTATATCATTATCCTAGTGTGCAAATTACCTTCAATTAAACAAATTACCATTTAATAAAATTAAAATTAAACAAACAATTAACATTTAATAAAATTAAACAAATATAAATCAATTAAACAATTACCTTCAATACTTATCCCGAATTAAAACAATTCGTGCTCGTGTGCAAGTGTGCGGTGGAGGTGAAGTGGTGGTGGTGGAGGTGAAGTGGTGGTGCGGTGGATGTTTGGATGGTGGGATGAGACGGATGGAGGTGAAGTGGTGGTGGTGGAGATGAAGATGGTGGTAAAAAATGTGGTGGTGTAGATGAAGATGGTGGTAACAAATGTGGTGCTCGGATGGAGTGGTGGTGCCCGGGTTTTTTTTTTATGAATAAGAGATGAAGGAAGATAGATAGGATAAGTTACTGGAAATGTTGCCTAGGGACGACACACTCTTTGTAACCTAGGGACGACTTAGTCGTCCCTAGGTTAATTATAAATAAAAATTTTTTTCGTTTATTATAGAAACTTAGGGACGACTTTTGTAACCTAGGGACGACTAAGTCGTCCCTAAGTGTAAACCGGGAAACCTCAAACCCAAAGCGGGTTATTTAATTTTTCACCAAAAAATTTCAATTTTCCCAAAAATTTGCTAAGTGTTGGAGGGTTTTTTAGGGACGAATTTCTTTGTAACCTAGGGACGACTAAGTCGTCCCTAGGTGTTTTTCATACATTTAAAATACATTTTACCTTCTATGTAATAAAATTAATAATATAAATTAATAATAAAAATCAAAATAAATTATTATAATTAATATTAAAATATACGTTATACTTACTTTGTAATAATTAATAACGGACGAGTCGATATGTTACGGTTATACGTTATAGGTTCAACCGATGAATCCATATGTTACGGTTATACGTTATAGGTTCAACCGATGAGTCGATATGTTACGGTTATACGTTATAGGTTCAACCGATGAGTCCATATGCTAGGGTTATACGTTATAGGTTCAACCGATGAGTCGATATGTTACGGTTATACGTTATAGGTTCAACCGATGAGTCCATATGTTACGGTTATACGTTATAGGTTCAACCGATGAGTCAATATGTTACGGTTATACGTTATAGGTTCAACCGATGAGTCCATATGCTAGGGTTATACGTTATAGGTTCAACCGATGATTCCATATGCTAGGGTTATACGTTATAGGTTCAACCGATGAGTCGATATGTTACGGTTATACGTTATAGGTTCAACCGATGAGTCCATATGCTAGGGTTATACGTTATAGGTTCAACCGATGAGTCGATATGTTACGGTTATACGTTATAGGTTCAACCGATGAGTCCATATGTTACGGTTATACGTTATAGGTTCAACCGATGAGTCGATATGTTACGGTTATACGTTATAGGTTCAACCGATGAGTCCATATGCTAGGGTTATACGTTATAGGTTCAACCGATGATTCCATATGCTAGGGTTATACGTTATAGGTTCAACCGATGAATCCATATGTTACGGTTATACGTTATAGGTTCAACCGATGATTCCATATGTTACGGTTATACGTTATAGATTCAACCGATGAGTCGATATGTTACGGTTATACGTTATAGGTTCAACCGATGAGTCCATATGTTACGGTTATACGTTATAGGTTCAACCGATGATTCCATATGTTAGGGTTATACGTTATAGGTTCAACCGATGAGTCCATATGCTAGGGTTATACGTTATAGGTTCAACCGATGAGTCCTTATGCTAGGGTTATACGTTATAGGTTCAACCGATGAGTCCATATGTTAAGGTTATACGTTATAGGTTCAACCGATGAGTCCATATGCTAGGGTTATACGTTATAGGTTCAACCGATGAATCCATATGTTACGGTTATACGTTATAGGTTCAACCGATGAGTCGATATGTTACGGTTATACGTTATAGGTTCAACCGATGAGTCCATATGTTACGGTTATACGTTATAGGTTCAACCGATGAGTCGATATGTTACGGTTATACGTTATAGGTTCAACCGATGAGTCCATATGTTACGGTTATACGTTATAGGTTCAACCGACGAGTCCATATGCTAGGGTTATACGCTATAGGTTCAACCGATGAGTCGATATGTTACGGTTATACGTTATAGGTTCAACCGATGAGTCCATTTGCTAGGGTTATACGTTATAGGTTCAACCGATGAGTCGATATGTTACGGTTATACGTTATAGGTTCAACCGATGAGTCCATATGTTACGGTTATACGTTATAGGTTCAACCGATGAGTCGATATGTTACGGTTATACGTTATAGGTTCAACCGATGAGTTCATATGTTACGGTTATACGTTATAGGTTCAACCGACGAGTCCATATGCTAGGGTTATACGTTATAGGTTCAACCGATGAGTCGATATGTTACGGTTATACGTTATAGGTTCAACCGATGAGTCCATATGCTAGGGTTATACGTTATAGGTTCAACCGATGAGTCGATATGTTACGGTTATACGTTATAGGTTCAACCGACGAGTCCATATGCTAGGGTTATACGTTATAGGTTCAACCGATGAGTCCATATGTTACGGTTATACGTTATAGGTTCAACCAATGAGTCGATATGTTACGGTTATACGTTATAGGTTCAACCGATGAGTCCATATGCTAGGGTTATACGTTATAGGTTCAACCGATGATTCCATATGCTAGGGTTATACGTTATACGTTCAACTGATGAGTCGATATGTTACGGTTATACGTTATAGGTTCAACCGATGAGTCCATATGTTACGGTTATACGTTATAGGTTCAACCGATGAGTCGATATGTTACGGTTATACGTTATAGGTTCAACCGATGAGTCCATATGCTAGGGTTATACGTTATAGGTTCAACCGATGAGTCCATATGCTAGGGTTATACGTTATAGGTTCAACCGATGAGTCCATATGCTAGGGTTATACGTTATAGGTTCAACCGATGATTCCATATGCTAGGGTTATACGTTATAGGTTCAACCGACGAGTCCATATGCTACGGTTATACGTTATATGTTCAACCGATTAGTCGATATGTTACGGTTATACGTTATAGGTTCAACCGATGAGTCCATATGCTTGGGTTATACGTTATAGGTTCAACCGATTAAGCTAAAAATACTGAGCTTAAGCATGTTTAAGTGATCAAATATTGGCGGGAAATGTTGGCGGTAAATGCTGGCGGGAAAATGTTGGCGGGAAAGCTAGGGTCGACTAAGTCGTCCCTAAATGTGTCGACCCTAAATTTTTATCTTTATTTATGGTAGCTCTTATCCTCACAAACTCTTATCCTCTCATACCAAACTCACCACCACCACCACCCGATTTTGCATAAGATGGATCCGCTTGAAGCTTATAAGTGTACATGTAGAAAGGGATATATTGTGTTGAGACAGTCACATCAACCTCATAGCTTTGGTAAACTTTACTATGCATGTCCTCTTTCGAAGGTAAACAATCAAATGTTTTAGTTATGTAATACGTGTGATTATTAAAATGACATGTCATGTTATTTGTTTACTTTGTAACAGCCAAAAACAGATGATTATGGATGTAAATATTTTAAATGGAAGGATGATTTTGATCTCGAACTCCGTATAAGATCTTCCCCTGGATCTTCAACACCTCAAGGTTCACATCCAAGTTCTTCTACAGGTCCTTTTCAATCTGCACCAACTGAGTGCTCTAATTGCAAGATCAAAGATCTAAAGATAAAGATGTTAGAGACAAGACTAGAAATGGAAAGGCATCCTAAAGACCACGCATGTCAATCGGCTGCAATACTTCATGAGCTTTTAAATGATATGGAAAATCTTAGCTTTGAGTAGTAATCTATTTGTTATTTTAATGTGTTAATTTGTATTTTATTATTATGTGTTAATCTGTACGTTTAGTTTTAACTAGTTTGTGATGTGTTTTTTTCTTATTTATGAATCTATTATCGTTGTAATATATATTTTTAATTAAGGGCGTGTTTAAGTGTTAAATATATATCTAAAGTTTTTTTTAAATACGTATAAGTTTTTTTTAAATATGTATAAAGTTATTTTTAAATATGTATAAAGTTTTTTTTAAATATGTATAAAGTTATTTTTAAATATGTATAATTTTTTTTCTAAATATGTATAAAGTTTTTTTTAAATATGTATAAACTTTTTTTAATATGTATAAAGTTATTTTTAAATATGTATAATTTTTTTCTAAATATATAATTTTTTTTAAATATATATAAAGTTTTTTTTAAATATGTATAAAGTTATTTTTAACTATAATAAAGTTTTTTTAAATAAAATAATTAAATTAATTTTAAATAATTTTAGATAAACAAAAGTGCCAAAAAACGGAAATAATAAATTTTCCTTCACCTAGGGACGACTTAGTCGTCCCTAGGTTACAAGGACCCCACCTTTGTTTTAAACTTTTAAAAAAAAATATTCATATTAATTTTAAATAAATAAAAAGATAAAAAAACAGGGAAATAAATTTACTTAACCTAGGGACGACTTAGTCGTCCCTAGGATATGTGGGTCTCACTTTCATTTTAAACTTTTTTTTTAAAAAATATTTATTTTAATTTTAAATAATTTTAAATAAATAAAAAAGATAAAAAAAGTAGGAAAATAAATTTCCTTAACCTAGGGATGACTTAGTCGTCCCTAGGTTATGTGGGTCTCACTTTCCGTTTAAACTTTAAAAAAAAAATATATTTATATTAATTTTAAATAATTTTATACAATTAAAAGAGAAAAAATATTTATTTTTACACCTAGGGACGACTTAGTCGTCCCTAGGTTACAAGGGCCCCGCATTGTCCCCACGGCCTTTTTGACCAGGATTTTCTTGTAAAACATGTGAGTCCCCTCCTTAATCTAGGGACGACTTAGTCGACCCTAGAAAAAGAGCGACCCTAAACTCAATATTGTTGTAGTGTCGCAACTCATCACAAGTCACGTCACAACCACACCAAAAGAGACATACACTTCAAGACACTTTGTTTTGCCACGAGAAGTTGTAGGTTCAAAATTCAATTCAGTTTGGATATAAAAAAGTGGGCTTATATCATTGAAAACTCTACGTAGGTTTCTGGTTTTCGTGTTCAAGTCGCTTAATCGTCTAGCTTTAGTCTCGATTGAGTACTTATACTATATGGAGTCGCATTCAAATAGTTATATCTTAGATATACCCAACTCATCGAACTAGTATCAAATTCACATTTACTCGACTTTCAGCCCTTGGAAAACAGATTGTTGTAGTATGTTTCTTTTTTACTCAGACATCACCATCGTCCCGTTTTGGGGTGCAATTCTTCTTTAGACGTTTCACTTTATGTAGAGGCATACTATGTATTAGCGTATTACCACACACAACAACTAAAGGCAGAATGCTTATCCAAAGCTATGAAGTGGCTCCAAGCATTTCTTACTAGGTGTGCACCTTTTTTATGTATAAAAGGGTATGAATTTGGTGTTAAAATATAAGTTAAAAGTTATATAGAAAAAAATTAACATTTTAGAGGGCATGGAGTGATACTCTCATATCAAAAAACACCCCGTTACGTTATCTTTTTCACTTCCACATCTACACAAAGAAACCAATCTTATCATTACACCATTTTCACACCACCACACCAATTTTTCCACTTATTTTCATAAATTACCTTCAACAATTAATTTATTTAAAACCTAAGTTACTTTATTTAGTCAAGTAAAAAATATTACATCATAAATTAAATCGTAACATACGAAATAAAAAAAAAACCCCGAAATAAATTGGCAAAAAAAAACATATGGGCCAAAAAAAGGGCCATTAGACTATATGGGCAAAAAAAATACACAAATAAATAGGCAAAAAAAAAGTCAATCCTTCACCATCCATCTTGATCTCCAAGCCTCCCATCTACCATCGCTGCTGCAAAAAAAAAAAGCCAATCTTCATCAATATTCGCCACCTTCTTCATCTTCTTCGTAAAAATAGGTAAGTTTAAAAGGTTTTTTTATCCTTTTGAATCCATAAGGGGGTGTTTTGTAAGTTGAAAAGGGGAGGGGGTTTGTAAAAAAAAACATAACCACGCCCGTGGTGGGGCAATGGCGTCCTCCACGCCATCGACGACGATGTGGTCACGCAGACCAACACCGGGCAACTACCCACAACGTGATCACTCCGTCCCCTCTTACAATGTGGATGGTGTTCAAATGGGCAGGAACATGCATACCCTAACCACTCAAGGGTGACCTAGTAGCAAAAAGATTTGTGGCTATCACTCTAAAGTGTGTGAGGTCTCAAGTTCAATTCTCACTAGGTGCAAACAACTTTGAAGTGGCCACGCCAACCTCCTGAAAAGGGAGAACTTTACCTGGTTTAAGTCTGTGTGGCGGTGGACTCAAACCCCGTGGATTAGTCGGCCAAATGAGTCGGAAATCACGGTTACCAAAAAAAAACATGCATACCCTCGCCTCAAGTATGCCAGCTTCTGTTGAGCATGGTCGAATCGCAATTTTCTTGGTGTTTCTACTTTCCACACTTCAAACGTATGTTACCATGACAAGAAGAAAATTCGCGCCACACGTTGAACTATTTATTGACCTTTTTAGAAACTTATAAAACATATAGTCTCACTACAAAGATATGGCATTTCTCCACATATACCATCAATAAGTGTAGAGAGGTTAGTTAGTTTTCCACACTAAAAGGTGTATACTCTTTTTTGTTACATATATAAGTGTGATTTCTCAAAAAAAAATTCACATTTATTTGTGTAAACATTTTTTTACACATTCATATTTGTTAATAAACTCAAAATATTCAACGCAATTTGAAAATGTATACAAAAAAGTGTGATAAAATACACTTTTTTTAGGGTGGTGAGCATCAAATTTTCATTTTCTCACATTCAGTATACATGTATCTGTCAGAATATGCGATCGTTCAGCCATCAGAAATGAGTGAACCTATCGGGGGCACACATTTAAACACGAAGAGTACGTTTATTATATATTTAATATATGTAACTCGTTTATATTTATTAAATATATAATTAGTTTCAAGAATATTTAACGGTTTTAGTTTAATCATTGGATGTTATAAACTAAACTAATAAGTGTTAAATAAAATGAGAGGATAAATTCATTATTTTATACGTATAATTTTTGCCTCAAAATCTCAGTGAGATATAATGGGCCAAATAGAGTCATGCATTGGCGGCTAATCAATATGTTATATATTGACACTGTCATCATTCGTACATTATTAGTAAAAGCAAGATTCTATATCTTGTTTTGTTTATCTTGCTTCGGTTCTTTTCTTATAAACGATTCGGACGTAATATTATTTGGACTTCGAATCGGTTTAAAGCAAGATAAAGAATACTTGTTGTTAGTAATCGTGAAGCACCCACTAGTATCGTAGCGTGCTCATTTGACGTGTTGTGTGAGCAACCATAGAGACGGTAATTTAGCCGTTAAAGTTTAAGATCAAGATCGAGACTCGTTTATTGATTTATATCATTAAACTTAAAGGTTAGTAATTAAACGTTTATTTATGTGTTAATTATATGCATCAAACTAGATCCATTCCGCTGCTCACTCGTAGTTAAATGGTTAACTAGTTATAAAATCCCAACAGTGGCATCACGAGTCAAATCGTTTGGTGTTTATGGGTTGCACATAGAATAAACACGCTAGATCCGCTTAAATACTCACTTTTTTTTTATTTCTATGACAATAACATGCATTCTTGCCATTTAATCTTGATCTAGATCTAATAAAATTGGGTAGGTTTATTAAATTGGTTAATAAACAAAATTTTATTTTTATCCGTCAAATACTTTAGCATATCACTTTTGTGATTCATGCAAGTCATCAAGTACCTTGCTCGAAAACTTGATGAGGGTCTTTGGTTCTCAATTTGAGGAAGACTCGTTCGAGACTTGTATCTTATATGTTACCGCTTTCATATAGAGTATGTCTTCATCTTCTACCCATTTCTAGTCTGTTTTTATGTGCTTATTTGTTTTCCATAATGAATTGCAAAACATAATAATACATGATTCTAGGAATCATAAAAACGGATCTCTACCTATATCGAAACTAGCTTTAAAAGTATGTCATATTGATTACACTTTTTTTCTTGCGAACTGGCAATGTGTTATTTTGTCAAAACTCGCTTTTTGAACAAAAATTAATACGGACATAAGATCTATGAAACTTGGTTTTATTAAAAGCTAATTGTTTTGCGAATCATAGTTTCACTCGAGTCGGTCTTACATACCGTAATCATGGCTTATAAACTATCTTCTCAACGATGTGATTTGCAAAAATAATTGGTTTATAATACTTAAAAACATATTGTTTTGTTCTTTACTAATGATGGACTTGCTATTACACTATGTGTTCTAGTCAAGCTATCTAGGGTTTGCACGATCTTTAATGTCCCCCGTGTCATATACATGTTTCGGCATATATATGATAATTATCCCAAGCACTTGCGCCTTCGGGCGCATGAAGAGGAGGATATAAGGTTTGGTCATTCTTCAATGCTTTCCTGCGGTAAACATGCCTAAACTAAAAGTTAATAAAAGGTTTTTCTTAACTTGTGCTAAAAAGATGATTGCATGCATCATTTTCACGCTTTTGACATTTGTTTTCAAAACTTATGTGATACCTATTTAATCTTTAAGTCTATGCCATCCAATGTAAAAGCACTTGTTTTTGGTTTCATCATCTGGTTAGACCAAGGGTGAATTCTATACCCAAGGCGAATTTTGTCATAGGTCAGATCTATGCCAATTTTGTCATGCTTTACATTGGTGCGACTTATTTCGAGTTCCCGGTCAGATTCGGAACCCGAGGCATAAGATGAGATGAAACATACTCATGGCCTTATTATTTGTTGAAAAAGTTTGCTTGAGATGTCCATTGGTACTCGTAAGAGTTGTGAGGACATCTCATTCAAACACTCTACAACAATAAACTTCATGAATCGTCTCATAAATTCTAAGAGTTGCACTTGTAACGCAATTAACGCTCGACGCTTACCTCTTGCCCTACTTATTATTAGTTTGGTCAGACCTTCTAATATTGAGTGGGAGTGCAAGTAGGATCTCAGTCTTATTAGTAATTAATTGGGTAGTTAATTCTATTAAGAATTTAATTCTCGAAAATACTAAATTGAACTTTTATGTTCCTATTAATTGTGTTATTGCAACATAATTCGTAAACTAAAGTTGTTTCTTACAAAAACATAGTCTCTTTTCCTGGTAAGAAGAGCGAGACTTACTCCTATCCCTTCTCATTAGTTGACAAGAATAAGATAGGATTATAATCAAATCATTGTCGATTGTATTTAAATTCACTTTTAATATTTCATTATCCTAATCCGGTTCTGAAATCTTTGAAAGATAACATATTTTGTGTATCTAGAGTACTTTTTTCTAAAGCTACCAAAATAAATGACATCTTGCACTTGTCACGATGTATGAGTTTAAAACCGCAAAGAGTAAAGAATTTACTAGCACTTCGCTAGGTATCTTTCTTGGACTCTTGCTATTCCTTAAAGTGCTAAATACCCTTGTGGCTATGTAGACGATAAAGGAGGAATTGCATGCTAAATAGTCAAGTTAATTGAAAGCATGAACGGCTAGTCCCTCATCTACACAAGTAGAATTTCATATACTTTGTTCAAATACCTAAGTACATGTATACTTGTAGGCATTTTTTAGAGATAAGGAAGTCAATAAATTGCTTTTTGCCTTCTACTGGTGATGTAACATTTATAATGTTGACAAATCCAGTGGGAGCGTTGCAGTTTATTACTTAAATAATATCCATGTAATATTGTCAATTTCAGTGGGAGCTACAAGATTTATTTTCTTGATTAGTCACCCATATTATTTTAAACTTGTTTTGAAATAATTTATCATTTTTAAATATGAACGACCATTGCTTAAAGGAAAATTGCATATTATTTTATATGATAACACGTTGCCTTCTAATGTCACTTTCTGAAACGTTATCTATAGAATAATAATCCACAATTCCTTATAAAAAGTTATGGTTCTAAATCTACTTATGATATCAATGACATTATCATATTGTTTACACAATCAACCACATGTTGTATTGCTTGTCTTCATAATATGTTGTTGTCCCTTACACAAGTGGGAGAATTTGAAAAGTGTGTGCAAGGAACAACATATAATTAGTTTCACTTGCCCAAAAGGTAAGAAAGCTAATAATTCTACTAGGACTTGAACACGCATGATGTTTGTTGTCCTACTTGATATAGTAAAAATTTGCTTCAAGATTTTTACTACATGTTTAGTAAATATAATTATGGTTATGATATAATAATCATAATTTTGAAGTATAAAAATTAACTTGAAATTACTATTGAACTCAAGACTTCGCGTTTATGATTACTTTAGTTAGTATAATTATGTTTTTCTTGATAACACATAATTATAAAGTCCTTGAATTACTCACCGACTTATAACATAAAGTATGTAATAATTAGTGATGTCTTCTTGTCAACACATAAACATAAGATCTTTGAATCATTCAAAGACTTATAATGTATACTTGATATGGTTTGTTTTCTTGTAAACACATGAACATATAATTCTTGAACTGCTATGTCTTTTTCTAAACACATAGTTCTCGCATTGTTCAAGAAATATACATTATAGCATGCACTTGGTTTTAAAATACTGATATTGTAATTTGGTACACGATCAAATTGACAAAGTATTTAATCTAAAGAGAATTAAGTTATCTATGGAATTCTGATCTAGTCTCACAATTCCAATACTCATAGAATACCAAAATATTATGGTTGAAACAAACTATATTCATATAGTTTGATTCATGATAGCTTTAATTATTCTACCTCCATGATCTATCAAGGTTAGAAAATTGCGTGTGTCATTGATACACTCAGTATAGTTCAAACCTATAAGGTATTCAAGACAACCCATAACTAGAAACCCTAAACCATTAGGGATTTTTGGTTGTTCCACTCAAACCAATCAAATCCTAAAACCTGTTAGGTTTTTTCTATTTTCTACACTTCCTTGCTTGACGGTTGTAGTTTTGGTGTTCCTCATAGCTTGACGTAACACAAAACTTTCCTAAGGTTATTGGTTAAAGGTGATGCAAGAATATAGTTTATACTACAAACCCTAATTAGGGTTCTTGGGAGAAATCCCAATATTTCTTGATTAAAGTTCTTTAATTTGTTAATGTCTTATGAAGCATACTATTAACAAACTTGAGATAAGAGTTTTAAAATGTGTTTTGTAGTTGTTCTATTAAGAACAATTTACTGTTGCTTAAATACTTAGTATTTAGAGAATTATCTCTACTTACAAAAGTAAGTGGGAGTTATCTTGAAGATATTAAAGAGCAAAATACATTGCCTTCTAAAACCACTTATTGATATCATATTTTGGTTAAGTATGAAAATGTCAAACCAAAGTAAATGTTACTCTCATTCATAATTCTGCAAAGATACCTCATCACTTGATTGATATTTTAATATCAATGCTGAGGAGTATAAGTTACGAGATCTTTATAATCTACTAACTGCTAATGAATATTATCATATCTTAAATATGATGAATGTCTTAAACTATGAATGATAAGATGCAGTCCTTACAAAGAAAATCAATTGTTAGAAATACGTTTTTACGTATATTAGAAGTATCGGTCACTCCACAATATTATTAATGTTGTAATAGCTCGTAGTTTATAGTTGCTTATTAAGTTAAGTAAGAACCGGTCCATGGGCTTGTCATGGCCGGCCCAAGTCCACTTATGACTTGTAAGTATAAATACCCCTTTCCTCCTTGGAAAGGGGTTGGTTGTTGAATGTTTCTCATTTTCACTTATTGAAATAACACATAGTTTTCTCTCACTTTCTCTCTCTAAGTTTCTCTCTCTAGAAATCATCAACCCCTTCATAGATTCATAGGTTATCAAGATTCTACATTTGGTATCAAGAGCTATGGGGTGATTTAAGGTAATGATTTGTGTGGTTTTTTTAGTTTTTGATTGTATTAGTGTTCTTTAAGAAGATCATCTTGATTCTTGGTGTTTTTTGGTGTTTTTTGTGATTGGGATTAGTAGATAAGTACTAGTTTTTACTTATTATTGTAGAAATCACAAAACTTTTTGGGTTATTTGGTAAAAAATCTGGGTTTAAATCACCGTTTTTGATCGACTGTATACCTCGAACAAACCTTCTGTCTTTCCCAGTAAAAGTTCCGAACCAAGAACCAAAAAGTTCCGAACCAAGCACTTCCGAACCAAGCACTTCCGAACCAAGAACTTCCGAATCAAGAACTTCCGAATCAAGAACTTCCGAATCAAGAACTTCCGAATCAAGAACTTCCGAACCAAGAACTTCCGAACCAAGAACTTCCGAACCAAGAACTTCCGAACCAAGAAGTTCCGGATCAAGAAGTTCCGGATCAAGCCAAAAGTTCCGAACCAAGAAGTTCCGGATCAAGCCAAAAGTTCCGAACCAAGAAGTTCCGAACCAAGAAGTTTCGAACCAAGAAGTTCCGAACCAAGAAGTTCCGAACCAAGAAGTTCCGAATCAACACTTCCGAATCAACAAAAGTTCCGAATCTAGGGTTATTTTGCTTGTTTTTTCGACGATTTTTTAGAGGATTTAATCTTGGTTTCTTACAACAAAAACTCAACAAAATTCACAAGCTTTACTTCACTGCTCGATCAACCGATAATCTTTGTCTCTTTGAAGTTAACAAAATGAATCCGAATTCAGTAATGCCTCAGATGACATCACTTACGGATATTTCCGTCATTACGGGAACGGATAATCGCCCGCCAATGCTCATCAAAGAAGTGTTTGAAGCATGGCAAGGCCGGATGATGTCTTACCTTAAGGGAAAACCGGTTTATGGGAGGCTTATGGTTAAGTCAATTTTAAATGGTCCACTTGACTATGGTACCATCGTGGCTAACAATGTGACTCGACCAAGAGAATTTGAAGAACTTACACCAGCTCAACAACTTGTTGCCGATGCAGACGAAAAAGCTCTTCAAACAATTCTCCAAGCTCTTCCCCATGACATCTATAGGATGGTAAGTCAATATACGGTGGCAAAGGATTTATGGGAACGTTTAAAGGTGTTGCTACAAGGTACGTCTCTCACCAAACAGGAAAGGGAATGTTAGTTGTATGACCTGTTTGATAGATTCACGTACAACCCAGGGGAAACGCTTCACGATTATTACTTCAGATTCACCACACTCATGAATGATCTGAATGTATACAATCTTGTGATTGCTCCATTCCAGGTTAACACCAAATTCTTGAATACTTTACCTCAAGCTGAATGGGGTGAGTATATTATCGATGTTAAGTTAACCAGGGATTTGCATAAGTGCAATTTGGATCAACTATATGCATTTCTTCAGCAGCATGAGAAACATGTGATCATGCACCGTTCTCCACGAGGTATGTACCCTGATTCATTAGCTTTGATGGCGAATCAACCAAGCTTGTCTCACAACAACACTCCTTATATTTTGGGACATCAAGCCTATCATCCATCACCTTACATGACACCAACCTTTCCCCAATACTTGATTCTACCGCAACCGCCCACCTCACATCAGCAACAATATCGGTTTAGTGCACCTTCATCACAATATGCTACACAACCTCACCCAGCAAGTATTGTACCTTATGCTCAATCTTCATATTCTTCTTATCAAGAGAATGCAACATATCCAACAAGCTACCCTGATCAAATGAGTATTCCTTCTAGTGATTATGCAGCTCATCAAGACCAAGCAATGTACTGTGATGATGAGGAAGTCCCCGTTCCTGTATTCAAACAAGGTGCTGACCCAGTTGAAGTGTTAACCACTATGTCTACTTATCTCACAAGGACTTTAAGCAAACGAGGATTTAGGGGATCAGCTCCTACCAACAATCAGTTGAGGAATTCATCCAATTCTCGCCAAGAAGCTACTATTGAGAATGGCAGGGTAATGGTTCAGCCTATTCAACCATATCAGGGGAGACCTACCACATCAACTACCAATGCTCGCACGGTCAATCAGGCTCCAATGGTCAATCCTGCTCCACGGGCTAATTCCACAGGCAAGTTGAGAATGATTACATGCTACAACTGCAAGGAAGAGGGTCACATGTCCAGGGATTGTAAGAAACCCAAGAGGAGAAGGGATGGACAATGGTTTGCAGAGAAGATTTATCTGGTGAATGCTCAGGCACAAGGAAGGGAACTTGATAAAGAAGAGCTTGCATTTCTTGCTGATCCAGGGATTGCTGAACAAGACACTGTCACCACACAGAATGCAGCATACCAAGCAGATGATCTCGATGCGTATGACTCAGACTGTGATGACTTTCAATCTGCAAAGGCTGCTCTCATGGCAACTATCTCCAACTTAGGGCCAGAAAAGAGATCTGAGGTACTTATTAATACCACTGATAATACCACTGATGCTAGTATTCAACCACATCAAGTTGTGCAAGAGAGTGCTGATTCGAATGATTCTTCGGTGGTGAGTCTTTCAAATGAGGAGACGATCAATGATAGCAATATCAATGTGAGTTCCCAGACTTTGAGTGAATCACAACCGGGAGCCATTTCGCATACGCCTACTCCTGCTCAACAAGATTTGGTCATGGTTCCTGCTACATTACTTAGCCAAATGAATGCTGCACTCTTAGAAACCCTAGCTAAGAATAAGAATTTGTCTGATGAGCTTGCCTTAAGCAACGAGAAAGTTCAAACTTTGGAATTAGTGCCTTCGTCTAGTGTTCTAACAAATCCCGAATATGATCACTTTCGAAACAAACAAATGGGTCACTTGCAAGAAATTGAAAACTTAAGAGCAAATCTGTCTAATGAACTTAAAGAAAAGGAGTTAGTGGTCACTAATTTTCAAAAACTTCAAACGGATTTTGAATCACTCGAGTCTAAGAAGAATGAAATGGAGATTAATGCTACTAATAAGATTAGAAGTCTAGAGTACTTGCTTTTAAGACAATACGCTGCTTCTCAACTAGTGCACTTATTTGATGCTTCGTTTAGAGAATTTAACTTATCACGTCAAAAAGGCCTTCCCCCTAACCCACGGTATGCAAAACAAGCTTTAAGACATAGTCCTAGACTTTATAATGCAACTCAATTAGGATTGGCCTTAGACCCGATTGTTATTTTCGATGATCGAACAAGTAAGGATTTAGTTGATGAGGATCGGTCATACAATTCTGCAAAATATCCCGAGTGTGATTATTTTAAATTGAATAAGGAGCTTGCAAAACGGATTTTAGAATTCGCTTCCATATGGACAAAGATCTCATAACAGCACCGACCTACATATTAGATGAAGAAACCCCTAGTACATTTCCTACACTTGTCAATATGGAAGGTCCTAAGGAAATTCCAAAGGATCTTCCACCTGTTAGCACTGTATGGTTAAACTTGCAAGAGATTAATCAATACTTTACTAATTTTGACAAGGTCATTTTAGAATGTACGACTTCAAATGGCTTAAATGCCGGAGAATGGGCTTTCGAACATATGAACGAGGTGTTTAAAAATGAGATCAATCCGTTTGTCGAAAGTCTAAAAGGAAGTTTTGCATCTCTTAAGGAAAATCTTGTGTTTGAAATTGGTGAAGTTCAAAAAGTGTTTTATGAAATGGACACTGCTTACGAACTACAGCTAATTGAAAAAGAAAAGATCTTAACCGAATATGACCGATTCTTGTCTGCAGTAATCTCGTGTGATGTGCTTACTACTGTAAATGTTAATTATTCGAATGAGCTTACATCCGCTATGATTAATTGTGATGCTGTGAATATTTGTGATGATATTTGTGATGATGTTTGTGATCTCTCTGTAAATGTTGCTGATACTGTAAATGAGGTAAATAATCATTCTTGTCACGAATCTAACGCTGAGTTTTTAAAGCTACAAGATTCTTACAATTTACTTTCAAAATGCTTTAATCAACTAGAACAACATTGTATATCTTTAGAATTAAAACAACAAACTCAAAATGAGAATCTTTTGATATCAAATGGTTGTGAAAACGGTGTTGAGACGAGTGACAAGATGATTGCAATTGTTAAGGCATTAGAGGAAGAGATTATGAGATTGAAGAGAGATATGTCATCAAATGAAACACTCAAATTGGAACTAGAGGCTGCAGAGTCTAAAAACCAGGTCTTAGAAATTAGACTTTCGTCTGTTCTAGGGGAGATGGATCGGACAAGACAAGGACTATCCGCTCTTTATGGTTCACTAGAAGAACGCTTCGCTTTTAATGCGGCACAACAACAATCTTATGTTGAACAACTGAACCAAAAGTGCGAGGAAATCTCTGACTTGAACATCCTGCTCATTGACAAAAATATGGTTTTGGCCGAGTTAAAGGAGACACTTCTTCTCACCCGACAAGAAGTTGTTGATAACTTAGCTACAGACTCTGCACCGTCCACTAGTGCTCCAACAACCAAGTCAGTAGTGCTTTATAAGAATCCGCTTCATAAGAGAAACCCGGTTACCTACGATGATTATATGAGGAATGCCATTAAGCATGTAGATCTTGTTAGGGATATCTTAGACGATCTTTATGCCTTAGATCCCTCAAGTAGCTACTATTATTCGGCTCATGAATATATTAAGCGAGTTCAATATTGCTTAGCATATTTGCAATACATAGGTACACCAGGCTCTGAACTACTTACTAATAGGCCCATTGCTGTAACACCATTTAATAAGACTCCAGGAGCAAAACCGTCATTGGCACAATCAAGTAAGGCACCTTTAAAATCTGTTGCTAATGTTCCCAATTTGCCTTCTACAGGATTAAAAGAGACTACTAAGGCTAAAGGATCGCCACTCAAGAAAGATAAGATCAAGCCCTCCACTAGTAGGGCCAAAAAGAAGGAAGTAGAAGCTCACCATAGGAATGTTAGTTCGGTTTTAAATAAAAAGAATCATGTTAAGACTAAAAGCTCTGCGCCTATGCAGAAGCCAAAACCATTCGTCAATTCTAATTTGAATTGTTGGAATTGTAATGAATGTATGTTTTCCCAACGTCATGATTTGTGTCTGATTGATCATGTGAATGAAATGAATGCCATTAAGAATGGTCTTGAATGGAAGCCAACGGGTAGAACTCGTGCCCAGGTTGGCTGGCAATGGCGTCCCACTGGTAGGACCTTTACATTAGATGGAAAAATGTGCCCTTTAACTAGGAATGCATCCATTGAGGTTAGGTCTGAGCGTCCTTTAGTTAGGAACACTCGCACTCAAGTATGGAAACAGCGCCCTTTAATTAGGTCAGCCCCCACTATAGTGCCTATCAGTGAAGAAATACCTCAGGATTTAAGCCAACTAGAATCTACACCACCAACTAGGAAGAAAAAGGCTAGGAAATCTAAGAAACCTAGAGTTAGCAAATCTAAGATTATTAAATCTGTACCTGCTAATAACAAGGAACACTCAGATTTCGATACCTCTACATTGTCTTCGTGCGGTGATATTTTCAGGTGGTCCAAATCATCCTGTGGTATTTGGACTCCGGTTGTTCAAAACATATGACCGGAGATCGCTCGATGCTCCGAAATTTCGTCAGCAAGTTTCTTGGTACGGTTAAATTCGGGAATGATCATATAGCAAAGATAATGGGGTATGGTGAATATCAGATTGGAAACGTGACGATTTCAAGGGTATACTATGTAGAAGGTCTTGGTCATAATTTATTCTCAGTAGGACAGTTTTGTGATTCCAACCTTGAGGTTGCTTTTCGACAACACACTTGTTTCATCCGCAACTTGGAAGGAAAAGATTTGTTGAAGGGATCTCGTGGTGCAAATCTTTATACCTTGTCCCTACAAGACATGATGGCCGCCTCTCCAGTATGTCTTCTCTCTAAAGCATCTAAGACCAAGTCATGGTTATGGCATCGCAGATTATCTAATCTTAACTTTGATGCTATTAATCATCTGGCTAAAAACGAATTAGTTCGTGGTCTTCCAAAGCTCAAATTTCACAAGGACCATTTATGTTCCGCGTGTTCAAGGGGGAAGAGTACCAAGAAATCTTACAAGCCCAAAGCTGAAGACACCAATCAAGAAAAACTTCATCTTTTGCATATGGATCTTTGTGGGCCAATGAGAACTGAAAGTGTGAGCGGTAAGAAATTCATTCTGGTTATTGTGGATGATTTCTCCAGGTTTACATGGGTTAGATTTCTACGTACAAAGGATGAAGCACCGAAGGCTATCATCACTTTTCTGAAATTCATTCAGGTACGTTTGAATACTACTGTCCGCCGTATTCGTACAGACAATGGTACAGAGTTCGTCAACCAGACTCTTCGTGATTACTATAAAGGAGTTGGTATCTCACATGAAACATCCGCTGCACGCACTCCACAACAAAACGGTGTCGTTGAAAGACGGAATCGTACACTTATGGAAGCTGCTAGGACTATGCTTATTTACGCGAATGCTCCATTGTTCTTGTGGGCAGAGGCCATATCTACTGCATGTTTCACCCAAAACCGTTCTATCATTCGGAAACACCATGGAAAAACACCTTATGAGCTTCTACATGACCGTAAACCCGATGTTTCATTTTTTCATGTGTTTGGTGCTCTTTGTTATCCAAACATTAATAGTGAGAACTTGGGTAAGCTTCAACCGAAAGTCGATATAGGTATTTTCATTGGTTACTCACCGTCCAAGAAAGCATACTGAATCTATAACCGTCGTCTTGGCAAGATTGTAGAAACTATGGACGCAGATTTCGATGAGCTGACAACAATGGCTTCTGAGCAACATAGCTCTGAACCCGCGCTTCATGAGATGGGAACCGGTGCTATTAGTTCCGGATTAGTTCCCAATAATCCTACTTCTACATCATTTTTACCACCATCAAGGCCCGAGTGGGATAAACTGTTTCAACCGTTGTTTGACGAATTCTTTGATCCCCCAAATGATGAAGTTCCAGCACCTGTAGTGATAGCTCCAATTCCTGAAGTTATTGCTCCAGCCAACGAAGCTTTATCTAATGCATCTTCAATTCACATTGAACCGGATGCACCTTCACCAAGTGATTCTCAAACTACACCTGAATCGTCACCCCTACTTGTGCCTAATGATGTGGAAGAGGATTCTATTGATCACGACTTGGAATATGCTCACCTACAAGAGCTTCCTTTCTTTGGTATAGCGATACCTGAAAACCCTTCAGCCGCGTCTACCTCAGAAGAAGCTCCTTCTATTGTTCACTCCAGACCACCTAGGATTGAAAACCATAGCACTAAATGGACAAAAGATCACCCAATTAGGAATGTCATTGGAGATCTAGATCGACCAGTCTCTACACGCCATCAATTACAAGAGAGTGCACTCTATTGCTACTTTGATGCATTTCTCTCTGAAGTTGAACCCAAAAATTGGCAGCAGGCTATGACTCAATCATCTTGGATTGAAGCCATGCAGGAGGAACTAAATGAATTCCAACGACTTGAAGTGTGGGAATTGGTTCCTCTCCCTGACAAGGTCAATATCCTTACTTTGTTATGGGTTTATAAGGTTAAACTTGATGAGATGGGTGCGGTATTGAAGAATAAGGCTAGATTGGTTGCTAGAGGATATAAACAAGCCTTGGGTATAGACTTTGAAGAATCTTTTGCTCCTGTGGCAAGATTGGAGGCCATTAGACTATTCCTTGCGTATGCTGCTCATATGAATATGATCGTCTATCAAATGGATGTGAAGACGGCATTTTTGAACGGTGAACTAAGGGAAGAAGTCTATGTTAGTCAGCCGGATGGGTTCGTTAGCACGGAGTTTCCTAATCATGTGTACAAGCTTAAGAAGGCTCTCTATGGGTTGAAACAAGCTCCACGCGCGTGGTATGATCTCCTGTCCACATATCTCATTTCGGAAGGCTTCTCCAAAGGCAAGGTGGACCCCACTCTATTCACTCTCAAGGAAGGCAACGACATGATTCTAGTACAAATTTATGTTGATGATATAATATTTGCTGCCATTAACATAGAATTGTCAAATCGATTTGAGAAGATAATGTCCACACGCTTTCAGATGTCGATGATGGGAAAAATTTCATTTTTCTTAGGATTACAGATTTCTCAGAATCCCAGAGGCATCTTTATTAATCAATCCAAATATGCTCTAGAATCTCTTAAGAAATATAACTTTGAAAATTGTGACCCCGTGGACACTCCAATGGTGGAGAAATCCAAGTTAGATGAATATAGGAATGGGACTATTGTCGATCCAAAACTTTACCGTGGGATGATCGGCACCCTTCTATATCTGACTGCTAGCAGGCCTGATTTGCAATTTGCTGTATGCATGTGTGCCCGGTATCAGGCTCGGCCTACCGAAAAGCACCTACATGTTGTGAAAAGGATCTTTCGGTATCTAAAAGGAACACTTCATCGTGGTCTATGCTATCCGAAAGATTCTTCTATTGCTTTAATATCATACGCAGATGCCGATCATGCTGGATGTCAAGACACGAGGCGTAGCACTTCTGGATATGTGCAACTCCTTGGAGATAGATTGATCAGTTGGTCTTCAAAAAGGCAGAAAAGCGCTGCAATATCAAGCACGGAGGCTGAATACATCGCCATGTCCGGTTGTTGTGCTCAAGTCCTTTGGATGAGATCACAATTAACTGACTACGGTTTGGGATTTAACAAAATCCCGATGTATTGTGACAACAAGAGCGCCATTGCCCTTTGCTGCAACTATGTTCAACACTCCCGGGCCAAGCACATAGACATTCGCTACCATTTCATTGAAGAGCAGGTGGAGAACGGAGTGATCGAGCTGTATTTTGTCACTACTGAGTACCAGCTGTCGGATATGTTCACCAAAGCCTTAGATCGAGGACGAATCGAGTTTTTGATCGACAAGCTTGGCATGAAATCATTCACTCCAGCGACTCTCAAAGAGTTGGCAGAAGAATCAGCTGAATAGTCGTGGTAAACTATTCAGAGTATCCTTTGTTCGTGATCATGTATATTATAGTAAATATATAAACTACAAAAGAAAAATACAAAAATATAAAACCAACAAAAACCATAAAAAATATAAAACCTAGAAAAACCATAAAAATTATAAAATCAAGAAAAACCAAAAATATTTTTCGTTTTTAAAACGGGCATGTCTTTTAGTACGGTAATATTTACGGCCTTAGAAATGTCGATTAATATTGACACGGCGCCATAAATAGAGTCCGTATAAAAGTTGTACATTTTTAAAACATGCCCATTATGGCTTGTAGTTATTTCAGATTGCAACCCGGTTTTCATATTAAAGTCACGTATTTCCTTGGAAAACGTTGGCTCAGAACGGGAATTAATTTTCTCGGGCGTGATTTACAATCCAAATCATGCAAAGGGATCAAGTTTACTTTACAACTTGGTCTAACACGAATTTGTGTACGTCTCAGTGCATTAATTTGTTAAAATAAGAGAAATCTTATTGACACCACGAATCAAATTTTTCAAGATACAAATTGGAAATGTTTTCATCAATATTTGACTCTTTAAACAATGACTACATCTCTTTAAATAGAAAACGGGTCATCGTTTAAGGGGGAGAAAATATTAAATCATCTTCGTCATTAATCGATCTTTTCAAAAGTGATTGTGGAAAATTAATTGGTTAAAAGATTTATGAGTGGTTTTGCTTTAGAATACAACTTGTGCGTGTTCTATGTGATAGGAATTGCTTTAGATTTTGGAGATTTGCAAATAGGTTGCGATTGCTTAGTTGTGTGAACGAGAATAGTGGCTAAGTTTAACAATGGTCAAGAAAAGAAATGAAAAGTTTTAAATCTAAAAGGGAAAAGAAGTAAAAAATGTAGGGTTAAAAGTGACAAGTTAAGGAAGTTGCAAAACTTGACCTAAGTCAAAGCAAACCCCCCGCCCCTTTTCTTTTCATTCACTGTTTATCTCTATTGCCGCCATTAAAACACACACACGAGCTCAAAAATCTTCCGTCTAAATCAAATCCATTTGTTTCATTCTTTTAAACAAGGTACTACATCATCTTTAATTTCTAATTCACTTAATTCATCTCATTAATTCTATTAAATTTCTCAATTAATCAGTTTAAATCAAATTAGGGTTTGTGATTAATTTAGGGTTAATTAACTAGGGATTATAGATGGGTTTTGCTCGGAATAGCTTTAGATGATGTGGTATTGCCTTAGTTTGCCTTAGAACTCACAAACGCGCATAGATTAGATCATCAAAGGCTGTGTTTTGAAGTTCCGGATGAACAATGGATATAAACTTCCGAATGAAGGATTTTTTCTGAAAAACTTCCGAATGAGGAAGTTCCGAATGAAGGACTTCCGAATGAAGGAAGTTCCGAATGAAGGACTTCCGAATGAAGGAAGTTCCGAATGAAGAACTTCCGAATGAAGGAAGTTCCGAATGAAGAACTTCCGAATGAAGAATTTCCGAATGAAGGACTTCCGAATGAAGAAGTTCCGAATGAAGAACTTCCGAATGAAGAAGTTCCGAATGAAGTACTTCCGAATGAAGAAGTTCCGAATGAAGAACTTCCGAATGAAGAAGTTCCGAATGAAGAAGTTCCGAATGAAGAACTTCCGAATGAAGAAGTTCCGAGTGAAGAACTTCCGAATGAAGGAAGTTCCGAATGAAGGACTTCCGAATGAAGAAGTTCCGAGTGAAGAACTTCCGAATGAAGGAAGTTCCAAATGAAGAACTTCCGAATGAAGGAAGTTCCGAATGAAGAACTTCCGAATGAAGGAAGTTCCGAATGAAGGAATGTTCCGAATGAAGAAGTTCCGAATGAAGGAAAGTTCCGAATGAAGAGTTGTTTGATTAATATTGTTTGCCTGTTATATGTACTTGTTGTATTATGATTATGAAATGTGTTATGCTTAAAAGTTAGAATGATAGATATCTATATGTTTTTGTGCATCAACCTTTCATGTCTTATCTTAAGCAGATACAATGACTAATCCAACAGTACAAGCAATCCAAGACTCTAGAGAAGCCGCTATTGCTAAAGCACGAACCCTCAAGTTCATACCCAACAATTACCGGCTGAAGCAAGTCTCAAAATCCACTCACCATGGATTTAAAGTAGCCATAGCAATCCTTGATCAATCCCATTTTAAGAATGCTTTAAGAAGTAGTGCCTCGGTGCCTTATGATTATATGTATGAATTTTGGGCTACCAAGGAAATCACTTCAAACAAGATCACCTTCACCATCGACAACAAGCAGCAGACGCTCACAGTTTCAGACTTCCGTAAGATTTTTGGTATACGGGATACACCCAAAGGCATGTCATTTTCGAGGGATCCTACTAAAGATGAACTCATGGAGTTATTTGACGCTCTTGGATGTCCTGACATACGAGTTGCGTCTGAGTTTACCACTGCTAAAGTAGGACAACCTTGGAGAGCATTGTTGGGGATTCTCAGTAGATGTCTTACACCAAAAACAAGTGGCCATGATGCTTTGCGCAGTCCTATTATAAACCTCTTCTATGGCATGTACAAAGCTGCAAATGCAGATTATGCATTGTTGATATGGGAAGAATTCACCTTTCAACTCTTCCATAACAAGAAGCTGAAGACAAATTTCTTTCCTTATCCTCGGTTTATCAAGCTTATCATTAATTATTTTATGAAGAATGATGCTACTATTGATAGGCGTGCAGCAAGTCGTTATCACACTGAAGAAGCTGATGATACTGTGGATCTAAGGCATGAAGGACCGTCTGGTGGTGTGATTCCTGGTCCTATTCCCGATTATCTCCTGACAGAGAAAATCAAAGGTTCTGCTGATTACAAGCTACTGTAGCTAGAAATCAAGAAGCTGAAAGCAAACCTTCAGACTGGAGAAGACTCGTCTACTACGGTCAAGAGTAAAGGTAAACGCAAGCAACCAGCTGCGTTACCTGAACCCGAAACCAAGAAGAAGAAGACTGAGGTTAAGAAGGGAAAGAGTAAGGCTGATGAGATGGTTTTACGTGACGAAGAAGATGTTGTTGATCCTGCTCTTGACAAGGCAGAGAGAAAAATGATGAAGATAGCAATTCAAAGGAGTAGGAAAGATACTGGCGGTAGTGGTTCAGGTGCAAGGGTAAATGTTGAAGAAGAGTACCAGGAACCAGATGATATTGATGAGTTTGGGTCACCTGAACGGTATTCCACTTCGAAGGAGCCATCAATCCCGGTTTCAGCAAGTGTTGAAAAGGAGTCCGGTGCTCCTACTATCATGGTGTCTACTCAACCGTTAGTAACTTAACCTATAGCAACTCAACCTCCAACAATACAACCCTTACCAACCAGACCGGCTTCAACACCATTTCTTCCACCACCAATAACTCCCATCCTTATTACCGTAGTAACAACCGAGCCTCTTCAATCAACCTAGAGCAGCTCTGCAACATCTACAATGGCTGCATTGGTGATGGCCGAAATGTTGGATAAACATGTGGATAATCACAAAAGAGAAATGGATGAACTTCGCCAAGAGCTACATAGACGAGTTCAAAGTGAAGAAGCATCTAGGAAAGCCTAGGAAGAGATGCTTGCTAAGTTCGCTGCAGATATGGAATTGACGCGAAAAGCTCATGCAGAAGAACTAGCTCGGGTTAAGCAGGCTGAGGCTGATAAGCATGCTACACGTATCACCAGACTTCAAGCGATGAGGGATAAATACAAGGAGCAAAAAGAAGCACTTGAAGTTTCTGTTGAAGAAAGAGTGCAAGAATCTGTTGAATCCATTATGCCTAAACTGCGTGATGAGTTGAAGACACTAGCAGCTGATAACTTGATGATCAAGTCATCCAATCCTTCAGAATCCGCCTATAAAATTGCTTATGAGTTAACGGATTTTGAATTAAAGAAGATCCTCAAAGCTCGTATGGTGGAACTTGGATCGTTTGATAAGTCTAGGATTCAACGGGCTCTTTACAAATCCCTGAATGACGCTATCATGGAGGATGATAGGTTATTCAAAACGTTTGGAAGTGTGGTACCTTATCACATTCTACCTGAGGAGGATAAAGATGATAGTGAACAGGAAGAGGGTACTGGTGAAGAGGAAGAGGAAGAAGAAGGAGAAGAAGAGGAAAAGGATGACGATGATGGTGATGATGAGGATGAGGATGATGATGATGATGATGATGATGGCAATGATGGTGGTGATGGTAATGAGGAGAGTGCTAGGGGGAGCAACGGGGATAACAATGAGGATGATGATGGGGGTGAACAGCCTAAAGAGGGAGATAAGGTTACCAGTTCCAAGAAACCTGCTAAGTCTGGAACCAAGTCCAAGAAAGATGCAGCACAGAAGGACAAATCAACATCATCGGAATCAAGACGATCTAAGTGGCGCCACGATGTGAATGCTACTACAGCGTCATCGATTCCCGGTACCTCTATTGCTGTATCTTTACCTATTACCACTAACCCCATTAGTTCTGTTGTTGTTGCTCCTGTGATTGCAGAATCGGTAACTGAACCTGAAGCTGCACAACACTCACCCGTTCACGACACTGCCGAAATGCCTGAATCAGAACCAGCAGATGTTCGCATTTCTACTCCTCTACAACAAGCACAACAATCTACGGTTCCTGAACCAAGCACACGAGACTGGGCAGACACGTTGGAAATTGACGAGACTGCACCGCCACAGGCTTGGATCACGGCAGCAGCGCAATATGATCCTATCACAGACGCTGATAAAGATGTTTTGTATCTCCGTATCCGCAGTCCGATTGACTTATGTGCATTTCTTGCTCATGAGTATAAGAATTCGGTTACTCCATCTTTGGTGAAGAAAGCGCTGAAGGATAAGAGACTTCGCGCCAAAACCCGGTTAACCCGAATGGAGTTCGAGTATTATGCCGATGAGATCCTGAAGGCTCTGAATACCGTTCAACGGCCTGGTCTTCATGAATCAGAAAGAGCTCCACCTCCACTTGATCCTACTCAAGATAATCAGATAGCTCTCGACTTCTTCGTCACCAATGATCTTGTGTATCTCCTGAAGGGGTCATCAAAGTACGCAACCTCCCTGACCTTGCTGAAAGCTGCCAACTGGGGGACAATACCCTTTATCGAGGAAAAGGTAAACCGACTCTGGGTCCCAAAGGTAAATCGTAATTATGATATGTATGCTGTCATAGGTGCATCACACTGGGACGAACGAGTTCGAAGGGCGTACAGGGGCTGCTGCCTAATCAATTCCGAAAGTATCGTTAGATCCGATATCCGCATCTCCAGCATCTTAGGGTTGAAAACTGAAGCCAAGAATGGCTATTATCATGTGACGGAGATTCGGTTGAAAAGGGAGGATGACAGAGAATACAAAATCCAGCAGGGAGATTTTTCTATCATTCGCCTTGAGGATATTGAAGATATGTTGCTCCTGATGACCCGCAATCAACTCACACATATTCCTCGTGAAGACCTCATTGCCTTGAATACGGCACTTCGTATGTTCACACGAAGCGTTGTTATCAAGAAACGAGTTGAAGATCTGCAGTTAGGAGTCGAAAGCTACCAAAGGAAGCTCAACTTAACCCGTCCAGTGAATCAAGTTCTACCTCAACATGTAGATAGATGTCCTTATACCGGCATTTCTGTCCCGAATTGCGGCATTTTCTACTTGAACAGTCGAGGTTTAATGAAGTTTATGAGGGTGGGTGAGCTATATAAGTACAGTGATGGGACCCTTCTACAAGTCAGAGGAAAGTTGGAGCATCTTAACTCGGGTGGGACTTTGCCAGAGATGACGGAGGATTGGCATCCGGGTTATCAGCAAATGGCGAAGTACGTGATCAAGAAGATTGATCAAAAGCTCCGTGAACATAGATTGATGAGGAGCTTGGAAATATTCGTTGGTGGAAGACCATATAGAGTGCACCACAAGCTACTGCAACGATCCATCTAATGGGTCGTACATTTCAGGTCCACTTTATATTGGTTTTCAATTGTGAATATGTATATTTGTGAATAGTGTGCTTTAATGGCTTGATGTAGTGCTAAGGTATGATAATTTTTCAAGAATTTCTCACGAGATTCTAAATCTTTCAAAATATATCATACTAAAGCACTACAACTATCCCTTATTAACTTAAGGGGGAGCATTAACTTGTTCTATGGCCAAACATCGATTTCATTTTTTACCCAAAGACCGGTTAATCCATTCAATATCCCAAATATTAATGGTTAACATTTTGGATAAGGGGAGAAAATGGGATTAAGGAGACGTAAGTGATACTTGGCTAAAAGATGAAAAAGAATTAACGATAATCCAACTTAATATGTGTAAAGCACGTGTTAAGGGGGAGCGTTTTTGATGTTCAAAAACACCTAAGGTACGAAACTTTTGATTTCAATATCACAAGTACTTTAGGTGATTTTCAATGATTTTTCATGGTGGCAATTCCTTCCCAAAACACGCTTAATTCACGACGAATGTGGTGACAAAAGGGTGGTAGGAATAGGTTTAGTCCAATGATTCATCAGAGCCGATGGAATCTTCCCAAGGAAAATTCCCTAGATAGAATTAGAAGTCCTATGAAAGATGGAGAAAGAATGTGAACGTAGCTGAATGCCGACCAAGTACTTAAGCTAGCACTGGAACAATCACAACAAGGTGCTAGTGATGACGTATTGGTAAGCATTGAAGGGGTTGAAGAATGAAAAAGAATTGTAAAGATAAAGGGTGTAAAGAAAGAAGCTCTCCTTACAACCTTAGGCAGAAACCGGGTCAATACATATGCTATTGAGGTCATTTTTGCTAATGATTCTCGGTATTGAAGAAAGACATCATGGACCCAGTGATGCAATGCACAACCCTTCCCAGCTAACTCAAATATCTCTCAAAAGGTATTTGTTTTAATCACACGGAGATCAACACGTTATCTATTGGTTTATTCACTCCGGATAGACTGGTATTGAAAAGGTGGCACTCCTCTCCAGCCATCGCTCACTAAATCAAAACGCACAATCGAGTCTAGAGCCAAGAGATCATCAAAAGTCTCATTAGGACACTTTCCATTTATTCCTTGCTTTCTCACACACTGTGAAAAGTAAGAGATTTTCATGAGTCCTACGCAGTATTCCTGTAATATTGCCAGAACATCTGAGTGATACGCAAGTATTACAATGAAGATGGAAATCCTGCTTGAGCCAACATCAAACAAGCTCATGGTAGGTTACACGTGCGGTTCTTTTAGAACCAATCTTGTGAAAAACTGGAAGGAAACAGTGGTTTAATTCTTAATTAAACTTAAACTCGTTCCAGGCCTCTTCGCATTATCATATGATCTTGCCAGAACACTCAGAGTGACTCTTTATTGATCACAGTGACGAGTGGAAATCCTTCTAGTGTTAACATCAAACAGCACTTGGTAGGTGACGTGCAAGATTCGTTATGAATTGAGCTCGTGACAACTGGAAAGCAACGATGGTGAAAATCTTAATTGAAATTCACTTGTTCCAGGTTTCATGAATTGACGGCTTCAAATCACAAGGATAATTTATCCAAGTGATTCACTCTTTATGTTCGCAGTCAGCTTTGGACGGTCGAATAAAGAGAACGGGTTTACCCGCGAAATCCTGTCAGGAAGTTACTTAATTGAAACTATCCGTCACGGGTACGATATCTAATATCGTCCAACGGTCTTCACCGACCGGAGGTAAAATGCTACCGAATTAGAATAAAATGTTCAAAGCCATTTTATTCGTGTAGTTGCTGTGTACCTGTTAAAGACGGTGGCGTTGCTGTGTACCTGTTGAAGACGGTGGCGTTGCTGTGTACCAGTGAAGACGGTGGTGTTGCGGTGTACCTGTAGAAGTCGTTCCCACATGCTTATGTTTTTCTGCATCAAAGTTTAGCAAAAATTCAAGAAAGTACAAGATAAAGTCTTCCGCTGTACCAAACTCTGAAACTTTCGAGAATTCAACAAAAAGACATAAGTGTGTGGAACATGGAGTCACGAGGAGGCAAAATTCACAAGAAGGCAAAAGATCGCACGTGAAAGGCCAAAAGAACAATGCTCTCAAGCCAAAGCCTAAAAGATCAAACCAACATATTCACAACAAAAGAAAGAAAAGAAGAAAAGACTACGAGCTAAAGAACGAAGACTTAGTATAGTATGCTAGGTTTAGAACTTTGTAACGTGGAGTGACCTCCCTTAGGGGGAGATTGTTAGAAATACGTTTTTACGTATATTAGAAGTATCGGTCACTCCACAATATTATTAATGTTGTAATAGCTCGTAGTTTATAGTTGCTTATTAAGTTAAGTAAGAACCGGTCCATGGGCTTGTCATGGGCCGGCCCAAGTCCACTTATGACTTGGAAGTATAAATACCCCTTTCCTCCTTGGAAAGGGGTTGGTTGTTGAATGTTTCTCATTTTCACTTATTGAAATAACACATAGTTTTCTCTCACTTTCTCTCTCTAAGTTTCTCTCTCTAAAAATCATCAACCCCTTCATAGATTCATAGGTTATCAAGATTCTACATCAATCATTTTAAATTGATTGATATTTCTAATTATAAACCTATGAGGATGGAATAAGTTTCTTTTGAAGAAAGACTCACAAAGACAAAATGGTATACATAATTAATGCATGGCTAATAATTGGAAGTGTTTAATTATACTCAAGAAATTGACTACGATTAAATCATTCTTCCATACACTCATTGATTAAATAAAGATAATTGATTGGCATATATGTTTCTATGTATATGGGATATGTCAATTAAGCTTTATAGTTCTCCTTTATAATTACCTTTTGCAAGAATGGTATGCAATCAAAAGTTTTATGAGTCTATAAAATTTTTATTGAGTATACATGATAAATAATCCAAGTATGGATTGAATCATGCGTCTAGAAGCTGAATCTTGAATTTAATTACAATATGATTTTGACTAAATTTAGATGAGTTTTAGTACACTTGACATTAAGTGGGAGCAATATGTTTTTCTTTTAAATTCATATGTTGTGTAACATATTGAAGATATATTTCCATCTAAGCTAGATGATAATCCTTAAGATTGGAATGAAACTTCATTTGAGAATTTATGGAATAAAACAAATGACTTTGGAATTAATGTTTATTGAAATAAGCATATGCGGTAATTAAGTCGAGCCTAATGCAATACATCATTGAAGCAAGTATTGAATGATATATTTCACTTGACATAATTTATTACATGAATGGAAACCTTATGTTTTTAACTAAGGATTCATTATGTATATATATATATATATATTATATTGTGTATATGACTTGTTATCACTTTTGTACAAGAGCAAAGTGAGATGACAACAACATTATCTAATTAAGAGTATTTAGATTATTGTTAGTACAAATGTTTACGAATTATAAAGCATAGTGTTGTATGTGTACACTGATGCTGTACACTGATGCTAGAAGATAACCAATTCTAGTAAAGTAAGATTTTATCATTTATGATAAATCTGCTAAACTAGATAAGCTCAACAAAGAGCATTGTTGCATTACACATTAAGGAATAAGAATACTTTACATTTTAAGAAACTATAAAGATGACTGTTAGTATATCGTTGATTTTAAATACCTTATACAAGGTATGACGATATCCTCATACTATGACACTTGCAATAGTATGAGCATGTAGGATAAGACTCTCATCTTGGTTTTCAAATCATTCACAAATTATGAAATTTGAAACAAGTATTCGGTAAGTTTACTTAGATGACTATTTAGCATTCTTGTAAAGAAATGTTGAGAATGTTGGAAACATTTGACTTCAACTTGCTAAATTAGTTTCATGCTTGGTTCGAAAATGCGTTTTGCGATCCATTGCGCTAAAGGTCCCAAAATCCATTGCGTAATGCGTGATGCGATTGCGAGCGCAATTTGGACGCGATGCGTTTAGTATAAAATTAGGTAAAATATATATTTAGAAATAGTATAGTCTATCTAGTACGAAGTATGTGAAATAAATTTACAATATAAGTTACTATCATATTGAGATTAGTCCCATAATCCCTTTTTAGCACAAATAAGTCGAAACTAAATCTTGAAAAAAAATACTCAGTAAAACGCAAGATACTATATTTTTGTTATTGTGTTTGTTTTAGATATTTTTTTACAATTTTTATCTTAACGATCCATTAAAATACGTAGGTATCTTTTATATGGTTAAAATTTGACAAAAATGACCTAAGTACTAGATTGCGACAATTGCTACCGTTGCTAGCATTACACAAATGCGGTAAATTGCGGTTTAATGCGAATGCAATCTGGGATGGCAATGCATTAGGCACCCCGATGCGAAATTTTAAATGCAATACATTAATGCGTGCAATTTGCGCAATGATGCACGCATTTTTAAACCACGAGGATAGAGCCTCGTTGTCGAACCACTATAAATCTTGTTGTCTTCCCACTAGGTTGTCTCCTTCCTTACTCTTTATTTATTTCATTATCATTACACTTACCTATTATCCTTGCTAGTGCATTTGAATTGAACCTAATCATTATGCAACTTAGCTTGAAGCAAAAGATAGTTTTGATACAAACCAAATTGAAAGTAATTTTAATTTGGTCACCAATCGAAGAGAAACTATTCAACCCCCCCTTCTAGTTTCTACAGTACTCAACATAGCGACTTGTCGAACAATTCAATTGACAAACAGTTTTCAATTTCTAGATATTTAAGGGATTTACATTGCCAAAAAAACGTTTAGCATTGTAAACATGTTTCATCCCTTCTGAATGCCTTAAGTTTCTAGATCTCACTGAGTAATTTAATTAAGTCGTCTAATCTGAGTAACGTAAAACCATCATACGAATTCTCATTCTATGAAAGTTTTCTCTCCATTACAATATCGTCCAAAAATCTCATTTGATGACGTAGTAACTTCAAGTGTTGGGAATAAAATGTAGCCAGTACACTTGGACGCTGACAAGAAGAAAACAAGCGTTGATAAGAAGAAAACAAACGTTGACAGATCAAACATTGACAGTAAGAAGTTAAGCGTTGATAGGTTGAAGACAAGCACTGATAGAAAGATATGGTCTACGCGTATTATGTTTCTAGTTTGTTTCTAGTAAAGATAGGATCAACAATGTATTTTCTATAAATATCTTTACCTAGAATAGCTGATACGTAGACTCTTGCACAAGGCTTCTTATGTCTATAAAAGAAGACCTTTAGGTTATGTTTCATATAAGTTTTCATACGTTAAATACTTCTATTGTAAGCAAGTTTGTTCTAATCAATCAAGTGAAAGTTTGTTTTACATTCTTTGTGTGTTCTTGTTTGAGTGTTAATTCCGCATAACACTTAAATTGTTTTATACACAAACAAAGTTTCTCTACGTGTTTAACTTGATCTAATCTTGTTTACACAAGCTAAATCGATCTAAGTTTGGGATCAACAAGTGGTATCAGAGCTTGTTGAGAAACTTTGATCTAAAGAACACAAGAACCCTAAACTGCCAAAAACCCTAATTTTCTCAAAACCCTAAAAACACCATGTCTACCCCAGAAACAAACTCCTCCTCCTTCTCAAACCACAACATTAAGATTCCCATGCTAGATGCAGACAATTTTGAGCTGTGGAAGTTCAACTTTGAGCAATATCTACAAATCCATGATTACACCCTATGGGAAATCATTGAATATGGAAAAAATTCGATAAAGCTCAAAAGATTGCAGCTGCCATAGCTACAAGAACAGCTGTTCAAGGCTCTACTGAAGAAGATAGAAAAGAAAAACCTGAAGATGGTAGAGCTGTGTATGTTGAGGACATAGCAAAGAGAAGGGTTGATATGAAAACCCTAAGCATTCTGAAACTCTCTTTGGGTCAAGAAAATCAGCACAAATACAGAGGTTATGAGTCTGCAAAAGATCTTTAGGCAGCCCTTGAAGTTGCTTATGCTGGTAATGTTGATACTGTGGAAGAGAAAAAGAAGCAACTCTTGCATGAGTATGCTGTTTTTAAGGCTCAACCTAATGAGAAGCTAAGTAGTGTGAGAAGCAGACTTCTTGACATTACAAGCAAGCTGTCCTTCATGGGGACAGTGATTGGTGATGTTGACATTATTGCCACTTTTCTTAAAAGCCTTGGGGATGCATGGAAGATTGAGGCAAGGTCTATAATTACCAATAACACTCACAAAAATTCTACTTTTGATGATGTTTACAACAAACTGAGGCTGTTGGAGAATGAAACTCTTATGGATCATGGAAGCAAGACTACCAATGGAAACATGGCCTTCTTCTCACATAGTGAAATTCAATTTGATCAGAAGGATTCATACATACACCCAGTTACTGGATCAACATGTGTCAACGCTAGATCAAATCCTGTCAACGCCTCACATTCAGACGCTGACACATACAAAATTGACTCTCCAAGAGTAAAGCCTACTGGTATTGATCTGGATACTGTGTGTGCATACATTGATTCATTGCCCAATGGTTCAGTGATTACTTATGAGGACCTTGAGCAAATAAGTGATGAGCATTTGGAGGAGATGGACATAAACTGGAATATGGCTCTTGCAATTATAAGAGCAAACAGATGGAATAGAAGATTCAAGAAGAAGATGACTTTTAATGCTAAGGACACTGCTGGATTTGATAAATCCAAGGTTGAGTGCTATAATTGTCATCGTATGGGGCACTTTATGAGAGAATGCAGATCTCCAAGAAGATCTGATGCTAGAAAACCCTCAAGCCAAATTGTTAAGGCTCAGGATCCCAAGGCCATGGTTGCAATGCAAGAAATTGATGGTGTTGGATGGGATTGGAGCTATTTGGCTAAGGATGAGGAAGAGAATAAAGCTTTGGTTGTTGAGATGGAAGAAGAAGAGCATGTTCACTATGCTCTCATGGCACACTCCTCATCTTCATCAGACAATGAGGTATATGATGATGCTTTTTGTAGTAAGGGTTGTCGTTTAAATACTGAAAGACTTAACAAAGAAGTTTTAAGATTGACAACAGATCTAGGTAATGAAAGATACAAGTTGTCTAACTATCAACTTGCTCTTACTCAAACTGAAAAGACTGTAGCTGAGTATAAGAAAATGGAGCTTGACCTAAAAGATAAAATAAATATCTTAAAACATGATTTAAATGCTAGTACTGATATTAGAAATATCATGGAGAGGGTCAATGCTGAACTACAGGTTAAGTTAGATGAGGCTATCAAGAATAAGGATAATGTAGATCTTAAAATTCAGAGATTTGATAAAGCCTCACAAACCCTAGGAGAATGTGTTAGTAAACAAAGGGATTCTAGGGATATGACTGGGATTGGGATGAAAGAGTATGCTGGTGTTCCACCACCAGCTGGGGACTTCTATGGTGTCTAAAGAAAGGACTTATCTTGGACTGGTTTGCCAGAACTCCAAGAAGAGGAATTCATTCCTCCACCAAGATTCCTTACCCCAGTAGAAGAATATAGGCAGAAGTTGACTAATTTGGACCAATGGAAGAAAGCCAACCCTACCTTGTTTGTCAAGGGTGGCATGCTTAGTGATAGTCCAAATGAGCCTACCCCTATCAAAGTAACAAACCCAATCACTGGCAAGACTGTTGACCTTGGCTCAAACGTTGTTAGAAAACCTAGCATTAAGTATGCAGAAATGTATAGAAATACTAGGTCACCAAAAAGCCAAGTTAGTGATAGTGGAACAGGTTTCTTATCTTCCAGACCTAGAGTTATGTCTAGAAAAGCCTGTTATACTTGTGGTAGCTTTTCACATCTAGCCTATAAGTGTGTCAACGCTTCCAAGGTCAACGCTGACAAAAGGTCAAACACTGTCAGACCCAAAAATTTTGTGGAGCAAAGTCCACAAGTTGTTAGACCAGCCCCATTCTTTTCAAAAGGGTCTAACACTTATGGGCAAAGACCTTTTCAGAAGACCAATACATAGTCTAATAGGCAATGGGTTCCTGTAACAAACCCTAGGTTCAACGCTGATAAGGGTGATTTCAGCGTTGACAAGACCAAATCAAACGCTGACAGAAACGTTGCCAGACCAAATAATGGTAAATATTTGCAACCACAGGGAAAGGGGTGTAAAGCTTCTTCTAGCTTGACATGGAGACCTAAGCAAGATCAAAACCCTAATTCTAATGGGATTTCTATGACCTGTAACAGATTTAATTATATTTCAAAGGTCATCACAAAACCAATTGGGGTTAACTGGGTGTTCAATCCAAAAAGGGATGAACAAGGGGTTGTTATGAGGACTAAGTTTGTTCTTGTTGAACGACCAAATGAATCCAAGTCAGCTTAGGCTTGGGTTCCCAAAGAAAACTAATTTGTTTTCTTTATGTGCAGGGCATTCAAAAGCAGGTTAATGATTATGGTTATTGGGATAGTGGATGCTCTAGGCACATGACTGGGAAGGAAGATTATCTCACTAACTTTACTCCCATTAAGGATGGTGATAAAGTTTACTTTGGAGGCAGATATGGACTATCACAGGCAAAGGAACTCTTCTCACCAACAATTTGCGTTTTGAAAACGTATTTCTGGTAAAAGAACTTGACTATAATCTTTTTAGTGTATCACAAGTTTGTGATAACAAAAATAAGGTTCTTTTCACTGATACTGAATGCTTGGTGTTGAGCAAGGATTTTAAAATACCAGATGAGAAATTCATTGATTATATGACACCTAGGCATAAGGACATTTATAATGTTAATCTTAATGGTATTAGGATGAATAATAACTTGTCATGTCTTTATGCTAAAGCTTCAGTTGATGAGAGTAATCTATGGCAAAGGAGACTAGGGCACATTAACTTTAAAAATATAAACAGACTTTTGAGACATGGCTTGGTTGATGGTTTGCCTGAAAAGGCTTTCCACAATGACCACTCTTGTGTTGCATGCCTTAAAGGCAAACAACACAAGGTCTCATTTAAGTCTAAACAGGTGCACTCTAGTTCTAAACCACTTCATTTGCTGCATATGGACCTTTTTGGTCCAAGTAATATAGAAAGCTTGAATGGTAAATCTTACTGCTTTGTCATCACTGATGACTTTTCTAGGTTTACTTGGACTTTCTTTTTAGCTATGAAAAGTGACACTACTGACACTTTAATTAAATTTATTAACCAAATTGAAAAGAAGACTGGTAATGAAGTTAAAATGCTTAGAAGTGATAATGGTGGTGAGTTTAGAAATAAGTTGTTGGATGATTTTTGTGCAAGAAAGGGATTACTAGACAGTTTAGTGTTGCTAGAACCCCACAGCAAAATGGGGTTGCTGAGAGAAAGAATAGAACCCTAATTGAATCAGCCAGGACTATGTTGGTTGATGCTCACTTTCCTATTGCTTTTTGGGCTGAGGCTGTGAAAACAGCTTGTTATGTTCAGAATAGAGCATTAGTCAACAAGATACATAACAAAACACCTTATGAGTTACTTTGGGGAAGGAAACCTAATATTGGTTTTCTTAAACCTTTTGGTTGTCATGTAGTTGTGTTGGACACTAGTGATGCCTTAGGTAAATTTAGTGCTAAAGGTGATGAAGGCTACTTCATGGGTTATTCAGTGCAGAGTAAAGGATATAAGGTTTACATTAAGAAGGAAAAACGTATACTTGAAAAGGTACATGTTAGGTTTTTAGAAAGTAAACCTAGTGATCCCGAAAGTGGTCCAAATTGGTTATTTGACTTGGAACCTCTATCTAGGACTTCGAATTATATGCCTGTTACTAATCCAAACATTGTGAATGTAACTTCAAGTGTTGTGGAAGAACCAGCTGTTGATGTTTCAGGTACACAGGTTAATGAAGAGGTTGGATCACAAGCAGACAAGTCATCTCCCATACTTGAGTATGTCACTATTCCCATATGGACAGATGCTTTTGTTGCTGCTGCTGCTGCTGGAAAGGAAAATGGTGGTCCCCAAGTATCACCAGTTAACAACATGCATGGTCTTTCAGGCGCTGACAAAAGAAAATATGGCGCTGACAAGACAAATTCAGGCGTTGATGTTTCAAACGTTGACAACTCTAGTTCAGGCGTTGACGACCCAAACGCTGACAACCTTGGTTCAGGCGTTGACAACTCTTTTGACCATATTTTCTCTTCCAATTTTGAACAAGGTGAACCTTCAAGCAGAAATGGAGAGGTTCATACAGATATTGATGGAAGAGAGTCTGAAGAAGATATTGTTAACTTGGAAGATGAGATTGAAGATAACAGACTTTTTGAGGGAGGAGTTCTTACTTCTACAATGAAGGATCACCCCTCTTCTCTAATTATTGGTGATGTGATGTCTCCTGTTCAAACTAGAAGATCTCATCAGAATCTTGGAGGATTTATTGCCAATATACACAAGAAGGTTGATACCCCTCTTGTTCAAGCATGTCTGTTTGCCTGTTTTCTGTCACAACAGGAACCCAAGAAGATTTTTGATGCTCTCAAAGAACCAAGTTGGGTGGAAGCAATGCAGGATGAGCTTCACCAATTTGCTATTCAGGATGTTTGGGAGTTAGTCGATTGTCCCAGATATGTCAGACCTATTAGGACAAGATGGGTTCTTAGAAACAAGAAAGATGAAAGAGGCATTGTGGTTAGAAACAAGGCACGTTTAGTGGCTCAAGGATATACACAAGAGGAAGGGATAGACTATAAGGAGGTCTTTGCACCAGTTGCAAGGATTGAGGCTATAAGGATATTTCTAGCCTATGCTTCCTGCATGGGCTTTACTGTCTATCAAATGGATGTGAAGAGTGCTTTTCTTTATGGCACAATTATTGAGGAGGTTTATGTAATGTAGCCTCCTGGTTTTGAAGATCCAGAGCATCCAGACAAGGTATATAGAGTCAAGAAAGCTATGTATGGACTTCATCAAGCCCCAAGAGCATGGTATGGCACATTGTCCACCTATCTGGTGGAAAATGGATCCAAAAGGGGCACCATAGACCATACCTTATTTACAAAGAAGACTGGTAAAGATGTCTTACTTGTTCAGGTTTATGTGGATGATATCATCTATGGATCATCAAACCCAAAGATGAGTGAAGACTTTTCCAAGCTTATGACAGACAATTTCAAGATGAGTGTAATGGGGGAGATGAACTTCTTTCTAGGGTTACAAGTTCAGCAGAAAGAAGATGGTATCTTCATCTCTCAGGATAAATATGTAGCAGAAATCTTGAAGAAGTTTGGCTTTTCTCCACATGAGAAAAGGGCTAGTACTCCTATGGATAGAGAACACCCTTGGGGAAAAGTTGTAGATGGAAAAGATGTGGATGTCAGGCACTATAGATCAATGATTGGTTCATTGATGTATCTCACAGCTTCAAGACCTGACATTATGTTTGCTGTGTGTGCATGTGCACGCCATCAAGTGACTCCCAATGAGTGTCACCTTCATGCTGTCAAGAGAATCTTTAGGTACCTTAGATGTTATCCAGATTTGGGATTATGGTATCCAAAAGATTCACCATTGGAGCTTATTGCATATTCAGACAGTGACTATGGTGGTGACAAATTTGATAGAAAATCCACAACTGGTGGATGTCAGTTTCTTGGGAGTAGGTTGATATCTTGGCAATGCAAGAAACAAACAGTGGTGGCCAATTCTATAACTGAAGCAGAGTATGTTGCTGCAGCTGCTTGTTGTGGACAAGTCTTGTGGATTCAGAACCAGCTGTTGGATTATGGGTATAATTTCATGCATACCAAGATTTTTGTAGACAATAACAGTACATTATGCATTATTAAAAATCCTGTACATCATTCTAAAACAAAACACCTAGAAATTAGACATCATTTTCATAAGAGATTGTTTTGAAAAAGGGTTTAATACAACCAGATAGGGTTGACACAGAAGAAAATGTGTCTGATTTATTAACTAAACCTTTTGATACTGGAAGGTTTTAATACTTGGTAACAAGTATTGGAATGATCAATCTCACTTAATATGTGTTTTAGGGTCTTATTGTAAAATTATGTACATGATATGCATTGTTATTGGTCTTTTTGAGAAGTTAGATTTTCCACTATATTTGTCTAACGCTGACAAAGGTTATCTTAACGCTGATAAATGTTATCGTGACATTGTCAACAACATGTTAGTTTTGTGGTTTTTGATCTAAGTGTGCAGGTGGTGTTAGCATTGTACCATTGGATACAGAGTTGCTTATGGATCCTTGGAGAATCATTGGAGCATGTTTCAATTTATGGATGATGGTTGGAATATTTATATTCCTATCTTGACATAAATTTTTCTATACATGCATATTATTGGGCAACATATGTATCACAGTTTAAGGGGAGGTTTTAGGAACTTTTAGGACTTTTGGGTATTCTTATAATACTCTTATCACAAGTCTAGATTGTGTCCACTGGTGAGTATGAGTTAGTTTACTAAATCATGAGGCATTGTAGCATGCAAAGTTGACATACTATGCATACTGCCAAGACCTTTTTGGCCTAGAATTGGATGTGGTATGTTGGGAGACTTGGGAATGATTTATGATGGGTTTACCTGGGAGTTACAAGGAATTTTATGGGATAACTTAATTGTTAAGAATTTTGGTTAGCAAGGGACACTAGAGGACTATTATGTCTATCTTGCATAAGCAAGTGTGCATAACTGGACAGTGCTTGCCGCCCTATAATAATTATCAATTTATAGGTTATCTTCACTAGGATAAATTACTTTGTTAAGGTCCTTTTTCATTTTTATTACTTTTATTTTTGGACGCTGACAAATGTTTTTCCAAGCGTTGTTGTAACCAATTTAGACGCTGACATGGCTTTGGCAAACGTTGACAAGAATATAGCCGTTGGGCGTTGATGGGTTATTTTTTACCGTTGACACTTATTGGGACCTACCCAGTTGTTATTTTTGACGAATTTTGTGGCCATAATTTTGGGAGTAGATAACTTTTAATTAATGCACAAGATAACTTATTTTCTTTTCAATATTTTCATCATTATATTTTGAAAATACTTGCCTCATTTTTGACCAATCACATGTGCCTATCTCTCCTATATATTCGGCTCCTATTTTTAAACAGGGTACTTCATATTCTTGTCTAACACTTTTTCTCCTATAATTCATCTTTCTCAATAAATTCACAAACAGCTTTCCTCAACAATGACACCAAAGTTTAAACCAAGTGACTTGGTATTGGGATTCAGAAGTCAGCACAACATGATAATGGTACCTGTGAAGACACTTCTTTGATGATAGCTGATGACTGGAATACATCAACCATATCTGTAGGTCCGTCAACGCTCAAATTCCTTGTGTCAGCGCCCAATTTACCCTTGTCAGTGCTTGGTTTGTCAGCGTTCAAATTTTGCTTGTCAACGCCCAACCTACTTGTCTCAGCGCCTCTTGTGAACTGCTCCATCATAGTTGTAAAAGACAAGTTCAAATTTGTAAGAGTAACCAGAGATGTTTCAAAACCTGGTTGCTTCTTCAATTCAGTGAGGGCTTAAGCAACACCCAAAGATTCTCCATCATGTGAGCCTTTGTCACTCACATGGATCTGCTCATCCTCCCCTTTGGAAGATTCCTCCATTCCACGCCGAGTGTTAGCATCCTCCAAAAGGACAATCATCTCCCTCAATTGCTTGAGTTCAAGGCCTTGTGTACTGACTGTTTGTACCAAGTCTGCATTTTGCTTTTGCAAGCTAATGCAGACAGCCGTCAATTCCATCAATGTGTATGGTTCTAATCTGCCCTCCTCTAGAATGGGTATTTGACCTCCCAAAGTAGAGTCATGGGGCATGGATGAGGTCTTAAAGATGTTAGGATTGTCTTGGCATGCATCTAGGCGAGTACCAATAGTCCCAGCCTCATCCATAGCACCAACCACACTTGTGGTGGTGGTTCTCTCTGAAACATGGCTAGGACCAATAGAGGAGAACACTCCAGTAGTCCTTGGGCGTTTAATCAACCTATATTCAGGGGGTGTAGAAGATGATGTGGATTGGGTGGTAGTTTGAAGGTTAAGGGGTGTTTGGGTCTGTGAAGGAAAGGTGTCAACGTTTGGATTACTTGTGTCAACACCAACATTTAACGTATCAGCGTTGAAGGATTCTTGGTCAATTTCCATGTGTTGAGGGGAAGGTAAAGGTTCTGGTATTGGGTCAAGTTGTGGTTGTGGGTCTGGTTGGGGTTGTGCTGCTGCAATAACAGCAAGCATAGCTTGGGTAAGGGGTAAGTCACGGTGAGGGGGTGAATTCATCTTGCTAAAAATAGCTTTCTTTTGCACAGGGATCTCATAAAAATCATCATGATCCCTTGTGCAATAATTTTGCACATCAAAAACCATTTGCAAAAATTTGGGATAAGCCAAAGTCATCTTATTCCCTTTGTTTTTACACATGCCATCAAAAATCAGTTTGAAAAATTAAACTTTTGCCCATTTGTAATGCACACAATTGCACTAGCAATTGATCTGTTAATTTCATTATATGCAATACATTTGGGACTCAAACATTGAAGGATAACATGTATGAGGTACTTCCAGGCTGGGGGGAAACTCTTGTTTATGATATTTGTTTAAAGTACCCTCATCAGGGAAAGGATACCCCAAAGCCCGAAGTCCTTGTTCTATTTCATTGATGGGGAGGGTGGTTATACCATCTGCATCATTAAGATGCAAATCCTGGCGAACCAAAGCTTCAATAACCACCCAAGTACGCCCATGAACAATAGCTGTTAATGTAGTCACATTATTAAGCGTTAAGGAACTGACAATGTTCCAAAACTGTTTAATATGAGTGACAGGGATGAGAGGAGCATGAGAAAGTGCATACCTAATTGGAGATGCATTCAAATACGCCACCATCTGGGTGTATTGTGGAAACAAAGTATCATCAGCCTCCAAATAAGCAATCATGTTGTGCTGACTTCTGAATACCAATACCAAGTCACTTGGTTTAAACTTTGGTGTCATTGTTGAGGAAAGCTGTTTGTGAATTTATTGAGAAAGATGAATTATAGGAGAAAAAGTGTTAGACAAGAATATGAAGTACCCTGTTTAAAAATAGGAGCCGAATATATAGGAGAGATAGGCACATGTGATTGGTCAAAAATGAGGCAAGTATTTTCAAAATATAATGATGAAAATATTGAAAAGAAAATAAGTTATCTTATGCATTAATTAAAAGTTATCTACTCCCAAAATTACGGCCCCAAAATTCGTCAAAAATAACAACTTGGTAGGTCCCAATAAGTGTCAACGGTAAAAAATAACCCATCAACGCCCAACGGCTATATTCTTGTCAACGTTTGCCAAAGCCATGTCAGCGTCTAAATTGGTTACAACAACGCTTGGAAAAACATTTGTCAGCGTCCAAAAATAAAAGTAATAAAAATGAAAAAGGACCTTAACAAAGTAATTTATCCTAGTGAAGATAACCTATAAATTGACAATTATTATAGGGCGGCAAGCACTGTCCAGTTATGCACACTTGCTTATGCAAGATAGACATAATAGTCCTCTAGTGTCCCTTGCTAACCAAAATTCTTAACAATTAAGTTATCCCATAAAATTCCTTGTAACTCCTAGGTAAACCCATTATAAATCATTCCCAAGTCTCCCAATAGACCACATCCAATTCTAGGCCAAAAAGGTCTTGGCAGTATGCATAGTATGTCAACTTTGCATGCTACAGTGCCTCATGATTTAGTAAACTAACTGAGCTACCGATCCAACAATTACCTTTCACCCGGTTTTTCTCCTCAAAACCAAAACACCGCCAACAACTACAATAGAAGCAACCAAATCCCACAACGAGCTTCTAGTCCTTATCACCCACCCGCCCAACAAACCCCACCCATTAATCCCGATGTTGAAGCCATCATGAGAACTCAAGGTGAGCAAATCAAGAATCTACAGAGCCAAATAAGCAATTTGAAAGGAGATATCCCGAAGCAAGGGAATGAGATAAGATCCAAGGTACGCGATAATATTCAATCCTCCTTCAGCACTCAAACAAATGAATTAAAGAATATGTTGGCTAGTTTCTTGCCCTCCACTCAACCTTCTACTTCAAGTTCTCTACCTTCAACCACCGTCACTAATACGCGAGCTAATGTGAGTGCTATTACTACTCGTAGTGGAGTCACCATCGTAGGACCACCAATCCCTCCACCATCATCTACACCTCCTCCACCTAGTATTAGTGCACCATTACCGTCTCCGCCTCGTCATGACGATGTCCCCAAGAAGAAACCTTCAACATCTCAACCTTCACCAACTACACCTTCCACCTATAAACCCAACATCTCATATCCTTCTCTCTTGGACAAGCCTAACTTGCTAACAAAGGAGGACTCTCAAATAACAAACTATATCAAGATGATTTCTCAAATGAACTTCAACATTAGCTTTCTTGAAGCACTTGTCCACATGCCCAAATTTGTTAAAGCATTTAAGGAATTGCTTAACAAGAAGGAGAAGCTGATTGAACTCGCCAACACACGCTTAAATGAAAACTGCTCTGCAGTGATTCTTAAAGAACTTCTGGAAAAGCTTGGAGATCCTGGTCGTTTTGTGTTGCCTTGCGTGTTCAACAAAACTGAAGAATTTACTGCCCTTGCTGATCTCGGGGTCAGTATTAATTTGATGCCACTAAGTGTTTGGAAAACACTATCATTGCCCGACCTCACTCCAACAAAGATGACTCTTGAACTTGCAAACCGCACTCTCGCTTACCCCGTTGGTATAGCCGAAGACGTGTTCATAAAAGTTGGCACATTTACTTTCCCGGTCGATTTTGTCGTTGTTGATTATGAAATGGACCCTCGTATTCCTTTAATACTTGGTCGGCCATTCTTGAGAACCGGACGAGCTTTAGTGGATGTAGCCGAAGGTGAGTTAATCTTACGAGTCAGGGATGATGCACAAGTTTTTAAAATGGGAAAGCTTACAAGTAAAACATTTGGAGGCCGAGAATCAGTGAATATGATTAATGTGCATGATAACTTTGTTGTCTACGACAATCCTCTATTCGATTCTTCCATTGATAATCCACTTTTTGAAGACGATGTGGATGATTCTCGCTCCACTTTGGACGCTTCTCCCATTTATGATTCTCCACCGGTCTTTGATGCTTATGATGATGATGATTCTAGCTCAGATTCGGATGATTATGATGACCTTACTTCTGAGTATCCTGATCTGCCTACATACGATGATTTTGATGAGGCCGATACTCTTTCGAGCGATTCTTCACATGATGAAGATCCTCCGCCATCACTCGATCCTACTTTGGACGATTACTTATTTGAGGAAGACTTCTCTGTGTTTCTCAACACTTACTTCCCCCATGAGAGTGATGCTCCTCCTTATGATTTTGAAGATTATCGTCTTGATCCTACTTTGGATTTGAAGAACATTCTTTCAAAGGAGAAGAAACCGGTAGACACCAATATCCGCAGCACGTATGAGTTAACACCTCTTTTTCCCCCTTCTGAGGACGAGGTTGTGCTTCTTCGCGGATCTTCTTCACACTCTGCTGAGCCTGAGTGCTATTTTCCCTTAAAGGAAAAGGTGTTCGACCCCGGTATTGAAATCTTTAAGCCATCTCAGTATCCACCTGATGAAATAAAAGGAAAAATCTTTGGAAATATTGAAGACATGCTTGCACCTCACCATACTTGCCCCCACCGTGCTCCATCACTGCTTAAGGGAACCTTGCCTATTCTTCTTTGGTTTGCCTTGTTCGCCTTAAGCTTGTGCTATTTGATGGACGAAACTACGTCTTTGATCCTGGTGGATATATTTCATGCTTCTTCCGTTGATAATCAAGGTCGAGTCAGGCTCACGACTCGGTTAACAAAAATCAAGCGCTTCTTGGGAGGCAACCCATGCATCTATCTTTTAAGTTTTCTTTATCCTAAGTGTAGGGTAGACCCGTTGGTTTGCTTTCCTCTCCTCACTTCTTAATCAGGGATTCGAGCTTCAAAGACACACTCTTGATGATTCTTGACGACCCGTGATTCCGTGTTCACTTCTTCCCGGTTCTATCCTAAACTCTTTTCGATTCACTATTTTATATTTCTCAATATTAAAATAGGAATCTCTTTAGTGGTCTTTTCCTTAGCAAGATTTAAACAACGTGCACAATGTCCTAAGTGTAGGGGAGTTTACTCCCACATGCTTAAACATTGAGGACAATGTTTATCTTAAGTGTAGGGGGGACTTCTATCGAAGTTAAGTGGTCTTTTCCTTGTATTTGTCCTCATTTTAACCGGAAAATCAATTTTTCGACATTTTTCAAAATTTTTGATCTATTTTGGCCTATTAGTTTTTCCTTTTGTATAGTCATTTTCTTTCCTTGCTAGAATAAATGTTTAATAAAGTGGTTTTAATTTTCAAACGTTGTGAATCTTTTGACTCAACCCGAGTTTACTTATCTAAGTTACTCTAGCTAGTATCCTTAACGTGTTTAAGTCAAGTTTTGCTAGGCTTTTATATAGGGAGCTATAAAACACGAAAGTCTTAACTCTCACGGGTTAAGAACAAGAACTTTTCGCAAGTTCCTATAATTGATCCTAGAGAGTCGTTTATCAAGGGAACTTTAAAATGCGATTTCTAAACTTGAAAAAGTCTAAGAGTTTGCAAGATCCTATAGGCGACTCGAAAACCCAAAACTTTGATTTAATAGGCTAAGTATCCACGAGTCTCATTACTTGAGATTTTAAACTTTGGAGAACGAGAGATGTTAGAGCCAATTATAAGTTCGGTATTCTTTCGTGAATTTATGTGAGTTAATTATGAGCCTATTCTCCCATCGCTTACTAATAATTTATCTGCTAATAAATAAGGTTGTACGATTTGAAAAGTTACTTAGCTTCTAGCCCAAGATCGTTTAAAAGTTGCTCGGTATGGATTAGAGTTCATAGCCAAGGCATAACTTATTGAAGCGGGATGCGAAGATTGGCGAGTCCAAAAAGGCCCTAACAAGGCATGAGGGCTAAGTTTTGTTGCTAAAGATCCAAAGTGATGTGAAGAATCATTTATCGAAAATCAATATGAAGGATCGAGACACACGACGAAAAGCAAAAACTCCCAAAAGGCATGGAGAAGTGTATCCGAAAAGACCCTAACAAGGTATGAGGATAAATAGATCCAAGTCATAAAAGGAGGCGGATCATTGTATATCAAAGTCCAAAATAAAGATTGGAGAAAAATGAAGAAGTCGTGGTCCAAGTATGATCTCTCAAAAATTCAAGTGAAGAAATTCCATTATGAAGAGAAGACCATAATTTCATGAACGTCTCTCAAGGTTTGAAGTATGAAGTCGCTGCCAAATATCGGTCCGAGAAAGGTCTCAAATCGCGAAGCGAGTTATGCCAAGATATGAACTTTATGAGGGCCCGAGAAGCAGTTTTAAAAGATTTTGTCCTTTAGCTAACTATTGATTAAATCGTTCACTTTATTTTCGGCCTAAATAACTATCGAAATAAGTCAAACAATGCATCTTCGTGATCATTCAAGACAATAATAAAATATAAGAGATACACCTAGGAATAAGGGAGTCTAAGTGAGTAATTTGCTCACATGAGTTCGTGTTAGTTTACTAACTTATAATAACAATGATCTCGTTTTTAAGCTTGTTTTGGAGAAAGTGAAAACTTGAGGATGATGATTGTTCATAACATTTCCAAAACCCAAGGTATGCTTTTGATTTCTTTATTTTGAATGTTTATAATTTTCTATCTCTTTAATAAAGGCCAACGTGGATTAATTATGATGAAAAATGTAAACGTGCTTTGTAACTAATGTATTGCATGAGGACATTGCAATGGTCAAGTGTAGGGGATTTGATAGGTGTGTAAACACCCATCCTTTTTACCACTTAATTACAATAATAACCGAGCCAAAACGTGTATTTTATGTCTTTTATGTCGGAATTATGCGTGGTTTGTGTTTTTGTTGTGATTTAGGACGAAAAGGTGAAAAGCGGAGAAAACACGGGCATTCACGGGCATTTACGGACTTTTATTGAAGAAAAAGATGAAAGACGAAGTCAAGAAGTCAAGAGTGCAAAAAGAACGGAAGTCCAAGACCAATTGTGAAGATTTATCGAAGAAAAAGTCAAAAGACGGAAGTTTACTTAAAGCCGAAGAACTCAAGTCTATTTTATTGAAGAATTAAAAGACGAGTTCAAAAGAAATCCCGAGCCACAAGTCATTAGAGTCCAAGTTTAAAGAAGATTAGAAGAACAAAGGACTAATGGTGCAATTAATGAAGATTAAAGAGGAAGGACTTGTGCAATCCCGTAATCTCGAGTTCGATCCAATCACACGACTATTAAATATAAGTCCATAAACTTTCACTATTTGGATGGAGAAGTGCAGGAGTAAAAGATGTGACTGCGGTATGATTAGGATATGGAATACCAGAATCAAGATCCTAAATCAAGAGTGTTTTTTAAGACGTCACGTTGAGGGCAAGGTGGTTTCAAAGGAGTGGGGAATGTTATTCTCGAGCTTTGTGCGGGTCGAGCCGATGCTATCTATCTTTATTTTTATCTTTATTTAGGATATCTTTTATTTGTTTAGGAATATCTTGTCTTACAAGTTAAGTATTTGGTTTTATATACCAAATTTTTATTATGAATAAATCAATCAAAGTTAATCAATAATTCTCTAAGTATTCTAGTGTCTCTTTCTTACGGATCCAACACATGCTATAATGGTGCCTTATTCCGATACTACATAAAAAAGTCGTATCATGTTCATAATATGAATATGCAAGTTTATCTTTCTTTGAATTGATTTGATTATTATAATCTAAGATATTTATCTTCTTGTCACCATTGGGTACAATATCTTTCTTTGAATTGATTTGATTATTATGCAGGTTTGTGTTCACTAGATTCTTGTTTCAAATAACATCTTTAACCTGAAGCTAAACTATTTTCACATAGGATAAAAACACCCTTTAAGCATCCAAAAATAATTATCTTGTACATCTATACTAGTTATAATACCCGTGCACACACGGGTTTTTTTTTCTAAATTTATAGTAACGGTTTTTGCTTAGCATCCGATTTTTTTTAGAAACACATAAGGGTTTTGTATAAAAAAAATCATGTTGGTTTGATTTTTCATACTCATACATTATACAATTACACAGAGGTTATGACTACTAACGTTAATAGGTTATTTAAAGATCACAATTAAGCAATATCTCTAGTAACCTATACTTTGCTTTTTATATCTTCTAACAAAAGTTTAAAAATAACTTCATTCTTAATGTATACCAACAGATGCTTTACCTTTATAGGCAAATAGGATGGATGGCAAACAACTTTCTTGCACTTAGCTGTTTCACCCCACATCAGATAACATTCACTATTATATTAGTACAATAAAACTCTCAAAATAAGACTTCTAAAGTTCCATCCTCATTTTTAAGTTCCAAATTAAAATGTAGATGCATTTAAATATAGTTAGAAATATGTGCAACAGATTTTTCTAAAATTGTACCCTAAAGCAATACTAATTTTTTTGTCTCAAATGAAAACTATATAAGTGTTGTAATTAAAAGTCAACATATGGCCAAAGACAAATACATGTATCAGATGGAAACATTGTCCAAAATTTAACTGAAGAAGCTTCATTTCTCCAGCTCTTCTTCAGCTAAGTTACCAATTAACTAAAGAAAAAAGAGGTTTTTTTTCTTTAAACTCAAATTTATACAAATTTCACAAGCGTAGATCTCAGTTAGTATGGTGGTCTGGTTACTGTTTTGGATTATTTTTGCCACATACCAGCAAAGATAAGGGTTTTTATGTACCACAACAACGCCTATCATACATGGTCTAATTTTATGTAATGTCATTTTCTATGTATTAAATTAATAAAGCTTACCTCTGCATCTTTTTATGGGGGATTTGGTTGAGGCGTTGTTATTGGTTCTTGAAGGAAAATCAATTTCCTTTCCAATTCTTACTCCTGACAAAGGAAAAATAATATAGTATATATAGTTGAAAGTTAGATTACCATGCTGCATTGCTACGTACAATCAAAATGACAACAAAAGAGCAAATTATGGAACACTTGGTCTTCTTCAAGGCCAAACTGAATGCCGATCCTAACAAAGTCGAAGTCATGATCGATGCACTTCATGGTTTTGCTTCACTTAAGTACCTTTCAGTCCGCCACGTTTCTCTTGGAACATTTCTTCAATTCACGTCCATGTTGGAGTTTTATTCATGCAAAAGTTTGGATATCAAAATTTCGGCATGTTTATGTTGGATCTGCGAACAATGTCGAGAAAGCTTTTACTTAGGTAGCTTATGCACCACACGATTCAATGTGTCACAGTTACTGCACGCCATATCCAAACACATCCTGCATCTTATCAGCTTCTTCCATACGATTTCCATTGACCAAATCCCATTTGTTAGTCTCCAGGCCCGAAATTGAAGCTCCATCAAGTGCAATATTCCAATCAAAACTCTCACCACAATATGTCCCGCTTGAAGCAGGCCTTGATTACCACCACCGCCATTAATACCACCAACTGAAGTGGTTTTTCCACCAGAGTTCACCTCAAACGTCTTAAACGGAGAAGAATCTATCTTAGTATGTTTTTGGTTGTCGATAGACAAAATAGACTCCATGGTGACAGTAGGAGGCGCTACGCCACATTAGTATACATGGCGTAAATACTATAATTTGCTAAAAGAATCATAACATACACCATTAAAGTTAGAGTATGTGAAAATACTTGTTAGAACAACCACACAAAAGACGCTTTCATCTCTTTATGCAATTTAGCCAAAACCCTTTGTAGATCTTCATAAAACAAACCTTCCCTCATTTGAATCGTATAATTTTGTAGATCGTTAATTATAAACACCATAGAAGAAAACGCTTTCTTAATTGAACGATAAGTAAGATTCCCCTGCCACCTTATCTCTTTTTTCCATTGGTATCTCAACACTATTTGCCTTCCTCTCAATAATCTCAGGAATATATCCCCTGCCCACTCTCGTGGTTCAACCCTCGACAAACTACATGATCAATATCACCATATAAGAATATGAGTGCCGAGCCCTAATCAATCTAATTACACAACTCTTCATCCAAAAACTCTAAATGCAATCTTATACAAATCCAAGCACCCATTTTATAAATGATCAAGTACTTACAATGGCGCTTGGAAGTTCTGGTCCCTAATCACACTTAGTGCCATTAATTAAAGCATCCTTTATATTAATAATTCACTGAAAGACGCCAAATATCATATTTTCACAAGACTACTAAGCAAAAACAGATGGGTGTGCTGAGTGCTGCTATCTATCCAGATTTTATTACTCAAAAGAACTTACGGCATTTAATCCTAGAGCCCATCCTATAATAACATCTACAAAAGAACCAAGCGGTGTTTAAAAAATGATGTAAGTTGAGATCAGTTGTGCCAAGCTTTCACACGCATCATCTGCTCTTGTATTCCTGCTGACATTCATATAAACAACAGTTACCACTATACCTGGAGTCGACCCATATACTTATTGGATGGTTGAATCCAGTTATAATTTGTAAGACTCGAGTGAATTTATATGGCACAAAAATTAATTTTAAAACTGACAAAAAATATTCATGGTGACTGGTACAAAATTCCAAATTCTACTAAATAGTTTTATTCAACTTACCGCAACCTGATCTTGTTCCTTCCTCGTCACGCCAAAGCGTTGTTAAACATTTCCTAATTACTCCCCATAGAAAGAAGACAATCTTGGCTTGTACCATTGTCTTCACCTTGTAATGAAATATCAGGTTATAACAAATTACAAATCCACATACAGAGATATATGAGTATACATTCGTAGGTTAGTCGGAGATTAGAGTATACCCTAGGGTTAAGGGATCCATCTCAAGCCATGGGGTTGGCAGTCATAGATTCTAAACCAACACCAATGCCAATATCATAGAATCTGGTTTTAATAGCTGCAGCTACATCAACTGTTTGAAGACCCGAGGAACATTGTGTGTTGACGGTCGGTCCTAACTGGTACAGTTTCTGAGGAACAGATAAATCATACACTCTATTATATTTCACAACAAAATGATAAATATGTGAATTAAAGTTGCCTCGACAATAAAGCTGCACACAAGGCAAAACGGAGAACTTGCTTGAAAAAGATCACTCTCTAGGGGTAATAATTAAGGATTCCTTCTCTTGAAGTAAGGAATTTTCTGCTTGACACTCGTCAAGCACCACCACAAGCTTATTAGATAAATGAGAATGAGCTTTGTAACATTGATGTGATTCTAACTCGAGCTTCTGCTTTATCCTTTCATTTTAAACCATTCATGTTGCGAGTAGAAATCATATAAGTTACATTACTATAGTAATTATTGTTGAAGTTGGTAAAGCTATAGTTTAAAAATTCATAGTCAACAATTAACATGCAGCAACATGGAATACAATATGGTGGCAAGAAAATATCCTATACAATTGAAGGCATTTCAGGTAAAGTTTCTAGGTGTTCAAAACACATTGTTTCTAAAAAAGGTATTCATATCAACCAAATACCACAGTGGGTCATAAGTTGTAACCATTTATAAGAGCAGGGGGAGTCCATGGTTATGGCTTGGCGCCATGGCCACCACGCCGGAAAAATCGACCGCGCAGGACTCCGTCCCTCTACGTCGTCGGTTTGGCGCCATGGCCACCAGCTTTCGCCGTGGTGTTTTCTATTTTTTTTATTATTAAAGTGGGTATATGTGGACCCCTTATACCACTTTTTACTCTTATGACACCACTTTTCCCACGGCTCAGGGTTACCAGTGAAAACTGGTGCCATGGAAAATATGATGACGTGGCAGCACTTTTTAGGCCATGACACCAAGCCATGACTCAAGGACTCCCTATGCTCTAAGGGTGACTTGCAGTAAACTACAGTTTTAAAACAATAACCTAATTGTTTTATACAGCTGGTTTAAGAGGTTGTATACATTAAAATTAGGCGTTTCCTCATTAGCTAATTTTTGTTTTTGACCCGTTGGAGATAAAACATAACCCAAATCAATCCATTTTAGTGAATAAACTAAATTTGACACCTTTGTGGATAAAAAACTTACCAAACTTCTCTAAATAAAAAAGGACCTTCATGAAGGGCTGATTCTATAATCCAAACCTACACCTGATCAAAATAGCATATCATAATCGGCTCTAGATAGTATATCTTATATTTATTTTTAAAAAACATAAGCTACTAATAAAGATTCGATTCATACCAACTTCTTTCACAATATCTCTTTTAAACGAAGAATACGTTGTTTTATTGAATGTGTCGGTATATGTAATTATCTACTCACAAAAAATAAGGAAATTTTTTTATCCTAGCAGTCAAGTCGATTCAAGTTTTTATATAACTTTGTCATACATAATACTGAATTCATGAATTCCCCATATAGGTACTAAAACATATTCATGTATTATCTAAATCAGCAACCGAGTCTAATTATATATTCATACCTGAGCAGATGTAGAAGATACTTCTACAACAACCCAATTGTTGAAAGTTATCACGGAAATAAATATACCCCATAAATTACAACATAATAACACAAACCCATAACTTAATTACCCAGAAAACAAAAATCCTAGATTAGCAGATTTATTTATAAGTAATGGATTAATATAATTTTAATTCATTAACCAGAAAACATACCTTTGATTAATTGTACTGAGTGATTTTTAATGAAAGTATTGTTATGTTAGTAAAGTTTTTGTAGTCATCATCTGTGTTTTTTTGTGTGGCTGTAGAATGAAGAACCTAAGTTTTTTAATTTGTTAAAATTTTAGTTTTAGCCCCTATACTTTGTATAGAATAACTCCGTCCGTTTCAAAGTTTATTTTGTTATACTTTTGACACTTATATTTTTATATATAATTTTAAAAGAAAAACGCAAAATAACGAACTTTTATGGTTTTTGGCCAAATAAAGAAATATTTAATGTTTTTAATTACAAAAAATTAAAAGCCAAAAGGAATAAACCAAACGATTATTTCCTATTAAGGAAAGAATCTCTTGAAAAAGTCCATACTTTAGATTTTGCTTTACAAAGAAAAAGATTCTTTGTTAAAATTACGTAAATATAACATTTCTCATTCAAGAATAACTACATACATAATTTTTATAAAAAAACTTTTACGTAATTATGTGTCAAATAACTTAGACCAATTACTATATTCTTTCTCTATTAACTTTTTTTTATTTAATTATTTTATTACACATCATCATTATGTAGCAAAATTGTATCAAATGCTTGAGGAAATCGGAGCAAAACCCACGGGCGAGTTCTCATATGACCAAAAGCCACGCGTGAGTTTTCTTCCCACTAAAAAAAACCCGCGCGTGGATTCATAATCCCAAAACTTGCACAAAACCTAAATTCTCAAGAACTAACTACTGGGTTTCTACATCATGTAGGCCCTAACTCTCCCAACCGTTATATAATTTATATAACAAAAAATTGATTTTTTTCTAGTAAATACTTCACATATTTACACTTTTAAATACACACAAATCTCTAATCTTCTCTAAATAACTAATACCAAAATGGTGCCGCTATCATGGACACTCGAGAAAGAAATAACATTATGTAGCACTTGGGTTTTTTGTTTCTTCAAACAATGTGATAGATAACACAAGGCATTCTCGTGGTTTTTGAATTGAGGTTGTGCAATACAAGGATGACAAATTAGAGGAGACGAGAAAACGATCATACGGTAGCATACACGGGAGACGGAAGTACATAACACGAATTGTGTGTCTGTTTGCTAGATTTTACCGTATTACGCAAGGCATACACGAGTGAATGGAGCCACCGACACGGATGTAATGAATAACTCTTTCGTGACTATGAAACTAAATAAGGGAAACAGTTTAACCATCTTCATTGTTTGGAGATTTCGCAAGGTTCTCCGCAATTTAATTCATGTTTAAATCTTTAATTTCGTATGTTTAAGTTTTTTAATTATTCGTGTATCGTTTTAATTATCCATGTATTGTTTTTTAGTTATCAGTGTATCGTTTTTAATTTTATCAATAAAAGTTTTTAAATTATGTTTACGTTTTATTTACGATTTTTAGTTTATAAGAATAATTAGATAAATAAAATGATAATACAAATATAAGTTAATGTAAATTTTTTTCTTAATACACTTAAAAAGTAAGTTTTTATTGAATTGATAAAGGAAAAATGAAATTAAAGTAATGTTGAGATAAAAAGTGAGGTAAAGCAGCGTCTCAAGCTTAAAGTTTATGTCATTCAAATATACTAGACGAGTACTCGCGCATAGCGGCGGAATTTGGTTAGTGGCATATAATTTACAGTATGCGATATTGTGGTAAGTGTTTCGTGCAGGGGCGGGACTATGTAGAAGTTGCTGGGGGGGGGCGCCCCCCATAGCTTGCAAAAAAAATCAAATTTTAGAGTAAAAAAAATTTTTTTAGGACCATTTTATTAAAGTGCACCCCATTAGAAAATCGAATTGTCCCCCACTCGGAAATAAAACAATGTAAAAACATTTAAATTTCACACAAAAAGAAAAAAAACAATGTAAAAACCTTATTTTTGTATTTTTTTTTTGTGTATACAACTACTTTTGTTCAAATTTTTTTTTTGCCCCCACTCCTTCAACTTCTTGGTTCCGCCACTGGTTTCGTGTATGTTCAAAATAAAGCATGAAAAGATCAATTTGAAATTATAGAATGTTTTAACATATGAAAATTCAATGATAGATAAAATATTAAATAAACGTGTATCAAAAAGCTTATAAAAACTTTTAGTAAAGCTGAAAGTAAAACATTACATCAGAGTTTATGAGCTAACTAATAATACACGTTACTCGTTACGTAAACCCTACCTATTATATTAGTTGGTAAACAATTTAGAAAACGGGTTAATCCAAGTTTACCCGATGACTCGACTAGGTCAAATTAAAAACCGGGTTTCAAAATATTGAAAAATGGCATCGTTCATAACTTCATATGTTTATTTATTTTCGTTGCACGTCAATAATTTATCTCCAAATGAGTTTAGTGTGTTCACATAATATAGTTTATATATGCATTAAGATGTTTGAATTATAAATGTAATATAGATTAGTGAAACCCACATTTTTCAACCATTCAACATTTTCAACTTTAAACTAAAGAGATACACCCTTTATAATGTAATATATATATTTTCTTGTAATCAAATAATAAAAAACATTGATTATCAAAAATAAAGAAAAAAAAACAGCTTTATCTGATAACTAAAAAGCAACCAACCGGGTTGTAATATTTGGTATGACTAGTCAGCTGACATATGTCATCCACGTGTAAACAATCCACGTGTAAACTCTTTAACCAAAATCGTACTTATCCCACTTGGTAAAAAAGAAACATAAAAGTACTAAATTTTTTTAAGATGAACACTTTTATTGGAATTTTTGAAATTGAATCAGAAACGTATCGATATTCGACATTCGAATTTAGTTCGATACGTTATAAGAACTATGAAATAACGTGAAAAAAATCGAGACCAGTAATCTGATATGAGATCGGTAACAAATCGAGAAATTCTAAAAAGAAATAGAAAAAACCCGATTTCTCTCTACAGGTACCGGTACCCGTATGAATACCCTTTTTGAGTTTTTTTTTTGCTATTTTATTTCTGTTGTAAAACCGTTAAATAAAAAAGCAGAATCCAAAATATAAAATTTGATAAATTAAACGTAGTAAATTATAAAAAACCCGAAGCCGAAAACTATCTTGTCCTATTAGTAAAATAGGTAAAACTATCGAAAAAATACAAAACAAATATTATAAGACAAAACTTGTAAAATTAAAAAAAAACCAAAAAAAAAAAAAACATAAAAGATTGTGTAATTCTGCAAGGGTAAAAGTTATATAATACAATCGTACTTATTAAATTGTGCCGAATTTAAACACTTACTAATTAATCTCGTGACTTTACCACTATACTTACAAATTTAATCCGACTATACCAATATATGCTTGAAATAACTATATTGCCTTTGTCTCTTTAATATAATTACATATTTTGCCACATTCAACGTAACCTCAAATGGTTATTATTATTTCTATGTTTCTCACCCTCCAATTTTACTTCTCTCTAAAAATCCATTCAGCCACCATAAAAATCCATAAACCCACGTCCTCTATGTTTCTATCTTATCTTCTTTTTTATGATCTTTTTTTTTATTTTCTTTTAAACGAATATTTATTTGAAGATCAAGACTTGATTCATCAGATCCTTGAATATTAAAATCCCACACATAAAAAAAAACATTCTCTAATTAATCCTTGAAAATCGTAAAGACAAACACTCTTTGTCTTCTACAGAACATATCAATATTATTTTCCTATGTATCCATTTTAAGAATCCAGGTAGGTATCGATTTGTTTTGATTGATGTTGTTTCTTTGCAAATCGAACCATAACTGTGCAACCTTGTATAAAAAATATATAATCTTTGAGTTTGAATATTGTGGGTTTGGGTTCAATCGATACGAGTTTCATGTGTTACCAATTAAACTCAAGCTGTGTGATCTTGAATCTTTTTTTTAATCGTAACTCCTCCGTCGTCCGAACCAGAAACAACCACCATGAGCAGTTTAACACGGTGAGCTTGTGTTTCGCAACAAATATAATGTGTTTTTTTATTGATGTAGATGGTGAATAATTATTAATTTGGTGGTGTTTATGTTTTTCATTTTCTGGAAAAAATCAAATATATATTGTTTGATGAAAATTAAATAAAACAGAAAAAGACAAATGGTATTTTAGTCATTTAAAAAGGTAATATAGTAATTTTATAGTCATATTGGTATAGTCAGAACAAATTTGAAAGTTCATTGATAAAGTCACGAGATAAAAAAGTAAATGTTTAAAGTCGACATAATCTTAAAAGTAAGTTGATATTTTTTAACTTTTACCCATTCTACAAAGACGCAGTGTGCTAACAAGGTATTGCATGTACAAACTACATACGAGGTGAACTCATAATGGGCTTGTGAAAAAAAAAGATGGAAAAATATAGAGATGCTTACGATATCGGTTCGTACTAATCCCGTATCGAATTAGTGATACTAATTTTTTTTCCGAGCATAAACCGGTACCAGTATCGTATCGAACGAGATTAAGATATCGGTATCGTTACGGGTATGGCTCGTGGATTTGAGGGGTACGATTATCTAATCAAGCCCATTGTTTACATATCGTACTTATTTAGTTCCTTTAATTCTTTTTTCTTTTAAATAATTAAATCAATAAATCCGACTTGTTTATTAAACACGTTGAATTTAGATCGAGAATAAATTAAATGAATCAACTTGTTAATAGTTTAATTTTTTTTTCTTAAATTACAAGTACTTATATTATACAATACGAGTTAAATGAGTTTTATAGAACGATTTACAATCTATTTAACTTGTTTAACCGTGTCATATGTTAATTTTCATATATAAAATGAGTTAAATGAGTCAATTCACTCATGTAACTTATTTAACCCGTAAACCCAATTATATATGCAGGTTAAATAGATCAGATTCAAGTTATACGTAAACAGGTTAGAGTTGACATATTTGACCCCGATTGTTTAAATAAGTCGTGTTTATATTAAAGTTTTATGATCCGCTAACTTATCAACGTGAATCGACCAATCTGAACCCAACACAAATTACCACCCTAAACTATTAACAAAAAAAAAAACAACTTTATCTAATAACTAAAGTAACCAACCAAACAGGTGTAAAGTACAAATACTGTACTTATCCCACTTGGTAAAAAAGAAACATAAAAGTAATACTTAAAACACCGTCGTTGAAACCGCTACAACAAACAGTAGTGTATATCATCTTATTATTTGTAGATATTATTTCTTTTTATCTTCTTCTTCTTCTTTCAAAAGCCCAATTACTGTACTTTTGTTTTTTTTGGACAGAAAGAATACCATGGGGCGTAAGAAGCTGGAAATGAAACGAATCGAGGACAAGAACAGTCGCCACGTGTCATTCTCGAAACGTAAGACAGGTTTGTTTAAGAAAGCACGTCATCTTTCTGCTCTTTGTGACGTGGATGTTGCTGTCATCGTTTTCTCGTCTTTTGGGAACCTATACGAAGCCTGTAGCGGCACTACCGACAGGTAGTTCTGATTCTTATTGTATTGTATTCTATTGTATCCTTTCAATTTATCACTCATGTATATATATATAACTAGATAATTAATCATTTTATATGTTAAAGCTTAGTTAAGTGATTAGTGAGTGAGACCCATGGACTGATGGACTATGAGTGAATAGTGACTTACAACTTGGGATGGATTTATCCTAAGGGCAAGGTTATATAGACCCCCTAAAACCCTATACATATCCCCGAAATTTTTTTTTTTTTTTTAATTTATTTTTTATTTTTATAATTTTAGTTGTGTTATAAAACTGTGAAACGGAAAATATGGAATGAAAAAAATAAAGTTTAGCAGCTTAAAACTATTAAACTGACAAAAATACAGAACAAAAAGTCATTAAAACACAAAAACACTGTCCAGAAAATGACAGGAGGACAAAAAGTACACAAAGAGTGTACTTTTTGTCATTTTTAAGTGGGCCAAGGAGGGTATGGATAGTACGACCCTTATCCTAAAAGTTTCAGAATTTTGTTTCGATTATATTATTTTTAAATTTTATAATTTTAAGATAAAGGACAAATTCCTTTGGCAAGGATCCTTTTCCTTTTACCATTTGGCTCGTTGATCCGGCGTGATTTTGAGACCCAAGGAAGCTTGAAAAATCGAGAAATTGTTTGTTACCTGGCGATGGTGGTGGTCTGTGTCGTACAACAACTTAAGCAAGAATGAGACGAGCCGTGGAATGCGTAACACTACTTTTGCCGACTAGTCGTTCATTCTAACTTCACGATTATCGTTCGTGGTTTTCATTACTCTAAAAGAAACTAAAACTTTAAACAAGTATAAAAATGAATATCTAGTCAATAATTTGTATTTTCTAGTAATCAAACTTAAAAATACATCTAAAACGTGGTATAATATTTTTTTAATGATAATTTAGAAAAAAGAAAAGAAAAGAAAAAAAGCATACGAACACGCTAAGAGATAGAGAAATAACCATTTACAAAGAGGCCGGAAGATTGTTACATGGGTTTTCAAACCACTCAATGTAATTAAGGTAAAACATATTTTTGCCTTTTGTTAATCCAACTAAAGAGGATAGGTAAACTTTATTCAAAATAAGTTCCATACTCAAAGTAGGTAAGTATTTGGACCGTCGGATCAGACCAGACCGAGCAAATTCGGTCCGGTCTTCGGTCCGTGATTTTGGACCATTTCGGTCCTCGGTCCGGTCCGGTTCGGTTTTAACAAAAATTCGTTTATTTTGTTTAATGGGGATTGGGCCGGACCGGACCAATTCGGTCCTCGGTCCGGTCTAGATTTGCCGCTCAACCCTAGTTTGGACCAATACATGGATTGAGCGACTAAGGAGGGCTTTGAGCCAAGTTGGCTCCCTACACTTCAAGACATCCTTCCACACTTTTTTAAAGAACGCAAACGAGCATTGAGTTAATTGCATAAATCGTCCATGTGGTTTATCGGATTTAACGAAATTCGTCTATAGAAAATTTTTTAGCACACATTCTCTATATGTGGTTTTGACCGTACCGGGTTTGGTCCCTTGGCATAGTTCCGTAGGGACTAAACCCGATACGAAACTAGTGAAACTAGTGTCAAGAGACCAAACCCGATATGGACTTGACCGTCACTTGACATAGTTTTGAAAGGACAAAACACGATATGAAACTAGTGTCAAGGGATCATAACCGATATGGACTTAGTGGTCAAGAGACCAAAACCGATATGGACTTAGTGGTCAAGGGAAGAAACCCGATACGGTAAAAACCATTAGGAGAGGATCCATTAAAAAAACTAAACTTCTAGGAACGAATTTCGTTAAATCTGACAAGGACATGGACGATTTATGAATTAACTCGCAAGAATTATGTATACAAAAAATTTATTGCACATGTTCTAAGTAAGATTTAAACTCACAACCTCTTAGGAGTTTCTCATGCTACAAGGGTACCATTAGGACACACGACCCAAGGTTTCCCTGTGGGAAACGTAGGGTCCGAGTTCGTCCTGACTAAACTAAAATGACTAATAATCCTTATATATTTTATTTTAGTCAAGGACGAACTCCATAACCTATTTAAGTAAATAACACAAATGAGGCACGCTAACGAGATAGCCCAAAAAATTCATATATTACATAATACTTTAGGTAATATAAGATAAACGTGCCAAAACAAGTTGGCTAGCCGGCCGATGTAAGTCTAAAATTTATATGAAATTTTTAGAAGACCCAAAATCGCGTGTTTGATATTAGTTTCAGTAACATACAAGCTATAATCCTTATTCTTTTATTAACATCGTTTTATTTGCATGTTTGTTTAAGTTTGTATCCCGACGAGAATTGTCGCCCTTCAACAAGATGATGTTTTTAATTTGATAAGAAATAAAGATATTCCTAAGAGATGGTAGATTATATAAGGCGAAACAGATAAAAAATAATCGTAAAAATTGGGTGCACAAGTTAGTAAGAGTTCATAACTATCTGTTGGGAATTATTTATAATAATACCAAGTACCGTTAGTGTTAGCAAGTACTGTTACTATATGCGCGATACATGTTAAATACCGTTAGGCTTAATGTTAAGTACTGCTAAGTAGATAAGGACTGTTATATCTTTACTAAAGATATGTTCTAGTTATTATAGGAGTATATGGTGTGTGATATACGTATGCTAATAGAATATTCTTTTTCTATGGTTCTTTCTTTTATGCTCATTTTTTTGTTTGTCCTTTTTATCTATGTTTTTTGCATGTTGCTTGTCCTTTTTTTGGATGCGTTAAGTCACTTGTTTTCCTTCTTTTCGTCATTTGTTTTTCATTTTTCTCGATGTTTTATGTTGTCTTTTATGCTTACTTTTTTGTTTGTATGTTTTTCTTTGTTTCGCTTCTCCTTGTTCTTCACTTTCATGCTCTTTATTGAGTATCTCTCATACTTTCCGGAGATTCATGAAAGGGGTCTCTCGGGTCTCTAATATAATTTGCCTACATTTTACCCCTTACCCCTCTAGCAGTTTGTTGTTTTTGTTTGTACATATATTTGAGCACATTTACACGTAAACATACAATTTTCGAAGGTTTTCTTAATGAGTGTTTTAATTTAACTTCTCTGATTGTGAATTTTATATAAGGTTATCGAACTCAAGAATTTTTTCATTTTATTTTATTAATGTCAAAACCAATAGGCCATACATATTTGACCAATGTGTGACACATTTCCACTAACCCTCATTTTAGTACAAAACCATGACCATTACAAATAGTGTAAGCGTACTATTTTTAAAATATGGAGTTATACCAAACACTCCTTTCTAGACCGTAAAGACATGCATACTCGTTCTAAACTTTGACTTGACATAAGAAACAATATTAAATTATTTCGACACCATAAGAACTCAAACTAAAACGTATTTTGGGCGCAAGATACATATCACAGTTGTAGCGTGAAACACTCGCCACCAATACCCACGCGTGTTCCTTTTTGCCCAAGACCCACTTGATCTAGCCCCGACTCTTGCTTCACATACCTACACAAGAACACAAGTAAGAACGGTAAGTCTTTGCGACTTAGTGAGCAAACTTGTCTAATCTAACATAGCATAAACATGAGATAAATAATACAATCTACCCATTCTCTTCTTAGATCGTACTTCAACTAACATGAGCTACTAGTGTCATGACATCCGATCTCTAATTGAAATAAGGCACAATGGGCACATATAAAACATATATGAGAGAGACAAATTGGAAGAGGAACAAATAAATAAAAGCAAAAAACCAAAAAATGAATACGAATGTAAAAATAGAATATGCATAAAATCCATAGAGTCAACAAAGATACAAAAACATCTAAAAGTATATAGAGAGAATAGCTAAACATAAGAAAAAAAAAAAGAAAAGCAAGACAAGCATGAACATAAAGAGATAAAAACATTGTCTTGCTATTTGTATGGAATTCCTAAGGCGGCGAATTCTCATATGCGGCCTATTTACCCTCTTGCATAGGTGCGGGTTAAGAAATGTTTCATACGAGAGACCTCGAGTCCACCTCCTATCATGAGTGCATATAGCACGGGTAGTTCACATAGCATGTTTTAGAATGTTTTAAAAGGACAGATTCCTCATGTGCTAGATTAAAACATTATAACATGACTATTGGCGCATAAGTGATGCGCCTATGACATAATTAATGGTGCATCTCTTGGGCACACTAACATAACTTGTATCCGCTTATACACCTATACTATACTGTAGGCTATATCCGAAATTAAGGTCTTAACATAACTACCTTCGGCTATATCCGAAACATAACATAAACATGACTATTCTCGACAATATATGGGTCACGACATAAACATGTTGTCTTGCCCCTATAACATGTTAATGATGCATAACTTACGTAACCATAACATAAGCTGTGGATTACCAAAATATTTTCATGTTATAAACTATTACTAATCGTATGACTACTTGCTCCTCCTTTGCTTTCGCTACTAACATAAACATGCTAAACATTTCTGTTATACTATATACCGTACGCATAAAATCCCAGGTCTATATCCCATACCGACTCCAACGTCTAAACACCTTACAAGATCCGAGGTCTATACGCCGTATAGACTCCTAGGTCTATATGTACCATACCATGCTCATAGGTCTATGCACCGTATAGACTCTTAGGTTTATACATGTACTATGTCCCACGTAACTCTATAAGCGAGTATTTCCCTCCATTTTATCCAAGCACATGTACATGTATTTATGAGGTAATTCATAGACATAAGAGGTTATTAGGCCTTAAGGGAAAATATGTAATTTCATCTCTTAACTTAATCCTTGAACTGTTAGTCCCTTTCGTTAAATGTAATTACGCTACGCCGACGGTCCTTTTCCATTTACTATTTGTGTAGCAAGTCATTATTTAGCCAAAGGACTAATTTATAATATTTCATACATATTATTCAAATATGTATAACTATAATTTGAGGTGTTACAAGATATTAATAAACATTCAAAGACATACATCAAACCATCTATATAGTATTCATCTATATAATATGGGTGAGGTCTCAAGTTAATTTTTTGTTATGTGCAAACAAACTTGAAGTGGTCACTCTCCTGGAAAAGATAGGGCTCTAACTGGTTTGAGTTCGTGTGGCGGTAGGTTCAAACCTCATGGATTAGTCGACCAATGAGTCGAATGGTTACCCAAAATAAACATATTTCTTGTGGTCTATAAATATTGTTTCATCATAATCACTATTTACCAACTTCCCTTTCTTTGCCTTTTCCACTTCTTTGTGTCGTTTTAAGGTACATTGTTTCCATTGTGACTTGTCGTCAACAAGGGCACTACTAGTGTTATGTACGTTTCATTGAAGCACACGAGGTGTGGAAACCTTACCTATTTAAAACATGTCCCCTCGATTTCATCGGGATACACCATTCCCTCGAGGGGAAAATGTATCATTTTAGCCTCCTTCAAGTTAAGCCAGTGCACTTATAGCTTTCTCGAGCGCGGCGTACTCCTCGAGATAACCGGAATAACGTCTGATCTTGTTTTTGGTTTCAGATTCGTTTATGCGCAAGTAGCTAACGAGTTGAACTGAAGACGCCTATTAAAAGGCAATTTCTTGATCATACTTCCACATAAACACATTCATCCATTTTTTAGTTCGTCTTTGTGTATATTTACTATGTATTCGAAGAATCGACCATCTTGTAATTATTGAAATTACTAACGACATGAGGTATCCTCCGCCATATATCAAGATTCAATCCCACAACTCCTTACAAGGAAACGTTCTCGTAGATATAAGAAAGGGTCGCATGTATCGTTCATAAGCCCTTTAGATACTTGCATTTCATTTTCTCGCTTATTCTTGGGTCTTTTTGTTTACATTAACCAAGAATATAGTACTTCGAGTTTTTGAAGTTTTTTTCTTCAATGTTGACTTTAAATAAGTTTTTATTGTATATGATACTTGATCAAAATTATCTTAATGAGATTACATTTAAAACCAATCCATTCATATATTTTTCATCAAGTATTATATAACATAAATATAAATGTGTAATGTCAATTTTTAAAGATAAGGACTCAAAAGTCAAATGTGGACACTTCTTTTTTATTCTAACGGAGTGCTTTTATTATCCATATAAGGGCGGTTAAGTTCCCTTTCCGAAAAATAATCCTCTTTTTTTTAACATCGAGTTAGTACAATTTTTAAGTTAGTTATTCGATCGTAAAGTATTTACCCAAAAGGTAATCCCTGCCAACCTCGAATAATAATTAGTAATTTGATTCCACGCCCCGAATCGACGCATCTATAGAGCACGCCCCGAATCGACACATATATAGAGTAGAATCCCACAGATTCCGTCTGAAGGAAACCCCACGGAGAGACTCGAACCTGAGACCTCTCGCATATGTATATTGTGTGTCTGTCATAACATCCATACCAATATAAGCACGTGACACATGACAATCTATATTAGAGGTTCGATCCTCCCATTTATAAAAGGACACCGAGTATTAACTATTAGATAGATATATAGCAAATATCATTCATTCATCCCCCCATTTATAAAAGGACATAGAGTATGAACTATTGAATATAATTATGGCACATATCATTTGTGGAAATTATGACACATGACATGCTTCCTTTTGTTGAGTATAATGTCATGTATATTGTGCGTCCGTCATTAACATGTATCCGGCTATAAGCACGCGACACATGACATGCTTTCCTATTTTGGTGAAGCCAAAAACATTTTATTGCCCCAAGGCAAAAAAGATGAGTAATTCTCCAAGGACGATTCATCTTGTTGGTACGAGTAAGGCTTCGAAATTAGGTTATAAAGAGTTGCCAACCTGAAAAATAGTTATTGGAGGGTAAACTTATGCTTATGAATGATGTTGAAAAATCAACTGAAAAGGTTGATCAACCAGATAATTGAGTAGCGACCATAAAGTCATAGTTGATAATGGTATTGCAAGTTTTTTGGCATCAAAACCGATGGTTGGATATGGTCCAAAGAGCTTGTTTTAACAATGGAGGGATAATGAAGTGGATGATGACCATGACCTATATGAGGATGATACGTATAAAGGTCAGGAATTTCGTGAAAATAGACAAACTAGGAATAATTTGGATATTAAGGTTCGCGGTCGGAAGGAGAAATAGGTTTTTTTATGTTATGTTGCGTCATTTGTAATCTAGTCATAATTTTGCATTCATAAAGGGAATAGTTATCCTATGTAACGGACTTCGACATGAGATCCACCCACATCCGTTTTTTAACTAAACCGTTTTTTGGTAATAAATTTACCCGAAAACCTTTTACCCAAAAAAAATCATTCACCAAATTTTAACAATAAAAGACCGTATGTAATCCAATTAACTTAACACTTGCTTGATTAAACATATCGTGCCTAGTTTACTACATACCGGCCAGTTAGTTGTAGACGTGAACCTGGCTCTTATTTTTAGATCAAACTAGTTAGCGATAACAAAATAAACTTGTTTACCTATGTCTTTACTAGTTTATTCTTTTAGACATTTCGGGCAATATTTTTTTCATCCCCACTATTCCTTATATCAAATATCCCACGATGAGAAAATATGTGTGTAAACTTTTAAACTTTTCATATACTTTTGGTTCATTATAATCTAATCATACGCATGTTATCTAACGATACTTTACCATTCAGTGTTGGTCGTATTCTCTCTAGGTACAAGAGAAGTTGTCTTGAAGAAGAAAAGAAATCCACTCAAGAATGTTGTAGCAACGATATGGTAAGTAATACTTGTAGGAGAACGTATAGTTCATAGTTCATAGTTCATTTTTGTTGTAATACTAATGTACTCAACTTATCGTCCCACGGGATATTTACAACTAGTACACTACATTTCGGACATGCAAAGAGCTTCTACAATTAGTGGAAAGGTATGTAAACATTGATGCACTGAATAGTACAAATATGTGTGTATCTTATGTATGCCAAGTAAAATATAATCGTGCTGATTAGGGTTGTTGAAGATCCGTATGAGATGCCTGTTAATGACATGACGAAGTTGGAGGTGGAACTCAGCGACGCCCTAATGTATACAAGATCAAAAAAGGTAATTTCTTGGCTCTTACTTATTCTATTTATCTTTACTCTATTATGTCTTAAATGAGAAAGTGGAGTAGAGGATTTTAGGATTTGAGAAGTTTGTTATGAGGTTTAAACTCTCCTCAAAGACTAAATGTATAGGAAAATGAAGAGGTTAGAATCTTTTTAAAATAAGTGTTGGAGTTTGAAATAAACTCAAACCCCATGGATTGTTATGAGGTGTATCTAGCTCTCCCTCCTTTGTGTTAAATTGGCCAAACCGAACCGAACAACCCGAAAACACCCTTTCACGTTGTTTGTTGGGTTGTTTATTTAATATTTATCTAGGATAAATATTAGACTTGTGTCATAACCTTGTAACCCTTTAGTAAAAAGAATGTCGTATTTTCATTTCTTGTTTCATATTTTTCCATTTCACAAATCTTTTTTCTCGTTTTCGCTTGCAATGTCATGACCCTTCAGCATTTCTGTTAAGGCTAGTGGTGAACGCCGTTGTTTGATTGAAAATTATCGTTTCACACTCCCACTTGGGCAACCTAACAACTCCCTCGTGTTGTTTTATACTAACCTATGGTTTCCCAATAATGGTAATAATAAATTAAGTTCATGAAACAACGCAGAACGAAAGGCCAGATTAGCAACGTGATATTTATGATGGAAACCAATTTAAGAGACAAAATGGTTGTTGTAATGACCCGTACAATATCCATTTGAGAAAAAAAATTCCAACCCTTATAAGTCTAACGTAGGCGGCTACTAGAATTCCTCAACCATGGTATGTAGTTATTGTTGAATCGAAAGGATATAAAAGTAGTATGTTGCTTTTGATTGTGGGGGTGTCGCCATCATGTAAGACGGAATCCTAAAGTAAAATGCTTCCTTAATAAGCCTTGGATTGACTTAATACCATAATGGAACTCACTAACATTTCACACCTTAAAAGTTACAATTACTACCCGCGAAAACTCTTCTAGCTCTTTGTCAATTTAGGATTCTCCTAGTCCCATTTTTTTAAAAGAGCGAGTTAATACAATTACAAAGTTAGCTATTCAATTCCATTATACTTTCCCAAAGGTAATCCCTGCCAGACTCGAATAATAATTAGTGATTCGATTCCACAAATAATTAGTGATTCGATTCCACACTATGTACATACCCAAGTTAGTCTCTACGCATCTATGGTGCAAACCCCCCACAAAGGGAAACGCCCCACGAAGGAAAAGTCCACAGAGAGACTCGAACTTAAGACATTTCGCATGTGTTAACAACCTCCCGAAGGACCCCTACCAAGGACACCCTTGGTGACCCCAATTGAGCTAGTTCTTCTCCCATTTAGGACGAGATAATATAAACTCTCCCACTTGAAGTCTCTCATGCTTTCTATATGTGTCGAGGGACCGAGTGTTCTAAACTTCCCTAGTTTTGACACATGTAATCATCATTTGTGGCAGCCTAAGCTTTGGCTTACTAATGAACCATGATGAAAGTTACTACTAGACCGTGATTTAAACCTTGCACGGTGTTCAAATATTTTATGAAATACACCACATTAATTCCTCGTTTTGTTCCATCCGGAACGGTTTTGCATGAGAATCACATACATAATCATATTGTGAAGAATTGTATGGCATTCATAAGATTAGAGCAAGTAGAAAAAAACCAGCTATACACACTTATTTAGCAACTTTTACTTACAATATTACACTAGTTGCAACGACTCACGGTCACTCGAGAGGATGGAACTAGGTCACCCGAGAGGATGGAACTATACAAGAGTCTAGAAGACTTAAACAGATTTCCTTCGGATAAACAGAACATAAAAAGCTAATAGAAGTCGAGTGGCATAAGAGAATCTGTAAAACATGGTGATGAATGATAAGTCGAACCATATCAGATGCTTGCATTATGAAAAACTTACCATGAGATAGATCATTGGATTTGAACTTTGCTTTTTGGCTAATTGTATTGTAATTCCACACCCGGGTTGAAGTAAAAAGCCATCTCCAAGAAATATGAGAAAGGAAGTATTATAAGTTATCTCCATGGTGTCCTTGTGGTAAGCTGTCATGAAATCAAAAGAGAGACAGGTTCTAACCTCGTTGGGTAAACATTTTGGGATGGCCAGGGGATGTCCCCGTAAACTTCCACGGGATTGCCTGATAGACTGCGTACATCTCACCTAAAAAGAATCGACTTTTCCCGGGTAACCTGGGATCCTTCTCCGTTTACCCATGTTTTTGTACTTTCAGAGCTTGCAAGAGGAAAGCAATATAGTGTCGCGCTAAGCAAGTCGACAAGTGTTGGCTTTGCCAGAGCTTAACACATCTTCAAGTTAAGCGTCGACTATGGATAATTTGTGGATTCTACTAGAGAGATCCTTTAATCTAGTACTCAAGGTAGAGAGTATATTTTATGTAATATGGTATATACTTATACTTAGTGTTTGATAGTCTGTGTGGAGTATATAAATGTGTGACACAATTCGAGCAACAATTGTGCTAGAGGGGAAGCCTGGGTAGAATTTCGAGTGCTCTTTGTTTCCTAGAAAGCTCTAGACACTTGATAATGTAGGATATCTCCTACGCAGTTTAAGATATTAGCCCCGCCTATTGTTACTTATGTGTTCGGGTGTAACTGTGCCGAGCTACGTGTGAGCTACTCGAGCATGGCTTGTTAAAAGGTCATCTCCAGTTAGACTTAAACCAGCTTCAGCCATGCTCGAATTCATTTAAACGAGCTCGAGCCTTCACTTCAGACACGGAACTCGATTAGGGTTGTGAGTAGGGGTGTCGAAAAAATCGACCCGACCCGAATAAGCCTATTCGGGTCGGGTCACTCGGGTCAAAAAACTTATTTGGGTCAATTCGGGTTGGCCCGATTTTTAAACAGGTCGGGTTCGGGTTTATATTTGTTAGCCTTGACCCGAATTGACCCGACTTGACCTGAAACCGACCAACCCGACTTGACCCGACTCGACCCGACTCGACTAACACTTGTTAGTTTTTACAATGAAAATATACTTAAATAAACCACTTTTCATAATAATATATACATATATTGTAACAGATATATTGGCCAATCTAAGAGCGTTAAATAATTAAGGCGTTTCGTAGATATGAACTAGACTGCAACCTTTAATGGGAAAAGAATATGATATTGTATACACGAGCCGAGCTCGAGCCTTACAGTGACTCACGAGCTGAGATCAAGCCTTATAATGACTCACAAGCCAAGCTTGAGCTTCTCTGACCTGAACTAGCCAAGCTTGAGCTTCTATGACCTGAATTAGCCAAGCTTGAACGTCGTCAAGTGCTTACACCCCTTAAGCCCATATCAATTTTGGAATTTTGTATAGCTGGTTCATGTGAGAACCTGCAAGTGACTATCAGTTATCATGTAGGCGATCATTTTGTCTTAACTTCAGCATCTCATGGAAGATGCAATGAGTGAAAGGAGGTTAAAGAGAACCCATTATTTTTAACAGAAAGTGGAATCACAAAAAGCTCACAATAAATAACTCTGTTCATACTTCATAGCATTAAAATTTGAGGATTACAAAGTCAAAGACCGAGCAGGATTTGTAGACTTCTCTGCGCAAATACGAAAAACACTCCTAATTCAACATAATCTCCTTAGTTTTCTAAGGCATTTCTTATTTGGATCTAAAAGGGCCCTCACCTACCTTTTAGGTTTACAACGGTGACTGAATATTATATCCTAACCAGTTACTTGTGCAGCTAGTGTAATTTCTTACTGCTGTGGTTTCGTTGCAACTTACATAGGAACACGATGCTAGATAACTCGTTATTGAAAAATAAGAGTTTGGCTGGCTCTTAAGAGTACACATATATTAACATTAATTCTTGTTTTTGCAGACAGAATTATTGATGGAACGCGTATCGGCCCTTCATAAAAAGGTACGCCAATATGCATTTTCCCCTGTGAAATGGAATTTCTCTAACCTTGAACAGTAAGCTCTACTTGTGTTACTGATTATTTGTATGGAAAATGATTCTCCTATTGACTTCTGCTATTTCGTTAATCTGGAAAGTGCTGACCACGTAATACTTGAGCAATTAACTATGCGACCTTGAGAGAAGTCATATATTTCATCATTGTTGCCTTATACTCTCTGCCACTATTTAAATAGCTTAAGAGAGAATCTTTGATCCCTAGTATGCAAGCCAATGGAAAATTTAGAACAACCCACGCTCGTGAGTTCCTAAGCAAATGCATAGTAAGTGTGCGCCATACTGCCTATTTTGGCATATTTATCCTGGTATTCTGGTACTGTCGCCCACACGGGTCATATTTCAAGCAAAGTTGAGAGTGTGCTACTTGTTATTGATAGGAGCAAGGAAATCAGAACAGTTCTGCTTCCAAAATGCAGAGAGACTTGCGAGGACAGACCCGGCTTGGTTGGTCCGGAAGGCATTGAAACTTTTTACTTTTAAGGATACCTCACAGATGTAGATCCCCTATCATATCGATATCTCTACCTTAAACCTCAGATTTTTCTCTTACAAGGCTTGTGGACCCTGCACCATAACTAGTGGACCCTGCACCCCAACTCTTTATGGGGTACTATGTCGATTGTAGTATGTACATATAGATAAGGTTTTTTATAGCATATGGTCCGATTTACGGCTGATACAGAGTAACTGGCAACATCCCTCTCCCTATAGTGCTAGTGTAAAAAATATACCGCTGACTAGATAGATACATCCTCCTGACCACACTTATGCGAAATATATTCTGGGAGACCTAGTCGAAGATATATGACACTTATGGCCGATACTATCTCCTGACAGTGCTAGTGCAATTATTATACTATCACGTGCTCAAGTAAGTTCTTTGAGATTTGTAGTCACTTTTCAACAGGACTATAGAAGCACAAAAGATACTTTCTGAGAAACTATTTAGTTTTCATACTAAAAGTAGGATTTTATCTTCGATTGGCAGATCGCAAAGTCTTGAAAGTAGGTTGACTAGGAAGACATGTAGCTCTAAAAAGCAACTAACGTCGGTTTCCGTTAAATTTGTATAGAAAATAATGAAACGCGACATCCACGATATGCCGTGATCTTAGAGTTAGGAACTATGCACAAGTTTCACGAGATTATATCATTTCTCTAAACCTATATTGACACTAACATTACGCTAACTCTTTCAAAAATTACTAAAATAGTACTTACCTTATGAAAGTTTTTGTGTTGATGACATTTTGGCGCGATTGTATGAAGTCCACTCAATTGTTTCCAGCTTGTACTTAAGGGCTATTCATCTACAAGGTCGTTACAACCAGGGGCAGACTTACCTTAGAGGTCCGGGGTGGCGGCGCCCCCCATGGCTAGACAAAAATGACGAGATTATAGTGTAATTTTTTCCGATTTTGAGCGTTTTTTCAAAATGCCCCCCACTCGAAACTCAAATTGCCCCCCACTTACACGTTAATTTCCAACATTTAACATTCTAAAACTTAAAAATCTTCAATTTTTAAGTTAAAATACTCTGTTTTTTATTTGGATTTTTATTTTTTTCGTCTTGCTATTGTCAAAAGAAAATTTTGCCCCCCATAAATCACTTTCCTGCGTCCGCCACTTGTTACAACGTTTCTTCCCTCCGCCACTTATGTCAAGACATGCTGACATTCTGGCGCCATTGCATATTAAGTCGTCCACTTAATTGTTTTCAGTTTGTACTTGAGGACTATTCCTCTGGTTAGCTGCAAGGACGCAAAAACGTTCTTCCCTCCGACCACTTCTGTCAAGACTGTTAGACGATTAGATTATGGCTCAAACCCGATTGTGGGCTTGGGTCCATTAGAGTCAGGGTTTTAGCCATAATCTAATCGTCTAACAAAGACATGTTCCCTGTTCTCTGTATAGAATGAATTAGTTATATTATTCTGACGTCTATATTCACGTGCAGGAAAGGCAATTAGCCGATGAGACGGAAGAGATGAAGCAGCAGGTAACTATCTTATTTACGCAGAAATTGCAGAATTCCAAAGTGGACATATTATTAGCATATACTACTACAAGTTTAGGTGTATTTATGTATTTATATATTTATGCTTGATAATAAAGTGCAAGCTAAGTAACCAAACCCTGACCTACAGATTGCATCAGCAAAGCCGAGAAATAACGACAACCTCGTCGCAACTGACCAAACGAATTCGCCACCACCCACACTCCCTCTCTTCTAAGAACTTGCCATGAATCAATCAGTACCTGATGAAAATCGAAACGACGAAAATTAAGAACATAGTATATATGTAACATGTAATAAGTATGATTTGGTTTTCTCGAGTTACCTATATGCAATTGTTGTTGTATACTCATTTCATGCAAGTTACTAGCATGCATAAGCTTATCTTGGTTTAACATGATGTCATGAAAGTTACTAGCATGCATAAGCTTAAGCTTATCTATCCTTGAAAACATCTTCATTTTTCAGTTATCTTACACTCAAGAGCAAGCAAAGGTTATTTATATGAATGTTATCTAGTTAGTGTAACGTTGGCATCGACGTATTGTACACCAAGATGCTTATAAAACAAAGATCATGAGCAACAGAAAGACATCCACGTGGAGGTTTTCTGACTAGGTAGTAGCTAGGTTGGTTGGTGGCTAGTAACTATGTAAATGGGCTTTGCCCCTTGGGTCAAAATACTTGCCCTTTGAGGATATCAATCATGAATGCTTTAACAGTTTAACTAGTTTGACAACTCATAAATTCGTGAAGCTGTAGTCTTTCAATTATTCTTTAATGTTCAAAGAATTTTTTTTTATAAATTATCTATAATCTATACTACTATATAAAGTATTTGGGACCTTATAAAAATAGCAAGGCTGAAAATTCAGACTTTTTACCTACTAAATAAAGCAAGTTGTTGATTATCTTCATTAACATTATATACTATATCATTTTCTAACAACCTTTTGTAACAAACTTTTGTAACAACCTTTTGTAACAATAATTTTTCTTTTAAATTGAAAAATCTTTTTATTTATTTATTATTTTTATAATCTAATTTCACTATATTTTTTAAAATTTTGTGCTTTTTAATTCGATATCCATTTTGATATATATTTTTATTAACTTTTATTTTTTTTGCAATTTTAGTGGGTTTTTTAATTCAATTTTTAGAACTTTACAATGAGTAAGAGACTAATATTTGTTAGTCTCAAAATTCGTTATTAGGTACTCGCCGCCGCATTGCGCGGGTACCGTTCTAGTATTATATAAAGCATTTGAGACCTTCTAAAAATAGGAAGGCTGAAAATTCAGACTTTTTTACCTACTAAATAAAGCAACTTGTTGATATCTTCATCAACATTATATACTATATCATTTTCTAACAACCTTTTGTAACAAACTTTTGTAACAACCTTTTGTAACAACCTTTTGTAACAATAATTTTTCTTTTAAATTGAAAAATCTTTTATTTATTTATTATTTTTATAATTTAATTTCACTATATTTTTTAAAATTTTGTGCTTTTTAATTCGATATCCATTTTTTATGTATTTTTATTAACTTTTAGTCTTTTTCAATTTTAGTGGGTTTTTTAATTCGATTTTTAGAACTTTACAATGAGTAAGAGACTAATATTTGTTAGTCTCAAAATTCGTTATTGGGTACTCGCCGCCGCATTGCGCAGGTACCGTTCTAGTATTTATATTATTTCTCTTCTTTTTATAGTTATAATTCAGGTTTTTCGTGTCATAATTATATAATTTAAGTTGTTTTAAATTAATTGTTTAGTTAAAAAAAAATAGATAAATAATGTAAACTAAGTTTTATCGTATTACTCTAATTATAAGTAACGAGGTCTAGAGCCCGCGCGTTGCGACGGATTATGCGAGACTAACGATGCAATAGACCGATAATGCATACGGTTGTTTTCTTCAACGGTTGCTTTGGAAGAAAGAAATATCCTCAAAGACTATTTACATAAGAGTTTTTAAAAAATATGGTATATATTAACTTTCGACATTTTTTTATAAAATCGTACTTATGTATGTCAAAAGTATTGCAGTATTGTGATTGTTTTGTTCGCGACTCAAAAACGGTTTTAGCGATATATTTTTTAATGAATCGTTAGTTTTCTGTCACAAATTTGATAAATAAAGTTTGTTATCGTAAAAAGATGTAGATGTGAGCTGCAACGGACCGATAATGCAAAAGAATGCCCGCGTCAATGACTGATCTTGCAAGGAACAAAAAATCATAAAAGACTATTTCAATAAGAATTTTTAAAATATCTATTAAGTTTTAATGTAACATTTTTTTATAAAAGCATATTTATATCAAATGTATCGTAATATTTTGCTTATTTGATTCACAATTTGACGATCTTTTCATAGTATTTTTTCCCTTAGTGAATTGATAACTTTTCATATTTACTAAGTAAATTATATAATAAGAATTGTAAATGGTTCAAATTTGAGGTTAGTTTTTGTGATATCTTATATGGTACAAAGGTGCGATACGCAAATTTATTTTTAAATTAACATATTGCTTCAAATCTGGGCTGGTTGCAAAACGACATAAGCTATGTTCAAAACGACATGATACAAACGAAAACGACGTCGCATCCTGCAAGATTTAATATATACGAGGTATATAACCCGCGCTTCGCAGCGAAGGGCGCATGACTAATAGTTGCAGTGACTGGTAGTACGACGGTTGTTCACGTGAATGACTGACTTTGCAAGGAATGAATAACCTCAATTACTATTTTGATATAATTATATTTTGAATGTGTTTTACGTTTCAACATCTTTTATAAAATCATATGTATGTAAGAAATATGACAACATTGTGCTTGTTTGTTTCGCAATTAAATGGTCTTTTAAACGATATTTTTTCATCAAAAGAATCGAGAGATATACACTTCATATTTGATAAATAAACATTGTTATATGAAAAAGATGTAAGTAGTTACAAAATCTAAGGTTGTTTTGTAACACATCGTTATGTATGAGGCTGTTTTGTAAAAAGAATCACGTCAATGACTGACGTAGCAAGGAACAAATAACCTAAAAACTATTGTTGTAAGAATTTTTAAGTATATATATCAAGTGCAAATATTTTTATAAGATCGTATGTATGTTTGAAGCATTTCAATATTGGATTTGTTTGGTTTGTAACTCGACGATCTTTTCAATAATATTTTCTTTTCCGAATGAATCAGTAGTTATAAGTTCCATAATTAACAAATACGAAGTATAGTTATTGCAATAAAAATTTGTAAATAGTTATAAGTGTAAAGCAATTTCTGTAACATGATACATAGTCTAAGGGGTATTTTGAAAAAGTATATATTTTGTAAAGGTTGGTGAGGTTCCTTTCTGTTTATGAAACGACAAAAGCTGAAGAACAAAACGACATTTAAACATTCTAAACGACGTCGTATCCTTCAACATTTAATATATATACTAATATTAATAATAACTCTCTACAGTTCCTCTTTCCTTTTTTTGGTTGTACTAAAAATCATTTGGAGAAGGTTGATCAAGTTTAGCGTATTACTTTTGTTTGAAATTATTATTATAAATTTTAAATAAGATTTTAATTAATTAATTAAGAATAAAATTGTCATTCTGTAAAAAGGTAAGAGAGATAACACTATAATAAATGTACCCTTTTTAAACTGTGGTTTTTCGTTGGGGAACAATAATTTTGAGCCAGAGAGACTGAGAGAGTATAAATTTTAAAGTAGTTCTTAACTAATGGTTAAAGGTAAAATTGTCACTGTGTAAAAAGTAAGAGAGAAAAAACTCTAAAAACGATTCTTTTTTTAAATTGTGTGTTTTTTGTCGGTTGATTATAGTTATAGGACGGAGGGAGTAGATTATAAATCTTACGCGTACATGGTTGACGTAATTTTTTTCGCTATGATGATATCGGTTAATATTTTATATAAAATTTTGTTCTGTGAATGATGAGACATTTAATAACTTGCACGGTGTGTGTACAATGTTATAGACACTATATGTGTTTAGGCACACATAAAGAATGTAAAACTTGAAAATATATCTAATTTATTATATGAAAAATCTGGTTTATTCATTTTTATTTTATGCTAACATGTGAAGTTGTGCATCTATATTGATATATGTTCATGTTAATAATAATTTGCATATTTTTAAACTTTTGCTCAGGTTATACCTACTGAAAGCAACAAAGTAAATATTTATTGATTTAAGTTTATTTGGATACTAAACTTATCCAATATATTGGGGACAATCCTCACCCCCATCCCCTTAGAATCCAATTGATGAGATTAAATCCTAAATTTATATTGCAAGAGTATTTTCGTCATTTCATTCACCCATTATATAAACTTGTTTCTTTTACTGTCCAGTAATACACACATCAGAGTGTGTGTTTCTCTCTTTACCCTCCGATTTATTTTCTCTCTATACATATCTAATTTATAATTACAAATCACGAATCAATCATCGCAAATATATCCATCATCACAAATCGATCGATTCATCATCACGAATCCATTGATCCATAATCATGAATCGATCGATCCATCATCAGGCTAGATTAAGATCTATTCTTATTTTAGCTTATTTATATCAATAAGCTTATTAATTTACCATCACTCGAATTTATAAGCGTTTAATTAGCTTATTTTGAACTAATTATCTAAATTTATTGTTTTTAATTATAAGCTAAATGATTTCTCGGTGTATGGAATGCTATCTGGTTGGAGTGTTAAGGGTTACAATGCGTGTCCAATATGCATGTATGAAACATCATCCAGTTACCCGAGTCACAGTAGAAAGGTATGTTACATGTTAGTTTCTAAAACTTATATATTAGACTTTCAATTTTACTAATTTATTCCATATAGTAAATATACATCACATGGTAATGCTAAAAAACTAAGAAAAATTACTTACTTTATTTTATTATATTAATAAAAAGGAAGAGATGCGCCAAGTTTTAAGTGAGATAGAACCAAGTGACTTGTTGTTGTTTTTTACAATAATATTTAAGATTAGAAACCAGATCAGAGAAGATAAAAAATGAGTGGATGTGGTGTTATGTTTTTCTTGTAGTAGAGTACTCTAATAAATAGTACGGAGTAGTAATGAATTGAAGTCTTTCAATGAAATGGTAGAGTTAATGTAGTAATGAATTGAAGGTACGTAACTAGTTAGTTTCACCACCTAACAAGGATTTAATAAGGTCCTTCATTTGTTACTTTTTGCTAATCGAAACCCCGCGAGAACATGAACAAAATATACACCAAAGACCGAATAGCTAGATGATATTCACAAATAAATGACTTAATTGTGTGATCATTATGAAACTAGGTTAGCCCAAGGACAACATTTGTCAAGATAAAAATTTAAAGCATTGATCAACAACAATTTAAAAAATTCAGGAACAACTATTTAACAAAGATCTATGAGCGCTTTCCTTTGAGACTTGTCCAAAAATGGTCTTTGAACTACTTTTTTTTGAAATGCAAACTTAGTTTTATTTCATGCACATGACTCTTTAGGCCAAATCTTTTATATATTGCGCAACTTCTCAGTGGATAGTGGATGTTAAGTTAACATCCAATAATGAATGTTCAAGTTAAGAAATTGCACATGATAAATTACTTTCAATAATAATCTTAAAGAGGTACTATTTTGTTGACCCTGAGTTTGGTGGTAAAATTGAACCAAAAGACAAAAACAAAGAAAGGATAAAATATTAGACTTGTCGATATAAGACAAATAGCTTAAAAATATATTTGAACCAAAACTTTAGTAGATATAAGACCTTGAAATGGCTCGAAAACAGACCTTAAAATGACCCTTACCTCAAATTACTAAAACTTCTAAGGTTCACTCTTAGTTTTATATGTTTGGTTTGTATGTGTTTTCTAAATTGAAATATATATCATTGCCATAAGACAAATAGTTGACGCATAGTTTGTGTGTTTTAGAGTCAATTGAACTATGTATACACATTATGATGATTTCAACTTATACCGTAAATACAATGTGTAAATATCTGGTTAAAAATATCCGATTCTGATACACTAATGTTAATGCTTATTATTAAGAATAATCATCTGATAATTTGGCCGAGTAGTCTAAAGCGTCAAAATTAGACTCTGATCCAAAAGAGCGTAGATTCAAATCCCATAGTTGTCAATTACAATTTTTTTTATATAATTGCAAAGTTGCTTAATAATTCTAAAAACTTTATTTTGCCAAAATGATTTTTGAAAATCCTTAAAAATATATTTCAACACATATCACTAACAAACTAAACATAATAAGATAGTCGTCTTGGCATAATACAAATGTTTGTTTCTATGCTACACATAGTGGTGGGGAAAAACTCGATCACGATTTGATCTGATAAATAAACCGTAATTAGATTTTTTTTATTAATCGGTCTTACTGAAATTGGTTCTCCTCAACTTGTTCGACAATATCATAACTTGTTGGATGGATAATTAGTGCTAGATTTTTAACCGGTTAAAACAGGTCTGATTTTAAAATCGGTTTTTTCTATTTATAGCCCATTTGAGTTATAATCTCCATTTGTAAAAAGGCTATTTGGATATGTTGCTTAAAAGGATGTCCTATTGCAACGGTTATTATCGAAAGATATTGTAATCCTATCATTTAATTTCTTTCGATAGTTAATTTTTTTATGTGTAAGTAATATTTTGATAATTAGAGTTTTTGCCTTTCATATAATGTTGCATGTGATGTTGTAAATATTGGTAGAAATTTATGGCCGAAGAGAAATTTAAGATAGTATATGACACCTTTTTCAAAATTTTGATAAAATGGTTGCATGTGATAAAAGAACGCTTTTCAAAATTCAAATAACACTATTGTACATTCATTTCAAACCAACCAAGAGGGATAATGCAAGAGATGTTATTTATGTTATGCATTTCATATTTCTGTATTCGTCTTTCCGTTTATTTAATCAAAAAGACGTTATTAACGTCTAATGTTCAATACATACTTAGCGTTTCTGTTTTGTTATATATTTATATAGTTTTACGTATATATAGTACTAGGATTGATGCCCGCGCGTTGCCGCGGGTTAGACATAGAAGTTCTTGATATAATAAGAATGGGTAGAAGTAAAGAGGCGATACATAATGAACACAACAGGCGTTTGGAACGCAGATAGTCACAAAAGTTTTACAAACGGGTGCCTACTGTGCATATAGAACAGGCATATATAGTGTAGACCCTGTTCTCGCGGCACAGTTACATAACGCGTTAGACGGCATTAGTTTACAACAGACTAAACGTACGAAATGTTTCAAAAGGTGTTGGCCACCCGATATTAGCACATACAAAAGCAGTTAATGTTTTTTTTCTTCAACAGACGCAGGTCCTAACATTTCTTTTTTTTGCTGTCTGATTCTAGGTCAGGTAGCAAAGATCTTTTGACGGGCTTCTGCTGGAGTACAACGCCTTTATCTTTCAAACCTGGACCAACTGTTTGTGGAGTTGTTGTTGTAGTTTCTTTTGCTGGAGTACCTGGACAGCAAAGTTTGTATAAGAGGCAACTCAATAATATATGTATGCATGCTTGTTGCTCCAAAAAAGGAAAAAAAAACACATATTAAGAAGTGTATTTTTTTAACCAATTTTAACAGTGTCATAAGATTCTGTAGGCAGTGGGTAAGTGGTGGAAATTCAAACTTATAGTATCTTGCAGAAAAGTTTTTGAGTAGACAGTTTTGTCTTAATCAACATGTGGATCTTATTATTGTAGGATTGAATATTTCTATCTACTTTGGGTAAGGGTATGGCTGCTGAGGTCAGTTGCCATGTGAAAATGTGTTTCCAAGTTGGATTTGAACCAAGGTGGTTATAAATAGTTTGGAAGTGTGAGTTAAGTGTAGTTACATACCTGAACTAAATTGTAACTGGAATCTCTCCTGTAGAAACAGTGAACTGGACATTTTGCCTATTTAAGCACATGTTTGCATATACTAATTTCACACAACTTATTAAACAACTTTGCAAAACAAAAAAAACTAAGAATGGCATATCTTCCTAGGATTTGGGCTTTGGAAGCTGAAAGTGGTGCTAGTGATCTTGGCGGTTTGTTCATGTGGTATTTAGCGAAGGATGTGTTAGCTGAGAAAGCCTGGAAACGCAAGGTGGACGGGGCTCGTAGGGAAGTGTTCAAAAATGTCGTTGAGCGTCAGCATTTCATTCAAGAGATCCGACAATGCCAGACCTTTCCAGCCGACCCTTTCATCGGCAGGATGATTGCTCCTGGACAAGAAACAGCTGGAGGACAATGCATTTATCGAGAAGCTGAAGACCGAGGCAGCCACCATCCAGAGCAGTATCGAGCAGAAGGAGGCTTTCTCGGCCAAAATCTTGTCCAATGGACCATGGTGAACAAATGGTCTAGGAGGTGGTTTAATGCTGGTGTTTTAGGTCTGAAATAAAAGCCCTATGTTGCGTGTCCGGTTTGTCCACCGGTGAGTCTTGAGGGCTGTGTGTTTGTGCTGTAGGTCTTTGGTTTGTCAGTTTTAATCTTGTGTCTGTATTGTCTGTGTCAATGAACGATGATGAATGTAATATATTTGGTGTTTTATTATTTTTTGTTTTGTGGACGTGTGGATTGAGGCCAGTTTAGCATATAGTAAGTAAAGTCTTATATGAACCTACTTATGACCCGACAATGAATAGCTCTAAGGAAAAGAACACCGGCTTAAAAAAAATGGTCTAAGCGGTTTGTGCATGTCAGATTATTAATTAGAATTAAAGATTGTGTACCTGGTTCCTTTTTTGCAGTCATCTCTGAGAAGTTGGTTGATGTAGTTTCTGTTTCTGAGTTCTTGTTTGATGGACCTTCCTCTTTAAGGCCCGCGATTGCGAGTGGTGTTGGTGTTGGGGCTTCAGTTGCCAGCGGTGTTGGGTTTTGTGTTGTGGTTGGGGAACTCGCACTGGCCTCGAGCAACTTTTGCATGCTTAGAACCGAATCGACTGAGAATTCACCCGACCCCTTTCGTGATCCAGGAGTGTAGCGAATGAGGAACGTGTGCGTCTTGCCCTCAATGGCGCGTACCTCAGGAGGTGCCTGGTTTGCATCCGTTGTCCTGTATTTGCGGGCCAGGTCTACACAGGGGTACGTTGTAACCTCATCTCCTGCCGGGGTGAAGAAACTGAAATTCGCGGTTGCTGTTGCATCACGAACTGTCGCCCTGAAATTGTACCTGCATACGGTGGTTGTGGTGGGGTGGTTGAGTGTGTGAATGAGCTCAAACAACTACTGCAGACACATGAATATATGGTTACCTGAAATCCGGACTTTCAAGGTCACCATGGTCAACGCAGACGTAAGTCCCGTCAAATTCGGCGGGTTTCTTACCGCACGTGGCACATGAAATGTAGTGCCAACTTCTGTTTTCCATCACTTTTTCAACTGTTGCGGCGCAACTGAATTGCACTCCCTATAAAAGAATGTGTTAGGATATAATGTGGCCCATCACAGCTAATTCAGATTCGGGTGTACCTTGTATGTGGCTGGGTTATGCAGGAGCAAGGCTGCTAACGTCTCAACATTTTTCGGTTTGTCCAGAGTAGGTTCATTGAAGCGATGGTTTGAAATTTGCAACGGCGGTTGTGTTTTAAACAGCTCTTCAAACCTGCATTTTACGGTTGAGGGACAAAAGTGTGAGTGACTGACATGTCATATGAGAGTATAAGACGGGATGTGGTCTAAAGTCTTGATAGACATACGATGTGTGTGCGGCGTTTGCTTGGGGTGTTGATGGATTCACATAGTAGTGGGTCGGTGGCATCACAGACAGCTGGTAGCCTGTGGCAAGACATGGTTAGTCATGCGTGAGCAACAACATCGTTATTAAGAACATGTATGAAGAGGAAGTTACCTCTGTATTTACCAACTCTACAGGATGAGACAGCAAGCATGATTGGTTGTGGCAGGCGAAGTATTTCGTCCTTTGGAAATTGCCTAGCCATGGAGTCCCACAGCGTTAATGCAACAACGTTTCCTCTGTACAAAGAAAAGTGTTAGACGTTGCTGTTAGGGAGGATGTTGTAAATGTTGGTTTATAGACATGGCTTACTGTAGATTTTGGATGTCAATTTTTCTGGTCACCGGCCTTCCGGAAGCCAGTTGTTCGGCGGAAGGGAGATCACCTATTCTCATGATACATCCAAAGTAGTCTATCGAAATCAAAGGTTGTGTATCAGTCGCTATGGCCGACACTAATCAAGCAATTTAAGGACAAAGCTAAGTAGCAGTGGGTATGACATGTGAGTCTTGGATATATCATCTTGTTGTTGCTGTCGCGGTGGGGCACCCTAGATTCCAACTCTGCATACGGCACAAATTCAAAGTAATGTGCTGGCCAAGTTGCCTCTCTGCCTTCTAGTTGTTCAAACCGTGTGATCTTTCCAAATTTTAAGCTGACCGGGTTTTCGAGTGTCTGTTGGTATGGGCTTGTTTTTTCACAGAAAAAAGTTGTTATCCTGTAGACTTTGCCAGCCGACATTATCTTGTCAAAGTAGGCCAGATCACTCAGGTCCATGTTTGCCTGAATCCCTTTTCCCTGTTAAGGTAGCAAAGATGCATCAAAATATTGGTCAACAAAACATTCGCGCAACGAATACTCGGACTGTAATAACCATAACGTACCTGTTCGTCAATAAGCATGCAGGAGAAAGCTGTCTCCTTCATATCTGGCAAAGATTTAGAGATCCATTTCCGGTAGATTTTCGCTTCGAGAACATAGTTTCTGCCGCCTAAAAGTAATTGGTCGATCGGTGTTGCTGTTGTTATGAGAGCACTTGTTTCTGCGACTGTCATAGGCATGGACGCCATACTTGAGTTTCACCTGAATAATTTATAACACAGAATAGGAAGTTAGTTTTGATGTATTAACGATATCCACATTATGTACACGCAGCATGAACATGGACATAAGCATGCAAAAGGCAACATTTAATCTCTAAAGGACAGCATATGATAGCAAATTCTACGTTGTTACCTAGTGTTGCAATTATTGATGGTGGCAATAGTAATGTACATTACCGTGTATCATGTTAGCAGTAAGAACTACGCAACCTATTTTGTATGCAGCTTTCCATAATGTTTGTTTATGTAGGATTTGCTAATCTGACGGTGTCGCTTGTGAGTCAACGCGGTGGTTTTCTATAGCATTTAAAAAGTCAATGTACACTATGTTTTTGGTTGTGTTGGGCGGGTCGCCTTCTTCTTGTTGAATTAGGATCTTTAGTCCCTTTGGCGAGGTAGCTCTTGATAGAGCAACATATAGTTGTCCATGGCTGAAAACGGATTTTGGCAGATAAACACCTATCTTAGAGAGAGACTGACCTTGGCTTTTGTTAATAGTCATTGCATAACATAGCTTTACTGGAAACTGTCTACGCTTGAATGTGAATGAGAGATTGGGATCGTCATGAATCAAAGCAATTCTATGCACGTAAACTTTTTCGCCAATCCGTGTGCCGGTAATAATTTGCGCTTCTATAAGCTTCGTCTTGACCGATCTGACAATCATCCTTGTGCCATTACATAATCCACCAGCCAAGTTTGTATTTCTGAGAAGCATGATAGGAGACCCGATCTTTACTTTCAGTTCATGGGCTGGAAATCCGGGGAATGAAAGCGTGTTGAGGTACTCCATTGGATAGAGCATGTCGGTCTCTGATGTTTCGCCTCCTTTTGGGAAAGCTTCGTCGTTGCTCAAGTAAGTTGTCGAGTCTCCAACTATGGCTGCTAACACTTTCTCGCTTATAATGTCCGCAGTTTCATTCTTGGGGCATACGATGGCTTTTTCTTGTAGGGTTTCGGGTGTCGGCGATTGTAGAGTTTCTTTGTCATAGATAAACTCTATGAGATGTGCAAGGCCTTCATCAGTGGGTGGGAAACAATGTTCAGACGGTATAGTTATCAATTTTGTGTCGTCAGAATTATTGTCTTCTGTTATGCCGGCCTGTCCATTACCCACGTCTAGTAACCATTCTGCAAAAACCGATGCCTCTTCCTTTTCAGTTTCGGTCATGCCTTCACGCCTGAGTCACATATTTTAGGTCAGCGTGTGAATCTCGAAGTGCTGCCACAGGTCTGAGAGGGCAACCGACGAAGTTATGAGTTCTATTTTGGATGCTCCCTTTTTCACCGGCAACGTTTGTCGAAAGTCACCCCCCAAAACAACTGTTTTCCCACCAAAGAGGTGGTTAGGTGCACACATTAGGTCTCTGAGGCTTCTATCTAATGCTTCAAAACAACGCTTGTTATTCATTGGCGCCTCATCCCATATGATTAAACTTGTTTCAACCAGCAGGGATCCTAGTTGGGTGTTTTTTTAATGTGGCAGAGGGATTCGTCCGTTAATTCCAGTGGTATTTTGAACCGGGAATGTGCCGTGCGCCCGGCAGGGAGAAGGAGAGAGGCGATGCCCGAAGAGGCAACTGTTAGGACTATTTTGGCTCGCGCGCGCAGTGCGCTTGTGATGGTCTTCCACAGGAATGTCTTGCCTGTGCCGCCATGACCGTACACAAATAGAAGTTCCTGTTTATTTTGTTCAGACGCGATTATAACGCGATCGTAGATGGCTCGCTGTTCAGAATTCAGCTTAGGGACAGCCGCTTCTGTTTCTCTAAATAGCATATCGCGGTTGTAGTTTCTCTCTTCCATCAGGAGCTTGTTTTTCAGAATATTTAGCAGCCACTGAGGAGGGTTTGGAAGACCAAATTCCAACAAAGTTTTGCCATACCCGTCTAAGATCGATTGGATCTCAAAAAGAATATACTCCTTCAACTCAGGGTCGTTTACATGGTAATTAGGGATGCCAGTTGTTTCTGAGACCCTCATTGGTATGTCGTCAGACATACTCCTCCAATGTTTTGTCCAAAGTCTTAGCGGATCTGCAACCTCGCAATGAACCAGCAGTTGCGCGAACAGTACACGGATCTCAGACGCAGATCCATTACCCGATGCTTCTTCCAAAGCTATATCCCATTCTTTGTCGTCACCAAGCAGACCAAGGGCTTGGCATGCAGCACGATAGGTAGGCAGCACGATTCCGTTAACTGTGCGCACGTCTGTAGGTGACTGGCAACCCTTTTGATGAGAAAGGAGAATTCTAAAGTAGAAAAGGTCCCCTGAACTTGGGTGGACGTAAGCGAGTCTACCAATGGAATGTTTGGTTTTCATAACCCGCCGTCTCCACCTCTTGGAGTCAGCATACTATACAAACTCAGATGGGAAATCGACATATGTTAACGCGGCCCCGTCTTGGTGCTCTGCGTTATAGGCATACCATTCAGTGAGAGTAGTTTTCTTCTTGTCAGGGAGGTTTACAACCACATCTAGCCTATCACGTTCCCGAAAGTTTATGGGTTGCATGTTTTCCAGATGGACCGAAAGTATTTGTACAGCTGGTTCTCTACTGTGTATTGGAAAGTCATAGAGTCTCCAGCAAGCTTCGTGTGGGCAAATGAAGCGGCCATCGACATAGTTTTGGATTTCATCCTTTGCTGTTTCTTGCATGGCAGCCGAAGTAGATGCCTCACCAAGTGGCCTTGTGATCTTTGCAAAAATCCGATCGGGTCCTTTCGAAATGTATTTGAACAGGTATTTGATGAGCATGCTCCATCCACAGTATTCAACATTTATGTGTGCTTGGAACATGAGACACAAAGAGCGGTTATAAGGAACGACGTAACAATTGTCCAGTTGGGTTCCATGTTTTGTAATGTAGACACCTGTATCTCTTCGTCGATAGTGAATGTACCCCCTGTCATCTAGATACGTAGTGTTGTTGTATTTTTTGGGGAAATTCTTTCCACAGGAACCATCCTTCATACACGGGGCAGACATATTAGGTGGCCCACACGGACCATGCATCATGAGTTCGGTCACAATTTTATATGTGTCCGGGTCAAGGACGGGATCTGGGATTTCAGCACAGATGTAGTCGTCCATCTGTGACGGCTCAGTTATCTTGTCCTTTGGATCAATCCATAGAAGAGTGTGACAATGGGGTAGGCCACGCTTCTGAAATTCTATTGTGTACAGAACTGTTGAAAAGAAAAGTGTGAAACAGTTAGGCCAGTGTGTGTGCAAGGATGAAAGGAAGGAAAGGCACAAAAAGCATTCAAGAGAATTACCGCCTGCGACAACACCAAAAGGACGGTCTTCCTTCAAGTACTTGACAAAGGCTTTAACTTTCTGTTCAAATACCCTGCACCCGGCGTCTGGCCTGTCAGATGTTGTTAGAACAGGGAACTCAGCCATGAACCTTTCAATTTCTGGCCACTTAGCATTGCATGTGAAGGTTATGAAAAACTGAGGGTTCCCCAACGCTCGACAAATTGCAAGGGCATCCAAATAGTGGCTGTACATATACCTTGGGCCTCCAGTGAAAGAACGGGGTAACACAATCTGTTTTCCACATGTGATTCCCTCTATGTCGCCTCTGCCCAGGGCATCATAAAGACCAGCAAGGCACTCACTACGTATGTCGTTCTGGTGCAGCCGGATGAAATCAAGCCTCGCCTGCTCAACACTGCAGAAAACACCAACAACATACTGTTGAAAAAGGCGGCCTGTTCGGAATATCAGTCCAAAGTCATTTATGCGCGGGTGAAGCTGGTACTTATAGTACTAGTTCATAGAAACCTTCCTTGCTTCTCCACCGCCACCCCTAGGGCTCAATTTCATTTCTAGGAAAAAACCTGGCTCGCCGTACGGAAATAACAGTGGGAACTGCAAAGGCATATATGATTGATCAAGCTTGTTTATCCGTTTAAGCTCGCCTCCACGATATTCGATTATAACATCGTAATCTGTTCTGGTCCTAGGGCCGCTTTCGAAGACAATACCCCCAACATCATTAGAAGTGGGCAGTTCATACCCACGGACACTACACATGTTGTAGAGTCTGATCATGAACGGTTCAATGTTTCCATTGGCACATTTATCGCGAGCTGTCCGAAAAAGCTGAACCAAGGCATTGTTTTCATCTAGGATCTCGATTAGGTGTTCAACTATTTCCGGGTCAAGACCGCTGTCAAACTCACCGCCAAAATGAGACATACGGTTTGCCACCTCGTTCGCTGTGTCATACACATAGAGTTGTAAGAACCTAGGCGGTTCTCCCTCTTCAGGACAAAGGGACCCAATCTGATGGTAGATTTGACCGGAAACCTTAAAAACATATGGCCCCGTTCCTGTATTGACTGACCTGTCAATAGATGCACCAAATGATGTCATAGCAAACATCTGGTTATAAGCACGTATGTTGGCCATAAACCGTGCATCTGTTAGAAAACCTTGCATAATGTCTGGAGGCGGAAGGTATGGTTCCATGTATATTTTCCCACCCATGCAGCAAAGATGGTATGTTGGACGCCTAGCAAACTGCTTTGATTTAAGGCGCTCACCCATCCAAAACTTAGCGCCACAGTGCTGACATTGCTGGTCACAATCGCCTAGGTCAATATAGGTTGGCACAACATAACGTGGGGGACGTGCCGCATTTCTTGGCCGCCCACGACGACGTCCAATGTTTGTGCGAGCAGGAGTGGAAGGGCCGGCGATAGGCTGTTCTGCAAACACACACACAGAAACGCATTTCAGGGAAATAAATAGGGATTGAACCCCATTGTTCCAGCCAATTTAAACGACAATCATGAACAAAGGCTGTTTACCAGTCATTGTAGGTGCCGAAGTGGTCGAGGTTCTCCCCAAAATTGTGCGCCGCCCCATGGGAGGAAGGGCACAACCCATGGGTCCGGAGAAGTGAGCAGTTGTGTTTGGTCCACTGGAAGAGGCAATATCAGGATGTGTAGCACGTGGTTCATTTCTAGGCAAGAAACCACGCGATGCATTTGTTGGTCTCCCACGACGTCGAACGGTTGTTTCACGGGCAGGAGTGGAAGGCCCGGGTCCATTGGTACCTGAGGAGTCAAGAAATGTGTTTGGCCGACCCGAGGAGGAAACAGATGTGGCTGGTGTATTTGAGGAGCCAACATCTGTGTCTTGTGGCGGGCGTATGGCCAACAAATGTTGATGCGGCACCGGGGCACGCACGTGCGTGTGGCCTGCACAGCATGGAGACATTGAAGATACAAAACGCGGGGGAAGAAAACTGTCGGAAGCAAGGAACTTATAAAGGGCATAACGTAAGAAATGGAACCTGTAAATACGGGGAATCCTTGGGTGGCCCGGGTATGAGTGGACCCCAAATACAGCATGCGTTTGGTGGGCGGTTGGCGGGAACCGGTCGGGCCTAACTCAGCACCACGTTTCATCAAGGGCCGGTAAGCATCCCCCAACCGTACTTGAGCAGCAACTTCGTCCCCTGGCGTTAACCTTGGAAAGTAGGCGGGACATGGTGCGGATGACATTGTAGGCATAAAAGAAGGTGGTAAATGACCAGAAGCTATCGTCGAAGGAGAGGAGAAACAACATTAGAAAATGTATAAATGTGTGCGCGTAGAGACAGTCGCAGGTATGTAAGGTCTTTGCATCAGATTGTACCTCTGACAGTATCTGCCAAGATGAGGCCAACACGGGGATGGTGCAAACATTCGCTGCAGACGGCGCTGCTGCTAGGAACCTCACAAACCCTGCACCGGTTAGGGTTTGACTGCCCGGGCTTAGCTTTGTCAACCATTCGACCAGCAGGAAGAAAGCGCAGTCGTAATTTGCGTTTTTTTATTGCGCAGCAAATGAGGCGTATAGGGATGATTTCTACGTACGAACGTAAAATAATACAAACACAAAATAACGAAACTTAATTAAGTGTATGAACTTTATAAAGGAGGTAATTATGTGCATTATTTTGAAACCCAAAAACTAAAGTAACATTTTGATAGGGTGTCGCACATTCGACACAGCACAAAACATGGACCTGAGCTATGGTTTAAACATATAATACAAAAAACAGTAACAACAATAGGTTTTAATCTAAAGAATAATCAGATCAATTTTTTTGAGCATTATTTTCGAACTTAAACATATACAAAAGACCACCAAGAACACAACAACCTATGGTTTAAAGTATAATACAAAGAGCAGCACCTCAATTATCTGTATTCCAGTAACAACTATGGATTTTAATCCAAACAATAATCAGATAAAATTTTATTTGCATCATTTTCGAACCTAAACATATACAAAAGACCAGAAACAACAATGTTTTTTAATCAAACAAATCAAACATGGATTTGAATAAAACAATAATTAAATCTATGCAACCAACCACACACAAATGAGGTATTCCAGTAACAACTATGGATTTTAATCCAAACAATAATCAGATAAAATTTTATTTGCATCATTTTCGAACCTAAACATATACAAAAGACCAGAAACAACAATGTTTTTTAATCAAACAAATCAAGCATTGATTTTAATAAAACAATAATTAAATCTATGCAACCAACGACAGACAAATGAGGCAGACATCTGGATAACAACATGGGTTACAATAACATAAACAACAAAAAACTATTTTTTAATCAAACAATTGATCCCAATTAATTGAAGAAGATCAATTTAAGCAACGAATTTAAGGAACCCATTTAACTAACCAATTGGTTACTAATTATCACAAAAAAAAAATTAATTAACCAATTTAGGGAAGGCGAAATTACCAGCAAGGTATTAGGGTTTTGAATAGCGGCAGCAAGAGCAAGACGAAAATAAATTGTTATGCATGACTGGTGGTACATAAACAACACCATCGCACTGTTCCAAAAATCCAACGGTTGAAAAAGGGATGTTGAGACCAGTTTTTCAAACCCTATGACAAACCCATACCTGGAGCAATTTTTTCAAACGCATCTACGGTGAGATTTTGTTGTGGGGGAGTTGAAGGTATGGGCGTGCCGATTTTGAACGGCTCCCATTTATCTTGTCTCACAGTCTTTATTATTTTATTACCCCAATTTTGGGTTTTGCCTAATGAATAAAGGGGGTAATATATAGTTAAAAAAAACCTAATTGCTTCACATATCCATGTATTCATCCAAAAGTTTAAAAAAATATTAACTCGAACCGGTTCTACTTTTTTAAACTAGTTTATAACCAAACTAGTTTATGTTAAAATCGGTTCGTTGACTGATCGACTGAAACAGGTTCCGATAAAAATCCAGTGTGATTTTCTTTTATCTAATTTACACGACTAGCTACACCTAATACACCTAAAAATTGATGTATCCCATTTTATGGTCTATTTGAAGGGCCGTACACTGATCAAGGTAAGGGATAAGGATATAAGTTGTTATGGAGATTCTCTCGGTCATAATCGAATCTCATTCCTACGGACATATAACAAATGAATAATTCCTCAACATTAATTCGGTTCGTTTACAAGTTCTTGGCTTTTTTCTTTTTTTCGATTTCGGTTCTTGTAGGTAGGGGTGTTATTGGGTCGAGTTTGAATCGAGTTTTGATTTTTAAAAGTCCACCCACAACCCGGACCGATACAAAATTGGGTTCGGGTGAAATTCGGCTCGAATTATGTCGGGTCGGGTGATTCGGGTTGTCAAGTGATACTACATACATGCGGCATTACAAAGCTACAATGGACTACAAGAGTGTCTGGTAATAAACCAAAATTGCAATAACATTTTCATTATTACCGTGGAGGTTGTACTCTTTCCATCCGAATATACAAGCTAAAATATGCCCACGTTATTTAAGATTCAGTGTGTTTGATCATTTATATACCTGCTCAATTGGGATATATGTGCCATTTTTTTAACCAGTACACCATTTGAAAGAATATCCCACTCATATATCTAGCAAAGTTTATGATTATGGCATCAATATACATTTAACAAAATGTTTTAGCACTTTACTCATGTAGCTAGCAATTTAACAAAAGGAATATGAAAACAATAATGATATGCACCTAGAAGAAATTTACGTGATCATTACAAGTTCTAAAGCTAAAAAAAATAATTTTTTTTTCAGGTCTCAATCGGGTAGACCCGAGATAGCAACAATTATATAACCCTAACCCAATCTGATAACACCATTAAGTTATCGGGTTCAGGTCAAAAAACCTGAACAAAAATTTTTAACCTGATTTAACTCGACCCGATAAGCCATATCGGGTTTGAATCGGGTCAATCCGACCCTACTAACACCGCTGATGGGAATTATTGTTAAGTGTCAAGTACCGTCAGTGTAATTTAAGTACTGTTAGTATTATTCAAGTACCGTTAGTGTTAACGCGGTACATAGTAAGTACTGCTACTTATAAAGTAATTAGGACGAATATATCTTTGTATAAGATATGTCATAGTTATAGTTAGAGTATATCTTAAGTGATATACTTAATAGTTAGAATATTGATAATATATTGTTTGTGGTATACTTATCTTCATAGAATATTCTAAGGTTTCTAGGGTTCCTTACTCTATAAAAGTAACATAGGTACGATGACATTTATGTACCTCATTCAAGTCGATTAATAAGAGAATCGAATAGTTAAAAGTAATTCTGTTCTTCTATGCTTTATAAGTTAGATTCCACATAACTTATTTAGCTTGAGTAAGAGTTCTCAAAGTGTTTTAGTTTGATTACAAACTATTATACTAGTTCTTAACAGAATATAGATCCAATCAAAGGGATCAACAAGTGGTATCAGAGCTTGTTGAGAAACTCTGAAAAAAAAGAACACAACCCTAAAACTCCACTCACACTAAAACTCAATGTCTCAACCTGGTGATGATCCTCACTTGGAAGATATTCCAGATCCTGATCCAATACCACAAGGACAGCTTCAAGTTGTGCATCCTGCACCACCATAAGGTGTTCAAGCCATAGATGTTGTACTTACTTCTACAACTGTTGAAAATACGTTTTACGTATTAGAAAAGATCGGTGACTCCAACAATAGTCTAAGTAGTAGCTCGTAGTTTAGTTAACTTAATATTCAACAAATAAGGCCCAAGCCAAGCCTACAACATGTGTAGGCCGGCGGCCCATTGTAAGCCCAATCCCATCTCATGGGCTTGGGTATATAAACCCTCTCCTTAGTTGGAGAGGGTGTTGGTTCACATGTTTTACACATAGTTAAAGTGTATTCTTTCACTTTCTCTCTCTAAAAGTGTGTGTGTTCTTACCATATTCTATCTCTTTCTCTCTCTAGATTATACATAGATTTACAATATCCTACAAATGGTATCAAGAGCCATGGGATGATTGTATTGTTTATGTGTTTGTGTTCTTGATTCTTTGTGCCTTATTTGATCTATATCATTTGAACCAATTTTTTTGTGTTTTTATGGTTTAATCATGATACAAATCATCTACATACTTGTGGTAGTGATTTGGTATTCTTACTTTGGTTAAAAAACATAAAATTTTTGGGTGTTTGATTCATTTTTTGGCTAAAAATCTCATCTTAGTTGTGTACTCTCCGAGAACAGTGGTACTTGTGCTCACGTATTCTGACAGACACCATCGCAAAAACCTAAGGGTTTCTATATTGCGATCAAGGATTCTGATCACACATTGCGATCACATATTGTGATCACATTGCGATCAAGCATTGCGATCACATATTGTGATCAAGCATTACGATCACTATTGCGATCACATTGCGATCAGTTTTGCAATCACATTGCGATAACTATTGCGATCACATTGCGATCAGTATTGCGATCAGTATTGCGATCACATTGCGGCAAGGACATTCCAATCACATTCCAACTGGACTTAGTTTTGGCATTGCGATACAGTGACAAGTATTCCAAGATTTTTCAAAACGTGTTTTTGAAATGGACGATACTTATGAAAACAGTTTACTCGAAATAGAACGAATTTCACGCCAAAATGATCAGCTTCTGAAGCAAGTGATGTCTCATGATATTGTTTCCGTCTGTGTGAATAAAAGTGTTGATAATGATTCTATTGTGCATAATGTTGAATGTGTGGATAATGTGGTAGATAGTACTTGTCACAAATCTGACGCTGAATTTTTAAAGCTTCAAGATTCATATACTTCGCTTTCAAAACGTTTTGATGAAATTCAAAAACATTGTATTTCACTCGAATGTAAACAACAATTTATTCATGAGCTTTTTGAAACGTATTTCGAAGGTGTCAATATAGATGATGCAAATTTTCAAAAGAATTTTCTATTGGATTTACAATCAAAACAACGTCAGCCAAGTGACAAGGTTGCTAAATCATTGTCGATAGACATAGAGAAATCTAAGGAGCTTAACTGTGTGAATGTACTTGAGGCCGCTGAGAATATTAAACTTGATCTAGATAATCGAGTTTCCAAGATTTTATCCAAAGTTGATTACTTAAAACAGAAAAATACACAACTCTTCGATTTAGTAAAGCCCGCATGTGCTAATACCACTGCACAGAATCAATCATTGATTGAACGACTAAATCGAAAGTCGGTGGAAATATCTGATTTGAGGGAACAAATTTGTGATAAAAATTTGGCTTTGACTGAGTTAAAGGAAACACTTCGTACCCTAAAAGGTAAGAATGTTGTGGATAACACAGCCACTGTCTCAGCATCATCCTCTAGTGCAATCAAAAAGAACCTTATCGCCGTCACACCACTTAACAAGGGCCCTAGGACTAAACCATCTCAAACATTGGTCACTAAATATAAGGCAAAATCAAAACCAGCTTCTAATATTCCCGTGTTGCCTTTTACAGGAGTAAGCACCACTACTAAGGCTCAAAGATCTAAGCTTAAAAGAAACAAGAAAAATGATAGGATCTTGCCCCCATCTAGTAGTCAAGTGAAGAAGAAAGTAAAAGCCCATCCTAGGAATGTTATTTCTATTTTGAAAAAAAAGAATCATGTAGCTAAACCTAAAGGCTCTGCGTTTGTGCAGCGTTCTAAGCCTAATATGAATTCTAATTTGAAATGTTGGAATTACAATAAATGTATGTTTTCTAGTCGTCATGATTCTTGCCTTATTGACCATGTGAATGAGATGAATGCCCGGAAAAATGGTTAGAATGGAAACCGACTGGGAAAGTGTTAACCAAAGTTGGTTGGATGTGGCGCCCCACTGGTAAAACTTTCACTATAGTAGGAAATGCGTGCCCTTTAACTAGGATCACTCCCACTAAAGCGAAGAAAGCGTGCCCTTTAACTAAGAGTACCAAGGCTACCAAAACACAAGCGTGTCCTTTAACTAGGAACACCAACACTACTGTAGGAACCAAGTGCCCTTTAAATAGGTCTACTCCCACTGTAGTGCCCGCTAATACTCCAAAACCTTAGAAAGTTGGAACAATAAAACATGTTAATGGTAAAACTCACATTATAAAACGCAAGAATTCTAATGATAACACAAATGTTAGCAATTCTGATAATATCATATCTGTATCTGCTAACACTTTGGAACCAATAGTTTCCAATGCATTGTCTACTGTTTTTGTTGAAAACAGGTGGTCCAAATTGTTCTCTGGTATTTGGACTCTGGTTGCTCCAAGCATATGACCGGAGATCTCTCCCACTCAGAAATTTCGTCAGCAAGTTTCTTGGTACGGTTCGATTTGGAAATGATCATATTGCAAAGATAATGGGTTACGGTGAATATCATAATGGGAATGTTATAATTTCAAGAGTGTATTATGTGGAAGGTCTCGGTCACAATTTATTTTCTGTGGGACAATTCTGTGATGCAAACCTAGAAGTTGCTTTTCAAGAGCATACCTGCTTCATTTGTAATTTGGAAGGGGTTGATTTATTGAAAGGTACTTGAGGGAATAATTTGTATACTTAGTCTCTAAAAGATATGATGGCCGCTTCTCCAGTATGTCTTCTCTCCAAAGCATCAAAGACTAAGTCATGGTTATGGCATCGACGGTTATCTCATCTTAACTTTGACGCTATTAATCATTTGGCGATAAACGAACTTGTTCGTGGTCTTCCTAAACTTACATTTCACAAGGATCACTTGTGTTCCGCGTGTACAATGGGGAAAAGCACTAAGAAATCATACAAACCCAAGACTGAAGACACCAACCAAGAGAAACTTTATTTGTTGCATATGGATCTTTGTGGGCCAATGCGTATTGAAAGTCTTATTGGTAAAAAGTACATCCTCATCATTGTCGATGATTACTCTCGGTTTACATGGGTGAAATTTCTTACAAGAAAAATGAGGCACCTAAATTCATCATTGGATTTCTCAAGATGATTCAAGTGCGTCTCAACATTACTGTCCGACGCATTCGTACAGATAATGGAACCGAATTTGTGAATCAAATCTTGCGTAATTATTATGAAGAAGTTGGTATATCTCATGAAACATCCGTTGCTCGCACTCCACAACAAAACGGTGTCGTTGAAAGGCGAAATCGCACACGTATGGAAGCTGCTCGAACGATGTTAATTTACGCAAAGGCTCCATTGTTTTTATGGGCAGAAGAAGTATCTACAACAGTTTTCACCCAAAACCGGTCACTAATTCGAAAACGCCATGGTAAAACACCTTATGAGCTTCTCCATGGAAAAGTACCAGATTTATCATATCTTCATGTATTTGGCTCTCTTTGCTATCCAAATAATGATGGTGACAATTTGGGAAAAACTTCAACCCAAGGCTGATATTGGTATTTTCATTGCTTATGCACCCACAAAGAAGGCATACCGAATCTGCAATCGTAATTCTCGTAAGATCCTCGAAACTATGAATGTTGATTTTGATGAGCTGATGGCAATGGCTTTTGAGCAAAGCAGCTCTGAACCCGCACTTCATGAAATGTGACCCAGTAACATTAGCTCTGGGCTTGTCCCATTCATCATCATTTACACCACCTTCTAGGAATGAATGAGATACGTTGTTTCAACCGTTCTTTGATGAGTTCTTTACTCCTCCAAGTATTGTTGCTCCAGAACCTGAGGTAATAGCTTCGGTACCCGAAGTTGTCGCTCCAGCAACCGAAGCACAATCTGATACGTCTACACCTACAATTGGTCAAGATATACCTTCAACAAGTAATTCTCAACCAACACACGAATCAACCACCCATGTCATGCCTATTGATGATGAAGAGGATGATGATGATCACGATTTGGAATTCGCTCAAATGCGTGAACTTCCATTCTTTGGTGTACCCATTCCCGACCATAATCAAGCCGGGTCGTCCACCTTAGAGGAAGCTCCTACTACGGTCTACTCCAATCCACGGATTCGTGAACATGACAACAACTGGACAAAGGATCATCCTATAGATTCTATTATTGGTGACCCTAATCGTCTGATATCCACACGAAGTCAGTTACAAGAAAGTGAAATGTTTTGTCATTTTGATGCTTTTCTCAGTGAAGTTGAACCTAAGACGTGGCAACAAGCATTTGCCCAATCTTGTTGAATAGAAGCCATGCAAGAAGAACTTAATGAATTTGTACGTCTTGAAGTATGGGAACTTGTCCCATGCCCGGATCAAGTGAAGTTACTCACTTTGAAATGGGTTTACAAGGTGAAACTCGACGAGTTAGGCGGAATATTGAAGAACAAAGCTCGACTAGTAGCTCGTGGATACAAGTAATTATTGGGCATCGACTTTATGGAATCCTTTGCACTTGTTGCCTATTTGGAAGGTATTAGACTATTCCTCGCTTATGCAGCCCACATGAATATGATCGTCTATCAGATGGATGTGGAGACTGCATTTCTCAATGGTGAAATCAAGGAAGAGGTCTATGTTCAACAACCGGATGGTTTTATGAATCCTAAATATCATAATCACGTGTACAAGCTTAAGAAGGCTCTTTATGGGTTGAAGCAAGCTCCACGCGCGTGTATGATCTATTGTCACAATTCCTCATTACTCAAGGCTTCATTAAAGGCAAGGTGGATCCCACGCTGTTCATTCAGAAACGAGGTAAAGATATGATTATGGCACAAATATATGTTGATGATATTATATTTGTAGCCTCGACCCAAACCTTATCCGATGAGTTTGGGACACTCATGTCTTCCAAGTTTAAGATGTCAATGATGGGAAAGGTATCATTTTTCTTAGGACTTCAGATATCTTCGAGTCCCAGAGGCATCTTTATCAATCAACCCAAGTATGCTATTGAATCTCTTAAGAAATATAAGATGGAATCTTACGACCCCGTGGATACTCCAATGGTGGAACGAACTAAGCTAGATGCAGATCCACATGGGATTGCCATTGATCCGACACTTTATCGTGGAATGATCGGTACCCTTTTGTATATCACAGCCAGTCGACATGATCTTCAGTTTGCTATATGTATGTGTGCTCGGTATCAAACTAGGCCTACTAAGTTACACTTAGCTACTGTTAAACGGATCTTTCGGTATCTTAAAGGAACCATTAATCAGGGACTTTGGTATTCGAAGGACTCTTTGTGACAACCCTGGTTTTGAGGTTCGTCACTTAGTTTTATTTTGTGCTAGTTACGTGTCTTTACGTGTTTATGTGCTTATTGGTGTGTATAGATAGTGGTTTGGATATCGTTTCCGGTACGGGGTACCTTGTGAGTGAAACGAGGTGTGATGATTTCATGTTCATGAGTTCACATGTTAGTGAATATGAAGTGAGATGGTGTTATTTAGTGGTTTTACGTATACGTATATGTATTATAGAAAATCGTGTTTTTACGATTTATGGTTTAACATTTAGAGGTCTCGGATGAGGTAATTAGTCATATGGATATTTTTCGGGATGGTTTTAAGTCATTTAGGACTTAGTTATAAAGTTTATTTCAAAATTTGAGATTCTTTTTAAAAGTGTATATTTTACGTCTTTTACGGTAAAACGCGTAAATTTGACTAGTTTTACGGTTTTGAGGTTTTGGAGGCTTTAGGGGCTGAAATAAATTAAGGAAAGTATAGAAAGCCTTATTTTTATCAAAACACTTCATAAAATCCCTGGAGATCAAGTATGGTGATAGGTGTGTAAACACCCATCTTTTCTACCACTTAATTACAATAATAACCGGACCAAAACGTGTATTTTATGTCTTTTATGTCGGAATTATGCGTGGTTTGTGTTTTTGTTGTGATTTAGGACGAAAAGGTGAAAAGTGGAGAAAACACGGGAATTCACGGGCATTTACGGACTTTTATTGAAGAAAAAGATGAAAGACGAAGTCGAGAAGTCAAGAGTGCAAAAGGAACGGAAGTCCACGACCAATTCTGAAGATTTATCGAAGAAAAAGTCAAAAGACGGAAGTTTATCAAAAGCCGAAGAATTCAAGTCTATTTTATTGAAGAATTTAAAGACGAGTTCAAAAGAAATCCCGAAGCCAAAAGTCCCTTAAGTCCAAATTTAAAGAAGATTAGAAGAAAAGGACTAAGTATGCAATTAATGAAGATTAAAAGAAGGAAGGACCTAATCTTGTAATTAAGAGAAAAGGAAAGAGGGGAGGAAGCTTCCTAATCCTCCCCTATATATAGATTGGGACTAGCTAAGTTTATTTCTTGTTGGCTAAGTGTGACAATTAGCTCTTCCACCATTTAAATACCTTGTCATTTAATTTCTTGTAAAATTTAAATACCTTGTCTTGCACCTTAAATTCATTTAATTTCAAGTAAGTTTTCATTTAATCTTTGTCAATCTTTACTTTATCTTGTCAATCTCTTATCTACCTTTCTTAATCTTTGATTTATGTGTTTATGTTTATGTTCATGTTCATGCTTTTATTTTGATCCAAGTGATTGTTGATTATTGTGGTTAAAGTTGTTTGATTTCTTGTTGTAAATTGTTTGCTTATGATTCAATTGATTCGTTACTGTTTAGTTTAAATCGTGTGATTTTATTTTGATTAATTTGTTATTATATCTGCTGTTACTGTATCCCTTGTTCTTCGGGGGAATTTGTTGTGTTTCTGATCTTTCCAGGAATACTTCCGAACCAAGTAGGAGGGAAGGTGCTCATTCGGAACTCCAAAGTTCCGAGTCAAGCTGTTCATCCGGAACATTCAAAGTTCCGGACGAAGGGAAACTTCCGACTCAAGCTCTGTTCATTCGGAACTAAAAATTTCCGGATCAACTTACTTCATTCGGAACTTAAAAAGTTCCGGATCAAGGAGACTCATTCGGAACTTCAAAAGGTCCGAATCAAGGGGCTTCATTCGGAAGTCACCATAGTTCCGAACCAAGGGCTGTTCATTCGGAACTTAAAAGTTCCGAATAAACTTCCGAATCAAGGGGCTAGTTCCGGATCAGTGTTTGTTCATTCGGAAGTTTTAGAACTTCCGAATCAAGGAGGTTCATTCGGACTCTTCCGAATCAAGGGTTAATCATAAGTTCTGAATCAAGGCAAGTTTTAGAAGTTCCGAATCAGTAAAGTTCCGAACGAAGGATTGTTTTGGATAAGTGACATATTCAGATCAATTTGTTCCGGATCAAGGATTTTGGCAATATTCCAAGCGAAGAAGAATCATTTCAACCGAAGGTGACATTCCGGACGAGTGATTGTTCCAAACGAAGGTTTATTCCGATTGAGCTGTATTCAGGTGCTTATTAGCTTTTGTCTTTGATTTTTATTTTCAAGCTTTATTTTTCCTGCCTTTTATTTAATTGTGCTTTAAGTTTATTTTCCTTAGTTAAATTTTAGTTTTGCCTTAGTTTAAGTTTTAGTCGCGTTTTAAGTTTGCCTTAGTTAGATTTAAGTTTGCGTCATTTATTTTAGTGCCCTTTAATTTCAGTCACACTTTTAAATACTCGCACCTTTATTTTAATTAGACTTAGATTTACTTTAAGAGCACCTTTACTTTAATAGTTCCACACCTTTTATTTAAAAACACTACAACGACACATCTTTGTTTCACCAAAAACAATAGAGTCACATAGAGAGCCTAGATCAATTCGATTAGACACACGACAAAGAACTTTAATTAATTTTTATACGGGGTGTCAAAAGCCTTGTATCAAATGGCGCCGCTGCCGGCTCTTTTCGTTAATATTGACGGTTTTCTGTGAGAGACGCGTTGCTTTTTGGGATCCGCTCACTTGTGAACGTTATTTTTCTTGCCTAAAAAATTCAAAAAATCATAAAAATTAAAAATTGATAAAAAACCATAAAAATTAAAAATTTCAAAAATCCAAAAAGATTTTATCTTTCTTGTGTATATATATTGTCTTTGTGTTTGGTTTTGTTTTCTTTTGCATTTTCAGGTGTATGCGTACTAGATCTTCTAATTATCAAGAGCCCGAGCCTCAAGAAGATTTAGATATGGCAGGTGTTAACAACAACAACATTCCACCGCACCTCAATAATAATAATAATAACAACAATGCTCTTCCACAGCCCGATCTTCGGACCATGGAGGAACTTTGTCAACCAACCATGTTTGGACGAGGAGGACCGATTGCGCCGATGCAAATCAACGCTCCTGAGTTTTCGTTGAAGCACCACATGATTCAACAAGTACAAACAAACCCATTTAGAGGATTGCCTGATGATGATGCCAACAAACACCTCGACAAGTTCATTACAATCACTCAAAGCATGAAGTTGCCTGGGGCCACAATGGATGTACTTCGCCTACAACTCTTCCCACATACTTTATCGCATCATGCCGAGAAATGGTTTGATCGTCTCCCGAAGAATTCTATTCACACTTGGGATGATATGACTCAACGCTTTTTGTCGCGCTACTTTCCACCATCCATGGTCACAAGCCTTCGCAATCAGATCAGCGGTTTCATACAAGATCCCGATGAATCTCTTTTTGACGCTTGGGAGAGATATAATGTCTTGATCGATAGATGTCCAAACCACAACATGCTCCCTGTGACCCTAATTGATACTTTCTACAACGGTTTGACTTTTCGAGATCGTGATACGATTAATGCAGCCGCCGGTGGCACATTCATGAAAAGGAGACCCGAGGAGTGTAGAGAGTTAATTGAGAACATGACTACTCACCACAAGAACTGGGATTCCTCTGCTTCTTCTAGGAACAACCCGAGAGTCAATGTTTCCTCTACCTCAGCAAACCCTGAGATGACCGAACTCACCCGCATGATGGCCGAAATGAGCAAAAGTATTACGCTTCTCGCTTCAAACCAACAACAACAACAAGTTAAAGCGGTTGCTAATCCTTGTGAAACATGTGGTGGTCCTCACTCATACACCGATTGTCCTTCGACACAAGGAAATCCGGAAAATGTGTATGCTGCTTACGGTAATTATTCACCGGAAAATTACCAAGCTAGACAACAAGGGGATAGAAATCTGCTGAGCTACCGATCCAACAATTACCTTTCACCCGGTTTTTCTCCTCAAAACCAAAACCCCGCCAACAACTACAATAGAAGCAACCAAATCCCACCCAGAGCTTCTAACCCTTATCAACCACCCACCCAACAACACCCACCCATTAATCACGATGTTGATGCCATCATGAGAACTCAAGGTGAGCAAATCAAGAATCTACAGAGCCAAATAATCAATTTGAAAGGAGATATCTTGAAGCAAGGAAATGACATCAGAACCGAGGTTCGTGATAATATCCAATCTTCCTTCAGCACTCAAACAACTAAATTAAAGAATCTATTGGCTAGTTTCTTGCCCGAAGCTCAACCTTCTTCTTCTTCGGGTTCTCTACCTTCAAACACCGTCACCAATCCGCGAGCTAATGTGAGTGCTATAACTACGCGTAGTGGAATTACCATTGTCAATCCACCTATCCCACCACCATCATCTACACCTCCTCCACCACCATGTATCCCTACTCCTCCTACACCTAGTAGTAGTACACCATTACCGTCTCCGCCTCGTCATGACGATGTATCTCGAAAGGACCCTTCAACATCACAACCTGTACCAACTACACCTTCACCTTCCCCTTATCAACCTAGAATCCCATACCCTTCTCGCATAGGCAAGACCAACGAGCTAACCAAGAATGACTGTCAAGTATCGAAATATATGGATATGCTATCTAAAATGACCATCAACATTAGCCTTGTTGAAGCTCTTTGCCACATGCCAAAATTTGTCAAAGCATTCAAGGAATTGCTTAGCAAGAAGGAGAAGCTGATTGAACTCGCCAACACACGATTAAATGAAAACTGCTCTGCAGTTCTTCTTAGAGAACTTCCGGAAAAGCTTGGAGATCCCGGTCGTTTTGTGTTGCCTTGCGTGTTCAACAAAACTGAAGAATTTACTGCCCTTGCTGATCTCGGGGCTAGTATAAATTTGATGCCTCTAAGTGTTTGGAAAACACTATCATTACCCGACCTCATTCCAACAAAGATGACTCTCGAACTTGCAAATCGCACTCTCGCTTACCCCGTTGGTATAGCCGAAGACGTGTTTATCAAAGTTGGCACATTTACTTTCCCAGTCGATTTTGTCGTAGTTGATTATGAAATGGACCCTCGTATTCCTTTAATACTTGGTCGGCCATTTTTGAGAACTGGACGAGCTTTAGTAGATGTGGCCGAAGGTGAGTTAATCTTACGAGTCGGGGATGATTCAAAAGTTTTTAAAATGGGGAAGCTTACAGGCAAATCCTTTGGAGGCCGAGAATCATTGAATATGATAAATGTGCTCGATGACTTTACCGTCTATGACAATCCTCTATTCGAGTCTTCCACTGATAATCCACTCTTTGAAGATAATGTGGATGATTCTCTCCCTACTTTGGAAGCTCCTCCCATTTATGATTCTCCACCGGTCTTCGATGCTTATGATGATGATGATTCTAGCTCAGATTCAGATGATTTTGCTTGTACTTCTGAGTATCCCGAGCTGCCCACTTTCGATGATTTTGATGAGGCCGATACTCTCTCGAGCGATTCTTCACACGGTGAAGATCCTCCGCCATCACTCGATCCTACCTTGGACGATTATTCATTTGAGGAAGATTTCTCTGAATTTCTCAACACATACTTCCCTCATGAGAGTGATGCTCCTCCTTATGACTTTGAAGATTATCGTCTTGATCCTACTTTGGATTTGAAGCACATTCTGTCAAAGGAGAAGAAACCGGTTGACACCAGTATCCGTTACACATATGATTTGACACCTCTTTGTCCCCCTTCTGAGGACGAGGTTGTGCTTCTTTGCGGATCTTCTTCACACTCGGCTGAGCCTGAGTGCTATTTTCCCTTAAAGGAAAAGGTGTTCGACCCCGGTATTGAAGTCTTTAAGCCATCTCAGTATCCACCTGATGAAATAAAAGGAAAAATCTTTGGAAATTTTGAAGACATGCTTGCACCGCTTCCTACTTGCTTCCACCGTGCTCCATCGCTGCTTAAGGGAACCTTGCCACTTCTTATTTGGCTTGCCTTCTTCGCCTTAAGCTCGTGCTTATTGATGGATGAAAACTATGTTTTTGATCCTGGTGGATATGTTTCATGCTTCTTCCGTTGATGATCAAGGTCGAGTCAGGCTAATGACTCGGTGAACAAAAATCAAGCGCTTCTTGGGAGGCAACCCATGCGTCTATCTTTTCGCTTTCTTTATCATAAGTGTAGGGGGGACCCTTTGGTTTGCTATTTCCTCTCCTCACTTCTTAATCAGGGATTCGAGCTTCAATGATCCACTTTTGATGATTCTTGACGACCCGTGATTCCGTATTCCACTTCATCCCGGTTCTATCCTAAACTCTTTTCGATTCACTATTTTATATTTTCTCAATATTAAAATAGGAATCTCTTTAGTTGTCTTTTCCTTAGCGAAATTTAAACAACGTGCACAATGTCCTAAGTGTAGGGGAGTTTACTCCCACAGGCTTAAACATTGAGGACAATGTTTATCTTAAGTGTAGGGGGACTTCTATCGAAGTTAAGTGGTCTTTTCCTTGTATTTGTCCTCATTTTAACCTGAAAATCAATTTTTCGACATTTTTCAAAATTTTTGATCTATTTTGGCCTATTAGTTTTTACCTTTGTATAGTTATTTCCTTTCCTTATTAGAATAAATGTATTAATAAGTGGTTTTAATTTTCAAACGTTGTGAATCTTTTGACTCAACCCGAGTTTACTTATCTAAGTTTGCTCTAGCTAGTATCCTTAACGTGTTTAAGTCAAGTTTTGCTAGGCTTTTATATAGGGAGCTATAAAACGCGAAAGTCTTAACTCTCACGGGTTAAGAACAAGAACTTTTCTCAAGTTCCTATAATTGATCCTAGAGAGTCGTTTATCAAGGGAACTTTAAAATGCGATTTCTAAACTTGAAAAAGTCTAAGAATTTGCAAGATCCTATAGGCGACTCGAAAACCCAAAACTTTGATTTAATAGGCTAAGCATCCACGAGTCTCATTACTTGAGATTTTAAACTGTGGAGAACGAGAGATGATAGAGCCAATTATAAGTTTGGTATTCTTTCGTGAATTTATGTGAGTTAATTATGAGCCTATTATCCCATCGCTTGCTAATAATTTATCTGCTAATAAATAAGGTTGTACGATTTGAAAAGTTACTTAGCTTCTAGCCCCAGATCGTTTAAAATTTGCTCGGTATGGATTAGAGTTCATAGCCAAGGCATAACTTATTGAAGCGGGACGCGAAGATTGGCGAGTCCGAAAAGGCCCTAACAAGGCATGAGGGCTATATTTTGTTGCTAAAGATCCAAAGTGATGTGAAGAATCATTTATCGAAAATCAATATGAAGGATCGAGACACACGACGAAAAGCAAAAACTCCCTAAAAGTCATGGAGAAGTGTATCCGAAAAGACCCTAACAAGGTATGAGGATAAATAGATCTAAGTCATAAAAGGAGGCGGATCGTTGTATATCAAAGTCCAAAATAAAGATTGGAGAAAAATGAAGAAGTCGTGGTCCAAGTATGAATCTCTCAAAACTTCAAGTGAAGAAATTCCTATATGAAGAGAAGACCATTATTTCATGAACGTCTCTCAAGATTTGAAGTATGAAGTCGCTGCCAAATATCGGTCCGAGAAAGGTCTCAAATCGCGAAGCGAGTTATGCCAAGATATGAACTTTATGAGGTCCCGAGAAGCAGTTTTAAAAGATTTGGTCCTTTAGCTAACTATTGATTAAATCGTTCACTTTATTTTCAGACTAAATAACTATCGAAATAAGTCAAACAATGCATCCTCGTGATCATTCAAGACAACAATAAAATATAAGAGATACACCTAGGAATAAGGGAGTCTAAGTGAATAATTGGCCCACATAAGTTCGTGATAGTTTACTAACTTATAATAACAATGATCTCGTTTTTAAGCTTGGTTTGGAGAAAGTGAAAACTTGAGGATGATGATTATTCATGACATTTCCAAAACCCAAGGTATGCTTTTGATTTCTTTATTTTGTATGTCTTTAATTTTCTATCTCTTTAATAAAGGCCAACGTGGATTGACTATGATGAAAAATGTAAACTTGCTTTGTAACTAATGCATTGCATGAGGACATTGCAATGGTCAAGTGTAGGGGATTTGATAGGTGTGTAAACACCCATCTTTTCTACCACTTAATTACAATAATAACCGGACCAAAACGTGTATTTTATGTCTTATATGTCGGAATTATGCGTGGTTTGTGTTTTTGTTGTGATTTAGGACGAAAAGGTGAAAAGTGGAGAAAACACGGGAATTCACGGGCATTTACGGACTTTTATTGAAGAAAAAGATGAAAGACGAAGTCGAGAAGTCAAGAGTGCAAAAGGAACGGAAGTCCACGACCAATTCTGAAGATTTATCGAAGAAAAAGTCAAAAGACGGAAGTTTATCAAAAGCCGAAGAATTCAAGTCTATTTTATTGAAGAATTTAAAGACGAGTTCAAAAGAAATCCCGAAGCCAAAAGTCCCTTAAGTCTAAATTTAAAGAAGATTAAAAGAAAAGGACTAAGTATGCAATTAATGAAGATTAAAAGAAGGAAGGACCTAATCTTGTAATTAAGAGAAAAGGAAAGAGGGGAGAAAGCTTCCTAATCCTCCCCTATATATAGATTAGGACTAGCTAAGTTTATTTCTTGTTGGCTAAGTGTGACAATTAGCTCTTCCACCATTTAAATACCTTGTCATTTAATTTCTTGTAAAATTTAAATACCTTGTCTTGCACCTTAAATTCATTTAATTTCAAGTAAGTTTTCATTTAATCTTTGTCAATCTTTACTTTATCTTGTCAATCTCTTATCTACCTTTCTTAATCTTTGATTTATGTGTTTATGTTTATGTTTATGTTCATGCTTTTATTTTGATCCAAGTGATTGTTGATTATTGTGGTTAAAGTTGTTTGATTTCTTGTTTTAAATTGTTTGCTTATGATTCTATTGATTCGTTACTGTTTAGTTTAAATCGTGTGATTTTATTTTGATTAATTTGTTATTATATTTGTTGTTACTGTATCCCTTGTTCTTCGGGGGAATTTGTTGTGTTTCTGATCTTTCCAGGAATACTTCCGAACCAAGTAGGAGGGAAAGTGCTCATTCGGAACTCCAAAGTTCCGAGTCAAGCTGTTCATCCGGAACATTCAAAGTTCCGGACGAAGGGAAACTTCCGACTCAAGCTCTGTTCATTCGGAACTAAAAAGTTCCGGATCAACTTACTTCATTCGGAACTTAAAAAGTTCCGGATCAAGGAGACTCATTCGGAACTTCAAAAGTTCCGAATCAAGGGGCTTCATTCGGAAGTCACCATAGTTCCGAACCAAGGGCTGTTCATTCGGAACTTAAAAGTTCCGAATAAACTTCCGAATCAAGGGGCTAGTTCCGGATCAGTGTTTGTTCATTCGGAAGTTTTAGAACTTCCGAATCAAGGAGGTTCATTCGGACTCTTCCGAATCAAGGGTTAATCATAAGTTCCGAATCAAGGCAAGTTTTAGAAGTTCCGAATCAGTAAAGTTCCGAACGAAGGATTGTTTTGGATAAGTGACATATTCAGATCAATTTGTTCCGGATCAAGGATTTTGGCAATATTCCAAGCGAAGAAGAATCATTTCAACCGAAGGTGACATTCCGGACGAGTGATTGTTCCAAACGAAGGTTTATTCCGATTGAGCTGTATTCAGGTTCTTATTAGCTTTTGTCTTTGATTTTTATTTTCAAGCTTTATTTTTCCTGCCTTTTATTTAATTGTGCTTTAAGTTTATTTTCCTTAGTTAAATTTTAGTTTTGCCTTAGTTTAAGTTTTAGTCGCGTTTTAAGTTTGCCTTAGTTAGATTTAAGTTTGCGTCATTTATTTTAGTGCCCTTTAATTTCAGTCACGCTTTTAAATACTTGCACCTTTATTTTAATTAGACTTAGATTTACTTTGAGAGCACCTTTACTTTAATAGTTCCGCACCTTTTATTTAAAACACTACAACGACACATCTTTGTTTCACCAAAAACAATAGAGTCACATAGAGAGCCTAGATCAATTCGATTAGACACACGACAAAGAACTTTAATTAATTTTTATACGGGGTGTCAAAAGCCTTGTATCATATGGGTCGACATCCATGGAGAAAATTAGGGTTCTTCATCAAAAATCTTGTTTTCCAAAAAATCTAAGGTAAAATCTTCAAACCCTTTTTAATTAAATTGTTTTTATGTTTTATTTAATCATCTTATGATGGATTTAGGTTAGGGTTTATTATAAAAACAGTAAATTAATGTTATATTAATCATAACATGATGATTACATAAATTAGGGCTTGTAATTAGTGGGATTATGGTTAATTAATGAGGTTAATTTAGTTAAACCCGTTTTTAAAAACTGGGCAGAATTTTGGGTCATTGTTTTGATCATATAGGGAGTTTTACAAACTCTTATTTTGTGATCCACATATCCCTGGAAAGATAGTTGAAGTGGCTTTCCAATTCAAGAAACGAGAACTAAATTGGAGGTCGGTAAGTGGGTCAAAAACAGGTTACAACAGTCGAAGGTCAAAACAGTTTTGTAATCAGCCTGTTTTCTTTTTAAGTTTTGGGTTGTTTGGGGTACTTAGGGTTGCATTGGGATCTTCTCACGAACATGAGAGATGGTTTATATATTGTAGTAAGTATCTGCACTTGGTCTAAGGTTGTGGTTTAGGGTAAGACCCCTTAATTGTAACAAACTTTTAGTATGTTCAAAATCAGGAAATCTGGAATGACAAAAGTATCTATATATATATCGGGGCCTTAACAGTAGCTTTAAGGTTAGGGCAAGTGGGAGATGTTAGCTAACATATGTAAGGGTATGAATATTCCTTTTACAGAAACCATGGGTATGTTTAAGTGGGCGTTTGACTTAAAGTTTTAAGACCTAAAAACTGGGACTGTTTTGTGTAAAGTATGAACGGGATAGCTATTAAACTTAACCAAGTTAAGGACTTGTTAGGGAAGGGTAATGGGGTGATTAGAGATTATCAATGAGGTATTTATATGGGAATAGGCTAGATGTCCATCATAGGTTGATGATCCATCTTAGTGATTGGTTCGTGTATTGATTGCGTGTTTTTGGTTTGTTAGCTTGTTGCTAGTGCGAGGACTTGTGAAGAAGCAATCAGGTGAGTTTCATAGTCCCATGTTTATTATTGATTTTGACTTCCAGATGGGATGGAAGAGACACTGTGTTGAGTTATTTATAAATTGATGCTGTGAATGTTTTTATGGTTTTGTGATGGACTTGTGTGTGCACTTATGTGATTAACTGCTATGTGATTCTTGATTGTGTATGATTTAGATCAGGGGACACGTGCCGTCTCAATTATTGTGGTTTGACAAGGTAGGGGCCTTGGGATAGGTACATAGCGTGATCGTCTATGGGACCAATGGATAATGACAAGGTAGTGGCCTTGGGATAGGTACATAGTGTGATCATCTATGGTACCATGGTGTTTGGTAAGGCGTGATGCCTTGGAAATTATGGTGTTTGGTAAGGCGTGATGCCTTGGAAATTGTGGTTGTTGGTAAGGCGTGATGCCTTGGAATTGTGATGACTGATTGAACTTGAATGCTAGTTGTTAATACATTATTGTAGCACTTGTCCATATGTTATTGTGTTGGTGTTTGTTATTCACAGCTTGTAACTGATTTGGCGTTGGAGTCTAAACCTATGACTCTCACCAACTTTATGTTGACGTGTTTTAGTGTCTCTTTCAGGTGTGAATGTGTTTAAGCTTGAGGATAGAAGTGGCTAGATTTGGATGCCTTAGGATTGCATATAGAAGGAGATCCCCGTTCCTTCTTAGTTTACCTTTATGTTTTTTGATAAGTGATACATGTTGGCACCTATATGTTTGTTGGGATTATGATTATTGTTTATCTTGGGTAAGTGGTAGGACTGTTACCTACTTACCTAGACTCCTGCATTTGTTGAGATATTGTCATGACTGCCATTTTATGACATTTCTTATTCATATAGTTATCTCTATAGACACGCCATGTTGTGATGATATCCATTACGTCGCGCCCCATATTCCGCCATGGTGGGGTGTGACAGAATGGTATCAGAGACAATGGTTATAGAGAATTAGGTTGCCTAGTCGCGTAGCCTAGTCTATAGCTTAAGGGTCCCTGCATATAGGCGTCATAGGAGTATGTGTGCATTTTATAATAATTGATGTGTTTGGATGTTATTTATTGCGATGTTTTGACTAGTATGAATTTAACCGTAGTATATTCATACTTAGTCACATGTTATTTTCTTTTCGGGTTTGTGACTAGTGCGGGTTGAACCATAATCGTCCACGCTAGTCACTGTTGTATTTTGCTTAGATTGTACATTATAGTACATAATTTAGTACAAGGTAGTTTCTATCTTTTATCGAGTTATTTTACATACCTGAGGTATGTTATTTTTCTTTTGATGTTTAAGCCATGTTCCCTAAGAATCGTGTGGTGGTTCAAGTTACTAGGAGTACATGGGTAGGAAGGATTTTAAGCTGTTTCCACTCTTATGGGCGACATGACTTATAACTGATTATGTTTTCGTTTTGGATTTAGTCTATGTTGTTTTAGCTAGACTATGGATTTCGGTATTCCAAGAGTTTTACTATGTTATTTTAATAGATGGGGGTTTGGACCTATTTGGTTATGTGGTTATGAGCTTATGTGAGTAGATGGATTTATGTGTTATATGTTGTATTGATTCTTATAAGTGTCATCATAGGAGGGAGTGCATTGGGGGAAGGGTAATTGTATAAGTATGGTGGCCAACATAGTTATACAAGTACCACAACTTTAATGGGTTCTCAAGTATGATTGCATGAAAGAGGGTTAGTACATGCTTGTATATGATGAGATGTGGAATTTGGGTATACGTATATATATGGGTTTATGTAATGGCTGCCTATGATATGGCTATTGTTCTTTTTGTGTTATATGTTTTGGGATTATAGTGGTGTTGTGTGATTTTGGGGTCACACGATATGGTTTGGTTTTGGAGGTGGGCTTTATGCCTTGTTGTGGCACGGTGAGATGGTGATTACTCGATGGAAAAACGAGCGTATAAAGCGATTGATTGACTTGACATATATGATAACGAGTATGTTTGGGGGATTCAATAGGTATACATATGCGGATGTATATATACTGATAGATGTTATGTTATGATTTACGGTCGTTCAGTAGTTATTATTACTTGAACGTACCTAGTGCTCTCTTGTGTTTAAACGATTTATTAGTGCCCGAGTTTGGTGGAGTTTCAACGACGTTTTGAATCTTTTGAAGTGTGTCTTGTAGCATATTCTTTGAGTTTCGTATTTCACGTGTACGTTTTAAAAATGGTGTTCTTGGTTTTAAGTCTATTGAAATAACTTGGGATTTCTTTTGAGATAATGGAATCTTTTGTGTTGGGTCTTACATTTCTTTTGGTCGGTATATATTGAGAAAAAGGGGGACTTGGAAATCTATTATAGGGTTAGATAATTGGTTGTATTCGGTAAAATAAGGGTAAGGTGTTGGAGTCGTGTTTGAAACAAGGTGCAACATAAGATTTTTTTTAATCAACACTTATTTATTTCAAATTCTAAAAGACTTTCTTTAAAATAAAGCGAAGTAAAATTTCTTTCTACGTACATAGTTTATATAATTGGGTTTAACCGATACACGTCATTTATAATTATTAATACGAGGTTAAATTGAGTTTATGAAGGTTACACATACAATTATATCTTTCATTTAAAAGGATTGCATTAATCACTAAGTTTATTCTTTAATTTTAAAACAACTAGTATAAAATTGTTTTGGTCATAACTTGTTCGTTTTTAGAGCTTTTTGGATGATTCAAAAGCCTTTAATTATTTACTCGGAACGTACTTTTCAAATATTCAGAATGTATAGTCATTGGAGGTCAGTATCCTGGTCGAAATTATTGTACAAGTGTCGGGTTTAAGGTTGAGTTTGAATAGTAGTTTATTCTTTATAATTTGGGATGCACGGGATACCTAGTTTTTGAGTTGAGTTTTGAGTTCGTCTAGAAGGTTATTTGTAGATTGTTTGAGTCACATAGATGTGGGAGGAAAGAAGTTCGTAGACGAACTAGTGTGGTCATGAGGTCTCTTAGGAGTACCAAGGAGATGAATAGAGATTTGTGGGATATTAGCACAAGTAACGCGCCATAGAGAGTGTTGGAAGGGGAAGTAATACCTCAAAGGTATTTATGATTGTTCGTAGGGCATGTAAGTTTTCCGAAAATTTCCTGAAATTTAGTAGGTTTTCCTATTACTGTGAGGTAGAAACATAAGTAGAGCAAGTAGGAGAAGTGAGAGGAGTTGTAGTTAGTGCCTTTCCAAGGAAATTGTTGATGGAATGATTTAAAAACAAGAGTTGTTAGAAACTGCAAGGAATGCCAGATAAAAGTTGAGTTGCTTGGTAGTAAATGTGATGTGGAAGCGGTTGAGTGGTCTGATAAGAGGAATTATTGGTCTTACAGAATACGTGTAGATTTTCGCGCGTAGAACGAGGTAGGAATTTATTCGTATTGCCGCTAAGAGAGGGTGCAAGGAGGGCATAGTTGAAACTGCTAAGGATGTTGTATGAACGCTTTGGATTTACGGTTATGCATTTGGCTTCGCCAAAGCACTAGCGGTCCTCATGGAGTCAATGAACCGAGGGTGCATGAACGTATATAAACGAGTTGTCATCGGGAGTATCGACGACATCTTGATCTACTCAAAGTCTAAGAAGGAGAGTGAGGCGAAGTATGTGTTGGTTTTGGAGTGGAATTATACGTGAGATTTTCAAGTGTGAGTTTTAGTATTAAGTCTACCATGATGAGTAGTTAGAATTGATGGCATATCATGGAACCAGCAAGGGGCAAAGTGAAGAAGGATGAGGAAGCATTTTGGAGGCTGAAGAGGTGGATTGGATAATGAGCCGATCTTGGCATTATCGGAAGGACTGGATGAATTCGCGAAGCATGACGATACGTGGAGCAAGGATTTGGAGGTGTACGAGGACGACAAAGAAAGGTGATCGCTTATACGTTGCAGGAACTGAAGATTTGAAAGAACTGGATAGACTTAGTTAGTGGAGCTGGACTGTTATATCTGCCTAGAATGCTAGAGGCATTTGGTGTACGAGACGTGGAGAATGATCTATACGGATCATGAACGTCTCCAACACATATTCAATCATCTTGATTGAACATTTGGCAAAGGTGATGGGTGGAGTTAATTGATGAAAGAAAATTACAAGGCCAAGTACCATCTGGGAAAGGCAAGCATGGTTGATGAGACATGGAATAAGAAGGATGAAGTGAAGCTGAGACGAACTTGAACTGTATGGATGACGTATTAGGGTGGTTTGGATGAAGGATGTAGGTTGCACGAGTTGAGTTGTCTAAAGCAGAGAACGCGTCAACATGTATGTTGCGTGGCTTGGACAATCATATGGAGAAAGGGACGTAGACTATACTTCCTACATAGATAGGAGTAGCTTAGAAAGGGATACATAATGGGGAGGAGGAATAAGTACGACGAGAGTTGGGTGATAGTCGATAGACTGACTAATTCATCTCATATTTCAAGAAGAATGAGAAGTCACGTGGTTGAGAAGTTGGAAGGATTACGTACGGATGTGATAGAATGGAGGGTTTTGCGTAAAAGTTAGCCTAATATGTATGGAATGCCTTAGGAAGGATTATGGCAAGGGAAGAAACTATGGGAAGCATCACATTGTGATGTATGGTATGAGTTGAGGAAAAAGAAGGAAGTGTGTATAGGAGCGAAGCAAGAATAAAATAGGTCGAGATTGGAAAAGGAAATGGCACTGATCTGTACTGATTGTTTGGGAGGATTAATATTGATAATCGAATGGATGATGAGTTATAGGTGTGATATGCCATAGGGACTAAAGGGAGTTGATGAACATGATTAGATATGAGTATATCCGGCTAACTGGAAAAGGATAGGCAAGTGAGATATTTATACAACCGTAGGAGTCACACTGAAAACATGGGTGATTGATTAGAGGGAGTTAGGAAACTCATTAGCGATGGCTGAGTTTTCATATAATGATAGCTATCATACAAGAAGTCGATAAATGCCATTTGGGGCAATATATAAAAGGATAGGGTGAGTTGTCCCCATTGTGGACTAGAATTGGTAAAAGAGGCTACTAATGTGGTAATAATGTTTGTGTAAAGGATGAGAGCAACAAGGGATGCTATGTAGAAAAGGGAGGAAACCACTAGATTTAGTGACAAAGTTATGTAGGGAGTTTCACCCATAGTAACGGGTGGTATGATTTGGTAAAATGGAAGAGTTGATGTAGAGTTTTGTAGGTCCATTTATGATCTTTGGAAAGATCGGACCATTAGCTTATGAGCATAGAATTACCTGGGGGAAATGAGTTGTATACATGATACATTTCATGTATTGAGATTGGTAAAGGTTGTTTGAGAATGCATTTTGCATGTACGGTTATTCGGGACTTGTGTTAATAAGAGTCTTTGTTTTATCAAAGAGTCATCTGTGAGATTTATTGACTGTGAGGTCAAGAGTTTGGCAATGAGTTTAATTATTTTTGGTTTGTATATGTGGTATTTTGAAACTTGAACTAAAGTTCACGTGGAAATGAGGGGAGTTCGTTTAGAACAAGTATCCTCGTGTGATTTGTTGGTTGTGTGTTGATCCTAAAGAGTAAATCTCGGGACGAGATTTCTATTAGGAGGGAGTGATGTGACAACCCTGGTTTTGAGGTTCGTCACTTAGTTTTATTTTGTGCTAGTTACGTGTCTTTACGTGTTTATGTGCTTATTGGTGTGTATAGATTGTGGTTTGGATATTGTTTCCGGTACGGGGTACCTTGTGAGTGAAACGAGATGTGATGATTTCATGTTCATGAGTTCACATGGTAGTGACTATGAAGTGAGATGGTGTTATTTAGTGGTTTTACGTATACGTATATGTATTATAGAAAATCGTGTTTTTACGATTTACGGTTTAACATTTAGAGGTCTCGGATGAGGTAATTAGTCACATGGATATTTTTCGGGATGGTTTTAAGTCATTTAGGACTTAGTTATAAAGTTTATTTCAAAATTTGAGATTTTTTTTAAAAGTGTATATTTTACGTCTTTTACGGTAAAACGCGTAAATTTGACTAGTTTTACGGTTTTGAGGTTTTGGAGGCTTTAGGAGCTGAAATAAATTAAGGAAAGTATAGAAAGCCTTATTTTTATCAAAACACTTCATAAAATCTCTGGAGATCAAGTATGGGTCGACATCCATGGAGAAAATTAGGGTTCTTCATCAAAAATCTTGTTTTCCAAAAAATCTAAGGTAAAATCTTCAAACCCTTTTTAATTAAATTGTTTTTATGTTTTATTTAATCATCTTATGATGCATTTAGGTTAGGGTTTATTATAAAAACATTAAATTAATGTTATATTAATCATAACATGATGATTACATAAACTAGGGCTTGTAATTAGTGGGATTAGGGTTAATTAATGAGGTTAATTTAGTTAAACCCGTTTTTAAAAACTGGGCAGAATTTTGGGTCATTGTTTTGATCATATAGGGAGTATTACAAACTCTTATTTTGCGATCCACATATCCCTGGAAAGCTAGTTGAAGTGGCTTTCCAATGCAAGAAACGAGAACTAAATTGGAGGTCGGGAAGTGGGTCAAAAACAGGTTACAACAGTCGAAGGTCAAAACAGTTTTGTAATCAGCCTGTTTTCTTTTTAAGTTTTGGGTTGTTTAGGGTACTTAGGGTTGCATTGGTATCTTCTCACGAACATGAGAGATGGTTTATATATTGTAGTAAGTATCTGCACTTGGGCTAAGGTTGTGGTTTAGGGTAAGACCCCTTAATTGTAACAAACTTTTAGTATGTTTAAAATCAGGAAATCTGGAATGACAAAAGTATATATATATATATATATATATACCGGGGCCTTAACAGTAGCTTTAAGGTTAGGGCAAGTGGGAGATGTTAGCTAACATAGGTAAGGGTATGAATATTCCTTTTACAGAAACCATGGGTATGTTTAAGTGGGCGTTTGACTTAAAGTTTTGAGACCTAAAAACTAGGACTGTTTTGTGTAAAGTATGAACGGGATAGCTATTAAACTTAACCAAGTTAAGGACTTGTAGGGAAAGGTAATGGGGTGATTAGAGATTATCAATGAGGTATTTATATGGGAATAGGCTAGATGTCCATCATAGGTTGATGATCCATCTTAGTGATTGGTTCGTGTATTGATTGCGTGTTTTTGGTTTGTTAGCTTGTGGCTAGTGCGAGGACTTGTGAAGAAGCAATCAGGTGAGTTTCATAGTCCCATGTTTATTATTGATTTTGACTTCCAGATGGGATGGAAGAGACAATGTGTTGAGTTATTTATAAATTGATGCTGTGAACGTTTTTATGGTTTTGTGATGGAATTGTGTGTGCACTTATGTGATTAACTGCTATGTGATTCTTGATTGTGTATGATTTGGATCGGGGGACACGTGCCGTCTCAGTTATTGTGGTTTGACAAGGTAGGGGCCTTGGGATAGGTACATAGCGTGATCGTCTATGGGACCAATGGATAATGACAAGGTAGTAGCCTTGGGATAGGTACATAGTGTGATCATCTATGGTACCATGGTGTTTGGTAAGGCGTGATGCCTTGGAAATTATGGTGTTTGGTAAGGCGTGATGCCTTGGAAATTGTGGTTTTTGGCAAGGCGTGATGCCTTGGAATTGTGATGATTGATTGAACTTGAATGCTAGTTGTTAATACATTATTGTAACACATTGTCCATATGTTATTGTGTTGATGTTTGTTATTCACAGCTTGTAACTGATTTGGCGTTGGAGTCTAAACCTATGACTCTCACCAACTTTATGTTGACGTGTTTTAGTGTCTCTTTCAGGTGTGAATGTGTTTAAGCTTGAGGATAGAAGTGGCTAGACTTGGATGCCTTAGGATTGCATATAGAAGGAGATCCCCGTTCCTTCTTAGTTTACCTTTATGTTTTTTTGATAAGTGATACATGTTGGCACCTATATGTTTGTTGGGTTTATGTTTATTGTTTGTCTTGGGTAAGTGGTAGGACTGTTACCTACTTACCTAGACTCCTGCATTTGTTGAGATATTGTCATGACTTTCGTGTCACCATTTTATGACATTTCTTATTCATATAGTTATCTCTATAGACACGCCATGTTGTGATGATATCCATTACGTCGCGCCCCATATTCCGCCATGGTGGGGTGTGACACTCTTCGACTGCACTAATGGCATATGCAGATGCGGATCACGCGGGTTGTCAAGATACAAGGCGTAGCACGAGTGGAACTTTGCAACTACTAGGAAATCGACTAATCAGTTGGGCATCTAAAAGGCAGAAAAGCGCTGTAATTTCAAGTACGGAGGCATAATACATAGCTATGTCCGGTTGCTGTGCTCAAGTTCTTTGGATGAGATCACAATTAACCGACTATGGTCTAGGTTTCAACAAAATTCCGATGTAGTGTGACAACAAGAGTGCAATTGCCTTATGCTGCAACAACGTTCAATTCTCCCGGTCGAAGCATATTGACATTCGCTACCACTTCATCAAGTAGCAAGTGGAAAATGGAGTGATCGAGCTTTACTTTGTCCGATCTGAGTATCAATTGGCGGATATTTTCACGAAGGCTTTAGATCGCGCTCGAATTGAATTTTTGGCCGACAAGCTAGGTTTGAGTACATTCTCGCCCGAGACTCTAAAGGAACTGGCTGATGAAGCGAAAGAATAGTGGTGGTAAAATATTCTCCGTATCCTTGGTGATCATCTGTATATATTGTTTATATTTTTATCCACAAAAGCAAAACAAAAATATAAAACCATATAAAAACCATAAAAAATGAAAAATTCATAAAAATACAAAAATATTGTTACTTTATTTTTTTCAAAGGCATGTCTTTTGGTACGATAATATTTACGGCCTTATAAATGTTGATTAATATCGACACGATGCCATAAATAGAGTTCGTACAAAAGTTGTAAATATTTCATAAAACATGTCTATTTGGCTTGTAGTTATTTCTGACTGCAACCCGCTTTTCATATTAAAGTCAAGTATTTCTTATGAAAACTTTGGCTCACAACGGGAATTAATTTTCTCAGGCATGGTTTACTTTATAACCATGTAAGGGATTGTGTTTACGTTATAACGCAATCTAACACGGATATATGTACGCATCAGTGCATTTATTTGTTAAAACAAGAGAAATCTTGTTTTTATGAAGCTATCATCTCTACAACCATAGCAACATACAATTGGTATCTACTCAAACGACGATGCGACTACTCAAACGATGAATACAACTCTTTCGATAGAACACGGGTCAACAATTGAAGGTCTACGTATCATTGGCCTATTCTACATGAAGGATTTTGATGACAAAGATGGTTGATTAAATGATAAATATAAGAAAGATGAAGGAAGGAGATGAGGGAGTAGAGAGAGAAAGGAGAGAAGGGAGAAAAGTGGAGAGAGAAAGTAAAGATGGAATGAATAAAGGGAAAATCAACAACCCCTCCTAACATGCTAGGAGGGGATATATATAGCCCACCCTACATGTGGGCTATATGGACTATACATTTACTAAATGGATCACGAGCCCATTACATGATTATCGTTGGAGCGACCGATCCTTCATAAATACGTAAAACGTATTTCCAACAATCTCCCCCTAAGGGAGGTCGCTCCAAGAGACAAAGTTCTAAATAGTCTATATCTCGTGATCTATGCTAACTAAGATGTGACCGAGACTTTATTGGGAAAAACGTATTTCCAACAATCTCCCCCTAAGGGAGGTCACATCTTTTTACAAAAACTTAAACCTAGCATCTATGCTTGAGTCTTCGATCTTGTTCTTGTGAATATGCTTGATGTGATCTTTGACTTTAGTCTTGAGCATGTTTCCTTGCCTTGAACTTGTGCATTCTTCACTTGTGATATTTGCCTCTTTGTGACTTCATGTTCCACATACTTATACTTTTAAATTCTTGAAAGCTTCAGAGTTTGATACAGCGGAAGACTTGACCTTCAGGCTTTCTTGAATTTGTTGAAGTACTAGTTGTATGTAGTATAAGCATGTGGTGACGACTTCTTCTGGATTGTACACCGCAATGCCACCTTCTTGTTACGCTGCATAAGACAGTTAGCAACAAACAATATACACGGATGAAATGGCCTTGAACATTTCATTCTAATTCGGTAGCATTTTACCTCCGGTCGGTGAAGACCGTTGGACGATATTAAATATCGTACTTGTGGCAGGTAGTTTCAATGAAGAACCTCCTTGACAAGATTTCGCGGGTAAACCCGTTCTCTTTACTCGACCGTCCAAAGCTGACTGCGAACGTAAAGAGTGAATCATTTGGATAATCTTATCCGCATGGTTAGAAGCCGTCAATTCATGTTCCTGGAACAAGTGAAGTTCAATTAAGAACCGCACCGTCGTTGCTTTCCAGTTGTCACTAGCTTGATTCATATAGAATCTTGCAAGTTACCTACCAAGTGCTGTTTGATGTTAACACTAGAAGGATTTCCATTCGTCACTATAACTACTTAATAGTATTACTCTGAATGTTCTGGCAAGATCACTAAGATATTGCGTAGAGGCCTGGAACGTGTTTAAATTCATTTAAGAATTAAACCACTGTTGCTTTCCAGTTATCACAAGTTTGATTCATAAAGAATCGCACAAGTCACCTACCATGAGCTTTTTGATATTCGCTCAAGAAGGATTTCCATCTTCATTGTAAATACTTTCGTATTACTCGGATGTTCAGGCAAGATCATGAAGATTTTGCGTAGGACTCTTAAGATCTTTCTTACTTTTCACAGTGTGTGAAGAAGCAAGGAAATATGAAAGTGTGTCCTAATGAGATATTTGATGATCTCAAATGGCTCTAGACTCGATCGTGCATTTTGGATTTTTAGTGATCGGAGGCTGGAGAGGAGTGCCACCTTTTTCAATACCAATTTATTCGGAGTGAATAAATCAATAGATAATGCGTTGTCTCCGTGTGATTAAAACAAATATCTTTTGAGAGATATCTGAGTTAGCTGGGATGGGTTGTGCATTGCATCACTAGGTCCATGATGTCTGTCTTCAATATTAAGAATCATTAAACAATGATCTTAATAGCATATGTATTGACCCGGTTTCTGCCTAAGTTGTAAGGAGGGCTTCTTTCTTTACATCCTTTATCTTTACAGTTCTTTTTCATTCTTCAACCCCTTCAATGCTTACCAATACGTCATCACTAGCACCTTGTTGTGATTGTTCCAGTGCTAACTTAAGTACTTGGTCGGCATTCAGCTACGTTCACAATCTTTCTCCAACTTTCCTAAGGACTACTATTTCTAGCTATGGAATGTCCTTGGGAAGATTCCTCCGGTTCTAGAGGAATCATTGGACTTTAACCTATCCTACCATCCTTTTGTCACCACAATCTTCATCATTGTGAATAGAGATGTTTTGGGTAAGTGTATGTCACCATGAAATCCATTTTGAAGTGTAAATCCATTTTGCTCCCCCTTAACATATGCCACGATATCCGAAAACATTTCGCACATGTCGGGATGAGCTAGCACGTTAAGTCAAACCATTTGTGATTAATCATTTCCCATATTAAATCACATTTTCTCCCCCATATTAAAAATATTAACTCAATCAATGTTTTTAATATCAATTGATTTAATAGCGTTTTAAGAAAATTTGGGAAGAAAAATGCAAATCCAATTATCTTCATGAGTTACACAAGCTCCCCCTCAAATTAATGAGGGTGTGCTGAAACGTAAATTAAATACCTTTTAAACACAAGTGTAAGGTATTTAACACGTGCAAAGATCATATGTGATAATGAATTCACAATATTAGCAATTTACGAGGTTGGACCTGAATAATGGAGAACATCATATGAAAGAAGCACATGGTTCTTGTTCACGAATGTTGGTCACCTCGTCACGTCCCCGAGAAAATTAAATCCCGTTGTTGAGTCAAAGCTTTCCGGTGAAATGCTTGACTTGATTATGAAAAGCGGGTTGCTATCTGAAATAATAGCAAACCATTTTGAGCATGTTTTAAAAGTTTGAACTCCTGCTCGAACTTTATTTACAACCCCGTGTCATTATTGAATGACATTTCTAGGTTCGTAAATATTATCGATTCCAGAAGACATTCTCTTTTTATCAAAACATTTTTGAACACACAATTTTGAAAGATTTAGAAAAACCTTTTGAGAAATTCTCGAAAAATTGTGTTCAAAGTTTTGAAAACCAATTACTTGAGCTTAAGATGTTGAATATCTTATAAAACGAGCTCAAGTCCGAGAAGTTGTAAACTTCCCGTTGTTAAGGATAAGTTTATCATCGGCGATAAACTTTCCTTTTATCTGAAGAACGAGTCCTAAGCTGACATTTACTTAGAAGTCGTTTTTCATGAGCTTGAAAACTTTGACTGTTTTAACGGAAAGCTCATGACCGAGAAAGGTTAATTTCTCGTTATGAGGAAAAGTTCTCTTATTTAAAAGATACACTTTCCTTTCTGAGCTTAAAACTTCGAATGTTTTAATACAAGCTCATGACCGAGAAAGGTGAATTTCTCGTTAAGAGGATAAGTTATCATAAAAGATAATCTTTCCTTTATTTTAAGTTCGAGTTACAGTCTGACATTTAACTGTAAGTCATGTACACGAGCTTAAAACCTTTGAATGGTTTTAACGTAAGCTTGTGTCCGAGAAAATTTAATTTCTCGTTAATGAGGATAAGTTTACCATCGGCGATAAACTTTCCTTTATTTGAATTTCGGGTCATTGTCTGACATTTAACAATGAACCATATACACGAGCTTAAAACCTTTGAATGGTTTTAGGATAAGCTCGTGTCCAAGAAAACTTAATTTCTTGTTAAGAGGGTAAGTTATCGTTGCGTAGATAAACTTCCCTGTCTCTGAAGTCCGGGTCGTCGTCTGTCATTTTAACGAGGAGCCATAGTGCACGAGCTTAAAATCTTTGAATAATTTTAATAATAGCTCGTGCCCGAGAAAAATTAATTTCTCGTTGTTAGGATAAGTTTACCATCGGCGATAAACTTTCCTTTCTTTGAAGATCGAGTTATAGTCTGTGATGTGACTATAAGTCCTGTGTAAGCTTTAACCATGAATCCCCTGAGATACTAGTTTCTCTGATATCTGCTTCTTCAGCAACCAAACTCTGAGAGTGTCCTTAGTTGAACGGTATACAATGAATGGACCGCTTCGTTCTTTTGGAACATCAACTTTGGTACCTGCATTCTCATTAGGAGGTTGTATACTTTTGCATGGGTTAGAGATATCTATTTTAGAAGCACGTGGGGGTTCACAGTTTTCTTTTCTTATGTCAGAGGTGGCCTGAGGGGATGATTCACTTGTCTTAGTTGGCAAACATTTCCTTTTATAGAAAATCTTAAGTTCAGGCTTAAGTGATGTATCATCCTTTGCAATTTCCTCCCTAGTAGTCTTTGTAGAATCAGAGACTATCCTAGTTAAAGGGCACTCGTTTCCTACAAGAGTGAAAGTTCTACCAGTGGGGCGCCACATTTTGCCAACGGGTTTGATTTTAGCAACCCACTGGGATTTAAGTCTAGCACGGGAGTTCACCTCATTAAGCAATTTTTTGATACAGGAGTCATGATTTGCCGTAAAGACACATTTTCTACATGTTTTACAAGTAGCATATTTAATGTCCGAGTAATTCCTAGATGATTGATCGATGCTCCTAGGAGACGTCATGCTACGGTTAGCAGTGTTGGGTAATCTAGAAGGCATCTGACTAGGTTGGACATTGCTATCTCTTACATGTGTCTTTTGAATAGCTTCCCTTTGACCAAAATCATGGCGCACATCAGTTGAACTAGTTCTAGACGTGTTCATTGAACTATTCTTAGAGAAACTAGGGGCAATCATGTGATGAGGTCTTGCTAAAACTGATTTAGTCACATTAGGCCTAGTTGGTGGAGTGACTGTTCTAGAAATATGACCCAAATCAACTTGGGAGGCAAACCGTGGTCTCGAGGATTGTGGTCGCTCGGATCTAAATGCAGTAGGTTGTCTGACAATCGGTTGTCTGACGAACTGATTTGTAGGCGGTTTCCCCAAGATTGATGGGTTTTCAAGCTTAGTGTCCACACTAGGTCCTCTAGTTTTCCTTAACTCGTTTTTCAACGCAGCTATAGCAAAAACCTTTTCCTGTACTTGGGCCTTTAAAGTCTCATTCTCTTTGAGCAAGTTATCTTGGGATGCCAACTTAGATTCAAGCAGTTGAATTTGTTTCAAAAGATTATCCTTTTCAGCTTTAGAATCTAGAACAGTTTGATCCAATTTTCTTTCAAGAACAACGTTTGACTTTTCAAGTTTTTCAAAGTATGTTTCAAATTTGTCCGTTTTCTTAGAAAATTCAAGTTTGGCATTCTCAAGATCTTTTGATTGCCGAGTTACGATCGTTTCGAGCTCTTTAATCTTGGAATCAGAATCAGTTAACGAGGCAGTTATAAAGCATTTATCATGATGTACTATAGCATTTTGAACACTTTCTCCCCCATTATGACTCACATCGGATGAATCAGAAGTGGTATTTCTATCACTCTTTTCCATCCCATGTTGGTCATAATTAGGTTCAGAATGCTCAATATGCGGCATGTCATCAGCATATACATCATAAACAACATTACATTGTACCATGTTTGCAGGCGCTTCGTCATAAACGGGTAAGGTGTCATCAAAAGAGATCTCGTGAATAGTCCCTGACGTGCCACTGGTATCATGTTGTCCTCCTGATTCCGTGCTCTTGGCATTGATAGGCTCCAAGTTTTCAACCGTATGACCAGTGTCCTCTTGCATCGAAGAGTCTTGCACTCCATTATCATACCCTTGCTGAAGTCGAGATCTTTCATAAATCGAAGACGAGACCGATGTCATGAGTTTCAAAATTGTATCACGGAAGACTCGAAACTCGGTATGTGTATCTCGAAGAAATGATTGGCAAATCACTGAACTTTCAGGCTTGATGATATTGAATTGGAGGAAAGGCGTGAGTTGTGTCACAAGAGCCTTATATGCAAGTGCCGATGCAGAGTGATTAAAGTTTCCATGGTTGAGTTGCTCGGCGAGTTGGGTCAAAGTGGTGAAGATAGAGTCGATGAATATATGACGATCTTGACCAAAGATTGTCATAAATTCGCTCCCTCCTTGAAGCCGTGAAAGATTAACTAGATGATATTGAAGCATTTGAAATGAATTCATACCACTTTTTCTATCTTTGTCTTGCATTCGATGCAAGTCTCCCTCTTTAAGTGTCGAATTTAACGATTCCATTGAAAATAGAGGAAAAATGATGTGGATGTTGTTGTTTTCAGGATTTTACAATTCGACTCGGCTCAAAAGTTGTTGTCGGCTCAAACGATTATGAATTAAACCCGATCAAAAAATCCGTAGGCGTTAAAAATAAATCCCGTCACGTTGACTCGTCACTTTGTCGTCAAATCGGGCTACAATAACTTTTAACCCGTCAAATATTTTTTCACGTTAATACTTTCAAAATACCCGCCTCAACACGATTTGCCAAATGCAAGGATATCAAGTGACAAAATATACCAAATTAATTTAACTATAAAATGAACTAAAAACAATTAACTTTTAAAATTCTAAAAATAAAAGGTTAACTAAAACAGTTACTAAACGAAAATTAAAAAACGGATATCCAAAAAAAATAAGCTTTACTTAACTAAAATACAACAAAAATAAGATAAATAAAAAATCTGATAAAAGAGCTGATATAATGGCACATGGGCTTGGCAACTTTGTAAACTCCGTCCCAACTTTTCATTTGCCTCGTTGTATCCGCCCAAATTAAATAAACCTGTCTCCTTGTTTGACTAAATCACACAAAAACCAGCGACCTAATCTCTCTCTCTCACCTAGAAACCTCCGTTACTAATATTCTCTCAAAAAAATATGCAGCCTATCTCTCTCTCCCAAAGCAACCACCAATCTCACAATCTTTCTAAAAAAAATTAACACCCGTTCCGATGATGTTGGCTTAAAGATCCTTAATTGGGGCTCAGGTGGGTATTTTTTATGTTTTCTGTGATAAACTCGAGTCTTCTATCATCTGTAGTGTCTTTCTGTCACACAAATCGAAACAAGATATGATTATAACAAAATTGTTATAAATCTTTTCTATGAATTCGTAAATTTCAGGAAGGTTACATCTTCATAAATCAGTGATGAATGGTAAATGTTATAGATCTTGAATATCTATAAACATGCAAGACCAAATCTGAGATTATAATTGGGTGTGTTTTCGAGTCTTGATGGAATTTGAGACGGAGGGTGTATGAGTGAGAATCTGAGTGAAGTTGGTCAGGTTTGTGTTTTTGTGGTGTTGGGGAATCGGAGTTGAGAAAAGATTTGGATTTGAGTCGAGTCCAAGTATTGATTTTGTGAGTTGAAGTGTAATGAGAGTGTTGGTGAGGATCAGTTGGGATATAGGGTGTTTAAACGAGGGTGTGGGTTGATGTGTTGAGTGTAGGTGTCGGGAGAGGGAGTTGAGGGAGTCGAGGGATTTGAGAGTCTTGTGTTTGAGTGGTGTCCGAGAGGGTGGGTCGAAGGTGTGAGGTGAGACGAGGGTCTGTTGAGGTGAGAGTTTTAAGGTGATGTCGAGTGAATGAAAAGTCCCGTTATGTTTGAATAAAAAAATGCTTCGTTCGGAAGATTTTGTTCGGAAGATTTCGTTCGGAAGATTTCGTTCAGAAGATTTCATTCATTCGGAAGTTTCGTTCATCCGGAACATTTCGTTCATCCGGAACTTTTCGTTCATCCGAAACTTTTCGTTCATCCGGAACTTTTCGTTCACCCGGAACTTTTCGTTCACCCGGAACTTTGGTTCACCCGGAACTTTTTTCGTCCGGAAGTTTGTTCGTCCGGAACTTTGTTCGTCCGGAACTTTGATGTTGAAAAATGGATGGGACAGAAACAAAGGACCAGAGAAAATGATAACCAAGATAATGGACAGATTTGACAGTTGACCAAAAATTGACAGAAACCCAGATCAAGAGAATCTTAGAAAACTGATAAAAATGATACTAAAAATAAAAATAAAATAATAAAAAAATATAAAGAAAGACAGTTGGACAAAAACTTGACAGAAACCCAGATCAAGAGAAATTTATAAAACTGATAAAAATAAAAATAAAAATAAAATTAAAAAATACAAACTTTAAAATAAAAAAATTGATAAAATTGACAAAAATTTAGAAATTGATAAAATTGATAGATTAAAAAACAAGAAAGAAAAAAAAAATACAAAATTTTTATAGAAATTGATGATTAACAAAAAATTTGTGATTTTTATATAAAATAAGTAAATCAAACTTTTTATAGAAATTTGTGATTAAATTTGTGATTAAAAACAATAAAAAAATACAAACTTTTTATAAAAACACAAACTTTTTAAGACTTGATAATAAAATTTTGATTTTTGTATAAAAATTTGTGATTTTTATCTAAAAAGTAAGTAAATCTAAAGATTTGACATGATTTAAAGCATAAAAATACAAACTTTTTAAGATAAAAGCTTGATTAAATCAAAACCCACCAAAATAAATAAAATAAAAACAAGAATAAACCAAACTAACCATGCTCTTGATACCAATTGAAGGTCTACGTGATCATTGGCCTATCCTACATGATTGATTGGATGGATTTGATATATAAAGATAGTTGATTAAATGATAAATATAAGAAAGATGAAGGAAGGAGATGAGGGAGTAGAGAGAAAAAGGAGAGAAGGGAGAAAAATGGAGAGAGAAAGTAAAGATGGAATGAATAAAGTGAAAATCAACAACCCCTCCTAAGATGCTAGGAGGGGATATATATAGCCCACCCTACATGTGGGCTATATGGACTATACATTTACTAAATGGATCACGAGCCCATTACATGATTATCGTTGGAGCGACCGATCCTTCATAAATACGTAAAACGTATTTCCAACAACAATTGAGGGGGAGAAATTGTCAAGCATTCAGAATCTTTGATGCCGAAAGTGTCAAGCTTACTAATTGGTGTCAAGACAACTATACCAATCGTACATGTTGTGTCAAGAGATGACTTTAGACGTAAAGAGGCGACCAACATTTGCCGACAAGAACCATTTGATCTTATCATATGATGTTCTCATCAATCAGGTCGAACCTTGTCAATTTATTCTAATATGGTGAATTTGTGATCATTTTACTAATCGGTATCATATCTCAACATTTGGTATCATGAAGATAAAATGGACTTGCATTTTTCTTCCCAAAAACTTTGTTAAAACTACATTAAATCAATTGATACTAAAAACATCGATTGGGTTAATATTTTTAATATGGGGGAGAAAATATGATTTAATATGGGAAATGATTAATCAAAAATGGTTTGACTTAACGTGATAGCTCTTCCCGACATGTGCGAAATTTTTTCGAATATCGTGGCATATGTTAAGGGGGAGCAAAATGGAAATGCTTTACCAAAATGGATTTTCATGGTGACATATACTTACCCTCAATCATTTATTTCACGACGATGAAGATTGTGGTGAGATAAGGATGGTAGGATAGGTTAAGTCCAATGATTCTTCCAAAACCGGAGGAATCTTCCCAAGGACCTTCCATAGCTAGAAATAGTAGTCCTTAGGAAAGATGGAGAAAGATTATGAATGTAGCTGAATGCCGACCAAGTACTTAAGTTAGCACTAGAACAATCACAACGAGGTGCTAGTTATGACGTATTGGTAAGCATTGAAGGGGTTGAAGAATGAAAAAGAATTGTAAAGATAAAGGGTCTAAAGAAAGAAGCCCTCCTTACAACCTTAGGCAGAAACCGGGCCAACACATATGCTATTGAGATCATTTTAATGATGCTTGATATTGAAGATAGACATCATGGACCCAGTGATGCAATGCACAACCCATCCCAGCTAACTCAGATATCTCTCAAAAGGTATTTGTTTTAATCACACGGAGACAACGCATTATCTATCGATTTCTTCACTCCGAATAAATTGGTATTGAAAAGGTGGCACTCCTCTCCAGCCTCCGATCACTAAAATCCAAAATGCACGATCGAGTCTAGAGCCATTTGAGATCATCAAATATCTTATTAGGACACACTTTCATATTTCCTTGCTTCTTCACACACTGTGAAAAGTAAGAAAGATCTTAAGAGTCCTACGCAAAATAATCATGATCTTGCCTGAACATCCGAGTAATACAAAAGTATTTACAATTAAGATGGAAATCCTTCTTGAGCGAACATTCAAAAGCTCATGGTAGGTGACTTGTGAGATTCTTTATGAATCAAACTTGTGATAACTGGAAAGCAACAGTTGTTTAATTCTTAATTGAATTTAAACACGTTCTAGACCTCTGTGCAATATCTCAGTGATCTTGCCAGAACACTCAAAGTGACATCCTAGTGTTCAAAGTGATGAGTGGAAATCCTTATAGTGTCAACCTCAAACAGCACTTGGTAGGTAACTTGCAAGATTCTATATGAATCAAGCTCGTGACAACTGGAAAGCAACGATGGTGCGATTCTTTAATGAATCAAACTTGTTCCAGGAATCGGAATTGACGGCTTCAATCATGCGGATAATTTTATCCAAATGATTCACTCTTTATGTTCGCAGTCAGCTTTGGATGGTCGAGTAAAGAGAACGGGTTACCCGCGAAATCTTGTCAAGGAGATTTTTAATTAAATCTACCTGCCACAAGTACGATATTTTATATCGTCCAACGGTCTTCACCAACCATAGGTAAAATGCTACCGAATAAGAATGAAATGTTCAAAGCCATTTCGTTCGTGTCTACTTATGTTGCGGCATTTGAAGACGGTGGCGTTGCGGAATCCGAGAAGAAGTCGTCCCCGCATGCTTATACTTTATGCACTTAATACTTCATTTAATTCTGGAAAGCCTAAAGCTCAAGTCTTCCACTGTATCAAACTCTGAAGCTTTCAAGAATTAGAAAGGTATAAGTATGTGGGACATGAAGTCGCGAGGAGGCGGATATCACAAGTGATGTACAAGATCAAGGCAAGAGATTAATGCTCAATATTGATATCTAAGATCACATCAGCATGTTCACCAGAAAAGAAAAAGAAAAGAAAGACGAAGACTACGAGCACAAGACAAGCCTAGAATGCTAGGTTTATTTTATTATTGTAACTTGGGTAACGCCCTTGTTTGGAGTGATCTCCCTTAGGGGGAGATTGTTGAAAATACGTTTTACGTATTAGAAAGGATCGATCACTCCAACAATAGTCTAAGTAGTAGCTCGTTTAGTTAACTTAATATTCAACAAACAAGGCAAGCCAAGCCTACAACATGTGTAGGTCGGCGGCCCATTGTAAGCCCAAGCCCATCTCATGGGCTTGGGTATATAAACCCTCTCCTTAGTTGGAGAGGGTGTTGGTTCACATATTTTACACATAGTTAAAGTGTATTCTTTCACTTTCTCTCTCTAAAAGTGTGTGTGTTCTTACCATATTCTATCTCTTTCACTCTCTAGATTATAGATAGGTTTATAATATCCTACAACAACTACAACACATTCCCATACTCTTTCTACTGTCAAACTGCCAGTTCTCAAGGGTGATAACTATGAGACATAGATTATGCAGATGGAACATTACTTGAATCACACAGATCATACTCCGTGGCAAGTTATCAAGAATGGAAATACACCTAAGAAGTTACACTGGTTGCCTGATAATACATGCTATGCTTTACCTGTTGTGACTGCTGAGGAGGTACAAGCAGAAATCAGAGAAAGAAAGGCCAGAACTGCTTTGGCAATTGCACTTTCAGAGGACATATTACCTAGCTTTCATCACTACAAGGATGAAAAGGCTATGTGGCATGCCATAAAACTTAGATTTGGAGGTAATGATAAATCTAAGAAGATGAAGAAGATTGTTCTGAAACAAGAATTTGATAACTTCTCAATTTCAAGTATAGAAGGAATCCATGGTGGCTATGGAAGGTTCAGTAAGCTGCTCATTCAATTAGCACTTTATGGACAAATAATTCCTAATGAAGAAGCTAATCGTAAATTCTTAAGGAGTGTTCCACAATAGTGGAAAGCAATGTCGATGCACTTCATCACAAGGGATGATCTGGATACAATTCCTTTTAATCATCTCTACAACAATCTTAAAACTTATGAGATGGATGTCAAAGGCGTTGAGGTGACCAAAGCAGCAACAAGAACAAAGTCTAACTTGGCTTTTGTGTCAGAAGGTAAAGGCGGTACTTACTTTCAAAATACCGCTAGTGGATCAAGCAGCGGTACTTACTTCCAAAATACTGCTGGAGGACTTACAAGCGGTACTTACTCACAAAGTATTGAAGGCAGTCCTATAGTCTCTCAGAATCCTCAAGGGAGATCTTCACCATTGTTTAGTGACAATGATGCCTTTTCATTCTTTGCTGGACAAGACAACATACCAAGATTGACTCTCAATGACTTATTCCAAATGGATGATGCTGATGTTGAAGAGATGGATCTCAAATGGCAAGCTGCTATGATCTCTGTGAGATCTAATAGGTTCTTTAAGAATACTGGGAGGAAGATGACTGTTTATCCTAATGAGCCATTAGGATATGACAAGCCTAAAGTTGAATGCTAGAACTATGGTAGGAATGGAAATTTTGCAAGGGAGTACACTAGAGACAAGGCTAAAAGTAGCAGTCAAAAGTCCAAAAACAGCTATAGAACTAGTCCAAGAATTTCTGAAAGCTTTCCAAAAGGAAACAGCAGGAGTCCCGAAGGAACCAAAGTATTGGTAACTATAGATGAAGTGGTGAACTGGGCTGAAGATGAGGAAGAAGAAGAGCTTGGTTTAATGGCTCTCTCACATGAAGATACTGAGGTACATCCTTGTTCTAAAGGTTGTGTTCTTAAATTTAATAGTTTAAGAGTAGAACTAGATGAACAGTATCAAAAAGTCAACACATGCACTGTAGAAAAAAATGCTTCTAAACAGGGTGTGACTAAGTTAGAAGAAAATATAGTTTTATATAAAAAGGGTCAACAAAACATTGAAGAGAAAATTAGAATTTTGACTCTTCAAATGAGGGAAAAAGATGTGGAAATTAAAACTTTTGAAAAACAACTTTTAAAGTGTCAGCAGAAAATGAAGCTTTAAAAGCCAGTCTTTATAATGAAAGGGAAGTGATTAATCATTGGCAAAAATCCTCTAAAGGATTGAGTAAGTTGATTAATTCACAAATGGGGTATTATGATAAGTCAAGCCTAGGATATATTAAGGACCAACCTGGGATAACTTTAACTGACAAGGACTTATCAAAGGGGATTTTTGATAGTTCTAGTAAGTCAAATGATACACCTGAAAATGATAGATATGCTGAAGGAATGAAGGCAGTTCCTCCACCTTTATCAGGAATTTTCATGCCCCCTAGTAATGATACATGTATAGAGTTAGATGAATCAAAGGCTGTTAATGATTCAAACTCTAGTACTTTGACCCAAGATACATCTGTTGTAACCAAAAACATTTTTTATCCACCTTTAATGAACAATTTTGTGTCTGAGGTGTCTAAAACTAGTTCTGCTCCCAAACAGGTAAAAACTCCTAGTAAGACATTGGATAATAATGTAAAACATAATAAAACCAAGAGGGGTGGGATAGGTTTTGAGAAAATTAAGTCAAAACAACCTTTTGGGTCTTCTTTAAGAAGAAAATGATGTTATGTTTGTGGTAGTCTAAGTTTTTTTTTATCAAAGATTGCACTTTACATGAGGATAAAATTGTAAAACAAAAGGCTGCACAAAAGGTCACAAGGAAAAGTAATAGGAAAAATGCACAGGTTAATAGGCAAATGGGATCTAAAGATGACAAGCCTAAGTTTGATCATGCTAAAAGGGTAGCTAAACCTCATAAGGTCACAAACATCTCTACCAAGAACTTTGTTCCAAGAGCAGTAGTTATGAAACAAGGTCTAGTACCTTTGATGTCTGGTAAACCAAGTATCGGCAAGTCTAGAACTGCAAGTACTGCTAGACCAAACTCAAGTACCGCTGATCAAAAGTCTACAAAACCAAAATCCCTCAATACTATTAAGAATGTAGTTGAGAAATCTAGAACATCTAGAAGTAAGCCTAATAACAAACCAGCGGAAATATGGGTTCCTAAAGGAGAAAAACTGTGTGTTCAAGCAAGTACTGCTAAAATAGTACTTAGGCCAAAAACATACAAAGACAACAAACCCACTTATGTCTTTGATTATTTGACTGGAACCATGAAGTATAAGAGTGTGTGTAGTCTCACTAGAAAAACTACCTATCAAACTCTTAAGTATGTAGGTCCCACAAGATCCGAGCCAAATGTGGCTTGGGTCCTTGTTAAAATCTAATAAGTTTTGTGTATGTGGAGGGGCATCTAATTGATGATTTAAAAGATAAATGTATTGTAGATAATGGATACTCAAGACACATGATAGGGAATAAAGATTTCCTTGCTGAATTTGAAGAATTCAGAGGTGGACCAATAGCCTTTGGAGGCAGCAAAGGCAGAATCACTGGCAAAGGGAAAATCAATACAGGGAAGTTGGAATTTAAGGATGTGTTCTTTGTAAAAGAATTGAATGAATTCAATCTCTATTCTGTGTCACAAATGTGTGATAAGAAGAACAAGGTGTTGTTTATAGATACAGACTACTTGGTGCTTTCCAAAGACTTTGAGATGCCTAGATAATCTCAAGTACTTCTCAAGGTACCCAGGCAAGAAAACATGTACACCTTTAATCTTCATAATATTACTCTAACAGGTGGTATTACATGTTTGCTAGCTGAGGCTTCTAATGATGAGTCTAATTTATGGCATAGGAGGTTAGGTCATGTGAATTTCAAGAATCTTAATAGATTGGTGAATAGAAATTTAGTTAGAGGGTTACCTAACAAAACCTTTAAGAATGATTTCACATGTACTACTTGTCAAAAATGTAAACAACATAGAACCTCTTGTAAGACCAAGACTGTCAATTCTGTGACAAAGCCTTTGCAACTATTGCATATGGATTTGTTTGGTCTAGTTTCTATTAGGAGCATTAGTCATAAGACCTTTTGCCTAGCTATAGCTGATGATTATAGTAGATTCATTTGGGTTTTCTTTTTAGCTCTTAAGAGTGAAACAATGAATTACTTAAGGATTTTATCACTTTAGTTGAAAAGCAGTTCACTAAACAAGTCTTAATCATTAGGACATATAATGGGACAAAATTCAAGAATGCTGAATTTGATGAATTCTGTAGGTCTAAAGGCATTAAGAGACAATTTAGTAATCCTAGGACTCCACAAAAAAATGGGGTAGCTGAAAGGAAAAATAGGACACTAATTGAGGCTGCTAGAACTATGCTAGCTGATTCTCTTTTGCCAAATACATTTTAGGCAGAAGCAATTAATACTGCATGTGAAAGTCCCTAATCAATGCTAGAAACCCTAATCTTAACTAATCAACACAAGGTATTACTTTTCAAACGTAATCTTATTATTGTATAATAAAGAATTACAAGTGTTATGGATAACACCGTTTGATGACAATGTGTTGTGCACACTTTGAACAACTATAAATCCTAACTTATGAATACAGTCGCAGCTGTTTGATTCTATAAGTTCTATGCAATAATGTTATGAATATCTCAAAGTGTTAAACATTAATGCATGGATACACATCCTATTTATAGTGTTACGAGATTGACCTAAATAGTACTTGATGGTGACTACACAAGCTTTCACAAGTTCCTACATCAGTCACATGATGTTCTTCTATTCTTGGTAGTCTTCCATTATGCTTTAAGGAAACAGTTGTCAAAACAGTTTCCTTTTTCTTCATAGTCTCGAACACACAAATGGCATGTCCAAAGTGTGCTGAGTGTTAACAGGGTATTGCCACTCCTGTTAACTCTCAACCCCTCAGAGTCCCTGATATATCTTGGCTGTTATCCATCACAGCCAATGAGTATGTCTTCAAGTAATCTTTGACTTCCTTGACAATGTCTCTGACATGGACTCCTCTGAGGTTGCTCACAAAGACTTGAATCTCTGTAAGTCTTGCGATACTTGCCTGCCTCCTAGGCACAGGCAAGGGACTATCTAACAGCCTAATTATGTTTAAATCTATGATCAGGGAATATAACAAGTTTAGATTCCCAACAATCTCCCCCTATTTAAACATAAATATTGCTAGATCTAACTAAGTTAAGGTAAGTGAGTTAACAGCTTCTTCTTACTCATAACAGATCTAAACAAACATACCTCATGATTTTATTAATACTTAAAGAAAATTACAAGTACATTACATAAGTAAAATAAAAGGTGAAGGTAAAATTGGGCTGTGAACATCTTCAATAGTCGTCATTTTTAATCCTTTCTTCAGCTTCAGCCAAGTCCAATCTGTTATCAAGTTATTCCTGCAAAGTCTTTGCAAACTTCTTGGAATACTCTGTGTTGATCTTGAGTGACTTCTTGTGACAAAGTAGCTGAATAGTTGAAGCTAAGCACAACTCATCTTCTCTTTGAAATGCATACTGGCAAGCCCTGTTCATGAATGTCATTCCTCTTTCAGGCTCTGTGTATGTCTGACCATCAACAGGGCCAACTATACCATTGGGTAGGATCAAATCCCTGTGCATGCCATCCACTTGAACATCATCAGTAACAAAAGTTTCTTTAACAAGTTGAGAAACTCTTCTTCTTTTGTTGCCAGTCTTTGGGGGTTCTTGTTCAAAAAGCTGTGGTGGGGGATCAATCTTGAGTTTGGCAGTTGTTTCTTTGATCCAGGTAAACTTGGCCTTAATAGTCTTAAGCAGAAGAAAATTAGCATGTCCAGTTCTTTTGGCAGCTAAGGCTTCAAGTTCGAACCATTCTGATAACTCAAGTGTCTTTATCCTGAAGTTGTCAAACACATTCATATTTCCCTGTTGGTTATCCCTCCATAAGATCATCTGTGGGGTGTTTGTGGATTTATGAATGGTGTATTTGAACTTGGTTATCTTGCCAGGTGCATATCTATTGTTAACGCATGCATCATAGTCAGCTTTGACTTTCCTTAGTGCCTCAGCGCGTTTTGCTTCCATTTCACTCAACCTTTGTTTTTGCTTTTCTCTTTCAGGTGGAGTCATCTTCCTTAGAGTAGCTTCATTCAATTCTTTGGCTGTCTTGAGTTCATTTAATCTTTTGAATTCCTCAGCCTGTTTCTCTATTTCTTCAGGGGTTAAAGGAATCTCATTGGAAGGTGTAAAGGTTGAAAATTAGGAAAGGTCTGTGGTGGATCCTCCTGTCTCTAGCATCGCAGCTATCTTCTTGAGTTTGGTGTCTGTGTCAACCAAAACTATCTCCTTTCCTTTCTTCGAGACAGAGGACTCCACACATATATTTTTCAAAACATCAGCTCTTCTGATAAATGCTGTCTGAGCCTGAGTTTGTATTGCTTTGGGAAGGGAGCTAACAGTGAACTTTAGCTTCTTGGCAGCTGGTTCATCATCATCCCCAGGCTCGCTGGTGTTAACCAAAGCCAGGGACTTTGATGAGTCAGCTCCATCTTGATTCTGTTGCTCCCCCTGAGTGTTATCCTCATCATCAAGTATGTTGATAGGTGTGATGACTTGGAGAGGAACATGTGTAATGGTGTTGTCAGCTGATGATGAGCCTTGTTTAGCAGATGCAAGGTTGAGTGTTGTTTCTTTCTCCCCCTCACGTTCATCCTGGCTACGCAGACGTTTGGATGAACGTGTCTGAAAATGCCTTGCAAGCTGTTCAACAGAGGCAGCCATAGCACGTTGCCTTTTCCTTGAAGCCCTGGCAATCTTCAGCAGAAGGTTGCCATTTGCATTAGTGTTGGCCTGAACTCGACTGATAATGAAGTTTGCATGACGGTATTGCCTGTTGCGAACAGCTTCAAATTGTCTGTGCATAGTTAGCTCATGCTCATGAAGTAAGGCAGGGACCTATGAGTCAATGACATCCTTCATTCTTGTGGAAAGATGACTAAGTCCCTGTGCTACACCTTTCCTTGCACCATCCTTGATTGGTTCAGTAACCGCCTCAGCCACAGCCTTTTGTATGATTCCAGGGAATGTAACAGTGAAGTTGTGCATTTCAGACTTGATCACATCCAGCTTCCTTGATAAGCGTTCAATGTCAGATTGGTGATGAACAGGCTGAAGATTTTTGATGTTGAGGCTTTGTTGAGCATAATCATCCCCCTTTGGTAAAAGATCAAAGTTAGTTTGGGCAGGATGATCAAACATGAGAAACTCCGCTGTTGGATCATAGGCTGGGCGTTGGAAGACTGTTGTTGTTGAGGTAGCAGAGTTTGGAGTAACAACAGCGTCCTTGGGAGGAGGAGTATTATTGCCAGCTGGTGTGGACACAGCTATTTCTTTGGGAGGAGAGACAGACTGCTGATCCTCCTCATCTTCTTCATCCTCCTCCTCAAACATCCCTTCAGGGATTTCATCTTCAGGCATTGACTCAAGCTCAGAGACATCATCCTCTAATGACAACATTTCTTCATCAGTATTCAGCAAAGGCTCATCGTCATTAGGTTGGTCTTGAGTAATTGTATCAGCCTCTTTCTCCTGGTGTACCTGGGATTCAGTGACTGGATGTACAATTTCAGCCTGCAAATTGTGATAATTAGTAAAAGGGAAAAAGATAAGGGGAATGGTCGCCATTTCGCTGTCCTAGAGAGGCTGAGGGTGATTACTCAGCCACTCCAAAGGATAAATCCTTGGGATTCTTTTAAGTGTGAAAAATATGTTGTTTATAGATCGCCATTCGCTGCCCCTAGGAAAGCTGAGGGTGATCATTCAGCCCCCCCAAAAGGTTAAGAAACCTTTGCGACTCTTTTAAGAGTGAAACATATGTGGTTTAAGGTCGTCTGTTACGCTGCCCCTAGGAAAGCTGAGGGTGATGATTCAGCTCCCCCTGAAAAGGATAAATCCTTTGGGATTCTTTTAAGGAGGGAACCAAGAGGCTGTGTGAAGTACAGCTGATCAAGGTTGAGACATAAGTGTATTCAGGTTGTTGTTAGCCTGAATACTGTCTAGAGGGTGTAGGGTCATCGGGGTGCTTTATAAACACAAATGAATCATTCCCTGGTGCAAAGACAGAGTGTACAGAAGTCTTAAAGAATTCTAAGTGCATAGACAGACTTCTATGGGTCGAGGATTACCCTAACTACACCACTCTATCCTACAGACAATTGAGAGTGGCTGCTTGTGAACCTCTAAAAATGTACACTGATTACCCGTGAGATATCAGCTGGATTAGGCTGGTTTCCTGTTGTCTCAGCTGACTTTGAGACACTAGACCCCTGTTGTTGGTCAGCAGAAGTATCTAATTCCACAAGAGTATCTGGAACAGAGGAGGTGTCAGTCTTCTTTCCCTTGGCCTTAGTAACAGTTTTGGTGTGGGAAGAAGAGGGGATTTTCTTCTTCTTAGGCTGTTGGCCAGAAGAAGCCTTGGACTTCGTAGTGTGTTGCCCAGAGGTCAAAGACTTAGACTTGCCAGGCACACTAGAAGTATTCACCTTCTCAGAGAAAGGGAGCAAGGACTTCTCAGCTGTTGGTTGTTTGTTGGCCACGTTCATCATATGAGAGGTGACAGGTACATCTTCAGCTCCTATTTATTTGTAGATGGCACCTATGATGCGGTAGGGCTTCAGAGCAGTCAACTCAGAGTTGTGGTAGTCATCTCCCAACAGACTTTCAAAGATCAGCGACAAGAAGCGAACATAGCATATATTATTTTCCCTGACATGATTTCTTCCCTTCAGTTGTTCTACAAGGTTGGAGAAGAGAATGCTTCCAACATCAACATCAGCTCCCCAGATCAGCCCATATGCTATAGCTTGATGGTTAAAGGACATCTGATCTTGGGATCCCTGCATTCCTCCCAGGGATTTAACAATGTGCGTGAAGAGGACACGCCACATGGGTGTAAAATCTTAATCTTCAAAGGAGATTTTGAGAGGACCTCAGCGGGTGTAAGGGCAGGGTTTACATCATGGCAGGGTTTGAGTGTGGCCAGGGCATCTTTAACAGCCTTTTTATCAACAACCTTAAGGCATTCATCTCCATGTTTCAATCCAGCCACACTCGAGAAATCTTTAAGGGAGAAAGCGAATGGGTGTTCATTGCATGAAAGGCTAAAAGTTATTGTGTCATCTACCACTTCAGCAGAGTACCAGAATTCCCTAAGGTATTCTTGGTAAAAGGTGGTTGGAGATTTGGTGAAGGCTTCACTTAGGTCACAATTTTGCATGAAGTGAACCAGATCTGAGTATGTGTCATTAGGAGCCTTTATCCATCCAATGGCGTTGTTGGAGGCGAGGATGCTTTCGTTGATCTCGAAGTTAACGTTTGCTGCTTTGGGAACGGAAAACGCCATTGATTCAAGGTCGAAGGTGAAATAAAATGGAGGATGGGTTAAGAGAGAGAAACACTTAGAGAGAGAAATAGATTTGAGAAATGAGAATGGTGGTGGGTGAGAAGAGAAAAGAGACAATATATATATTCAAACTAAGTAAACAGTTATTCAACCGCATTAAATGCAAAGTGAGAAAATGACTGCTCAAGTGGGTCCCTTGACCTTTCAAAACTTATTTGTCTCCTCGTTGTTCGAAAAATAAATGATTAAATATTTGAGAATGTTTTTTGCATTTACTTGGAAAGTAACTACCTAGTTTCATGTGAAAAACATTTAATATAGAATCAATCATTTAATGAACACATTTAATATCAAGCCACAGGCTTTGAGATATTGAGCATCCCTAGCTCAGCAACTAGCCTGTTGAACGAAGGTTCAGCCAAAGGCTTTGTGAAGATATCAGCTAGTTGCAGCTCTGTGGGAACAAAATGCAGCTCAATATCTCCCTTCATTATATGATCCCTGATAAAGTGATACCTGATATCAATGTGTTCGGTACGAGAGTGAAGAACAGGGTTGTTGGATATGGCAATGGCGCTGGTGTTGTCACAAAAGATTGGCACTTTGTCATATAAAATTTCATAGTCAGCCAATTGACTTTTCATCCAGAGCACCTGAGCACAACAGCTGGCTGCAGCGACATATTCTGCTTCAGCTGAAGACATAGCCACAGAGTTTTGCTTCTTAGCACTCCATCCAACCAATTTTCCTCCTAGGATTTGACAGCTGCCTGAAGTGCTTTTCCTGTCAATACAGCATCCAGCATAATCTGAATCTGAATAGGCCTTGAGATCAAAGCCTGATTCCTTTGGATACTAGAGACCTAGGGATGGTGTTCCTTTGAGATACCTGAAAATTTTCTTAACAGCCACTAGATGGGATTCTTTTGGGTTAGCTTGGTACCTTGCACAGAGACATGTGGAGAATTGGATATCAGGACGACTAGCTGTTAGATACATGAGTGACCCAATCATGCCTCTATTTAAAGTCTCATTAACAGAGACCCCTGACTCATCAGGGCCCAAGTTGTTGGGTGGAAGCATGGGGCATTTCACTGATGCACAATCAGCTAAGTCATATTTTTTAAGTAAATCCTTAACATACTTTTCTTGACAAATTGAAATTCCCTTAGGACATTGTTTAATTTGAAAACCCAAAAAGTAAGTTAATTCACCCATCATACTCATCTCATATTTCTTGGTCATTAATTTAGCAAAACGTTTACTAAGATTGACATTTATTGACCCAAAGATGATATCATCCACATAAATCTGCACAATGATGAAATCACTCTTATCCTTGAAGGTAAAGAGTGTTTTATCAATAGAACCCCTGACAAATTTATTTTTAGTTAAGAAATTAGAAAGAGTTTCATACCATGCTCTTGGAGCTTGTTTCAGCCCATACATGGATTTGTATAGTCTGTACACATGGTTGGGAAACTCGCTGTTCTCAAATCCTTCAGGTTGTGCAACATATACTTCCTCAGCCAAATCACCATTGAGGAATGCACTCTTTACATCCATTTGATACACAGTGAAGTTCATATAGGCAGCATAAGCAAGGAAGATTCTGATGGCTTCAAGTCTTGCAACTGGAGCAAATGTTCATCATAATCAATTCCTTCAGTTTGAGAAAACCCCTGTGCCACCAGCCTAGCCTTGTTTCTGATGATGTTCCCAATTTCATCCATCTTATTTCTATAGATCCATCTAGTGCATGTGATATTCTTTCCAGGTGGAGATGGCACTAGTGTCCATACTTTGTTCCTTTTGAACTGATTGATTTCTTCTTGCATAGCAGCTACCCATCCTTCTTCTACCAGAGCCTCAGCTACTCTTTTAGGTTCAATTTGTGAGAGAAATTCAGCAAAAAGACATTCATTGGCTGAGGCAGACTCTGAGTCATGGATTCTCTGTCTAGTTGTGACCCCTGCATTAGGTTCCCCAATAATGTTGACAAGAAGAATGTGTTGATCTCTTGACCACTTATTTTGAGGAGCTAGGGACTCAAGGACAGGAACACTTGTGGACACAGCAGTTATAATTTGAGTTTCATCCTGCTGACTAGGAGGGCTTTCTTCAAAGACTACTTTAGTGTCAGAGTCTTCTTCAGCCATATCAAGAGGTACAACTTCATTATCAGCAGGAGATTCTTCAGGGATTTGAAGAATTGGTGAGTCATCAATAGCATTAGAAGAAGAAGGACTACCAGAGGTTTGTGGTTCTTCTTCATCAAGTTCCTGAGAGGTAGGAACTTCTATGTTGTGAGTAGACAGAGGGTCAAAGGCAGGAACATAAGGAGTGAGAGTGTTTTAGTGATGATGGAGATGACTGGTAGGTCTTGGTTCTGAGAACTCATCACTTGGGAAAGATACATTTTCATTAAAATCAATTTCATCACCCTCTGTTCCTGTTCTCTGTAAGACTTCATCATCTTCATTGAATCTGACATGAAATGTTTCTTTTACTTCTTGTCTTCTGATGTTGAATACTCTGAAGGCTTTGGCTGTTGGAGCGTATCCCAAGAAGAAACCATCATCAGCCTTTTCATCAAACTTTCCCAGCTTATCCCTGTAGTTGTAAATGAACACAGGGCATCCAAACACATGAAAATAGCTGACATCTGGAGATCTTTTTCTAAAAACTTCATAGGAAGTTTTACCATGTCTTTTGACAATGATTGATCTGTTTTGTGTGTAGCAGGCAGTGTGAACAGCTTCTCCCCAAAATTGCTTTGGTAAGGCTGCTTCATTCAACATAGTTGTGGCTGCTTCAATCAAGGTCCTGTTTCTTCTTTCAGCCACACCATTTTGTTCAGGAGTGCCAGTTGAAGAGAAATTCTGTGAAATCCCTTTTTCATCACAGAAAGATTCAAGTTGATGATTCTTGAATTCAGTACCATTATCACTTCTTAGAGCTTTGACTCTAAAATCATTCATATTTTCAACATGTCTGATGAAGGACATGATGGTATCAGCTGCATCACTTTTTCTTCTGAGGAAGAACACCCAAGTATATCTTGAAAATTCATCAACTATAACCAAGGTGTATTTGTTGTGATTAATGGTCTGAGGTTTGACAGGCCCAAACAAATCCATGTGAAGGAGATGTAAGCACTTGTCAATAGAGAATAATTGCCTAGTCTTGAATGAAGACATGTGATGCTTTCCTTTGATACAGGCAGAACAAGTTTTGTCTTTAGAAAACATCACTGATGGTAGACCAGCAACCAAGTTTTGAGTGGCTATCTTGTTGATGTTCTTGAAGTTGAGATGAGACAGTCTTTTGTGCCACAGCCAATTGACACTTTCAGAGGCTTTAGCAAGAAAACAATTTGAATTGTCTTCAGAGCAAACAACCATGTTGATGACATAAACATCTCTCCTTCTGGGTGCAATAAGCACAACATCATTGTTTTTGTTGAATATGGTTCCCTGAGTCTTAGTAAACAAAACCTTATAATCAGCATCACATAATTGGCTGATGCTAATAAGATTGTGTTTAAGACCATTCACATATGCAACCCTGGTAAATGTATTCCCATTGCAATTCACTGAGCCATATCCTTCTGTGTCACCTGAAGAGTTATCTCCAAATACCACTTTAGGACCTGGCTCCTTTGAGTATCTGTGCAGGTATTGTTGAATCCCTGTCATGTGTCTAGAACAGCCATTGTCTAGATACCATACCGATTCCTTGAGATATTTCTACACAGATACATAGAAACAGGTTAGTTCCTATGGTGAACCCACTTTCCAGTGGGTTCCCTGAATTGCTTATTAGCAACTCTTGTGTTCCTGAAGAACTTTTGGCGTTGGGAGGGGCAATTCACTGTTTCATGGGTATAACTTCCACATATATCACACCCAAGGAAGTCACCACACTCGTCTGAGTGATGGTCTGTGAATCCACAGAATTTACAGGGAGGATAAGGTCTGTAGTTTCTCTGTTGTCTTTTGGAACCCTGTGGTCTATCCCTAGAGGGTGTCTGAGCTCTTTTAGCTGCCATGTGTCTGTCATGATCTAAAGTCATGTGGTGAGAGTTTTTACATACATTGCAATAAGGTTTGATTAACCTTTCCCCTTTGGGTTCACCTAGGACCGACTTAGGTTCATGAGAAGTAGAGCATTCAGCGGAAGGCTTAATGTGTTGTTTCAAGAGTTCTACTTCTTTCATTAGAGACAACAGGCGATCTTCAGTGGTAGGGTCAACCTTATTCACAGCTTTAGTATCAACAGGCTTAAAAGCTACTTGTTTACCAGTTTGTTTAGCAGGCACATGAAAAACTTTAGCTGGAGTTTTCTCAATATCTGTTCTAAGTTCACCCTTAGCAGCTCGAGAGGAACTGCTAGGTTCAACTCCAGAGAGTTTGGTCAGAGGTGGTAACTCAGCCACATCTTCAGAGACAGGGTCATTAGTCAAAGTGGTATCTGACATATGAATAGTGTCTGTAGATTTGAAGATAATGTCTTTGGGTTTGGTGAGAATTCTTAGCTTATTTTTCTTAGCAGATATATCCCTTTTAATTTCAGCAGGCACTTCATCATTAAGTAATTGATCTATAGTGAATCTAGCACACATCCATTTTTCAATAACCTTGTTTAATTTAGAGACTTGATCATTTAAAGCAATGTTTTTCAAGGTTAACCTAGCTACTTCATTTTGCAGGGATATTTTCTCTAAATTAACCCGCCTGAGAGTTTCACATTCAGATTTAGCATTTAGCAATTCAGTTTTAACAGAGTGAAACTTATCAAGTAGGTTCTTTCTTTGTTCCTCAACAAAGTGTAAATCAACAATGGTGTAATCAAGGACATGCTTATGTTCATCACTATCAGACATAGATAAAAGTCTGTGTACCTTTTTCATTGTGATGTCGACCCATTGTCCTGATCTTGCATCACCTTTTCCAACAGCTGGTTCATCCTCAGCTATAGCCATGAAAGCCCTGACTCTAGTGGTATCTTCCTCATCTGAAGTCAGTGGCTCATCATTCCAATCATAAGCTTTAGCAACCAATCCTTTCTCTGTCTTTTTATCACCACCCTTCTTCTTGGACATAGCTTCAAGCTTCAAGTTCATTTGTTCTAACTCAGCTTTAAGTGCCTTGTACTTGTTTTTGTAATCCTTCTTCTCAGTGTCTGAAGAATTGGATTGGTAAGATGAGTTGTTATGTTGTTTGAATTTGTAAGGTTTGGATGAAGATGATGGATAGGAGGGTGAGGATGTCTTGGTGGAAGGACAGTCTTTTTGGAAATGTCCAAGCTTTCCACAGGCAAAGCAAGTTTCTTTAGACCTGTCAGTTGGTTTACTAGCTGATCCTATTCTCCCTGATCTTTTGAAGAATCTTCTTTGGTTGGCTAGCAAGGCTCTTTCATGAAACTCTACATTAAGGTCTGTCAAGAACTCTTGGCTGCTGCGGGTGTCTTGTTCAACATCAGAGTCGCTGTCATGAGGATGTGTTGCAGAGATCAGGGCTTTGGAAGATGCTCCTTGGACTACAAATCTTTCAGTCTCTGACTTGTAAATAGTATCGATCAGCCCTTCTTCATAATTATACTTTCCATAAAGCTGAGCAAGGGTGTCATTCTTGATTGAGTTGTTAGCTCTCTGAGTCTGATTCATACTCATCCACTTTCTTGGAAGGCTGTTGACAAATGTGGCATTGATCTCAGCTTGACCAATAGTGACATCATTCATTGCTAGGTCATTGAGAAGAATCTTCAGCCTTGTATAGGTTTGCTGAACCTTTTCACCTTCAAGTGACTTGAAGGCATTGAACTGAAGTCTGAGTGCCTGAATCTTTGTCTCTCTTGTTTCAGAGGGTCCTTCATGGCCAAGGATGAGGTCTGTCCACATTTGTTTGGCTGTGGGACACTGAATGACAGACTTCATGATGTGTTTGGGAAGACAGGATATGATGATGCTTTTGAGACGTTTATCTTGGTTTGCCAATTTTCTATCAGCTAGAGTCCATTGTTTGAGAGGTTTGGGAAGAGGGTTTTCTTCAGTGGATGTAAGCGCCATGGGAATATAAGGACCATTTTCTAAAATTTCTAGAAGAAAAGGTTCAAGTCCATCGAGATACACAAGAAATTGACTCTTCCAACTGGCAAAATCTTCTTCATCAAAGACTGGTACACTTGTGACATGTGATCCACCTCTTGAGTCAAGAATTTGGGGTAGATCATCGTCATTGGCAGGAGGGTTGAGTCTTGGTGAAGATGGTGTTGTGGAAGGTGATTGTGGTGGGTTAGAAGTTTCTGGCATGGTGGATCTTGATTATAAAACTGAGAACGATGTTTCTTGAAGGTTTTAATATCAAACACCGCTCTGATACCAATTGAAAGTCCCTAATCAATGCTAGAAACCCTAATCTTAACTAATAAACACAAGGTATTACTTTTCAACCGTAATCTTATTATTGTATAATAAAGAATTACAAGTGTTATGGATAACACCGTTTGATGACAATGTGTTGTGCACACTTTGAACAACTATAAATCCTAACTTATGAATACAGTCGCAGCTGTTTGATTCTATAAGTTCTATGCAATAATGTTATGAATATCTCAAAGTGTTAAACATTAATGCATGGATACACATCCTATTTATAGTGTTACGAGATTGACCTAAATAGTACTTGATGGTGACTAGACAAGCTTTCACAAGTTCCCACATCAGTCACATGATGTTCTTCTATTCTTGGTAGTCTTCCATTATGCTTTAAGGAAACACTTGTCAAAATAGTTTCCTTTTTCTTCATAGTCTCGAACACACAAATGGCATGTCCAAAGTGTGCTGAGTGTTAACAGGGTATTGCCACCCCTGTTAACTCTCAACCCCTCAGAGTCCCTGATACATCTTGGCTGTTATCCATCACATCCAATGAGTATGTCTTCAAGTAATCTTTGACTTCCTTGACAATGTCTCTGACATGGACTCCTCTGAGGTTGCTCACAGAGACTTGAATCTCTGTAAGTCTTGCGATACTTGCCTGCCTCCTAGGCATAGGCAAGGGACTATCTAACAGCCTAATTATGTTTAAATCTATGATCAGGGAATCTAACAAGTTTAGATTCCCAACAACATGTTATGTGTTAAATATAGTCTTAGTGACCAAGCCTCAAAACAAGACACCTTTTGAACTTTTGACTGGTATTAAGCCAACCATAAGTCATTTAAGACCTTTTGCATGTCATGTGTCTATACTAAATACTCTTGACCATTTGGGGAAGTTTGATGGAAAATCTGATCCAGTATATCTTGTAGGATATTCATTGCAAAGTAAAGCATATAGGATTTATAACTTGGCATCTAAGAAGGTTAAAGAAAATGCCCATGTTAATTTCTTAGAAAATAAACCCAATGTCACATGAATAGGTTATGCTTGGATGTTTGATTTAGATTATCTAACTAATTCCATGGATTACTATTCTGAGCAAAAGGATTGTCAAACTAACAATGCAGGTGAGGAGATTGGTACAACAAAGTTAGGTACTCAAGAAGAACCTTCTTCATCTGACTCTCAGGATGATGATATTCATATCTATGTACCCAGTATGCCTACTGTTTCTCCTATGGATGCTACTCCCCAGAAGCAAACAATGCCATCAACTAATGATCATGCCTCCCAAGAGCTTTAAAGGCTTCAAGATCAAGAAAAGAATGCTACAACTGCTAATAAGCATTCTGGAGAAGAATCTTTGGAATCACAACACTCAGCAGTACATACTACACCTAGCAGTACTTCATCTGCAAGTACTGCTAAGTCAAAATCTGCAAGGTCTGTTGATTCATTAGAAGATATTTACAAGTTATGGACGATGAAGACATTTATGCTAGTCCAGCTGAAGGAATCTTCTCTAAAGCTTCCTATGATGAGCAGGGTGCAGTAACTGATTTCAATAATTTGGAAACTGAAATTCTAGTTAGTTCTATTCCCACTCATAAAGTCATCAACAACCATCCTACTACTCAGATTATTGGAAATCCTAAGTCTGCTGTGTAAACCAGAAGACAACTTCAAGCCAATTATGAAACTCATGCCCTTGTGAGTTATGTCAAACAACAGTAGAGAACAAATCATAAGGATACTCAACATTATTTGTTTGCCTGTTTCTTATCACAAGTAGAGCCAAAGGACATTTCTCAAGCTCTTGATGAAGAAAGTTGGGTAGATGCCATGCAAGAAGAATTAACGCAATTTGAACTACAAAAGGTTTGGATTCTTGTGGATCTTCCCTCCGGTAAAAGCGTTATTGGTACTAGATGGCTTTTCACAAACACAAAGGATGAAAGAGGAGTTGTTGTGAGGAACAAGGCAAGGCTTGTTGTTCAAGGCTATAGACAGGAAGAAGGGATAGACTATGATGAGATTTTTGCACCAGTGGCAAGATTAGAAGCCATTAGGTAATTTTTGGCCTTTGCATCATATATGGGTTTTATAGTCTATCAGATGGATGTGAAAAGTGCCTTTCTTTATGGTACTATTTTAGAGGAGGTATATGTTTCATAACCCATAGGTTTTGTAGATCCTAAATTCCCCAACAGATTACAAAGTTATCAAAGCACTTTATGGTCTACATCAAGCTCCAAGGGCTTGGTATGCAACCTTATCAAATTTTCTGTTAGAACATGGATATAGGAGAGGAAACATTGACAAAACTCTATTCATAAAAAAGAATGCTAAGGATATTATTCTAGTGAAAGTCTATGTTGATGACATTATTTTTGGTTCAACCAAGAAATCGTGGTGTGAAGAGTTTGAAGCTTTGATGAAAGGAAAATTTCAGATGAGTTACATGGGAGAACTTACTTTCTTTTTAGGACTACAAGTTAAACAGAGGAAAGATGGAATATTTATCAGCCATGATAAATATGTTGCTGAAATCTTGAAGAAGTTTTCATGTATGGATACAAGGAGTACAAGCACACCTTTTGAAGCTAAGAAATCTTTGTCAAAAGATGAACATGGTGAAAATATTGATATTCATCTATATAGATCAATTATTGGTTCATTGATGTATCTAACTACTTCAAGGCCAGATATTATGTTTGCTGTGTGTGCCTGTTCAAGGTTCCAAGTTAATACAAAGGTGTCACATCTACATGATGTGAAGAGGATTTTTAAGTATCTTAAAAGTCAGCCCAATTTAGGATTATGGTATCCTAGAGACTCAACCTTTAATTTGGAAGCTTACTCAGACAGTGATTATGTTGGAGCTAATCATGATAGTAAATCCACAAAAGGAGGTTGTCAATTCCTAGGCAGAAGACTCATAATATGGCAGTGTAAGAAGCAAACCATTGTTGCTACTTCTACAACTGAAGCTGAATATGTAGCTGCTGCTCATTGCTGTGGATAAGTACTTTGGATTCAAAATCAGTTGTTAGACTATGGGTTCAACTTCATGAACACCAAGATCTACATTGATAATGAAAGTACTATATGTATTGTCAAGAATCCAGTATTTCACTCCAAGACCAAGCATATTGAAATAAGACATCACTTCATCAGAGATGCCTATGACAAGAAGCTTATTCAAGTCTTGAAGATTCATACAAATAACAATGTGGCTGATTTGTTGACCAAGACATTTGATGCAAAGAGATTTGAATTCTTGGTGACACATATTGGTATGCTCAACCAATAGACTGGTGCATATGTTAAGGGGAGGTAATAGCTGTACAATTTTTATGCAAATTTTATTGTCTAGTGTATGTTTTTGTGTTTTTGATGTGATTGCAGGTTGATAGACTAAGATAAAAGAGGTTATAATGATAGTGGAATGCATGAACTGGTCAAATTTGTGAGGTATTGTTATGGATCCAAGTACCGCTAGCACAAATCCAAGTACCGAGTATGTTCCATGTACCGCTACATGTCCGCTGTACCGTTAAGGGTCTCTTTTGTAAATTTGGCGGTTTCTTCGCGCTTGGGTTTGTTATTTACATAAATACTTACTCCAATTATACAATTGATTCACCTAATCTTTTATTCTTATCTCTTAATTCTATAACTTTCTCTCTATTTTTTCGATCATCAAAAATACTAATGGCTACTTTACAAGTGATCTCTAAGCACAACTTGGTTACGAACCTTGCTCAGAATGATGATTCTCTTGGTTTCCATGATATACTCGGATTTTTATCCCGAAGTCATATTCATTTTGCTCTTATTGTAAGTCCCATTGTTTCTATTCCTATTGTTGAACAATTTTGGAATACTGCTGTATTAGGTACTCGTTTTGATCAACCTTGCATTAAGGCTAGGGTAAATCATAGAAATATATATGTAACTGAGGTACTGCTAAGGGCTAGTTTGAGACTAAATAATGAAAATGGACTAAGTATGTTAAACAATATAGAGATACATGATGGCCTTGCAACCATGAGTTCTGAGGGTGGTAGGAAAAGTCTTACTTTCTTTAAAGCTGTGTTTTCACCATAATGGAAATTGCTTTTTCATGCCATTATTCGCTTTTTAAGTTCCAAAAGTACTTCTTTTGATCAAATCCCTGCTGCATTGGCATCAGCTCGTATTTGTCTAGCTAATAACAGAGTTTTTAATTTTTAAAAATTAATTTTTGAAGGCATGACTTGGAATTTGGAAGGAGTTAAGAAGTTTTTAATGTATCCTAGAATCATTCATACTTTAGTTAATGACCAAATCCCTAACCTACCAGAGTTAACAAATACATGGGATGTTCCTGTAACACCCCCAAATTGGCCCAGCGGAAGCCCACGAGTATTGGGGCCTGTTACGTCATGATTATCTGAGTCTTGATCCGAGAGAATGACCTCTATGCCAAATATCACAATGTGGACTCCAAATAATCATACTGCCAAGTACCTGAGAATACATGCTTAAAAGTGTCAACACAAAGGTTGGCGAGTTCATAAGTTTTATTAAAATGTTTAAGACACTTTAAGAGTTTACAAGGACAACTACTAAAAGTAGTATCGTTAAAACGTTTAGAAATACAGAGTTTCACAAATAAGAGACATTATAACAAAGCTCGGTCACGAATTAAAATTTAGAAGTAGCATAACAGTTAACACAAAAACTTCAGTTCATGCACAAGTCGTAGATCATGCTCACAGTTCATTTCGGTTCAACCTTAAGTTCATCATTAATTTCATATCCAAGTTATATTCAATAGTCACGGTAACATACATAACAGTATCATGTTTTAGGGTCATGATAATGTCACAATCATACCAAAACCGCACATACAAATCAGGTCAACCGACATCTAAAAATCATATCAAACACGCATACAAACATCATATCAGACCGGCATATAACCATCATGTCAAACTAGCACACGAGAACCATACCAAACCAGCAAGTAAATATCATTTCAAGCCCACATGCATGAATCATGTAAATACCACACATAAGGATTTTATCAATCCATGTACAATAATCATATTATATCTTATGCAAGAATCCTGTCAGAACCATATATTAAATTCATGTCAAGAGCCTTACCTTACTATAGTCACCATTGATATCACAGTTAAGATTCATATCAGATCTATACCTGATCACAGTTGATATTCATACCAATATCACGTTCATTATTCACGTTCGAGAGCATAGCAAGATCATAGTCAAGATTCACATTCAAGATCATAACAAGGTCATAATCAAGATTCATATTCAAGATTCATAGCAAAAGATCATATTCAAGATTCATATTCAAGATTCATAGCAAAAGATCATATTCAAGATTCATAGCAAAAGATCATATTCAAGATTCATATTCAAGATTTATTGCAAGATGGACCACAAAAGTTCCGTTCAAGTACCCAAGGCAACTATAGGAGATATAGTTCCAAGTGTAGTTTAAATTGGGTGTTTCAGTGTTTATGATAGCGCTAAGCTCGTGACATCGAAACTAGTGATCCAGTACATGCAATAGATTGCACATATAAATTGCCCCAATAGAGTACCTAGCCAAGATAACTCCGTTCATACAAATTGTACACACTCGTCCGGCGTCAGAATGCCCGAGTGGAGGTTGTCAACCCTCAATAGATCTATCCGTAACATAAGAGCTTACTCAAGCAGAGTAACTAACGATTCACGATAGTGGGGACTATGGCTAAAGCAACTTAGGCTAATCATAAACGAAGTTCACTAAATGTTCACAGGGTTCAATTCTTTTGCGTCCACAAGCAAGCACAAGCAGTCATTTCACTTCACAGTATTAAACATACAAAGCAGTTTAAAAAGGAGCCATGGGATAGCTCAGATATTCACAAGTATAAGTCATCAATAATCCGAAAAGTGTAAACTCGTATGTCACGTAAACAATCCTCAAAAGTACAAGCACGTACGCAATATAAACAATATTCAAAAGGATATCAACGCACATGTTTCACAATACTACTTGTAAAGTATAGACATGTAATCGCAACAATCATTGAAATGCACAAACACGTATTTGACATCGACAAGCATGTATCTCCCCAAAAGAGATTCAAAACATTTATAAAGCGATTTGAAAATAAAAAGAAGGGGTATGAACTCACCTGACGTAGTAGCGCAAACGATAGTGATGCTAATAATATGCTCCGCGCAACCGTAAATCAAAACGGCTCGACCATGGTGTTGTGGTTTAACTAACCAGCTAAATATTAAAAATGTGTATTCGGGTTCCCAATAGATATTTACATCAACGCGACCCATTGATAAAATATTAAAGTTCCAAGTTATAATAGTTTGGTGGGTGGTTAAATAATATGGATAAAATAAGCACACATCAAGTGTAAAATGTATTCCGTACACATTATGTATAATTAGACGATTATATAATTCATATGTTGAATTATATAATAGAGATAATAATCTTACAAAATAAATCAAGGTATATATTTAGTTTGTATTTATGGTATAAAGATCGTATAAAAATAATTAGACAACACAGTTTGACACATCTTAAAAAAAATCACAACTTAATTAATAGTTGTCACTTTTTGGTAAAAAGTCTAATTTTCATCGGTTTATCAATACCATAAAATAATATGTTTTATCGGTTTAAAAATATAATATATTTATCTATTTTATCGGTTTACAAATCTAATAGTACATATTTGCTTTATTGGTTTACAAATATAATGATAGTTTATAGCGAACAAAATATAAAGTATAGAATTTTATAGAAATTTCGATATGACCAATTCGTTTATGCAACCTTTTCCATATTAGCCAATTCTCAATATTTTCCAACTAATCTAAGTTACGCAAATAACGTTTTAATGTATATCCAACTAGACTATTTAATCACCATAATTAAATAGAACCAAACACAAACTATGTGTTATAAATTAATAGTCAAACGCCCAATGTGAGCTATTTAAACACATATTTAAATGTATAATCATTTTTATAGATCTCGCGATAATAATAGTATCCGACATATTTATTTAACCGTTTATATATACATATATTTGTATACCACCGTTTAATCTGTCTTTAATAATAAATAAAGTTAGATACGTTATTAGCCGATTCCTAAACCACAACCAACCATAGATCGTAATCGCGCTAAACCCTTGCAAATCCACGTCCAAACGCACTCAAAGCTATAAATTAGCAGCCAAACGCCCCTATATACCTTTCTGCAAACTCAAACTCTCCTTAACCCACTGCCGCAATCCCAAACGCACCCTTAACAAGTTTCTGCAAAACCCAAACGCACCTGCTGCGTTTCTGCCGAACCAACAGGCTCTTGCTGCGTTTTTCAGCTATCCAAAACAACACCCCCTTTACTCGCTGCTATTGTAACACGACGCGCCTTTGGTGGTGCTACTGTCGTACACGAACGCACCCTTGGTGCTGCTGCTGCTGCCGTAAACCTATGCACCTTCGTGGTGCTGCTGTTGTAAACAAACACCCTAGGCTGACGCGAACACCCTCGGCTGGTCCTTCTTCCAAAACAGTCACCCCTTTACTGAATCTATAACAACAAAACAAACACCCCTCTGGCTGCATTTAAATCTGAAACAAACACACCTTTCGTGATGGCAGGTCAAAGATCTCGTCGGCTGATGTTAATGGTAGCCAAGACGACGACTGGTCATTGTGGTTCGTGTAAGGGCAGTTCATGTAGGTGACGGGGATGATGGGAGTGGAGGCGTTGGGGTGGTGGCCTCGAGGTTAAGACCACGACGGTGCTTAAGCCCGTCGACAGTGGTGGTTGGTCGTGAACAGCGACTAGTGAGTGGTGGTGGTGGTTATCACAGCGGCGGCAGTAGGTGTGATGGTGGCGGCGTGTGTTGCAGCGGCGGTGGTCATGGTGTGGTGGTGAAGGCGCGTGGATTAATAGATCGTGTAGATCCGGTCAGTTTGGATGGATTTGGTGTTCGCCGGAAAAGGTGACGGCGCCGGAATCCGGTGGCCGGATTAGGGTTCCGGTGGCTGGTGGTTGAAGGAGAGAGAAAGAGAAGTATTTTAGGGTTTGTGTGTGTGTTTTGTGTAAAATAGGAAAAATGAGAGAAAAGTGTGTAAGTTTAGTGTATATATATAAATAAAAGTGAAAGTAGTTAAATTAAATGGTAAGTTGTATATAGTTGAGGGTTTACAATGTAAATAGTTAATAAACTTTTATTTTATCTTGTTTAACGTGATTCGGTTATCAATCGGGATTTATAAATTTAAATTTAAGATTCGAAATTATTACTGTTGCGTTTAAAATACTTTTTCCACGAAAATAGATCATTTATACGACTAGTAATTCATAAGTAACTTATAAATCTATTTAAACGTTAATTATCTTCCAAGCTTCTCAAACAAGCGTATTTTTAACGGAAAATTAAATTTCAACTCGATTATTCGCGTTTTTAACAAATGTTATTGAAATAAAAATACTAAATAATTTATTAAATTATTTTATTAAATATTTCGTGACCATTAAGTACAAAAGTTAATTTTTAACGTGTCGGTATGCAGACTGTACGATTTTTAGATGTTGTCATAATATGTCCCGTTTTCAAATCCAATAAGTTTGGGTAGCGCTCAAAAATGAATTTCAAATAATAATTAGTATAGTTTATTATTATTTATGGTAACGAAAATTCTCTGGTGTTACATCATGCACGTGTTATTTTGAGTTTTGTCCTCGAAACTCGATCGTTGCTACTAGGTTTAGAAGTGTCAAGAATGTCGGAAAGAAATAGGTAAAGCTGGAATGTATCCGAAAGGTTTGGCAATCAATCTGACAAAGCAGTAACCGTTCAAAGAACAGACATGGGCAACTAGAAGCGAAGAGTTCGACAAGTCGCCAACGTCTTAAATGTCGGTAAGGGTTCATAGAATAAATAAAGGACAATTAGAAGTGAAGAATTTTAGCAAGTCGTCGACTCAAAAAAGTTGAAAAAGGGTTCACAACAGTCAGCTTGTTGGGCTCACATCGATCGGTGTTCATTCGAAAAAAAATCCGCGCAACTATTCATGAGTCAAGTGAAATTTATGAAATCTTTCGCCAAAACGCAATAATGATAATGGTAAGAATAGAAAGCAATGATTAAAATCATACGGACGAATCATGAGTCAAAAGAAACACATTCCATAATTGGAATCATAGAATAATAACGTAATTATGAAATGATGTCAGATGTGCTTAAGGCCATTTGTTTATAATTTATATTTACATATAGAGGCGTCCCAATCTATGTAAGTATAAACAATAAACCTTTGGTTAAGCGATTTATAACCTCTTTATTCAAATGTAAAGGCGTCCCAATCCATTTAAATAAAGACCTCATAACTCATCTTACTAAAATATTCTCGACAAGAGTTACCATCGGAGTAGATAAAATATCTAAGAAACTATATACTGCCAAGAGAGTTTACGGCCAGTTTATTTACACCTTCCGTATTCAAACGTCCCATACCATCTCAATACGGAACCATAAATAAGTTCATGGTCTGGTGGCTTATGATTTCGTATTTGGATGTCCCATACCATCTAAATACGAAATCATAATTAACTTGTCGTCAGGAGACTCATGCTCCATATTTAAATGTCCCATTCCATTTAAATATGAAATTATAAGTACCCTGATTGGAGTCAACCGCAGCATCCAGACAGACAAACTATCATAATGTTATCACATCAGATTTCATCAGATAATCAAACGAGACGTCGACCATTTACACTCCAATAATAGACGTTCGCAATACCGAGAGTGTAGACGTGTATGGAGTGTACGATCATAAAACGCAATTAAGAGGATAATATAACTATTAGTAGTTATCAGTGGAAAAATCTCATTGAAATAGTTATAATCTCTAAAACGTTATTAGAGGAAATTATCAAAGGCAAGCGCATGAGTCGTCAATGAGTTGCTTTCCATTTCAAATTCATAAGTGGGAGAAAATAAATGTCAATCACGCAATAATGTGCGCAATAACGCGTACTAAACAAAGAACCCGTATATAATATAATGATATATTATAATAGTTATCAAATAAATAAAGGATCTAGCCGATTACACGAGTCTCACTCATCACCGAGGAAGTCTTGTAATTAAGCATGAATGTATATATAAAACAATCGTAACTACGTAATGCATATAGTCAGGTGGCAGCGTATAAAGCAATCATAAACAAATAAGGCAACGATCTCTATGGTGCATAAAGCAGTCGCAAGTAGAAGTCATGTAGCAGTATATAAGATAATAGAAAACGCGCAAATCAAGCATCTATTGCATCCCAAAACATTAAACATATAAAGCCGTTTAATAGGGAACTATAAACTCGTCTCAAGCAAAGATTCAATCCGCACAAGTAAGGCAAGTAATAGCGAACAGTACTAGCAGCGACCTAAACATAATACTATATTCAGGCGCAAACAATATAAATCACATAAGTCTATCACGTATGTCACTCGCCAATCATGTGCTTAGTTTTATAGGTAAAATATGACTCGTTGAAATCATATAGTTAATATTAGTATCTTATACTTAGGCAAGAGTGTTCATTTTCAACTCGGCGGGATTTCGAAAGTCTTTCGACGTAAATTGTAGTTTACCATAATTCAATTTAGTAAATTTCGCAACACACTTTTTACGGAAAATTTGACAGCCTTTCGGCGCCATTTTAAAATTTGCCATTTTTAGTATGTACTCAAATCTCGATCAAAGTCTCATATTTTCAACACTTCCTCCAATCACAGTCAACCAATAGCTTATTTTCCGTAAAATACTCACTTACAACGTTCACATAGTATCAATTGTCAATTAAGTCCAGTACACACTTTACCATTTTCAGAAGATTTCAAAACATTTACCACAATTAGCACTTAATTCGACACTCAAAATAATTCGGTTTAACTCGAAAACGTCTTTTTGACCAATCTTAAATTTATAGACAGAAAACGCATTTTGTGTTTTCGTAAAAATTAAGTTTTCCGACAACAAAATTCAAACGACCATATCTTGCTCATTTTAAATCCGAATTTAGCTTATAATATATCAAAACGATGATATTAACTTATATTTTCATAATCTTGTACTAACCTAGTGTCGAAATAATATTTATAACCTTTTAAGCTCAATATCAAATTCGGACGGAATGCATAACTTTTGTAAAAATACATTTTGACCGCTTTTAAACGCACTTAATTATAGTAACACTACTAGTGTGTACCCAAAACTAATAAACACCAGTAATTCATCAAGAACACATTTATATCTGAAGATTCTATAAATGCAACAACATATATTTTTTTTTAAAAAAAACTATATTTATGTTTTTTTTAAATATATAGATTGAATAGATCCACATAAAATGTATAGGTCTAAAAGATGTCATGTAGAAAATAATATGCTTCCCTCATTTTCAAGAACACACATGATAAGTGACATACATGCATAGATCTGAACAATGCAAGAATAAAATTAACGAATTATATGGTATATTACTATATGAGCAACGCATAAGGTAATAACAAACATGCAGATCAAATATTCATATGGAATTGCATAAAGCAATCCAACGTATAAGACATACATTCATATAGCAGTGCATGGAGCAATCACAACATGTAAAGTAAACATTCATATAATAGCGGAACGAGAGATTGCAAACATGCATGAAAAGTATCCATATAGCAGCGGATAAGTAATCGTATCATGTAAAGCACATATTCATATATAAGAAGAATAAGCATAATGTCATGCTAAAACACAAGAGAGCATCGGTTATAGTCTAGGCCTATACAATAACACCTAGTTCTCTATAACCAAGGCTCTGATACCAATCTGTAACACCCCCAAATTGGCCCAGCGGAAGCCCACGAGTATTGGGGCCTGTTACGTCATGATTATCTGAGTCTTGATCCAAGAGAATGACCTCTATGCCAAATATCAAAATGTGGACTCCAAATAATCATACTGTCAAGTACCTGAGAATACATGCTTAAAAGTGTCAACACAAAGGTTGGCGAGTTCATAAGTTTTATTAAAATGTTTAAGACACTTTAAGAGTTTACAAGGACAACTACTAAAAGTAGTATCGTAAAAACGTTTAGAAATCCAGAGTTTCACAAATAAGAGACATTATAACAAAGCTCGGTCACGAATTAAAATTTAAAAGTAGCATAACAGTTAACACAAAAACTTCAGTTCATGCACAAGTCGTAGATCATGCTCACAGTTCATTTCAGTTCAACCTTAAGTTCATCATTAATTTCATATCCAAGTTAAATTCAATAGTCACGGTAACATACATAACAGTATCATGTTTTAGGGTCATGATAATGTCACAATCATACCAAAACCGCACATACAAATCAGGTCAACCGACATCTAAGAATCATATCAAACACGCATACAAACATCATATCAGACCGGCATATAACCATCATGTCAAACTAGCACACGAGAACCATACCAAACCAGCAAGTAAACATCATTTCAAGCCCACATGCATGAATCATGTCAATACCACACATAAGGATTTTATCAATCCATGTACAATAATCATATTATATCTTATGCAAGAATCCTGTCAGAACCATATATTAAATTCATGTCAAGAGCCTTACCTTACTACAGTCACCATTGATATCACAGTTAAGATTCATATCAGATCTATACCTGATCACAGTCGATATTCATACCAATATCACGTTCATTATTCACGTTCGAGAGCATAGCAAGACCATAGTCAAGGTTCACATTCAAGATCATAACAAGGTCATAATCAAGATTCATATTCAAGATTCATAGCAAATGATCATATTCAAGATTCATATTCAAGATTCATATTCAAGATTCATAGCAAAAGATCATATTCAAGATTCATAGCAAAAGATCATATTCAAGATTCATATTCAAGATTTATTGCAAGATGGACCGCAAAAGTTCCGTTCAAGTACCCAAGGCAACTATAGGAGATATAGTTCCAAGTGTAGTTTAAATTGGGTGTTTCAGTGTTTGTGATAGCGCTAAGCTCGTGACATCAAAACTAGTGATCCAGTACATGCAATAGATTGCACATATAAATTGCCCCAATAGAGTACCTAGCCAAGATAACTCCGTTCATACAAATGGTACACACTCGTCTGGCGTCAGAATGCCCGAGTGGAGGTTGTCAACCCTCAATAGATCTATCCGTAACATAAGAGCTTACTCTAGCAGAGTAACTAACGATTCACGATAGTGGGGACTATGGCTAAAGCAACTTAGGCTAATCATAAACGAAGTTCACTGAATGTTCACAGGGTTCAATTCTTTTGTGTCCACAAGCAAGCACAAGCAGTCATTTCACTTCACAGTATTAAACATACAAAGCAGTTTAAAAAGGAGCCATGGGATAGCTCAGATATTCACAAGTATAAGTCATCAATAATCCAAAAAGTGTAAACTCCTATGTCACGTAAACAATCCTCAAAAGTACAAGCACGTACGCAATATAAACAATATTCAAAAGGATATCAACGCACATGTATCACAATACTACTTGTAAAGTATAGACATGTAATCGCAACAATCATTGAAATGCACAAACACGTATTTGACATCGACAAGCATGTATCTCCCCCAAAAGAGATTCAAAACATTTATAAAGCGATTTGAAAATAAAAAGAGGGGGTATGAACTCACCTCGACGTAGTAGCGCAAACGATAGTGATGCTAATAATATGCTCCGCGCAACCGTAAATCAAAACGGCTCGACCATGGTGTTGTGGTTTAACTAACCAGCTAAATATTAAAAATGTGTATTCGGGTTCCCAATAGATATTTACATCAACATGACCCATTGATAAAATATTTAAGTTCCAAGTTATAATAGTTTGATGGGTGGTTAAATAATATGGATAAAATAAGCACACATCAAGTGTAAAATGTATTCCGTACACATTATGTATAATTAGACGATTATATAATTCATATGTTGAATTATATAATAGAGATAATAATCTTACAAAATAAATCAAGGTATATATTTAGTTTGTATTTATGGTATAAAGATCGTATAAAAATAATTAGACAACACACTTTGACACATCTTAAAAAAAATCACAACTTAATTAATAGTTGTCACTTTTTGGTAAAAAGTCTAATTTTCATCGGTTTATCAATACCATAAAATAATATGTTTTATCGGTTTAAAAATATAATATATTTATCTATTTTATCGGTTTACAAATCTAATAGTACTTATTTGTTTTATTGGTTTACAAATATAATGATAGTTTATAGCGAACAAAATATAAAGTATAGATATTTATAGGAATTTCGACATGACCGATTCGTTTATGCAACCTTTTCCATATTAGCCAATTCTCAATATTTTCCAACTAATCTAAGTTACGCAAATAACATTTAATGTATATCCAACTAGACTATTTAATCACCATAATTAAATAGAACCAAACACAAACTATGTGTTATAAATTAAAAGTCAAACGCCCGATGTGAGCTATTTAAACACATATTTAAATGTATAATCATTTTTATAGATCTCGCGATAATAATAGTATCCGACATATTTATTTAACCGTTTATATATACTTATATTTGTATACCACCGTTTAATCCGTCTTTAATAATAAATAAAGTTAGATACGTTATTAGCCGATTCCTAAACCACAACCAACCATAGATCGTAATCGCGCTAAACCCTTGAAAATCCGCGTCCAAACGCACTCAAAGCTATAAATCAGCAGCCAAACTCCCCTATATAACTTTCTGCAAACTCAAACTCTCCTTAACCCACTATCGCAATCCCAAACGCACCCTTAACAAGTTTCTGCAAAACTCAAACGCACCTGCTGCGTTTCTGCCCGAACCAACAGCCTCTTGCTACGTTTTTCAGCTATCCAAACCAATACCCCCTTTACTCGCTGCTGTTGTAACACGACGCGCCTTTGGTGGTGCTACTGTCGTAAACGAACGCACCCTTGGTGCTGCTGCTGTCGTAAACCTATGCACCTTCGTGGTGCTGCTGTTGTAAACAAACACCCTAGGCTGACGCGAACACCCTCGGCTGGTCCTTCTTCCAAAACAGTTACCCCTTTACTGAATCTATAACAACAAAACAAACACCCCTCTGGCTGCATTTAAATCTGAAACAAACACACCTTTCGTGATGGCAGGTCAAAGATCTCGTCGGCTGATGTTAATGGTAGCCAAGACGGCGACTGGTCATTGTGGTTCATGTAGGGGCAGTTTATGTAGGTGACGGGGATGATGGGAGTGGAGGCGTTGGGGTGGTGGCTTCGAGGTTAAGACCACGACGGTGCTTAAGCCCGTCGACAGTGGTGGTTGGTCGTGAACAGCGACTAGTGAGTGGTGGTGGTGGTTATCACAGCGGCGGCAGTAGGTGTGATGGTGGCGGCGTGTGTTGCAGCGGTGGTGGTCATGGTGTGGTGGTGAAGGCGCGTGGATTAATAGATCGTGTTGATCCGGTCAGTTTGGATGGATTTGGTGTTCGCCGGAAAAGGTGACGGCGCCGGAATCCGGTGGCTGGATTAGGGTTCTGGTGGCTAGAGGTTGAAGGAGAGAGAGAGAAGTATTTTAGGGTTTGTGTGTGTGTTTTATGTAAAATAGGAAAAATGAGAGAAAAGTGTGTAAGTTTAGTATATATATATAAATAAAAGTGAAAGTAGTTAAATTAAATGGTAAGTTGTATATAGTTGAGGGTTTACAATATAAATAGTTAATAAACTTTTATTTTATCTTGTTTAACGTGATTCGGTTATCGATCGGGATTTATAAAATTAGATTTAAGATTCGAAATTATTACTGTTGCGTTTAAAATACTTTTTCCACGAAAATAGATCATTTATACGACTAGTAATTCATAAGTAACTTATAAATCTATTTAAACGTTAATTATCTTCCAAGCTTCTCAAACAAGCGTATTTATAACGGAAAATTAAATTTCAACTCGATTATTCGCGTTTTTAACAAATGTTATTGACATAAAAATACTAAATAATTTATTAAATTATTTTATTAAATATTTCGTGACCATTAAGTACAAAAGTTAATTTTTAACGTGTCGGTATGCAGACTGTGCGATTTTTAGATTTTGTCATAATATGTCCCGTTTTCAAATCCAATAAGTTTGGGTAGCGCTCAAAAATGAATTTCAAATAATAATTAGTATAGTTTATTATTATTTATGGTAACGAAAATTCTCTGGTGTTACAGTTCCTACGTTTACAAAGAGAACTTTCTCTTTCTTGACCAAACACGACAATGCCTTTACAGGAACTATCACACCCTTATTGCTAATATGTTAGGCCAACCTGCCAACCAAGAAGGTGAGGATCCTAGCCCTGCTAGTGGTTCTCAGCAAATTCCTTCTCACCAGAGTTCCCATTCCTCAGAAGATACTCAATCTTCTTCTCACAATATTGGTAATCAACCAAATTCAGATGAGATGGTCTATACACCTGTTGCTTCCATTGATGCTAGTGGTTCACCACAAGCACACGCACCAGAGGTGGTGGATGTTGCCAACTTAACTGCTTTATGCACTAGCTTGTCTAAACAGGTACATGTATTGCAAAAAGAGAAGCTTGTCCAAGACAACAAAATAGCTGAATTGGAGGCCAGTTTAATCAAGCTAAGGAATAAGATATCTCCTTGGACGAGGCAGAACAGGTCTATTTAGAAAGCTGCTCTTAAGAAGCAAAGATTCAGAAACCTCAAGAAAAGGCAACTGAATGCAACCAAATAGGGGAGGAATTATGAAGAACCACAACCTTCTTCTGATATTCAAACAAGGGTCTCTGGGAATGACATCAACTTTGGAGCTGATGATGGTGTCATTGAAGATTTTGAAGATGGCAATGGTTTAGAGACGGGTGTGGAAAAAGATAGCTTGGAGCCTACTAACATGGAGCTTCAACAAGAAGAACCACAACCTACTCATGAGGAACCACAAACTAAAGAAATGTTGGTGACTCAGCCACAACCACAATTTCAATCACCACAACTTCAAGTGAATTGGAGTAGTTTCTATGAGAAGCTGGAGGAAATTAATGTCCAATTTCCTATATCTTCAACTCTAACTCAAAGGCAATTCTTGTTTCACAAGAAACAGTCTTTCCAAGTACTGTCAAGATCAAGAGTGAGTTATGGATCAGAAAAGAAAAAGGAGTTACAAGTTGAGAAGATAGCTTCATTGGAAGAAAAGGTATCTGGAGATACTTTTGTGATTGAAGAAACAAGTGTGTCTTACACTGGTGAAGTCAACATTGTTGAAGATCCAAGTACTGCTAGGCTAACTAAGCCAACTGCAAGTACTGCTGACATTGTTGAAGACCCAAGTACTGCTAAGCCAACTAAGCCGACTGCAAGTACTGCTGGTGACCAATCTTCACTACATTCTTCTGCAGAAAGTCAAACTCCTTTTAGAGAAGATGGGACTTTAGCTCAAGTACTGCTTGACCTCAGGGAAAAGAGTTCAGCTAAAAAAGCAAGACAAGCAGAGACTGAGAAGAAGACACAACAAGAAGTTCTTGCCAAAAAGAATAAAACTAAAGGTAAGAAAGTTCAAGCTTCACAGCCCACTAAAGGTATTGTTATTTAACAGCAAGCTAATGAGGATGAAGAAAGATCTTCAAAGCTGAAGAAAAAGTTACCAAAGATAAATCCAAAGGATAAGGGCAAGAAGTATTTACAATCAAAGTCTGAAAATGAAAGTGATTCAGATGATGATATAAACAAAGTCATGTACAGATTTCATCAACTAGACCATGATGAGGAATTTGCTTTCAGAATGAAAGCATAAATTCATGAAGAAGAATTACAAGAGGAACTTGCAGCAAAGCAACAATTGCTTGAAGCTAAGAGAGTGCAGCAAGAATGGAATATACAAGAGTATGATAGGATTCAAGCTGAACTACAAGCAAGTGAGCTTCTTGCAGACTCATTAATAGATGAAGAAAGGGATGATTATGATGAAGAAGAAAAAGCAAAATTGATTGATGATCTGGTAAGGGAGCAACAAAGATTCTTTGCTGAGAAAAGAAGAAGAGAAAGGATTAAGCCTCCAACTACCATGCAGATTAGGAATCAAATGATGACTTTTCTCAAGAAAGTTAAGCATTTCACTCATGCTTAATTGGTCAAGAAGAGTTTTGAAGACATAAAGGCTTTGTATGAACAACACAAGAGAGCTGAATTGAATTTTGTTGAGATTGGATCTGAAACAGATAGGATAGCTGTTGACGAAGCTAAAAGACATCTGCAACAACAAAGACAGTTTGGAAGTGCTCATAGATTTGAGGCAGGTACTGCTGAACATGCAAGAACATCTCCACTTATAAAGGCTACATATGTGAGGAAAAGTAGAAAGGAGAAGGTAAGTTCAAAAGAGTCAGAGACTACTCAAAGAATGAATGAAGGAGATAAAGCTCAAAGTGTTGATAAGACTGAAAATGTACAAGTGGTACATACACAGTCAACAGTACATACTGAAGAAACGATACATACAGATTTGGAGGAAGGATCAATGGAATTTGAAGGAACCTCTAAGGGTGTTAAAAGAAAAAGATCAACAAAGGAGAAGCTAGAAGCCAAGAAAAAGGCTAAGTCAACAACAGAAGATAGTGATGATGATGAGAGATTAAGAAAGTACTTGAAGATAGTGAATTTTGAAGATCAATGTATAGACATAGAGATTTTTGGAAAGAAGTCATCTATTTCTAGATGGATGTATACTATGGACCAAGGACTAGAAGCTCATGAAATACAAAGAACAGATGGCACAACAAGGATGTTCAGACTGTTAGAAGATATTCTTCATATTCTTGACAAACAAGATATTCAAGATCTTTTCAGGATAGTTCAAGAAGCCAATGCAGGTAAAACTGAGGTATCACTATTATACAATGAACTATTCTTCATGTATGAACCACACAACTGTGATCAGAAAATGTTGAAGGAATTAGAGAATCAGGTTCCTAGTTACTAGAGATATTATAGGTCATGTGGAATACACATTTTGGATATAGATGATGTTACTTATTGTATGCTACAAGAAAAGAAATATCCATTTGATAGAAGATTGTTGAAAAGGATGTTGGAACAAAAATTGGAAGTCTCAAAAGAATCTGTTGGTGCTTTGGAGTTGATCAGAATGGTTAAACAACAAATCAAGGATTTGGAGCAAGAGGAAGAAGCTGAGAAAGAGCCTTAAGTGTTTGATTTACAATCACACTTCACAAATGGTGCTCAGTTCACCATGTCTAACACACATAAGAACTGGCTAGTCCATAAGCAAACAGTTTGTGGTAAAGACTTCTCAAATCCGTCGAAAGCTGGTAGTTTGTTAAAAACTATATGGTTTCGACTCACCTTGTTTCGAGAAAAAGAGTTGGCTAGTCCTAGACAAACGGTACTAGGTAAAGACATTATCAAATCCGTTAATGGTTGACAGTTTACCAAAAATTGTAGGGTTATCAATACACCTTATTGTTTATGAATAAAGTATTGGCTATTCCAGAGGGTACGACTAACTGGTAAAGAATAAATCAAATCCGTTGATAGCTGATGATTTGCTAAAAATCATGAAGCCAATACAGATTGGTTTTTGTTGTTAACTGTTTTATTTTAGGTATGAAGTTGCAAGCAAAGAAGTATTAAAGGAAAGAATACTTAGAAGGTTTTGTCTCATCAGATCAAGACAGAAGTTCATGATCAAGAGTTCATAGATTTAACTCAAGAAGACAATTACTGTTGCTGCAAAATCACATGAATGTTCACAAGACACAAGAAGATCATAGTTTGAAGACAAAGATGATGTTCATAAGGATTAATGGTTATCTTATCAGAAGAAGATCTAAATTGAAGTGTTTGACTACATTCAGTTGGATACAAATACAAATTACCAAGCTCAATCCAAGTTTGAAGAGAAGACTGAAGACATGTATTCAAAAATACATTCATTACAAAGAGAAACAAGAAGACAACAAGTTATCATTCTTGTTTAGGGGAGGATTGTTGAGAATTATTGTTAAGTGTAAAGTACCGTCAGTGTAATTTAAGTACTGTTAGTATTATTCAAGTATCGTTAGTGTTAACGCGGTACATAGTAAGTACTACTACTTATAAAGTAAGTACTGCTATATTGACTAGGACGAATATATCTTTGTATAAGATATGTCATAGTTATAATTAGAGTATATCTTATGTGATATACTTAATAGTTAGAATATTGATAATATATCGTTTGTGATATACTTAATCTTTATAGAATATTGTAAGGTTTTTAGGGTTCCTTACTCTATAAAAGGAACATAGGTACGATGACATTTATATACCTCATTCAAGTCGATTAATAAGAGAATCGAATAGTCAAAAGTAATTATGTTCTTTTGTGCTTTATAAGTTAGATTCCGCATAACTTATTTAGCTTGAGTAAGAGTTCTCAAAGTGTTTTAGTTTGATTACAAACTAGTATACTAGTTCTTAACAGAATATATATCCAATCAAATAGATCAACAACCGCTACTTGTAGGTATTAACCGAGTTCTAAACACCCATAAAACCAAACCAAATCACCCAACTAATAATGGGTTTATCAGTTTAAGCCCAATAAACCAAACTGAAAAGCTAATTAATGTAATAATAATGGACTAAACAAGATCAAGTTCAATATAGGTTAAAACCCATAAACATGAAACCTCAATATCCTGGGAAAAGCATTTACCAATGTTTATAGAAATTTGTTCAAAATATATTTACAGAAATTCAAAATAAAGTAATGAAGATCTTGAATTTTGGTCTCACATAAAGGTAAAATTCAATTTACATGTCAACTAGCCTTGTAGAGTTTGTAGTCCTCCCGTACCAAATTTAAGATTTTATGGGCTTATCCCATTTCTGGTTCTCTGGGTGGCCGCGCTCCAATCACTATCTTTAAATAACCTAATTCAAACCAAAAACCACGATTTTTTAGTTTCAGTTGGATCCAATAAACCGCCCAAACCCCAAATAAGCTAAGACCGAATAAACCATATCACTTTGGATCGGTCGTTTTTCGGGTCCAACCGTATAATGAACACCCCTACCATAAAAGTGAATAAATAATCTATAATAGACGTTTCTTCATAGTAGAAGTCATGCTACACGTACTCCTACATGATTCAATGAAAACTTTATAATCTGCTGAACTATTTACCTTTGTATATATACTATCTTTCTTTTGATGAAATGTGAAGATATATACAACAATACAAACTATCAGCACTATCTAACATAGACAGATTGAATGCATCCTTAAAATCTTCACATCTCATCCAAAATCACTACATTTCCCTTAGCACCATTAGAGCTAAAACTGAGTCCAGTTTAGAGACAACATAACTCACAACGATAACTAGCCTCACCATTGTAGAGGGTTTAATACAGTGACTACATTTCTTCCATCATGGCTAGCATATAGTCTTATAAAGAACCCACTGAGCTAGTTCAGTTGGCCACCAAGGGTAACTTTGGGGAGATTTTCTTAGACAAGCCTCAACTTCGAGTCTTACTAAGGACCTTCAGGCTCGAAATAAATAGAATGAAACTGGAGTGGAGTTTGTCCCTTATGGAGAAGGTTCAGCCTAATTGAATGTCACTGCGGGCTCGAATCACTAAATACTAATGAGCTAAAAAAAATAGTCTTAGAAAGAACTGCATTTCTATAAATGAAGGCATTGTCAAGTCAAATAGGGTATTTGTTGCATAGGATTAGTTGACAAGAAGTCGCCTGTCTAGTCAGAAGCCACCTAGAAACAACAAGTTATGCATATTTCTTGGACTAGGCTGATTCATAAAAGCACAACAAATAGTAAAAACTTTTGAATTGTAATGTTTACATGTAATTCTTGGTAACAAAGTCACAAAAGCAAAAAAGAATTGGTCCAAATGCTTCTCTTTCTAGAAACAACAAAGGTTTCCATAAAATTTTAGTGTAAAATCATCTTTTAACATGATTCTCATTATTAATTAAAAAAAAATAGATGGATCATATATGGGTGCGTTTAGTTGGATGGAAAACACCTTATTTTCCACAAAATGTTTCCTAGAAAACATGGAAAATAGAAAACGCGTTCAAATCATCATTTTCCAGAAAATATCTCTACAAAACACAAAATTCCTATTTTCTCCTTTTATACACAAAACAAGAAAACAACTTTTTTTTGTTTTCCATATTTTCCTTTTAACACAAAATATCATTTTCTCTTTATTTTTACGTTTGCGTTGGAAATTTTGCTTTTTCATCAGTATTTTACGTTGTCGCAAATATTTTACATTTTCGTCAGTATTTTTACGTTTTCGTCAGTAAATTTACGTTTTCGTCAGAAATTTTACATTTTCGTTAGTAAAATTACATTTTTGTCAGTAAATTTACGTTTTCATAATTATTTTAATGTTTACGTCAGAAAATTTACGTTTTCATCAGTAAACTTACATTTTCATCAGTAAATTTACGTTTTCGTCAGCAATTTACGTTTTCATCAGTAAATTTACGTTTTTGTCATTATTTTAACGTTTTCGTCAGTAAATTTTATGTTTTCGTCTGAAATTTTACGTTTTTGTCAGTAAATTTTCGTTTTCGTCAGTAAATTTACGGTTTTGTCATTATTTTAACGTGTACGTCAGTAAATTTACGTTTCGTCAGTAAATTTACGTTTTTGTCGGTATTTTTACGTTTTCGTCAATAAATTTACGTTTTCGTCAGTAAATTTACGTTTTTGTCATTATTTTAACGTTTACGTAAGTAAATTTACGTTTTCGTCAGCAAATTTACCTTTTTGTCGGTACATTTACTTTTTCGTCAATAAATTTTTTACGTTTGCAAACGAAAACGTAAAATTGCAAACGGAAACGTAAATTCACTAAAGAAAACGTAAATTTACTGATGCAAACGTAAATTTAGTGACAAAAACGTAAATTTACTAACGAAAACGTAAATTTACTGACGAAAACGTAAAAGTACTGGCGAAAACATAAATTTACTGACGAAAGCGTAAATTTACTGACAAAAACGTAAAATTTCTGACGAAAACGTAATATTTACTGACGAAAACGTAAATTTACTTACGAAAACGTAAATTCACTGACGAAAATATAAATTTACTGACAAAAATTAAATTTACTGAGGTAAACATTAAAATAATAAAAACGTAAATTTACTGACGAAAACGTAAATTTACTGACAAAAACGTAAATTTACTGACGAAAACGTAAAAATACTAACGAAAACCGAAATTTTCTGACCCAAACGTGAATTTACTGACGAAAATGTAAATTTACTGACGATAACGTAAAATTTCTGACGAAAACGTAATATTACTGATGAAAACGTAAAATTACTGACGAAAACGTAAATTTAATGACGAAAACGTGAATTTACCGAAGAAAACGTAAATTCACTGACGAAAACCTAAAACAAAAACACTTGAACATGTTTTCTAGTTTTGATAAATAGAAAACACAAACACATATTTCTCTAACTAAACGCGTTTTGTAAATTTTCAAGTGTTTTGTGGAGATGGAAATCCCTTTTCTTTTTCTACAAAACAAAAAATAGAAAATGATAGAAAATGTTTTCCAACTAAACGCGGCCATAGTATTTGCATACATATATGATATAAGTTGTGAATACATATACATATATAAAGTTATCTTTTAACATGATTCTGTATAACATGCACAAAAATTTAAAGTAAACTAGTAAACGACATATGTATGTGACCCCTCATTGCCTTTCCTGCTTAAAGTCAATTTAATCCCAATAACTCGATGTTACAAGTCACACAACTAGGGGTGGGAATCGGGTCGGGTCAGCCGGGTTCGGGTCAAGTCGGGTCGGATCAAGTCGGGTCAAGACTCAAAAAAATCATACCCGAACCCGAGCCTAATTAGAATTCGGGTCAGTCGGGTTCGGGTCAATTCGGGTCGGGTCAATTCGGGTCGGGTCAACTCGGGTTCGGGTCAACCCGGGTATATGTAAAAAAATTAAAAATTGGCTTATTTAAATAAATTTACAAGGTAAAATGTGTTAAAAACTCGGGTCAAGTCGGGTTGGTCGGGTTCGGGTCAAGTCGGGTCGGGTCAAGTCGGGTCAAGGGTAAAAAATATATAACCCGAACCCGAGCCTAATTAGAACTCGGGTCAATTCGGGTTGACCCGAATTGACCCGAATACACTTTTTGACCCGAGTGACCCGACCCGAATATGATTATTCGGGTTCGGGTTCGGGTCGGGTTCAGGTCGGGTCAACTTTTTCGACACCCCTACACACAACCAATAAGTGTTCATTTGAAAATAAAAAGAAAATAGAAGCGTGTGGAAGAAAGAACTAAAATTTTGATGTACAAACGTTGTTAATGGAGTGCTTTTCACACATACATTAAATTGATTTTGTTGGACACGCATTAAAATATGATGCAAAGTCGCCTCGGTCGTATAACATTCTAAGAAATATCTCAAGTTGGGCGCATTTAACATCACCAACTTTTGTCTAGGGTGCAAAAATTATAACTTCCATAAAAATATTTAAGAGTTCAAATTGTTGCAAATATATTATTATATGGAGTGTGCTCGAGTTGAAAGTTTCTTTTTGTGTCTCAACTTTCTACACTTCAAACCTGCCAAAACAGAAACAATTTCCCGTCAAAGAATTTATTTTCTTGACTTTTTTTTCAATGTTAATTAACCTTAGCATATTCTATAGTCAAAATCAAAATTCTCATTCACATAGCCTCATAGCCTATGTTGCATACCTCCTATATATACATACATCTATCAATATACCTTATACAAAACCTTAAAGAGAATCTCATACACACACAAAGAAATGAACAACAAAAGCCTATTTTCTTCAGTCTTGATTGCTCTTTTTATCATATTTTGTGTACCTTTGGCTATATCTCAAGAAGTTGGTATGTTCCTATAACAATCTAAATTCAACATTATGTTTCTTTTTTGTTTATATTTCGTGTTACTGAAACATGTTTCTAATGGTTGTATAGATGACGAGCATGAGTTCACGTATGACGTGAACAGTCCAAACGGGCCGGATCACTGGGGAGAGATCCATCCCGAATGGAGCATGTGTAATCAAAGAGACATGCAGTCACCTATTGACCTCACACATAAAAGGGTTCAAACGACATCCAAGCTTGGAAGACTTGATAGGGATTATAAACCTTCTAATGCAACGCTTGTTAATCGAGGCCATGATATGATGGTAAAATTGTTGGAACGAATCAGATCAATTGATTTAGCGAAACTTTATATATACTCTAGCAATAATAACTTCGTATGAAAAATACAGCTGAGATGGATCAGTGGAGCAGGGCATATACATATAAATGGAACCGCGTATCAGCTTAATCAACTTCATTGGCACACGCCTACTGAACATAGCATCAATGGCCGAAGGTACTGATCTAGAATCTTGTAGTTTAACCATAGCGAACTCAAACAAACACTCATCTTTGCTACATGTGTAGATTCAATCTAGAGCTACACTTAGTTCATCAAAGCACAGACGAAAAAATTGCAGTGGTTGGAATCTTATACAAAATTGGTCGCCCTGATTCCATTTTGACAATGGTAAATTCATATAAAATTTTCTAATTACTATTTATAACGTTGAACCTATTGTTTTTAGTTTCTTATATATAGAATCTTGATGTTCTTATTTTCGAAATATGTAGATGGAACCATATTTGAGAGCAGTGGCTTCTACAAAGGGAGTCGAAACAAGTGTTGGAATAATTGATCCACGACAAATAAAAATTGGAAGTAGGAAATACTATCGATATATTGGTTCACTTACTACTCCTCCATGCCACCAAAATGTTACCTGGACCATTGTTAAAAAGGTAGTGATAGTTGTGCTCATTTTTGCGCCATCCCTATTTTACTAATCGAACTAATTAAGTGTTTATCGGAAGGAAATAAATTACTCAAGATCTCAAATGATAGTCTTATTTGGTGCTTAATTCTTATTAGGTGAGGACTGTTTCACAAGAACAATTGCGTGTAATACGTGAAGCAGTCCACGATGTGAGTTTTACTATACTAGCCTGCAACTTTGATTTATATGGATCTATGTTTAATAAAGCCTATGCTGTGACAGGAAGCTGATGCTAATGCAAGACCGGTTCAAGCAATGAATGATCGATGGTTGAAGCTTTACAGACCCGATGACGATGAAACAAACTAAGGGTTTCGACTATAAGGAGATATTACATAGGAACAACACAATTGAATTAATTTCTATTGCTTATGGATTTATATTACTCGATGGACACACACCATATGTAGCTTTCACTTATGATTTAATACACATGTCGTTCAAATATTTTGTATGATTTATATAAACATAAATCAGTTTTAAACATTGGAAATTGCCCATAACTTTCATGAGGGTCGAGAGCTAATGATCCTAACCTTTGCGGTCGCAACTAATTACAAGTCATGTCACAACCACGTACTATTTGCCCCCAAAAGAGACACTTCAAGAGACTTGATTTTGCTACGAGACGTTGATGAAGAAGTGTAGGCTCAAAATTCAATTCAGTTTGAATTGAATATAAAAAAAAGTATCATTGAAAACTCTACATAGGTTTCCGGTTTACGTGTACTTATCGCTGAATCTAGTTTTAGTATCGATTGAGTACTTATACTATATGGAGTCGTATCTTAGATGTACCCAGCTCATGGAACCAAATTATCACTAATAATTTAAATTCAAATTTACTCGACTTTCAGCCCTTGGAAAACAGATTGTTACAGTATGTTTCTTTTTTACTCAGACATGACCATCGTCCCGTTTTTGAGGTGCAATGTATGATCTTCTTAAGACGTTTCACTTTATGGTCTATTTGGATACTAAGAATACATTGGCTGGCGGAGGAGCCTCTGAAGTAAACACAAGTGAAGAGGCAAACTATGTATCAGGTTATCACGCACACAACCAGTGCTCTAGGCAGAATGCTCATCCAAGCTACGGAACATACTTTGTAGGCAGAATGCTCATCCAAACGGCCTTTACCGGTACCTGTTCTTTATACCTGTTACCGTGAAATTTTTTACAATGTGGACGGTATACAAAAGAAGCACGCATGTGCATACCCTCTGACTCAAGTATGTCAGCTTCTCTTGAGCATGGTCGAATTACGAAATTTTGAAATAAAAGACCTTTCTACTTCCAGCGCACCTCCTTTCTATGCTACTTCTTTCTTTTCCACTTCATGACCATGAGGCGATTTTCTTGCGGTTTATACTTTCCACACTTCAAACGTATGTTACCAAAACAAGAAGAAAATTCTCGTCACACGTTGAGCATGAACAACTTATAAACCTTTTTAGAAACTTATAAAACATAGTCTATGGTGAACATCAAACTTTTCATTCTCACATTCAGTATCCTAGCTATATGTATCCACATACTCAGACATCAATAATTTATGATAAACCTTTAAACAATTGCATGTACACACAAAGAAATGGATAACATAAGCTTATTGTTTTCTTCATTCTTCGTTGCTCTTTTAATAACTTTCTGTGTACCTTTGTGTTTATCTCAAGAAGTTGGTAAGTCCCAGTTACACTCTGTCGAAATTATAGCTCCTTTTTATTTTTTTGATTGTTTATATGTCGTGTTTTTTAAATGCATTTCTAATTGATGTACAGATAATGAGCACGAGTTCACGTATGACCTGAACAGTCCACACGGTCCGGATCATTGGGGAGAAATCCATCCCGAGTGGAGCATGTGTAATCATGGATACATGCAGTCACCAATTGATCTCACACAAAAAAGGGTCCAAAGAACATCTAAACTTGGAAGACTTGTATTAAGAAGTAAGCTGCTAAACATGAAGGGCTTTAAAGGAAATTAGCTAAAAGATGAAGGGGGAGCATTTACATTGGAATGAAAGGTGTTATATTCCTGAAGGGCTGAATGTGTCAAAATGATGAAACTTAAGGACAGCTGTGCAAGTTGGTGTATATATTCACCTACCTAACTCATTTTCCTTCATTCGTTCAGTTTCTGGTTATTATCTTGTGTGTGTAAAAGTGTGAAAGTTGTTACATTGTGTTCTTGATCGTGTTGATCAAAGTTTCTTTAGTTTTCTTTCTGTATTGTAAAGATTGTGGCTTTCTAGCCTTATCATTGATATATACTCTAAAAGTGAGCCAAGGGGAGGTTGGCTGGGTTCACTCATAAGTTTGTGTTGTTGATTCTGAGTTGGTTTATAAGTTTTTTACATGGTATCAGAACCTGGTTGCTCTGAATCGTGGTTGAAATCTTTTTTATAAAAATTAGGGTTTTCAAAAATTGGGGGTTTTGATCTATTTTCGTAGATCTTGATCTCCTGGTGGGTTGTTTGTTATTGGTTATATCAATTATTGTTTTTCTCAACTTAATTGGTTTTTTGAAATTAGGGTTTGTAAATTTTTGGGGGTTTTTGGTTAAAACGATTTCTTGGTATGATTAATGAACTGTGGGTTCATTAATTGGGGTTAATTGTTGTTTTTTGCTGGTTAATTAGAAAAACCCTAAATTCAGATATTAGGGTTTGTTCTAATCTTGGTAAGTTTTGTTATCTTTATTCTTTTGGTTGGTTGTTCTTGCTCTTGTGCAGGTTATTTTTCCGCTGCGTTGACTTTTAGATCTTCTTGATCTATTGTGGTTGTGGTGTTGGTTTCTCTGAATAGTCTTTATTCAGAGTTCTTGCTTGGTTTTGCTGCGCGTGCTACGTAACACCTCTCTCTCCTTCTTCTTAGGTTTAGGTTCTTTTTTGTTTATAGAGGGGTTCTTTAGGTGTTGATGGGATTAGTTAGTCACTGGTGTTGATTGATTGAGGTTTGTGTATGGTAGTTGTTTGTTTGGTTGTAGAGGAGTTACAAGGTGGTTGTTTGTGGTTCTCTTTGTTCTGTTATTTGTTTTTTGGTTTTTTCTGGTCACTGCTCTTGACCTACCACCTATTGAGTGGTTTGGAAGCCTGAGAACTGCATTTTTTTTTTTGACCTGTTGAGTGTGTTCTTCATTGTTTGGTTTATTGTTTGTCTTTCTCTATGACTGGGTCTGGTCCTAGTTCTCCTAAGGGTGGGGGAGCTGAAGTGGTTAAATTTGATGTTTATGATCCACTTTACTTACACCCTCAAGATATTGGTTCTCAATTGATTACTTTTAAACTTGAGGGTACTGAAAATTATAAGGTTTGGTCTGCTGCTGTTAAACTTGCTTTGCAAACAAGAAACAAACTTGGATTTATTAATGGTAATTGTGTGCAAGATACTAATGATGGTCATGCTAGAGATCAGTGGGATAGGTGTAATGCTGTTGTGCTTTCTTGGTTACTTGGTTGTGTCTCACCTGATTTATATAAAGGACAAGTTTTTTCTAAATATGCTCAAAATGTTTGGGATGAATTGGAAGAAACTTATAATAAACAAGATGGTTCTGTCATATATAATCTTCATCATAAGATATATACTTTAACTCAATCTGGTATGTCTTTGTCTGAATATTATCATGAATGTAATTCTTTGTGGAGACAATTTGATGCACTTGTTGAGTTACCTGATTGTACTTGTGATGGGTCTGAAGCCCTTAAAGAACATGATCAGCTTCTCAGGCTGATGCAGTTCTTGATGGGGCTTGATGATTGTTATAATGTTGTGAGAAGCCAGATTCTCACTTCTGATCCTATACCAGATTTGAGAACTGCTTTTGCTACTTTGTCCAGGGATGAATCACATAGAAATGGGTCTAAAAATAATAAGACTAGTCCTTCTGCTTTTGTTGTTAAGTCTGGTGGGAATTCCAATAATTGGAATTCAAACAGAAATAATAGTAATGGAAATTCTAATACTGGGAATTCTAACAGAAATAATAATAATTGGAGTGGTAATAGGACTGGGTCTAATGGGTATAGAAATGGTAATCTTTTGTGTACTCATTGTAACATGAAGGGTCATACAGTTGACAGGTGTTTTGAGCTAATTGGGTATCCTCCTAACTTTAAAAGAAATAATAATAATACAGCTCAAAACAATGTTCATAATGTTAGTGTTAATGATAGCAGTTGTAATCAGGGTAAGAATATATCTCATAATCTTACTCCTGATCAATACCAAAGACTCATAAAATTGCTCAATGGAGATAACTCAATGGGGTCTGCAACCATTGCAGGTACCTTTAGAGTGAATAATTGTGTTATTAGTTTCTTAGCTTGTAGATTTTTCAACTACAATTCCAACATTAGTACTTATTGTACTTATGTTGGATGGATTATTGATTCAGGAGCTAGTCAGCATATAACCTTTTCTGAAAAATTGTTATTTGATGTTATAGATGTGTCTTCTTTGCACATAACTGTTGCTCATCCTAATGGGACTTTAGAATATGTGAAAAAAATTGGATGTTTTAAAATTAATAATTTGGTGATTAAAGATGTGCTGGTTGTTCCTGGATATAAAGTGAGTCTTTTGTCTGTTCAGAAACTGTCTAAAGATAATAAAGTTAATGTGAGTTTTAATGAAAATTGTTGTGTGATTCAGGATTTAGCTCACAATGTCCTAATGGGGACTGGTAGTGAAAAAGATGGTTTATATTTTCTTGATGAAGGTAGGCCTGTGTTTAATAAAAATGTTAGAAATTGTAATATGGCTAGTTCTATTTGGCATAATAGATTAGGGCATCCAGCAGATCAAGTGCTAGATGTTCTAAGAAAAGATAATTCAGAGATTAAACTTAAAGGTTTGGAACCTTGTGATGTTTGTCATAAGGCTAAACAAACTAGAGAGTCTTTTTCTTTGAGTGATCATAAAACCAAACAGCTTGGTGATATTGTTCATCTTGATGTTTGGGGACCATATAGAGTTGCTAGTAGAGAAGGATTTAGGTTCTTTTTAACTGTGGTTGATGACTATACTAGGTCTGTATGGGTTTTTTTATTAAAGAGTAAAACTGAAGTGTTTTCATGTGTGGAAAGTTTTGTCAAGCTTATTGATAATCAGTTTAATAAAAATATTAAGATTTTCAGAAGTGATAATGGAACTGAGTTTGTTAATAACAGGTTTTCTGAATTTGTTAAACTTAATGGTATTGTTCATCAAACCACTTGTGCTTATACTCCACAACAAAATGGTGTTGTGGAAAGAAAACATAGACATTTACTCAATACAGCTAGAGCCCTCATGTTTCAGGGGGGCATTCCATTAAACATGTGGTCTGAATGTGTTCTAACTGCTACTTATTTAATTAACAGGTTACCTACTGCTGTTTTATCTGGTAAAAGTCCTTATGAAATGGTTTATGAGTCTAAACCAAGTATTCTCCATTTAAAAGTTTTTGGCTGTTTGTGTTTTTCAAATGTGTTAAATGTTTCTGATAAATTTGAGTCTAGGTCTGAAAAATGTGTTTTTGTTGGGTATGCTTTTGATAAGAAAGCATATAAACTGTTTAGTTTAGAAAGTAAAAAGTTTTTGTTTTCAAGAGATGTAAAATTTTATGAAACAGTTTTTCCTTTCAAAAATGATGTTATAAGTAAAGAGTTTGTGTTTTCTGAAAATGGTGTTAATGATTTAAATTTTTTTAACATAAACAGTCAAGTGCCTAGTGAATCTGATGATGATAATGGAGATAGTATAGGTAGTAAGCATAGGCTTGTACCTGAAACTAATGATAAACCTAGTGACAGCACTGTAGAATCTGGTAATAGCAAAGAAGGTGTTCATACTACTGATACAGATAATATTTCTGAGGTAGATAGATCATCTAATACTAATACTGATTCTAGTAGGAAGGACACTAGTGTTGAGTATGCAACAGAAGAGGTTTCTGAGGGTATACCAAACATTAGTAATGATGATGATAATTCCTCTGAGGATGAAGGCATTGAGTCTTTTGGAAATATGTTTAATTGGTCACCAGAACCAGCAGCAGAGAACACTGTTAGGAGAACAAGTAGAAAAACTACTTTTCCTTCTAAGTATAAGGATTTTGTGCTTAATAAGAATGTTAAATATAGTATTAATGAAGTTGTTAGTTATGCCAATTTAAGCATTGATAATTTTGTGTTCACCACTAATCTGAATAAAATTCATGAGCCTACTCAATATTCAGAAGCTATCAAAGATAGCAGATGGATTGAGGCCATGAATCTGGAAATGGAAGCCTTAAACAGGAATAATACATGGATTATTACTGATCTACCTGAGGGTAGAAAGGCTATTCCATGTAAATGGATATGGAAGGTTAAATATAAATCTAGTGGTGATGTTGAGAGATTTAAAGCAAGATTAGTTGCTAAAGGCTTTAATCAAAGAGAAGGAATAGACTATGATGAAACTTTTTCACCAGTGGTTAAAATTGTTACTGTAAGATGTGTTTTAAGTCTTGCTGTTAGCAATAACTGGCCATTATTTCAATTGGATGTTAATAATGCTTTCTTATATGGTGAACTGGATGAAGAAGTGTATATGAAAATTCCTGAAGGTTATGGTGATGAGAATGGTAACAAAGTTTGTAAGTTGGTTAAGTCTTTGTATGGGTTAAAACAAGCTCCTAGAAAATGGAATGAGAAACTTGTTTCTGTTCTTACTGAAAATGGTTTTATACAAAGTCCTAATGATTTCTCTTTGTTCATTAAGAATAGTAACAATGTTTTCTTAGTTTTGCTTGTGTATGTGGATGACATTGTTATCACTGGAAATAACCTTGATGAAGTTAATAAATTTAAACAGTTTTTAAGTACCAAGTTTCTTATTAAAGATCTTGGAAAACTTAAATATTTCTTAGGCATTGAGGTTATAGACATTGATAATGGTATTTGTCTAACACAAAGGAAATATTGCACAGAGTTGTTGTCAGAATTTGGTATGTTAGGATGTAAACCATGTGGTGCTCCTATTGAAGTTAATCCAGATAGTAAAAAGCTTAACAAGAAATTTGGTGAGGATAAAAAACTAACTGAGATTACTTCATATCAAAAACTTGTTGGAAAACTGATATATTTGACTATGACTAGACCTGATATTGCTTATGCAGTACATTGTCTTAGTCAAGTCATGCATAGTCCTATGAATTCTCATCTAAGACTTGCATTCAGAGTGCTTAGATACTTGAAAGGTGAACCTGGGTTAGGTATCACTTTCAAGAAAGGTGATTGTAGTAAACTGAATGTGTTTGTGGACTCAGATTGGGCAAAATGTAAGATAACCAGAAGGTCTTTGACTGGTTATTGTGTTTTTCTGGGGAACAATTTAGTTTCTTGGAAGAGTAAGAAACAAAGTGTTGTTTCAAGATCCTCCACAGAAGCTGAGTATAGGGCTATGTGTAATGTTTGCTGTGAAGTTATGTGGATTCATAAAGTGCTTAATGATATGAAAGTGAATGTTGTTTTACCTGTTGATATGAACTGTGACAACAGTTCTGCTATTCAAATCTCTTTGAATCCTGTACTTCATGAAAGGAGTAAGCATTTTGAAATTGATCTATATTTCTTAAGAGAGAAAATATCTGCAGGATATATAAAACCTATAAAAGTTAAATCTGAACATAATACTGCAGATATTTTTACTAAAGGGTTGCTTATAACAGATCATAAGAAGTTTTGTAGTATGCTTGGGTTGTTTAATGCTTTTGCAGGTTAACAGCTTAAGGGGAGTATTAAGAAGTAAGCTGCTAAACATGAAGGGCTTTAAAGGAAATTAGCTAAAAGATGAAGGGGGAGCATTTACATTGGAATGAAAGGTGTTATATTCCTGAAGGGCTGAATGTGTCAAAATGATGAAACTTAAGGACAGCTGTGCAAGTTGGTGTATATATTCACCTACCTAACTCATTTTCCTTCATTCGTTCAGTTTCTGGTTATTATCTTGTGTGTGTAAAAGTGTGAAAGTTGTTACATTGTGTTCTTGATCGTGTTGATCAAAGTTTCTTTAGTTTTCTTTCTGTATTGTAAAGATTGTGGCTTTCTAGCCTTATCATTGATATATACTCTAAAAGTGAGCCAAGGGGAGGTTGGCTGGGTTCACTCATAAGTTTGTGTTGTTGATTCTGAGTTGGTTTATAAGTTTTTTACAACTTGAGAGATATTATAAACCTTCTAAAGCAACACTTGTTAATCGAGGACATGATCTGATGGTATGTCACGAATGTGCAACTAGTAAACTTTCATCATATTTCTACTGACATGTAACTAGTGAATACACTTAACTTCTGTAGTATTTAAACTAATTATGTAATATACAGTTGAGATGGATTGGGGGAGCGGGACATATTCATATAAACGGAGTTAAGTATCAACTTAATCAACTACATTGGCACACCCCTACCGAGCATACCATTGATGGCCGAAGGTATAATATTACTTAATTTAGTTTCCGAATTAACATTATAAGTTTATAACAAACTTTAATATGCTTAGATTCAATCTAGAGCTACACTTAGTTCATCAAAGCATGCACGGGACATTTGCAGTGGTTGGAATCCTATTCAAAATTGGTCGCCCTGATTCATTTTTATCAATGGTACGTTTGTATCTATAGGTTTTTGTTTGATATAAAATCTCTAATTCGTGTTATATGTAGATGGAACGATATTTGAGAGCATTAGCATCTACAAGGGGAGTCGAAAGAAGTGTAGGAACAATTGATCCACGGAAAATAAGAATTGGGAGTAGAAAATATTATCGATATATTGGCTCACTCACTACTCCTCCCTGCCACCAAAATGTTATTTGGACAGTTGTTCAAAAGGTGAATATCATTTCTTCATTTCTGCACCAATTTATATACTAAGTTTACCTGGTTTGAATCTGTCTAGCGGTGAGCTCAAAGCCAGTCGGCCAAAGATCGGAAATGGTTGCCCGATTTTTTTTATCACATTTAGACAATTACTTAAAAATCTGATCAAGTATCATTTTTTGTGTGCTTAAAACTAATCAGGTAAGAACAGTTTCGAGAAAACAATTGCATGTGATACGTAAAGCAGTCCACGATGTGAGTTTTACGTATCTGGTACATCATACCTATATATCTGTTGAGATATACACCTATTGTGTTAATTTTAGCCTGTGATGTAACAGAAAGCTGATGCTAATGCAAGACCGGTTCAAGCCTTAAATAATCGTTGGTTGAAGTTGTACAGACCAAGACCTTAACTAATCATTGATTAAAGTTGTACAGAATAGATGAGGAACAAGCAAACTCCTTTGTGACTGTATCTGTGACATGTATTTTTTTTTGCCGTACCAATGTGTGTACATGTTGAATCCAAACGAAATCATATATATACTTGATCTTTCCATCATGTTGTGTGCCTCTCTGTTAAAACTAACCATCAAGTGAAAATAAATAAGCCTCTACACATGACTCATGTGTAGAGGCTTATTATAAATATACTCAATTCACGAAAGAAACGACGTCGTTTCTGCAATGAGCTCCAGTTTCTTTTATGGGCTGACTTTATCCTGCAACTTTGGTCGGGAAGTATTTTCTTATACTACGTATTATACGTTCATTCCGGAACAATCTTCATCCTCCAAGACTCCACATTTTCCACTGGCCATCTCTGCTTAACCGAGGTTGGTTTGGAGTTTTACGAACGGTGGGTTTCAGCTACAGTCTACTTAAATAATTATACGTCCTTTATTTTACCTTCGATTTATGCTTAAGTTATCTAAAGGGTTGAATTCTTTGGCATCGAACTTTGTTTCGGCTTATTGTGTTTGGAGTGATGTGAAAGGATACATCTTGAAGGAATTACGAGGGTAAGCTTCTACTTCACCAGTTTCTTATAATCTATTTATGAGATCATGATTGTCGCTTGACGCGAATGGTGGATGTGACTATGATGCATATCGTGGTTTGATGCTGTTTGTCGAGGCTGTTAACTTTATGTCATGCTTCTCTTCTTGATCATTGATTGTATCATTTTTTTTAAAGTGGTAATGGTTGAATTTTCATTTTGCATCCACCACGGTTTCGACCTGTAAATGGCCACCACAGATCTTATCAATGGTTAAGAATGATAGGGTGTCTATGTATTGGGTGACTGTGAGTTGTAGCTTTGGTCATCAGTCGAACTGTCTAAGTTTTTACATTCGTAGTGTACCATACCAAGAATGGCAGCTAAGTAAAATAGATTGTGATAATAAGATTTTACTGTATTTTTTGGAGCATATGTGCATTATTGTTCACTTCCTTATATAAAGTAGGCTGTCAAGGAACCGAAATGAGTGCTGAAAATAAGGTATCCAAAGAGCCCTTAATAACATGTGCGGGACGCCAAATAACCGTTGATGTTGGCTATCCAAACGGCCCTTGAGGGCTGCTGAAAATAAACTATTCAAAAATGTCTTCTGAAGTTGTTATCCAAATAGCTTAATGAGAATAGGAAAAAAAAAAGTGACCACAAATTTCTAACAGTGGCTTCTCACCAGGTTAATACAAATATGCGCGTTGTGTTTGCTCTTGTGCAACTATTGTTTTAAAAAGTGCAGAAAATGTTCCTATTGACAGTTTTGCCATCTCTACGGGACTTTGAAATCAAGTACAATATAGAAAATAATTGGTAAACGCTGACGGAGTGGTGTGCTTATGCGAATACAAGGACGCAGATCTTCTAGAATACTGGTAGCTTATGTATTAAGGATCAGTACTCATTTTTCCTAAGACTTCAATTGACTTCTGTATTTGAGCACCATATACACATGTAATTTGAAGTATTAGTATTCTAATTTGTTAGTAATATTTGATTGGTGTATTTTGCATACACCTAATAGCATGTTAATTTAGCATAATTGTATATTTATTTGTCGTTATATATGTACTTTGAGTGTGTTTTGTGATTATGTAGGTTACGAGCGAAATGGAATAAAATGACCGCTTAATTAATTTTTTGGAGAAAAGACATTGTGAGCGCCGATGAATGAAGAAAAAATATTGAAGAAAAAGATTTGAGCGCGTCGCAATATTTTCGGTCATCTTTTATTTGTCCGGGCTTCGTTTGAGCAATTATTGGTGTTGGGTTAATTTTTATTGGGACAAAGTTATTATATGTCAAAAGAATTAAAATAAAAAAAAATAAAAAAAAAATACTTTTGGCCCATTTGGACCCAATGGCCCAATACTTAACCGACACCAACTAAAGTATAAAAGGAGATATATCAAAAAGAAAAAAAAGGGCCGATTGACAAAGAGATTAAAAAAAACGATTGAAAAGGGATTTTGCAATTTGGTGGGGTCATTAGATACGAATATCAATTTGCAAACTTTGAAGTTGAGTGGGACAGCATTCAAACGCATCATCAATAAAAAAAGAGGACGGAAATTATTGTTTTAACAGTGGAGATGAATAGCGGACAGCGGGTCGGGTACATCGCGATGTCCGGCTAATTTAGTTGTAATTACTTCTGGTAACTTTATTTATGGTTTGATCATTACTTTTGGGTTATCATATTTTTATTACATTGATTTATGATTTATTTATAAATTATTTTTATTGACTTAATATTATGTTTAATTATTTGTGCAAGACAATTTATTATTAGTTAACGATTCATACTTATTTTATTTAGTTAAAAAAAAAGATGGTCGTATAATTGATATAAATTGTACCTAAATAAATTATTAAAACACAATATTGGTTGGATTAATATGAGATTTGAGTCACCGATAAACATAATAAATGCCGACGTTAATTCATTCATGTTAAGTCAAAATAATCTTTGTAAACGAACTAAAAAGTTTCGATAATCCATAAGTGTGACCAACCATAAATATTAGGAGCTGAAAGGGATTACATTTTTCTTTTAATTGTTTACATCTTTATTTTATTTTTCTAGCTTTATTATTAGCTTAATAATTATTTTAATTTTTAATCCGCATTTTTATTATCAAAAGTATTTTAGTTGTCAGATTTCAAAACCAAAACCTGTATTGATCAGTGATCACCTCAAAATTTAAACTAAAACCACATAGTCCTCGTGGATCGATACCCGCTTACCCTATCTAGTATAAGGTAATTAGGTTATTTTTGACCGACACTTCGACGTCGATCAAAAATTTGGCGCCGCTGCCGGGGACTCAGTGAGCTTTTTGTTTAAGTTTTTGTTAATATTTTTCTTTAATAAAATACAAAAATACAAAAACATTTTATTTTTCTTGTTTTGTTTTGTTTTGTTTGTTTGTTTTGTTTCTTGTGAGTGTGCAGGTTAGTGTATGCGCACACGTAGATCGGGACGTACATCACCGTTAGCTTACGATCCTGAGGTTGAGAAAAGTGCAAGGTTAAGAAGGAAGACGTTTCGACAGTTTTTGATGGAGGCCCAAGTATTGAAGAACGGGCTGACTTGTTTCTGGAGGCCCGAGATCGCGTGACGAAGAGGGGTTTAGTAAAATGGGCATAACTTTTGCATCCTAAGTCCGTTTTCAGCCCGTGACCTGTCAAAACGTGCGTAAAAAGGAGACCGACGACGCTGTAACCACCTTTTAGCTGGTTGCGGATTTTTCAAGGCCCGAAAAGCCTTTTTACTATCAGTTTTTTGCATTTTTATGTTTTTTTCACTTTCAGTTGGACTTTGTCATTGGGCTACGGTCCAGCCCGTTGGATTTTTAGGGTTTTTCTTTGTTTGCAGTCATTATTTAATGAATCTGCTGTAACCCTAGCAAGACAGTTATCAGTTTAATAAAAGTTAAACCATTGGCCGTTGAGTTGCCGTGTTTTACCCTAATTTTCGGGCATTCTTCAGAATCAACGATTATTAGCAGAATTGTTTCTGGCATTCTTGTTGAATCAACAGATCCAATTACTTATCTTTGTTACTTTGTTTTTTAGTCTACATTAGTTGGTATCAGAGAGCCAAAGTTCCTGATCAAGATGCCTCCAAGGAGAACTAGGCCTATTCACGATGTGAATGAACATGAATTTGAGCAGCGTATGATGGAGAGAATGGAGGAGCGATTCGATCAAATGTTTGATCAATTGACCGACCAGATGAACACTTTGATGAGCAATAGGAGGCCTCGTAATCGCCGTCATGAGGAAGAAGATGCAGATCTGGAAGAAAATCCGTTTGGTGATGGTTTGTCTGATGATGAACAATCAGTAGGGCGACGGATGAGAGATCGCAGTGGGAATAATGATAGGCGTTGGGAGACTGGAATGAGGGTTAATATTCCCGAGTTTAATGGGGACACTTTAAAGCCTGATGAGTTTATTGATTGGCTTGTTGCTGTTGAAGAAGTATTTGAATTCAAAGAAGTTCCAGAAAACAAAAGGGTTTCGTTGATCGCTACCAAGTTACGTGGTCGGGCATCCGCGTGGTGGCAACAATTGAAACTGACGAGGAACAGAGTTGGGAAGTCAAAGATCACGAGTTGGCAGAAGATGAAGAAAGTCATGAGGGATAATTTTATTCCTCATAACTACCAGCGAATGATGTACCAGCGGTTACAGAATCTAAAACAGGGGGCCAAGTCTGTTGAAGATTACACGACCAAATTTTACCAACTAATTGCAAGGAATGATGTTCAAGAGACAGAAGATCAGCTTGTCTCTCGATACATTGGTGGTTTAAGAGTCCAGATCATGGATTCTGTTAACATGTTTGATCCGATGACACTTTCTGAAGCGTATCAACGAGCATTGACTTTTGAGAAGCAGAACCGACGAGTGGGGAGTTCTTCATCTCCTGCAATAACAGGTGCTTCTGGTTCGGGTAATGCGGCATCTCGTTTTGCCCCAACTCAGGCTAAAGCAGTTGGTGAGAATACTGGACCAGTTCCTAAAGCGGCCGGCAGTGGTGGGTTCAAGTGCTTTAACTGTGGTGAACCTGGTCACCGACAATCAGAGTGTAAGAAGGCTGGGAAGAGGCAGTTATTTATTGAACCTGAGGAAGATGATGATGTGGCTTATGATGACTACGTGGGAGACACAGTTTATGATGCAGAACCTGAGTATGAGGATGAGTATGTGTCTGGAGATGTGGGGGTGAATTTGGTGGTAAGGCGCTCCTGCTTAACACCTAAAGCTGATGGTGATGATTGGCTCAAACATAACATCTTTCAGTCAACTTGTACCATTATGGGTAAGGTTTGCACTTTTGTATGCGATTCCGGTAGTTGTGATAATTTGATAGCTGAAGGAGCAGTCCAGATTTTAGGGCTGAAAACTGAAGATCGTCCCAAACCTTATAAGTTACAGTGGCTTAAAAAGGGTGGGGAGATAACAGTTTCCAAGCGTGTCCAAGTTCCGTTTTCTGTAGGAACAACTTATAAGGATAATATTTGGTGTGATGTGATACCTATGGATGCTTGTCACTTATTGTTGGGTAGACCTTGGGAGTATGACCGTGATGTAACTCACCATGGGAGAACTAATACTTATAGTTTCCTGTTTGAGGGTGTGAAGATTACTTTGATGCCAAATAAGCCTAAGGAAGTAGTTAATAAACCCATTGGTACTTTACTAACTCTTTCGCAGTTCGAAGACGAGCTGGAGGTGGGAGGTGATGTTTTTGTATTAATAGGGAAGGAGGTTTCTGAAGACGGTGAAGTTCCTGAAGCCATGATCCCTTTACTTGAGGAATTCTCTGTTGTTTTCCCTAATGAATTACCTGATGGTTTGCCACCATTGCGTGACATACAACATCATATTGATCTAGAGCCTGGGTCACAGTTGCCTAACAGGCCACATTATAGGATGAGCCCGGGAGAACATGAGGAGTTGCGCAGGCAGGTTGAGGAGCTGGTTTCCAAGGGCCATGTTCGTGAGAGTATGAGCCCGTGTGCTGTTCCTGCCCTATTGACTCCAAAGAAGGATGGTACATGGCGTATGTGTGTTGATAGTCGAGCCATCAATAAGATTACTGTGAGGTACAGGTTTCCTATTCCTCGCCTTGATGATTTGCTTGACCAGATTAATGGTGCTACCATTTTCACGAAGCTGGATTTAAAGAGTGGGTATTACCAGATTCGTCTTAGACCTGGTGACGAGTGGAAGACCGCTTTCAAGACCTGTGAAGGGTTGTATGAGTGGTTGGTCATGCCTTTTGGTTTATCAAACGCACCAAGCACATTTATGCGTGTGATGAATCAACTGCTCAGGCCTTTTATTGGCAAGTTTGTGGTTGTTTATTTTGATGACATTCTTATTTATAGTGCTTCTTATAATGAGCATGTCAATCATGTGAGGCAGGTCTTGACCTTGCTTCGGAAGGATAATTTTTATGCAGCCACGAAGAAGTGTGTGTTCATGACCCCTAAAGTTTTGTTTTTAGGGTATGTTGTTTCTGGTGATGGCATACAGGTGGATGAATCTAAGGTAGCAGCTGTTCAGGAGTGGCCAACTCCAACTACCATTACTGAAGTTCGGAGTTTCCATGGTCTTGCTTCTTTCTATAGGCGGTTTATCCCTAATTTCAGTTCCATTATGGCCCCTTTGACAGACTGTATGAAGGGTAAGTCATTTGTGTGGACGGAGGAAGCAGAGATGGCTTTTCAGGTTGTCAAGAAAAAGCTTACTACAGCGCCAATCCTGGTATTGCCAGACTTTTCTAAAGTTTTTGAGCTTCATACTGATGCTTCTAAGGTTGCAATTGGTGGAGTTCTTAGTCAGGATGGGCGGCCTGTTTCCTATTTTAGCGAGAAGTTGACAGGGCCGAAGTCGAGGTACTCTACTTATGACTTGGAGTTTTATGCAGTGGTCCAAGCTGTGAAGCATTGGCGCCATTATTTGTTTCATAAGGAGTTTGTTTTGTTCACTGACCATGATTCCTTAAGGCATATTCGGACTCAAGATAAGGTTTCACATAAACATGGGCGTTGGTTGGCTTTTCTTGAGAAATTTACTTTTGTGGTGAAACACAAAACGGGTGCTTCCAATCGTGCTGCTGATGCCTTAAGCAGGAGAAGTAGTTTACTTGTAACCATGCAGGTTGATGTTCCTGGACTGGATGTCATTCGTGACATGGTGACTGTGGATCCATACTTTTCAATTGTTCTGCAGGATTTACAATCTGGAGAGAAAACAGATTTTGTTATGCATGATGGGTTCCTATTCAAAGGGAATCAACTTTGTATTCCTGATTCAAGTCTTCGCTTGCAAATTATTAAGGAGTTGCATGGTGAAGGACATGTTGGTCGTGATCGCACTTTACAGTTGGTTCAAGCATCTTATTTTTGGCCTACTATGAGGAAGGAAGTGGATCGTTACGTCAAGAGGTGTCGTATTTGTCAAGTTTCAAAGGGGACGGCTACTAATGCAGGTCTTTATATGCCTTTGCCAGTTCCTTTGCAGCCCTGGGTTGATATTAGCATGGATTTTGTGTTGTGACTACCTCGTACTCAAAGGGGTAATGATTCAATATTTGTTGTTGTTGATCGTTTTTCTAAGATGGTTCATTTTATTCCTTGCAAGAAGACAACATATGCAGTTAATGTAGCCCAACTTTTCTTTAGGGATGTGTACCGTTTACATGGTTTACCTTCCTCCATTGTTTCTGATCGGGACACCAGGTTTTTGAGTCATTTTTGGCGTAGTTTGTGGAAGATGGTGAATACTCAACTCAATTTTAGTAGTGCTTATCATCCTCAAACTGATGGGCAAACCGAAGTTGTTAACAGGTCCCTTGGTAACCTGTTAAGGTGTTTGGTGGGTGATCATGTGAAGGCATGGGATCAGAAGTTGTATCAAGCTGAGTTTGCTCATAATCATGTTGTTAATCGGAGCACTGGGTTTAGTCCTTTCCAGGTGGTTTATTCTGCTCAGCCACGTGGTCCTCTTGATCTTATGACTCCTCAGATTTCTAGGTCTGTTCCGAAGAAAGTGCAGGATTTTGTTGAGGGGTTGCATGATGTTCATAAATCTGTTCGTGACAACTTGGTGCGCGCTAATTCGAAGTACAAGCAGGATGCAGATCAAAAGAGGAGACATGTTGACTTTGAAGTAGGAGACTTTGTGTGGGCTGTTTTGACTAAGGATCGTTTTCCAGTTGGTGAATATAATAAATTGTCTGCTAAGAAGATTGGTCCAGTGGAAATTGTGGATAAGATGAACTCAAATTCTTATCGTTTGAAGTTGCCAAGTCATATTCGTTGTTCTGATGTTTTTAATGTGAAGCACTTGTTTCCTTACCATGGTGATTCTTCCGATGATGATACAGCTGGGAATTCGAGGGCGAATTTTTCTTATCCAGGGGGGAATGATGGAGGCCCAAGTATTGAAGAACGGGCTGACTTGTTTCTGGAGGCCCGAGATCGCGTGACGAAGAGGGGTTTAGTAAAATGGGCATAACTTTTGCATCCTAAGTCCGTTTTCAGCCCGTGACCTGTCAAAACGTGCGTAAAAAGGAGACCGACGACGCTGTAACCACCTTTTAGCTGGTTGCGGATTTTTCAAGGCCCGAAAAGCCTTTTTAATATCAGTTTTTTGCATTTTTATGTTTTTTTCACTTTCAGTTGGACTTTGTCATTGGGCTACGGTCCATCCCGTTGGATTTTTAGGGTTTTTCTTTATTTGCAATCATTATTTAATGAATCTGCTGTAACCCTAGCAAGACAGTTATCAGTTTAATAAAAGTTAAACCATTGGCCGTTGAGTTGCCGTGTTTTACCCTAATTTTCGGGCATTCTTCAGAATCAACGATTATTAGCAGAATTGTTTCTGGCATTCTTGTTGAATCAACAGATCCAATTACTTATCTTTGTTACTTTGTTTTTTAGTCTACATCAGTTTTCTACTAATCTTAATTTTTCAGGTTTAGCAGAGCTTTTCGCTGAAATGCCAGGTGACGAAGATGTTGGCGGAAGTGCTAGCGGCAGTAGTAGCAGAGAAGAATCCCCACCACGGGATGTGGATTCTTATTACAGGCCGGGGATCTTCGAGGATCCCTCGCCTATCGTTTATCCGGATCCGGTTAAAGGGGTTACAAGTAACTTCAAGATCCAGCCGAACCTCATAGCAATCTTGCCAGTGTTTAGAGGTCGTGAGGAGCCATATGCACATCTACGAGAATTCTTCTCAATTGCTGACACACATCAGGTTAATAACATTACCAAGGATGAGGTAAGACTTCGCCTTTTTCCTTTTTCTCTTAAAGATCAAGCTAAGGACTGGTTCTCATCTCTTGAGCCAGGTAGTATTAACTCATGGTCTGAAATGCAATCTGCTTTTCTTGAGGAATTTTGTTCTATAAGTAAAACTGCTGCCATTAGGAATAAGATTAAATCCTTTCGTCAAATCCCAGGCGAGCAGTTTCATGAAGCATTTAATAGACTTAAGGAGTTATTAAGAACATGCCCTCATCACGATGTTCCAAAATGGGAGCTTGTCAAAGTCTTCTATGATGGGTTGGATTATAACAACCAACAATTTGTGATGGCCACTAGTGGGGGTATGTTTTTCTCGCGACCTATGGAGGAAGAATGGGAGTTTTTTGAAAAACTAAGTAAAGGTTCTAAGACCCAAGCTTCAGTGGATCGAAACAACCACCCATCTTCCGCCAATTATGTGTCTAACCAACGTGGCACAAATTCTGAAATTAGCGAGTTAAGTAAGAAAGTTGATCTTTTGTTGAAAAATATAGGAAAGGGTGTTCCGAATGTGTCTAATGTGTCGCATAGTGGGTGTTCAATGTGTGGTGATCCAAGTCATTCTATCGATAATTTTCAAAGTTGGGGGGTGCCACAAAATGAGGAGGTAAATGGAGTCTATGGTGGTCGTCCACGAAATGATCCATTCTCTGAAAGTTATAATCCTGGATGGCGCAATCACCCCAATCTCTGTTGGAAAGATGAAGACAATCGCCCTAATAATGCCCAACAACAACATTATGGTTACAAACCAAGGTACGAGGGTGGCGATTCATCTAATTTTCAACAAAATTCTTACAATTATAGGCCACAACAACAATATCCAAATCAGGGCCAAGGGCAAGATGACAACCGTCTCTTGAATCTTGGCCGAAAGTTTGATAGGCTTATGGATTCATTATCTACCAACAATCAAGAGATCAATAGAAAATTCGAGGTCACTAATCAAAGACACGAGACCACTACTAAATCTATTGCAGCTCTTGAGAGACAAGTTGGTCAATTGGCGGATCAATTAAGCAAAAGAGATGAGGGAAGGCTACCGAGCTACCCCCACCATGAATCCCGCACACAAGAAAAATAGAAATGAGCATGTGAATATGGTGACATCTCTTCGAAACGGTAAAATCTACAACAATGACAAGGGAATTCCAAATTCTCCTGATGTTGAGGATTTTGTTACTGATGACGAAATTATTGTTGAAGGTAAAAATTCTGATAATGTTAAGTCCGGTTCTGAGTTGGTAAATGATTTGTTAAATGATTTTCCTAAACCAACAGCACCAAATCCTAAAGCTACTGTATCTCCAAAGTTGGGGAGGGTGGTGTGTCCAGCACACCTTACCCTACGGCTTTGGAGAAATCGACATCTGCAAGGTTAGCTAAAAAGGGTCCTCATGCTGAGGATATGCGGGAGACTTTCAAGCAAGTTAAAATCAATCTCCCCCTTATTGATGCTATCAAGCAAATTCCTGCTTATGCCAAGTTTTTAAAGGACTTGTGTACCCAGAAGAGGAAGCTGAAGGCGTCGTTGCCTAAAAAGATTGACCTAACGGAGCATGTTAGTGCAGTCTTATCTAGCTCCCTTCCTCCTAAATTCAAAGATCCTGGAGCACCATTGATTTCAGTTGTGGTCGGAAATATTGCCATTAAGAAGGCGCTCATTGATCTTGGTGCTAGTATCAACATCCTTCCTGCTAGTTTGGTTGATAAGTATGACTTAGGAACTCTTCGTAAGACAGACACCATTATTTCCTTAGCCGATCGATCTACTAAAATTCCTAGAGGTATCTTAGAGGATGTTATTGTGAAAGTTGATGATTTCTATTACCCAGTTGACTTCTTTGTTATGGACACCGAGTCACAATATAAAGATGTTCAACCAACTATTATCCTTGGGCGGCCATTCTTAGCCACGATAGATGCTAGGATTAACTTTCGAACTGGTGCCATGGATATTGCATTCGGTAATAAAAAGATATGATTGAATGTGTTTAATTCTATGAATTCTCCTACGATGAATGAATGTTACCAAGTAGATGTGATTGACGAGGAAGTCCAAAAGCATGCATCCCGTATGCTTAAGGATGATCCTTTGGAATTATATTTAACTGGTGATAATGAGGAGATTCTTGATGTTGCTGAAGTTCAAGAGATTCAAGAGTGTTTGGTCAGTTCTTTGGACCATCAAAAGCCACCATGGTCTTATAAAGTCGAGCCCTTGCCTTCTACTTTTGACACGGCCACGAAGCCGTCTCTAGAGGTGCCTCCAACTCTTGAGCTAAAACCTTTGCCATCCAATCTCAAATATGCTTTTCTAGGTCCTAACAATACATTACCCGTTATTGTTGCTTCTGATCTTTCTGAATCACAAGAGGAAGCACTTCTAAAAGTGCTTTCCAGGTACAAAGCAGCAGTGGGATGGAAGATTGCAGACTTGAAAGGGATCAGCCCTTCATTATGTATGCATCGAATTGTTACGGACCCAAATATTAAGCCAGCAAGAGATATGCAAAGGCGTCTGAATCCTAATATGAAAGAGGTGGTGAAGACGGAAGTTCTTAAATGGTTAGATGCCGGTATCATCTATCCCATATCGGATAGTAAATGGGTAAGTCCTACTCAAACGGTGCCTAAAAAGGCCGGATTCACCGTTGTGGAAACCAAGAATGGGGAAAAACTCACAACCCGACCAGTCACTGGGTGGAGAGTTTGTATAGATTACCGTAAGCTGAATAATGCCACATCTAAAGATCACTTCCCACTACCTTTCATTGATCAAATAGTTGAGAAGCTTTCTGGTAAGAAATTCTATTGCTTCTTGGATGGGTACTCCAGTTATAATCAAATACCCATCCATCCTGATGACTAGGCCAAAACTGCGTTTACGTGTCCATACGGGACGTTTGCATTTCGAAGAATGCCTTTTGGCCTGTGTAATGCACCCGCTACTTTTTAGCGGTGTATGATGAGTATATTTTCTGACATGGTTGGAGAATCTGTAGAGATATTTATGGATGATTTCTCCATCTTTGGTCAATCCTTTGAAAGTTGCCTTGATCAGCTTGAAAGCGTGTTAAAAAGATGCACTGAAACTAATTTGGTGCTTAGTTGGGAGAAGAGCCATTTCATGGTTCGTGAGGGAATTGTATTAGGGCATGTTGTGTCTGAAAAAGGATTTGAGGTTGACCGTGCCAAAGTTCAAGTAATTTCAACCCTTCCTCCTCCCACTATCGTCAAAGGTGTGCGATCTTTTCTTGGTCATGCCGGGTTCTATAGGCGATTTATTAAAGATTTTAGTGCAATATCAAATCCTCTTTGTAATCTACTCTTAAAAGATGCACGCTTTGACTTTAATGAATCACGTCTTAAAGCATTCAATATGCTTAAGCAAAAGCTTGTAGAAGCCCCTATTCTACAATCACCTGATTGGTCGAAGCCTTTCGAGATCATGTGTGATGCGAGTGATTATGCCGTTGGGGCGGTTCTAGGACAGCGGGTCGATAAGAAACCCGTTGTAATCTTTTATGCTAGTAAGACTTTTTCAGAAGCTCAAATGAATTACACCACTACTGAAAAAGAGTTGTTAGCTGTGGTTTTTGCTCTTGATAAGTTTAGGTCATATATTTGGGGGCATTCTAAGGTGATAGTATTTTCAGATCATAGTGCCTTAAGACATTTGTTAACTAAGAAAGAGATAAAACCGAGGCTGCTTAGGTGGATTTTGCTTTTACAGGAATTTAATCTAGAAATTCGGGATAAAAAGGGGTCAGAAAATGTAGTTGCCGACCATTTGTCTAGAATTATCCCTCCGCCGTTCAACCCTTCTGATGTGATTAAGGAAAGCTTTCCGGATGAAAGCCTATTTGAGGTTTCTAAGGTTCCTTGGTACGCAAACATAGTTAATTATCTTGGAGTTAAAAAGCTTCCGGAGTTTTGGTCCAAACAACAAAGAAAATACTTCTTCTCCCAGTTGAAGCATTATTTTTGGGAGGATCCGGAGCTATATAAGGTGTGTGCTGATCAAGTCGTTAGGAGATGTGTTCCTGACCATGAGCATATGGACATATTGGCGCATTGTCATTCTTATGCATGTGGTGGACACTTTGGTTCTACGAAAACTAGGCATAAAGCCCTACAAAGCGGTTTCTTTTGGCCGACTATCTTCAAGGATGCCCAGTCTTTTGTAAAAGCATGTATTCGTTGCCAGCAAGTTGTTGGGATTTCAAGGCGTGATCAAATGCCTATGAATCCCATACTTGTTGTTGAGATCTTTGATGTGTGGGGTATTGATTTTATGGGACCATTCTCCACTTCACATGGCAATGTGTACATTTTAGTGGCAGATGATTATGTGTCTAAGTGGGTAGAGGCTGAGGCTACTAGAACCAATAACCATAGTGTAGTTCTTAAGTTTGTTAAGAAGAATATCTTTGCTAGACATGGAATTACTAAGGCTATCATTAGTGATGGGGGTTCTCATTTTAATAACTTTAGATTTGGAAAATTATTGAAACACTATGGAGTTAATCATAGGATAGCTACCCCTTATCACCCACAGACTAGTGGACAGGTGGAAGTATCTAATAGGGAGATTAAGAGAATCTTAGAAAAGACCGTTCGTAGTGATAGGAAAGATTGGTCCTTGAGGTTAGATGACGCATTGTGGGCATATAGGACGGCTTTTAAGACTCCTATTGGTATGTCACCGTATAAGTTGGTATATGGTAAGGCGTGTCATTTACCGGTTGAGATAGAGCATAGGGCTGAATGGGCGATTAAGACCGTTAATTTGGATTTAGAGAAAGCAGGTAGTTCTAGGAAACTTCAATTATCTGAACTAGATGAGATTAGACGTGATGCCTATGAAAGTTCTAGGATTTATAAGGAGAAAACCAAAGCTTTTCATGACCGACACATCACTAAGAAGTCTTTCTTGGTTGGTCAAAAAGTTTGGTTATTCAATGCTAGACTTAAGCTTTTTCCTGGAAAGTTAAGAAGTAAATGGACGGGTCCATATAGTGTAACTCAAGTTTCTCCATACGGAGCCATTGAAATAAAAAATATGGTGGGTAGAGGGCCTTTTAAAGTTAATGGACACCGTTTAAAGCCGTATGTTGAGTTGGAGAGTGATCAGATGGAAACGGTGGATGTGGTTTACTTAGAACCACTCCAACCGTCTCAATAGCTCATTTGAGTTACGTCTGGCTGAAGACGGTAAACTTAGCGCTTCGAGGGAGGCAACCTGTGGTTTGTGGAACTTTGTGGGTGTGTTCACTACAAACCCTCACGAGACAAAACTCGTCCAGTCGGGCTACTGAGTGGTTTAAAGGCTTGTTGCATACGCTAAATGCAACCGTGATTCCTACGAAAGTGAGTTAGTTTTTGTTTTTTTGTGTGAGTTTGTCAAATTGATTTTTAATCAAAATTTCAATTTAAAGTTTTTGCATTAGGGGCAATGCAATGCTTTAAGTTGAGGGGAGTGGCACATGTGTTACATGTTTTTGTGTGAAATTTTGGTCAAAATTGGTTAAAATGTGATTTTTGGGAAAAATTGAAAATTTTTGAAATTTTAAATCACATTATAAGAGTCTTGTGCTAATTAGATGTAGAGGTTCTTTCAACATATATGTTTGTTGAGTGTTTGCAGATTCTAAAGATTAGCTTGTGGATGATTTATTGGAGTAAGCTAAAGGATTTGGCCATAGTTATCAGGTGCACCGATTCCATTGTGTAATTTGGTTATTAAATTGATTTGATTGTTTGCATGTAGTTAGGCATATGTATAATTTAGATGATCAAACCACACCGGTTGAATTCCCTCTACTTACCTTTGCTTAGATCGAGTAGAAAGTTTGAATAAATAATATGAAATATAGTAATGTAATAGTTGGGTTAGGACATTTGAAATTGATCTTATTCGGCTCGTCACCCGCGCACGGTGGCCTTCGAAAAGAGTTGGAGAACTGTCATAATTATTGGTGGTAGTCATATGCTGGGCTTGCCTATCTGATTCGTCACCCGCGCAAGGTGATACTTTAGTTGTTAGCATGGGTCAGACGCCAATTTTTATGATGGATAGCATTGCACTTAGCTGAGACAATTTTATGTGAAATAACCCAATCCTTGTATTGTTGTAATGAAATTAGAAAGATTAGTTTAATTTAGTGCATTGTATAATTATATTATGTGGTAGATAATTTCATCATGTGATGTACCAGTAGGCACGAAGTATAACTGTTCCCATTTAATTAAACAGACTTAATTAACCGGTTCTCATGTGCCAATGTGTCTTAGTATGCACCTATAGGATAGATATTCATTTTTCTGAATAATTGGTCTTTATATCAACCTTAAAAGGAGTGTATAAGGCGTTCGGGATGACTTGTATAAGAAACGGTCTCGAATGGCTAAAAAGAAGAGTTTATGTGTGATGTGAAAAAAAAAATGAAAAAAAAAATTTGAAAAAAAGAAAAGAAAGGAGGTGAAAGTAAGTAAGCTAAAGTATGATGGCTTAAGGTGCGCTGATGAGACTGTATTTATACATAGTCTCATCGTCCAAATTGGGCTTAAAACGCTTAAAATATCGTCAAAATACCCATATATGTGCCTATGTTTGTTCATTGTGTATTTTAGGTATGGATATCGTGAATTCACCAAAAGATCAAAGGAATCAAGCAAAAACGAACACGGGAAACGAAGCCGCACAAAGAACCAAGCCCCAAGTATGAATTTTGCAAATATGTCCTTGAAGAATTGAAGATTGGCAAGATTGGTCCCTCAACTATTGAAGACTTGTCACAAATGACCCTCCACTATTCATTTGTACAAGTTACATCCTTAAAGTTTGAAGACTATTCATGATAAGCCCTTGAAGATAACTTAAATTGCAAAAATGGTCCTTATGCAAAGTTTGGAAACACTATGTGCCATATTTGACAAGTGATACAAAGTTTTTACAAAGGAAAGTGAGATTTCTGCTATTTATTACAAACTGAAGATGTGAAGGGAATTGGGGGACTAAATTCGTCCAGACATCAAACTTAACCCAGCCATTCACCTACTGACACCTCACCTTTACCCACCCAAACCCGTTTATCCTACCCACGACCCAACCAAGCCCACACTTACCCGGCCCAAACCTTTTAAAACCAGTTTATATTATTAAACACTTTTAAACGTGTTTATTTAATATATAAACTGGCGCTAAACAAACACTATTCACTAATCTTCCCCAATTAAACAAGCCATGAACCCTAATCTCCCCGTTTCTTAATCCATCCATAATTAACCTCACCCATTTCCAGAAAAGTAATTAAGTCCCCCATAACCACAACCCACCAATAAAAACACCACCCCGTGACCTCTAAGTGGGGCCCCCATGTTCCCCTGTCACCCCGTTTATGGCAAAAAGAGAATCCTCAGTCATCCAACGGATTTGATACTTCTCCTTGGTCCCCAAGGATAAGATGAACGACCAGGATCAAAGCAAGCTAGCTGGCAACACATGGGAATGATTTGACCACCTTCAAAAGTTTGAATTTTCAAGGGCAGATTCGGAAAATCATTGCTAGGGTTTACATTGTTTTTTTTTTCTTTCTAGATTATTCTTCTAGTAGTATTTAAGGAGCCAGCAGTTTGTGCTTGAGCCCTTGTTCCAGTCTTTGTAATTTTCTTTTTAAATTAATGAAAATGAAATAAAATTTAAAATACAATTTCTGAGTTCCTTTTACTGCTTTCTTAGTGTAACAATTATCTTGGTTTGCAATTTAGATATAGTTTTCAAAAGTTCTGTTTTTCAAGAGATTTTCAGAAAATTAGTGTAAGTATTCTTGGAGAATTGTTTTAAAAAAACTTGGATTAAGCTTTTTAGTGAAGTGAAAGTGGAACTAAAAGATTATTCCAAGGTTGGTTAAGGCGTTTTCAGTCATTGGTTTCAAGGTTTCAAGGAAAAATCAGTTTTTAATTTTTTTTTATTTAGCTTATAAGCTAAAGCAGCTTATTCAATAAGCTTGCTCATAGCTTATTAGCCTTATCCACAGGTCACTTTTTGTGTTTCTTCTTTTTTTTGGCAGGTTACATCAGCAAGCAATCCATTTCCATCTTCATTTTTTTTGCCCAAGTTGAAGAAATATTGGGTGTTGACTGTTTAGTCAACACCACCTCCTCTCTACTTCAACAATCTTCCACAAGCTCTCATAAGCTCAGAAAAGCTCCAAGTAGAAGGCCATCAGCCAGGTTTGAAGGCTTGGACCCTACTTGTGTAATTTCTGTGATTTTTATGCAAGTGAATGGATTTTGTGAGCAATCTGTTTTATTGATGTCATTACTGTTTGATATTACTATTTGCTGGTATGAATACATGCTTAGATAGATTTTATTCAATTTAATCAAGTTTTCATAGTTTGTTGTTTGTTATTTTCAATTTTCAAAATTTAAGGGTGTGTTTGGATAGGTGTTTTAGCCTGAGAATAGTGATAGTTAATTGGCCAAAACCTGTTAAACATGCTTCTTACATGAGTGTTATTAGTTGGTGTTAGTTAGTTCTTAGTTTGGTAGGTTATTAATCATATTGCTTGCTCATTATTTGCTCATAGCTAAAAATCTGTTAAGTGCTCCAAATCTGCTTAGATTTAGCTTAATTTTGCCCACCTTTTTTGTAAACCTGTTAGATAATAGGGTAGACTAGGGTTGCATTTGGTTTGTAAGTGATTAGGTGGTATAGTGTGCAAGAAATCAAGTCTTAAAATCCACCCTAGTGCACCTAGATAGCTTTCAGCCCCCTACTGCCCCCTTACACCATACAGCAACTGACTTGGCCAATTTTTTTGATTTTCTTGCTCTGTGCCTGTGTATTTTGTGCTATAGATTGACTCCCTACACTTCACTGAGTGTAGGGGTGCCCCCTTGTTCCAAGAAAATCCAACAAATAAGCAAGATCCAAGCAAAAGAGTTCAAGCCCGTTTTTTTTAACACTAACAGTGGGAAAAAGTTCCTACTGTCTTTGATAGAAGTTCCCACTGCTGGACTATAGGACAAAATAAGCTACAAGTCATTGTCAGTTTCCTTATTTTTTGTCTCTAGTGGACTAAAACAGGAATTAGAATTCCATTCTTTTTTCTATATTTTTCTTTTTATATTCTTAATTTTTCAGTATAATTTATTTTTATTCTACTGTTCATTTTCTATTTTTTATATTTAATAGCTTATTTAATTACTTTTTAATAATCTGTTTTTTGTCTTTTAGTGTAGAAAATTTATATTTTTCTGTTTTAAAATTTTTCCTAGTTTTAGAAAATTAATTTAAGATTTTTAGTTTAAAAATTAGTTACTGTTCATCTTTTTAATTATTTTTTATAATTAATTTAGTATAATTAGGGTTTAATTAATAAACAGTTTTGTCTTTTAGTGCAAATTTTTACTTTTTTCAAACTTTTTCAATTTTCTACTGTTCATTAGGGTAATTTAAGATTTTTAAAATTGTTAGATTAATTTTGCCATTATTTTATTATTTTCTAGGATTATTTTAATTTAAAAATAGTTTTTAGTGATTAAAAAATAGAAAAATAGTTTTTAAAATTCAAGAAAAATAGTTTTTAGTCTTTAAATAATATAAGTTAGTTATTAGTTCAATAAATTAATATTTTGGGCATTTTGTTAATTAAATTTAATTTTTGGGCTTTAATTAGCATTAAAGATTGAATATTTAATTAATAAAAGGTTTTAAAATATATTTGTTGGATTTTTATTCTTATTTATATTATTTAAGACTTAGTTTAATATTTTAATTAATTTTTAGGTTTCATTTTTAATTTCGTCACGTTTTACGTATTTACGTTCGCGTTTTACGTTAATTCGTCGTAGTTTAAACGTAGTCGTAGCTCGTCTTTTCTTTTTCTCTTCTAAACCAAAAAACGTCACTAATCCAAACATTGTTATTTTACATAATTGGCACACATAATACACACCTCCTTCGAGAACGAACCCGCATTTATTCGGTTTTACGTTTTTCCTAAAGCGTATAACTTAATACTTGCCACTCATACGCGTTTTTCCTAAAACGTGTACGATTTTACTACATCAATTATAAACTGGCGCTAAACAAACACTATTCACTAATCTTCCCCAATTAAACAAGCCATGAACCCTAATCTCCCCGTTTCTTAATCCCTCCATAATTAACCTCACCCATTTCCAGAAAAGTAATTAAGTCCCCCATAACCACAACCCACCAATAAAAACACCACCCCGTGACCTCTAAGTGGGGCCCCCATGTTCCCCTGTCACCCCGTTTATGGCAAAAAGAGAATCCTCAGTCATCCAACGAATTTGATACTTCTCCTTGGTCCCCAAGGATAAGATGAACGACCTGGATCAAAGCAAGCTAGCTGGCAACACATGGGAATGATTTGACCACCTTCAAAAGTTTGAATTTTCAAGGGCAGATTCGGAAAATCATTGCTAGGGTTTACATTGTTTTTTTTTCTTTCTAGATTATTCTTCTAGTAGTATTTAAGGAGCCAGCAGTTTGTGCTTGAGCCCTTGTTCCAGTCTTTGTAATTTTCTTTTTAAATTAATGAAAATGAAATAAAATTTAAAATACAATTTCTGAGTTCCTTTTACTGCTTTCTTAGTGTAACAATTATCTTGGTTTGCAATTTAGATATAGTTTTCAAAAGTTCTGTTTTTCAAGAGATTTTCAGAAAATTAGTGTAAGTATTCTTGGAGAATTGTTTTAAAAAAAACTTGGATTAAGCTTTTTAGTGAAGTGAAAGTGGAACTAAAAGATTATTCCAAGGTTGGTTAAGGCGTTTTCAGTCATTGGTTTCAAGGTTTCAAGGAAAAATCAGTTTTTAATTTTTTTTTATTTAGCTTATAAGCTAAAGCAGCTTATTCAATAAGCTTGCTCATAGCTTATTAGCCTTATCCACAAGTCACTTTTTGTGTTTCTTCTTTTTTTTGGCAGGTTACATCAGCAAGCAATCCATTTCCATCTTCATTTTTTTTGCCCAAGTTGAAGAAATATTGGGTGTTGACTGTTTAGTCAACACCACCTCCTCTCTACTTCAACAATCTTCCACAAGCTCTCATAAGCTCAGAAAAGCTCCAAGTAGAAGGCCATCAGCCAGGTTTGAAGGCTTGAACCCTACTTGTGTAATTTCTGTGATTTTTATGCAAGTGAATGGATTTTGTGAGCAATCTGTTTTATTGATGTCATTACTGTTTGATATTGCTATTTGCTGGTATGAATACATGCTTAGATAGATTTTATTCAATTTAATCAAGTTTTCATAGTTTGTTGTTTGTTATTTTCAATTTTCAAAATTTAAGGGTGTGTTTGGATAGGTGTTTTAGCCTGAGAATAGTGATAGTTAATTGGCCAAAACCTGTTAAACATGCTTCTTACATGAGTGTTATTAGTTGGTGTTAGTTAGTTCTTAGTTTGGTAGGATATTAATCATATTGCTTGCTCATTATTTGCTCATAGCTAAAAATCTGTTAAGTGCTCCAAATCTTCTTAGATTTAGCTTAATTTTGCCCACCTTTTTTATAAACCTGTTAGATAATAGGGTAGACTAGGGTTGCATTTGGTTTGTAAGTGATTAGGTGGTATAGTGTGCAAGAAATCAAGTCTTAAAATCCACCCTAGTGCACCTAGATAGCTTTCAGCCCCCTACTGCCCCCTTACACCATACAGCAACTGACTTCGCCAATTTTTTTGATTTTCTTGCTCTGTGCGTGTGTATTTTGTGCTATAGATTGACTCCCTACACTCCACTGAGTGTAGGGGTGCCCCCTTGTTCCAAGAAAATCCAACAAATAAGCAAGATCCAAGCAAAAGAGTTCAAGCCCGTTTTTTTTAACACTAACAGTGGGAAAAAGTTCCCACTGTCTTTGATAGAAGTTCCCACTGCTGGACTATAGGACAAAATAAGCTACAAGTCATTGTCAGTTTCCTTATTTTTTGTCTCTAGTGGACTAAAACAGGAATTAGAATTCCATTCTTTTTTCTATATTTTTCTTTTTATATTCTTAATTTTTCAGTATAATTTATTTCTATTCTACTGTTCATTTTCTATTTTTTATATTTAATAGCTTATTTAATTACTTTTTAATAATCTGTTTTTTGTCTTTTAGTGTAGAAAATTTATATTTTTCTGTTTTAAATTTTTTCCTAGTTTTAGAAAATTAATTTAAGATTTTTAGTTTAAAAATTAGTTACTGTTCATCTTTTTAATTATTTTTTATAATTAATTTAGTATAATTAGGGTTTAATTAATAAACAGTTTTGTCTTTTAGTGCAAATTTTTACTTTTTTCAAACTTTTTCAATTTTCTACTGTTCATTAGGGTAATTTAAGATTTTTAAAATTGTTAGATTAATTTTGCCATTATTTTATTATTTTCTAGGATTATTTTAATTTAAAAATAGTTTTTAGTGATTAAAAAATAGAAAAATAGTTTTTAAAATTCAAGAAAAATAGTTTTTAGTCTTTAAATAATATAAGTTAGTTATTAGTTCAATAAATTAATATTTTGGGCATTTTGTTAATTATATTTAATTTTTGGGCTTTAATTAGCATTAAAGATTGAATATTTAATTAATAAAAGGTTTTAAAATATATTTGTTGGATTTTTATTCTTATTTATATTATTTAAGACTTAGTTTAATATTTTAATTAATTTTTAGGTTTCATTTTTAATTTCGTCACGTTTTACGTATTTACGTTCGCGTTTTACGTTAATTCGTCGTAGTTTAAACGTAGTCGTAGCTCGTCTTTTCTTTTTCTCTTCTAAACCAAAAAACGTCACTAATCCAAACATTGTTATTTTACATAATTGGCACACATAATACACACCTCCTTCGAGAACGAACCCGCATTTATTCGGTTTTACGTTTTTCCTAAAGCGTATAACTTAATACTTGCCACTCATACGCGTTTTTCCTAAAACGTGTACGATTTTACTACATCAATTTTTGGCGCCGCTGCCGGGGAGGTGTTTAGTGTGCCATTATTATTAGTATCGTGTTTGTGTGAGTAGTGCGTTTTTGCTTTTCATTTTTTTTGGAAAGCGTGAATATCGTACATACTCATTTTTGTTATTTTTTATCTATTATAGTATAATATCCAAATAAATCGTGTTTAATTTTCCTAAATTAAACACAAATCAATCTTTACTATATTGTAGATATATTGGTTTTCGTTTTTCTTTGTGAATATATTATTACTATATTGTACTACGTAAGAACAAATAAATATACAAGTACTCCAAATACGTGAGAAATCACAACCTTGATTCGGGATTTCATCACTCGATCATTGTATTCGAATCTAAAGCAAAAGTTTAAAGGCAAAATAGATAAATACTTTCGTGAGGCTTAATTTCAATTAACACAAACTATAAGGTGGGTATAAGGCGGTTGTATTTCACGACCTAAAGGAAAAAGGCTCTTAAGTGCTTCGCGCCGCCTCGTTTCCTCCGCTTGCTTGTGCGTGTTTTGAGAAAGAGAGCTAATCGAGGGTTTGCCGCCCAAGTATTATCTACGTATATTATATTTGCTTGTGTTTTCAAGATTAAACCCTCTTGAACGTTTTGGTGTTCCACCAACGTTCTAAAGTCATCGAGAACGTTCACTCCACGTGATCGTTTTCATTCTTTGAGGCTCCTTTAATCGAGAAAGTCGATTCGAGGGGAGATTTGTAGATTTGTGTCTACGTAATACATTCGAAAATCCAAAAAATTAAAAAACCAATCAAAAACCAAAAAAATTGAAAAAATCAAAAAGCCGCAAAAAGAATCTTCTTTGCTACCACCCATTCTACGCTTAGTGCATGCGCACTCGATCGAAGGATTATTCCAATTCTAGTGAAGCTTCGAATCGACGCAATCGTAATCGAAGGAATCAACGACGTAGACGAGTATTAGAAACCGACGTTCCTAATATCGTTGTTGAAGAAACCGTAGAGGAGATGGCCGACAATCGTTCTATGATGGAATTGCTCCAAGCGCACACCGAGGGTTATGGAGACGCGATCGTAATTCCCGCTATCGAGGCGGATAATTTTGAGATTAAGAGCGGAATGCTTTCGTTGATCCAAGCTACGAAGTTTCGAGGTCGTGAAGCCGATAATCCTCACGACCATATTCGAAATTTTGATCGTCTTTTGGCCACGAGCAAGTTTAAGAATGTCGACACCGATGTCGTCAAGCTTATGCTTTTTCCTTACTCGCTTGATGGTGCCGCCAAGGATTGGTACGAGAAAGAGCCACCTAATTCGATTACTACGTGGAAGGATCTCGTTTCCAAGTTCGTTAATTATTTTTTCCCACCGTCTAAGACGACGTTTTTCAAGAATGAAATTACGAAATTTGAGCAAAAATCGAATGAATCTTTTAGAGACGCGTGGGATCGCTTTAAGGAATTGCTTAGGCAATGTCCTCACCATGGTTTTTCCGAGTTGCACCAAATCGATACGTTTTACAACGGTCTTAATTTTCACGAACAAGACTCGTTGAATTCCGCCGCCGGTGGCAACTTTTTGTGTAAGACTCCGAGAGAAGCTTTGATAATTATCGAGAACCGATCCAAGGTTTACCAACTCCGCAATGCACCGAGTGTTGCCAATGTCGCCAATGTTAGTAGTTCTAATCGCGACATTGAGAGAGTTGATGCAAAAGTCGACAAGCTTACGAATGTGTTCACGTCTTATCTCATTGAGATGCAAAAGAAAGACGCTCCCGCTACGGTGAAAGCGGTTGAGGTTTCATGTACGTTTTGTGGTGGACCTCATAATTATTACGAGTCTGCGGCTACGGATGGCCAAACGTCGAATGTGAGTGCGTTAAACAACAATTTTTCAAATCAAAATAACGCGGGTCCATCACAACAAGGCAATTATAACCAAGGCAACAATTTTCAAAATCGAAACAATTTTCAAGGAAATAATCAACAAGGAAATTTTTCGAATCAAAATCAAGGAGGTTATAATCAAGGTCGTAATATAACTTGGCAAAATCGAGATAACAATCAAGGAAATAATTTTTCAAGTGGGAATCAAAACAATTTTCAAAGAAATAATCAAAACCAAGGGAACTTTAACTCAAATCAAAATAGTTCGTCAAACGATTTTCAAAATTACATGAAAACGAATGAGGCTAATATGAGACGATTAGAGGGAGAAATTGGTACTTTGAAAAACGACTTTACAAATACTTTGAAATTGCAAAACACGAAGATTGAGCAAGGGCAAATTGATATAAAAAAGATGTTTTCGGCTATAATGAACAAAGCCTCGGGTTCGTCATCAAGTTCGTGACCTAGTGACACCGTTGCTAATCCGAAAGAACAATGTAAAGCCGTCTCGTCTCGTGAGAAAGGTCGTGTGATTACCCCTAACCTTGAAGGATTCCGTGTTGTTTATCCCTCTCAACCCTCGACTTCTAAGACGTCCTCTTGTTCTAAAGTCGATGGGGTGAACGTGGCTACCAAGGAAAGGAGTGCACACCCTCGTGTACCTCAATTTCCATCCACGGTTCAAAAAGAGAGCTTTGTCGACCTTGCCAAAGTAACCCTTGATTAAACTTGTGCCTCTATCCTTCTTAAAAAACCCAAAAGGCGTATGCCGAGAAAGGAAAAGGATCCGGGCCAATTTCTACTACCTTGTGATTTTTCCGAGATTGAGGGATGTTTAGCCCTTGCCGATTTAGGTGCTAGCATCAATCTCATGCCTCATTCTCTTTGGAAATTGATGAGATTGCCTTCGCTTACCCCCACAAACATGACTATCGAGCTTGCAAATTGTACTCCACTTATACCAATTGGAATAGCCGAGGATGTCTATGTTAGGATTGGAAAGTTTGTTTTTCTCGCGGATTTCGTTATATCCGATTACGAGTGTGACCCTAAATGTCCCATTATTTTAGGCCGACCATTCTTATCAACGGCTCGAACCGTAATCGACGTTCACGAGGGGAGACTTACTATGAGATATGGGGATGAGAAAATAGACTTTTTCGCTAGAAAATCCCAAGGATTTTATGAGAATGAAAAAACCGAGGTTTCAAAACCTAATGATTCAAATTCTAATGATTTCAAAATGTTTACTTTAGCGGAAAGAATGAAGCTTGATGCATGTTTTGAAAGAATTAAGAAAAACGGTTTTAAGGATGATGATTTTAATGACAAAGAATACGTGTACCTAATTCAAAAGGGTATGTGTAAATTTATGGATGAAAACTCACTTTGGGATGTTTTTAGCGAAATAAGTGAAACACCAATTCCGAAGGGTGACGTTAATGCCATCACGACAATGACCAAAATGGATTCGTCTTCACCACCTTCGAAGGACCACGTCTTTGAGGCTTCAACTTCTAACTCCATCGAAGTGCCTCCTTTGCCTAGCCCAACACCCGTTGAGGCTAAAGGGTTTATCGACATCGACCCTCTCGTCTTAGAAAAGTCACCTAAGCATAGCCCTAGTGCTTGTAAGTCCATGGTTGTGAGTGCTCACATCGACTCTTTCTTTGACGATGACGATGGCGATTTTGCCGAGCTTGATCATGTACTTCGACATCCACATGCTATTTTGGATTCTCCTAAGAAGAAACATGTGAAGTACGATGATTATGAGTTTGATCCCGAGATTGAGGAAATTATTGAACGAGAGCTAGCTCTTATGCCTTCACTTCCACCTACGAGTGAGGTCGATCTTTCCAAAATCGAGGATGAACTTAATGAGTTGGAACGTCTTATTTTCGATGACGAACCAACTCATGTGACCAAAAATCCCATTCTCGAGGAGTTACCTAATCAACACTCCTCATTTGAGAATGACGTTTACCACATTCGTGAGGATCTAACTTATCAACGATCCCCACAAAAGAATGATGGTTTCGTGCTTGATCGTGATCTTTTCGAGAGAGTTTCTAAGATACTCAAGGAGGGGAATGACAAACCGTGGTTTGACAAGCCTATCTTTGATGAAGAAATCGATGAGATCGACGTTCATGAGGATGACGAGTATGTTGACCCCGAGGGGGCGGTGTTCTTTATTGACAAACGTTTTGAGAACTTATATAATCCGCCACCCCCTCCCGCCAATGACTTAAATGTGAGGATTTTTAGCGCGACTAATTTTCAATTTGACACGCCAAATATTTTCGACATTATCAAATCGGGTTTTCATGGAGAGTTTTTGAACGATGAAAAAGGAAAAGATTTTAAAAATGTTTTAAATGATTTTTCTACATGTTTAACTCCGTCATCACATCGTGTTATGAGTGCTACCACCTCGTCTACTCCTTTTGACGATGGTTGGTGTGGATCTAGTGTGGGGGAAACCTCAAATGTTCCCTCCCATTTCTCCACCGAGGACGAGATTTACGATCCCGGAATTGCTTGTAAAGGGAAATCTCGGTCTTCCACCGATGCAATAAATGGAAAATCTTTTCGTTTGCTTGGTGTGAGTCTACCTCGAGTAGCTCATTATGTTGCCTTACCCATTGCCCCACCTTTCTACTTCTTATCTCTTTTCTTCTACCCCATTGGGGTTTGCGTTGGAGTAGCGTTGTTTCGTATTTCATCCGAAAACGAAGACGCTATCTTTGACCCCGGTATACGTTTATCGGGTTTTTAAAGTACTCCATGTACTTTTGGGCCTTGTTTATCATGTAAGTCCCACCAAAAATGACCAAACCAAGATTATCCCTAAATGATCACATTTATGGGGATTCGAGTCGAGCTTTTGACTCGGTTAACAAAAACAAGGTGCCTCGTGGGGGATTCTCATGCTTATCCTTGTAAATATTATTGCTTTCTTAGTTAACATAACGAGGGGACTTGTGCTCTTCCTACCTTTGTTTCATGGTTGTTTGTGATTGTGATCTATTAGGTTCATCGTCATCATTGAAGCCTCTCGTGTTCGTTTTACGTAGCACTCGAGCTTCGATCGTTGCCTTTGGAGATTCCGATATCCGATGATATCCTTTTATGTTCTAACGTTTATCTTATTAGCATAATTCATAAACGGCTTTTAGGTTATTCGTTTTACCCTTTCCATGCTCGAGATTAAGCATTCGACTTCGTCTCTAGTATGGGGGTGTTTACACCCCTAGACTCGAAACATTGAGGACAATGTTTAGTTTTAGTATGGGGGGGGGGGGGGTGAGTAGATACTTCACCTTGCTTACGTCAACACGCAATCCAATATTCATCTTTTTGTTATCTTTTTATGCAAAATAAGGCTAAAAATGGCCAAATTTTAAAATTTTTTCTTGTTTTTCATAAGTGTTTAAGACACGAATGTAGGTTTTCCGATGTGAGAATGAGAGTAATTTTTGATTCGACCGTGCGTGTTGAGCACTTAGCTCGATTCCTTAACTTTTTAGGCTAAGTCTCTTTAATGAGGACGAGAAATGATAGAGTTATTTATAAGTCTCGTAATCGCCACGATCTTATGTGTAGTAATTATTAGCTTATTCTTCCAACGCTTTTGCATAATAAATTGTTAATAAATATTGATTTGGCGGTTTAGTCACTATTGTTGGGTTTCTAATTTGTTTTGGTAGCTTCCATGTAATTAAATTGGGAAAACATTAAGGTATCGCCAGCGTCACGGTTTTGAAGTATTGGCACCCGAATAATCGAAAGCTTCACCTAATAATAAGATTTCAAGTGCTCACCTAAATTAAGCAAAAATTTGAAGCTCACAAGGCCGAAAAATCTATGCCCAAATTGAAAGTGAATCAAGCCTTAATCTTTGAAGCTTTAAAGATCCAAAATTCGCTTTAGCATGAGGATATACGTCTTTGGCTAATAAAACCACCGATGAGGCGGATAATAAAAGGCAAGGCAAGACCGAAGTCATAATAAAAGCTTCATGGCGAAGTTGAATAAAAGATAGAGGTAAACCAAAGATAATAAGGCCCTTCCGTTAGGGGGCGTATAAAAGTCTTGGTAATAAGTCTCATGTTCAAAACCGTTATAAAATCGTGTTTATCGATCCTTCTTGTTGACTTAATTTTTTGACATCGTTGTCTATTGGGATGAATTATTGATTTAATGATTTTGGCTACACCGTTAAGTTTCTATTTTTAGACTTAATCTCTATTCACGCATAAGTCGATGATGTATCCTCGTGATCATTAAGACAAAAATAAAAGAGATACCAAGTAGGAATAAGGGAGTTTAGGTTCGTAATTAACACTCATAAGATGTGATCGTGTTGCTAACTTATAATAACAATGATCTCGTTACACGCTTAGCATGGAATTGGGTGAAAATCGAGGACGACGAAATTATTTCTAACGAAGCATTCACGTGTTCTTGTTCTATGATCCCAAAAGTCACGTTCTCGTGATGAAAACAATACATTATGTCTAAAACACGTGTAGTAGTTTATTTAAATTTATGTCTTGAATAAATGTCATCATAAAATGAATTTTGGAAGTGCTATGATACTTAATTCTAGCATTGCGTGGGGACACGACAATGGTTTAGTATGGGGGAGTGATGAGACTGTATTTATACATAGTCTCATCGTCCAAATTGGGCTTAAAACGCTTAAAATATCGTCAAAATACCCATATATGTGCCTATGTTTGTTCATTGTGTATTTTAGGTATGGATATCGTGAATTCACCAAAAGATCAAAGGAATCAAGCAAAAACGAACACGGGAAACGAAGCCGCACAAAGAACCAAGCCCCAAGTATGAATTTTGCAAATATGTCCTTGAAGAATTGAAGATTGGCAAGATTGGTCCCTCAACTATTGAAGACTTGTCACAAATGACCCTCCACTATTCATTTGTACAAGTTACATCCTTAAAGTTTGAAGACTATTCATGATAAGCCCTTGAAGATAACTTAAATTGCAAAAATGGTCCTTATGCAAAGTTTGGAAACACTATGTGCCATATTTGACAAGTGATACAAAGTTTTTACAAAGGAAAGTGAGATTTCTGCTATTTATTACAAATTGAAGATGTGAAGGGAATTGGGGGACTAAATTCATCCAGACATCAAACTTAACCCAGCCATTCACCTACTGACACCTCACCTTTACCCACCCAAACCCGTTTATCCTACCCACGACCCAACCAAGCCCACACTTACCCGGCCCAAACCTTTTAAAACCAGTTTATATTATTAAACACTTTTAAACGTGTTTATTTAATATATAAACTGGCGCTAAACAAACACTATTCACTAATCTTCCCCAATTAAACAAGCCATGAACCCTAATCTCCCCGTTTCTTAATCCCTCCATAATTAACCTCACCCATTTCCAGAAAAGTAATTAAGTCCCCCATAACCACAACCCACCAATAAAAACACCACCCCGTGACCTCTAAGTGGGGCCCCCATCTTCCCCTGTCACCCCGTTTATGGCAAAAAGAGAATCCTCAGTCATCCAACGGATTTGATACTTCTCCTTGGTCCCCAAGGATAAGATGAACGACCAGGATCAAAGCAAGCTAGCTGGCAACACATGGGAATGATTTGACCACCTTCAAAAGTTTGAATTTTCAAGGGCAGATTCGGAAAATCATTGCTAGGGTTTACATTGTTTTTTTTTTCTTTCTAGATTATTCTTCTAGTAGTATTTAAGGAGCCAGCAGTTTGTGCTTGAGCCCTTGTTCCAGTCTTTGTAATTTTCTTTTTAAATTAATGAAAATGAAATAAAATTTAAAATACAATTTCTGAGTTCCTTTTACTGCTTTCTTAGTGTAACAATTATCTTGGTTTGCAATTTAGATATAGTTTTCAAAAGTTCTGTTTTTCAAGAGATTTTCAGAAAATTAGTGTAAGTATTCTTGGAGAATTGTTTTAAAAAAAACTTGGATTAAGCTTTTTAGTGAAGTGAAAGTGGAACTAAAAGATTATTCCAAGGTTGGTTAAGGCGTTTTCAGTCATTGGTTTCAAGGTTTCAAGGAAAAATCAGTTTTTAATTTTTTTTTATTTAGCTTATAAGCTAAAGCAGCTTATTCAATAAGCTTGCTCATAGCTTATTAGCCTTATCCACAGGTCACTTTTTGTGTTTCTTCTTTTTTTTGGCAGGTTACATCAGCAAGCAATCCATTTCCATCTTCATTTTTTTTGCCCAAGTTGAAGAAATATTGGGTGTTGACTGTTTAGTCAACACCACCTCCTCTCTACTTCAACAATCTTCCACAAGCTCTCATAAGCTCAGAAAAGCTCCAAGTAGAAGGCCATCAGCCAGGTTTGAAGGCTTGAACCCTACTTGTGTAATTTCTGTGATTTTTATGCAAGTGAATGGATTTTGTGAGCAATCTGTTTTATTGATGTCATTACTGTTTGATATTGCTATTTGCTGGTATGAATACATGCTTAGATAGATTTTATTCAATTTAATCAAGTTTTCATAGTTTGTTGTTTGTTATTTTCAATTTTCAAAATTTAAGGGTGTGTTTGGATAGGTGTTTTAGCCTGAGAATAGTGATAGTTAATTGGCCAAAACCTGTTAAACATGCTTCTTACATGAGTGTTATTAGTTGGTGTTAGTTAGTTCTTAGTTTGGTAGGATATTAATCATATTGCTTGCTCATTATTTGCTCATAGCTAAAAATCTGTTAAGTGCTCCAAATCTGCTTAGATTTAGCTTAATTTTGCCCACCTTTTTTGTAAACCTGTTAGATAATAGGGTAGACTAGGGTTGCATTTGGTTTGTAAGTGATTAGGTGGTATAGTGTGCAAGAAATCAAGTCTTAAAATCCACCCTAGTGCACCTAGATAGCTTTCAGCCCCCTACTGCCCCCTTACACCATACAACAACTGACTTGGCCAATTTTTTTGATTTTCTTGCTCTGTGCCTGTGTATTTTGTGCTATAGATTGACTCCCTACACTCCACTGAGTGTAGGGGTGCCCCCTTGTTCCAAGAAAATCCAACAAATAAGCAAGATCCAAGCAAAAGAGTTCAAGCCCTTTTTTTAACACTAACAGTGGGAAAAAGTTCCCACTGTCTTTGATAGAAGTTCCCACTGCTGGACTATAGGACAAAATAAGCTACAAGTCATTGTCAGTTTCCTTATTTTTTGTCTCTAGTGGACTAAAACAGGAATTAGAATTCCATTCTTTTTTCTATATTTTTCTTTTTATATTCTTAATTTTTCAGTATAATTTATTTTTATTCTACTGTTCATTTTCTATTTTTTATATTTAATAGCTTATTTAATTACTTTTTAATAATCTGTTTTTTGTCTTTTAGTGTAGAAAATTTATATTTTTCTGTTTTAAAATTTTTCCTAGTTTTAGAAAATTAATTTAAGATTTTTAGTTTAAAAATTAGTTACTGTTCATCTTTTTAATTATTTTTTATATCTAATTTAGTATAATTAGGGTTTAATTAATAAACAGTTTTGTCTTTTAGTGCAAATTTTTACTTTTTTCAAACTTTTTCAATTTTCTACTGTTCATTAGGGTAATTTAAGATTTTTAAAATTGTTAGATTAATTTTGCCATTATTTTATTATTTTCTAGGATTATTTTAATTTAAAAATAGTTTTTAGTGATTAAAAAATAAAAAAATAGTTTTTAAAATTCAAGAAAAATAGTTTTTAGTCTTTAAATAATATAAGTTAGTTATTAGTTCAATAAATTAATATTTTGGGCATTTTGTTAATTATATTTAATTTTTGGGCTTTAATTAGCATTAAAGATTGAATATTTAATTAATAAAAGGTTTTAAAATATATTTGTTGGATTTTTATTCTTATTTATATTATTTAAGACTTAGTTTAATATTTTAATTAATTTTTAGGTTTCATTTTTAATTTCGTCACGTTTTACGTATTTACGTTCGCGTTTTACGTTAATTCGTCGTAGTTTAAACGTAGTCGTAGCTCGTCTTTTCTTTTTCTCTTCTAAACCAAAAAACGTCACTAATCCAAACATTGTTATTTTACATAATTGGCACACATAATACACACCTCCTTCGAGAACGAACCCGCATTTATTCGGTTTTACGTTTTTCCTAAAGCGTATAACTTAATACTTGCCACTCATACGCGTTTTTCCTAAAACGTGTACGATTTTACTACATCATGCGCTCTTATGGTATATAAATCCAATGTTATAAAAGGTGTACGATATTCTCACCTCTTGTTTTAGATTAATGTTTAGATTGATTATAGGTGTGTATTAGGTACGTTGGACACATGGTTAATTATATGAAACATAAAGTAAATGGAATCAATGGGAATGGTTATGCTAATGTTTAAGAATGACAAAAATATTGGTAATCATTTTGGATTATTTATCATGTAGGATGGTTATTAGTGTATTAGATTGAATGTGATCTTTTTGATGAAATTTCAATAGTATGATTAAAAATTATGAAATTAACATGCTTGTATATTTTTTATTTTATTTTTACTTGGGACACGTAAAAGGTTAAGTTCGAGGGGATCTGATTGGTGTATTTTGCATACACCTAATAGCATGTTAATTTAGCATAATTGTATATTTATTTGTCGTTATATATGTACTTTGAGTGTGTTTTGTGATTATGTAGGTTACGAGCGAAATGGAATAAAATGTCCGCTTAATTAATTTTTTGGAGAAAAGACATTGTGAGCGCCGACGAATGAAGAAAAAATATTGAAGAAAAAGATTTGAGCGCGTCGCAATATTTTCGGTCATCTTTTATTTGTCCGGGCTTCGTTTGAGCAATTATTGGTGTTGGGTTAATTTTTATTGGGCCAAAGTTATTATATGTCAAAAGAATTAAAAAAAAAAAAACTCTTGGCCCATTTGGACCAAATGACCCAATACTTAACCGACACCAACTAAAGTATAAAAGGAGATATATCAAAAAGAAAAAAAAGGGCCGATTGACAAAGAGATTAAAAAAAAACGATTGAAAAGGGATTTTGCAATTTGGTGGGGTCATTAGATACGAATATCAATTTGCAAACTTTGAAGTTGAGTGGGACAGCATTCAAACGCATCATCAATAAAAAAAAGAGGACGGAAATTATTGTTGTAACAGTGGAGATGAATAGCGGACAACGGGTCGGGTACATCGCGATGTCCGGCTAATTTAGTTGTAATTCCTTTTGGTAACTTTATTTATGGTTTGATTATTACTTTTGGGTTATCATATTTTTATTACATTGATTTATGATTTATTTATAAATTATTTATTATGTTTAATTATTTGTGCAAGACAATTTATTATTAGTTAACGATTCATACTTATTTTATTTAGTTAAAAAAAAGATGGTCGTATAATTGATATAAATTGTACCTAAATAAATTATTAAAACATAATTATTGGTTGGATTAATATGAGATTTAGATAAACATAATAAATGCCGACGTTAATTCATTCATGTTAAGTCAAAATAATCTTTGTAAACGAACTAAAAAGTTTCGATAATCCATAAGTGTGACCAACCATAAATATTAGGAGCTGGAAGGGATTACATTTTTCTTTTAATTGTTTACATCTTTATTTTATTTTTCTAGCTTTATTATTAGCTTAATAATTATTTTAATTTTTAATCCGCATTTTTATTATCAAAAGTATTTTAGTTGTCAGATTTCAAAACCAAAACCTGTATTGATCAGTGATCACCTCAAAACTTAAACTAAAACCACATAGTCCTCGTGGATCGATACCCGCTTACCCTATCTAGTATAAGGTAATTAGGTTATTTTTGACCGGCACTTCGACGTCGATCAATATTGAAATGTTGTTGGGAGTTTGTGATATGGGAAATGATTTGCACACTCCTCATATTGATTGGTACACTCAAAATTAGTTTGTCTTGACACATTTACCCTTATAAAAGTCAAAATGACTAGAAGTAAACTAAGGCTATATATGTCAAGACACACTAATTTTAAGTGTGCCAATCAATTTGAGAAGTGTGCAAATCATCTCCCTTGTGATATACTAGAACCTTGGAACTTGCTAACAGCCGCTCGGAACCTTAGTTTTCGTTGTTCGAAAAAGAAGCGTCAGCACCAAACTAGCCCCGCCGCAACGCGCGAGCAGTTCCCACTCGTTTATTTTCACTTGATCAGATTATGACGCGACTACCTTTTGGTTGAGTACGGATAAGCATTCACTTTGTCAAACACATATCTGTACTACTTTATAAAACATTTACAACCTTTCTAAATAAGGAAGTCTTAAAATATTAAACCTTAAACATTTCTTTATTAAGAAAGTGAAAGCAAATAATCAATTAAATAAAAATGTTAATAAGAAATGTATATAAGTTATTATCTTTTAAGTCTAAAATGTAACATCTTAAAAAATAAATATCTTTCTGTTAAAAAATTTAACACCCCATCAAATTTGTAACAACCATTTTAAATGATATTTAACAAATTTAAAACGTAACGTCTTAAGACTTTGTAACGTCTCTGACCTATCTCAAACAAAGCCTTAAACACTATATAAACTGTTTTGGCTACACTCTAAAACTCACTTTTTTCCTCACACAATTTCCTTTAAAACATCATCACTGTGTCATCTTCACAGGTCACAGAAACAACTCTCAATGACCACTCATTAGATTAAAGTGTCCCAACCCTAACCCGATTAAAAATCCGATTATCGGGTTCGAGTGATTTCGGGCTATGTTATGTCGGTTGATTCGTGTTATCGAGTTTAAGCCTCAACATAAGAAAAACTTAAAATGAAATACATTTGTTCCTAAAAAAAATAATCATCGGGTACCCGCCGCCGCATTGCGCGGGTACCCGACTATATTAATATATGTCAAATGTAAACATCAGACAGTTTGGCCGAGTGGTCTAAGGCGCCAGATTTAGGCTCTGGTCCGAAAGGGCGTGGGTTCAAATCCCACAGCTGTCAATATCATTTTAATTTTTTTTTAACTGCAAAAGTTGCTTAATAATCATATAAACCTCAAAATGATCTAATAAAGTCACTAAACAAAATTGTTTTTAACATCCAACTAATGTTTTTTTCTATAATAGTTGCTTCTCTCTATGACTACCTAATATCGCAATGTGATCCACATTTTGAAAGGATTGTCTACGTGTTGACGGTCGGTCTTCTTTATGCATTCATTGTTGCTACATCAGAAACACGATTAACGAACGAACCATTATTTAACAGCAATGTATTGATAACTTTTCGCCAAATTGACAAAAGAGAATAAAATTCATTTAGTTGCCATGAAAAATAACAACTTCCTGGAGACGCCAAGTAAACTGTTTGGAAAACACACTGATTTTTGGTTTAGAAATTGGTTGAAATGAACAAGTTATTGAATATAGTCAGACTAGCTACAAGGCCCGCCCGTTGGGCGGCGAGTTTCAAATATATATCGGTAAATTTAGAAGCTGTGAATAATCATTCAGTAAAAATATAAGCAATGCCGAAATGAAAGAGCTCCAAATGTCATGAATATATGTCAAAATACAAATATTTTAGTTATGAAAAAATTAAATCAGACTTTTATAGTCTGCCAAATGTACATGAATAATATTATATTGAAGAAACATCAACATTGAAAACTGGAAAAAAAATGATAGAATAATATATTTTCAAAGATAAATTCGGCTAAGTATCTTTGCCTAAATAGATGACATTATTTGAGTTAGAATACTACACTTGTAATGAATGAATGCATTGGAATGAGATTTATATAAAAAAACTGTGTGCACCGTATAACCTACAACATTAAGACAACAATTTTATTTGGTAAAAAAATTAACAAATAAATACCACTACAAAACAAAATAAGGAGTGATCACGTTAATGATTTTTTGATCACTTTCTCTTTGAGGTTGTTTAATAGAAAGACTATCAAACCACTATCGCAAAGGTCTGTTCGGATCACACATTTATCAAACAAACTATAATAAATTTTGTATTTAGATCATTTGCGTTATACAAATCACTATATAAGCTTGTAATGCAACATATCGTATTTAGATCATTTGCGTAATACAAATCATTCTATAAGCTTGTAATGCAATATACTTGAAAGTTTATCAAGAATCAAAGACGATGAAGAACTACTTTCTCTCTACCGGGACGTTTTTCCAACATTCATTCATTTATTTCGTCAACCTAAAAGTTGGATCCCGCAGATTACCCTGTCATTCGTCGTATGTTTCTATTATTAGAGATGTAATCTCATCATCAGGAATTAGCAGTTCCTTGAGGAATTCGACCTCTGCATGACCATCATTTTTCCGTTGATTTTACCTTCTCCAATATTCAACATCCAATTTTCAAAATCATTTATCGCGGCTGTGTATGCTGGGTTCGTCCAATGCTTTTACCTGTATGATGAGATGGAATGAGAGGGTGTCTGGGATGTATTTTAATAACTTTAACCTGTTTGCGGACTCCACGTCTCCACACGTTACACATAATCACAAAATCATTAGTTTAGTTTTTTTTATCCCAATACGACCCTAACCGACTCTTAACCATAAACATAAATTGAATTCAAGCTAGCTGGTAGTTAGAGGTCACAATATAAATTATATGATTAGACTAAAACATCCGTCAAACATTGATGCCAAAAACGGGTTAGAAAAGCTGCGAATCCAAAAGTTGGCTAAAACATCGACTAAAACCTCCTTCAAAAGTGGTTTAACTCGATCCGATAAGCCATATCGGGTTTAAATCGGGTCAAACCGACCCTACTGACACCGCTACTTGTAAGTAGGGGTGTCGAAAAAGTTGACCCGACCCGAACCCGACCCGAACCCGAACCCGAACCCGAACCCGAATAATCATATTCGGGTCGGGTCACTCGGGGTCCAAAAGTGTATTCGGGTCAATTCGGGTTGACCCGAGTTCTAATTAGCTCGGGTTCGGGTTATATATTTTTTACCCTTGACCCGACTTGACCCGACCCGACTTGACCCGAACACGACCAACCCGACTTGACCCGACTAAAATTACATTTTTTACATTGTATTAGTACTTAATTTAGCCACTTTTTACACATTTTTCTTAAACTCGGGTTGACCCGAACCCGAGTTGACCCGACCCGAGTTGACCCGACCCGAATTGACCCGAACCCGAGTGACCCGAGTTCTAATTAGGCTCGGGTTCGAGTTATATATTTTTTATCCTTGACCCGACTTGACCCGACCCGAGTTGACCCGAACCCGACCGGGTCAACCCGAAACACACCCCTACTTATAGGTATTACCCGAGTTCTAAACCATAAAACCAAACCAAATCACCCAACTAATAATTGGTTTATTAGTTTAAGCCCAATAAACCAAACTGAAAGCTAATTAATGTAATAATAATGGACTAAACAAGATCAAGTTCAATATAGGTTAAAGCCCATAAACATGAAACCTCAATATCCTGGGAAAAGCATTTACCAATGTTTATAGAAATTGTTCAAAATATATTTACAAAAATCCAAAATAAAGTAATGAAGATCTTGAATTTTGGTCTCACATAAGGGTAAAATTCAATTTACATGTCAACTAGCTTTGTAGACTTTGTAGTCCTCCCGTACTAAATTCAATTTACATGGTGTAGTTTTTGTATAGCTTTTCCTTGTTTCAAAAAGCTATGGCATGACTTGTTGCATTGTAGTGAAGACTTGGCAAATGACTTTTCATTGGAAGACTTGTGAAACAGCAAGCGTTTGACAGATTTTGCAACAAGCTGTTTTCATTAAATGTAAAGTTGTCGAGTTTTCATTTTATACCCTTTATCAAGTACATTTCTTTCACTTTCTTCCATTTTCATTTGATGTAGTTGTTTTAAGTGTATATATACATGGGTTGCAAACTACTTTGGCCCATTACCATCTGCATAATTTTTTCATTTGATGTAGTTGTTGGTCTGTTATATGTGAAGCTTCAATAATTTTTTGGAAGAGAGTGAGATGTCTAATGTACATATGTCATAAATCAACTATGTGAATGTTTATCTGGTTTACAAGTATGCATGGAAATTTGACTTGAGAAATATATTAATATGAAATTTGCTAATGATTAGTTAGGTTGATAGAGAAGCTATTATGGATGGTTCATGAGTATGAAAACAATGAAGCTGAACTAAACAAGGTAAGAACTATGGATTTTACCACTTTAGAAGTGCAGAAAGGTAAGAGCTATTATCGATGGTTCATGAGTATGAAAATCACATGATGTATTTATTGATTGTTATGCAAATTGTAGGCACACATATGATATAGTATTTATATATAAATTCCATGGAACCATTTCAAGGAACCGTTCACATATAAAAATCACATGTGACCAATGTTCCATAGAATCATTTCACCACATCAGTTGGTACTTTCCTAGCTTGGTACCGTGTTAACGGTTTTCATATTATGAGATACTAGTAGTTTAATGAATCGTTATATCATATCATACATGCATGGACAAAATGGATTCTTTAGTTTTTTTGTGCAACTACACCTGTGATAGTTGCAAAAGCACAATAGCCATGCCATAAAACTAGTTTATATCAATGTGAGTAAAGATGGAGCGTAGTTTGTACAAATATAAATAGATAAGGGTAGTTTATAAAAAATGTTTGTAAAAAGCTTTTGAAAAGCTTTGTTGCATTGGAGTTGTTTGATAGAAATGGATTTTTGCTTTGTGATAGTTATTGTAATATAAATGCAAATTTACAAAAAGTCTTAGAAGACTTGGCACCATTGCTATTGCTCTTATCCCATTTTTGGTTCTCTGGGTGGCCGCGCTCCAATCACTATCTTTAAAAACCAAATCCAAACCAATTTTTTAGTTTCAGTTGGATCCAATAAACCGCCCAAACCCCAAATAAGCTAAGACAGAATAAACCATATCACTTTGGATCGGTCGTTTTTCGGGTCCAACCGTATAATGAACACCCCTACCATAAAAATGAACAATTAATCTATAATAGACGTACTCCTACATGATCCAATGAAAAGTTGAAAACTTTACAATCTGTTGATGAACTATTTACGTTTGTATATATATTATCTTTCTTTTGATGAAATGGGAAGATATATACAAATATACAACAATACAAACTATCAGCACTATCTAACATAGACAGATTGAATGCATCCTTAAAATCTTCACATCTCATCCACAATCACTACATTTTCCGTAGCACCATTATGAGCTAAAACTGAGTTGTAGAGGGTTTAATATAGTGACTACATTTCTTCCATCATGATATTTTGGAAGGAGTATTCTATGTTTTCTGGTGGAGCATTTGGTCTCATAGGAACCAACATCTTTTTTCGGGTTCCAATCCTCGTAAAAGTTTTATTTTCGATGACATTGTCTTTCGTTCTTTTAATTGGTGTGTAGCTAGAGGTAATAGAACAATGAGTTGGGATGGTTGGCTTCAACATCCTCATTTACTTTCTTTGTAATTTCTAGCACCTTGCTAGTTTCTAATAAATTTGCCGTTCAAAAAAAAATAGTCTTATAAAGAACCAACTGAGCTAGCTCAGTTGGCCACGAAGGGTGATTTTAGGAGATTTTCTTGGAGAGGTCTCAACTTCGAGTCTTATTAAGGACCTTTTCGAGTCTTACTAAGGACCTTCAGGGGCTCGAAATAAATAGAAACAGGAGTGAGGTTTATCCTTATAGAGAAGGTTCAAGGCTTGCATAGTGTCCAAGTGGATGTCACTGCGGGCTCGAATCACTAACTACTAATGCGCCATTAAAAAAAATATGAAGGCATTGTCAAGTCAAAAAGGGTATATGCATATTTGTTACATGGATAGTTGACAAGAAGTCGCCTGTCTAGCCAAAAGCCACCTAGAAACAACAAGTTATGCATATTTCTTGGACTAGGCTGATTCATAAAAGCACAACAAATAGTAAAAACTTTTGAATTGTTATTTTTACATGTAATTCTTAGCAACGAAGGCACAAAAGCAAAAAAGAATTGGTCCAAATGCTTCTCTTTCTAGAAGCAACAAGGTTTCAACAAACTTTTAGTGTAAAATAATCTTTTAACATTATTCTCATTATTAATTAAAAAAAAAGTAGATGGAATATATATATGATATAAGTTGTGTGAATACATACGTATACAAAGTCATCTTTTAACATGATTATGTATAACATGCACAAAAATTTAAAGTAAACTAGTAAAATATAACATAAGTTGAGAATACATATGCAAAAGACATATATATGTGACCCCTTATTTGCCTATCCTGCTTAAAGTCAATCTAATCCCAATAACTCGTTGTTACAAGTCACACAACCAATAAGTGTTCATTTGAAAATAAAAAGAAAATAGAAGCGTGTGGAAGAAAGAACTAAAATTTTGATGTACAAACGTTGTTAATGGAGTGCTTTTCACACATACATAAAATTGCTTTTGTCGGACACGTGTTAAAATATGATGCAAAGTCGGTTCGGTCGTATGACATTCTAAGAAATATCTCAAGTTGGGCACATTTAACATCACCAACTTTTGTCTAGGGTGCAAAAATTATAACTACCATAAAAATATTTAAGAGTTCAAATTGTTGCAAATATATTATTATATGGAGTGTGCTCAAGTTGAAAGTTTCTTTTTGTGTCTCAACTTTCTACACTTCAAACCTGCCAAAACAGAAAGAATTTCCTGTCACACGTTGATATTCAAAGAATTTATTTTCTTGACTTTTTTTTCAATGTTAATTAACCTTAGCATATTCTATAGTCAAAAATCAAAATTCTCATTCACATAGCCTCATAGCCTATGTTGCATACCTCCTATATGTACATCTATCAATATCAAATATCTATATACCTTACACAAAACATTAAAAAGAATCCCATACACCACAAAGAAATGAACAACAAAAGCTTATTTTCTTCAGTCTTCATTGCTCTTTTTATCATCTTTTGTGTACCTTTGGCTATATCTCAAGAAGTTGGTATGTTCCTATAACAATCTAAACTCAACATTATGGTTCTTTTTTCTATTGTTTTATGTAGTTTATATTTCGTGTTTCTAAAACATGTTTTGTAATGGTTGTATGATGACGAGCATGAGTTCACGTATGACGTGAACAGTCCAAACGGGCCGGATCATTGGGGAGAGATCCATCCCGAGTGGAGCATGTGTAATCAAGGAGACATGCAGTCACCTATTGATCTCACACATAAAAGGGTTCAAACGACATCCAAGCTTGGAAGACTTGATAGGGATTATAAACCTTCTAATGCAACGCTTGTTAATCGAGGCCATGATATGATGGTAAAATTGTTGGAACGAATCAGATCAATTATTTAGCTAAATTATATATACTCTAGCAATAATAATTTCGTACGAACAAAACAGCTGAGATTGATCGGGGGAGCAGGACATATCCATATAAATGGAACTGAGTATCAACTTAATCAACTTCACTGGCACACGCCTACTGAACACACCATCAACGGCCGAAGGTAGTGAAAAAGAAAAACTTTTACTTTAACCATAACAAACTCAAACAAACACTCATCTTTGCTACATGTGTAGATTCAATCTAGAGCTACACTTAGTTCATCAAAGCACAGACGAAAAAATTGCAGTGGTTGGAATCTTATACAAAATCGGTCGCCCTGATTCCATTTTAGCAATGGTAAATTCAATTAAAAATTTCTAATTGTGGAGTACTATTCATTACGTTGAACCTATAGATTTTAGTTTTTTATAAAATCTTGATGTTCCTATTTTCGACATATCTAGATGGAACCATATTTGAGAGCAGTGGCTTCTACAAGGGGAGTCGAAACAAGTGTTGGAATAATTGATCCACGCCAAATAAAAATTGGAAGTAGAAAATACTATCGATATATTGGTTCACTTACTACTCCTCCATGCCACCAAAATGTTACCTGGACCATTGTTAAAAAGGTAGTGATAGTTGTGCTCATTTTTGCGCCATCCCTATTTTACTAATCGAACTAATTAAGTGTTTATCGATCGGAAGGAAATAAATTACTCAAGATCTCAAATGATAGTCTTATTTGGTGCTTAATTCTTATTAGGTGAGGACCGTTTCACGAGAACAATTGCGTGTAATACGTGAAGCAGTCCACGATGTGAGTTTTACTATACTAGCCTGCAACTTTGATTTATATGGATCTATGTTTAATAAAGCCTATGCTGTGACAGGAAGCTGATGCTAATGCAAGACCGGTTCAAGCAATGAATGATCGATGGTTGAAGCTTTACAGACCCGATGACGATGAAACAAACTAAGGGTTTCGACTATAAGGAGATATTACATAGGAACAACACAATTGAATTCATTTCTATTGCTTATGGATTTATATTACTCGATGGACACACACCATATGTAGCTTTCACTTATGATTTAATACACATGTCGTTGAAATATTTTGTATGATTTTTATAAACATAAATCAGTTTTAAACATTGGAAATTGCCCATAACTTTCATGAGAGTCGAGAGCTAATGATCCTAACCTTTGCGGTCGCAACTAATTACAAGTCACGTCACAACCACGTACTATTTTCCCCCAAAAGAGACACTTCAAGACAATTGATTTTGCTACGAGACGTTGATGAAGAAGTGTAGGTTCAAAATTCAATTCAGTTTGAATTGAATATAAAAAAAGTATCATTGAAAACTCTACATATATACAGGTTTCCGGTTTACGTGTACTTATATCTAGTTTTAGTATCGATTATTATACTATATGGAGTCGTATTCAAATAGTTATATCTTAGATATACCCAGCTCATGGAACCAAATTATCACTAAAAATTTAAATTCAAATTTACTCGACTTTCAGCCCTTGGAAAACAGATTGTTACAGTATGTTTCTTTTTTACTCAGACATGACCATCGTCCCGTTTTTGAGGTGCAATGTATGATCTTCTTAAGACGTTTCACTTTATGGTCTATTTGGATACTAAGAATACATTGGCTGGCGGAGGAGCCCCTGATGAAGTAAACACAAGTGAAGAGGCAAACTATGTATCAGGTTATCACGCACACAACCAGTGCTCTAGGCAGAATGCTCATCCAAGCTACGGAGCATACTTTGTAGGCAGAATGCTCATCCAACCGACCTATACCGGTACCTGTTCTTTATACCTGTTACCGCAAAATTTTTTACAATGTGGATGGTATACAAAAGAAGTACGCATGTGCATACCCTCTGACTCAAGTATGTCAGCTTCTCTTGAGCATGGTCGAATTACGAAATTTTGAAATAAAAGATCGTTCTACTTCCAGCGCACCTCCTTTCCATGCTACTTCTTTCTTTTCCACTTCATGACCATGAGGCGATTTTCTTGCGGTTTATGCTTTCCACACTTCAAACGTATGTTACCAAAACAAGAAGAAAATTCTCGTCACACGTTGAGCATGAACAACTTATAGACCTTTTTAGAAACTTATAAAACATAGTCTATGGTGAACATAAAACTTTTCATTCTCACATTCAGTATCCTAGCTATATGTATCCACATACTCAGACATCAATAATTTATGATAAACCTTTAAACAATTGCATGTACACACAAAGAAATGGATAACATAAGCTTATTGTTTTCTTCATTCTTCGTTGCTCTTTTCATAACTTTCTGTGTACCTTTGTGTTTATCTCAAGAAGTTGGCAAGTCCCAGTAACACTCTGTCGAAATTATAGCTCCTTTTTATTTTTTTGATTGTTTATATGTCGTGTTTTTTAAATGCATTTCTAATTGATGTACAGATAATGAGCATGAGTTCACGTATGACCTGAACAGTCCACACGGTCCGGATCATTGGGGAGAAATCCATCCCGAGTGGAGCATGTGTAATCATGGATACATGCAGTCACCAATTGATCTCACACAAAAAAGGGTCCAAAGAACATCTAAACTCGGAAGACTTGAGAGATATTATAAACCTTCTAAAGCAACACTTGTTAATCGAGGACATGATCTGATGGTATGTCACGAATGTGCAACTAGTAAACTTTCATCATATTTCTACTGACATGTAACTAGTGAATACACTTATAACTTCTGTAGTATTTAAACTAATTATGTAATATACAGTTGAGATGGATCGGGGGAGCGGGACATATTCATATAAACGGAGTTAAGTATCAACTTAATCAACTACATTGGCACACCCCTACCGAGCATACCATTGATGGCCGAAGGTATAATATTACTTAATTTAGTTTCCGAATCAGTTTAACATTATAAGTTTATAACAAACTTTAATATATATGTTCTACATGCTTAGATTCAATCTAGAGCTACACTTAGTTCATCAAAGCATGCACGGGACATTTGCAGTGGTTGGAATCCTATTCAAAATTGGTCGCCCTGATTCATTTTTATCAATGGTACGTTTGTATCTATAGGTTTTTGTTTGATATAAAATCTCTAATTCGTGTTATATGTAGATGGAACGATATTTGAGAGCATTAGCATCTACAAGGGGAGTCGAAAGAAGTGTAGGAACAATTGATCCACGAAAAATAAGAATTGGGAGTAGAAAATATTATCGATATATTGGCTCACTCACTACTCCTCCCTGCCACCAAAATGTTATTTGGACAGTTGTTCAAAAGGTGAATATCATTTCTTCATTTCTGCACCAATTTATATACTAAGTTTACCTGGTTTGAATCTGTCTAGCGGTGAGCTCAAAGCCAGTCGGCCAAAGGTCGGAAATGGTTGCCCGATTTTTTTTTATCACATTTAGACAATTACTTAAAAATCTGATCAAGTATCATTTTTTGTGTGCTTAAAACTAATCAGGTAAGAACAGTTTCGAGAAAACAATTGCATGTGATACGTAAAGCAGTCCACGATGTGAGTTTTACGTAACTGGTACATCATACCTATATATCTGTTGAGATATACACCTATTGTGTTAATTTTAGCATGTGGTGTAACAGAAAGCTGATGCTAATGCAAGACCGGTTCAAGCCTTAAATAATCGTTGGTTGAAGTTGTACAGACCAAGACCTTAAATAATCATTGATTAAAGTTGTACAGAATAGATGAGGAACAAGCAAACTCCTTTGTGACTCTATCTGTGACATGATTCATTTTTCGCCGTACCAATGTGTGTACATGTTGAATCCAAACGAAATCATATATATACTTGATCTTTCCATCATGTTGTGTGCCTCTCTGTTAAAACTAACCATCAAGTGAAAATAAATAAGCCTCTACACATGACTCATGTGTAGAGGCTTATTATAAATATACTCAATTCACGAAAGAAACGACGTCGTTTCTGCAATGAGCTCCAGTTTCTTTTATGGGCTGACTTTAGCCTGCAACTTTGGTCGGGAAGTATTTTCTTATAGTACGTATTATACATTCATTCCGGAACAATCTTCATCCTCCAAGACTCCACATTTTCCACTCCATCTCTGCTTAACCAAGGTTGGTTTGGAGTTTTACGAACGGTGGGTTTCAGCTACAGTCTACTTAAATAAACTATTCAAAAATGTCTTCTGAATACTTGTAGCTTATGTATTAAGGATCAGTACTCATTTTTCCTAAGACTTCAATTGACTTCTGTTTTTGAGCACCATATACACATGTAATTTGAAGTATTAGTATTCTAATTTGTTAGTAATATTGAAATGTTGTTGAGAGTTTGTGTTATGCTAGAACCTTGGAACTTGCTAACAGCCGCTCGGAACCTTAGTTTTCGTTGTTCGAAAAAGAAGTGTCAGCACCAAACTAGCCCCGCCGAAACGCGCGGGCAGTTCCCACTTGTTTATTTTCACTTGATCAGATTATGACGCGGCTAAGCATCCACTTTGTCAACAACATATATTAATATATGTCAAATATAAACATGAGACAGTTTGGCCGAGTGGTCTAAGGCGCCAGATTTAGGCTCTGGTCCGAAAGGGCGTGGGTTCAAATCCCACAGCTGTCAAATAACCTTTTTCTTTTTTATAAAATTGCAAAAGCTGCTTAATAATCATATAAACCTCACTAAAGAAACCTGCCAAAATGATCTAATAAAGTCACTAAACAAAATTGTTTTTAACATCCAACAAATGTTTTTTTCTATAATAGTTGCTTCTCTCTATGACTACCTAATATCGTAATGTGATCCATATTTTGAAAGGATTGTCTACGTGTTGACGGTCGGTCTTCTTTATGCATTCATTGTTGCTACAACAGAAACATGATTAACGAACGAACCATTATTTAACAGCAATGTATTGATAACTTTTCGCCAAATTGACAAAAGAGAATAAAATTCATTTAGTTGCCATGAAAAATAACAACTTCCTGGAGACGCCAAGTAAACTGATTGGAAAACACATTGATTTTTGGTTTAGAAATTGGTTGAAATGAACAAGTTATTGAATATAGTCAGACTAGCTACAAGGTCTGTTCGTTGGGCGGCGAGCTTCAAATATATATCGGTAAATTTAGAAGCTGTGAATAATCATTCAGTAAAAATATAAGCAATGCCGAAATGAAAGAGCTCAAAATGTCATGAATATATGTCAAAAGACAAATATTTTAGTTATGAAAAGAATTAAATCGGACTTTTATAGTCTGCCAAATGTACATGAATAATATTATATTAAAGAAACATCACATTGAAAACTAGAAAAAAATGATAGAATAATATATTTTCAAAGATAAAATCTGCTAAGTATCTTTGCCTAAATAGATGACATTATTTGAGTGTGTCCATGGTTCCAAAACCGGACCGAACCGCAAGAACCGTAAATTAAGGAAATTGTGGAACCGAGAACCGTCTCTAATTCTTCGGTTCGGTTCCGGTTCCGGGATGGGATTTTCGGGAATTCCCGAAGAGAACCATTGTGTTTAAAATGTCCATTTATTTATTTTTCAATCTTTTATAAAGGACATATTATAACAATACAAACACACACAAAAATGTTTTCAATAACGAAAATCGTACCAATAATTCCAACAGTTTAAAATAACATAAACAAAAACACAAAATGTAACGAAAATTAAGTGTATAATTGTTAAAAAGTATATCTAAAACACGCATTTATAATCCAAATCTCATAAAAAAAGCTTAACGCTCCATCACTTGTTTGCTTTTATAAATTTGTACCGTTTTTTTCATCCATTTAACAACCTCGTCATCATTCAAAAGATCTTAATTTCATTCTCATTTATTTTCATCTCTCCTTTATTATCCAGTCTTTGGTGCAAAACAACACCTGCACAAGTTGATTTGACAATCATGTTGATTGAAATATGTATAATGCAAGTTCGTTTTCTCAGTTCTTAACTAATAGAAAGTCCAATCAATATCAAATTTATAATTGTTTTTGGTTGTTCAAGCTTGCTTGGTAATCTATTGCTAATTCAAACAACACTAAGTAAAAATGAAAAATATAAACCCTACTTATACGTAAAACAAATTGCAAAATCCAAATTTTATTCAAGTAAAAATGTTAAAGTGCAAAATATAAAACTATAAGGACTAAGAATGTAATTTCTATGAAATATAAATGCTTGAAATGTAAATTCTAAAAGTTAAAAGGACTAAAAATGAAATTCAGTTAACTAAAAGGACTAGACTTGTAAAAATTCTAACAAACTAACCAAATTTAACAAACTAACAAACTTCTAAAACTGAAATTAAACAAACTAACAAATTCCAGGGACCAAGTTCTGCAATTACCACAAAATTAGGCAATTAAGCTAGGTTTAAACACTTAATTGAAATCCAGGGACTAAAATGCAATTTTACCAAAATTATAACCAAAAACGGGCTCAATGAAACAATAAGCTCGTTTGAGCTTATTACTCAACCAAATAAGCTGAAACAAATTGCAAACAACTTCAAATCCAATTATAGAAACGTGTATTTAAGGATTTTGTTTAAAAGTCAAAGATAAGCAAAAGAGAGCTTATTAATAAGCTCAAAATAAGCTACAGAAAAATCCAAACATCCACAACTTGATTTTTGTAAAGGAAATGAATAAGCACTTGATTTAAAGCAGGGGAAATCAAACTAGAACAATTTTCATCCACTAATAAGCAAGATATCTGAAAATAAGCTCAAATGAGCTTATGTTGACCAAACGTTGACCAGATTTTTGAAAAAACTCAAAATCTCAAAACTTCATATCCAAACCTTTCTAAACAGAATTGTGAAAGAAAACAAGGACTTTTATGAAGTGGATTATTAGAACTAGTAAAACAGTAAGGAACTTATATCAGAGAATGCAACTTGCTAAGGTCTGAACTAATAAGCTGATTTCTTGCTTATTTCTTGATACTGTAGAATTTCCTCCTAGATACTAAAAGATTATGATGTAAGCTTTAACTAGAAACTGGTTTGAGCAATTTTGAACAAGTAATGAAGGAGAAATGAGCACATGAATCTGACAAGTTTTGAACTAAAAGCTGTTTAAAAGAATGACCCAAACTTTTTATCAACCAATTGCCTTTTTGACTATTATTCTGACTTACAAAAGGCTCAAATCTACTTGTTAACTTCTAAGGACTACAAATGATCACTTAACATCCAATTAACAACACTTGAAATCTGATTTAACACTAGTCCCAAACACACCTTATCTGATTTTTATCAAACTTTTTCAAAGACTATTTGAGTACTGATTTAGACTGAGTGAAGAGCAATAGCAAACTAGTTTATGTGATCCAAATGAAAGCTAATGAGACTGAAATCACACACTAATGACAACTAGAACTCAAGTAAGCTATAGAGCTAAAAAGTTACTGAAAATGAGCTCAAATCTACAAGTCTGAACACAAGTGATCAATTAACTAAACTATAACACTCTAAGACAATCAAACAACAACTGACCAAGTATTATCAAGCAGCCATCAAATTTACACTAAGGAATTGAGCAGGCAAGAACTGTTTAGAGGAACAAAAATCAGAAACTTTGGAACCTATTGTAGTAATCCTTTGGGTAGAAGAGGAGCGCTGAGCTCTCTTGCCCTAGTGATACCACCACCTATCACTATCTATCAACTCAAATCAATCACCAAAACAGCTACAACTCATCATTCTGCATATGAAACTTCAAGAACAATGGAAAGGACTGAAATTCTGATCAAACAGCAACAAGTCTTCAACCAAGTCAGTTATGATCAATGTATGATCATAACAAACTTCTAACAGCAACAATTGAATCCAATAACAGCAAGAAAGTAGCAGGAATTGAAGAACAAGAATTGGCGGGAAAACTGGAATTTGAAATTTTATTGATGAATTCTGTTACAAATGTAGTTACAAGGGTTCTAACTAACTAACAAACTCAAGAGGTTGTCAGTCTCTTGAGTTGTTAGGTGAAAAGGAGGGAAAAAGGAGAAAAGTAAAATTGAGAGAACTAGGTGTTTTCTGAAAATTAACTACTACTGAAAATGAAGAACAAGTTGTGTATTTATAGGCTAGACTTGAGAGTTTGTTGGAGATGTGACGTGTTCAGGCCAATCATTGCTTGACACGTGGAGGAATTCTGCATATCCATTTTGAAGGTGATGAACATGAATTGGGGATTTTTGATCCAATGAATTATATGTTAATTGGTTAACACCATTGGATTCGTCTCATCAAGACGAGCAACTTTGATGTTTTGATCTTCTTCTGAAATGCTCTCTATCAAAAACGCGTTCCTGGAAAATATTTTGGTGAAAGAGAGAAACACGTGGCAGCTTCTGATTGGTGAAGAAAGTGTTACACGGATCACACTGTTGTGATCTTGCATTAAATGTGGTGGCTGCAAGTGGGTTTTAATTATTTGATCCGTGTGGCTTGATTCCTTGTTTCTGATTGGTCCATGGCCTTTCACTTGGATTAAACATTACAAAACTTTCCCAACTTGTCAAATTAAGTCCTTGTACTTGGCAGATTGCTAGTTAAGGCTAAAAACTTCATTCCTTTGACAATTTTGGCCCTTCAACTTTGATTCTTCAACAAAATGACCCTTTGACTTGATTGACTTTGTAGTTTGACCAGGTTTGACTTGGATCTTGACTTTGCAGTATTTGCACTTTAAGTCCCTCAACTTTCAAGACTTGTCAAGATAGGTCCTTGAACTTTGAAAACTTGTCACTTGTGATCCCTCCTTGTCTTTTTCATCCTTTTGAGCTTGGTTTTTCCTTGTTTGCTTGAAATTGTATCCTTTTACCTACATAAGATCACACAAACACAAACATACCACATAACACTGCTTTTTACAATATAAAAGGGTATTTTGCTTCATGTTTTAGGGTTATTTGTTGATAAAAGGATATGAGTTTAAGCTCATATCAAATTCCCCTACACTTGAGCATTGCCATGTCCTCATGCAATATTATCTTTCAAGGCTTAAAAATTTACATTTCCCTCATAATTAATCACCTTGGCCATATGAGATGCATCTACACTACTCTAAACTAGATGATGCATGATTTTGACTTTTATCAATGCAATGGATTAAAATACAATTCTATCTATAACTTTTTGATTTTTCTTGAAATGGTTTTGATGGAAATAACTCATAAAGAATTCAATGACTTGGATTAGGGCTTGGGTACCATGGACACTTATCATCCTCAAGTTTCACTTTCCCCATACCAAGCTAATAAATGGAATCATTGCATTCACAAGTAAAAAGTGCATCAACTTATTCATGACAATTAAATGTGGAACCGGTTATTATTTGAGCAAATTGCTTGTGAGCAAATTTGTCATTATTAAAGTGTGAAATATAAGAAATGTAAAATCCAAAAATAAGGAAGGACGGTTTTAATCCTAAGTAATCTTCTCATCCATTACTTGAAAAACCGCTCACAACTAATATAAGTCCGTATTAAGAGTAATAAGTCATTCGCCTTATGTGTAAAATCCTCATGTCATGCTTTCATAAGTAACTACACACTCGCTAAGGAAAGAAAAATAAAACTCACGCAATAATTTATATCCGCATCTTTTTGGGATTTTGGATCTTCAACCCCGCAACCCGTCAAGGTAATATTGGATTGGAGCAATCTATTGAATCCCCGCAACCCGTCAAGGTAATATTGGATTGGAGCAATCTATTGAATCCCCGCAACCCGTCAAGGTAATATTGGAACTCAATAGTCACTATAATTAACACCACACTGCCCCTCTTGGGAGTCTTGCATTATTATTTTTTTTCTTCTCTTTTTTTTTTTTCTAGCCACTCATTTTTTTTTCATAAGCCGCTCTTATTTTTCTTTATTCCTCACCAAGAAATTTGCAAAGAAGAAAAGGAAAAACACCCGCTAAATATGGAGCATGACACAATTCTAGTACACATAAAACGTGCTAACTTAGAATCTTAAGACGTACTCATATCAACCATAAATGATTAGCCAAAAATGCATAAGAGATTACGAACCAATTAAAACCGTACTTGATTATTTATTAACAATTATATACAAGCGAAGAAAATAGAGGTCAAGAAGAGAAGGGTTTAGCCACAAGTAATTGCCATGAAGTCTATCTAGCCCTTTTACACTTGCTTCAACTCTATCATTTCCCATTCTCCACAAATTTAAAATTTCAAAGAATGAAATTGGTGGAAGCTTAGCCTAATAGACCAATGAAGGACTACATGGTTAAGGATACTAGCTAGAGAATGCTAAATTAAGCAAACTCGGGTTGAGTCAAAATATCCATGGCGGGCCTAATATGTCAAAGAAATCTAAACTTGTTAAAACCATGTTTATTATATTTTTCCTTTTTATATATTTTTGATGAAAAATAAGAGAAGAAATATATACAATGCAAATGTGTTATGCAAAAAATGATTGATGCAAAAATTATGAATGCATGTTTTTGTTGGCCAAAGTAGATCAAAAATTTGAAAAATGATCGAAAAATTAATTTTCCCCGTTATCATGCAAGACAATGACAAGTTCTAGGTAAGGTCACTTCGATAGAAGACCCCCCTACACTTAAGCTAAACATTGTCCTCAATGTTTAAGAGCATGGAAATATAAAAACTTCCCCTACACTTATGACAATGAATAGACTTTGCTTAACCCAAGTTAAGGAAAGGACTACTATTAGTGAAATCAAGTTTAAGCACAACGTGTCAATGAAAAAAAAATCACTAAAGTAACGAAGTGAACCGGATACAAGGGCCTCCTCCATAAGCTCCAAAGCATGAAATGAGTGAGCAACCCTACAAACAAGCATGAAGACAAAAGAAGGTCTCCCCTACACTTATCTCCAAATCTAAGCCTTTATTTCTAACCTACAACACTCTAACCTAGTTATACGATGCTTGAGTTAATGAGTCTCTAGCTCGACTCGCCCCTCAATGAATTAATTCATGGGGAAAATGGGGACCTCTTGGACCATTTCAACGGAAATGTCCTCCCCAAAGTAATGCTTAACACGGTGACCATTCACTTTAAAATTTGGACCATCGGGTTGGGACAACTCAAGAGTTCCATATGGAAACACTTGAGCAATAGTGAATGGACCGGACCATCTCGACTTAAGCTTGCCCGCAAAAAGCTTCAATCTTGAGTTAAAGAGGAGAACCGGCTCTCCAACTTTGAACTCACGATTCTTAATCTTAGCATCATGCAATTTCTTAGTCTTTTCTTTGTATAGCAAAGAATTCTCATAGGCATTGGCTCTCAACTCATCCATCTCATTGAGTTGATCTTTCCTATGTGAACCGGCTTGGTTTAAATCAAAGTTAGCCCACTTGAGAGCCCAAGATGCCTTATGTTCTAACTCAAATGGGAGGTGGCACGCTTTTCCATAGACAAGCCTATAAGGAGTACAACCAATTGGTGTCTTAAAAGCCGTCCTAAACGCCCACAAAGCATCATCAAGCTTATCCGACCAAGAAGCTCTATGCTCTCCCACCGTTCTCTCTAAAATTCTCTTTAAACCACGATTTGTGACCTCGGTTTGACCATTTGTTTGAGGGTGATACGCGGTAGAAAGTCTATGATTCACTCCATATTTCTTCATAACTCTCGTGAATTGATCATTACAAAAGTGCGTACCACGATCACTTATGATGGCCCGAGGTACACCAAATCTAGCAAACAATTGTTTCAAGAACTTTACAACCACTCTAGCATCATTAGTAGGTAAGGCTTTAGCCTCCACCCACTTGGACACGTAATCCACCGCCACAAGTATATACTTGTTTCCCTTAGAGGATGGAAAAGGTCCCATGAAATCTATTCCCCATACATCAAATATCTCACACTCTTGGATAAAATTTTGTGGCATCTCATCACGTTGTGTAATTTTTCCTTGTCTTTGACAAACATCACAAAATTTCACCATCTCTTGGGCATCCTTGTAAATGGAAGGCCAATAGTAACCCGAATCAAAGACTTTCTTAGCGGTGTAGTTAGGCCCAAAATGTCCACCCGTAGGTCCTTTATGACATGCCTCTAAGATTTTAAATGCTTCGGGCCCATCTACACACCGTCTAATGATTTGGTCCGCACATTGCCTAAAAAAATATGGATCATCCCAAAAGTAATACTTAACTTCCTTAAGAAACTTTTTCTTTTGTTGGTAAGTAAGACCCTCAATAAGAACATTGCCCACAAGATAGTTTGCAATATCCGCAAACCAAGGTGTGGCATCCTCTTGGGAAGAGATAGACATGAGCTCCTCTAATGGAAAGGATTCATTGATTTCTTGATGTGGGAAATCTCCTTGAAAAGGATGCTCAAGTCTACTCAAATGATCCGCCGCTAAATTCTCGGCCCCTTTTTTATCACGAATCTCTATCTTAAACTCTTGAAGCAACAAAACCCATCTCAAAAGCCTAGGCTTAGCATCTTGTTTTGTCATAAGATACTTGAGAGCGGAATGATCCGTATACACTATGGTCTTGGAAAGCACAAGGTATGGTCTAAACTTCTCAAAAGCATATACTATAGCAAGCAACTCTTTTTCCGTGGTAGTGTAATGAAGTTGTGCACCGGTCATGGTTTTACTCGCATAGTGTATAGGTTGGAAATGCTTATTAACTCTTTGTCCTAAGACGGCCCCCACCGCATAATCACTAGCGTCACACATAAGCTCAAAAGGTAATTCCCAATTTGGAGAAACCAAAACGGGAGCCTTTGTCAATTTTTCCTTAAGTGTCTCAAAAGATTCTAAACAAGCTTGGTCAAAAATGAAAGGAGCCTCTTTCTCCAAGAGATGAGTCATCGGTCTAGCTATCTTAGAGAAATCTTGTATAAAGCGCCTATAAAAACCCGCATGACCTAAGAAACTCCTCACACCTTTAACCGAGGTGGGTGGGGGAAGCTTAGCAATCACATCAATTTTGGCTCGATCAACTTCTAATCCCTTATTGGATATCTTGTGTCCTAAAACAATCCCCTCTTTTACCATAAAGTGACATTTCTCCCAATTAAGCACCAAACGTGTTTCCTCACAACGCTTAAGCATTCTCTCAAGATTGGTGAGACACGAGCTAAAGGAGTTCCCAAATACGGAAAAGTCATCCATAAAAACCTCCATGGTTTGCTCTATCATATCATGGAAAATTGCCATCATGCACCTTTGAAACGTCCCCGGTGCATTACATAGGCCAAAAGGCATCCTCTTGTAAGCAAATGTACCGTATGGACAAGTGAATGTGGTCTTTTCTTGATCCTTAGGGTCAATTGGGATTTGGAAATAACCCGAAAAGCCATCAAGAAAGCAATAGTACTCATTTCCCGCTAAGCGTTCAAGCATTTGATCCATAAAGGGAAGCGGGAAATGGTCTTTCCTAGTTGCCTCATTAAGTTTTCTATAATCAATGCAAACTCTCCAACCGGTTACAAGTCTCGTGGGAATAAGCTCATTGTTCTCGTTAGGCACCACGGTGATTCCACCCTTCTTAGGAACACAATGAACCGGGCTAACCCATGGAGAGTCGGAAATGGGGTAAATCATACCTGCATCTAAGAGTTTAATCACTTCTTTCTTAATAACCTCATGAATTTTTGGGTTAACTCTCCTTTGGTTTTGAATGGCGGGTTTATAATCATCCTCCATAAGGATTTTGTGAGTACAAAAATGTGGATCAATTCCCCTTATGTCGGATATTTTCCATGCTAAAGCTTTCTTATGTTTCTTAAGGACTTCAATAAGTTGCTCCTTCTCATCCTCTTTCAATTCTTTAGCAATAATCACCGGTAATTGGTCTTTTCCTTCTAAGAAAGCATATTCTAAGTGGGATGGAAGTTCCTTAAGTTCAATGGGAGGTGGACTCTCTATGGAAGGTTTCACTATGGAAGGTTCCTCAATGGTAATCTCTTGTGGAATAGGTGAAGGAATAGGGTCCTCATTGAGCAACTTTTGGATTGTAAGAATATCTTCTTCCCAATTAATGGGAGAATCATCATCACCAAGAAAGTTGGACTCAAATTCCTCCAAGAGGAAATCACTCTCTCCAAAAGGTGTTAAAGAGGGAGCAATTGAGGCCACGGTTTCAACATGTGGAATCTCATCACTAGCATTCTTACAAGCATCATGAAAGTGTTCATTACACACTTCATCTAGCACATCCACAATGTTAATCGTCTCACAAGGTCTAGACTCCTTAACCTCTTTTCTATCACAAACTTTCCCTAACTTAAACACCACTTTCTCATCCTCTACTCTCATAATTAATTCTCCTTCCGCCACATCTATCAAGGTACGACCCGTTCTCAAAAACGGTCTACCAACAATCAAAGGCACTCTAGGATCCATGTCATAATCGACCACTACAAAGTCGGCCGGAAAGGTAAACTTATCCACACCTACAAACACATCTTCCGCTATACCTACGGGGTGAGCTATGGTTCGGTTGGCTAGTTCAAGAGTCATCCTAGTGGGGGTGAGCTCGGGAAGAGAGAGTTGTTTCCAAACCGATAAAGGCATGAGATTTATGCTTGCCCCTAAATCCGCCAAAGCCATGCAATTTTCAACACCGGGAAAATTACAAGGTATCAAGAAGCGCCCCGGATCTCCAAGTTTTGTTGGTAAGGTTTTAAGTAACACCGCGGAACAATTTTCATTAAGTGATGTGTTGGGCAAGTCAACCAATTTTTCTTTGTTTGAGAGCAAATCCTTGAACATCTTAGCAAACTTTGGCATATAAGCAAGAGCTTCCGCAAAGGATATGTTGATATTGAGTTGCTTGAACATCCTTAAGAAATTGGACACTTGTATGTCATCTTTGTTCTTTAACTTGTCCTTTTTCAACCTTGAAGGGTATGGAAGAGTAGGTTTTGGTGTAGGTGGAATAGGTGTTGTAGTGGAAGATTTGTCTTTGTTAGCCTCTTCATTGGGAAGTGTGGAAGTTGAAGGAGAAGTATGAGATTGTTGAGAAGGTGTGTTTGAGTGAATAGGAGCACTTTGAGGAGGTGGAGTAGAAGTAGAAGGCTTATCACAAGTAGGAGCACAAGTGGGTTGAACAATAGTAGGTTTAGGAGGTGAAGGATCCTTTGTTGTTGTACCACTTCTTGTTGTAATGGCATTGACATTGGCCCTAGGATTTGTTTGTGTGTTGGAAGGTAAAGCTCCTTGTGGTCTTTGAGTTACCGCCACTAAAACCCTATTGATTTGTTCCTCTATTGTACGTTTCACTTGATCATTCATTCTCTTCTCAATGTCACGCATTTTCTTGTCAACATACTCTTGAGTCTCTTGCATCCCATATCCTTGAGTTTGATTTTGAGGGTAAGCTTGATTTGGTATTGGAGCATATGCTTGATTGGGAATAAATGGAAGTGGCTGATTAAATCCTTGTTGTGGTGGATAAAAGGTATTAGCTTGAGGTTGAAATTGATTAGGTGCCTTGTAATTATTTCCTTGGTATGGTTGTCTTTGCCCTTGATTCCTTGCTAGAATTTGAGGAGGATTTTGTGGAATTTGGGTGGGTGGTTGGGGTGGGAAGCCGGGTGGAGTAAGGTAATTTTGGGATTTGTAAGAAAGATTATTTGGATTGATGTTAGGCTTGAAGTGTTCACGGTGTTCCTCTTGGTAAGCATAGCATTCCCCTTGATACCCTTGCACCTTGTCACATTGTTCATAAGAGTGAGGTCCTCCACAAGTAACACAAGAAATGGTGATGGCATTCACATTGTTTGAGGAATTGTTCAATGTCATGCTCTTAAAAGTTTGAAGCATGTCTTGTTGTGCTTGCAAATGCCTCTCACTTTCTCTATCCATCCTTTGAAAAATAGCTTCTTGAAACTTGAGGAGTTGGTTGTCAAAAGGGATTTGAGAAGTGTTTTGGATAACATGAACTCTTTCCTCAAATGGATCATTGGTTTGAACCATTGCCTTAGTCTCAATAATGGTCAAAGCCTCTTGGTATGTCTTGAAATGAATACTCCCTCCCGCGGAAGCATTTAGTGAATCTTGGTGGTGAGGTTTAAGGCCATTGTAGAAGGTATTGATTTTGCTTAGATCATCCATTCCATGATTAGGGCATCGCCTCAACAACTCACTATACTCTTCCCAAGCATCACCAAAGGATTGACTAGGTTTTTGTGTAAAGCCCATAATCATATTTCTCAAAGCCATAGTCTTTTGTGGAGGAAAGAATTTGTTCAAAAACTTAGTGGTAAAACCATCCCATGTGGTGATACTATCGGGTGGTTGGGTGTCTAACCAATGCTTAGCACTCCCATCTAGTGAAAATGACACTAACAACAATCTAATGACATCCGGTGGAACCCCATTATGCTTAATGGTATTGCAAAGTGAAAGGAATCTCTTAAGATGAGCATGGGGATCCTCATTTTGTTTTCCATAGAAAGGTGATGCAGCAACCATATTGATCATAGATGTATGTAGCTCAAATGTGTTAGCGGGATAGTCGGGAATCTTAATGGCACTAACAAATCCATGAATGTTGGTTTGCATACGTTCAAACAAAGTACGGTTATCAACAGCCATGGCTCCTTGTGGTGGTGACAAAGCACGATTCTCGTGATCGGCTTGGTGGACGATGGTGGTCTTACTCTCTCTTTTCTTCTTCCTTTTCGGAGGAAGAGGTTGTACACCAATCGGTATTTGTGCACGCCCGCGAGTGAGCATGCAACTCAATACGAGGAATGAGAGAGAAGCTCTCGTGTGACTTTGAAAAGAATAAGATTATCCTCTTCGAGTTTCGATATTAAATATCCACAAGAAAGTAACAATATATGTAATACTACTTTGGGTGCAAGACCCTCAATGAAGCTCTCCTTCTTAGAATACTCCCAAGTGAACGGGGGGTTAGGTGGCGCGAAGCACTTAAGTACCTATTGACCCTTAGATGGCATTTTATAGCACATCGCCTTTCTATTCACTTAAATGTTCGTATTCTTCGAATTATTGCTTATTGAGAGTATTTATCTATTCTTGCTTTATTTTGTTTGATCGATACGCGTGTCAAGGACCGGAGCGCCCCTCAACACGGTGTATTGCCTCGGCAATACTTATGGAAGATATGTAGATTGATTGTTCTTATACGTATACGTATGTACTTATAATAATATATAAAAAATATTTTTGTATTTATGAGTTTTTAAAGGAAAATACTATATGTACATAAAAACCGAGAGAATTCAATAATATATATTTTTGGGTGCAATCTCTTAGGAAAAAGATTGCTTTTTGGATTTTTTAATTTTTTTGGTCAATTCTTTAGGAAAAGAATTGTTTTGTTAATTTTTAGTTTTTATATATTTTTATATTTTTGATTTTTTTATTTGTTTTTGATTTATGATACGTAAAAATAACGTTCACAAAGTGAACGGATCCCAAAAGCCAATGAAAACCGTCAATCGATAGTCTCTCGTGTAGTCAAAGAACCGGCAGCGGCGCCATTTGAAATATGTATAATGCAAGTTCGTTTTCTCAGTTCTTAACTAATAGAAAGTCCAATCAATATCAAATTTATAATTGTTTTTGGTTGTTCAAGCTTGCTTGGTAATCTATTGCTAATTCAAACAACACTAAGTAAAAATGAAAAATATAAACCCTACTTATACGTAAAACAAATTGCAAAATCCAAATTTTATTCAAGTAAAAATGTTAAAGTGCAAAATATAAAACTATAAGGACTAAGAATGTAATTTCTATGAAATATAAATGCTTGAAATGTAAATTCTAAAAGTTAAAAGGACTAAAAATGAAATTCAGTTAACTAAAAGGACTAGACTTGTAAAAATTCTAACAAACTAACCAAATTTAACAAACTAACAAACTTCTAAAACTGAAATTAAACAAACTAACAAATTCCAGGGACCAAGTTCTGCAATTACCACAAAATTAGGCAATTAAGCTAGGTTTAAACACTTAATTGAAATCCAGGGACTAAAATGCAATTTTACCAAAATTATAACCAAAAACGGGCTCAATGAAACAATAAGCTCGTTTGAGCTTATTACTCAACCAAATAAGCTGAAACAAATTGCAAACAACTTCAAATCCAATTATAGAAACGTGTATTTAAGGATTTTGTTTAAAAGTCAAAGATAAGCAAAAGAGAGCTTATTAATAAGCTCAAAATAAGCTACAGAAAAATCCAAACATCCACAACTTGATTTTTGTAAAGGAAATGAATAAGCACTTGATTTAAAGCAGGGGAAATCAAACTAGAACAATTTTCATCCACTAATAAGCAAGATATCTGAAAATAAGCTCAAATGAGCTTATGTTGACCAAACGTTGACCAGATTTTTGAAAAAACTCAAAATCTCAAAACTTCATATCCAAACCTTTCTAAACAGAATTGTGAAAGAAAACAAGGACTTTTATGAAGTGGATTATTAGAACTAGTAAAACAGTAAGGAACTTATATCAGAGAATGCAACTTGCTAAGGTCTGAACTAATAAGCTGATTTCTTGCTTATTTCTTGATACTGTAGAATTTCCTCCTAGATACTAAAAGATTATGATGTAAGCTTTAACTAGAAACTGGTTTGAGCAATTTTGAACAAGTAATGAAGGAGAAATGAGCACATGAATCTGACAAGTTTTGAACTAAAAGCTGTTTAAAAGAATGACCCAAACTTTTTATCAACCAATTGCCTTTTTGACTATTATTCTGACTTACAAAAGGCTCAAATCTACTTGTTAACTTCTAAGGACTACAAATGATCACTTAACATCCAATTAACAACACTTGAAATCTGATTTAACACTAGTCCCAAACACACCTTATCTGATTTTTATCAAACTTTTTCAAAGACTATTTGAGTACTGATTTAGACTGAGTGAAGAGCAATAGCAAACTAGTTTATGTGATCCAAATGAAAGCTAATGAGACTGAAATCACACACTAATGACAACTAGAACTCAAGTAAGCTATAGAGCTAAAAAGTTACTGAAAATGAGCTCAAATCTACAAGTCTGAACACAAGTGATCAATTAACTAAACTATAACACTCTAAGACAATCAAACAACAACTGACCAAGTATTATCAAGCAGCCATCAAATTTACACTAAGGAATTGAGCAGGCAAGAACTGTTTAGAGGAACAAAAATCAGAAACTTTGGAACCTATTGTAGTAATCCTTTGGGTAGAAGAGGAGCGCTGAGCTCTCTTGCCCTAGTGATACCACCACCTATCACTATCTATCAACTCAAATCAATCACCAAAACAGCTACAACTCATCATTCTGCATATGAAACTTCAAGAACAATGGAAAGGACTGAAATTCTGATCAAACAGCAACAAGTCTTCAACCAAGTCAGTTATGATCAATGTATGATCATAACAAACTTCTAACAGCAACAATTGAATCCAATAACAGCAAGAAAGTAGCAGGAATTGAAGAACAAGAATTGGCGGGAAAACTGGAATTTGAAATTTTATTGATGAATTCTGTTACAAATGTAGTTACAAGGGTTCTAACTAACTAACAAACTCAAGAGGTTGTCAGTCTCTTGAGTTGTTAGGTGAAAAGGAGGGAAAAAGGAGAAAAGTAAAATTGAGAGAACTAGGTGTTTTCTGAAAATTAACTACTACTGAAAATGAAGAACAAGTTGTGTATTTATAGGCTAGACTTGAGAGTTTGTTGGAGATGTGACGTGTTCAGGCCAATCATTGCTTGACACGTGGAGGAATTCTGCATATCCATTTTGAAGGTGATGAACATGAATTGGGGATTTTTGATCCAATGAATTATATGTTAATTGGTTAACACCATTGGATTCGTCTCATCAAGACGAGCAACTTTGATGTTTTGATCTTCTTCTGAAATGCTCTCTATCAAAAACGCGTTCCTGGAAAATATTTTGGTGAAAGAGAGAAACACGTGGCAGCTTCTGATTGGTGAAGAAAGTGTTACACGGATCACACTGTTGTGATCTTGCATTAAATGTGGTGGCTGCAAGTGGGTTTTAATTATTTGATCCGTGTGGCTTGATTCCTTGTTTCTGATTGGTCCATGGCCTTTCACTTGGATTAAACATTACAAAACTTTCCCAACTTGTCAAATTAAGTCCTTGTACTTGGCAGATTGCTAGTTAAGGCTAAAAACTTCATTCCTTTGACAATTTTGGCCCTTCAACTTTGATTCTTCAACAAAATGACCCTTTGACTTGATTGACTTTGTAGTTTGACCAGGTTTGACTTGGATCTTGACTTTGCAGTATTTGCACTTTAAGTCCCTCAACTTTCAAGACTTGTCAAGATAGGTCCTTGAACTTTGAAAACTTGTCACTTGTGATCCCTCCTTGTCTTTTTCATCCTTTTGAGCTTGGTTTTTCCTTGTTTGCTTGAAATTGTATCCTTTTACCTACATAAGATCACACAAACACAAACATACCACATAACACTGCTTTTTACAATATAAAAGGGTATTTTGCTTCATGTTTTAGGGTTATTTGTTGATAAAAGGATATGAGTTTAAGCTCATATCATTGATAAAAGACTACGATTTTATTTTCTATTTTTGAAAAGGCCTACATGTTTTACATAATGTCATAAACAAACCTTATAAAAACCCATATTTCCAAAATAATGGTTCTTTCGGGAAAGAACCGGAACCGGACGGTTCTTTCCCAAACTGTCTCGAGAACCAAAAATTTAGAATTTTAGGAACCAAGAACCGAACCATGGTTCTAATATACACTTTGGTTCCGGGATGGTTCCTCGGTTCTTATGGTCTCTCGGTTTTTTGGACACCCCTACGACACTTGTATTGAATGAATGCATTGGAATGAGATTTATAAAAAAACTGTGTGCACCGTATAACCTACAACATTAAGACAACAATTTTATTTGGTCAAAAAATTATCAAATAAATGCCACTGCAGACATTACTTAAATGTTTATGAAAAACAAAATAAAGAGTGATCACGTTAATGATTTTTTGATCACTTTCTCTTTGAGGTTGTTTAATAGAAAGACTATCAAACCACTATCGCAAAGGTCTATTCGGATCAATCATTTATCAAACAAACTATAAAATTTTGTATTTAGATCATTTGCTTTGTACAAATCACTCTATAAGCTTGTAATGCAACATTTCGTATTTAGATCATTTGCGTAATACAAATCACTCTATAAGCTTGTAGTGCAACATACTTGAATGATTATCAAGAATCAAAGACGATGAAGAACTACTTTCTCTCTATCGGGACGTTTTTCCAACATTCGTTCATTTATTTTGTCAACCTAAAAGTTGGATCCCGCAGATTACCCTGTCATTCGTCGTATGTTTCTATTATTAGAGATGTAATCTCATCATCAGAATCTGGAATTAGCAGTTCCTCGAGGAATTCGACCTCTGCATGACCATCATTTTTCCGTCGATTTTACCTTCTCCAATATTCAACATCTAATTTGCAAAATCATTTATCTCGGCTGCATATGCTGGGTTCGTCCAATGCTTTTACCTGTATGATGAGATGGAATGAGAGGGTGTATGGGATGTATTTTAATAACTTTAACCTGTTTGCAGACTCCACGTCTCCACACGTTACACATAATCACCAAATCATTAGTTTATTTTTTATCCCAATTGCGACCCTAACCGACTCTTAACCATAAACATAAATTAAATTCAAGCTAGCTGGTAGTTAGAGGTCACAATATAAATTATATGATTAGACTAAAACATCCGTCAAACATTGATGCCAAAAGCGGGTTAGAAAAGCTGCAAATCCAAAAGTTGGCTAAAACATCGAATAAAACCTCCTTCAAAAGTGGTTAAAAGCTTATAAAAGTCTTCCTTTTCTGCCAATAAGCTAACGTTAATAAGGGTTTAAACAATGAGGATGCAACCTTTTTTTCTAAAACCAATTAAAGCCAAAAGCGGATTAAATTATCTACTAATCCAAACACCCCCTAAAAGACTAACTTAATTATTTACTATTTGAAGATATATTATTATATTGATATTGGCTAGCTGTGAATGGGCCTGGGTAAATTTGTCGACATTCAAATTTTTTAGCTTGTTTAAGAACCGGAGAGGAATCATAGCGTTCTAAGACAACATCATTCTTTGTTAATTATCCAAAAACCGAGATATTCTTGCAGAAACGTTTTGGATAATGCATAAGAATTTAAGGGTGAATAAGAACATATCAATTTACCGAATATGTTTTATACATGTACCATAAAATTTTGTGTGATATGTCAGAAGTGTAAAATATATAATTTCCATTTAGGATCACGTAACATTACGTAGATGCCGTAAATGAAGTAAGATAGCAAGGTACTGATTACATTAACTAATAACATACACTATATTAAGAAAAGATAATAGAGTATGAATCAATGTACGAATAAAACATACCCATTGTAGAGTCACAACTCAAAACCCATCCTTTTTTCAAGTGGATGTCCGTAGCCAGCAACCAATGCATTATCTCCCGTAATTAGACCGTATGTGCATTATGATTTTAACTATCAACGACATATGGTTGTTTACCGCACACACTCGGCTAATTGCTCCGACTTCTATGTGTGGTTTTCAGGCGATGTTCTGAAAAAACGTAAACCAACGTGGGATTAATGTAGCAGGCAACAAAAGATAAAACATGAACATTGATTGAAGACAGGATTTGACCGGTGGTGTTTGGTGTTAGAATAAGAAGCGCGTCACATGAAAGGAGATATGAATATGCATTTTTAGAGAGACTCATCAAGGTGGCACGCAACAAAGAGATAATATGTACCTTCATCACATACAGATTCAGGCTGACTATATGTTCCTCCTAAGAGATAGCGTGAATAGAAGGTGGGTCCCGATAGATGGTGTGAATAGAATGTTGTTGTTGATCATGTATAGCTAACTGCGTGTGATTATGCGGATCTGCACAGAAATGCGTAATGTTAGAAGTGATAGGTGTTAAGAATAAGCATTCAACATAGTCGATTGATGTTATTACATGTCACATGCTTTCTTCGTTTTAAGCTTCATAACTCTCAGGGACCAACATCATTAGATTATGAGAATATGAATGAAATAAGATGGTAATTCTGGATGGGGAAAAAGTAGCTTCAATCTAAATGCATCAACGTCATTCATGTAGTATTTTGAATAGACTTTTTGCTATGATAAATCCAAGCCTTTTTGTTCTTATAAATCTAAGCCGTTCATATAGTGCAAGACTACAAGCACACCTTTATTTGTAACTGGTGCATCCATTTTCACCTTCAAATAAGAATCATATGTCTTCCCAGTTTCTACAATTTGGCAACAATTATGTAGAAACTAGAAGGGGGGGGGGGTTGAATAGTTTCTTATATTTACTTGTTAAAAGATGGTTTTCAAAAAATCCTTTTTCAAAAACTTAGGCTTGAGGAAATATGTGAAATCTTCTTATGTACAATATGAACAATGATAGTGTAACTAAACTAATACTAACTAATGTATATGCACAAAGAATAAACAATGTAAAGAGTTAAGGGTAAAGAAAGATCAAACCAAACACCAAGGATTTATAGTGGTTCGGCAACGAAGCTCACAACTCGTTCCTACTCCACTCCTCGAGTACTCCTTACTTGAGAGTTCACTACACAACAAGCTCCTTATGGTGGAGAAAACCGTACACGTTGCTTAACCAATTTCCGACTCTAAGCTAAAAGTCGAGCCCTAATCGTAGCTAGGACCAATCTACACAACTATACTTAGTACATACACAACTTCCAAATAAACACAACTACTTGGATCTTCACAACTATGACACAACAATGAATGTATAAGATTTGATCTTCAAAGGATCTTTGGTGGTGGACTCAACACTTCACAAGGATAGTGTTCTTCTCTTTGCACTTGGAGAGGAAGGCATGGATGGGATAGATTCACTTCTAAACAAGTAGTAATCAATCAAATGATCAAGGATTTGAGTGAATTAAGAAGTATGTTTGAATCTAGAAATTTATGTGCAAAAGAGGTGAAGAGAAAATCTGAGAATGGTCCACTATTTATAGAACAAAGGGCCAACGGCTATATCTGCCCGCGGTTCTTTATCTCAGCCGGTGGTTCCTTATCGATAAGGAACCACATAGGCACTAGGGAACCGCCGGAGTAGACTCCGCTCCCTTTTTGTCCTTTAGTGGTGGAGGTCTTATCTGATTATAAAATATCCTGAAAGAATATTCCAAATCAAAAAAGAATATGCCATTTTCAAATTTTCAAATATTTAATTTAATAAAACATTCTCTTAAAAAGAAAGTTTAATAAAAAACTTGTCACACTTAATAAAAAGTGAGTTTTAAGATAAGATTAAATCACTTGATCACTTGATTAAGGTTAGTACTTGTTTATTCATACCTTAAGTGAAAATGGGTAAAATGAAAAATACGTGAACTCAAGAATTCGTTTTTCATTGTTTTCATAAATGCTTGTTTTTACATATTGTCGTAATCAAAACTAAGCGAGACCGAAAAATGCAAGTAACGTTTTTAGGCATTATTGCATTAACAATCTCCCCCTTTTTGATTCCGACAATACATAAACTCAATCACACAAAAACAAGATTTTCGAAGACGAGTTTATTCATTTCTCCCCCTTTGTCGAAGCAAAAAGGTTGCATAAGTCGGTGTTGAAGAGACGGACTTTGCAAAGACTCCCCCTTGGTTCTTACTCCCCCTTGCTTGGGGCACCGAGGAATCGAGATATGGTGACAAGCTACATAGAAGGGTTAGTTGAACAAAAGAGACAACCAACAAGAGATAGCTATAGGTCACAAAAAAATAAAATAAAAAGAGAAGAAAACACAAAGACTAAGATCCAAGTGAAGTCATGTAAAAAAATCATACAAAGATGTATGAAAAAGGAAACAAGCCAAAAGCATAAATCTAATCCTAGTTAATCTATAATTCTAAGATTTGCTTGAATTAGGTGTCTTGTGGATAAGCAACCAATGCTTATATGAAAGACAAGGTAGTGGCGGAAGGTGGTGGTGGTGGCTTGGTGGAGATCTCATAATCAAAGTGAAGAGGAGGCTTGATTAAGAGACTCTTGATGTAGCTCAACTCCTCATAGATGTGTTCCATAACAAGATGTTGGTATTGACAACAATGACAATATGTCCCATGGTGCATGACATTATCATGAGAAGGAGGAAAAACACTAAAGGGTGGTGATGGAAGAAAAGATGTTCCACAATCAACATTCTTGGTAGGAGAAATGTGATTAAGAGTGTTCTTGGGTGAATTTGGATTGAAAGTGTTCTTGAGTGAGTTGGGATTGAAAGCAATTGGGGAAAATGAAGGAGAATCAAAGCTTTCATTAGGAGAATAAGACATTTTGGTATGTGAAGTATGGCAAAATGCTTATGGTTAAATAAGGAAGGCTCAAGGTATTTTTAGGGTGGTCAAAGGGTTGAAACAAAGATTCCCAAAAGTGTTTGAACAAATTTGGAGTTTCAGAAATACCCGAAAAAGGAAGCACTGTACGCGGTTCCTTATCACTTCTGGCGGTTCCTTATCGCTAAGGGACCGCGGTTCATATATGGAACCGCCTACAGAGGCTGTGTTTTGGTGGTGAAGGAAGATTTTTCAATTCAGAAAATCTTATTTTTCTAGTCTAACTAATCATAAGGATATGCTTAAACGCAAAGATAGACAAAGAAAACACATACGAACTCACCAAATAGAGATTTGACCAAAATACATGGATTTTTAAATAAAAATCGATGTAGGAGGTGTGTAAGACAAGACCTTAAGTCACGACACAATGATCCTCCATGATTCAATCTTGTTCTTACTATGTTTGAGAGAATTATATATATGAATTATGTAAGCTCGAGATTAATAGCAAGAATTTATGAAAAACGTTTTTAGATTGAATTAACAATGTCAAAACATTTCTCGACCATTTTCGAAAGAGACTTTGAGAATTTTGAAATGGAGAAGAGAAGATTTTCAAGAAGAGTATAGGAGACTCAATGACTCAAAGTGATAAAAGACTCAAAAGAAAATAAGAGACTCAATAAAAGGAAAGCAATTAAGGAATATGTTCCATTAAACCTAGACCTAGACGTAAGTAATTAAAAGGTTCCCTCTTAAGTGGCTTAGTGAAGATGTCGGCTAAGTTATCCTCGGAGGGTCCCTTCTCAATCGAAATGTTCCCCTTTTGAACATTATCCCTAAGGAAATAGTGGCGAATTTCTATGTGCTTGGTTCGCGAATGTTGCACGGGATTCTTGCTAAGGTCTATAGCACCTTTATTATCGCACATGATGGGAACATCATCAAGAGAAATCCCGTAATCAACAAGCACTTGCTTCATCCATAAAACTTGTTGGCATGCTTTTCCTACACTCACATACTCGGCTTCCGTGGTGGATATCGTAAGAGCGGTTTGTTTCTTGGAGAACCAAGAAGTTAAACAACAACCCGTGAAGGTACAAACTCCACTAGTGCTTTTCCGGTCCACATAGTCTCCCGCATGATCCGAGTCCGCATAGACAATGGTTTCTACGCCGGTACCTTTAGGATACCATAATCCTAAATGTATAGTGCCCTTAATGTATCAGAAGATACGCTTAACCACTTCAAGGTGAGAGGTTTTGGGAGCCTCTTGGAAGCGAGCACAAAGGCAAACATTAAACATGATATCCGGTCGACTTTCCGTTAGGTAAAACAAACTACCAATCATACCTCTATATTTGGTGTTGTCTACCGACTCACAATCATCATCTACAGTGAGTTTAGTATCCGAGGCCATTGGGGTCTTCATTGGTCTAGATTCTTCTAATCCAAATTTCTTTAACATTTATTTAGCATACTTAGATTGACTAAAGAAAATACCATCATCCATTTGTTTAATTTGGAGTCCTAAAAAGAAGTTAAGTTCTCCCATCATACTCATTTCAAACTCATCATGCATGATTTTGGCAAAGTCATCACACAACTCTTGACGAGTTGAGCCAAATATAATGTCATCAACATATATTTGCACGATTATGAGGTGATAACCTTTCTTCTTTGTAAAGAGCGTGTTGTCTACCATCCCCATGGTATACTCATGTTTAACAAGAAATGCTTTAAGTCTATCATACCAAGATTTGGGTGCTTGTTTAAGACCATAAACTGCCTTCTTAAGCTTGTAAACATGATCCGGTTTCTCAAAATAAATGAAGCCGGGAGGTTGAGCCACATATACCTCCTCATTGATCAAACCATTAAGAAACGAACTCTTTACATCCATTTTTTGAAGCTTAAAGTCTAAGGCACAAGCGTAGGCTAAAAGGATTCTAATCTGGTTACCGGTGCATATGTATCGTCATAATCAATCCCTCTTGTTGATTATAGCCTTGAGCTACAAGTCTAGCCTTGTTACGAGACACAACACCATTCTCATCTAACTTATTCCTATAGACCCATTTGGTTCCTATAATGGTAGAACTTCTAGGTGGAGGAACAAGTTCCCAAACATCATTAGCAACAAATTGATTCAATTCTTCTTGCATCGCAATGACCCAACTCTCATCCGTCAAAGCTTCTTTAACATTATTTGGTTCAATCAAGGAGACAAAACAAAAGAAGTTTCTTTGGTTTTGGACTTGAGATGTTAGGGTCCTTTGATTTAAGTCACCAATGATATTATTGAGAGTATGATCCTTAGACTCCTTAATGTTTACTTCCTTTTTAAGACTAAGGTCTTCAACTCCTATTTTTCTAACCTCTTTGGCTTTAACTACTTCTATTTCATCCAAGTCATCATCAACCAATGATGGTGTCTTGGGTAAAGGAGGGGTTTCATCAAAAGTCACGTTAAGTGATTCTTTAATTACGCCCGAGGTTCTGTTAAGGACTATGTAGGCTTTGCTAGTTTGGAAATAACCTATAAAGATACCTTCGTAAGACTTTGGATCGAACTTGGTAAGGTAGTATTTGGTGTTGAGGATAAAGCACTTGCTTCCAAACACCCTAAAGTATTCCAATGAGGGTTTCTTACCTTTAAGAATCTCATAGGGGGTCTTTCCTAGGAAAGGTTGAATAAGAATTCGGTTGAGAATATAAGTCGAGGTGTCCACGGCATTGCACCAAAACTTTTGAGGCAAAGATTGCTCGTTTAACGTCGTCCTACTTATCTCTTGGATGGTCCTATTGTTCCTTTCAACTACCCCATTTGATTGTGGAGTGCGAGGAGCTGAGAAGTTATGGGTAATACCATGAGCTTCACAAAAGGCACCAAATAGCACTTCATTATCAAGTTCCCTACCATGATCCGTCCTAATAGAGACAATTGGACATCCTAGTTGATTTTGAATTCTTCGACTAAAGATTTCGAAATGATCGAAAGCTTCATTCTTAGATGCCAAAAATCTAGTCCAAGTGAATCTAGAATAGTCGTCAACTATAACTAGGGTATAAAGGTTACCTCCATAATTCCGTATGGCGGAAGGTCCAAAGAGATCCATATGTAGGAGCTCTAAGCACCGAGAGGTTGAAACCAAATTCTTGGCTTTGTGACTTGAGTGAACTTGCTTTCCAACTTTTCAAGCATCACAAAAGTGACTATCAAACTTCATCTTGGGGAGGTGTCTTACCAACTCCTTAGAGACTAAAGATTGAATTAAACGCATATTAGCGTGACCTAATCTTCTATGCCAAAGAGTAGAACTATCATCTATAGTCGCAAGACATATGTTGTCTTTTGACTTCTTATTGACCTTCATGACATAAAGCCCATGCTTTCTAACACCTTTTCTAATGACCTTTCCATCTTTTACGATTTCACTGTCATGTTCCGAAAAGATAACCGTACACTTATTGTCACAAATTTGACCTATACTTAAAGGGTTAAACCTTAAATTATCTACGTGCTCAACATTTTCAATGGTCGTGGAGTCAAGAGAATCACCACGTAGACTACTAGCGAATGTGACGTTACCTCCATCATATGCTTTGTAGCGCGAGAACAAACTTCGATTACCCGTCATGTGTTTAGAACAACCACTATCCTTAATCCATTCGTCGGGTTCCAAATAAATTCCCAAGCATATCTAGGTAACAACACACATGATCAAACATTTGGTCCCTAATATCTCATGGGTCCAAAATTGTTAGTTCCAAACATCCCTTGCATTTGGTTGGGATGCATGAATGGAGGAAGGGTTCCCCATAGGGAATAAAATGGAGGAGGATAATAATTCATATAACCATTTTGTTGTTCATTATTTCTCCTAGGTGTATTTGATCTTGGTTTAGAGTTGTGGTCATTCCTTCTAGGTGTTGGAGTTTTACTTCTAGGTCGTGAATTGTTTTGACTATCTCTTCTAGGTGTTGTCGTTCTACTTCTAGGCCTAGACTCATTCCGTACTCTTGGTGGAGTAGTGGATGGTCTTGATAAACTTCTATTTCCCATTAGAGGCTTACTCAAGGGCTTATAGAACTTATTAACGTCATTGTCGTCAAGTATGGGTAATTTGACCTTGTTAACAATAAGATGCTTTGGTTGTTCACCTAAATTTGACTTTTCAGAAAGTTCAGGATTTTCAGCAAAACATATTTCTGGCCGCGGTTCCTTATCTAGGGCGGCGGTTCCATAGTGATAAGGAACCGCCCTATACAATCTGGGACCGCGTACAACAGGCGATTTTTCTGAAAATCTGACTTGTTTAGGTTCACTAGTTGATGCTTCATTTGAGTTAAAACCTATACCAAGTCTTTCCTTAGAATGAATTTATTTGTTTAACATATCATCAAGAGCACTAGTACCTTTCATGAACTTTTCCAATTTAATGGAGGTGCTCTTGAGATCTTCATTCTCTAATCTAAGTTTCTCACAACTTAAGCAACCTAAATCAACTTCTTTATTTTTCTCAAGCTTGGCTAATTTCTCCCTAAGTTCATTGATCTCATTTTCAAGCTTAGTTTTGGTTGGTTTTAAGGTTTTGTTCTTTTCTATGAATTTAAGGCTAAGTTTGTGTAAATTATCATATTGGCCTTCTAATTCAATATCATCTAAGGTGGAGCTATCATTGCTATAATATTCGGTTTCGGAATGTACCTCTTTAGAAGTATGAGCCATAAAACATTTCTCCTCTTTGGGTTTGTCATCAACATCTTCACTGCTATCGCTCCAAGAACTACTAACGAACGTCGTGTGATTCTTATCGCGTGAAGGATTTGGACACTCACTAATGAAATGATTTGGATCACCACATCTAAAACAATTCCTATTACCTTTTTCGTTCTTGGCAAACCGATTCTTTGAGAATGGTTTCTTGTCATTGTTGGGTTGCCTCACGTGTTGACCTCGTCTTTTGAAGAACTTCTTAAAATCTCTTACCGCCAATGCATACTCCTCGTCATCGCTATTCGAGGAACTATCATGATCGCTTTGTGCCTTCTTGGCTTTGAGTGCAAGAGACTTCCTTTCACTCTTGGTTTTTACCAATTCTGAGTCCTTCAAAATTATCATCTCATGAACCTTCAAGTTACCTATGAGTTCATCGAGTGATAAAGTTGAGAGATCTTTAGATTCTTCAATCGCCGTGACTTTTTTCTCTCCACTTCGGATGTAAGGCCCTTAGAAACTTCCTAACATTGTTCTTTCTATAAAAACCTTCATCAAGTGCTTTTAGACTAGTAATAATAGTGTTAAATCTAGCAAAAGCACTATTAATAGTTTCATCTTCTAAGATGACAAAATGTTCATATTGTTGGACAAGAAGATCGATTTTGCTTTCTTTGACTTGGCTATTACCTTGGTGGGTTACTAAAAGAGTGTTCCAAATATCTTTAGCGGTTACACACATAAAAATCCTTTCATACTCTTTCTTAGGCAAAGCATTATAAATCACCATTTTAGCCTCATTATTTTTCGAAAATTTCTTTTTAGTATCGTCATTAGCTTTGTCAAAAGTGACCAATTCTTTTGTTTTAGAAACTTCATTAAATTGATAAGGTAAAAAAATCACCATTGGTAATAACATGCCAAAGATCTAAATCTTTTGATTTCACATAAGTCTCAAATCTATTTTCCAATAAATAAAACTATCGGTTTCAAAAAGTGGTGGTCTTTGCATAGATTGCCCTTCTAGGTACTTGTTGGAATCTATAGATCGATTCAAGTTTTAAAATACAATATACTTTAAAAATTCTTGAGCAACCTCACTCTGATACCAATTGTAGAAACTAGAGGGGGGGGGGGGGGGTTGAATATTTTCTTATATTTACTTGTTAAAAGATGGTTTTCAAAAAACCATTTTTCAAAAACTTAGGCTTGAGGAAATATGTGAAATCTTCTTATGCACAATATGAACAATGATAGTATAACTAAACTAATACTAACTAATGTATATGCACAAAGAATAAAGAATGTAAAGAGTTAAGGGTAAAAAAAGATCAAACCAAACACCAAGGATTTATAGTGGTTCGGCAACGAAGCTCACTCCTCGTTCCTACTCTACTCCTCGAGTACTCCTTACTCGAGAGTTCACTACACAACAAGCTCCTTATGGTGGAGAAAACCGTACACGCTGCTTAACCAATTTCCGACTCTAAGCTAAAAGTCGAGCCCTAATCATAGCTAGGACCAATCTACACAACTATACTTAGTACATACACAACTTCCAAATAGACACAACTACTTGGATTTTCACAACTATGACACAACAACGAATGTATAAGATTTGATCTTCAAAGGATCTTTGGTGGTGGACTCAACACTTCACAAGGATAGTGTTCTTCTCTTTGCACTTGGAGAGGAAGAGATGGATGGGATAGATTCACTTCTAAACAAGTAGTAATCAATCAAATGATCAAGGATTTGAGTGATTTAAGAAATATGTTTGAATTTAGAAATTTATGTGCAAAAGAGGTGAAGAGAAAATTTGAGAATGGTCCACTATTTATAGGCCAAAGGGCCAACGGCTATATCTGCCCGCGGTTCCTTATCTCAGCCGGCGGTTCCTTATCGATAAGGAACCGCATAGGCACTAGGGAACCGCCAGAGTAGACTCCGCTCTCTTTTTGTCCTTTAGTGGTGGAGGTCTTATCTGATTATAAAATCATGAAAGAATATTTCAAATCAAAAAAGAATATGCCATTTTCAAATTTTCAAATATTTAATTTAATAAAACATTTTCTTAAAAAGAAAGTTTAATAAAAAAATTGTCACACTTAATAAAAAGTGAGTTTTAAGAAAAGATGAAATCACTTGATCACTTGATTAAGGTTAGTACTTGTTTATTCATACCTTAAGTGAAAATAGGTAAAATGAAAAATACTTGAACTCAAGAAATCGTTTTTCGTTGTTTTCGTAAATGCTTGTTTTTACATATTGTCGTAATCAAAACTAAGCGAGACCGAAAAATGCAAGTAACGTTTTTAGGCATTATTGCATTAACAAATTATTTATGAATCAATGCACTATCTATTCAATTTACTTCATGACACTCTTATATTTTAAATGATAAATATACATTTAAAAAATCCTAACCAATATGAGATTTAAAATTTTGAAAATTATCCTTTCAGCAAAACCAGCAAAACCTTTATATACTATAATCAAATTATCTACTTTATACTCCTATCATACAATCAAAATAAATAAATAAATAAAAGTATTAAAAATAGATATAATAATATAAAACATGTATAATGATGATGCCATAAACCATTGATGATCATATAATAGATTAATGAACAATCCATAGCATTTATCCAATAAAGATTGAACAATCCATCTCATTTTTTGACAATTGGTTTAAGGGTTAGGTTGGAATGATATTATTTTTTAATTGGGGATTTTGTGATTTACAACTTCGATTATAATTGCTTGCTATAGAAATCAGAATGAGATGAAAGTGTTATTTGTTGGTGGTTGCAATTGATGAAGAAATCGGTGTAATTGCTTGCTAAATAAGGGTTGGATAGTTGTTCTTTTTTACCCGTTGATTAAATTGATTTTACAGGTGTCATTGTTTAGGAATTTTGATCAGAGATTTTTTTTCCAAAACCTTCCTTTATACATATTAAAGATGCCTAAAATACGTTCTTGAAGTGAACAAGTTAGAACTTAGGTGATTCAACTAATCACAAAATGCAGTGCCAAACAAGAGCCGACTTCAACCATTGCCAATAGAACTTGAGATATACATGTTATAGCGATAACACGAACGGTCCATTTGATTAAGTAGAGGTACCATCATCAGTATCTCTAGATAAATAGCTATAGAACAGGCTGGAGTAGTAGTAAAAGGGGGTCTACTTGCTAAATTTGGATGTCGAGGATAGTAAAGCCATTCCTACTACAAGCAAGACTTAATGTCATCCCTATGTCACTGCAACACGACACAAGTTCTTTGTTAAATTATTATAGAGTTAAATAGAAAATAGAGCCAAATAAGTGATTATAAATCCTTGAACCATCATATTTGGCTTTTCATGTTAACTTTATTTTTCTTATAAACATACGTCAATATCTTGAGAAGACATTGATGATGTGAAGATTATTCTAAATTGTTGGGTCAGTATTTACTGACCCTGAAGCAACTCTAGGATTTGAATATAAAATCCCCCTAAGTGTTTCATGCTCAGCAGTAAGACCAGTCTGTTGATGGATGACCAGAGGAACAAAGTTCCTACTAAAGACTTTAAAGCTGAAGAAATTCCAGCACTCCACTTCCAGTGAACTTAGAAGACAAAGGAGTATTCGCTTCAAATACTAGACGGTCTAGTTGTTGAAGAACAAGGACTGAAGAAGAGCTTTCAGTTCAGTTTGGCTTGATAATACCAAACTGAATGATGTCGATCTCCTATAGGATACTGAAGATTCTTCAGTATTCTGATGGTTTGCATTAGGCGGGAAAAGATAACTTTAAGTCAAAGTAAGTTGCTTGTATACTTAGATATAAGTACAACCTTTATCTTTCCTAGAGTAGTTTATTAAGTACTTTGTACTGTTTATCCAGTATGGGCATCAACCACCCACTAGATAAACTAATGCATTGGTACATGCAAAATGCAAACCCTAATTTACACTACCTATATAAAGGAGTGTACATTGGGAGAGAAAGGGAACCAATACAAGAGCTTAAACTCTGGAAAACCTTTCTCTCTCGATACCAACTAAACCATATAGCCAAAGTTGCATATGAACGTTTAGATTGGAGCTTAGAGTTTAACCTTGGTTAAACGTTTAAGTAGAGGAGATCAAACCCCATTGTCATTCAACCACTTTGTTATTCCGCAAACAAAGTGGGTTATAAATTCTTTATTTGATTCTAATAAAAGTCTATACGTTGAAAAGTATATTGGTATTGTTGTTTTAATCTTTCATAGTTCTTATCTTATGTTAAAACAACACACTTGAGTCAAAGTAATGGTTATTACTTAACATAATAAGTAATATCGAATTACTAGGGACCAACAAGTGGTATCAGAGCAGTTTGATTAGTTAAACTCTTATTTTATTAAACTGCTCATTTAAAATTTTTCAATCAAGATCCAAAATGGCTCAAGTTATACCACAAACCCTAGAATATAGGGGTGGTCAACTCAATGCTTCTCCTGTACTAGAGGTAGCCAATTTTACAAATTAGAAGAAGAGGTTTCTTGTCCACATGGTTGGAATTGAACCTCAATTCCTTAGAATCATTGAAAATGGTCCTTTTGTTCCCATGGTTGGGGACAATAAAAAACCTGAAGTACAATGGACTACTGATGAGAGAAAAGTTGCTAACCTTGATCAGCGTCTCAAAAGTCTCATCATGTCTGTACTCCCAAATGACCAAATGAATTCTGTTGTAAATTGTAAAACAGCCAAATCAACATGGGAGGACCTTATTCTTTACCATGAGGGACCCTCTGATGTAAAAGAAATCAGAATCATGGATTTAAAGCTTCAATACAACACCTTCAAGCATAAAGAAGGGGAAACCCTCACATAGACATTCACCAGATACAAAGTACTAATGAATGAACTTGTGAATGATGGTGTTGAGCTTTCAAAACTTGAAATCAACACAGTTTTTGTTAATGCATTGCCAAAGAAGTGGCTCAGTTTTTGCCAAAGCTTGAGAAATGCTAATCACATTAAAGATTGTGATCTAGCCTCTCTTTTTGGGAAACTAAAATATGAAGAAAACCTAGTTGATGGGATTTATGAAGGCTCAAGCAAGAGTAAAGCATTAACCATTGCTACACCCTTGTCCACAGCCTTCTTCAGTGAAGCTGTCATTCAAGACTACCAAGATAGTCCTGATAATGAGGAAGATACTAGATCTAGTGAGGAATATCTGAATGACCTCAAAGAGGAATTTCATGCAAGAGCACTTCTGGCCAAGTCTAGAAGGTTCTTTAAGAAAGGAGGCAAGTTCTCCAGCTCCATAAAAGCTTCAGTTGACACTGAATGCTACAAATGTGGGAAGACTGGTCACTATGCTAGGGATTGTTATTCAAAAACATCTCTCCCTTCATATTCCTCACCAGCTCAATCAAGACCAACTGGTGAATCATCATTTCAACCAAAACAAATTGCTTCTACTCCATTTCAACAAAGCAGGGTTGAACCTAGGCCTACAAAAGACTTTGAGGCCAAATACAGGAAAATCAAGGCAAGATTAGCCTTAATGAGTACTGAAAGCTCCTCATCCAAGAACCCCAAGCAAGACAAGAAAAAAGGACTTGTTGCTGAAGCATATGAACGAGATGAAGAAGATGTTTCTTCAGATGATGATGAGTTGGTAAATGTAAAAGTGTTAATGGCACTTGTTGATGATGAAGGGGCAAGCTCAAATGTTGTCAAGAGAGAAAGTGCCAGAAATGGAGAGTGGGTCAATGTCACAATAAAAAAGGTACAAACTCTTCTTGAATTAGAAGATAAAGATGACATTAAATTTGTATTTGATTACTTGTGCATTGATCTAAAATTTGTTGAAGAGCAAAGAAACAATTTGCTTGAAAAAATTCACAAACTTGTTTTACAACTTGAAGATTTTGAAAGTAAGCAAATAGAGCTAAAAGAAGCTAAACTTGATATTCTTACTTTTCAACAATTGAACAAAGAAATTTTGGATGAAAATAACTCTCTTAGAGTGGAACTAAAAGAAGCAAATGACATTGTTAAATTTTGGCTTAGAAACTCTGATAGGGTAAATCAATACATAAGTGAACAAATACCTGCTCAAAAGAAGAAAATGCTTGGTGCTAGAGGATCCTCCAGCACCAAATCTATTGTCTTTGTCAAAGCCTCAAATGAGGATAGTAGCTCGATCCCTGACACTGGACGAATCCTTCTTCCTGAGTTACAAGCATGTGTTGACACTTCAGCACCAGTTGAATCCTCAGTTACTGAGGATGACTCAGATGATGATATAGAGAATGAAGTAAGTACCCCACTTCCTCCTTTGGAGAAGCTGGCTGGTGCTGAACCCTCTACTGGACCCAAAACTATCCAGTCTATCATCAAGTCACACACCACACACAAAGGTAGTTCTTCCAAACATGTCAAAATTGACACTTCAAATAACTCTTCAGCTCCTGCTGAAGGTTCACATATAGGAACTACCTCTTTAGTTTCAACAAATAAACTAAAGAATGCTAGATCTAAGGAAGATGAGAGAATGTCTCTTGTCATGCAAGAGCTATATGATCTTAAATTGCAACTCAGGCAACAGCAAACACCAACACGATTCAGAGATGAACCTTCAGACTCTCATCATCTCAAGTACAAGACACAATTTAAAAGGGCTTGTGATTTATGTGGTCTAAATAACCATCTCACTGAAACTTGCCAAAAAGTGATTTATTGTACCAAATGTGAAAGGACTGACAATCACACTTGTGAACACTCTTAGTATATGCTGGACAAAACAAGTGCTGATGCTCACAAATCTGAAGCATCTCATTCCAGGTGAAATATGCCTTTCCCACCATGCATTCATTATGGTATGGGCAATCATCACTCAGATGACTGCCACTATTACCCTGTTTGCAATATTTGTGGAAGCTATGACCATGACACTCATGGACATAATCGTATCATCTCACTCAGAGGAGGTATTAAACCAAGAAATCCAAACTCTATTACCAAATGTTGTGAGACTTGTGGAAGCGATGTCCACACTACATCTGATCACAACCATATAGAGTGGTTCAGAAGAGGTGAAGCCCTTCAGGCTAATAAAGCTAAAGCTATTCAGACCTCTTCTTCTTCTGAGCAATCACACATAGCCTCAAGAAGAGGACCCTTCAGATCTAGAACACCTTCTAGATCTAAAACCCCCACCCAACAAAGGTGGGTTTCAAAACGAAACTGACCATTTCCTTAACTTTTGTAGTGTGACCTCAGGAAGCCTATTTGGTACCTAGATAGTAGCTGCTCAAGGCATATGAATGGCACCAAAAGTTATCTACACAAGTATACGGAGGAACAAGGTCCTAAAGTTTTTTTTGGTGATAAATCATCAGCTACTACTGAAGGATTTGGTTCAGTGAAATGCAATGGTATAGTTTTCTCAAGGGTAGCATATGTAAATGGATTGAAGCACAACCTCATCAGCATAAGTCAACTTTGTGATGTAAAGTATCTTGTGCTGTTTAATGACAAAAAAGGTACAATCTTCAACTCTAATCATGAAATTGTGATGATTGCTCCAAGAGTCAAAGATGTTTATGGCATGAACATGAACTCAACTCAGGAGACATGCTTCTTTGCTAAAGCCTCTAATATTACCAATTGGCTTTGGCATAAGAGGCTCTCACATCTCAATTTCAAAACAATAACTCTGCTGGCAAAACAAAATCTTGGTATTGGTCTTCCCTCACTTGTCTACTCCAAGGAAAAACCATGCTCAGCATGTGAAAAAGGAAAGCACCATAGGGCTAGTTTCAAAACAAAGCAAACTTTCTCAATAAAAGAATGTCTTCATTTGCTTCACATGGACTTATTTAGCCTAGTATCACCTAGGGCCACTTGTCATGAAAAATATACACTTGTCATTGTTGATGAGTACTCAAGGTACACGTGGGTATATTTTCTGACAAAGAAAAGTCACGCACCAGATGCCATTATGTCATTCATCAAAAGAGTTGAAAATCAAAATGACACTCATGTCAAACAACTCAGAACTGACAATGGCACTGAATTCAGAAATCACTCACTGATTAAATTCTGTGATGACAAAGGAATTTCCCAAAATTTCTCATCTCCTTACACACCTGAACAAAATGGTGTGGCTGAAAGAAGGAACAAAACTTTGATTGAAGCAGTAAGAACAATACTTGCTGGATCTGCTCTCTCTAAGCACTTTTGGACTGATGTTGTAGCTAGTGCTTGCTACACTCAAAATATATCCATTATTGTGAAGAGACACATGAAGACTACCTATGAAGTCTTCAGGGGGAGAATTTCAAACGTTTCATTCTTACATGTGTTTGGGTGTCCAATATTCATTCACAATCACAAGGATCACCTTGGAAAGTTTGATGAAAAATCTGATGATGGTTATTTTCTTGGATACTCCCTAGTATCTAAAGCATACAGAGTCTTCAACACAAGAAGACAATGTATTGAAGAAACCTATCACATCACATTCAATGAAAGTTCTAAAGCTCTCACTTTTACAAATCCATCAGATGATGAACTTTATATATATGAATCTCAAAATTATCCATCTGATGAATTTAATCATTATGAGCCTTCTCAAAGATATCAAACAAGCAATTCAGTCCCTCATATTGATCCATTTAAAGATATGACAAGTTTTACAAAAGGAAATCCTTCAGTATCACTTACTGATGGTTGTCAATGAAATAATGATCAATCTCAAAATGATCAGCAAGGAAACATAAATGACCAAAATGGTCAGTCTCAAAACAATCAGGATGCTGACACACATGATCAAAATGATAAATCATATGCAGCTGCTGAAGAACAATCTGAGCCCCTTGCTCAAAGCTCTCCTATCATCTCTAGGGAATTAGGTCTTGGATATGCTTCTTCTGAAAAAGAAGGAAGTCCTCCAATGATTGAACCCTTGTCCACTGAATATCCTTCAGTTGACACTAGAGACATTCCAAGTCCAAGTCCATGTCATGGACTTCCAAGTTCTAGCTCTAATCATGATACCAGTACCTATTCTCCAGCTCCACAAAAATCTTAGACTCAAAATAGTCACATACAGCTGGTGAACATAATAGGTAATCCTGGTGAAGGTAGAGTCACTAGATCTATGGCAAATAAACTGAGTGCTGCTTCATCTGGAGATTGCCTTTATGCAAATTTTCTCTCAGAAATTGAACCTACAAAGTTTTTTGAAGCACTCACACACCCTGGATGGGTGGATGCCATGCAAGAGGAACTCAATCAATTTGAAAGAAACAAAGTCTGGAAATTGGTTCTTCTTCTATATGGTAAATCAACCACTGGCACTAAATGGGTTTACAAGCTCAAAAGAGATGAAACCAATGCAGTGACCAAAAATAAAGCTAGGCTAGTGGCCCAAAGATTCAATCAAGAGCCGGGTGTTGATTTTGATCAAACCTTTGCTCCAGTTGCACGTATGGAAGCCATACAAATCTTCCTTGCATATGCCACTTACATGAACTTTATAATATACCAAATGGATGTCAAAAGTGCATTCCTAAATGGTGACCTAAAAGAAGAAGTTTATGTTACCCAGCCTCCTGGCTTTGAGAGTAGTAAATACCAAAATCATATCTACAAGCTTTACAAAGCTTTGTATGGACTGAAGCAAGCTCCAATAGCATGGTATGAAACTCTCTCAACTTTTCTCATTAAACATAATTTGTCAGAGGAAAAATAGATAGCACCTTGTTCATCTATAAATCTAAAACTGACACCATTCTGGTACAAATTTATGTGGATGACATAATCTTTGGTTCCTACAAGATTGAAACTTTGCAATAAATTTGCCAAGATTATGACCAGCAAGTTTGAGATGAGTATGATGGGAGAACTCACATACTTTCTTGGCCTTCAGATTAAACAATCTGACAAAGGCATCTCCATCAATCAAGAAAAATATGTCAAGGATCTGCTGAAGAAGTATGATATCAATTGTGCTTCAGTGAAGACTCCAATGGTACCCCCTAACAACTTAGGACCTGATCTCACTGGATAATCAGTCAATGAGACTCAGTATAGAGGTATGATTGGGTCACTCATGTACTTAACTGCAAGCAGATCTGACATTCAGTTCTCTACATGCCTTTGTGCAAGATACCAAGCAGATCCAAAGGAATCACACCTTACTATTGTTAAGAGAATCTTCAGATACCTAAAAGGTACACCAAGTCTATGTCTTTGGTACCCCAAATCCTCAGGTTTTGATCTAAAGGGGTACTCAGATTCTGACTATGCTGGTTGCAATTTGGACAGAAAAAGCAATTCTGGTGCCTGCGAATTGCTAGGTGGCAAACTTGTGTGTTAGAGTGCTAAAAAGCAACAAATAGTTGCTATGTCTTCAGCAGAAGCTGAATATGTGGCAGCTGCTGGATGTTGTGCCAATGTTCTTTGGATGAAAAGCCAACTGGCTGATTATGACATAGAATATGAAAAGGTACCAATCTTTTGTGATAACACTAGTGCTATTGCAATATCCAATAATCCAGTCCTCCACTCAAGAACAAAACACATTGATATCAGATATCACTTTATCAGAGATCACATTGTGAAAGGGGACATTGAATTACATTTCATCCCCACTCAATACCAATTGGCTGATATCTTCACCAAACCATTGGATGAACCAACTTTCAAAAGATTGATAATGGAGCTTGGTATGCTGAACATTGATGATACAAAACCTGAACCTTCAGCATTCACTGAAGAAGCCTAAAGGTTCAGCATTTCATAAAAGAATTTGATTAATGTTAAGTAGCATTCTCTGAGTAAAGGAGTGTGCAATGTCATATGTCTATTTCACTCTATGTGATTATGTATATGATGTTTTGCCGCCTTATCCGATTCACTGAAGCTGAACAAATAATCACCAGTCATCAAAAGATTCCTTCAGCAATGCTGAACAAATTTTAATACAACTGAGTAGCTAGGACTGAGTAGAGGAGCGTCCAATGTCATATGTCTTGTTCACTTATGTGAACATGTATATGGGGTTTTGTCGCCTCATCTGACGCACTGAAGCTCACAAGTATTACCATCAGCTTCAGCATATCTGAGCAACAACATTTAAAACCATTAATCATGTGATTCAAAAGAGTTAATGGCATTAAATTAATTGTGAATAAAACAAACATTCTTTCAAAAAGGTTTCATTTGTTAATTAAGGAAATTTCAAACGTCTCCATCCACAGTCAACAACTTCCTTACACATGGGGCGTTTCACTGTTCAAAGCAACAGAAAATCATACCTTTTTGTAGAACATTAATGAGAAAGTTTGTGCCAAATGTTCAAAAGAAACCCTAAAAGATTTATAACTTTTTCAAATGGTTTTAAAAACTTCTTACAAATCGTTTAAAGTTTTTATATAATCCCTAACAATTAGATTTCATTCCACACATACAAATCTTTTTATCCATAAACACACACAACCTTTCTCTCTTTCAAAACACACACAGAAACATAAATGGCTGAATCATCTTCCACCCCCAAGATCACCAAAATCACTCTTAAACCATCCACTCATGTTAACTATCCCATTGATGACATCTTCTTCAAACCAAACAACATCACCTTGCTTAAACCTAAATCCACTAAGTCTGTTCATGGGGAACAAGTTTTGACTTATCTAACCAAAAGTGTTTTAAGGTATGCTTTATTTGAAGATCCTGGTATGATGTTTCAAAATGTGATAAAAGAATTTTGGTTTACAACAGAGGCTTCTAACAACAAGAAGTCCATTGAGTTTGATTCTACCACGATGGGGATTCATGGTAGATTTGGGTTAAAATCTTTTAGAAAAGTTTTGGGGTTAGATTACTTGGAAACCCTAATGAGTATGAAGCAATACCTGATGAGTTTATGGTTGTTAAAAATTTCTTTAAAGAAATTGGGTATACTGAAGAAATTTCTGAAAAAAAGGGGGGTTAAAAAGGAGTGCTTTGCCTCCAAGATGGAAATTATTGATGACCATACTCATCAAATGTTTGGGAGGGAAAACCGGAAACAAAAAAGATTCTATCATTTTATACTGTCTGGCCAAGGGGGTCAAAGCTGATTTTGGGAGGCTTATTTTTGAAGATCTCCATGGGAAACTGGAGAAAAAGATTAGAGAGAAAACGTTGTTTACACCAGATTTCTATCTCTCCTTTTTGTTGACCATCTTGGAAATGATTTTTCAAAAATAACTGGAGAGCAACTAATCTTTAAGACCTTTGATCTTACTCGCTGGAACATTCTAGTCAGCACCATTGATCCTCCTCTTACACAACCCATGCTGGACATCTGCTCAACAGATGGTCCAGTAGTGTACAAAGCTCCCAAAGACACTTCTCCAACTGGAGAAGGGGATCTACAAGGCAAAAAGCCTTGAGCTTCATCAGGACCTCGTCAGAAGCAAACGTCAATTAATACCAAGAAGGTTAGACGTGGGTCCAAAAAGAGGAAAACCCTCACACAATCTTCCTCAAAGAAGATTGATGATGATTCCCAATGCCATCCTTTGAAGAAGACCAAGTCCCTGGCCAAGGACAAGAACCCCAGCCAGCCATCACCTTCAGTCTCTGCTGGAGGAGATATGCATAAACAGGCCCAGCAAGTAACCCATCTCTCAACTTCTTTATGAGAGAAGGGTGAAGATGGAGCTCACCCTCAGCTCAATTGTAACACCCCCACAAATGCTATGCGCAGCGGAACTACAACATTGGGTGCTACACAGTATTCATTGCACACAAGATATATCAAACGACGCTAAAAAGACATCAACTTAAAACTTGAATTAAAAATTGTTAGATGATACATGTCCACGGTTTTTCCAACCCCACTTGGTACAACAGAGTTTAGCGTTTTCGGTCCCCATGAATCTCAACCCAAGAATTTCAGTTTTACAACAACATAACATTTAAACTTAAAATTGTTTAAGTAGAAAAGGGAGGAAAAACAAGCAGACTCCAAGCCATACACACAACATCCATCCCATGCACGCTCCATCCTACACTTCAGCGGTTACCTGAAACACATGCCAAAATTTGGTCAACGAAAACGTTGAGTGGAATTCATAGGTTTTACAATTCATTTGAACGTATATAAAATAAAAACCATTCGTGATCATTTATAGACTTGTCGATCAAACAATCTATATTCAGGATACTGACAATTGTGTTTAAGCTCATGACACTAATCCGTTAACTCAATCACCCGCGTAATAATTACCGGCGTGATTCAGATGAAACCAGTGCCCCTTCTAAAGGCATCAGTTGCAATTATACCTTATCTCTCATACAAGATAATCTACCGTAGAACTTACTCAACGTACAGCTTCTCGGCTAGCATTGGGTCGTTAGCCCCGTAGTACTACAAATTGTATAAGCGGCTATTTCCCCCTACTCGAGGGCAGGACAATAGTTAATAGTTCATGAATTTAGGGTCTTTTGCAACTTGGTACTCAACACAATTTCTAAGGCAACATTCGGGTCTAACAATCATTCATGATATACGTTCCTTTTAAAAACTAGCATGCATTTCCCTCGCGGGTAAAACAATTTGAAATATATATAAGCGAGGCTATAAATTCACACCTTATATATTAAGTAGTCGGTATTTCGAGAGATGATCACTGACGTCGATACGGATGCCCGGGTAAATCAACACCTATCAACAAATAACGCGAAATGAGTAATCTCATTTTAAATACCTTACGGTACTGTATAAAATACATATATACTAGTCACTTAGGACAATTATAACTCACGCCAAAACAAAACAACAAGCATCACTCATTTTACATCATTCGTTCTTATTACTTACGTTATCCATTTTTTTACTCATTCTCGCCGGTACTTACCGAAAGTACGGGCTGTTTTACCATACTTAACCATTCTTATAAAATTTGACAAAATTCTCAAAAATTCTATAAGACCTGTAGATAACACATTTTTAATCCCAATAAAAGTTTTTACTTCTACGACCCGTTACGCAACGCTTTTCAAAAACTACATTTTCCGGGCTGAAATTGTACTTCGACCAACTTTGACCTCTTTGACCCATTTGAAATGCACCTTTGACTTCTTTGACTCCTAAGTCAACTTATAGACTCATTTACACAGGTTTGTGACCAAATTTTGACCCTTGACCATTTACCAATTCATACTTGTGGTCCTCGGGATTTGACTAAAACTATACATAAATTCGGATTATGAAAGTTCTCGTCTCCCGGTACTCGATCTTTAAAACCTCATAACTTTTAGCTCGTTTTGAGTCACGGGCTCTACCTTATACCAAATTAAAGATAAGAAGACCCTCTATAACTACATTTAGTTATCTAGACCTGTAGGAAAAATATTTTTTATAAAAAGGTCTCAAAGTTTCTGCCTAAATTTGACTACTCCAAAATCATGCTTAAACTCGATTCCAAACCTACTAATCACCACTAGGCATCATCCTAAGCTTCCTTAATCACAACCAAACACAAATTTTCAGTCCTAACCCCTATTGATCAATCAACCTCATAATCCTAACATCTAAAAACGAACATGCAACCACATGTACCCATCTAAAACATCACTAAACATAATGCCAAACACAACAATAATACTCAAAATTATCAACCACCATGGCTCCCCAAACACCCCCTTGTGCCGTGGAGTTTGGGTGACCAAATCACCACAACCAAATTAATTTTGGTGGGTTTTATTGGTGATTATACTTCCATTATACATGAATTCAACATGCATCATAACAATTAGCCTCAAAAACGAATTTGAATGATTCTTGAAAATTTTGGAAAATTTTTGTTAATGCATGTTTAATTAAACCATGGATTAACACTCACCAATTAATTCTAAGAGGTGGTCTAAGGTTAGTTTTTGTGAAAACTCAAGAAAAATTGGTGGGATGGTGGTTCTTGGTGGTTTGGCCGTCGGCCTAAGGGCAAGAGAAGAGAGAGTTTGATTTGTTTTTGGTGAAATGTTCTATGTGTTTGTGTTTGTGGCTTTTTGTGAGATTGGGAGGGACTAAAGTGTATATTTGGCTTTCTTTTGGCCTTAAGTAAAAATGTCATTAAAACTTTGCGGGATTGACTCACTAGTCAATTTAGAAAATTTTACGGGAGTCAGAAATCATCCCGAACACTCCAAAATATTTTTGGGATACTTTAAATGTACTCGGAAGGCTATAAAACTCACCCGACTCAACTTAACACGAACCGTAAATAAAATTCTCGAAAAATTACATTATCGATAAATCGTCAATAATTATAGAAATTTGGGCATCCATCGGGATCGTAATCGTCATCGTCCTTCTTGAACGTCAAACGTAAAAATTATAACCTCGAACATCGGCTTTAACCAAAATACTTATAAATATAGAAATTAAAATTTATTAAAAATTTCAAAAATTAGCGTAATTTAGGGTAACGTTAATGACCTCGGTTCTAGGGTGTCACATCCACCCCTCCTTAAAGAGAGCGACGTCCCGGCGCTCGCCTCTTCTTGTACTCACATTTCGTTCTACTGGAACAGATGAGGATACCTTTCCTTGAAAAAGTCCTCACGTTCCCAAGTGTATTCCGGTCCACGCTTAGAATTCCATCGGACTTTCACAATAGGAATTCTACTACGCTTCAGCCTCTTGACCTCTCGGTCCATAATTTCCACAGGTTCTTCCACAAAATGCATTTTGTCGTCTAGTCGAATCTCGTCCAAAGGAATCACCAATTCCTTATCCGCCAAACTCTTCTTCAGGTTCGATACGTGAAACGTGTCGTGAATAGCACTAAGTTCGCTCGGCAATTCTAACTTTTACGCTACTGGTCCAATTCATTCAACGATCTTAAATGGTCCAATATACCTTGGACTCAACTTTCCTTTCTTCCCAAAACGAATTACACCCTTCCACGGCGATACCTTGAGCATAACCATATCTCCAACTTCAAACTCCAACGGTTTCCTTCTGTTATCGGCATAACTCTTCTGTCGGCTTCTCGCAGCAAGTAGTCGGTTCTTGATTTGCACAATCTTCTCTGTCGTTTCTAAAACCATTTCGGGTCCAGTCAATTGACTTTCTCCTACTTCACTCCAACACACAGGCGATCTACACTTCCTTCCATACAATGCTTCGAACGGTGCTGCCTTGATACTCGCATGATAACTATTATTATACGAAAACTCCACCAGAGGCAAGTGGCGTTCCCAACTTCCTCCAAAATCAATCACGCATGCTCGGAGCATGTCCTCCATCGTCTGAATAGTTCGTTCACTCTGGCCGTCAGTTTCCGGGTGATAAGCCGTACTTAAACTCAATTCAGTGCCCATCGCACGTTGAAGCGATTTCCAAAATTCCGATGTAAATCTACTGTCACGATCCGAAATGATCGATAACGGCACTCCATGTCTGCAGACGATCTCTTTCACGTACACACTGGCTAGCTTTTCCATGCTGTCTGTCTTCTTCATAGGTAAGAAATGAGCAGATTTCGTTAACCTATCCACTATTACCCATATCATATCACATCCACTAGGAGTTCTAGGTAAACCCGTCACGAAATCCATAGCGATTTTCTCCCATTTCCATTCTGGGATCTCTGGTTGTACCAACAATCCAGATGGTTTCTTATGTTCTGCTTGAACCTTCGCGCAAGTCAAACACTTACTAACGTAACGAGCAATATCCGCCTTCATATTCGGCCACCAATAAACTTTCTTCAGGTCGTGATACATTTTATCCGATCCAGGATGTATCGAATACTTCGACTTATGCGACTCGTTCATAACCAATTCTCGAACTCCAGGCTTTCCTTCCTCAGATGAACACAATGGTAACAAAATCCGATTTTCAAAATATCTCAGTCCGTCTGACCTAATCACGAAAAGAGGTTTCAACATTCGTCCCAAATTTTCGGCTTCCACATTCCCTTTCATTAGTCCTCTCTCCTGAGCTTTCAGTATAGTTTCGGTTAAGTCAACGCTCTCAGTCATCACCAAAGCTCTGACCCTCAAAGGTTTCTCCCATTCCTTCCTACTCAGTGCATCCGCTACAACATTCGCCTTGCCAGGGTGGTAGCGAATTTCGCAGTCGTAATCACTCAGTAGTTCAACCCATCGTCTCTGTCGCATATTCAACTCCTTTTGATCTAAAATGTGCTGCAAACTCTTGTGGTCAGTGAATACAACACACTTCGTCCCATACAAATAATGTCTCCACAATTTCAACGCAAAAACTACAGCTCCTAATTCCAAATCGTGCGTCGTGTAGTTCTCCTCATTCTTCCTTAGTTGCCTCGACGCGTAAGCTATCACCTTTTCACGTTGCATCAATACCGCTCCATAACCCTTACGAGACGCATCACAATACACTACAAAGTCTCCGGTTCCTTCAGGCAATGACAATATCGGTGCGGAACATAACTTGTCCTTGAGCGTTTTGAAAGCAAGTTCTTCCTCATTTCCCCATTCATACACCCTATTCTTTTCGGTAAGCCTTGTCAATGGTTTTGCAATCAACGAAAATCCTTCAATGAACCTTCGATAATACCCAGCTAAACCAAGGAATTGTCGAACTTCAGTCGGCGTTGTCGGTGCTGACCATTCCCTGATCGCTTCGACCTTGGCAGGATCCACGCGAACTCCCTTACTATCAATCACGGGACCTAGGAACTGCACTGATTCTAACCAAAACTCACACTTCGAGAATTTCGCATACAGCTTCTCCTTCCTTAACAACTCCAAAATCTTCCTCAGGTGCTTCTCGTGCTCCTCCTTACTTTTAGAGTAAATAAGTATATCATCGATGAAAACAATAACAAACTTATCTAGATACGGCTTGCACACGCGATTCATGAGGTCCATGAATACAGCAGGCGCGTTTGTCAACCCAAACGGCATCACTCGAAATTCAAAGTGTCCATACCGCGTACGAAAGGCAGTTACAGGAATATCTTCCTCTCTTACACGCAGTTGATGATACCCTGATCTTAAATCGATCTTTGAGTATACACTGGAACCTTGCAATTGATCGAACAAATCGTCAATCCTCGGCAATGGGTACCGATTCTTAGCCGTCAGCTTATTGAGTTCCCTATAGTCAATACACATCCGAAACGAACCATCTTTCTTCTTCACAAACAACACTGGCGCTCCCCAAGGTGATGAGCTCGGCCTAATAAATCCCTTGTCCATCAATTCCTTCAGTTGATCCGATAATTCCTTTAACTCGGATGGTGCTAAGCGATAAGGTGCACGCGCAACCGGCGCAACTCCTGGCACCAAATCAATTCGAAACTCGACCTCACGGGTAGGTGGTAAACCTGGCAACTCGTCTGGAAAAACTTCCGGATAATCGCAGATAACAGGTACCTCTTCAATCCTCGCCTCTAAATCACCATCACTCGAAACTTGTGCCAAAAACACATCGCATCCGTTCTCTACGTACTTCATCATTTTCAAACAGGAAATCACTTTCAAACGAGAAGTGCATTCGTCTCCCTTCACCGTCAAAACTTTATTCCTCAGCGGAATCTGAACCAATCTCTCGCCACAGACGATCATAGCACTGTGCGCCATTAGCCAATCCATTCCCACAATCACGTCAAACGATCCTAGCTCTATAGGCATCAAGTCGATTTTAAAAACGTAATTTCCTAACTTCAAGGTACACCCTTTCAGTATAGAATTCGTACTAACAATTTTTCCATCGGCTAACTCAACGTTATAACTAGTCGCTAACAACACCGGTTTTCTATCAATATGACGACTAAATTTAACATCTACAAAACTCTTGTCGGAGCCAGAATCAAACAAAATATTAGCATAACAAGCGTCTAGCAAAAACGTACCGGTAACCACGTTAGGACCCTGTGGTTTATCAGTCGTTCCCACTTGATACACCGCAGCCGCATTGTTGCCTCCCCGCTTGTTTCCTGCCTTCGGGCAATTCACTTGCACATGACCTCTCTCTCCACATCCATAACATCCCCTCATTCTGATAGCATTCGCCCCAGTGGCTACTCCTCCCGCTCGGCAACCAGATGTCCTATGACCTGCTTTCCCACATTTGCCGCATGCAGGCGGGCAATTCCCAACATGGTACAAATTGCACCTACCACAATGGGGATTCACTTTTACTCCTCTAGGGTTCGTCACTGCCCTCATCCCTTCGTTCCTTCTTTGGTTAAACTGCTGATTGCGGTTTTGACCATGGTTGTTTCGATTTCCACCTCGGTTCTGGCCTTGGGATTGATTGCCTTGTGCCGCTTCCCATTTCCTCTTGTTGCCTTCAGCAATGGAGTTCTGCTTGTCCTGGAGCTTGACGTCCATCAATGCGTGAGCCATCTGGACCGCTTCATCAAACGACCCAGGTTTTGACGAAGTTGTTTCACCTTTGATATTGCTGGATAAACCCTTAATGTACTGCTTCATCTTCTTGGCATCATTGGCAAAAACATCTGGACACAAAAGGCTTAATTCATTAAACCTCCTGGTGTAAGCAGCGATATCATTATTCTTCAAGGTCAAGTGCCTCAACTCATCCTCCAATTGCCCCAATTCCTCTTCCGGGCAAAACTTCTTAGTCAACAGAGCTTTTGTCGCATTCCACGTCCTTGCATTCGCTACAGCCAATCCAACCGTGGCTACCTGAGTATTCCACCAACTTAACGCATCATCAAGAAACGTAGCAGCCGCAAACTTCACTTTGTCCGCTTCTGCACAACCGCTGATTTCAAAAGTACTTTCAACCTTTTCCAACCATCGTCTAAGTTCTAAAGCTCCACCCGTTCCACAAAACTGCGTGGGACCGCATTTCATAAAACTAGAATAGGTACACACTCTCGGGGCTTGCTGTCTCCCCGCGTTCCTTCCCTGGTCCTGATTTCTCCCGGCTCGGTCCGCTTCCAGCGCATTTGCTATAGCTTCCTGAATCATTGTGTTTACACGATCGGCGGTCAACTTTGGAGGCATGGTGTTATCGAATATCTCTTTCTGCAAGACAGGGAAAATAGAAAAACAATGTAAGTATACATATCAAGTTTCCGAGACATAATATACATACAACGACACATCACTACGGAGTTACTAATATTCATCAATTCACATCACAAAAGATCAAATTTAAGACATATCACAGATCATGAAAGGTAACATGGATTGTATTGATAATTAACCAAAATCGTGACAAGTATTGCCACTACAATCGTTCACCACAAAACTCAAGTACTTAAGTTTCTCGTCATAATGCCATCATACAAAAGTCTAAAACAGTTCTATTACAATGATCAAAGAAAAATACAAAACAAGTAACTAGGCATGTGGTGATCCACACGGCCTCTTGGATGGCGGTTCGTCATCATCTTCCTCGGGTTCCTCATCACTATCGTCCTCATCCACATCATCCATTTTTCTCTTTCCTTTGTCATCCGGCCCACATTCTGTCTCCTTTTTCGTTCCTGATGTAGACCCACACTCAATCGCTACCTGACTTCCCACCATAATACAAGCACCTCTAGTAGGCGGCTGAATCATGAAGTCATTAGCCTCCATCTCCAAATCGTCCACGAATCTCCAATCCGGGGGCAATGATGCTCTAACTCGATGCTCCCAACTCTGCATCCTTGACAACCTCACTTGATCTTCCCTAACACGGTCAAGACTAGCGCTTAAATTTGCAACCATCGATCTTAGACTGTTGATGTCACTTTTGTTCACATTTCCATCATACTCAATTCTTGCAGTCCTTTCCAACAGTCTTTGGTCTGCCCTTTCATTCTTATCAAACCTCTTAATTACCCTGGTCTCAACTACAAACCGCTCATACATCAACCTCTCCATCCTCCTCAAACGACCTGCGGGATCCCAGTAGTGTCTTGGTCTCGGAAAGTAGACCCTTGCAATATTCTCATGAATCGATGGCGACTTGGGTGATTTACTGGACTCTCCACTGCTCCCATTACTTACTCGAACAAATCCTGGCATTGTTCTCAAATAGTCCTTACAATTGTCCATCGGGCGATTAAAGGGTTGCTGCTCATATCGACCGGTTGGTGGCACTTCATAACCCTTTGGCGAATTCGGAGATTGAAACAAGTCAGGTTCGGTCTGGCCTACAGCACTCTCGGGAATGCCATCATCCATTAGTTCCTCGGGCTCTTCCTCAGAATCCTCACCAATCTGTAACACCCCCACAAATGCTATGCGCAGCGGAACTACAACATTGGGTGCTACACAGTATTCATTGCACACAAGATATATCAAACGACGCTAAAAAGACGCCAACTTAAAACTTGAATTAAAAAGTGTTAGATGATACATGTCCACGGTTTTTCCAACCCCACTTGGTACAACAGAGTTTAGCGTTTTCGGTCCCCATGAATCTCAACCCAAGAATTTCAGTTTCACAACAACATTACATTTAAACTTAAAATTGTTTAAGTAGAAAAGGGAGGAAAAACAAGCAGACTCCAAGCCATACACACAACATCCATCCCATGCACGCTCCATTCTACACTTCAGCGGTTACCTGAAACACATGCCAAAATTTTGGTCAACGAAAACGTTGAGTGGAATTCATAGGTTTTACAATTCATTTGAACGTATATAAAATAAAAACCATTCGTGTGAATTTATAGCCTCGCTTATATTTATTTCAAATTGTTTTACCCGCGAGGGAAATGCATGCTAGTTTTTAAAAAGGAACGTATATCATGAATGATTGTTAGACCCGAATGTTGCCTTAGAAATTGTGTTGAGTACCAAAGTTGCAAAAGACCCTAAATTCATGAACTATTAACTATTGTCCTGCCCTCGAGTAGGGGGAAATAGCCGCTTATACAATTTGTAGTACTACGGGGCTAACGACCCAATGCTAGCCGAGAAGCTGTACGTTGAGTAAGTTCTGCGGTAGATTATCTTGTATGAGAGATAAGGTATAATTGCAACTGATGCCTTTAGAAGGGGCACTGGTTTCATCTGAATCACGCCGGTAATTAATACGCGGGTGATTGAGTTAACGGATTAGTGTCATGAGCTTAAACACAATTGTCAGTATCCTGAATATAGATTGTTTGATCGACAAATCTATATACGTTCCTTTTTAAAAACTAGCATGCATTTCCCTCGCGGGTAAAACAATTTGAAATAAATATAAGCGAGGCTATAAATTCACACCTTATATATTAAGTAGTCGGTAGTTCGAGAGATGATCACTGACGACGATACGGATGCCCGGGTAAATCAACACCTATCAACAAATAACGCGTAATGAGTAATCTCATTTTGAATACCTTACGGTACTGTATAAAATACATATATACTAGTCACTTAGGACAATTATAACTCACGCCAAAACAATACAACAAGTATCACTCATTTTTACACCATTCGCTCTTATTACTTACGCTATCCATTTTTATCCATTTTCGCCGGTACTTACCGAAAGTACGGGCTGTTTTACTATACTTAACCATACTTATAAAATTTGACAAAATTCTCAAAAATCCTATAAGACCTGTAGATAACATATTTTTAATCCCAATAAAATTTTTTACTTCTACAACTCGTTACTCAACGCTTTTCAAAAACTACATTTTACGGGCTGAAATTGTACTTCGACCAACTTTGACTTCTTTGACCTATATGAAATGTACCTTTGACTTCTTTGACTCCTAAGTCAACTTATAGACTCATTTACACAGGTTTGTGACCAAATTTTGACCCTTGACCATTTACCAATTCATACTTGTGGTCCTCGGGATTTGACTAAAACTATACATAAATTCGGATTATGAAAGTTCTCGTCTCCCGGTACTCGATCTTTAAAACCTCATAACTTTTAGCTCGTTTTGAGTCACGGGCTCTACCTTATACCAAATTAAAGATAAGAAGACCCTATATAACTACATTTAGTTTTCAAGACCTGTAGGAAAAATAATTTTTATGAAATGGCCTTAAACTTTCTGCCTAAATTTAGCTATACCAAAATCATGCTTAAACTCGATTCCAAACCTACTAATCACCACTAGGCATCATCCTAAGCTTTCCCAAACATATCCAAACACTAATTTCAGTCCTAACCCCTATTGATCAATCAACCTCATAATCCTAACATCTAAAAACAAACATGCAACCACTTAAACCTATTTAAAACATCACTAAACACAATGCCAAACACAAAGATAATACTCAAAAGAATACGATGACGAACCGCCATCCAAGAGGCCGTGTGGATCACCACATGCCTAGTTGCTTGTTTTGTATTTTTCTTTGATCATTGTAATAGAACTGTTTTAGACTTTTGTATGATGGTATTATGACGAGAAACTTAAGTACTTGAGTTTTGTGGTGAACGATTGTAGTGGCAATACTTGTCACAATTTTGGTTAATTATCAATACAATCCATGTTACCTTTCATGATCTGTGATATGTCTTAAATTTGATCTTTTGTGATGTGAATTGATGAATATTAGTAACTCCGTAGTGATGTGTCGTTGTATGTATATTATGTCTCGGAAACTTGATATGTATACTTACATTGTTTTTCTATTTTCCCTGTTTTGCAGAAAGAGATATTCGATAACACCATGCCTCCAAAGTTGACCGCCGATCGTGTAAACACAATGATTCAGGAAGCTATAGCAAATGCGCTGGAAGCGGACCAAGCCGGGAGAAATCAGGACCAGGGAAGGAACACGGGGAGACAGCAAGCCCCGAGAGTGTGTACCTATTCTAGTTTTATGAAATGCGGTCCCACGTAGTTTCGTGGAACGGGTGGAGCTTTAGAACTTAGACGATGGTTGGAAAAGGTTGAAAGTACATTCGAAATCAGCGGTTGTGCAGAAGCGGACAAAGTGAAGTTTGCGGCTGCTACGTTTCTTGATGATGCGTTAAGTTGGTGGAATACTCAGGTAGCCACGGTTGGATTGGCTGTAGCAAATGCAAGGACGTGGAATGCGACAAAAGCTCTGTTGACTAAGAATTTTTGCCCGGAAGAGGAATTGGGGCAATTGGAGGATGAGTTGAGGCACTTGACCTTGAAGAACAACGATATCGCTGCCTACACCAGGAGGTTTAATGAATTAAGCCTTTTGTGTCCAGATGTTTTTGCCAATGATGCCAAGAAAATGAAACAGTACATTAAGGGTTTATCCAGCAATATCAAAGGTGAAACAACTTCGTCAAAACCTGGGTCGTTTGATGAAGCGGTCCAGATGGCTCACGCATTGATGGACGTCAAGCTCCAGGACAAGCAGAACTCTATTGCTGAAGGGAACAAGAGGAAATGGGAAGCGGCACAAGCAACCAATCCCAGGGCCAGAACCGAGGTGGAAATCGAAACAGCCATGGTCCGAACCGAAATCAGCAGTTTAACCAGAGAAGGAATGAAGGGATGAGGGCAGTGACGAACCCTAGAGGAGTAAAAGTGAATCCCCATTGTGGTAGGTGCAATTTGTACCATGTTGGAAATTGCCCGCCTGCATGCGGCAAATGTGGAAAAGCAGGTCATAGGACGTCTGGTTGCCGAACGGGAGGAGTAGCCACTGGGGCGAATGCTATCAGGATGAGAGGATGTTATGGATGTGGAGAGAGAGAGGTCATGTGCAAGTGAATTGCCCGAAGGCAGGAAACAAGCGGGGAGGTAACAATGCGGCTGCTGTGTATCAAGTGGGAACGGCTGATAAACCACAGGGTCCTAATGTGGTTACCGGTACGTTTTTGCTAGACGCTTGTTATGCTAGTATTTTGTTTGATTCTGGCTCCGACAAGAGTTTTGTAGATGTTAGATTTAGTCGTCATATTGATAGAAAACCGGTGTTGTTAGCGACTAGTTATAACGTTGAGTTAGCCGATGGAAAAATTGTTAGTACGAATTCTATACTGAAAGGGTGTACCTTGAAGTTAGGAAATTACGCTTTTAAAATCGACTTGATGCCTATAGAGCTAGGATCGTTTGACGTGATTGTGGGAATGGATTAGCTAATGGCGCACAGTGCTATGATCGTCTATGGCGAGAGATTAGTTCAGATTCCGTTGAGGAATAAAGTTTTGACGGTGAAGGGAGACGAATGTGGAGTCAGCATTGGTAAGTACTTTCATTCAGAATACAAGTCATACTTCATTACCAATTCCTATCACTTGTCACTCTGAGTCTGCATCAGGGAATGATGTGTCAGCAAATCCAACAGCAGTTGCTGACCCTGGCCTATCTGTTTCTAATGATGTAGTTCCCACACAACAAGGTTCTACTGAAGGAACCAAAAACATTATCATTGATCTAAATTTATCAGGGACTCTTTCTCAGGATCCATCAGGTCAAACCAACCCTGGTGGTGAAGGGCTTGAAACTGATCCACACACTCATGCTGATGCTCCAAAGATTCCCAAGGAAGTGCATCTCACCACTAGAGCCAAGGTGGGACACTTGCCTACTTTTGTTGTTAGTATGTCTGGAGATGATCTTGAAAAAGATCTTGGGTTCAATGAGAGAATTCTAGTCAATCTAGATGACAGTGATGAAGAACCTGCTGATGCAACACAATTGCCACTTTCACCTAGAGCTAAGTAGGTAAAAGAATTAACCAATCAAGTGTTGATTCTTCAATCACAAGTTTCCAGACTGAAGGAAGAAAAGGTGCTTGCCAACAACAAAATCTCAACTATCAAAGCAAGACCACATCCTCCTTCTGCTGAACAAATTAAGGATGTCCTCATTGCTGCTTTGAAGCCCTTGGTCCAAGAGGTGGCCACCACCACTTCCCTAAAGCAAGAGATGTCCTCTCTAATGGAATCCATCAACGGTGCTTCCATGGAGTTCCACCAGAATTCACACCAGTTCCTAGCCAAGTTAATACCTTGTGTGATTCTGTGTCCAAGATCAAAGATAGAGTGGCGTTGCTGGAGAAACAAAAGCTGACCATTTCTAAAGAAGTTCAGCAGAAGCTAAATGCCCTTGAAACTGTTCCAGCCATGCTGGCCAAGGTAACTACTACTCTTGATCATCTTTGTGGCTTCTTCCCTGCTGAAAGGTCATCAGAAGCTGCTGGACAGTCTTCTGTTGAGGGGGAGAAAAACATAATTCAGCAGCTCTTTCCGAAACATGCCCAAAAGAAGGCTCAGAAACAATCCATTGAGTCACCTATCACTGAAAAGTGCCCAACAAAGGGTAAGGGGGAGTCATCAGCCAAAGATGATGATATGCAAGGTTCACCTCCCTTAATACCCAAAAACAAAGTTCTGACTCTAAATGATCAGTTTGATCAGTGCTGGAGTGGCCACTCAGGAAGAACTAGACAAGTTATACAAGCTTCAGCAAGAAGAAAAGCTAAGAGATATGAAGCTAAGCTTGTATGAGCAAATTGGAAGAGTTGAAATAGAAAGTGTCTTCAAGAATAAAGTGTTATATGAAAATTTTTGTAGAACAAGACTCAACAGAAGAAACATCTCACCAATCACCAATGTTGATATGTTGACCAACAAAGGTGACATCCATCTCAAGTTCTATAGAGGTGATGGAACTGATGAGATACTTGAAAAATTTTAAGGAAAAGAACTTTCTTATACTGAAGGGATGGAGATGACTGTGATAATTGAGAAAAGGAAATCCAAGAGATGGGATGAAGTTCGCACCAGAATCGAGCACTATATGAGAAATCATGAAAGACTAGGTGAAATTCTGAACATCAACACTCAAGCTTCTCTGGAAGATCAAGATCCAATACTGGAGCTGAACAAAAGGGCAAATATGATACAACCTGAAGTTGGTGACATCTTTGTCACTACAAAGAAATACAAAGGCTTTGTTCAGTTTCAAAATCATCTCCCTGGTCATGTACTGGATGAACCAGAACTAGGAATGATTATGTTCAACTGTCAAGACTTTGTGGGCATAAGTGATCTTGATGAAATGAACAATGAACTTCTATTGAATGTTCAAAGGATCTTTTACTCTCTTCATGGTAGTCCAAGACTTACTGATGCTGCTAAAACCTTCAGCATATGCTTGCTTGCTATATTGGACCACAAAAACTCAGATCCATTAACTCAGACTTCCATCATTGAAGAACTCAGGCCTAAGGAGAAGTAAATAATCATTTGTAATATTTTGTTGTAATTTGTAATGTTATTGAATAAATGATTATCAGATGTTTATAAGTTATTAATTGTTCAGTGCAAGTAAGAAGAAGTTGTTATGCTCACTTACTACTGACATTAGACTTAGGCTATTTGTATATCAAAATAGGGGGAGATTGTTGGGTTAGTATTTACTGACCATGAAGCAACTCTAGGATTTGAATATAAAATCCCCCTAAGTGTTTCATGCTCAGCAGTAAGGCCAGTCTGCTGATGGATGACCAGAGGAACAAAGTTCCTACTTAAGACTTTAAAGCTGAAGAAAGTTCAGCACTCCCCTTCCAGTGAACTTAGAAGACAAAGGAGTCTTCACTTCAAATACTAGGCGGTCTAGTTGCTGAAGAACAAAGACTGAAGAAGGGCTTTCAGTTCAGTTTGGCTTGACAATACCAAACTGAATGATGTCGATCTCCTCTAGGATACTGAAGACTCTTCAGTATTCTGATGGTTTGCATTAGGCGGGAAAAGATAACTTTAAGTCAAAGTAGGTTGCTTGTATACTTAGATATAAGTACAACCTTTATCTTTCCTAGAGTAGTTTATTAAGTACTTTGTACTGTTTATCCAGCATGGGCATCAACCACCCACTGGATAAACTAATGCATTGGTACATGCAAAATGCAAACCCTAATTTACACTGCATATATAAAGGAGTGTACATTGGGAGAGAAAGGGAACCAATACAAGAGCTTAAACTCTGGAAAACCTTTCTCTCTCGATACCAACTAAACCATATAGCCAAAGTTGCATATGAACGTTTAGATTGGAGCTTAGAGTTTAACCTTGGTTAAACGTTTAAGTAGAGGAGATCAAACCCCATTGTAATTCAACCACTTTGTTATTCCGCAAACAAAGTGGGTTATAGATTCTTTATTTGATTCTAATAAAAGTCTATACGTTGAAAAGTATATTGGTATTGTTGTTTTAATCTTTCATAGTTCTTATCTTATGTTAAAACAACACAGTTGAGTCAAAGTAATAGTTATTACTTAACATAATAAGTAATATCGAATTACTAGGGACCAACATAAATATAATTAGAAAAGTGACAATAAAACTTTGAATTTGTTCTATGTTTGAGATAGTCAATGAGTTCCAAAGTTTGTTACTTGTGCACAAACAAAAGTTGCCACGCAAGGTCACTAATGAGAAAGTTTTTAGGGTTGAGCATGAGTTCAGTCTTGGATGTGGCAGTGAAAGAGGGAGTTTTGTAGGAAGTATCAGTAGAAGAAGAGAACAAAACTCGACAAGGGTGTTGTTGAATGCTAGAAGTGTCACAAGTTTGGACATTTTCGTTACGAGTGTCCTAGCTAGGAAAGAACCATATATTACGATGAAGGTGAAGATCTACTACTTATGACTTATAAAGATATTGGTGTGGCTAGCAAAAAAGGAACACGACTGGAACCAAGTAACGGTTGTTGGAAAATATTATTAGAAAAAGGACTTTTGACCAACTTTAGACACAATTATGTACATGTATGTATCATATATATAAGTATATATATAAGTGATACTTTGTAGGTTCCTTGAAGAGAGCTTCGCAATAAGCCTTTATGTGTCCAAAATGAAGTTGCTATGAATGAGATATCGTGTCCAAAAAGTTTGGCATTTAGTCCCATGCTTAAAGAGGACAAATAGTTTATTTTTTATCCCACCGATGAGTAAACTTGAAAGGAGTCTATTATGTATAAATAGAGGCCTAATCCCATAGCCTTTTTAACACATCAAATCAGTAAGTATTATTATTGATTTACAACATATGGAGTACGCATCTAAAAAGGTAAAATTCCTGGCAGTTTTTTTAAGTCCGACAGTACAACCTACTGTTTTGGCTGTTGTATCCTGGAAAACAGACGATGAATCTGTTTTAAGGGAAGCGTGTCAATCACGTGCCTCGACTCTTTAGTGTTAAGCGTGTTTAACACGTGCCTTGACTTGCTAGTGATTTAGTAAGTCTTTTTATTATTTTATTGTTTTATTTAATTATCGTTTATAATTATGTCTGTATTTAGTTTTCTGTTATTTATATTATGTTATTTATTTTATGTTAGTTTAATTTTTTATTTATAAATAAAAGTGTTATAGTATACAGTCTTTAAACAGATTATGTGTTACAAAATTAAATATTTTTTTTGCTAAAATTGTGTTAATAATTAACAAATTTTTATACAGACTATATTCTCTCGAAACAAAGATTGTGTTTCTTTGGAAAATCAGGTTTTGAGTTAACAGAATTTTAATTAACAGATTTGGTGTTACAAATTTATAAACGATTTTTAAAAAATAGTTTATCGTATCAGTTTGTGTTGAAACCATGATGAGTTTTTTTAAACTGATTGTTTAGTTTGTTTATTACATATGTTATAGTTTTAACCTAGATTTACTGAAGCCATGATTTTCTTTGAATTAGATTTGGTACAAGTTTATATAAATCATGTCGGGTTTATTAGATACCAAATTATGTTAATAGTTCTTATATTGTAGCGCATTCAAACACTGATAACTTTACTTGTGATAACACAATTGTGACCTTAGTGAATCTTGTAAATATAATTTGTGCGCCAGTTACAACATGATTGGAATCATGGTGAATTTAGACCCATTGAAACCAAGTGGAGTTTCTTTGACATAAATCTCGTAAAATATAAGTTGCTATTTTATGAGATTATTAGAACGTATTCATTGATATCATAAATTCAAGTTGTTATTTTATTAGTTTTTTTGGAATGTGTTCAATGAAATCAAGAAGAATTTCTTTGAAACAAGATATTGACAATGGTACGAGTTATAAATAAATATCAAATTACATACACTATTTTTTTTCTAAATTAGTGGAAGTGCTTGTTTGAATTGTGTAATTTATTTTAAATTGGGCCGAGTATAATTATAAACAAAATGTAATTCTTGAAACCTTGTTGAGTTTTTAGATATGTCTATTGAACACCTTGTTGAGTTTAAAAGCATGTATATAGAAACCTTGTTGAGTTTCTTTAGAATAATGGATCTACTGAAACCTTGTTAAGTTTCATTGTAGAAATAGATCATGTGAAGTTAAAAACTTATTAAGAAAGACTGAAAACATCATGTTACATATGTCTTTTTTGGTAAAAACATTATGTTATAGCTGATATTCTTTAATTGTTTAGTCGAAACACTTCCTTTAATGTAGGTTTTGTACAACGGATCTAAGACCTAAATTGATACTTAAAACACAAATTCTAAGACATAAATTGAGTTTACATCAGTAGCTAAGTGAAGGATAAATACTTTTACAAAGACTTAACCCCTAATCATTAGAAACCCTAACCCACCTAGGTTTTCTTCCTAATTTCACTTCAAACCTTTGTTAAACTTCAAACCAAAGACCCAAACCTTATAATTACAATGTGTAAACCCTAATTAAACCCTAATCCATCACTAATTACATTTCTAAGTCCTTTCTCACCAAAACTACGAAGTTACAAGTTATAAGCCCTAGATTTTGAAGCCAGTTTAGTTTTTCCCTCCAAAACCAATTTAAATGGCCTTCCCTCCCAAATTTAAACCTAGGATAAGATATTTAGGATACTTTTAGATATTTTGGAGTGTCTACAAGTAGGTGCATCACCTACTTATATATTACACATCCTCATTCTTATCATAAACATGTCGCGACCTATTTGGAGCCACAAACCAAGGATAAGTTTGATCCTAGCTTCCATAGACTTGGATAGACCTTCCCTAGCTTCCCTTAGTCACTTACCTTTATATGTTACACGTTCATGTCCTTAACTTGGAGCCCAAGGGTTAGAAAAGGCTATAAAAGGGGACGAACTACACAAGGAAGAACATGCACCCTGTTTTCTTTATATCTCCATAACCATTCTGAAATCCACTTTTAAAAAATTTCTAGGACTCTTATAATACCAGAAACCAGGTCTAGAAAAATGCCATTGAAGCTCTTGAAGCTTTGATAGCAAGTTGTGTTCATAAGAAGTCATCAGGAGCTATTTTGGAGCTACATAGGTAATCTCTATGTTAACTAAGCTTTGATCTTGTTATAATGTTAATAAGATATTAGTAAACTAATCTAAAATGAATTATATCATATGATCACTTAGAATGAAAGTTATAAGATAAAGATGTCTTAAAACCCTAGTTTTGTAATTCACATGAAATAATAAGCAAAAATCAATTTCAAAGGCTATAATTCTGGAGAAATATTTTTATTATGATTATAAATGTGTTTCTAAACTTTTTTCTAAGTTCCTAGATCATTTGGAGTATTTTTGAGCTTGTTATGTAATTTTAAACAAGTCTAGGGACTAAAACTATTATTTTTGAAACTATAAACATTTTGGACCAAAAGTGTCATTTTCTCAAAGTTAAAACTATAAGGATTAATATTGTAAAGTTTAAAACCCTAAGGTTAATATTTAAAGGTTGAAAATGTAAATGTAAAAACTTTATACTTTAGGGGTTAAAAGTGTAATTATGCCAAACAATAACCAAAAGAACTATTTTTGCCAACTTTGAAACTAAAGAACATAAAATGTAATAATATAGTATTTATCATGTTAGTAGGGAACTTTGTACATAGATGTTCCATCTCGATATTACGTTCTAAATGAGTGGTTGGGTTTACGATTTAAAGTGCCCTCGCTCCTCAAACGTTTATAGAATGGCTTCTGAGTATAATGGCCCGAACAATGATAATATAATTCCAAAAATATATAAATCAAAGAAAAGATATACAAATTACTATATAAAGAGATTGAACTCAGAGGTTACGACTTGATATATATACATATTTGTTTGTCAACTCAAATCCGTGAGAAGTTAATAATATCAGAGTAATTCAAAGATTCTATAGGCTAAGGTGAGTTCATAGCCTCACTTTTGAAACTTTACAAATGATTTGAAAACCCGTGTGGGGATATATGCTAAAACTAGAATACAAGTGTTCTTGTATGCTCCTTGATATGATTATTGACACTACGTTTACTTATTGTCATTAAGCCCCTTTTTAATCGTGGACCACTAATCATTTCTAGAAAATGAGCGCTAATATTGTGAATAGTACTATTGGGGACTGACATCCCCTATCTGGGCAAGTCACCTTGCTAGAATGCTAATGTTTTCTACCTAGGCTAAACAGATATACTTTATTTTTCTAAACTCAGGATAGTCCGGCAAACTACCTGCATAAGGGCAATTTGTTGGTTTTTCTGAAAATGTATAGTCGCGGGGTCATGAGCTAGTGCAATAAGAATCGATGAATTTGAAATTTGGGTGTATAACACTGTAGCCATGGAGTCATACTTGTATCCAAATATTGTTTAAGCATATGAATTCACTCAACCTTTGTGTTGACTTTTAAGCATATATTTCAGGTGAATGAAGACTGGCGGGCTGCGGCTGGTGGTGTCTTGAAAAGCTATAATTCTAATAAATAAAACTAGATCTTTGGGAAACCTGTGATGTACAATGTATGTACATTTGTTTTGTTAACTCTGACGAATAAATGAATGACAACGCAAGTTTTTAATTAAATGTCTCTTTGAGCATTTTCTACTATTGTGACTATGATACCTTGAAAGTAATACCCCAGATTAGCTTCCGCTTCTATATGATAAAAATGAGGGTATTACATTTTGGGCCTGCACTTTATTTAATAACTACCTCCGTCCTATAATTATTGTCAATGTTTGACTTTTTGAGTCTTTATTGGTCAATTTTGACCTTAAATATTTTTGTTTATACTATGTAATATTTGATGCATTATATGATGGATTGTATTTTAAGTGTATTTTTCATTGGTATAATTTTTATTAAGTATTATATAATACTAACAAAATTATTTAAGGTTAAAGTTAACAAAAAATACTCAAAAAGTTAAAAGTGGACAATAATTATAAGATACATGTAGCAATGAATAAATATATATGCTAATGTTTTCCTTATATAAAAGTAATAATACAGGACATCCTTCATGATAAGGCTATGTTTGGCGAGGAGTGATGACAGAACATTTTGGAACAATGAGCGGTGAGAGAGAACATTTTAAAATTTATTACTTGTTTGGCAAAAGGAGCGGTGAGCCGTTTGGCAACAGGAGCGGTGAGCATTTTGGGGCGGTGTTATTTTTTAGGAAGGCTATTTTTTCAATGCTTGTTTAAGAAGCGCTAACAAATGAGCGGTGAGCTGTCACAGCTACTGCTCACAACTATTTTCCAAAGCTACTACTCACAACTATTTCCCACAGCTACTGCTCACAGCTCACAGCTCACAGCTCACAGCTCACAGCTCACAGCTCACAGCTCACAGCTCACAGCTCACCGCTACTGCTCGTTTTGACAAACACACCCTTAATCTCCAACACTTGCATATTCGTAAGCTGACGCTCAACTCTATGCTATTTTTTAGGCCGAGTTGGAAGGAGCAAACCAGAAGGAAGGTGTTACTTAGTCAATCTTTTAGTGTCGCATAGACACTTTGCATTGTGTTATATTTTGGTTTTGTGTTTTATTGTTTTGTTACAGGTTTTGGATGTGGGCTTCTTTTCTTGGTGGGATTTTGTAACCGTTGAGGCCCAAGACTTGTTTTATATTACCTTAGTCTTTGACTAGGGTTTCATTATCTCTCACTCGCCACACACACATATTTGTGTGCGCAGCTCTCTCTCTCTCTCTCTCACCAAATCCATGGAGGACTTTGACCTGGGAGTTTGATTATCATCTTGTATAGCTGAGTGTTTGAGTGATCATTTGTATGTAAGGGAGAACGGATCAACCTAGTTGGGACGTTCTCATCATTTCTTTTGTAATCGTTCGATTAGCATCCGTTTGGGGACTAATCTTTATCTGTTTTGTTTAGTACTTTTGATTCATAATAAAATACACCAAGGGGTGGTTGATTGGGTGTAAAGATCTCTCTTATCATGTGATATTGTGTTTATTAACATGGTATCAGAGCTATGGTTGTAGATCTTTCAGCCTATCGAAGCTCTCTCGGTTCTTTTTTATTATAATCAATTTTTTGTTTTTTTGAAACCCTAATTAATTTTTTAGGGTTTTATACTTTGGGTGGTGATTCTTGCTCTCTTGACGTATCTGGAAGCTTGTTTTGGTGGTGCCGTTCTTTTTCTTGAAAAATATTATTAAGGTTTTCACAAACCCTAATTTTATTTTTTGGGGGTTTGTCTCTGAGGTGCCCAGGAAGCTTTAATAGGTGTTGTCGTTGCTTTATTCGATGGTGCCGTTAAAAAATCTTGAAGATTGGATTAGGGTTTCTTGAAACCCTAATTTAATTTTTTGGGGTTTTCTCTATTCTTGGTATCCTGGTATCACCTTTGGTGGTGGTGTTACCATTTTTTGCTAACTTGCACATGTATATCTTTGCTAGGGTTTGCTAACACTAGTTTGTTACTTTTTTGGGAGTTTCCTGATTGGTGGATCACCCATCCTCTAGACTAAGTGAATCTAGAGATTGGGTGTCTTTTTGGTTGATTCTAGTTGTTGTTTCTGCTGTAAGCCTTCTTTCATTCTTCTTTCTTGCCTCTCTCTTGGTTACTTTTGTGAGTCACTGTTGTCTTGTGTGTGGGTACAAACGGATTCGGTTAACATCTTGACCCTCCAGCCTTGAATGGTGTGGATACCTGCTCTGGCCAATCCCAGTCCACATCTTGACATTTATGGTGCTCACCTTTTGAGTGTTTATATTGGTTATATTTGTCTTGTTCTATCTGGTTTATTCTTTTTGCCTTGGTTTGTCTGTTCTTTTGCTTTCTACTTATTGTTTTGTGTGCTTATTTCTCTCTCTGTGTGTGAGTCATGAGTGCTAGTGGTGCTCCTCCCCCACCACCCAATGGTGGTGGAGGAAATGGTGGTGGTGGGGGTTCCCCTGAGACCACCACCAATTTTGTTTCTCTCATCAGCAATTTCGATGCTGGAAACCCACTTCACATTCATAATAGTGATAATAGTAGCTCTGTCCTTGTCCCCTTCAAGCTGTTGGGGACTGAGAATTATAGAATGTGGAACAATGCTATGAGACTTGCTTTACAAGCTAGGAACAAATTTGCTTTTGGTGATGGGTCTTGCTTAAGAGAGTCTTATACTGATGATGTGTTGTGTGCTCAATGGGATAGATGCAATGCTATGGTTCTTACTTGGATTATAAATGTTGTTTCTAGTGATGTTTATATGGGTCTTGTTTATTCTGAAAATGCTGTTAATGTTTGGAAAGAGCTTAATGAAACTTATGACAAGGTTGATGGTTCCATTGTTTATAATTTGCTTCAAAAGATTGGGTCTGTTAAACAAGGGGGTAGCTCTATATCTGATTATTATCATAGGGTGAACTCTCTATAGAGAGTTTGATGCTGTTTCTAAGATTCCTAAATGTGTTTGTGCTGTTAAATGTTCTTGTTCTGCTAGCACTGAATTAGGTTTGCATCGGCAAATCATGAGGCTTATGCAGTTTCTTATGGGGCTTGATGACTGTTATCAGTCTGTTAGAACTGCACTTCTCACCAGGGATCCACTCCCTGATATTAAGGAAGCTTATGTCACTGTATCTAGAGAGGAATCCCATAGGGGTGTTCCTGATAACTCTGATCATACAGAGGCTAAATTGAATGCTACTTCCTTTGCTGCTAAGACCTTTAATCAAAATAGGAGAAGCTCTTCCAATGCTTCTAATAGAACCCCCAACAAGGGCAATGGGTCCAAAAACTTTAGGGGTCCGAACCCTAATCTTTTGTGCACTCATTGCAATCAAATTGGTCATACTGTTGATAGATGCTTTGAATTGATTGGTTATCCTGCTGGTTACATAAAGAAGGGGGGTAATAATCAAAGGCAAACTGTTTTTAAACCTAATTTTAATGCTAATTGTGATATCAAAATTGGAGAAAAACAAGCTTCCACTTGTATTTCTCCAAACTCTTTCACCACTGAATAAATGCAGAAGCTCCTTCATTTGATCAATGACTCCTCTAGCAACACTCAGTCCAATATGGCAGGTAGAATCTCTTTCTTTAATGCTAATGTTTGGTTCAATGTTAACTTTTCCAAGTTTTTTTGTGAGAACTCTAAATTTCTTGTTAAAACCATTACTTTGGGATGGATTATTGATTCTGGGGCTAACCAACATCTTACCACTTCCATAGTTGGTATGTTCAATGTTGTTGATATTTCCAACCTCAACATCTCTGTTGGTCACCCCCAATGGCACTGTTGCCAATATAAGTCACATTGATGACCTCAAACTTTCTAATAATGTTGTTCTTCATGATGTGTTGGTTGTTCTTGGTTATTGTGTTAGCTTGATGTCTGTTAACAAGCTTATTAAGGATAGTAAATTGTTTGATGGTTTTGATGAGAATAAATGTTATATTCAGGACTTGGCCAAGGGGACTACTCTGGGGACTAGTAGTGAATCTGGGGGGCTCTACTTGTTTGATGACCTTAAGACTAAGAGCCTTGGTACTGTTAACACTGCTATGACCTTTAACACCTCTAAAGATATCTGTTATTGTAGACTTGGTCATCCCTTTGACCAAGTTCTCAATGCTCTCAAAAATGACCTCAAACTTTCTAAAAACACCACCATTTCTGTTTGTGAAACTTTTCACAGGGCTAAACAAACAAGGGAACCCTTTCCCTTGAGTGATCACAAGTCCAGTAAACTTGGTGATCTTGTTCACTTGGACTTGTGGGGCCCTTATAAGGTTCCTAGTAAGGAAGGGTATAGATACTTCCTTACCATTGTGGATGATTACTCTAGAGCTGTGTGGACTCACCTTTTGAAATCTAAGGATGAGGTTTTTGAGTGGTTAACTCAATTTATTAATCTTGTTAAAACTAAGTTTGATACCAAAGTTAAAATCTTTAGATCTGATAATGGGACTGAATTTGTCAATAACAAAGTACACATTATGCTCTCTTCTCTGGGTATCATCCATCAGACCTCTTGTCCTCATACCCCTCAGCAAAATAGGATTGTTGAAAGGAAACATAGACACCTGCTTAATGTTGCCAGGAGTCTTATGTTTCAGGGTGGGATTCCTATCAATTTTTGGTCTAAATGTATTTTAACTGCTGTTTATTTGATCAACAGGCTCCCCTCTTCTGTCTTAAATGATAGGTCCCCCTATGAATTGCTCTATAGCAAAAAACCTAACCTCTCCCATTTAAAATGTTTTGGATGTCTGTGTTTTTCTACTTGTCTGAATAACAGTGACAAACTCACACCTAGGTCTGAGAAATGTGTTCTCATTGGTTATTCTTATTTTAAAAAGGCTTATAAACTGTTTAGCTTGGATAATATAAGAAATCTTTTCTCTAGGAATGTAAAGTTCTATGAAACTGTCTTTCCTTTCAAAATGAAAAACAATAGTGGAAAGGACTCAACTGATGTAGTTGTTACAAGTGATGTTGATCTCTTAACATTTTTTGATAACCAAACATATGCAAGTCCCAATGATGATGAGAGAGCATCACCTGGTTTGGATGGTAGGGTTCACTCTACTATTGATGATGCCCCTGTGCATCATCAAGAGGAGAACCCTGAAACCACCATAGGTGAAAATGTGCAAATCTGTTCTGAGGGCAACTTTGAAAATGAAAATTCCTCTAATTATTTAATTGATCATAGTGGGGACCATCCTATAGAAGAGGAGCAGCCTGTTAGAAAGTCTAGTAGACCCACTAAACTGCCTGCTAAGCTTAATGACTTTGTTCTTGATAGTAAACTCAAGTATGGTATTAAGAAGCATGTTAATTATTCTAAGTTGAGCACCACCAACTTTTGCTTTTCTACCACTCTTAACCAATCTATTGAACCATCCACCTACTATCCAGCTGTGAAAGATAGTAGGTGGGTTGAGGCTATGAACAATGAAATTGAAGCCCTCTTAAGGAAGATTACTTAGACCTTATGTGATTTACCTGCTAATAGAAAGGCTATTAACAATAAATGGATCTATAAGATTAAATACAAGTCTTTTGGCCTTGTTGACAAGTTTAAAGCTAGGGTTGTTGTTAAAGGTTATAGTCAAAGGGAAGGCATGATTTTGATGAGACTTTCAGTCCTGTTGTTAAAATGGTTACTGTTAGGTGTCTTGTTAGCATTGTTGTCTCTAATGATTGGTCTCTTTTTCAACTTGATGTTAATAATGCTTTCTTGTATGGGGATCTTGATGAGGACATTTATATGACTCTTCCTTTGGGCTTCAATTGCAAGGATAGAGGTAAGGTGTGTAAGCTTAATAAAGCTTTGTATGGTCTCAAGCAAGCCCCAAGGCAGTGGAATGCAAAACTTACCACTGTCTTGGTTAAGCATGGCTTTTGCCAAAGTAAGTTTGATTACTCTCTTTACACTAAACAGAATGGTAACATGTTTATTGCCCTTCTTGTCTATGTTGATGATTTTATCATTACTGGTAACTGCATTGAGGAAATTGAATCCTTTAAATGCTTTCTAAAAACCAAATTCATGATTAAAGACCTTGGCATTATGAAGTATTTTTTAGGTATTGAGGTTCTTGAAAACTCCAATAGGATCTGCATGACCCAAAGGAAGTATTGTCTTGAGCTCATACATGAGTTTGGTTTGCTTGCTGCTAAACTAGTAGCAACCCCATTACCAGAAAATTATGTTTGGCTGTTGATGAAAGCAAAGATGATAAATTTCTCTTAAATGTTTTTGAGTATCAAAGATTACTTGGGAGACTTATTTATCGAACTCATACCAGACCTGATATATCTTATGTTGTTCATTGCCTTAGCCAACACATGCATGCACCCCTTTAATCTCATCTTAAAATAGCCTTAAGGGTTATTAGATACCTCAAAAACTCTCCTGGGATTGGTATCCAGTTCTATAAAGATACCTCTTTAAGGGTGTCTTGTTTCACTGATGCTGATTGGGCCAAATGTCTTAAGACCAGGAAATCTGTTTCTGGATACTGTGTTTTTTAGGGAGGTCTCTTGTCTCTTGGAAGAGCAAGAAGCAGCCCACAGTGTCCAGATCCTCAGCTGAGGCTGAGTATAGATGTATGGCAAGTGCTACCTGTGAAGTTATCTGGATCACTAACTTGCTTGGTGATCTAAGAATAAAAAACTTATTTCCTGTGAACCTTTATTGTGATAGCAGTTCTGCTATTCAGATTGCTGCCAATCCTGTCTTTCATGACAGGACTAAACATTTTGAAGTTGATGTTCATTTGGTAAGGGAAAAGGTCCAGGATGGTGTTATCAACACCCTCAAGGTTGCTTCACTTGATAAACTGCTGACATCTTTACTAAGGCTCATGGCATTCATCAACACCTGAATTTATGCAAACAGCTGAGGCCGGTGAACATGTTTGGTGGATAACTCTGTGCTCTCTCACTTATCAGATTGAGGAAGGGTGTTACTTAGTCAATCTTCTAGTGTCGCATAGACACTTTGCATTGTGTTATATTTTGGTTTTGTGTTTTATTGTTTTGTTACAAGTTTTGGATGTGGGCTTCTTTTCTTGGTGGGCTTTTGTAACCGTTGAGGCCCAAGACTTGTTTTAGATTACCCTAGTCTTTGACTAGGGTTTCATTATCTCTCACTCGCCACACACACATATCTGTGTGCGTAGCTCTCTCTCTCTCTCTCTCTCACCAAATCCATGGAGGACTTTGACCTGGGAGTTTGATTATCATCTTGTATAGCTGAGTGTTTGAGTGATCATTTGTATGTGAGGGAGAACGGATCAACCTAGTTGGGACGTTCTCATCATTTCTTTTGTAATCGTTCGATTAGCATCCGTTTGGGGACTAATCTTTATCTGTTTTGTTTAGTACTTTTGATTCATAATAAAATACACCAAGGGGTGGTTGGCTGAGTGTAAAGATTTCTCTTATCCTGTGATATTGTGTTTATTAACAGAAGGACATGAAGTCATTGAAAATATTGTTGATGATGGTGAGAAGTTTTTTTGAAACAACTTAATCTTAGAATGTCGATTTGTAGCCATGGGAAAGAGACAATATATTAGTGTATTGTATGCTTTGCAAATCCTAAAATACTTGGGATCGCTTTCGTGTTTGGTTTGGTGATGAGTATCAAACATTATTAGCTCCCAAAACGTTTATGTGTTCTGACACTAGGTTGAAATTGTTTGTGTTGGAGAGTTGGCTGAATAGTTTTGCTTTGGCCTGCATGATGCACTTACGGTTTGGTGGGTCGGCTAAGTGTTAAAGGACAAATCGAATTTCATACACCCTTACACTATTTAGCTTGGTAGCTATCCTCATACAACAACCAAATCATGGAAAATTGTTTTCAAGTCTGGTGACCGGTTAGTGACCCAAATAGCACATTAACAGATCGTCAGAAAAGTTACTCCCTACGTCTCATAATTATATTATAGTCCATATTACTATTTTTGAATGTTTCAAAGTAATAGTCCAATTTCAAAAATATATAAGAAATGTATATTAAGTTTATTATATCATCCTTACTTGAAAGTAATATTACAAACAATAAAAAAATTGTAAATTAATTGGTTAATAGTAAAATTATCTTTATTTCAAAAGTAACAGAGAGAAAAAATGAAAAAATAATTTTTTTATTAAATTATGTGTTTTTTTAAATGGAATATAATTATGGGAATGAGGGATTAGTTTAATCTGTTATGTCAATTTTATGGAAACCTACTTAAAATATAAATGAAAATGTCTCGATAAATTTTAGAAACATTCAAATCATTACCTATTTGAATACAAACCGCGGTAATTATGGAGTATCAATTTTAAAAGTATGAGAATCATTAGCTAGAAACAATACACAATGCTGTAATTATGTACTGTAGTATGCAAAAATAGCCCTGAAAAATTAAAATGGTATATATGTGAATTAAACACTGTTGCAAATATTATATTGAGTGAGCATATTCTGTGGTCAAGAATCATAATTCTCATTCCCTCATAGCCTATGTTACAGCCCCTATTGCCCTATATATACGTTATATAAAACCCTAAAAAGAATCTCATACACACACAAAGAAATGAATAACAAAAGCTTATTTTCTTCAGTCTTGATTGCTCTTTTTATCATCTTTTGTGTACCTTTGGCTATATCTCAAGAAGTTGGTATGTTCCTATAACAATCTAAATTCAACATTATAGTTCGTTTTTTCTATTGTTTTACAGTTTATATTTCTTGTTACTGATACATGTTTCTAATGGTTGTATAGATGATGAGCATGAGTTCACGTATGGCGTGAACAGTCCAAATGGGCCGGATCATTGGGGAGAGATCCGTCCCGAGTGGAGCATGTGTAATCAGGGAGACATGCAGTCGCCGATTGATCTCACGGATAACAGGGTTCAAATGAACTCCAAACTTGGAAGACTTGATAGAGATTATAAACCTTCTAATGCAACGCTTGTTAATCGAGGCCATGATATGATGGTAAAATTGTTGGAACGATCCTTGCTTAAACATTCATCGTATTTAGGAAATATATATATATATATATACTTTAGCAATAATATTTTCTTATGAAAAATACAGCTGAGATGGATTGGGGGAGCAGGACATATCCATATAAATGGAACCGAGTATCAATTGAATCAACTTCATTGGCACACGCCTACTGAACACACCATCAACGGCCGAAGGTAGGGAAAATGAAAAAACTTTTACTTTAACTATAACAAACTCAAACAAGCACTCATATTTTGTAGATTCAATCTAGAGCTACACTTAGTTCATCAAAGCACAGACCAAAAAATTGCAGTGGTTGGAATCTTATACAAAATTGGTTGCCCTGATTCAGTTTTAGCAATGGTAAATTCAATAGAAAGATTTGATTACTATTTATTACGTTAAACCGATGGTTTCTAGTTTTTTTTATAAAATCTTGATGTTCTTACATTCAACATATCTAGATGGAACCATATTTGAGAGCAGTGGCTTCTACAAGGGGACTCGAAACGAGTGTTGGAATAATTGATCCGCGACATATTAAAATTGGGAGTAGAGAGTACTATCGATATATTGGTTCACTTACTACTCCTCCATGCCATCAAAACGTTACCTGGACCATTGTTCGAAAGGTAGTGATAGTTTACTAATCGAACTAGGAGTTTATAGTTTGTGCTCATTTTTTGGTGCTTAATTCTTATTAGGTGAGGACGGTTTCACGAGAACAACTGCGTATAATACGTGAAGCAATCCATGATGTGAGTTTTACATATTCTTTACTACTAGCCTGCAACTTTGATATGGATCTCTGTTTAATAAAGCCTATCCTTGTAACAGGAGGCTCATGCTAATGCAAGACCGGTTCAAGCAATGAATGATCGATGGTTGAAGCTTTACATACCAGACGACGATGAAACAAACTAAGGGTTTCGACTATATGGAAATATTACTTAGGAACAACACAATTGATTTCATTTCTATTGCTTATCCATTTATATTACTTCATGGACACACACTATATCTACGTAGTTTTCACTTATGAGGTCCAATTCTAATATGTCGTTTTATTTTGTATGATTTTGTACACATGTCGTTGAAATATTTCGTATGATTCTTATAAATATAAATAAGTTTTAAACATTGGAAATTGCTCGTAACTCTCATGAGAGTCGAGAGCTAATGATCCTAAACTTTATGAAGGCGCAACTCATCATAAGTCACGTTACAACCAGGTACTATTTTCCACCAAAAGAGACACTTAGTCTTCAAGACACTTTATTCTTCTATGAGAAGTTGATGAACAAGTGTAGGTTCAAAATTCAATTGAGTTCGGATATAAAAAAAAGCAGGCTTATATCATTGAAAACTATAGGTTTCTGGTTTTCTTAGAAAACTCTACCATACCTGAATCTAGTTTTAGTCTCCATTGAGTACATAAACTATACCAACTCATCGAACCAAGTATCACATAAAAATTTACATTCACATTTACTAGACTTTCAGCCCTTGGGAAACAGATTGTTGGAGTATGTTTCTTTTTTACTCAGACATCACCATCATCCTGTTTTTGAGGTGCAATGTATCATCTTCTTAAGACGTTTCAGGTTATCGACGCACACAACCACTGTAGGCAGAATGCTCGTCCAAGCCACGGAGTAATATTGTCGCTGTAAATGTATGCTATGGTTTCTTCTCATTCCAAATTTTCACAACTGATTCCAAGATAATTGTTATAGGGTAGAAGCAAATTTCCATTGTTCCAAAAAAGAGGACATGTATGACCCCTTACCCGTCTACCCAGCATGCTGATTTGCACAAACCTCAAATTGAGTTTTTACTTGAACATGAAAGATAAACAAACATGATTTTAAAGTAATTGATATATAGATGATGAGCATGAGTTCACGTATGATGTGAACAGCCCACACGGTCCGGATGATTGGGGAGAGATCCATCCCGAGTGGAGCATGAGTAATCATGGATACAAGCAGTCACCAGTTGATCTCACACAAAAAAGGGTTCAAATAACATCTAAACTTGGAAGACTTGAGAGATATTATAAACCTTCTAAAGCAAAACTTGTTAATCGAGGACATGATCTGACGGTATGTCACGAATGTGCAACTAGTATACTTTCATCATATTTCTACTCTGTAACTAGTGAATACACTCAACTTCTGTAGTATTTAAACTAATTATGTTATATACCGTTGAGATGGATCGGGGGAGCGGAACATATTGATATAATCGGAGTAAAGTATCAACTTAATCTACTACATTGGCAAACCCCTGCCGAGCATACCATTGATGGCCGAAGGTATAATATTACTTAATTTTAGTTTCCGAATCAATTTAACATTATAAGTTTATGTAATCTTGATCCTGATACGCTTTGGCATACCCCAATCACGTAAAATTTTACTACGAGGAAGCAAAGATGTTGAAGCAGGAAAGGCCGGGTTTAGTGGTCGGGTTAAAGGCACCATGGGCTTTTGCTACAACAATTGTTGAAGTGGAAGGAGCACCAGATGCAACTCAAGCAAGGATCGCAAAGGAGAATGTCAAGACGGATAGCAACAAGGAAGAAAGGATAGCAAGTGATGATACCGCAAACGATGACAGACTTGTCATCATAACGTGAAGAAGCCAGGAACCAGGAGTTTAACATTACAAACTATTAAGTGCAACATTCTCCCTCCTAATGTTTGAATGTTAAACTCCTGGTTCCTAGCTTCTTCACGTTATGATGACAAGACTGTCATCGCTTGCGGTATCATCACTTGCTATCCTTTCTTCCTTGCTGCTATCCGTCTTGACATTCTCCTTTGCGATCCTTGCTTGAGTTGCATCTAGTGCTCCTTACACTTTAGCAATTGTTGTAGTAAAAGCCCATGGTGCCTTTAACCCGACCACTAAACCCGGCCTTTCCTGCTTCAACCTCTTTTCTTTCTCGTAGAAAACATTTACCATACTTATGAACTCCTTATAGAATTCCTTAATAGCTTCCTTATCATCCAATGTCAAACCCAACATACTTGCAATTTCACTCCAGTGATTCTTGAACTCCACGTTCATATAACCACCCAAGTCATTGACTAACTTGTATAGGCCTAGTAAATCTACCTCGATTCCCCAATAACCGGCGGTAACCGTCCTACTACTTCTTGTTCCAAGTATCCCAAATAGAACCATTCTATCATTTCTAGGAACTTTCTCTTCAACACTTCCTAATTTGTATATACTAACTTATCTGTCTTGACTATATCTAAGAAAGATATAAGCATTGGAAACGTGTTTACCTTCATTGCGTACAAAGTTCCATTTATACTCATATAGTGGTCATCTATGTAAACGTGCTCGTCGCCCGATTCCAACTTGATATCTTCGATCCCTTTCACCAACGTACACTGTTCCTTTGGGTCTATAGAGTCAAAGTACTTTTCCAAGTACTCATTGTGTTCTTTAATTACCTTTGAAGATTTCCCGTAATCCATACCACTTTTCACTTCTATGTCAACCGCACCTGCTTCATCATCAAACATGTACTTAATCGTACATCTATTATCATCATGAGCAACCAAATATCCTTGGTTCTCTAAACACTTCTCACTTAAAACATTTATAGTGACTTCGGGTGTGTAATAAACATTAGGTATTATCAAAGTACATTCCTTTGTTTTAACGTATGCCTCTCCAACGCCATAAGAGAATATAAGCTTTCTCTTATTTTCCTCGACGTCCAGCATTTTGAAACCTTCCTTCAGTCACTTAAATATCGATTAAACCAGTGACATATGGTTCTTGTATGCGCTGCCCACATACCATATTTTGTTCCAATTTCCCAAGTCCGATCCCTCTACCATGTACTCCGTCTTAACATGAACAATCTAGGGATACTTGGCCTGTTCTTCAACATCGTTTGCCTTAGATGTTTCCCCTTTGTTCCTGTTTTTCTTCTGGGGACACTTCCAATACATGTGCCCTCTGATCTTACATATAAAACATCGCGCTCGCTTTTCTTTCATGGTTGCGCCGGTGGTGTTCAATTGTTTGAACGCCGCGCATATGCTTGATGTATTGAACGCCTCAACTTCCTTCAGCGTATCCTTCAGAATGCGTTTTTCTTTGTCTGATAAACTTCTCCTTTGATTGTTCTTAGGAACAATCTCTGACGTTCCATTTGCTAGCGAGTACCGCATCTCGAAATCATCCGGGTTAATCCGAACCTGCTTCTCCCATGGTTTGAAGCATCGGCTCTGATGCCACTGTAATCTTGACCCTTGGATACGATTTGGCATACGCCAATCACATTCCAAAACAAACTTATAATTCACCATAATCGGAATCAAAGGTTCTGATGTGCAAGGGGGTGTTTGGATGTGCGTATAACACAAAACAGTAAGAACAAAATAATATTGTAACACTTGGTATTGAATTGATAAACGATAATTGTTGAGTGTTTACAAAGACTCTAATCTTTATATAGTTAACTAAACGATGCAACGTTTCATTAACCATTGCAACGATTAAATCCTAACTGCCATATAACACAACGTTTCATAGAAACGTATGTTTGGCTGACTTTAAAGACCCGACCCATACTTAGACATAAGTTTTATTTTTGACCCACTAAAATAGTTAAAACATAATATCAATACTTGTTTAACATTACAAACTATTAAGTGCAACAGTTTATAACAAACTTTAATATGTTCTACATGCTTAGATTCAATCTAGAGCTACACTTAGTTCATCAAAGCATGCACGGGACATTTGCAGTGGTTGGAATCCTATTCAAAATTAGTCGCCCTGATTCATTTTTATCAATGGTTAGTTTGTATCTATTAGTTTTTGTTTGATATAAAATCTGGATGTTCAAATTCTCGTTATATGCAGATGGAACGATATTTGAGAGCATTATCGATATATTGGCTCACTCGCTACTCCTCCATGCCACCAAAATGTTATTTGGACCATTGTTCAGAAGGTGAATATCATTTCTTCATTTCTACACCAATTTATATACTAAGTTTACCTGGTTCGAATCTGTCTAGCAATGAGCTCAAACCCAGTCGGCCAAAGGACGGAAATGGTTGCCTAGTTTTTTTACTAATATTTGCAAAATGAGGCTCTCGAGGATCATGCATATGAAGGCAAACCTGCTTCACTACATAAGAGATATATGGACGAGTAAATGTAAGGTACTGCAAACCACCTACAAGACTGCGATAAAGAGAAGGATCAGAAATAGGATCTCCGTCAGAACCAAGCTTTGGTTCCGTGTCAACCGGTGTCCGAGTTGGATTACAGTTAGCCATATGTGCCCTATTTAAAAGCTCCAAATCATATTTCTTTTGTGACAGAAACATCCCTCTAGAGTTACGAGTAACAGAAATCCCCAAGAAGTAATTAAGCGCCCTCAAATCAGTCATATCAAACTCCTTATGAAGAGAAGAGATAATACGATGAAGTAAATCTGTAGATGACGCCGTCAACACAATATCATCAACATAAATCAATAAATATGCAACCTAGGAACCATGCTCATATATGAACAAGAAAGAGTCACAATGACTCGAAGAGAAACCAACCCTGTGAGCAAAACCTGCAAAACGTTGAAACCAAGCACGAGGTGCTTGTTTCAGTCCGTATAAAGATCTCTGTAATCGGCACACATGATGGGGAAACCTAGCATCCACAAAACCTGGTGGCTGATACATATACACAGTCTCAGAAAGCTCACCATTAAGAAAAGCACTTTTAACATCAAGCTGAAGTATAGGCAAATTCCGAGATAAAGCAAGACGGAGAACAGTACGAATGGTAGCCGGTTTAACAACTGGACTAAAAGTATCATCACACTCAACACCAAACTGTTGACTACGCCTGTTAGCCATTAAACGATCCTTGTACCTACTTAATCAGCCATCGGCATGATATTTATGTCAAAACAACCACATAGACCGAACCACATTAACATTGGGTGGTTTTGGAACAAGAACCTAAGTACTGTTTTTAATTAAAGCATTATATTCGTCATACATAGCATCTCGCCAGTTAGGATCTAATAAGGTAACAATCGGAGACTTAGGAAGATGAGAGATATGAGATACATGACCTTAAAAATGAGGATTGGGCTTAACCCTGCCGACTTGGGCACGTGTGACCATAGAGTTCGGGTTGGGGGTTACGTGATGTAGGTTGGGCCAAAGGTGGGGAACAGTTTTGGTTATAGGAGGTTGGTCCACTGGTGGAGTGGTTTGCGTAGATGTAGGATTGACCAAGGGGTGGAGTTGGTCGGTGACGGTGTAGGCCCGATAGGAGTGTTGGGCTCATTTTGAATAGGCTGAGTGTTGGTGTTAGGCTCGGTATTAGTTAGGTGATGGTCGGTGTTGTTTTAAATAACATGTCGGGTGATAAGAGAGGATGTGGTGTGTAAAACGCGCTTTAATAATCCTAAGATCATTAAATGCACGAAGTTACCGTTAAATTTAAACTTTTGAATTAAATAATATACGCCATGTATCACGAATATTTAATGTAAATATTATGTATATTAATTAATTATCATAAGTATTATGTACGTAAACACGAATATTAATATACGATAAGTAAGTACGTACGGTACTAAGAAAACAAACAAGTAAATATAACACGACAATAAACACGAATGTACACGATAAATATTAAACAAGAAAAACAAACACCAAAAGTGTAAGGGGTGTTTGTTAGCGTCGGTTTAAAGAGAAATAGAAGGGAATCAGGCCTTGGCCTATATCCAATTAACAAATTATAGCTTAATAAAAACTACATGATATTTATTAAACAATTTTTTCAAGAAATCAAAACCCTAAACACCCTCTTTGTCTCCTTCTCTTGCCGCGGCACCCTAAGAACACCAAGGAGAAATTCGTTTGATTTTGGTTATTGATACGGTAACGCGTTCGTGTTCATTCTCTTTTTAATCCACGCATTGGTATCCATCAAATCATTTATCTTCTTTTATTTTAATTATGTTATGATCAAGATTTATTAAGATTAAAATAAGAAAACATGTAAACATGTTAGATCTTTCAAGAATTAACAAAAAGGGATTTTGTGGGGTGTTTGTCTCAATCGCAGCCAACCGAGACCACTAAGGTCTCGGTGGTGTCGCATCATGAGCAGCCGCAACTCTTTTTGGGGGTCGGCGTGGACTAAAACCCACCAGCCGCAAGCTTTGGGCTAGCGGTGGTGGTGGTAGAGTTGGCAGCCGCAAGGACCAAGACCCCAGCGGGTAACTTGGCCTAGGGGTGGGAACCGAGACCCACTAAGGGGTGCTCGATGGGTATTAAACACAGGCAGGGGGACCCCAACGTAGGTTGGGGGCTGTTTGGTTCAGCGCAACAGCGAGCCGAGAGCCGTAGGCTCTCAGTGAGCTGTTGTGACTCGATGGTCGGGTCTCGGGTCGGGAACTTAACTTTTCAGAAACACGTAATTAAACCGACATGTAAGTAAGTATGTTATGTTTTAATTAATGTTGTTATTAATTAAATTTGGTTTAATTAAAATAAAAGTTATGTTATGTTTATTTAAATAAAAACCATGATAAAATATGTATGTACATTTATTTAAATAAACTTAGTTTATAATAATTAATTATTTAATTATTCATGAACATGGATTTTATTAATTAAAACTTAGGTTAAATTAATTAATATCTTTTATAGTAAAGTTTAATAACATGCATTATGTAATATTATTAATTAATAATAAACTTATAATAACATGACATGATATTATTAATTAATAATAAGCTAAGTATTAATTAGTTATTAAACTTTATAATATAAATAATACATGATATAGTTACGCATATAATTAAATATGAAAACATGACTAATTATGGAAGTATATTATTTATGGACATATGACATCTAGGTAATATATTAAATATGATAACATGCTATTTATGGTAATACGTTAAATATGGTAACATACTATTTATAGAAACATGCTAAATATGGAAACTTTCTATTTTTGGAAACTTACTAGTTATGGAAACTTTCTATTTTTAGAAACTTACTATTTAAGAAAACTTACTATTTTTGGAAAGTTACTATATATGGAAACCTGCTATTTTTAGAAAGTTACTATATATATATAAACCTTCTATTTTTAGAAAGTTACTCATTAGAATATACCAAGTATAATAACACTTAAAACATGAAATACATGAATCTAAAACACATGAAATACATGAACTAAAACACATGAAATACATGAACTAAAACACATGAAATACATGATTAAAACATGAAATAATAAGATAAGACAAGAACAAGTATAATAAGTATGAACACGTTAAGTAAACCAAATAACAAGTATGTATAAGTAAAACAGATACTTATTCATGTCCATTTAATTATGTAGCTATTGTGAAGTCTGAGTGATCTTTCGTTTCGTTTTCGTCTTCATTTACTAGACATAAGGTACGAATATCCCGTCCTTCAGTAAGGACATTCCTTTCCTTCATTTAGGGTTCCCCCTTTGCAGCCATCTGTTTTTCCCCAGTAGTTTAAGTGTCTTAAACACATCAGTATATGTATAATTATTTTAGATTGCCGGAGCTATATACATGCATGCCAGTTTCACCTAGTTGTGGGGGTTCCATAACCATAGCACTAGAGGCACCGTGTTATGACTCTTCTGCGGTGAGAGTGATTGCTCGTAGCGTCCCTTTACAGTATTTTTGCCTATGTTATAATTATCATGTGGGGCGAATGGGTGCATCCTAGGACAAGTAGTATGATTTCATGGTAACTGCAATGTGTGCTTTGCATCGTTACCGGAGCTGATTTATATTAATTAGAGGCAGCCCCTCTAATTGCATGACGAGGTTACACCTCTAAGTATTCATGCACGTTGATATAACATGACCTATATGGGCTCCGGGCATATTTAAAATACAGATTTTCAAGATAAACTAAACATAAGTCTTTTCAGAAATATAAACCAGACTTATGAACTTAAACCAGGTTTTCCAAGAAATACATTTATTCCGCTGCTATTCTTTTCATTTCATTACTTGCTTATGTTTATGCTTTACATTCTATGTTATATATATATTCGCACACTGAGCGTATTGCTCATCCGTATTTCTCTTTCCATGTCCCAATACAGCAGGTAATAAAGGACAAAGCTAGGATTTCAAGAATACGCACATGGAATGAGGCGCCACCTTTCTTTCATTCTTTAATGTATTTACATACTTTTGCTTTGCTGGACATTGTTTAGTCCTTTCCTTTACATTTATACTTATGCATTTCGTGTGTGGAGCTTATGTGGATCCGATGTTTGTTTCCGGATTCTTTTATGGTCATTAATGTTTTAGACATTTACCTTGCATGCTTTGATGATACGCCATAATTATCCTGTGATATTCCATTTATCAATATGAGGTGTTGCAATTATGGTATCAAAGCCCAAGGTTTCGACCTGTAGGCTCTTAAAATTGACCTGTGACTAGTGGGTAGTCATCAGCGTCTTCCTAGAACTGACAGTTTGTTTTCATGCATTCATTTCATGTATCATTTTTGAAGGAATTTTGACTAAGTAATGGTTGGTATAGGACTAGCCTTATTTAGTCGCATATGCTTTTAATCGAATCATTTTTGTTTTGTGAACCGACCCATAGGCGTTCACCTCGTCGTGTCATTGTTTTGTGAACCGGCCCATACGCGTTCACCTTGTTATGTCATTGTTTTGTGAACCAACCCATAGGCGTTCACTCATGTTCATATCATTTCATCTAGTTACATTCCATAAACTGTTGCATGCATCATTTTTCTATTGTTTATATTATGTTTTAATCAGATTAGTCATTTCATTATTTTCATTTTTTTAAACTGTCAGAAGGTCATGACACGCGAACAAGAGCTAGCAGCTCTGCAAGCCATGCTTCCCCAAATCAGGAAACAAATTCAGGCTGAATATTAGAACGCCCCGAATCAGAACAACAATCCTCCTCCTCTTCCACCGGTTACTCTTCACACTTGGCTTGAGAGGTTTAACAAGCAGAAGCCAAGATCTTTTGACAAAGCTGAGAGTTCATCTGACGCGGAAGACTGGATTTCGCATGTGGAGAAACTTTTTGATGCTATGGGATTCGGTGGTGCCTAAAAGGAAAGTTTGGCTTGCGATAAGTGTAGGATATGTTGATCTATGCTTATGTTTTAGAGAGAGAAAGAGATAGAAAGATGGTGGATTTCACACTTCTAGAGAGAGAAAGTTTAAGAGAACTATGTGTTATTCAAATGAAATCACCACCCTCTCCATCAATGGAGAGGGTTTATATACCAAGCCCATAAGATGGGCTTGTGCTTACATTTGGGCCGGCCATACAAGCACGGACCGGGCTTTTCCTTGTTTAGTTAATTAAAAGATATCTAGACTACGAGCTACAACTTAATATATTGTCGGAGTGACCGAATCTTCCTAAATACGTAAATACGTATTTCCAACAATCTCCCCCTAAAGGAGGTCACTCCAAACAAGGGCGTCACCCGAGTTACAATAATAAAATAAACCTAGCATACTATGCTTGTCTTGAGCTCGTAGTCTTCGTCTTTCTTTTCTTTTTCTTTTCTGGTGAACATGCTGATGTGATCTTTGATATCAATCTTTCGCATTAATCTCTTGCCTTGATCTTGTGCATCCATCACTTGAGATCTTCGCCTCCTCGTGACACCATGTCCCACATACTTATACCTTCATAATTCTTGAAAGCTTCAGAGTTCGATACAGCGGAAGACTTAACTTTCAGGCTTTCTTGAATTAGATGAGGTATTAAGTGCATAAAGTATAAGCATGCGGGGACGACTTCTTCTTGGATTCCGCAACGCCACCGTCTTCAAATGCCGCAACATAAGTAGACACGAACGAAATGGCTTTGAAAATTTCATTCTAATTCGGTAGCATTTTACCTCCGGTCAGTGAAGACCGTTGAACGATATAAAATATCGTACTTGTGGCAGGTAGATTTAATTAAAAATCTCCTTGACAAGATTTCGCGGGTAAATCCGTTCTCTTTACTCGACCGTCCAAAGCTGACTGCGAACGTAAAGAGTGAATCATTTGGATAAAATTATTCGTATGATTGAAGCCGTCAATTCTGATTCCTGGAACAAGTTTGATTCAATTAAGAACCGCACCATCGTTGCTTTCCAGTTGTCACGACCTTGATTCGTATAGAATCTTGCAAGTTACCTACCAAGTGCTGTTTGAGGTTAACACTAGAAGGATTTCTACTCATCACCGTGAACACTAAGGTATCACTCTGAGTGTTCTGGAAAGATCACTAAGATATTGTGTAGAGGCCTGGAACGTGTTTAAATTTAGTTAAGAATTAAACCACTGTTGCTTTCCAGTTATCACAGGTTTGATTCATAAAGAATCGTACAAGTCACCTACCATGAGCTTTTTGATATTCGCTCAAGAAGGATTTCCATCTTCATTGTAAATACTTTCGTATTACTCGGATGTTCAGGCAAGATCACGAAGATTTTGCGTAGGACTCTTAAGATCTTTCTTACTTTTCACAGTGTGTGAGGAAGCAAGGAAATATGAAAGTGTGTCCTAGTGAGATATTTGATAATCTCAAATGGCTCTAGACTCGATCGTGCATTTTGGATTTTTAGTGATCGGAGGCTGGAGAGGAGTGCCACCATTTCAATACCTATTTATTCGGAGTGAATAAATCGATAGATAACGTGTTGTCTCCGTGTGATTAAAACAAATACCTTTTGAGAGATATTTGAGTTAGCTGGGATGGGTTGTGCATTGCATCATTGGGTCCATGATGTCTGTCTTCAATATCGAGAATCATTAAAATGATCTCAATAGCATATGTATTGACCCGGTTTCTGCCTAAGGTTGTAAGGAGGGCTTCTTTCTTTACACCCTTTATCTTTACAATTCTTTTTCATTCTTCAACCCCTTCAATGCTTACCAATACGTCATAACTAGCACCTTGTTGTGATTGTTCCAGTGCTAACTTAAGTACTTGGTCGGCATTCAGCTACGTTCACAATCTTTCTCCAACTTTTCTAAGGACTACTATTTCTAGCTATGGAATGTCCTTGGGAAGATTCCTCCGGTTCTGGAAGAATCATAGAACTTAACCTATCCTACCATCCTTATGTCACCACAATCTTCATCGTCGTGAAATAAATAGGTTTTGGGTAAGTATATGTCACCATGAAAATCCATTTTGATATGTAAATCCGTTTTGCTCCCCCTTAACATATGCCACGATATTCGAAAACATTTCGCATATGTCGGGATGAGCCATCACGTTAAGTCAAACCACTTGTGATAATATCCCATATTAAATCACATTTTCCCCATATTAAAAATATTAACCCAATCGATGTTTTAATATCAATTGATTTAATGAAGTTTAAAGAAAGGTTTTGGGAAGAAAAATGCAAGTCCATTTTATCTTCATGATACCAAATGTATGAGATATGATACCGATTTGTAACATGATCACATATTCACCATATTAGAAAAGAATTGACAAGGTTGGACCTGATTGATGAGAACATCATATGATAAGATCAGATGGTTCTTGTCAGCATATTATGATCACCTTGTCACGTCTGAAGTCATCTCTTGACACCACATGTACGATTGGTATTGTATCCTTGACACCAACTTGTGAACTTGGCACTTTCGGCATCGAAGATTCTGAATGCTTGACAATTGCTCCCCTCAATTGTTGACCCGTGTTCTATTGAAAGAGTTGTAGTCGTCGGTTGAGTAGTCGCGTCGTCGAGTATGTAGATACCAATTGTAGATTGCTATGGTTGTAGAGATGATAACTTCATAAAAAACAAGACTTCTCTTGTTTAAACAAATAAATGCACTGAAACGTACATAGATTTGTGTTAGACCAAGTTATAAAGTAAACTTGATCCCTTACAAGGTTTGAAAGTAAACCTTGCCCGAGAAAATTAATTCCCATTGTGAGCCAAAGCTTTCATAAGAAATACTTGACTTTAATGTGAAAACCGGGTTGCAGTCAGAAATAACTATAAGCCATATAGGCATGTTTTATGAAATATTTACAACTTTTGTACGAACTCTATTTATGGCGCCGTGTCGATATTAATCAACATTTCTAAGGCCGTAAATATTATCGTACCAAAAGACATGCCTTTGAAAAATGAAGTAAAATATTTTTGGATTTTTCTAGGTTTTTCAATTTTTATGGTTTTTATATGGTTTTATATTTTTGTATTTTGCTTTTGTGGATAAAAATATAAACAATATATACAGATGATCACCAAGGATACGGAGAATAGTTTACCATCACTATTCTTTCGCTTCATCTGCCAATTCCTTTAGAGTCTCAGGCGAGAAAGTTCTCATTCCTAGCTTGTCGGCCAAAAATTCAATTCGAGCGCGATCTAAAGCCTTCGTGAAAATATCCGCCAATTGATACTAAGATCGGACAAAGTAAAGCTCTATTACTCCATTTTCCACTTGCTCCTAGATGAAATGGTAGCGAATGTCAATATGCTTCGACCGGGAGAATTGAACGTTGTTGCAGCATAAGGCAATTGCACTCTTGTTGTCACAGTACATCGGAATTTTGTTGAAACCTAGACCATAGTCGATTAATTGCGATCTCATCCAAAGAATTTGAGCACAACAACCGGACATAGCTATGTATTCTGCTTCCGTACTGGAAATTGCAACACTTTTCTGCCTGTTCGATGCCCAACTGATTAGTCGATCTCCTAGTAGTTGCAAAGTTCCACTCGTGCTACGCCTTGTATCTTGACAAGCCGCGTGATCCGCATCTGCATATGCCATGAGTGCAATCGAAGAGTCTTTCGAATACCAAAGTCCCCGGTTAATGGTTCCTTTAAGATATCGAAAGATCCGTTTCACAGTAGCCAAGTGTAACTCAGTAGGTCGAGTTTGATAACGAGCACACATACATATAGCAAACTGAAGATCATGTCGACTAGCTGTGATATACAGAAGAGTACCGATCATTCCACAATACAGTGTCGGATCAACGGCAATTCCATGTGGATCTGCATCAAGCTTATTTTTTTCCACCATTGGAGTGTCCACGGGGTCGCAAGATTCCATCTTATATTTCTTAAGCGATTCAAGGGCATACTTGGATTGATTGATAAAGATGCCTCTGGGACTCTGAGATATCTGAAGACCTAAGAAGAATGATACCTTGTGTCACACTCCCAAAATATCAGAGTATAATGGCGACAAGGGAGTGGTGACGTCATGATTATCATACACACACAGTTACACAGAACGACCTCTAAATGAGACGTTCGGAAAATAGATCACTTGTAGTTAATAAAATAAATAGTTTTAACAAAGTGCGGAAGCATAAAACTGGATACAGTTACAAAACATAGTTTTCTCAAATGGTACAAACGATCTTTGTTTCAAAGAAATGATGGCAATGCATGAGACCTCACTTAGCATCTTCCTTCTTAATACCTGAGAAAAACATTGCTAAAGTGTCAAAATAAAGTTGGTGAGTTCATAGGTTTAGTTAATTTGAAATGTTTAATGAACCACAAGATTTTCCCAAAAGTGATGACAATATAACAGATACAAAGTCATCCCAAAAGTATTTATTACAGTCTAAGCTCGTGACACCGAAGCGTTAACAACACCGGCAGTATAATCATATAAATGTAGCCCAACTAGATGCCTAAACCCACGACATCCTATCTCAGACTCAAATGAAACTGTGCCCGCTTGTCCCCTTGTTGGACAAGACAGACAGGGACGTCAATCCCGATAGATCTATCCATAACATTCGCGCTTACACAAAGTAATTAACGGTTCACGATTCACGGGCCAAAGCAACTGGGTTTTTAGTGGGACTTAGACTAATATATAAATCAGTAAATGCACTTGTGTTCATACGTTAAAATCAAGCAATGTCTCACCCCAAAAAGCAATAAAAATAGTTAAGTATGGGGCTACAAACTCACCTCGCAATTCAGCAAAAAGGACGAAGATAAAGGTAGCTCGAGAGTACGGTTACGCTAGCCGCGACCTATTTGATTATAAGGATCGGGTTACGATATGAAAAGTTATACTAATAAAAAGACACGACACCCTAGTTGTGCTTGACAAAACCTTATGTTTACGGAAAAATACGACACATAAAAATCGGTTATTAAACGGTCGAGGTTTACGGGTTAAATTATACCCTTAAGTTACCAAATTCGTTTTCGGGCTTTTAAATAAACTCAATATATAACACTGGCCCAAAATGAGCCCATTATCCCCACCCATAATCCGGCCCAAGGGTTAAATGACCCGGCCCGGCCCATTGGCGATATAAACAAGGTAACAAAGGGAGTAAATACGTGTGTTTATCACACACTTCTCAAAAACAGAGAGTTATCTCTCTCTCTCTTCTCTCGAAACATACCCACCGCCCCACTCTCTCTCTTTCTCTTGAATCTGGATCGGATCATCTCCTTCCATGGCTATCATGTTTTCAGTTTGAATATATCAATCATTTGGGGATGGTTTGTGATGAATAGATTGCGTGAGATGTGGGGTTTCATCCCCACATCAAACCGATTGGGTTTTTGATGGTGTTCTTCCCCATGGTCAAGGTGTTTCGTCTTCAATCAAAGAAAAGTTACTCATCCTTATTTTCTTTTAATAAAAGTTAATTGATTTTCGTTTTATAAAAGATCTATGGGTTTGAATAACTTGTATAAACTTGTTGAGAACCAATGGCTCTCGGATTTGAAAATAAATAAATTAGGGTTTCGAAATATTTGGGGGTTTCTCTAAATCTCGGGTTTAAATACGATTAATTAATGTTTTCTTGTATAAAATCATGTTAATTTCAACATATAATCGGTTTTATAAAAATTAGGGTTTCGGTCAAATTGGGGGTTTTTTGCATATCTCGTTTTCAGTCAAATTAACTATTGGATTCGGGTTTAGATTAGGTTTAATTAGAGTTTTAATTAATAAAAAAATCAAATTAGGGTTTATATAAAATTGGGGGTTTTTACATTCGGTTGATTAATCATGATTAAGTGGCGTTTTTGGAATATAGAAAGTATTAATTTCATGTTTAAAAAGGTTTTCAGTTTTTAGGGTTTCAATTTGAAAAGCGGGGTTTTATACCCACGACATAATTGGGGGTTTTTATGATGTTTCTGTAAAATAAAGAATGGTTAAGACATTTGGATTATGGTAACCTTGAATGATGATGGTTTCGGCAGAAAGACAAGAACATTGATTGTCTTGGTTTGGTTCTCGGTTTGGCCTCGGTTTGGGTCTCGGTTAGGGTCTCGGTTTGGTTTGGTTTGGGTCTCGGTTTGGTTCTCGGTTTGGTCTTGGTTGGGGTCTCGGGTTGAGTCTCGGTTTGGTCTTGGTCGGGGTCTCGGCTTGGTTGACAGAAAAATATGGGTCATGGTCATGCTCAAGTAATAATACTATGGTTTAGTCTTTTCAGTTTTTAATTAAAATAAGACCGTGACAAAGACTAACACATTCGTTTGATTTTTCGCAGGTTTGTCAAAGACGAGCACAACTAAGATTTCATTCAGAAAATAAGAGATGATTTAAAAGACTCACAAATGGGATGCTAAGTTTCGGTTTGCAGGTGTGCACGAGATGGATGGTTTGACTCTTTCGGTTTGCAGGTGTGGATGAGGTGGATCGGCTTGACACTATCTTCACTTTACCCAGGAATTTGTATTTGAAAAACTTGTACAGAATTTGTAATTGTAATATTGGACTGTGAAAAACTTTGTGTGTTATGTTTGGACATTGGGTAAACTTTGGATTGTATTTAATCATGTATTATTAGTCTAGGGTTAGACTCAAGCTGAATTTGGTAAGCTTGTGATATACCCAATTTGGGTAAACTTGGCATGTGTGCTGTCTTGTAGTGCTTAGTGGGTAATAAACTATGGAATTTATGTTGTGACTGAAAATGGACACTTGTTAAGCAAGTTTTTGAAATAAAAGTGAATAAAGGTTTATACTTAAATGTTTGTACATGATGTATCAGTTATACTACTCGGCTCGGGTTCGACGGGTATTTAAGTTTAGACTCGAAAACTGAATAAACACGACTTGATAACAGCTCGACACACGATCCAAAACAAAGGAAATTATGCGAGACTTCACGGGATTTAGTAAGTACTTCAAATAAACATACGACAAACATAATACGTCTACCAATTTCGTGTATTGCATTCAAACTTAATAGACGCGAAAAACTCGAGATGTTACATATGCTCTCCCTAAAAAGGGCTTTGTCCGCAAAGCAAAATAAATAACACATTCACGTCGACAACTCGTCGGTAAATAATTAAAGTACTCAAACTATATGAATAATTTAAGATGAAAATTTGACGGATGTCACAGTATTCCCATGTTTTAGAGATTTCGTCACGAAATCAAGACGTTGTTGTAGTAGGATGGTTAGCGAAAAGATGAGGATACTTGCTCTTGAATTGATCTTCACGTTCCCACGTGTATTCTGGACCTCTACGCGCATTCCAACGGATCTTTACAATAGGTATACGGCTTTGCTTGAGTTGTTTTACTTGACGGTCCATAACTTCTACTGGTTCTTCTACAAAATTGAGTTTGTCGTCGAGTTGAATCTCTTACAAAGGAATAACGAGTGTCTCGTCGGCTAAACATTTCTTCAAATTGCAAATGTGGAACACATTATGCACTCGGCTAAGTTCTTGGGGTAATTCCAAACGATAGGCTACGGGGCCAATCCTCTCTATAATCTTGAAGGGTCCAATGTAACGAGGATTCAACTTTCCACGCTTTCCAAAGCGAATCACACCCTTCCAAGGTGAGTCCTTCAACATGACTCTATCACCAACCTCAAACTCAAGGGGTTTGCGTCTCATGTCAGCATAACTCTTTTGTCGATCTCTTGCGGCTTGCATACGGCTCTTAATCTTAAAAATCTTCTCAGTAGTCTCGTGTATGATCTCGGGTCCAGTGAGTTGTGTTTCACCAACTTCTGCCCAACACACGGGTGAACGACACTTCCTACCATACAGTGCTTCAAACGGTGCTGCCTTAATGCTAGTGTGATAACTATTGTTGTATGAGAACTCCACCAGAGGTAGATGTCTATCCCATCTGTTTCCAAAGTCAATCACACAAGCTCTCAGCATATCTTCTAAGGTTTGAATGGTCCGTTCACTTTGACCGTCAGTTTGGGGATGGTACGCAGTGCTCATATCCAACTGCGTTCCCAATGCCTTCTGCAGTGACTTCCAGAACTGCGAAGTAAATCGGCTGTCTCGGTCGGAGATTATAGACACAGGCACACCATGCTTCGTGACTACTTCCTCCAAGTATGTTCTTGCTAACTTATCCATTCCATCAGTCTCCTTGATGGGTAGGAAATGAGCCGATTTGGTGAGTCGGTCGACGATTACCCAAATGGTGTCAAATCCGGTTGAGGTTTTTGGTAGCTTGGTAATGAAATCCATAGTGATCCTTTCCCACTTCCATTCTGGCAGTTCGGGTTGGACCAATAATCCTGATGGTTTCATATGTTCGGCTTTGACCTTGGCACAAGTCAAGCACTTGCTAACGTATGTAGCAATATCCGCCTTCATGTTCGGCCACCAATACAACATCTTCAGATCATGATACATTTTGTCAGATCCCGGATGTATGGAGTATTTTGACTTATGCGACTCATGCATAATCAAAGATCGTAGGTCACCATGGCATGGTAACCAACTCCTATTATCAAGGCATAACGTTCCATCCGAGCGTGCTTCTAACTTCTTTATCATTCCTTCAACATCTTCAGTCTTGAGAATTTCTTCCTCGACTGCCTCTTTCTGAGCCTTGAGAATTAAGGATGGAAGGTCTAAGTAAATGGTCATCACCAAAGCCTTCACCCTAAGAACTCTCTCCTTTCGACTCAAAGCGTCGGCCACGACATTTGCCTTGCCCGGGTGATAACGGATCTCGCAATCGTAATCACTGAGCAACTCTAGCCAACGTCGTTGTCTCATGTTGAGTTCCTTTTGATTCAAAATATGTTGTAGACTCTTATGATCAGTGAATACAACACACTTAGTACCATAAAGGTAGTGTCTCCAAATCTTCAAGGCAAACACCACTGCTCCCAACTCTAGGTCATGAGTTGTGTAGTTCTTCTCGTGCACTTTTAGTTGTCTGGATGCGTATGCTATGACCTTAGTCCTTTGCATCAGTACCGCACCTAACCCTTTTATGGATGCATCACAATACACCACAAAGTCTTCATTACCCTCGGGTAGGGCTAGTATAGGTGCTTCACACAACATCTGCTTCAATGTCTGGAATGCCAAATCTTGATCCTCTTTCCACTCAAACTTCTTATCCTTTTGAGTCAATTCCGTCATTGGTTTAGCTATCTTGGAGAAACCTTCAATGAATCTCCTATAGTAACCAGCAAGACCTAAAAATTGGCGGATCTCCGTGGGTGTTGTTGGAGTCGCCCAATCCTGCACGGCCTCGATCTTAGCAGGATCAACGTGAATACCACTGTTGTCGATTACATGCCCAAGGAATTGCACTGTGTTTATCCAAAACTCACATTTGGAAAACTTTGCATATAACTTCTCCTTCCTTAGCAGTTCTAGTATGGTCTTCAAATGTTCCTTGTGTTCTTCTTCATTACGAGAATAGATGAGAATATCATCGATAAATACAATCACAAACTTGTCCAAGTATGGTTTGCAAACTCGGTTCATGAGATCCATGAATACCGCAGGCGCGTTTGTCAAACCGAAAGGCATAACTTGGAACTCGTAGTGTCCTTACCGGGTTCTAAAAGCCGTCTTATGAACGTCTTCCTCTCTAACCCTTAGTTGATGATATCCTGACCTTAAATCGATCTTCGAGTATATGCTAGATCCTTGCAATTGGTCGAAAAGATCGTCAATTCTTGGCAATGGGTAACGGTTCTTTATCGTCAGTGATGAGACTGCAATTATACATAGTCTCATCGTCCAAATTGGGCTAAAAACGCTTAAAATATCGTCAAAATACCATATATGTGCCTATGTTTGTTCATTGTGTATTTTAGGTATGGATATCGTGAATTCACCAAAAGATCAAAGGAATCAAGCAAAAACGAACACGGGAAACGAAGCCGCACAAAGAACCAAGCCCGAATCATGAATTTCCTTTGAAGTCCTTGAAGTTTGAAGATTTGGCAAGAATAGTCCCTCAACATTTGAAGACTTGTCACTTTAGGCCCTTGTAAATCTCATATATTACAAGTGGGCCCTTAAAGTTTCAAGATATGTCATCATTGGTCCTTGGAGAATGCTAAAATTACATGAAAAGCCCTTATGTAAAGATTTGAAAAACCTTGGTGCCAAAAATGTCAATCTACCAAACTTATTAACAAAGGAATTGAGAATATTGCATTTAAATGGGAAGTGAGAGGAGAATGAAACTTGGGGGACCAGTTCTGCCAACCCACCAAACCACACACCCAGTCACCTACTGACACCTCACCAAGCTCCACCCAATTACCCGACCCTACCCATTACCCAACCATTTACCCACCTTAACCCGACCAGCCCACTACTTAAACCCAAGTCAACCCAACCCAGTCAAACCCCACACTAAAACCAGTATTAACTTTTAATTTTGGGAGGCAAACACTAAATTCAAAAATTAATCCCCCTAATCCCAATTAAACCCTACTGTTTATCCTCCCCCAACCCATATGAACCCTAATCTAATTAGAGTGAAAAGCAAAGGGGTTTTACCCCTAATCATCCAGAAACCCAATTAAACCCCACCTCATCACATCCCACCAAAAATACAACTCACCCATGACCTCCTTGTGGTCCCCCGTCCTCCCCTGCTTGTTCAAATATGGCAAAGAAAGAATATGTTGACTCCATCAACGTCTCACATCAATTCCTTCCTCCCAAAGATTGATCAAACGCTCAAGATGGGTCTTCACAGCTCACTCCATCTGGCATATCACATGGTTCGTCTTTTGACCAAGAATTCAAAGGGATCCAAGGAGCATATTCCAAATTGATGCCAAGGGTGTTTTAGGAAATTTGTACACGAATTAGGGTTTAGGTTTCATCCTTGTATTTTGTATATATAGTAGCATTAGTAGGATTTCTCCTTTGTTCCAGTTTTTGTGTACGTTTTTTTAAAAGAGTAATGATAATGAAATTTTCTTCTTTGTGCACATAACTGAGTTCCCTTTTATTGCTTTATAGTTAATCCTTAAATCATCTCAAGTTTAGCTTAAATTTTCAAAGAAAATTATCTGTTTGTGTTACTGTTTATGGTTATGTAGAAAGAACTTTTCAAAACTCAAATTTTTACATGGAAATGAAGTGAAAGTGGATTTTTCATGTTGAAATCAGTTGGTGTTAAGTTTCTGTAAGTCTAATCTTTGTTTCAAAATTTGTGGTGTTAAAGAAAAAAATCAGTTTCATCATTTTTTATTATTTTCATCACTTACTGTTCAAAAAGCCATAAGCTTCTAGCTTATGGTCTTTTTGAAACAAGAATTTGTTTCTTGTTGGTTGTTTGTGTGCAGGAACAAGGAAGAACCAAGTTAGCTTCCTTCTCATTGCATTTGTTAGTCATTTCTTGAAGATATTTTCACCCCCCTTGGTTCTGTTGTTGAACCACAACAAGGGGTTCTCTACTGTTCCATAAGCTTGAAAAAAGTCCAAAAACCCACTTGGGAAGGCCTCAGCCAAGGTACAAAAAGGCTTGAACCCCCTTTTGATGTTTTTTCTATTTTTTTGAGTGATTTATGGGAATTTGAGTATAACCTGTTTGTATGTGATTTTTCTTGTGTGATATAGCTTCATTTAAGTTTCTATGCATGTTTAGATTACTTTAAATCAGTTTGGTGAAGTTTTATAGGTAAAAGCTTTGTTAAATTTCAGTTTCAGAAAATTAGGGAGTGTTTGGGTCTACTTATTTAGTCAAGTATTTGACTGATATTTGGCTTGTATTCAGCTTAAACACAATTCAATAGGGTAGTAGTTAAAGTTTAAGTGCCTTGTTTTCAGTTTGGTAGGATAGTAAAGAAGTTTGCATGCTTAAAATTGAAACATAGCTTAGAAATCTGTCAAGTGCCTTTAACTGCTTGTTTTAGCTTAATTTGCCCTTCAATCTTTGCAAGTTGTTAGACATGGGTGTAATCTAGGGTTAGGGTTTGATTGTGTGTTGTTTGGATGTGTTGTGTGCTAGTTCTAGGCCCTTGAAACTCACCATTGTGCCATCTATATCAGCATACTGTTCACAGTCACCATCTATGGTTAATCAGTAACTTAATTAGGCCCTTAGTGTGTTTTTCTTGTATTGTGCTTTGGTGATTTTTAGCATAAACTGACTCCCTACACTCCACTGAGTGTAGGGGTGCCAATCTTGTCCAATAAAACGAATCATAGCTCAAGTTACAAAGCAAAAAGTCCACAGACCCGTTTTTAACACAAGCAGTGGGAACTCCTTTCCCACTGCTAACACTTGTGTTCCCACTGCTATACTAAAAGACAGAAACATCAAGAAGTGTCACTATCAGATTCTAATATTTTTGTCTTTAGTGGGGTTATTTAGGAATTAGACTTTCATTCTTTTTTCTATATTTTTCTTTTTTAATTCTTGATTTTTCAGTATAGTTTAATTTTAAGTTACTGTTCATTTAGATTATTTTAGGTTTAATTGTTATTTTAATTACTTTTTAATATATCTGTTTTTGTCATTTAGTGTAAAAAATATATATTTTTCAGATTTAATATTTTTCTTAGGTTTAGAAAATTAATTTAAGATTTATAGTATAAAAATTAGTCACTGTTCATCTTTTAAACTATTTTTTATAATTAAATGAAGTTAATTAGGGTTTAATTAATAAACTATTTTGTCTTTTAGTGCAAAATTTTATATTTTTCAAACTTTTTCATTTTTCTACTGTTCATTAGAGTATTTTAGGATTTTTAAAATTGTTAGATTAATTTTGTCATTATTTAATTATTTTTTATGATTATTTTAATTTAAAAATAGTTTTTAGTCATTTAAAAATAGAAAAATAGTTTTTAAAATTCAAGAAAAATAGTTTTTAGTCTTAAAATAATATAAGTTAGTTATTAGTTCAATAAATTAATATTTTGGGCATTTTGTTAATTATATTTAATTTTTGGGCTTTAATTAGCATTAAAAATTGAATATTAAATTAATAAAAGGTTTAAAAATATATTTGTTGAATTTTTATTCTCATTTATATTATTTTAGACTTAGTTTAATATTTTAATTAATTTTTAGGCTTTGTTTTTATTTTGTCACGTTTTACGTATTTACGTCTTCGTTTTACGTTAATTCGTCGTAGTTTAAACGTAGTCGTAGCTCGTCTTTTATTTTTCTCTCTCAAAACCAAAAACGTCACTAATCCAAACATTGTTATTTTATTAATTGGCATACACAATATACACCTCCTTCGAGAACGAACTTGGAATTTATTCGATTTGTCGGTTTTTCATTAAATCGTCAAGTTTAATACTTGCCGCGTTTATATTTGCTTTTTCCTAAAAGTAAATATATACATAAAACCTACATCAATTTTTGGCGCCGCTGCCGGGGAGGTGTGTTGCCATTATTATATCGTGTTTGTGTGAGTAGTGCGTTTTTGCTTTTCATTTTTTGGAAAGCGTGAATATCGTACATACTCATTTTTGTTATTTTTTATCTATTATAGTATAGTATCCAAATAAATCGTGTTTAATTTTCCTAAATTAAACACACAACAATCTTTTACTATATTGTAGATATATTGGTTTTCGTTTTTATTGTGAATATTATTATTACTATCTTGTACTACGTAAGAACAAATAAATATACAAGTACTCCAAATACGTGAGAAATCACAACCTTGATTCGGGATTTCATCACTCGATCATTGTATTCGAATCCAAAGCAAAAGTTTAAAGGCAAAATAGATAAATACTTTCGTGAGGCTTAATTTCAATTGACACAAACTATAAGGTGGGTATAAGGCGGTTGTATTTCACGACCTAAAGGAAAAAGGCTCTTAAGTGCTTCGCGCCGCCTCGTTTCCTCCGCTTGCTTGTGCGTGTTTTGAGAAAGAGAGCTAATCGAGGGTTTGCCGCCCAAGTATTATCTACGTATATTATATTTGCTTGTGTTTTCAAGATTAAACCCTCTTGAACGTTTTGGTGTTCCACCAACGTTCTAAAGTCATCGAGAACGTTCACTCCACGTGATCGTTTTCATTCTTTGAGGCTCCTTTAATCGAGAAAGTCGATTCGAGGGGAGATTTGTAGATTTTTGTCTACATAATACATTCAAAAATCCAAAAAAATTAAAAAACCAATCAAGAACCAAAAAAATTGAAAAAATCAAAAAGCCGCAAAAAGAATCTTCTTTGCTACCACCCATTCTACGCTTAGTGCATGCGCACTCGATCGAAGGATTATTCCAATTCTAGTGAAGCTTCGAATCGACGCAATCGTAATCGAAGGAATCGACGACGTAGACGAGAATTAGAAACCGACGTTCCTAATATCGTTGTTGAAGAGACCGTAGAGGAGATGGCCGACAATCGTTCTATGATGGAATTGCTCCAAGCGCCCACCGAGGGTTATGGAGACGCGATCGTAATTCCCGCTATCGAGGCGGAGAATTTTGAGATCAAGAGCGGAATGCTTTCGTTGATCCAAGCTACAAAGTTTCGAGGTCGTGAAGCCGATAATCCTCACGACCATATTCGGAATTTTGATCGTCTTTTAGCCACGAGCAAGTTTAAGAACGTCGACACCGATGTCGTCAAGCTTATGCTTTTTCCTTACTCGCTCGATGGTGCCGCCAAGGATTGGTACGAGAAAGAGCCACCTAATTCCATAACTACGTGGAAGGATCTCGTTTCCAAGTTCGTTAATTATTTCTTCCCACCGTCTAAGACAACGTTTTTTAAAAACGAGATTACGAAATTTGAGCAAAAATCGAATGAATCTTTTAGAGACGCGTGGGATCGTTTTAAGGAATTGCTTAGGCAATGTCCTCACCATGGTTTTTCCGAGTTGCACCAAATCGATACGTTTTACAACGGTCTTAATTTTCACGAACAAGACTCGTTGAATTCCGCCGCCGGTGGCAACTTTTTGTGTAAGACTCCGAGAGAAGCTTTGATAATTATCGAGAACCGATCCAAGGTTTACCAACTCCGCAATGCACCGAGTGTTGCCAATGTCGCCAATGTTAGTAGTTCTAATCGCGACATTGAGAGAGTTGATGCTAAAGTCGATAAGCTTACGAATGTGTTCACATCTTATCTCATTGAGATGCAAAAGAAAGACGCTCCCGCTACGGTGAAAGCGGTTGAGGTTTCATGTACGTTTTGTGGTGGACCTCATAATTATTACGAGTGTGCGGCTACGGATGGCCAAACGTCAAATGTGAGTGCGTTAAACAACAATTTTTCTAATCAAAATAACGCCGGTCCATCACAACAAGGAAATTATAACCAAGGCAACAATTTTCAAAATCGAAACAATTTTCAAGGAAATAATCAACAAGGAAATTTTTCGAATCAAAATCAAGGAGGTTATAATCAAGGTCGTAATATAACTTGGCAAAATCGAGATAACAATCAAGGAAATAATTTTTCAAGTGGGAATCAAAACAATTTTCAAAGAAGTAATCAAAACCAAGGGAACTTTAATTCAAATCAAAATAGTTCGTCAAACGATTTTCAAAATTACATGAAAACGAATGAGGCTAATATGAGACGATTAGAGGGAGAAATTGGTACTTTGAAAAACGACTTTACAAATACTTTGAAATTGCAAAACACGAAGATTGAGCAAGGGCAAATTGATATAAAAAAGATGTTTTCGGCTATAATGAACAAAGCCTCGGGTTCGTCATCAAGTTCGTTACCTAGTGACACCGTTGCTAATCCGAAAGAACAATGTAAAGCCGCCTCATCTCGTGAGAAAGGTCGTGTGATTACCCCTAACCTTGAAGGATTCCGTGTTGTTTATCCCTCTCAACCCTCGACTTCTAAGACGCCTTCTTGTTCTAAAGTCGATGGGGTGAACGTGGCGACCAAGGAAAAGAGTGCACACCCTCGTGTACCTCAATTTCCATCCACGGTTCAAAAAGAGAGCTTTGTCGACCTTACCAAAGTAACCCTTGAAGAAACTTGTGCTTCGATCCTTCTTAAAAAACCCAAAAGGCGTATGCCGAGAAAGGAAAAGGATCCGGGCCAATTTCTACTACCTTGTGATTTTTCCGAGATTGAGGGATGTTTAGCCCTTGCCGATTTAGGTGCTAGCATCAATCTCATGCCTCATTCTCTTTGGAAATTGATGAGATTGCCTTCGCTTACCCCCACGAACATGACAATCGAGCTTGCAAATTGTACACCTTTAATACCAATTGGAATAGCCGAGGATGTCTATGTTAGGATTGGAAAGTTTGTTTTTCCCGCGGATTTCGTTATATCCGATTACGAGTGTGACCCTAAATGTCCCATTATTTTAGGCCGACCATTCTTATCGACGGCTAGAACCGTGATCGACGTTCACGAGGGGAGACTTACTATGAGATATGGGGATGAGAAAATAGACTTTTTCGCTAGAAAATCCCAAGGATTTTATGAGAATGAAAAAACCGAGGTTTCCAAACCTAATGATTCAAATTCTAATGATTTCAAAATGTTTACTTTAGCGGAAAGAATGAAGCTTGATGCATGTTTTGAAAGAATTAAGAAAAACGGTTTTAAGGATGATGATTTTAATGACAAAGAATACGTGTACCTAATTCAAAAGGGTATGTGTAAATTTATGGATGAAAACTCACTTTGGGATGTTTTTAGCGAAACAAGTGAAACACCAATTCCGAAGGGTGACGTTAATGCCATCACGACAATGACCAAAATGGATTCGTCTTCACCACCTTCGAAGGACCATGACTTTGAGGCTTCAACTTCTAACTCCATCGAAGTGCCTCCTTTGCCTAGCCCAACACCCGTTGAGGCTAAAGGGTTTATCGACATCGATCCTCTCATTTTAGAAAAGTCACCTAAGCATAGCCCTAGTGCTTGTAAGTCCATGGTTGTGAGTGCTCACATCGACTCTTTCTTTGACGATGACGATGGCGATTTTGCCGAGCTTGATCACGTACTTCGATATCCACATGCTATTTTTGATTCTCCTAAGAAGAAACATGTGAAGTACGATGATTATGAGTTTGATCCCGAGATTGAGGAAATCATTGAACGAGAGCTAGCTCTTATGCCTTCACTTCCACCTACAAGTGAGGTCGACCTTTCCAAAATCGAGGATGAACTCAATGAGTTAGAACGTCTTATTTTCAATGATGAACCAACTCATGTGACCACAAATCCCATTCTCGAGGAGTTACCTAATCAACACTCCTCATTTGAGAATGACGTTTACCACATTCGTGAGGATCTAACTTATCAACGATCCCCACAAAAGAATGATGGTTTCGTGCTTGATCGTGATCTTTTCGAGAGAGTTTCTAAGATACTCAAGGAAGGGAATGACAAACCTTGGTTTGACAAGCCTATCTTTGATGAAGAAATCGATGAGATCGACGTTCATGAGGATGACGAGTATGTAGACCCCGAGGGGGCGGTGTTCTTTATTGACAAACGTTTTGAGAACTTATATAATCCGCCACCCCCTCCCACCAATGACTTAAATGTGAGGATTTTTAGCGCGACTAATTTTCAATTTGACACGCCAAATATTTTCGACATTATCAAATCGGGTTTTCATAAAGAGTTTTTGAACGATGAAAAAGGAAAAGATTTTAAAAATGTTTTAAAAGATTTTTCTACATGTTTAACTCCGTCATCACATCGTGTTATGAGTGCTACCACCTCGTCTACTCCTTTTGACGATGGTTGGTGTGGATCTAGTGTGGGGGAAGCCCCAAATGTTCCCTCCCATTTCTCCACCGAGGACGAGATTTACGATCCCGGAATTGCTTGTAAAGGGAAATCTCGGTCTTCCACCGATGCAATAAATGGAAATCATATCTATTTGCTTGGTGTGAGTCTACCTCGAGTAGCTCATAAGTTTGACTTACCATTTGCCCCACCTTTCTACTTCTTATCTCTTTTCTTCTACCCCATTGGGGTTTGTGTTGGAGTGGCGTTGTTTCGTCTTTCATCCGAAAACGAAGACGCTATCTTTGACCCCGGTATACGTTTATCGGGTTTTTAAAGTACTCCATGTACTTTTGGGCCTTGTTTATCATGTAAGCCCCACTAAAAATGACCTTACCAAGATTATCCCTAAATGATCACATTTATGGGGATTCGAGTCGAGCTTTTGACTCGGTTAACAAAAACAAGGTGCCTCGTGGGGGATTCTCATGCTTATCCTTGTAAATATTATTGCTTTCTTAGTTAACGTAACGAGGGGACTTGTGCTCTTCCTACCTTTGTTCCGTGGTTGTTTGTGATTGTGATCTATTAGGTTCATCGACACCATTGAAGCCTCTCGTGTTCGTTTTATGGATCACTCGAGCTTCGATCGTTGCCTTTGGAGATTCCGATATCCGATGATATCCTTTTATGTTCTAACGTTTATCTTATTAGCATAATTCATAAACGGCTTTTAGGTTATTCGTTTTACCCTTTCCATGCTCGAGATTAAGCATTCAACTTCGTCTCTAGTATGGGGGTGTTTACACCCCTAGACTCGAAACATTGAGGACAATGTTTAGTTTTAGTATGGGGGGGTGAGTAGATACTTCACCTTGCTTACGTCAAAACGCAATCCAATATTCATCTTTTTGTTATCGTTTTGTTGCAAAATAAGGCTAAAAATGGCCAAATTTTAAAATTTTTCGTATTTTTCATAAGTGTTTAAGACACGAATGTAGGTTTTCCGATGGTGAGAACGAGAGTAATTTTTGACTCGACCGTGCGTGTTGAGCACTTAGCTTCGATTCCTTAACTTTTTAGGCTAAGTCTCTTAAATGAGGACGAGAAATGATAAAGTTATTTATAAGTCTCGTAATCGTCACGATCTTATGTGTAGTAATTATTAGCTTATTCTCCCAACGCTTTTGCATAATAATTGTTAATAAATATTGATTTGGCGGTTTAGTCACTATTGTTGGGTTTCTAATTTGTTTTGATAGCTTCCATGTAATTAAATTGGGAAAACATTAAGGTATCGCCAGCGTCACGGTTTTGAAGTATTGGCACCCGAATAATCGAAAGCTTCACCTAATAATAAGATTTCAAGTGCTCACCTAAATTAAGCAAAAATTTGAAGCTCACAAGGCCGAAAAATCTATGCCCAAATTGAAAGTGAATCAAGCCTTAATCTTCGAAGCTTTAAAGATCCAAAATTCGCTTTAGCGTGAGGATATACGTCTTTGGCTAATAAAACCACCGATGAGGCGGATAATAAAAGGCAAGGCAAGACCGAAGTCATAATAAAAGCTTCATGGCGAAGTTGAATAAAAGATGGAGGTAAACCAAAGATAATAAGGCCCTTCCGTTAGGGGGCATATAAAAGTCTTGGTAATAAGTCTCATGTTCAAAACCGTTATAAAACCGTGTTTATCGATCCTTCTTGTTGACTTAATTTTTTGACATCGTTGTCTATTGGGATGAATTATTGATTTAATGATTTTGGTTACACCGTTAAGTTTCTATTTTTAGACTTAATCTCTATTCACGCATAAGTCAATGATGTATCCTCGTGATCATTAAGACATAATAAAATATAAGAGATACCAAATAGGAATAAGGGAGTTTAGGTTCGTAATTAACACTCATGAGATATGTACGTGTTGCTAACTTATAATAACAATGATCTCGTTACACGCTTAGCATGGAATTGGGTGAAAATCGAGGACGACGAAATTATTTCTAACGAAGCATTCACGTGTTCTTGTTCTATGATCCCAAAAGTCACATTCTCGTGATGAAAACAATACATTATGTCTAAAACACGTGTAGTAGTTTAAATTTATGTCTTGAATAAATGTCATCATAAAATGAATTTTGGAAGTGCTACGATACTTAATTCTAGCATTGCGTGAGGACACGGCAATGGTTTAGTATGGGGGAGTGATGAGACTGCAATTATACATAGTCTCATCGTCCAAATTGGGCTAAAAACGCTTAAAATATCGTCAAAATACCATATATGTGCCTATGTTTGTTCATTGTGTATTTTAGGTATGGATATCGTGAATTCACCAAAAGATCAAAGGAATCAAGCAAAAACGAACACGGGAAACGAAGCCGCACAAAGAACCAAGCCCGAATCATGAATTTCCTTTGAAGTCCTTGAAGTTTGAAGATTTGGCAAGAATAGTCCCTCAACATTTGAAGACTTGTCACTTTAGGCCCTTGTAAATCTCATATATTACAAGTGGGCCCTTAAAGTTTCAAGATATGTCATCATTGGTCCTTGGAGAATGCTAAAATTACATGAAAAGCCCTTATGTAAAGATTTGAAAAACCTTGGTGCCAAAAATGTCAATCTACCAAACTTATTAACAAAGGAATTGAGAATATTGCATTTAAATGGGAAGTGAGAGGAGAATGAAACTTGGGGGACCAGTTCTGCCAACCCACCAAACCACACACCCAGTCACCTACTGACACCTCACCAAGCTCCACCCAATTACCCGACCCTACCCATTACCCAACCATTTACCCACCTTAACCCGACCAGCCCACTACTTAAACCCAAGTCAACCCAACCCAGTCAAACCCCACACTAAAACCAGTATTAACTTTTAATTTTGGGAGGCAAACACTAAATTCAAAAATTAATCCCCCTAATCCCAATTAAACCCTACTGTTTATCCTCCCCCAACCCATATGAACCCTAATCTAATTAGAGTGAAAAGCAAAGGGGTTTTACCCCTAATCATCCAGAAACCCAATTAAACCCCACCTCATCACATCCCACCAAAAATACAACTCACCCATGACCTCCTTGTGGTCCCCCGTCCTCCCCTGCTTGTTCAAATATGGCAAAGAAAGAATATGTTGACTCCATCAACGTCTCACATCAATTCCTTCCTCCCAAAGATTGATCAAACGCTCAAGATGGGTCTTCACAGCTCACTCCATCTGGCATATCACATGGTTCGTCTTTTGACCAAGAATTCAAAGGGATCCAAGGAGCATATTCCAAATTGATGCCAAGGGTGTTTTAGGAAATTTGTACACGAATTAGGGTTTAGGTTTCATCCTTGTATTTTGTATATATAGTAGCATTAGTAGGATTTCTCCTTTGTTCCAGTTTTTGTGTACGTTTTTTTAAAAGAGTAATGATAATGAAATTTTCTTCTTTGTGCACATAACTGAGTTCCTTTTATTGCTTTATAGTTAATCCTTAAATCATCTCAAGTTTAAGCTTAAATTTTCAAAGAAAATTATCTGTTTGTGTTACTGTTTATGGTTATGTAGAAAGAACTTTTCAAAACTCAAATTTTTACATGGAAATGAAGTGAAAGTGGATTTTTTCATGTTGAAATCAGTTGGTGTTAAGTTTCTGTAAGTCTAATCTTTGTTTCAAAATTTGTGGTGTTAAAGAAAAAAAATCAGTTTCATCATTTTTTATTATTTTCATCACTTACTGTTCAAAAAGCCATAAGCTTCTAGCTTATGGTCTTTTTGAAACAAGAATTTGTTTCTTGTTGGTTGTTTGTGTGCAGGAACAAGGAAGAACCAAGTTAGCTTCCTTCTCATTGCATTTGTTAGTTCATTTCTTGAAGATATTTTCACCCCCCTTGGTTCTGTTGTTGAACCACAACAAGGGGTTCTCTACTGTTCCATAAGCTTGAAAAAAGTCCAAAAACCCACTTGGGAAGGCCTCAGCCAAGGTACAAAAAGG